>OY720644.1:19316397-21716624 GCA_963169105.1 Ceriagrion tenellum
AAGGGAGGAATGAACGACCGATGATGAAGTAAAAAATTATTAATTAAAGAGGAAAGTACATAGGCAGAGATATCAAAAGGTAAGGGAGCAAGCATTAGACAGGGAAGGGTGGAGGGCTAGAGTTAATCATTTTTATGATGGAACAACCAATGAATAATAGTACGATTATGCTCTGGAAAGACACTGAATATCAAAATTGAGGACTTACTGACAACTAGATCTCATCTGAAATTTAACTCGGGGAACTTGGCACGTATTCTCAACTATTTTAACTCAATCAATTGCTTTCCATAGAATTTTTCCTGAAACAGCAACAAATCCTTTCGATATGAAGGCCCTCTGGCCACATGGCATAAAAAACTGTCAAATTAAAGACCTATGCATGAAAATTTAGTTAATTGCAGGGACTGTAACTCATAAAAAACAATACTTTTGCGTCATTAATAAAAAATATTCTATTTGCATTTCCTATGACTGCTGAAATATAGAAGTAAAATTCGAATATGCTCTCTCTTACGACAAAGAAAAGATATCGCTCAAACTACCTCAATATATTTTGCCGAAAACTAGATAACTGCTTTAAGTGCATATTTTGTTAATTCGTAATCATATTATCCATTCTGCATATTCTGAATACCTAATTATTTTAGGAAATGATTTTTACGATACGGTGACACTTTTGTGCATTGCATAGGAGCAGAGGAACGCAGTTTTCAGTAAATAACCTGAAATGCCTTTCAGGACTCACGGCTAGCTTATGTTTTCGCAACACCTCTAAGCCTAATATTCTCCTCACATATTTTCAAAGTAAAATTGGTAATATGCAATTTTTGTGGCCGAAAAAATTTGACTTGTTCCCGGAAAGCTAATGGCAAATGAAGTATTCTTTCAGCTAGCACTAAGTGATAATTAAGATTTTGGAGTTAACATGGAATAGCTGCTAACATTGAGGATTTGAGGTAGAAGAAGTACTAAGAAAATGGGAAGTAATTGGGAAAAAAGAAATTCTGAAATCCAACAGAATGGTAGAAAAGTTAGTATGGTTGCAGCTTTTGAGCGGTTTATGCAGTGCTTAAATGTTTTTCACACTAAGATCAGGGGGGATTGAGAGTTTTTTATTTGTATTTTTATTTTAAAGAATCGAGTTTTGCACCTGGGAGACATGACATGTACTACTACGTGCAATCGCATATGATCTGTACTTAAACCACACTAGACAAAAAGCGATTGAAAATATGAATCTATTTTTAAAGTATCGTATTCTGTGATTCTGAAAATTTGTTGCACGTATATTTGTTGAGTTGAATTTCCAATTCAGGATTCCATTTTTCCCAGGTAAGTACATACTCCAGAATCACCAAAGTCGGTAAATTGTGAAAGAATATATCGTTTCCGTATATAAAAACATGTTATCAATGATTCCTATTTTAAGGTCAAAATTTTAATCCTACATAAATATTTTCCAGATGACAAGGGTAATGAAGGACCAAAATTACAAGGAGAAGTAATGAATGAAGATTATATTGGATGTATTGGAATTGGGTAACTACTCAAATGATTTTGACTACCGGCTCCGGCCCAGTCAATTGGTAAAAACTCCTGAGTACCTAAATGACAAAACTTTTAGGTAAAACGAAATACTTCGGCAGAAAACGATTTCATGGCCATCGAAATGCAAGTCCACGAGGGTTCGAATATCTGCATTTCCCATGCGCATAGTGCCGCATCCGTCCGTGACGGATTTAGAGCCAAGAATAAGGGATAACTCGTCTTCTTCCCATGTAAGGAGCTCAGTTCTGGAGAGATAGTTTTAACCATTGGCGGAGGTTATAAATCCTGCACAAGAGAATTTATAGCGTCGGGCGATAAATTCACCACTGACTGCGTCTCATCGACTCGAGAGTGTAGTGGCTTTAGTGTGCAACCGAAGAGGGTCGGTGGCCTCCCCGAATACACTATTCACGTTTAATGCATCTGGGTGAGTTACCGCGCCACACACGTAAAACAAAAAGACTGAGCATCATCATCCGGATAGTCGTTCGCAGCGGAGTAGCGGATTTTTTTTGCACGAAATCCATTGTTTGATTGAAAAATGCTATAAAATTTTAGGTACAAACTGGTTCGATCTGGTGAAATAGTATCGGGACCAACTGGCGCATTAGACCTTGCTTTTTTGGACCCTCGTTGTGCGTGGAAAGCACGAGTTTATGAACCTATCTATTTGGCAACGGCTCTCTCTTATTTTATCGCTTCTGTCGGGCCTAGAGATGTAGGGCAGCGTCAAAATAATATTCTCTGTGTCGCTCTGAAGCACACCTGTTAAGAATTTCTCAAGCACTAATAGCCTGATGGATACGAACATGCTTAGAGATACACATGGCTCCGGAGGAGCTACCATTAATTGCTGAGTAACTTTAAGCTATCTATATTAATTGCTGAGTAACTTTAAGCTATCTATAGAAAGTAAACGATATACAAGTATATTCACGGGTTTTATCAGCTTATCCTACGTACTATCGTGCACTCTACTTATTACTGAAGAGTCTTATGCCAATTTTCCTACATAGTTTAAATAGTAACACTTAAATGAACATGTTTACTAGAAAAATATAGGAATAAAATCACTGAAGAGTAAACTACTCACTGATTTAAGCCCAAGAAATGGAATGAGTCGGCAGGAATTTTGAGAGGGAAAACCCAAACCAGTCAATCATAACAATTTAGAGATAAAAGACATAATGAACAATTCAAAAGGCGGTAATACAAATTGTTTGCATAATATATTGGTGTAGAGATGATTTTTCATTAGTAAGTAATTAATGAAAGAATCGTCACTATGAGAATAAAATTCTCCAAATATTTCGTAAAGGAAGCTACGAGAGTTTTATATTATTTATGAATTTAACCTCAGAGCCCCATCGACAAAATCAAAGGGATACATGTGACCGGAGTGATAGGTAAAGAGATAGAAGCAAGAAAGTTGGAAGGAATGTCGCAGTTAGTTTATGGATCATCTACATTTACATCTGCACATTACCCTGCGAGACGCAGTGTAGGCGTGTGGCCGGGAGTGTTTCACGTTAAAACATCAGTCATGTTAAAAAGTAATGGATTATTTTTTGAGAGGCTTAATGGTTATGTATATATTGGGAATGTTTTGGCTGTCGCTCAGTTTTCTTTATGGTCACTCATTGTGCGTGGAGAGCCCGAGTTTATTCATCTATATGTTAGGCAACGTCTCTCTCTTATTTTATCGTTTCTGTCGGGCAATGAGATGTATTTCGGCGTCAAAACAATATTCTCTGCGTCACTCAGAAGCACACCTGTTCTGAATTTCTCAAGAATTCTTAGCTTAGCGTGCAACCTCCAAGCCTCCAGCGCCTCCGAACCAAATCACTCTAAAATCCGTGAATCTCGTTATGCTTGCTCGCAGTTGTTTTTAACGAAGCGCGCAGCAATTATTTCTGTTTTATTTATTTGTAGCGAAAAAATCTTTGTCCAGGGTATGCAGCGTCCATTTTAAGATTCCCTCTCATTTACCAAAGTAACACCTTTATTTAACTTTTTCTTCCGAGAAACTTGCTATTACACGCTTGATAATTCCAAGTTTTTAAGGCTGTGCCGCATGTGATATGCATAAGTTATCCTCCCAATATGTCTGAAGTTAAGTTCAAAGCAATTATATCAAGATATGAGCATTAATCTTGAGAAATAAAATCAGCCGACAGACTAATTCCATTTTCCAGACTTGTTCGCTTATGAAAGGTATTGAAGGTTTGGCAGCTTCCAGGGAGAGTTAAAATAAATGCTAAATATAGAGGGAATGGAATTTCAGAGAAGTGTTTTCGGAAAAAGGTGAGGGCTCCAGGTTTACATAAGTGTGGATCGTGAAAGAAAGTGGATTGGATGCCAACATGACGGATATTTATAAATGGAACGTTGGTTCAGCCACGTCAAGAGAATGGATGAGAGTCGGATAACGAAACAAATAAATGATATCGGGTGAAATGATGCGAGAGAGGCGAGAGAAAGGTTGACTGAGAGCGATGGATGAATGTGGTTCATAATAATCATAGGAAGAGGAGTTAAATCAATGTGGAGGCATGTATGAACAAATATCATAAATATAATTGATGCATAGGAGGCATGTGATAATAGGGTATCATCGAGGAATTTGTGATGAGTTTCAGTTTCATCGGCCTAGGATCAATGACTAAGCTCTTTGACTATTGCTGCTCTAAAAGAATACGGTAGGTATTCACATATCTGTGAAAATCAACAAAGGAGACGATAGTTGGTGCCTAGAGAATTTAATAAAACAAATGGCTATTTTGTGCTGATAATATTTTAGATTCGTATTCAATGCAAGGTCGAGAATAAGCAATAAAACCTCCATTCCGTGTGCCTTTGTAATCACCAAAGGGGATCTAATAAAGAGAAAGCAAAATGAACGATAAAAGGGAGTGCAAACAATTTTCCAAAAGCATTTACGATAAATATTCTTTCTTTGTAACAGAATTTATTGTAGGTGATAAAGGTCATAATAAATGTTATGTGGAAAGTGAGAAATTATTTGCCTTATCGTTAACTATGGCACCACCCATAGACATGGGATCCTTAACCTATTGTCGCCGAGGTATAATTGCTTGCTTTTGTTTAAACGGACAAAAAATTAAAATATCTGTGAAATCATTGATTAGAAATGTATATATGCTGCCTTAAAGAACGGCTTCAAATGTCCCAGTTCATCATTTTGGTATGATATTCGTTGTGAAGGACGTATTTAGAAGACATAATACACAGAAAAATCCGACGATGAGTTAGCGGCTGACAATCATTGGAAGTATGCAGAAGATAATTTGGACCTAAAAGCGATGATGCGTATCCTAATCACTTTCCGCATCGTACTATACAGACATGGATTCGTGAAGTGAATATTTAGGTATTCAGAGAGAAGATTTATATGATAAACTCCTCCATTTAGCCCACGTCTAGAGCAAGTCCGGGGCATTAAGGTTATCCAATAGAAAGGTTCAATTAAGGAATGCTACCAAACAAAAAGAGAGCCGCTCATTTAAGGTAGTGCGAGCGAGATAGTTCCCTAATCATAGTAGAGACCATATTCGATATACACGTTTTAAATTCACCAGCTGTGAGACACACGAATTAAATATTGCATTATTAATGGTGCAATAAAAGTTTTACATGACAGAAATTGTATGAAATCAAATGAAAATGTAAATAAGTCATTAACTTGGCTCATTTTTTTCACGCGGTACATTTGAAACTCCATAAAAATGGAAGGTTAATTGTGATCCCGAAGAATTTACTGCGGTGACAATATGATTATTTTTCAAAAATAGTTGCACTGTGGGAAAAAGTGTAGGAAAATCCTCATTTTTAATGTCTCTCTGGAGTGCATACACGTACCATTTCCCATATAAAAAGGTTGGTATTTTTCGGAAAATATCTCGGAATGTAATGAGGTAAGGGGTTAAATTTTTGAAGTCAATGGAAGGGTGATAGATTTTTCTTTAAAATGAGACCAAATTTAATGATTTCTAGAGAAAATGATATTTAGTTCAAACCACCTTAAGCGTTAACTCCCGCGAGCGGGCAGAAGTGCGGCAAAGCTACTGCTTAGGACCAGTTTGACACCAGGTTGAAACTCTCAAGTTATGCCTTAGGTGATGATAGCTGACAAACTTTTGGACACATAGACACGTTGGTTTGGCAACACCGAAGATACGTAGAAAATACACCGTGTGAATACGAGACTCACCCCGAGCGGTAAACAAGCGTGTAGCGCATATTACTGCGGTAATTTTAACGTAGTCAGTGCGCGGTTTTCGTAATGGACTAAGCTGAAACTATAGAGTATCATGGGAAAGTTATATAAAAATTAAAGCTAAGGTACTGTACCAAAACAACTGACTAAATTACACGAGGAAAATAAAGGCTGGCGAAAAACAGAGCATTATAGTTGAGACGAGCATCAATTAAAAAAATTAAATATACTGAGGCGATACCCCGCGGATCGGTTGACGCAAAACATAAAAGGCCGGATTCAACAAAAAAGAAAAACTTTAATAGACAATTTACAATAGGATGTCGATGGTGGTCCCAAATGGTCGCGAGGACAAGGAGGGGAAAAGGGGAGATAGGGCACTTCTCTCTCGGCGAGCGACGGATGGTGCTTAGGGTGAAGAGGCGTCGAGTCCCCACGGCTCTGGTGCGACCATTCCGACTTCCAGAGACCAGCGAAATTCCCCCGTCCCTGGCATATCCCCCGTATTTATACCTCAGGGCTCTTTTGACACTCGCCCTCGTCTCGTCCACAGTGGAAAGGCTGAGTCGATTCCCGGTCCGGGTTCTTTCGTCAAAAGGGGTGAGGTGGGGGAGGGACCAGGTGCACGGCTGAACACCATGCCAATTTTTTTTGGCTATATTAGAAGTCATTTGGTTGTTATTTGAAAAAATAATACACAAATTTATTCTTGATATTGTGCATATAATTTCTAATGTACGTAAAAGGAACTTGTAAGAACTAAGTCGGAACGCAGGCCTAAATCTTGGGGTCACACCATTTCCTGGCCGACCTATGGTAATATATAGTATCCCAAAAGAAATATATTGCTCAAGAAAAAGCGATAAAATGATTGAAATTTATTGTCAACCAGTTATGAGCAAGAGTTTCTTCTAATCACGCATCATAAATGGATATAAAAAAGTAAGTATGTTCATGTCCACCGACACATATGCAACAATCAGTCCGTTTACTCTCCCCAATACTTTTTTAATGATTCTCACTATCCTCATATCTAGTGTCCCCAAAACTTTGCTTTCCACCCATTGGGTGCTCTCAGGGAAGTCCTAACCCTAAGGCCTGAGGGTAAATTTTTGAATGATCAATAAACCAGGTTTCGATTTACAATACATTTTTGGATCGCAAGTGGACAATGTATGCCATTTACCTCGATTATCCACAGCCTCTGATAAGAGCTAAGCTCAAGGTAGGAGATAGATAAGAGGACTGGTGTAGGTTTTGGAAACATTTGTATCGAGAAACCAATCCATTTTCGATCTGATCATAAAAATCGATTGTTGACATGGATTCCTCGAGGAACTGAGCCTATATTACAGGTCAAAATTGATTTAAGAACATGGAATAACGCAAAAGGTCAGCGGAAAACGAGAGATCAGAACAGAAAACGTGAGTGATTTACATTCAAACACCTTATTAAATATATCGAGCCAAGAGTCAATTACAGAAGGTAGTTCTATCGTTACATAACAATGTATAAAAGCAAGGCGCATTCCGACGCATGGCAGAATGATATAGGAGTACAACGACACAATAAGCTATATACTTACATGCATTTAAATAACAAATCTCCAGCAAAGAAAATATAAAATAGAAGTCACCACAGTGCTGCTATTACATCGTGTTAAACCATATCCACGAGAGCCAATCTCTACTGCAATGCAATAGGTAGAGCACCTGAGCTATGACTAGGAAGAAATAGTCAAAATAAAGTTGCTAAACTTTGAGGACAGTATAAGTTAATAACACTCCCGGCAGCTTGTTTTATAAAAAAAAATTATTTGTGAAAATTTTCCGGATGGGTCTTTAAACTTTTATTGATCAGTAAGATCAAAAAACTTAACCACTTCAAAGTTTCACCGATGAAAGTTCACTTTAATGAAAATTAATTCCTCAGATTAATTTAATTTCACCCAACGTTATGTTCACGGAAAAATATGGATCAGAAAAAGGTTAATCATTTAAGTAGTTCAAGAAAAGTGCTTTTACCGAGCCGAATCATTATATTAATTTAACATTATATTAATTTAAAAGCGTTCTACAAAAAATCATCAGGCATTCTTATCGGGAGAAAATGAAGAAAGAAGAGCGAGCGATATGAGACAGATCTCGTTAAACTCCTCCGTACTGCTAAAAACTTTCGAAGAATTTTTAAGGAAGGCGCCTCGACGCATTAACAGTTAACAGAACTTGAGGTATCCTTTTGGAACGAATACCTTCAAATTACGTCACAACCGGAAACACTCAGCTCAAGTTGAGGAAACTTTAAACGGCTTTCGGGCAATATCAACCTCACCAATCCACTTCCCAGTTTTTCCCATCCCATTGTAAAATCAAATTGCCGTTTTTAAACGGTAATTAAAATCACTTTTGACCACCACCTATGACACTTGGTGTGATATTCTTAACAAGATTGGGGCAAATGATTCAAACTTTCATAAGTGAAAGAAAGATATAGGGCGAAATTCGGTTAATCTCAGAGTTTTTCGATCATATTAGCCAGGATAATAAGGAAAGATTGCTACAGCGTATTCATCATCCGTGGAATAAAAAGAAACAGAGAAAGGGAAGAGGATTGGTCCAAAGCAGAGGTGGAAATTAAACAAAGCGTATTTAATATTTGACAACTTCTACTTTTTTATTTCCCATTTATAACCGGATGGGGAAAAAATGAAAAGTCTTACTTTTTTAGGACAGAAATAGAATGTATAACATGAAAATTAAAGAAATCACAAAAATATTCTTGATCGTGTTAATGAGAGCGGGGATTCACCGTGAAGGAACGCATTATTAAGGCGTTGTCCCATCAGCACATGATGACTCTTCTTACAACTTAAATACCTTGTTTCCTTAAATATCTTGCTATTTAAATGATTGCAAAAATACTCAGCGTCGTGCTCCATAAGCTGTCTAAAGCATTTAGTCCAGGGAGTAGGTAGGCATTTCTTCAAGGCATTCAGCTGAGCCCGAGCCCAGAGCATTGCAACGGAGTTTGTGATCGCCAATGGAACAATGTTTCCACATTTCAACTTCTAATATATTTTTTAATTGTGTTCAATTCTATCATTTTGTTTCAGTAATAATAGCTAACAATATGTGGCTCAGTATGATTCCAAAATTTTATATAGAGTACATATAATGAACCATAACAACACGAAACATTTGCATGTAGCTGTAATCGTGGATGCATTTGTATAGGAGAATAGCAGATACAAGAACGTGAATCAGTTATATCGGCATATTAATAAAAGTAGAACGCTTTTAACCATCGATATTTGAGAGGCAACGGACTAGAACTCAAGAAAAGCAGACGGTAAGTCAAGATGGATTCGAGGGGAAAGACGACAAGCGGTCAGGACATAGCTACTGGCCTACTTTGTTAGGGGAGAATGATGGCTATTAAGAGCTAATCGAATGGCAGGATGCCGATGGTTAAAAGAAGTAATAACGCGCCCTCCGTAATTGGTGGGGTGGAGGAAGTCTGGACGATGTATCGAGAGCTTAGGGGAGACGTTTTACAGAGGGCGGAACTAAGGATTCATAACATAATAGACAATCCGAAATTGCCACAGCAACATGTTCATAAACACAATCAGCCATTTCCGGGTTTTCTAACTGCTTAGAGTAATTATTTATAAAGTAGTCAATGTTTCCTTCTTCCTGCCGAGAATATCGAAAGGAGACAGTAGGAAGAACGGAACGTTGAGTGCACATAAAAATTTACTCTACGAAGCAGAAAAACCCGTTTATAGTCGATAATGATAATACACATCGCTGAGAAAGCCTGCAAACATAGATATCCATCAGCGAATCATGAGAAGTTTTGATTTTAGTTGAATTTTTATTTATGAGCCATAATCAATGCTTTTGATAAAATAACATTACATACACGTGTTATTTCATCAATAGGAAAGAAGTATATGCACACAGCTGCACTACATATTTCACATCCATAATGGGACGCTTAACAACGCACTAAAAACGAAACATACCTAAATCACTAACAGAAGCAAGGCAAACCAAAAGCATTGGAAAACTATATTAGCCTCGAAGATCTAGTATAACACAGACAGCAAATTTACCCGAACACCTGTTTCCAAGAGACAGCGTCTGCTATAGAGGCACCAGTTAGGTTACTCGGGAAAGCGATCAACAGCAAGAGCATTAAGAATGAATCAGTCGCATAGTGCAGAGTTAGAATGACGCGTGGAATTAATGAGGCAAGGAAAGAAACTAGACGATGGCAATTGACTTCTTTCGACAGAAAGGTGGCGAGGAAATCGCAGTTTCACGTTCCGCTATCTGTATAGAGTGAGGACTTCACTTACTTCCTTCCGAGACTCTTTTGAAATGGTCTCCAAAGAGAATTCGCGGCATTGCACGAAATAACTCCGCCATCCCCAAGCATTGAAACAACTAGAAAGGACCTCAATGTCAACCTCCGCCATATTTTTTAAGTTAAAAAAAATCATTATGCATTCTTACTATGCGGGAAAGCTCGATCTAAATTCCCTTTACAAGCCATTTATCCGGTTGCTAAAGAAATATGCTATTGTTGAAATATGAGAAATTTTGATAATTTTGGAATTTAAAATGTTTTTTAAGCAAAAACGAATTGTATTACAAAATCAACTACACGAATTACATTCCTCATTATTTCTACCATCCAATAGTAAAAATTTCAACCCTATATTTTGGTTTCGAGTTTATTAGTAGGGCAAAAAATGAGATATCTGTACTGGTGCTGATGATTAATACATGGGCTCGTTTTTGGGCCCCTGGGATCCTGAGGCTTTTTTATATAGACTGTATCTCCTATTAATACAGACACGAGACTCATATAAAATTTCAGGTCAAATAGTTCCGCAGTTTTTGAGGAGAAGAGTAACAAACACACACACACACCTTGACAATTTAATGCATACGAATACATGAACTAAGTGATAAGGAATGAGATAATAATCGATCAACCTATATAAATAGCGATTTAAATGGGGAATGTCAACAGATGGGTATTTTTCCATAAGCAGTAAAGCATTGAGCAAAAGCCATCGTGTTGCAATTAATGTTCAGCAAAACCTTCTCGTAGCACCGTAGTTTCCTTGAAACGAAGTGTGATACCCAGGGGCTTGCCTCAAGCAGCAACTTACATAAGAGGACGTTGAGGGAGCCACCGAAAGTGAGGACGATGGGGACACGGTATGCGAGGGGAATTGAGCACTCGAGGGAGACTAACGGCTGAGCAGGTGACTCAACGGGAGAGCAAGGGGGAGGGCCCCTCTTCACCATTCGAAGACGAAACACGCTCCATCAAGCCCCTGGCTTTTTCCATAGAGGTGAATGGAGAGTACGCTATATTGGCCGATTATAGAAACTGTTACGTGTGCGAGGACATTCCACCTCTTACTTCTCCCCATATACCTCAAGGATTACGGGCTTTTCCATTAATCCAAAATTATTTTATTATATATAAATATATAAGATATTAAATATTATATATAAATTATTAATACAAATTATCAAATCCAAAAATTAATGCAAAGCAACTGCACGATGTTTTCCATCGAGAGCTCACTCTAAACCATAATCCTTTTACTATTTGCAAATGCACTCATCATATATATTTTAATTTATCAATATATGTAAAGGAGAATTTTTGTCTGTTTGTCTGTCTGCCCCTTATACAAATCTACAGTTTTATTCCCATCCTGCTGAAATTTTGCAGACTAATAGTTTAAAGCAGGAAGAAAATATTAGGCTATTTTAAAAAGATGTCAGGGCCCAAAAAGGTCCCAAGGACCCTTTGTTACATGCCCTAAGCTACATATTGGGTTGTGTACAGTGGTTTCATATTTTGCTTTTTAAAATTGCTTTTGATCATGACAAAGGGTTGAGATTTTGAAATCAAATGGCTAAAAGAATGAAGTTTTTAATTCTTTCGATCATTTATCTTTTCCACTTCTTAATTGTCTGAAAATTGCGTCTTTAGCTGCAGAAACGAACATTTTTCTCTGAAATCAACAATAGTGAATTCGCTTGACGACCAGATTTCGGTCTTTAATGCATTAAAAATCCATTTACTTTATTAAGCTCATTAGAAATTATAAGCATTGGGTTTTGAGCAAAGGTTTATTTTTTTTGCTTTTTAGCACTCCTTTCACTCAAGATACAGAATTTAAATTTATTTTATCTGATACCTAAAAGCATGATACTATTAATATCAGTAGTATCATGCCCGAAAGAATGAAGTTTCTCACTTTTTAAATCGATTTTCATTGACACATTTTCCTTGAAATATAAATACATAAAAAAATAATAAAAGTATGATCCACAGCAACGCCTGGTGATTCAGCTAGTTAAAAATAAAATAATCCGTATCCCAGTGAAAATCCACAGACAAATCAAGCGAAATACATAACTCAAAGAAACTACTATGTGTTTCACATGTTAATTACGGCTAATTTTTTGCACAAGGTAGATTTTATATGTTCAAATATGTCAACTAATATGTGAACTAATATGTCCTAAAGTCCGCGTTATATAAAGGCAAGCAAGGAAAGAACAAGGGGATGCATAATGGTGTGCCTATATTTTGGTAGTCATGATACGGTTGGATGACTTACTGCCCTCTCTATCTAGCTCGAGCTTTCTTCATTCGGTGCCGTAGTGTAATTAAGGCAATGAGCGTGTAAATGAATTGCTCTTTAAGGCCGCTGATATTATCTATTTAAAAGAGTGCCTCAGATTATTCATGTTGCAAGTCATTTCCTAAAACAACGCGGTCACTGTGTCCTTTTCCAATATGATGTGGAGACAGTTGTACAAACATGAAAAAAGAAGTCTGCATGCTTCAACACCAAGATATTGATCAGCTATAATACCTATTTACTCTGCTCACATTACTGGTGATGACTCTGCATGGAAAATATTGCAAAGTGATTGAATTTGATTAACAAATTGGGAGATCTGATGGATAAATACCCTTTGAAATAAAATAAAGATTGATTCTTTGGTTATTAGTTTTTATACCAATCACGGTATGCTTCAATGGAAAAAAGAATACTAATATTTTTACAATCGATGACCCATGTTCCCTTACTCCAGTTCATTATTTTGCTTTGCATTCGTTCCGCCTTTCCTCATCTATTTCACAAAGGATCTTCTCTTTCTCCCTCTTCCCTGAATACCCAACGTTCTCTCCTCGACACGGACTTCAGCATCCCTGTGCCCCACATCACCAGGTGCAATCACCCATTCCGGTTCTTCCCCCTCACCGTTAACAGTTTCCTCTTCTTTCCTACTATCAGGGCTTAGTGTGACATGAATATTTATAAAGTATGAATAATTAAAGCCCAAAACAAAACAATGAATCAAATCCGTGGTTCTATAAAGGTTTTTCTGATATTATTTTGAGCAATAATAACATTTTGGAAAACTTGAGGACATTCTAATGGAAGGATTTACGGACGGAGACAGTGAGGGCTATTGCTAAAGCTACTTAAAATTTACTTATGGACAAAATTCATCCCGCTCACCACAAAGGGAGTCGAAAACATGTCGAATAAAAGAGCAAAGGAGGGAATAACTTTGACGATTACAAATTTTTGATTTTGTTTGAGCTATTTTGTATCCTCCCCGGGAACTATGATTTGAATCCAATGAATTGAATGAGGCAAGAAGTTATATCCTCCCCGGGTGGGAGGCTGGAAGTTATTTTCACTGTGTGCCGTGGCGTAACTAAGGCATTAACTACCAGGTAGTAAGGAAACTAGCTTCTGATAGGGTGTTAGGGAGGGGCTACTGTCAACCAATGTTAGAATTGAACGACTATTTTTGATGAAAATAATTTGTCGGCCATGAATCTTTCATCGTTTCTTTTATTTTGCTTCATGTCTATTGGTATATTTTATGCTCAGCGTGGCGGCATCGTGAAGAATATTTTTGATGATTGTAAATAAAATCGATTGTTATAATTTAATTACTTTCGACTGATTGGAGTTGGTTGCGTAACCGAAAGTTGTTCTAACTGAAATAATTTTTGCCACCAAATTATCCATCAATATGTACTTACCAGGGAATAATAGGATTCTGAATTGAAAATTCAACCCGACAAATATACATGTGACAAATTTTCAGAATCACAACTCTCACAATGCTTAAAAACAGATACATATTTTAAACCTTTTTATTGTCTGTTACGAGGTCTTTTTGACAAATACCAAAGTAAATTTAGGGATTTCTTTCAGATGCGTTTATCACAGAGAAGTGAGGGAAAATTTATCTGCCAGGAAATTTTTATTCCTCCTGTTTAATTCTATTGAAAAATATAAGTCTACCAATTGTCGAAATATGAAGACTTTCCCTGCATTTCTGATTTTTCTGGTCCGAATAGATAATTATTAATATAAACAGAATTTATTAGCACTTTATAAATGCCCAGAAGATTTGATCAAAAAGTTTAAACGTCTTCTAAATGTCCTTCTATGTCGTGTCACGCGCTACCCTTGTGCTGGCTTAACCGCCCACCAAACGGACCTGTTTACAACGAACGCAAAATAGATGACAGTAATAATTAATTCCCCTTGTGAAAACATTTTTTTAAATCTGCATTTTACCCATTAAAACTAACTAAGTCCTTTGTCTCAGTTAGAATGGCGAAGAAAAATAACTCTCAAATGACTTGACAAAAGTGTTTTCACAAACTAAATCTTGGGAAGAAAAGAGACAATACCAGCAGTAAGCTCTCATTTCTCCTTGAAGTTGTTTCCAATTAGGGTCGCAAAACGTCGATCTTACACCCAGCAACACACAGAGTTCATCTAAACAGTTAAAAAGCTTACGTTAAATATTTTTATTTTTTATCTGTAAACTACCCTTGCATGCGTAATTTGGAGTTCAGTTTGCTTTTCGTTTTTCTTAATTAACTCCGAGATGTTGGTTGAAAAAAAACAAGATAGTTTCCGCACTTTATTTTGGAGTGAAAATTGTGTTGATGGGATTTCTCTCTTTTATGTTGAATAAAAATTGTCGTATAAACTGATTAATTATAAGTTTTTCAGACAAAAAAGTCACGGTTGTATGAAGGAAAAATCTGGATGTTGAGTAGTTTATTCACATAAAAATAGAGATTTTTATATAACTGCAGCATGAAACTCAGCCCCTGCACTTCACACCGACTCTCGGACGTGCATAAACCTCTCCATAAACCCTCTTCACAGTCTAGGAGTTCCCCAAGTCTCCCGAAACGGCGATAACTGCCTTACTGCGCCGCTGCCAAGTTCCCTCAGCGGTAGAAGCGTACAACGCGGGGAGAAACCTAAGGGAGATCGCCTAAGCCCGCCTATACCACTATAACATAAAGTATCATTCTTGCACGCGTCCCCACGTGCCAATGATTCCCCAAAAATGATCCAGTCGCCTGACGCTCTCCTCCAGAATATTTAACACGCTCCTCTACCAAAACCTCCACCGTCTCCAACGCGACCGTTTTAAGGGAGCTGCCATGCCCTAAAATAGCCATTATTCTATAAAAAGTCCTCCTTTTCCCTCATCGCCCCCTTTAAGCCTCAAATATTCCTCCCCATCAACTCAAACCATTCCCATAGCGGTCTTCTATGGCGACTACGCGGTGTCAAAACAAGTTAAAAATAATAAATTTTCGTTTGCACCGAACACGAAATTGTGTTTAAAATCACGAAGCGCTGGCGTTATATAAAAGCTTTAGTTTTATAGACACTTCAAAGGCAGATTAATTGACAAATATATGTCTATATTATTGAGACGCCGAATACCAGGCTTAGGTAACTTGGAGAATTCATTTCTGGCGAGCTTCACCATGATATAGAAGGTATTGTTTAACCTTGATATTGAAGGTATTGTATCTCTACAGCACATACCTTGGTCTAACAATGGGACGAATAAAGAAAGATATGCTGTCAAACTGATATGTGATAAAACTAATTTTCCTACGAACCATTGGTGACTGAAGCGAAAACAGAGTGAGACTATGAGGAAATTATCTTCCATTCTCTGCCATTACTCTTTCCTATTTCCTCTCATTTCCAAGTAAATTTTTCTCTACTATACTCACCGGCGGCTTCACGCAAGGTGGCATACGAATGTAAATGTATTGATTATTTTTCCGCTCCAAGGAATTATCTGCTAAGCTACTCCATTTATTTATTCGTTTTTTTGGAAACCACATTCACTGCAGATATATTACGTAAGACCGAGCAGTACAGCGACAAATCACTGTTAAAAACATCTTCACGTTGCTGGATATTTGTACCCTGCGAACTATAATTGGATGGCGATCCATGTATGATATCCGTCCCCGACTTTAAGGCAGATCGATAATATGTAAAAAAAAACTAATATATTTGGTATAATTAAGCCTCTTTCTGAAATAAAGTATAGAAGAAATGGTAAGAAATTGTCAAAGGTAAATCCAAAAGTTATAATGTGTAAAGAATAAACTTTCATATATCGCAATTAGCTTCCGGCTGCAAGGGTACTCGAACTAGTTCTTAGTAGTATTAGAGAAATTCGATTCCCCTTTGGCTTCCTCGCCGAGTACTGCCTTGGTTATCTTATCTGCATCAACACCATACTTCCAGGGACACTTTATCAAGTAGAGCTTTTATCCACCTCAGTTCTATTTACTAAATACATACGTGTTTGCTGGCATTTTTAGATGCCATACAAAGCAGCCAGTAACATGTAAAATAACATGCCGGTAGTAGATTAAACCCTATTTTCCTTTAGAGAGGAATAGAGATAAAATAGATTTACAGATATATTGCATAATCTAAAAATATTCAATATAGGCATAAGATGTCAACTTTATTAAAGGTGAAAATTAGCTAGAATATTTGTCTCAATATCAATATCACTGCATGACGAAGGTGCATGTAATCGGCCTTTCGCAAGGTTATTCGTTTCATAAAGTAGAGCAGACTCACTTATAGATAATACTTATAAACTAATATTATTAAAAGGGACAGAAATATTTTGAAAAAAAGTAGCTGAAACAAAAACTATAAAAATATCTCTATAAATATTAGAATGGAACTGAAAATGCCTTTTTTTGAAATTGCCAAAGCAAAATCCAAAAGTTATAATACCAGAAATGAATATGAGTGATCAGAATCTCAAAACCAACGGATATTCCTAGTGATGCAGACATGTAATCCGAGTAATTTGAAAATTTTTGAAACAAGTCTATAAACTTCTGAATCCACACCCTATATATATATTGTCTTATAAAACGTTCAAAGCTGAGAAAAGTTTATTGACTCACATTAACTGGACAGGAATTTTCAATCACTCACCTGAAACAAAAGAAAGTATCATATTATTAATAAATAAATGGAAGATAATTCCAAAATAAGGTTATGACTAAACTATCCTCTCCCAATTTTCCTATTAAGCCGATAACGGACTCATTACTAGTAGTGACAGTGGCTGGCAGTGGACTTGTGGCTATAAATGCACAACGGAATAAGATAATAATCAACTAAATATTGCTTTGGTCAATCAACGTTAATTATTTTTGATGGCAGATAATCCGCCTCATAAGTTTCTCTTACGTTCAAATACGTCAGCTTGTCGGTAATTGCCTATGAGGTATCAACATTGCGTTTTCCTCATTCAGTTTGCTGTAAAGCCCATGAATTAAAAAAATAAAAGCTCTACATTATTATTCAATGCCAATTTATAATGCAAATAGAGCCTTAAAAGTTCGTAAGCGTTTTTCTTCACTCTCAAATATCTTGATATTAGTGTGGTTCAATATAAGGGAACAATTTACCGCAATCTTGTTCTTTATAAAGCGTTCCAATTGGTTAAAGTAGCAAGCGAAAGAAAAACTTGGCCATCGGTTGCAAATTATCGAAATAATTGGTGAAGCTATTCATATTGGTAAGAATAAAATAACAAGAGTAGTTTCCACACTGTTTTAATGAAAACCGTCCATGGTTTCGACACTTTATGTAATTATCAAGGTTATATTACAGTTGTTATTTTATGCTCACCAATATGGATGCACAATTTTCACAGAGTTACGCCTAAAACGTTTTCATATGGTGAAGACATGCTTCCTTACTTGCAAAACTTCTTTTCAGAGCTGAATTTAAAAATTGACTAACTACATCATACTGATTAATAACGGAACATTATTAAATTTACTAGGACTAGAAACACAGAAGCTACGTCGGGAAATTGGTAAGTTTCATCCTTTGATATAATGCATCTATCTATTTCGAGATTTGCATGCTGCCAAGGCTATTTAAAAGGAGATATTTTCATATAGAATCAAGCATCTGAATCTTTCATGCGAAGAGACAGTGATGCTACAAAAATTCGGGCTTTGTACAAACTGCAGACTTACGACTCAAAGGCCCTCCATTCTTTTATTTCCACGGAAAGTTTAAAGCTCATTTCGTGTCGCCAAGAGCAAGGACGTCAAGATTCCATGCACGTGCGCCCCACTTCACTAGAAGAATATGCATTCAGAATTTTTAAAGTCACGCCACACTTTTAGTAGCAGTCTTCTTGGAAGGGATGAATAATGGTCAACCCATCCCGATCCACCTTCTGCAGACAACGTTGAGGACGTTTTCCTTTGCCTCACGAACATCAAAATACTTTGACTCACGACACGAGAAATAAACAAAAAACTTTTCCAGACTGCACTTTGCGCACAGTATTGTATCCTTAGGTAAATTTTCTGAACGGATTCTCTTTTGATGGCCCGAGCAAACATAACATTTCTCAGACCATTGACTGTCATGACCGAAAGAATTCAGAATGTGAGCGTTGAGGGGATATTACCGGAAATCACGCTCATCTTAAGTAAGGTTCCACCCTACAGTTGCTCACATCCGTTCTGACCATTGTCGAAGCGGTTTGGAGGGGAGTAAAATAATAAAAAGTTACAATTTTACACTTGGCTCTAGATGGAAAAACCGATCAGATCCATCCACAAATTTAGTGGTATATTTTATTAACGTGTCAATCATTTTCACGACCAGATCGACGAGCAATAATAAAAGGAATACTTAAGTGAAGCGCGTTAGGTAAATATTTATCCTTGACCTATTTCTTGGATTTTAGCGCCGTAAAATCACGCTATAGTTAGAACTTCCAATATAATGATGTTATTTACCAGTAGCTGTGGATCTTAATGATCCATTGTCATTTACTTCATTCTTTCCTAGCATTCTTAGCATCATCAGCAAAGGCATAGGCGATATTGGGAAATAAATAATATTGGCGAAAGTGATGTAGGATCATTAATTTCACCGGCTGACAAGACTGCAGTTGACTAAGAGAGAATACTTGCATATAGGATTCTGAATGAATTTCAAACAATATTTACCGTACAAGTTCAGTTTACGACCATTTTACTCCAGTTTTCAAGTTCTTGCTCATCAAAATTGAAAATGATAATTGCTTACACAGTTAAAACTAGTTGTTATATTCCGGTGCAATAAAAACATATATATTACGTGCTGTCCCCAACTCTACATTACAGTTGCGTCTGAAGCATATGAAATGAAATATTAAAAAATGCTTAGAATAGCTGAAGAAATACCTATGGCTATTTTCTGCAATTTCTACGTAGGGAACTACCACTCACACACAAAAGTGGAGATATAAGACATTTAAATCGCATAAAAGCTGCCAATAGCTTTCACTTTACTTCGCCACAAAAAGCAACTACAATGTACTATCTTAAATTTCAGAAACTATAAATAACAATTGCGGCTCATGCACAAGTTAACACTTTGGGCAGAATCTCACAACGCATACCTATAATAGTATGCATTTATCAAAGAAAAAAAAGAGGTTTTCATAAAGTGGATAGTAAAATGAGAAAATACTAAAAATAACAGATAGCATCTCTCATTTCTCATTTTATATTTTCTCTGTCATCGAACTTTAACAGCATTAAAGAAACTTGGTTTTGTTAAACGTATAATAGGAATGCCCTAGGATGAAAAAGTCAAAGAGAGATACTACTTCGCTCTGGTTAGGCCACATTTCGAATTCGCCGCGAGCATTTGGGACCCTGCTCAAATAGCTTTAGTCAAAAAAATTAATAAAATACAAAGGAAAGCAGCGCGCTTCGTTAAATACTGCTACGAGCGTACATATAGTATCTCACAACTTTTAGAGGGATTAAGGTGGGAACCCCTAGAGACTCGGAGGCTACACGCTAGTCTTAGGCTGCTTGATAAATTCAGAACTGATATTTTTCAGAGCGACACAGAAATTATCATGACTCCTCACTACATCTCTAGGTCTGACATATGCGATAAAATAAGAGAGATACATCACCGAACAGATAGGTACCAAAACTCGTTCTTTTCGAGAACAATATGCGGCCACGATAAAAATTAAGCTCCAATAAATACTCTTCCAATAATAGATGTCACCATTGCATCTCCAAAAAACTTACACCTTTACACAGCTAGTGACCAACCACCCCCTGTCACACGCCCATGCGGTGGTTCACGGGTTAGTATGCCGCTGTTGATGTATCTAGAACCAACTACTTAAATTTTTCTTTTTTCCACATGGTACCAGCCTCTTTTTTATTTCTGTCGCACTATATTCTTCAACAATATACTCCTATAATTTAAGTTATTCTCATAATTACCAAGGGACACAAGAGTTATCTACATCTATATTCATTGGTGTAGTAGATTTCAGCGTCCATGGTGTCATTTACACTGAAAATTTGCCCAATTTCTCTTAAAGGACGCATTAGATAACGCCGAGTCATTAAAAGCGAATGTGGTAATCGTGGTAAGTGATCGGCCAATGAGGATGCCTTATGGAGACTTAAAGAGAAATAAAATAAAATGAAAACTTGAAAAGTAGGAAAGGAAATTAATTGGACGGTCCCTGTACTCCATTAATCCCGTAACTCAGGGGAGAAACAGACTCGACGAATTGTCGAGGGGAAAGAATATAGTAGATAAACATTGACTTTGAAGTAGGTACTTTAAGCGACATATAACTACACGGAGAAATCAATGAATTTGATCTCATTTGAAAGAAAAATATCTCTCCTCTCCTAAGTTTACAAAATATTAGACTCTGACCGCACTACTTTTCCAGATGTTTGTCAAAAGTATCGGCAAATTCACATAAGAAATGGTACGAGCATGCATTTCGTACAGATATCAATTAAATAACGATAAATTTCTCACATATAGATCTAATACAAAAATGAAAAGGGCACATTATTATATTTTCTTATCCATTGTTAAATATTACTAAGAGTCGTCGCAGAAATTATTTCTGATTCACCAGAAAACCTTCCGATGTGAAGAAGTGTTTAACGCACTACGTGAATAAAATGAGTCGAGTTTGGGACTCGTTATTTTAATATTAATTCTAGATATTTTTATTTTGTTATCGATCATCCTCCAAGCAGAACATCGAGCGACGCCGCGACATTGTCGCAGAACGAAAATGAGGACTGCAGAAAGATATCGTGTACACTGAAAAGATAATTTGGAACTTTATTTACTGATCTCAATAAAAACAAAAAATTTATCATGCGTAAATTGCTTACTAATTCATCCATAAAACCTCAATGATTAATTTATTACTAAAATGCACGAACTCGCAGAAAATTATTCGTCTTAGCATCAACCGTTGAGAAAGATAAAACACATTCTGCTTTGGGGCTAATAATTTGTTCCAAAAAAGGACATTTTTGCATTATCATTGCTGTAGTTATTACGTCAATGTTCCTACAGATTTTGAAATTGAATTTAACATTCGAATACTGTCTCCATCATGGCAAGGAAATAATCTCGCTTAAACTACCTTAAATGTACTGAGCAACTTCCACTTGGGTGGGATACAAGATTTTAAGCTAATGTGGGCTACGTAAAACGAAGTCACCTCCTCTTTTTGCTGAAGAGGAAATTAATACCGTGAGGGCATTTTTCTCGTTTATTGAGAGGACAAGAAAATGAGTTTGGATCCCGCCCCTTTCCTCCTTACATAGCAAGGGTATTCCATGAGTTTTTCTCTCTCACTTTAGAGATTCGTCTTTGGATTAAGACAGCACTCTGGCCTTCTTCCAGATTTGGGGACAAAATGGAGTAACAGGTGGGGTGCCTTCTTGGCCCAGGCTCTTCCTTTCTTTCACCCCACGAATTTTTTATTGACTAAGGATACGTTCAAAAAGGATACGGATGATAAATACTCTCCGTCGTTTTTTCCGACCATTCAACTCATGTGTGAGTCAATTAACCTATGCACGGTATGTACTTGATGACAAATATCCAATGATCAAAACATGATCCGCAACTATGGGTCATAACCATTTTACGGCTTTGTTCACGAGCACAGTGTTTTTCTAATGATTTTGTCCAATAAACTATAGGATGCATAAAGCGTCATGAATTTTTATAGCTCAATTTATTTTAGTTTAATGATATGTTTTAAGACAGTGCAACGTTTCATTATTTAGCTAAGCTAGAACAGTAACTAACTAGATAGGTTTAATATAACTTGCACGCAAAATCCAATAAGCGTCCGCACCATTAAAACATTCACTTTCATTTGTGTGAAAACACAAAATGTACTCATTTCGATCTTAAAATATTGAACAAAACATCGACAGATGTTCTTCATAAGCCTTATTGGAATGGTTTCTAATTTCCACCTTAGATTTTAGTGCTCTGGGCACATACATTTGCCATTTGCAAAACCCAGGGCTCCAATTACCAAGGTATTTTTCCTGCAACAGCATCACCAACGGAGTTAATCAGGCACCATAAAAACCCTTCTTTCCAATGTCGGGATTCACAACATTCTGCTAACAGCCCGCAATTGAAGGTTTGATATGGTTGCAAAAACCAATTTTCCATGAGGCAGTGCGGTGATTCTGGTAAATAAACTAAAAACGAAACGTTGAGGTAGCCATTAAGGGCCCTTAGAGCCACTTACTCAACGTTAATGAAAATTTAGCAGCAATCTCCTGTTTGGCATGAGATGTTACTTTCGTTAATGACTGCCCTCGTTTGTCTGTAAAATGTTGCTTCGTAAAAAAATCAATTCTATGTCTAAATTAACATCTGCCGCCGTGAATATAATATAGATTCCAGTGAGTTAAAAAACTATTAACGATTTAATCTCCCAAGTAGTGAAAGAAAAATAAAGACACCAATGATGTTAGAATAAGTTTCCTTGGGCTTTACGCTGGTTTTGGCTACTAGGAAGCATATGAACCATTCCGCAGAAAAATGCAGTTTAAAGTAGTGCGAGCGAAATAGTTCTCTTATCATAATAGAGACCATATACGATTTATACGTTTTAATTTCACCAGCTGTGGGATACACGAATTAAATATTGCATTATTGATGGTTCAATAATATTGTTTAACATCACAGAAATTGTAAGTAATCAAATGAAAATATCAACATAAGTCTTTAACTTGACTTTTTTTCACGCGGAGCGTTTGAAACTACTTCAAAATGGAAAGTTTATTGTAATTCCGAAGAATTTACTGCGGTAACAATATGATTAATTTTCAAAAATAGTTGAGAAAACGCACAAACCACACACTGTTGATTTTTGGACGAGATCTAGGGGTTAGAAATGCCTCATTTGTGGAATAAGGCCTCTCTGGAGTGCATACATGAACCATTTCCCATGTAAAAGGGCTAGTATTTTCTGGCAAATATCTCGGAAACGAAGTGTGGTAAGAGGTACATTTTTGGTGTCAATGGAAGGGTGATATATTTTTCTTAAAAATGAGACCACATTCTTTGATTTCTAGGTAGAATGATTTTTCGCTCTGACTACCTTAATCGAGTTGCCTTGAAAGCTTTTGACACAAAAGGTCTAAAAAAACAATTTATATCTGGTTTCAGTTTCATAACATCTGCTTGATTATTGTCTTGCCAAAAAAGCCAAAACTACTGCGTTAGACATTCGATTACTCCCATGTGAGCTTACCAAAGGTCCAACTTAGTATACGAACAATAAGTTCTCATCTTACATCAAGTCAACAAAAAATTGAAAGTCAACTGATATGTATGGGTAATTACTAGACATATAATAAAACCTGGCAAAGGGTCTGATAGTGAGCGGTTAACTAAGGCCTTATTAAAGGGTACAGTGCAGCGCGGTGGCCACGAATAATGCAGGGGCGATTTGATGCAATAGTTGGAGTGTTCGACCTAATTTCATCTGAATAATTGAATCCGCATGTGCTATACGAATATCGTCATGTTAGAATGGAGATAGTCCTCTCTTCACTTTGTCATAACGCCTTTATCTCGCCTGCAATCATCACATCGGTGGAAATTGTACATTCGAAAACTGATCACAAATATATTCTCTTGAAACTCTTTCCTTATCCAACCAATGTTATCTAGCCACTTTGAATGAATTGAAGACAGTGTTGAACGGAAGGTTTTTCTGTCTTCATGAGGGAATGTTTAAGCGAGGAAGCAAAGGATGCCGTAGATGCGAGGTTCACGCCATGTCTTTTACATTGGTGTTACAATTTATTACAAAAAACAATTGACTTCCAAACATTTATAACAAATGTCTACATTTTTACTAAATTTTCTTTTCCAATCAAACTTGAATAAAGCAGAAAATAGGAAAGAACGGGCGTAGAAAAAAAATGCGTTTTTCATCTGCAAATACTTTATGTAAAATACAAATATCATGCCACATGACGATAATTATTAAAGATAGCACAGCTTTTGGCTCATCAGGTTAAATACAATATTTACACAAGCACATTTTGTCTGCCAACTTGAATAAATTGTATTTACGAATGAAAAATATATTTTTAAAAGCCCAACGTAGCCAAAAGCCTAATTGGCATTATTTATGCGATTAAAATGATAATGAGTTATCATTCGTCTTGAATTTAAGAGTTACCAGTCAGTTTTTACCATATAAATTCTACGGATATTACAAACTTCGTTGCTATACATGGGGTAGAGTAGGTCAAAAAGTGGCCGAAATCGCCTTTGGCAACATTTGAATGAAGCCTACGGGTGAATGGAGGGTAGCGGGGAAAACACAGTCGGGTGTAAATTAATGGAGAAGAAGGAGGCTTGAGAATAACGAGGAGGACAACGGAAGGAACGAGGAACTTCGTGCTCAACAAGGAGGGATAGGTGTGGCTGGAGGGATAGTTAGCCAAAGAATTTCTTTTAGTGAAAAGGGTAACTGATTAGGGGCAGGGATATTGGCATCATTATCCGAATAATTTACTCGAAATGTGTTCCCAACTGATCAATTTATTAATGCCCACAGAATCATTGACTACGAATTCATTAGCTTCGTTTCCATCCAATGGAATTTTATGTTTTTGGAAAGGTTCTATTCATATTAACTCTATAGCTGGGTCGCCTATGACCTCTCTGGACGATGCCACTCTTTGTATTTCCCCAATCGATTTTGACGTCTGTTGCGTGACACATGGTCAAGGTACATTGACCTGTCAACGCTCTTTTAAAAATTAAGCTCTAGAAGTAGAAATCGATCGACAAAATAAAAATATATGGAATCGAGCCATCCTTTTAAACCTTCATGCTTAACTCAGTTAATTTCCATTTAACGCCCTTTTCCATTCATTTTTTTCTGTCAACACTGTTAATCCGGTACTCTCTTTTCCACCCATCTTACATCCTAAATCCTAATATACAATCGATAATTCCTATTATCCTCTTCATTTACGTCGTATTCCCAAATTGACTCTCTTAGACGTAGACCTGTGCGCCGATGGAAAAACTATCGGCGGCGGACGCCGACTGGAAACAGTTAATTTTTACCGACGGCGTAATTCAACAGCCATATTGTATAGTAGCACATTACTATATTTTGGGGCAAAGTATTATGTATTTCTCATAAATAAACATATATATATTAATTTAAATATCATATATCATATCTAAATACGTTAATGTCATGCAATAATGTAGTTAATTCAAGTTCTACTTATGTGAGTGAGAAATGTCTTCCCATTATAAGCGTTTAAGCAAATATCAATCGAAATACTTAAAGAACACCTAATATTTCGCCTGTACTTTTCTACACGACCAGTCCCAAATGCATATATATTTTTGTTAGCAATTGAGTCCATTACACAGCTAAACTTTCATATTTTTTTTTCAAATATGATGAAATAACACTCCCATGATTATGTTCGTATTTTTCTCATTTGCTACGATCATCTTTGTGTCTATGTGTAATAGAGGCGAAGAGGGAGGGGTATCAGAGTGAGGGGAAGGGAGTTTCACTTTTTCCTATAAGTACTCGAAAGCCCGGTCTGTAATATGTTGGCCCCACTTGTCCTACTCCTTGGGTTCCGCAAATCGGAATAACGTGTTATTTTCTTCGTCCTCCACTTTTCGAAGGAGACCTCTAACCTTCAGCACCAATCGTTCCCATTGAACCCAAAAACTCTTTCCATCCGGGCCGAGATTACTTTTCTCCCTTCCAGGTAGTCGCAGAAACTATTTTGTAACCCACCAATCAATCACGCTTCTTAACTCTTTCAGCAAGGTCCATCACATGTACTTTAGCACTCGGTTCATCCGCAGAGGAACATCCCTCATGCTTTCGGTTAATATTCCATCAGATAATATATCATAGCCAAACCCAAGCCGGGATATTCCAGTCGGAGAGAGGGGAGTGCGGAGGGGACACTATAGTAAAATATCTCAGAGAACTAAGGCTGAAAATATTAATCGGTATACCAACCCTGCAAAAATACTCAACATACTAGGTACTTGAATTGATGTGCCAATATTTATGAATATCGAGAGACTGAGTTTAAGTTCTCTTTTTGTAAGTTACAGTTCCAACTTAAAATTTAACAAAAAATTTAAGATCACTTATAGAAAGAAGTAATAATTTTCTTGTTTCAAGCTCCGCAGGAGGAAAGCTTTTTCATGTAATACCACTTGGCTGGCCTCGCTCAACCATTCAGTACATTCTCTGCAAAGTTACTTAAAAGAGTTCTTTAAATTTTTATTTTACCATTGCATCGGGGGAGACACGGTCCCTGGCGGTCATCATCTCACCAAATCCTTGCATAGCAACGTCAAAAAAGGATGCAAGTACATTGACAGATAAGAATAAAAAGAAGAGGATGAGGAAAGTAGCGATGAAAATAGGGACTTGGAACGTCAGGGTAATTATGAGGGCAGAGAAGCTGTAAAACATTAAACAGGCTATGAATAAATGGAACATAGATGCCTTGGATCTGTGCGAGATGAGATTGAAGGACAGCGGAGACTATAGGAGTAATAGTTAGGGGGCAATCTAGAGTGAATGAGATGACAGTCAACGTGGTGTAGCTATATAACGCAAAAATGGGGACGAGGGTAGTAAATATTGAACAGGTGAGCGACAGGATATTAGAGATAGAAATCACGCCCAACAAATTTCGCATTGGTCCAGGTGTACATACCAACAAGTAATTACAGGGAGGAAAAGGTAGATGGGGTGTATGAACAGATAGAGGAGATAATCAGAGAAGTCTCGGGGAAGCAAACAAGTCTGATAAGAATGAGCGACTGGAACGAAGCAATGGGGGAATTGAGAGAAGGGGATGAAGTGGGAGGGTATGGATTAGGATCGAGGAATGATCGCTATGAGAGAGCAGTTGAATTTTGTTGAAGAAACGAATTGTTAGTAACAAACACTTAGTTTCACCATCGTAGGCGGAGATACAAATGGAAAATTCTGGGAAACACTGGGAGATATCAAATTGATTACATCATGGTTAGGCAAAGATTGAGGAAATTTGTCAAGAACTTGCGGAGCCATCCTGGGGTTGATGCAAACTTGGATCACAGTTTAGGTATAATTAAATGTAATGTAGATTTAGATTCTAATGTCTCAGTTAAAAGAGGAGGATAAATATATGGAACTTGGAAGCTTTTGAAGGGGGAAAAGGAGGGAATACCAAGAGATAGTGGAAAGGTACAAAGGCGAAGCCAAGGAATTAGGTACAATCGAGGCAAAATGGGAGAATATTAAAACAGGCATTGTAAAAGCGGATGAGAAAAAAATAGGAACAGCGGAAATGAGGAGGGTAAAGTGCCCTCTGGTTACGGAAGAAATGTGTAGGTTATTAAAGGAGAGAAGAAAATGGAAAAACATCAACACTGACCAAGGTAAGACGAAGTACAAATGATATAAATAATCAACTCCGGCGAATAACCAATCCGGCGAAGGAAAACTGGTGGAAGAGACAATGCGAGGAAATGGAAAAGCTGCAAAGAAGTGGAGGTGGGAGCGTTATACACTAAAATAAATAATATCGTGCGGGAAGAGAGTGCTTGAGGAATAAAAGATTAGGGACAGAACAGTTGGGATAATAATCGATCAAGATGATATTCAAGATCGGTAGAGCGAATACGTGGAGGAGCTGTATGGCAGCAAGAGTAAACCAACTAATTTAGATATAGGGAATGAGGGAAGACTATATGAAAATTATCTCGGGCCAATGATACTTGACAGTGAAGTAGAGAAAGCATTGAAAGAGATGAAGGTCAGAAAAGCAGTTGGAGTAGATAAATTACCTTCGGAGCTGCTTACGTATCTTGGAAAAGAGGTAGGCAAGCTTTTTTCTAACTTAAGAGCATGGGAATACATTGGCGTGACAAGAGACAAATCCGAAAAATATATGGCCCAAAGGACTCACGTGAGGGTGGCTGACGGAGAAACGAGAGGGCAACTATTAGTCGCAGGGTAACACAAGGGTGCCCGTTGTCGCTTTAGGTTTTCAATATTTATGCTGAGGACATAATAATACCGGCATTGGAAGAGCTTAATGTGGGAACCAAAGTAAGAAGGCAAATGATGATGTCCGTTAGGTTCGTGGTCGATCCGGCGTTGGTTAGTTGATCGTCGATGGGACTAAAAGGTTTAATAAATTCGTAAGAAATTCCGTCCAGAAATGCGGAAGGAAGACAAATGACAAGAAGTAATGAGATTTTCTAGGACAAAAAAGCAAAGCTTGTCATAAAGTTTTGAGTGCACCAACTTGAAAAAGTAGTACATAAAAATTACTTAGGCAGTTTGCTAGACGAAAATAGGCATAGTAGCAAAGACAAGTAGGATAAGAGCATTAGCTTAGGATGAGTTAATAAACAGAAGGAAGTTGCTGATGTGGGCCTTGGATAAGGATGTAAAGAAGCGGCTAGCAAAGAGCTTGATCTAGAACAAAGCGTTGTGAGAGTAGAGACGTGGACCCTTAGAAAGGAGGACGGGAATAGGCTGCAAGCATTTGAGATGTTGGTGTGGAGAAGAATGGAGAAGATGAGTTGGACGGGAAGGCAGACAACCGAGGAAGTGCTTGAAATGGGGGGCGAGGAAAGGAGACATCCGAATAAAATCCAGGATAGGCGTCGAAGGTGGGTGGAGGAATTAATAGGTTATTTGAGAGCGTGATACAGGGATTGATTTTGGGCGAGCGGGGAAGGGGTGGAAGGAAAATGGGTTTGATAGACGGGATGAAGAAGGTTAGATCGTGCCCTAAGGCGGAGAAGGAAGTACTAGAGGCAGATAGGATCCTGGAAGTGTAGAAAATCTAGAGGAGATCCTGTACATTTCAACAAAACCTACTTAATCCCTGTAGAATACTTTTTAAAGCCCTTTAAAACGTCATACACAAAGCCGAAATATACCCGCGGAGGTCACCCACCGCCTGCTGGGAGAGGTCGGACTAGAGTTGCTGAGGGCGACAAAGGGTCCAAAACTCCGAGCTCAGGAGCGATCAAAATGAGTGACCTTAATGAACTCGTAGTAGATATAGAGTTTCTGTGGCCTTCGCGTTCAGTACCCTCAAGCCTCAACTTCGGCTGAATTAAAGAGGCGTTTAATTTTGAATAATGGAGTAGAATGTACGTCTTTTATACTGTGTACGATTAAGATTTTCATCATTTATCTTTCTTTCAATAAATTTGCATCAGTCTTTAAATTCTAAGACAGATTGGCAGAAATAGGCCGCATCTTTGAGGGAAGTTAATGCGGTGGTATCCCCGTTGCCATCCGCATTGTGAACTTCACTCTCCTGAAGCTGTGGCTGTTTATACCAGTCCGATCTTCTTGATCTGCACCATCGCTGCCCCCTCGAGAATAGGAGGCTACACACTAGGCTTAGTTTGCTTGAGAAATTTAGAATTCGTTGGTTTCAGAGTTAGAACTCGTTTCGCAACAAAGCGAATATTATCATGACGTCTAACTGCATCTTTAGGAATGACAAAAACGATAAAATAAGAGAGGTACATTACCAAACAGATAGGAACCAATACTTATTCTTTCCGCGCACAATTAGCGATCAGAACAGAAACTGAGCTCTACTAAATACACTCCCATAATACATTTCACTCTTTCACCTCCCAAAACCTTATCCCTTAAATCATTACACGGCTGGTGTCCTAACACCCCCTGTCAAACGACCATGCGGCGGCTGGCAGGATTGTATGTAGGTGCAGATGAATGCTTTCTGCTGGGACTGCTGCCTCTTATGATAGTAGTGGGGTCAGACAGGGCAGTATGTAATTGTTAGATTCCGGAATCTGGAAAATTTTTCCGTTGCGATTAACTAACTGTTAATACACAACGGAACTAAAACTAGACTATTTACTGCACAGATATTAGTGTAACTGTGATGAGTAATATTAGACAAAATAATAAAATGCAATGATGAGGAGGCAGCTTCGATAAAAGTATACAAATACATTATCTATTCACTGGAAGAGTGTTTTGTAAGTGGCCATGTATGACGGAGCCGCGCCACCGACATCGGGAACCGGCGGCGCTATCGGCGGCGGCGGCGTCATTAGAACCATCGGCGGCGGCGTCGCGGCGCGGCGGCGCACAGGTCTACTTAGACGTAATAAAATAGATTAATCTGTTACCTTGAACCCATGAAATAGCTATTAAAGACGTAGAAAATTGAGAAGTCACCCAGCAAAAACTGAGCTAAAACCATTAGGGGAGAAAAGGTCGGTCTGATTACTTCCTTAGCTCATTGATACTCCACATATTTTAGAATTGAATGTAGATGAATAGCTGGACATGTAATAAGAAAGGGTTTAGATATTTTATTTTAGATATTTTATTTAGTTTAGATAGACGCTGTGCGTAATTGTACACAGCGTCCACATATCATAGACACTGCAGCTATAAATACAAAAATGAGAAAACCATAATCAAGAAATGACCATAACCACCTAAGCAAACTCTGAAAGTCAGAGAGTCAGAGAAAATACACGATTCTCATGCATCTCTTTTTTCTCAAAGCTCGAAAATCGGGCTTAATTCAACGGAACTTTTTTAATAGGCTTCCGACATGCACAAAGAAATTTAACTAGATTGCAATACACAGCTTTTAACTACATCACAAAAATCACAAAGCACTTTCTACGTTCAATATTTCATAAATGTGGTGAGCTTCTTCTGCTCTCCTTCTGTCAGCACTCGCGTGAAATACGATTTAACTCATGAACTATTCAGCACTGGGGTCAAATTTTCCTCGTAAGGCGACTAGGGTATTCATCTTCTCTAGTATGGGGGTTGCGAGGTCAATTGTGGGCGCTGTCACGCTTTGAGAGGATGGGAAGGTAATTTAATTTTGCTTTCAGTCTTCGAAGCCGACATCCCCTGGAGAGTAATATGGTCCTGAAAAAGGCCTTCCAAGCAGAGGGGACTATTATTTTTCCATTCACAAAAGAATGAATGGATAATATGCAGATGTTTAGCTCTTTCTATATTACTGTGTTTCTGATGCACTTAGTGGTTAAAAGTCAAGATTTTTTGACTCGCGACTGTTCGTGTTAGGAGTCTTACGTTAAGGGAAAGAAAAGGTTAGTATATATATTTGAATATATACCGAGTGGATGATAAGAGAGGTGAGAGACAACCGAGGCACCTTCAAGGAAAGGGGTTACATGACGGCGAGGAAAAGAAAATTGGAGGAATGAACGAAGAGTTTGCATCACAAAGTAGACTAGAAACAATAGAAATGTGCTAGAATCGAAAAATTATGATATTACAGATGGAAAGTATCACTCATACAAGTCCTTTGCAGAGTTAGTGAGAACATAAGCATAATAAAATCTCATAAAAGGATAAGTGGAAAATTAAGTGACATGACTCGTGTTTTATTATCCAAGGCTGGGTGAGGGAATCGCCTCATCCAGCCCATATTTCCCAAGTTTCCCTCACGATACAGAATTTTCAAATGATTTTAGACATGGATTTACAATCAAACATATTTTTGCAAGCAAGATAGCAACCATTATTTTAAGGAAAATAAGCGACTTGCGTTTACTTATCCTGGGCAGAATGAGGCAATAGCGTCCCGTCTCACAGAGCCCATTTTTTCTCACAATACTGAATTTTTAAATGTTTTAAGACATAGCTTTGCGGGAAAACATATAGTTACAAGCGTGACAGTAAGTATGAAATCATAGATTCAACCAGCAGTGTTGTCCTGGTGATTGTGATTGGACGTTTGTCCTCTGCGCATGCGTTTCCAGCATTAATTAGCGGACGGAATCACAGATCACATGTTAGGATGGCATACGGTGGGACATAACAGCCTCAGAAAGCACCATAAAGGAGGGGTAATGAAGCCTATGAAGATCAAGAACGTCGTAAAAGAAGCAAATTGGGAGAAATGTCAAGACAAAAATTTCTCTAGTAATACAGCGAATATGACAAAGGCGACCGAAGTAGAAAGCAGCAGGAAGCGAGAACTGCATAGATTACTGTACATGATGATGGGGAAAAACGCCAAACCCAGGCGATTGAAATTTTTTCTCACCGACAGTAAAAATAAATCTGGCCATTCATCATTCTGGCCAACCGTGTTGACGAATTATTTAATAAAAGTAATTTATACGCAGACAGTACAAATTTACCTTCCTAAGATCAGTCGGTTGTTTTCATGATATATTTTTGATCTTGATCTTTTAATTCTAATTCTCTACATTTAAATTTTGTGTGCACAGAAGTGATTAATAATGATTTTCTAATCGTTGCACAGTAGAAATTATGTGATGTGAAGCTACGGGCATGGGTGTTAATATTACACTAAGGTGAGAGAATTCACCATGAATATGTCATTTGGCTTTGCCAAGATTCGTACCCGTATGTCCCGATAGTCAGTCAGGTACATTTGGCAGTAACACCATCAATAGCTTGGTATTGTAACCAGCTAATGTACATGGCCGGCGATTAAGAGATTCGGGTTTGAATAACGAATGAACTTTTAACCACTAAGTGCATCAGAAACACAGTAATATAGAAAGGGCTAAACATCTGCATATTATCCATTCATTCTTTCGTGAATGGAAAAATATTAGTCCCCTCTGCTTGGAAGGCCTTTTTCAGGACCATATTACTCTCCAGAGGTTGTCGGCTTCGAAGACTGAAATTGAATGAGATTTTTTTTCTGAGAAATCTCATCTCCTTGGGTTGTCACTTCTAATATTATTGAGAGGGTAGAAAGGATCTTTGAATGGCCACTCTAAATAATCCTTCTCTAAAATCAATAGTTTCAGCTTTAACTTTGTGAACTTTTTCATGCTCAGGAATTAACAAAACTTTGTAAGTTTTACTTTGAGTATTCATTGTACGACATTTCGTCGAATAGTCTATTACATCAGGTGATGGTGTCGACTATTTGACGAAACCGGTCATAAAATAAATACTCTGAGTAAAACTTACAAAGTTTTGTTAATTCCTGAACCCTTCTCTAGATGAAAAAGAGCCATGGATCGAAGCCAGCAATAGTATCTTTTTGTATTCTTTTGTATTATTTTGTATTATTTTGTATAATCAGTATTTTTTTGAGGAATCTCTACCACATATGGGTCTCAAACCTGGATTTCAGGGAAACAACTTGGATGCTCTAATCGCAGCACCAACTTGAAGTCTTTTCAAACTGAAGAGGAATGTGCGCAGAATTGAGAATAAGCAAGGCAAAAGGAAACGCAGAATGAATGAAAAACTTGGAATATTGCTCAATTTAAATAAATGAACTTTGCCATTTGGATCTGAAAGTCGCCAAACAATACCAAAGGAAGTAAGCGCACTTACTTTGATGGCATTGTTAAGAGAAATGTCATATTTGGTAGATTTTTGTGACACGAGCTAGCGAATGAAAGTTTATTGACACAAAGACGACACCACACGGAAACGACTCATTTTTCATTAAGATAGAAGAATGAGTTTTAATGTCTTACAGGAAGGTGTCGTAACTTTACACATTACTGCCTTTTATGAATAATGAAGACGTGTCTTTTTCTAAAAAGTATAAACACGAGGAGCTCTGTCTCTTCCGCTTCTCATTCCGTTCCAAAAGGAACCGCTTAAGTTCACACACTACTTAAAACGCGACACTTTGGATTTATATCCCACTTCCTTCATGAAGACTAAGCCTGTATGCCGACTGCAACAGCACCTTACTCCAGGCCGTTAAAAGTTTTTCCTTGAAATTCCGCGTCTTATTGGCCTTTAGCGACTCTTCAGAGAGCGTTTGACAAGGGATCCAGCTACGCTATAATCCCTAAGAAGGGCGCCTGGAAGAGGAGTGGGTAGTAGCATGGTCTTATCACCTCCACGACCCGAAGGAAACTTGAAGCTATTTCGCAAAAGTTAGCGAAATACAATGGCTCTAACTACAAAGAGCGAAAATGAAAACTGCGAAATTGTGCTTAATTGGGTACACTCAGTGATGATAGACGTACGCCAACATAACATTTGAAAATTGGCAATTTCGTTGCGAAACGTGACGAAGCGTTCAAATTTTTTCACTAGGTATTAAATCCTACAGGCAAATAATCTTAAAACAACTGATGGTGCAGTTTGGCGCATAGGATTTATCGCAAGGAGCATGAGTATAATTCAATATTTTGTAGATATACAACTTCTATTCAACAAGGAAAAATTAAATCCGGGCCCATCACACCCATATAATTGGTGTTCTTTAAAATAGCTAATCAATGATTTCTAGCATTGGGAAAAGTTTGCAGAGCACGCGTTATGACTTCGATGATGCTTTAAGGACTTCAAGAACCTGCATCGTGAATCTGGAGCTGGTTTCTCAAGATTTGACTTCACTGACATGCCATGTCACTCTCTCGGTTCCATATTACTACATATGGCAGTTATAACCACTATTAAATGAACTACTCAGCATTTCCCCAGCTCTTTAATCGCATTTTTCGACTTTATAGTGTTACTACACATATTATGTCTTTCAATTTGCCCCACTAACCCTAACGGCAGTCACTAACCCGATTGGTAGTCAAAATTGAGATCAAGATCGGAGGGACATTATGATACCAAAATCGTTCGGGAGAGCAAAAAATACTACAAAACATTCTGGGCCAAAAAGTATCTTTCCTATCGCATCTTTTAGAACCATGTTCGCTGCCCAGAGAGCTCACTTATTTGGAAACTCCATCGGCACCCAAACACTACCTTAAGATGACGAAAATAAAGGAACTGTTTGTACTCTTTCCTAATTTCTGTAAAATTTGGTATCTTCTTTAAGTACTTCACCATACCCCTCGACTTCAAAAAAGTTAGTTTACCAGCCAATTATCTCAATCGTCACCGCGATGGATATAGGAACTCATTCTTGGAGCCTCCGGAAAGATTTGACTAAATTGTCGTTGAAATAAATGCCAAAGCATCAAATGGTACGACGCTTTAAAATGTCATTATGAAATTATGGATATCCCGAAGTAGGAATTAGTTGGTCATTGTTGCGGCTAAACATTTCCAAGGGCTTACTTAATAGGGCATCGGGATGGAGAAGGCAACTTAACCCTACGGTACTGACGTGAATTTTCGGGACATGAGTAGTGACGTCGGTCTCCTGGACCAATAAGGACTTTGGAGTTTTCAAAAAGATAATAGCAGTTTTTTATGGATGGTCTCGAAATACCAGCATTCAATCAAAAATTCAAAATAAAAATATTCACAATCTTCACAGTAAAAGTGATGACACTTCAGCTTGTACTCAATCTATGTTTAAAGGTAAAATGGTTAGAATGGATAATTAATTTTCTTCATATGAGAAAAACAGCCGTTATTAGGAATTGGTACATTAAAAAGAATTCATTTTCATAATATGTCAGAAATCACTTATCCACATTTTTAACATACCATTTTTTATTAAGCACAACCAGATTGGTACTATTTGAAGTCAGGAGTGGTGACGAATGGTTAGAGGGACCGAAAGTAGCTATAATTAGCATTTGGCTTACACAAATTGTTTTTTTGGCTTGTATATCGTAGTAACAGTAAAAACTAGGACGCTACTAACGAGCTTAAACTGAAAAATTCCATGCTTCACCTTAGCCACCAGAAATGCGCTGCATTAAAGAAACTAGGTTTTGTTAAACGTATAATAGGAAGGTCCTCGGATGAAAAAGTCAAAGAGAGGATGCTACTTCGCTCTGGTTAGGCCACACGTCGAATACGCCGGGAGTACTTGGGGCCATGGTCAAATAGATTTAACCAAAAAAATTAATTAAACTCAAAGGAAAGCAGCGCGCTTCGTTAAAAACTGCTACGAGCGTACATATAGCGTCTCACAACTTTGAGAGGGATTAAGGTAGGAGCCACTAGAGAGTCGGAGGCTACATGCTAGGCTGTGGTTGCTTGAGAAATTTAGAACTGACATTTTTCAGAGCGACACAGAGAATATTATCATGACTCCTCACTACATCTCTAGGTATGACAGATGCGATAAAATAAGAGAGAAACACTGCCGAACAGATAGTTACAAAAACTTGTTCTTTCCGCGAAAAATAAGCTACCACAATGAAAATGGAGCTCCACTAAATAAACTCCTATAATACATGTCACCATTTCATCTTCAACAAAATTATTCCTTTACTAGGCTGGTGACCTAACACCCCCTGCCACACGCCCATGTGGCGGCTCGGGGGGCATTATGTAGATGTAGATGAAATGTTATATTGTCGGTCTGAGAGACCGGGCGTCACCACTCTATGGTTAACGAAAGGAGAGAAAGAGAGAGAAGGGATGGATTGACAGACTGACTTTAGGTTAACTCTACGAGTGCGGCATGACGTGATATTACGTCATGGTTGTCTTTATGCTGGTGCTGAGGACGTGATATCACGTCATGGGTACTGTGAGCATTCCAGCTTTCACTACGGGGCCTAGTGAAAGTTCTGTAGTGAATGCTGGAAAACTCACGGTACCCATGACGTGATATCACGTCATCAGCATCAGCGTATGGACAACCATGACGTGATATCACGTCGTGCCGCACTCAAAGGGTTGGGTAAGGAAGTAGCAGAGGAAGGAGGATAGATGGAGGGTGGAAGAGGGAAAATTGCAAGGGGGGAGGAGGACGAGGCAAAGGAAGGAGGTCCTTTTGAAACGGCCGTGTACAGTGAGAGGGTGGACAGGGCGGGAAGCGAAAGCTTATCGGGGGGTTTGGGAGGGTGGGGGGGAGGGATGAGGCGCGGGAGGAGGGGAAGAGAAGGGGGGAGGGTGGAGAATAAATAGGGGATAAGCAACTTTAATGAAGATCAAGTCGCCGGATGAGACAGGGAAAAGTTGCGCCTCGCACTCTCTCAAAGGGGACCCACGGTGACTGCGAGTGTCAAAAACAAATACTGAATCCCACCGCATCGCTTGAGTTGTTAAAAAATACTACATTCACACGGGAAGTGCCTTAGATATGCGTAAGAAAAGTTAAGGTACATAAAATTATGACTATTATTATCAAGTTCTGTATAATCATATTCTGTATAACCACTTAAAAATATAATACCAACTTGTGGCATTTCCCACTTTACTTGCATTCTCCATTGTGTTTTTGTATGGATATTTGAACATATTTATTGTAAAACCTATCTGTATATATGTTACATCATTTCAAACTTCCAAAATATGGCAGTAACCAATTGTGTACTTGTATATTAGCAGTATAGATTTACTGTTGTTTGGAGCCATGAAATATTTAATGGTTGATTCAACGGAACCTGCCGACAAACCAATAAGGTTTGGCAGGTCCGAATTTTGTACGAATTAGTTGAATTCTCTGTTTATAATTAATTATTAACACTGTCATGTTTGGATATATATTATGTACACTTGCAATTGTAAAAAAAACTTTATATTCTCAATGTATGTATCATTAAAGTAAAGTCCTCCGTTTTAGATTGGTTCCACCGGAAGTATGTCTCAAGGCACTATTATCAACCTATTAAATTTCTTGCTTCATTTCAGCATACGTCCCACCCTTCTGCAATCGGTCCTTGAAAACTATCATTTAATCTTTTACCCGGGAAAATGCCTCAGCTATGCGTAAGGAAAGTTAAGGTACATAGCATAAAGACTATTATTATTAAAATTTTCCACAGTTTTAGACGGGTTTCACTGTAAGCATCAAGTAAGCATCAAGGCGCTGTTATCAACCAATGCAATACCCTTCTTCATTTCAGTATACGTTCCACCCTTATTCAATCGGTCCCAGAAAACCATTCTTTTTCTTCACCTGGTCCATTTGCCTCATCCTTTCCTCTACCTCATCCTTACGCAATCCTTTGCCCCTAATTGCCCTCTCCAAAAATCTCATCTGATCCTTCTCCATCTCACCCAGAAGTTCTGTTTCCTTACAGACCAAAATATGCACTTCTCGTAAATCAAACTCCGTCCATCTACTCCACACCAACGTCTTGATCCTACTACCTCCCATCATTGCATTAACAAGTGATATGGTACGAAGTCACTCACACGGGTGCATATACACCTAGGGTTGAAATTCGCAAAAAAAAATCATCTGACTTGACCGGAATTCGAACCCGGATCTCCCAATTGCCGGTCGCCCTAAAGGAAGATGGCTTTGTTGTGTAACCGTCCTACATAACTGAGCGGCAATTGGGAGATTAGGGTTCGAATGCCGGTCAAGTCAAATGATTTTTTCATTTGACTTGACCGACCGATTTTTCATTACCCTTTTCGAACCCACTATTTCAATCTTCATTGGATCAAGCGACCTCGGAGGCGGCGTGGTAGAATCCTTGCCTGCTGAACCGAAGGCCACGTGTACAAGTCCCGCCGGGGTGGGCACGTCACCATCCTGAGCATGGGTGTTTATATACTAAGGGTAGACGAGGAGTATTGAGTTGACGGATGTGCCCACGCTTTGACCAGAATTGGTCCGAATTGACCCTCCATGGGTCCGGTGGCCCCTGATTCGATGATGTACTCCGGAAGACCGCACGGCGTTTACCCGGAAAGGGAGCCAGGGAGACACCTAATCCCAAATATTTGGGCAACGGGCTCTTCCGGTTCTCAAAGATTTGCGGTAGGTTTTTCGTGAAAGCGAGACCGACGACTACTCGTCTCAGTTGTTTGGGTAACCAAACTAATGCCAGTACTTCGGGGAGGCGGAGGCCCAATTGAGGTCCTTTTGACCCCAATCCGTCTCATTGGTGTCGGCCTCGAAGGGGTTGTGGCTCGCTAACTTTCCCTTCACTTTCCCTTTTTCCCACTGCCACTCACGCTCGGATATAAGCGAAAGCTTCCTGCCGAGCTGAAGGTAGTTACCCCGCGGGAGTAGAATCCCGAATCCGCTGTTTATATACTGTTTAAAGGCCGCTTTACACGGTAAAGTTTATTGCACAAATGAATGTATCATAGATTGTGCCATAAAATGAATGGAATTAGAGGACAGTTATAATTCTCGCTCAGTCATTCAGACAATCACACAACACAATTTGCCGCTTTACACGGTAAATTGTTGCAATTGGTAAACTGTATCAACTGGTAAATTGTACCAATATACCTAATGGAGGAATTCATACATTCGATTGTATAATAAAATGTAATGTGTGAAGCAGTCTTACGAATTAAAGTAAGAAGGACTTTAAATTCCTAATTTCGCTCCAAATGGAGAAATTCTTATTACTTTTTATTAATAATATTACTATCTTCGATTTGATATGATCATTATTATTGCATACCTTAAATTTAGCCTGTTTTTAACTTTAAAAACAAGAAAAATTTAAAACTAAATATAAATTCACTGACATCGATAGGAAAGTAGTAAGATGTAGGATCATTCTGTATCGCCTTGAACCTAAACTTCATCGATATCTGCGTCGTCCGAACCCCAATATCCTCAGTCCACCATATCACCCAATATCACGGTCGTATATACCCGAAATATCTCCGAAAATAATTGAGAAATAAATATGCGAGGTATACGAGGTAAACAAAGTATAGTCCAAAATAGTGGTATATATTTCTATAGTTATAAATTCTTCCCTAATCTCCCTCAGCACCACGTAAATGGCTCTACTTCCGTCTTGCCTCCTTCGTATTACTTCTCTAGTCCACGTTCTTCGACGTATTTAGGAGTATCTAATTATATTCACCATCCCCGCAATCTTACGAGAGCATTAGCGGCCAAAAGTCACCTTCTATCGGGCATATTATCCACTTATATATCACCTATATGATCAACATGCCATCCTCAATCCAACTACAAGATAATTGATTGCGTGATACTCTCTAGCCCATATTTAATCATGCTAAGTTTAGTCCCCAATGTTTAGTAGTGGTCAGCATTCTAGACTTTGTACCTGATGAAAAATTATGTGATGAGGGTTTGAGATGCAAGAAATATCAGCATCTTACATACCCTACTGCTATACGAGATATTTGCAAATAAAATGCCAGTCATGTGACATGGGAAATTAGGTATGTGTCCTCCGAAGAGAAATTTAAAGAATCAGGAACTCATAACGTCTACATCGCGTCAAATAATTAGCAAAGTGGAGTTAGTATGTTTTCTTAACTATTTTTAAAAATAAATGATATAGTTACCGTAGGAACTCTTTTCATCCTTTGAAGAACAGAAAACATCCTTTGCGGAGTTTTTAACATATCGCGAGAAAAAATGAGTCAAGTTAAATATGTACTGATAGAGATATTTTTATTTAATTACCAAGAGTTTCATGCATATGATTGCATCTTATTGCACCATTATTATAACAATATTTTATTCATGTATTTACCTACAGCTACATAAATTGAAGCGTAAAATTCGAATTTGGTCTCCATTTTATGACTAAGAAAAACTCACACACTAACTTAACGTATCGTATGCCTATATTATTTCTCAAAGGTCTTTTTCTGTCATTCCGTATATGCTCCGTTAATACTGCACCTACAGTGATAAATGAGGTATCATTTTAATCTTTGAATCACCGGCTGCTGACGAAAAATACAATCTCAGTCTCAAATTTCACTATTCACCCATAAATTTGACTTAAAAGTTTCGATTTTTCCATGTCGATTACTCGCTCGAGGTATATCGACTCCACACATTTTTTTTTATTCTTAACTTCAAAAAAAGGTTAAAAATGAAAATAGTACGAAATGCACATATTGATTGAGGTAGAAGAACAGGAAGAAAGAAGGAAGAAACAGGAAGAATCTGCATACTGTGCAAAATATTCGACAGGTAGAAGAACAGGAAGAAAGAAGGATGAAACAGGAAGAAGCTGCATACTGTGCGAAATATTCGACAGGTAGGAAAACAGGAAGATAGAAGGAAGAAGCTGCATACTGTGCGAAATATTCGACAGGTAGGAAAACAGGAAGATAGAAGGATGAAACAGGAAGACTCTGAATACTGTGAAAAATATTCGACAGGTAGAAGAACAGGAAGAAAGAAGGAAGAAACGGGAAGAAGCTGCATACTGTGCGAAATATTCGCACGGGTCAGCTAGTTGTTTTATATTATTGTTTCCCTGTTTTATATGTGATCACCAATGCTGCGTTGGAAGAGATAAATTTAATACTTATCAGTAGTTCAGTAGTGAGTTCCTCTCATATTTTGTCACAATCATTAGTTTTAGGGATAACATGCATGGTCAAAAGAATAGACTCCGCATCACCGTGACAGCTGAAATGTTCGAATTTCCAATGTCATCTTTAAACCAAGGGCAACGTGTGGACTCCGTGTCTATATGAGGCCTATCTTCAGCTAAGCAATAAGCATTTCTCTCATTCGACTCCTCATTCAAGAGCAGTCCTACAATATACATGAGAAATCCATGTCTCCACTGTAATACTCAGCTGGAAATGTTTCCCACGAACCTTGCGCCGGTTAAATCCGAAGTCGTTGTGGTGCGTCATTCTCAATGGTTATCAACGACTGCTTTCAGAATTTAATGGTTATCGTTATATTCATGAAACGTTACAATTTGATGAAAAAGTAAATGCATGAACTCGTCCATCACTCAACAATCAACTCGATTTTAAATCAGCCAAGCATAAAGTCTTCAAATTTTGCTCAGGGATTGGAGGCTAAATTATGTTCTTACATCAGATGCATTTAGACAGTAAGGTGGCTTGTTCTCCGCAACTCTGCAATTACGTCTCGTATGATTGCAAGTAATATATAAAGAAGAGAGACTAACTTAATTTCATTCGATTTAAAAGGAGTCAGTCAACAACCAGCTGAGTTTGGCTCTCCTTCTAAATATCTTAAAGGCTTGCTTTCCTTAAGAACGTATTTCTCAAAAGCCGATGTGCTTCGTGGAAATTTGACCAGCTCGTCGTTTCTCAGAATTTCTTTCGTGGATCGCTTACGTGTCAAACGACCCGCAGCTAACAGCTCAGTAAGAACTGCCGGACAAATAGAGGAAACAGATTAAAACACTGGGCTGCTACAACTCTTCCGAATAGTATTCCGAGAAAAAAGGCACTCTCGAAACTGTCTAACACGGAAAAAATCCACACTTAAAAAGATAGATTCGGCGGATCTCCATCGCTTGTTGACCATTCAGCCTCTTTTAGCCATGAAATAAATAAAAAACAAGGTTAAACAAGAGTTAAGGATAAATTTTCCATAAGGAAAACATGGTCAAAACCCTGTCCACAAGAAATAATTAACGTGAGGCATCCACCTGAAAGAATAGCTTGTAGGAAAAAGGCGGAATGTGAATTTCGTCGGTATGTAAGACCATGGTGGGAATACATGATTAAAATCTGAAGAATCTTTAATTAACCCTCATACGGATTCATGAGACCGAAGCGACGCTTTGAATTTTCATATGGGCTTAAATAATTGACTTCTTAAGATTCCCTACTCGTCGATTATGTTGTAGGAAACTGTAAAGCGGTAAAAAGAAACACCGCTATAAGCCATTTATTTTATATTATTAAGAGTTTCCCGATAATTTCACGCAAACAGATGACGAACGCCACCGCGGCGCTGGAAAATCTGAAGTATTTTTTTTCAAAGAACTACGGATCTAGCCACGCCGTTACTTCAACGGAGTCACCCGCTAGTGATCACACAATTGTGTGAAATTCATAGTGGAAAAATAATTCGAGTCATTTATTTTAGGTATATTATAAAGAGTTTCCCGAGAATTTCACGCAAACGGATGCTGAGCGCGGCTAGTTCCGTGGTTCTTTGAAAATGTCTTAAGTAAACACCTATGTGTTTAAACTTGGGTTTTACCCCGTGGACTGTGGCGCTTAGCGCTCGTATCCGAGTACCTCTGGCATTACATGCACGGTAACTGTGAGGACAACTTGCTCCTTAAAGCCCCCATGAGATTCACAGTGGAAGATGACGCCTGGGTAACTTAATTGGTTCGAGCACTCTGAGCGAAATCGAGGGATCTGAGTTCGATTCCCAGTCCAGGCAAATGATATTTCCACTGTGAATTTCACACAGTTGTGAAATCAGAAGTAGTATAGGATACATCTGAGTATTAAAGCAACCGAAAGGATCATGAAAAAATGGTTTACCAAACTTGTTTAAGAAATATAGAAAAAAACTAACTTATTATATTAAATTTCCAACGTTATTTCATTTTATCGATTGGTTTAAATTGATACGAATGTAATTATTTTTGAAAATTATTGGAAAGAGAAACGTATTTGTGAAAGATATCGTTATGAATAGCAGCTTTGAACTATTAGTGCTTATCAATTCTACAATATAGTCTTCGTAACAAGCAATTATATGTTTAAACTAGGTAAATTTTACAATTTTATCTCCTCTGCTCGACTTGGCTTATGATTAGGAAGCAATTTCATATTCCGTTAAGAATTCCATTCGTAAGAAAGTATTTCGGAGAATGTTTTGACAATTAAATATTTTTTGCAATAGAAGGAGGAGGGCGAGCAAGTGGAAAGGAAAATGGGGTGATAGTTGAATGGTAAAGGTTAAATAAAAGATGTTGCGAAACCTGAGTAATGGGTTAGGTATTTCCAATGGTGATTAGGGTAAGGGCGGGCTTGGTGGGTCTTGATTGACTTCCCCTGATTTGGAGAGAGGGAAATTTAAGAGCATAATCACTGCAGCGATTTCATTCCTGGAATTTGACAATGCATTGATATGTGGAGATAGACGAAATAATGGGAATTATTGGAGATTAAGAGGAACTAAATGGTTAGACACCGTGTAAACTAAATCCTGTCTAATACTACCTCCTAATTGGTTGCTAATGCTTTGGAAGTCTCATGAGGACATCTGCAACATTGTCGATTTTCGATCACGCACAAAGGCCTTACTTTTGCCATGAATAGCAGTCCGTTGTTTAATTCTGCAGTGTGTCAAAGATATCCGTGGTAAAGAGCGCTCGGAGATGAAAGTGGTCCTGAAAGTTACTGTCTCTCAAGGATTTCGAGCTGTCTTAAATCAGATTTAGCGGCTGAAATGGAAAATACTGGCTAAATTTCCAAAAATGGATTTTTTTGTCTCGAAGTTGAAATTTGGCAGTGTTCTTTCAATTGACGCGTAAGATGTGTGAGTTCAATTTTAATATTTCTAGCGTATTGACAATATAAAAGGCCTTAAAGTTGCAAAAAATATGCAATATGCATGCCTCCACAACTGCATACTACCCTGCGAGCCACCGTTTGGGCGTGTGGCAGGGGGTGTTAGGACACCAGCTGTGTTAAGATGTAAGGTGATGAAATGGTGACATGTATTATCGGAGTGTATTTAGTAGGGCTCAGTTTTTATTGTGGTCGCTTATTGTGCGGGAAAATTAGAGTTTTTGTACCTATCTGTTCGGCAATGTATCTGTCTTACTGTATCGCTTCTGTCACACATAGAGATGTAGTGAGGCGACATGATAATATTCTCTATGTCGCTCTGAAATCCACCAGTTCTGAATTTCTCAAGCAACCTAAGCGTGTAGCTTCCGAGTCTCTAGTGGCTCCCACGTTAATCCCTATAAAAGTTTTGAAACACTATATGCTCGCACTTAGCAGTTTTTAATGAAGCGTTCTGCTATCCTTTGTATTTTAATAAATATTTTGGTTTAATCTATTTGATCAGGGTCCCAAGTGCTCGCGGCGTATTCGAGGTGTGGCCTAACCAGAGCGATGTAGCATCCTCTCTCTGACTTTTTCATCCGATAACCTTCCTATTATACGCTTAACAAAACCTAGTTTCTTTAATGCTATGCCGCATATGTTTTGCATGTGTGCAAATAACCGATATTCAGTTTTCGCTGAAAATATCTAAACTGATGGGATTGCAGAGGCCTTTGTAGAAAATAATGGAATGGAATAAAAAGTTTTCATTTTATCATGATCTATCAAAAAACAGACCTTAGTCCTTGACATGTCGAAATTTTTAACGACGTAGAGAGATATTTGCTCCTTTTATAGGACGATATGTCGGACCCTATTTTACATCGATACTACTCCTCGAATACATTTTATTCAACGCATTTTTACAACCATGGATGCCGAATTCAGTGCCAATTTTATGGAAATACCATCTTTTTACTTCTATTTTCGCAGTATTTAGGTAATAACTAAAATTAAAAAAGGCCGTAAGAAGCATCTTTTTAATTTTCAATTAATTTACCGGAAATTTTTACTCCTTGAAAACATCTTGAAATAAAAATTGCTTGAAAATTAAAAAAAATGCTTTACTTTGAAAAATAGTAATTCTTCTCTCGTCTCTCCAATTTCGCCGTTGAACACCACATAATGTAAAGTTCTACTGGCGGGAAAAATTGCGCGAAAGGGTAACATTTTGTTTTTCATATCAGATGGAGGACATATTTTCCTCAAAGTACCTATCTAGAATATGAAAGAAAACGACATTTATGTCCCTACTCGGTTGAACCACTTAAATAATAAAAAGATTCCGTTTTTTTCTTAGGTTCTCAACACTACATGAAGACGAGGCAAAAAATGCCGGCGCATCGTCCGTCTTAAGTACCCGGACGTGAACGTGCATCGACACAGTGCATCCCTGCTCCTTACTCACCTCGTGTCGGAGACGTGTTTAAGACGCCATTGTAGTTTCCCGGCGAATGTGTTGCCTCGCCTTCGCCCCTTCCACCCCTCGTTATGCCTCTCGCTCGCCCGGGCCGAACGAACATAAACCTTTCATGAGATTGAATTTATGGGAGTCGTTAAGAGTGCAAAATCCTTCCGGCCAGAAAGGAGTTAAAAAAGGAGAATTTGAGGGGAGGGGGGGCGGCCGCGTAGGCCACGCGGCACTTGGTTTACGTGAATGACGTGAACACGTCTGTGTTTAGTGGCCGTAGTTCACGCTAGCGAGCGACGTCGTTTTACGGCGCACGCCATTACGAATTTTCTACGTTTCCGAAGTCGTATCGACAATTCCTCCGCGGAAATAGAGCCTCTGATTAATGGCTAATTGGCTACCCTATCCGAGTACATTCGACCTGGAGTATTTTTATCTGGGCCTTTTGCTCAGTATGGGCTGATATCTGAAATTCCATTGCTTACTTTTTGATTTTTCACCCACAAATTTTGTGTGAATTTTGTCTTTTCTCGCTTTTGAAGACTGATATAGAGGAAAATGTTTTTTACGCAACACTAAAATCTGTGCTCTGATAGATATGAGTCGCAAAATTGACGGAGCGTATATTTTTGCTCGCGCCGAAAATGTCACCAGGTTCCGCGAGCCACACCTGCGCCTCATGCATGCACAGAGCCTAGTCAAGGCCACGCTCGCTTCATATTGGTAAATCTACATCATCATAATACAACGCCTATCCCTCCATCACGATGTCAGTCATGAAATTATAGTTTCTGAACGCTCGCACAGTGAACCCCATAAACGATTGCATGTGATAGTAGTCGTATCGTAGCAACTGTAGAGGCATCTGGAGGGAAATATGTGGAGCTGAGTGCTAGGATGGACGATGTGAGAACATGAGTCAAAGATGATGTAAGACAATGAATGGAGGAAGATACTTGAGGGTGAAAAACCTTACTTTTTGCTAAGGAAGAACTATTATACACAGAACTTAAGCAATTACAGCATACTATAAGCAGCAATGGCATTTGCGTCACTGTCATTCAAACAACTAATCTACTAAGCCATTCCGGGCTATAAATTCCCATGACTGTGTGTTGTGTTCTCTTAAGTTACCTTCGCAAAAATATTTTTCCGGCGTAAAAGCTCCTCTTAACTATGGGTCACTTATGAGCCTTTTGCAGGGAATGTGGCGATCCACAGCTACTGATAAGATAACGGTGGGTGTATTAGCGGAGAGCATGCGAAGGAGAAGGTAAATGGGACGTGAATTAAATTTTAAGGTGAACCTGTCTAGATGGGGATGAAAAGTGAAAGAAACCATAACCATGTGTTTTCAGAACTGAGAGATAAAGGCAGTCTGGAGAGATTTAATGATGCAAATGAGATTTTAGAGTATTTTAAATCATTATTCATTCTTACGCACAGTAAGATATTTTAGTAGGGGTAGAAAAGTAAATAGATGGGAGTAAAGCAGCAGTAAGAAAAAGAATTTCGGTAATAAAGGAGGTAGTTACACAACATTAGAATAACATGCTCAAGTTTTAATACTATCAGTGAGCGACGTATTTTTTTAGGGCAGGTTCAAAGTCATGCAATAAAATGCACTATCTTATTTATAAGACACAATGAATATTAAACAATTATTCTTGAGTAAATAATAAAGTAAATTAAGCGTCATTTCTAGAATTGATTATGGAGAATGAGTCTAGACTGGCAAGTTTAACCGCTGTCGATTTTGGTTTGAGTTGACAGGGATAAGACTTTATGTCTGTTTTCCTGTATGCATTACAAGTAAAAGGATTATTTTACAACTCTACATACATACCACATCATTTCTGATTCGCTTTGTCAATTTATATCACTGTCACATATTCTAAGCCAAAATTCTATACTTTGTGTTGTGTTTACAATTGCTTTTTAATATCTAAGTGTGTTTAAATATCTTTATTATTTTTAAATTTAAACTTGCATAATATTTGTAATATATTATTAATCTATGTTGAGCCACTTTATTGAGGTTTTTTGTTAAAAAAATATGTAAAATACTTTGTTTTATGTTATTCTATTTCAATGTATTGTATTTTCATGTATCAAATGGGCTCACCACATATTGTTGGTGCTCTTAGGGATATTGTATTCGGAGCAAATAAACTTAATATTATTGTATTATATTTGTACACCTAACTCTGTTTCAATAATTTCCTCCATAATCACCTATCGTTGCAAACCTATTTTACCTCATTTACCCCCATACACTACTTCATACACGCACTTCTGTTTTTAAGACTCCTAATTTTCCTCCTAAGAATTTTCTCAACCACATTCGACCATAACTATCCCGGCCTATCTCTACCTCTCGCTCCATTCTTTCCACTCTCATATATCTGTTTCCTCATTCTACTCTCATCCATTCTCTCAACATGGCCAAACCAACGAAGCACACTCATACACTCCCATTACTGGAGCATTTAACCCACATTCATTCATGACCCATTCATTCCTGACCCTATCCATCCTACTTTTGCCGCAAACACTCCTCAGATAACTCATACCCACGGCGTTTAGTATATTCATATGTCTATTTTTTTACTATCCTGATCTGCAAAATATCCACTTCAGGTTCCATCATTTGTTTAATGCAGTAACGATTTAGTCCACAAACCTTTCTTATTCGGCTCATTCATTAAATCCTTAATATGACTCGCTATCGCAGCATCAAGTATCACTGCTCCTTTTGTTGCCATCCTTTTTTTCCATATCAATTTATTTCCTAAAATTCGCAATGCATCGTAGGGTGGGATTTATGTTGTAGCGTAAGCTACAGGTATATTACCAAAATGGTTATATTACAAAATACTCAATAAAAGTGTGCCGTGAGTTTAAAAGACCTCTATGTTAGTCGTGCGGTATTAGCTACTTATCTCACAAAGGCTCATCAAACCGATTGCGTTTGTAACTGGAATATGATCACATTGCCGATATAAACACTAATTTGATTATAAGTCTTTCAGATAAATTATCCACTGATATAAAACCAACATTGCCCTAATAATACTGCAAATTTCCCAATCCAACAAAGTAGTCTCTCGCAGGTCCACCCTTTTGTAGAAGAGGAAGGGTAGGATTTATTTCACGAATTAAGCGAATAGTCGGACGTACGACTCGTTTCGAAGTTTGAATACGGAGAATTTAAGGGGAGTATGCCCTTAAACTGCAGACGAGAAAAAGAAAGTAAATAAAATTCTGAACCCCGATCACTAACTCAGCGTTTCATCTTTATAGAGCCAATGGCAGCCGCCTGGGATCTCATAAAACAGAGCGTTCACATGAGAAAGTTTGCTGATCTCACGGCATCAAACGAAGATGTGTGAAAAATTGTGTGCGCAGATATTGGCAAAAGAGGAGGAGGGTGCGAGGAATGGATAAGAATGCAATCATTCTAACACTAAAAACAAGGGCCAGATATCGGGATAATAGGATGAATAGAATAAAAGAAGCAGAGGGTTTATAATACAGTGAGTATGTGGGATAGTGGAGGGGATGACAACGTAGCCCAGCGTCTCAGAATAAGGAGCGTGCACGTATAAAATTCCTCATATTTTTACTGATCATAAGAGCAACATTTCTATCGAAATTAAATATACATATATCCATATGAGTACGCGTCAACTGAAGAGATCACTAATCACCCATCAAAATTAGAGTCAAGTGATCATGCCATCCTGATGGCCTGACCCCACCAATCCCATACCTTCACTTCATGCATTTCAAAAGGAAATGATCTGATCATACTTGCTAATTTAATCGCATAAATGAATTACTAACGATCATTTTCGTCAACGGTATGCGTTAAAGGATAAATTAGCTTACTCCAGCACGAGGAATATGCCATACTATTGGAAGAAGTGTTGTTTCACTTCGACGTTCGCCGTCAACGTTGACGTCAACATTACCTAAACTGTATCAAGAAATACAATGATAAAAAACGCGTGATTTTTCACCCAAACTTTCTCCGCATTAATGGGTATGAAATTAATGTAAAAAACGTCAAGAAATAGCATTATCCTATAAAATGCGAGGCAACAGAAACCTGTACTTCTAATTCACTTCTGGTTGAAAACCTCCATTACGCTATGTTCACTGTAGGTTGATCACTTTTCGATGTTATGTAATTATTTAACTATCTTCACAATCTTTTAATGTAAATCACAATCTTCTCAAACTATGTAGAACTTCATCACAAACATTTACTAACGTGATGAAATTTATACAAAATACGCAAACATATCGCCTATTGGGGTCTAAGATAATCCAAATAAATTATTGTAAATGTCACATTCTCCTATAATGCGACTCTTTATGACACTTTGCCTAATATAATACTAAATTCATAAAATCCTTAACGACAGAAATGTTTTTCCCTTAGTTTCCATGTCAACCAGCATAAATATCATGTGTGCTAATGTTTACACTCACTAAGCATCGGAAAGTTGTTTAGTCATTCCAATTTTAGGCTTTTGATCATTTCTAAATGACGAAGATGGACAGGAAAACAATTATACTTCTATACAAGATTTTCTGTTTACTTTTTTGGGATATTGAAAAGCTGCTCCATTCAGAATTTGCATTTAACGATCCAAGCAGCTAACCTTATGCTTAAACTCCTCCGTCATTGTCGAGTAGGTAAATTTTACAAATGTTTATACGAGAAAATGAAACTAATTTTTCAACTTATTTCTCGATAAAATTCAAATTTTTCTTTCTTTATTTGTCTCGTTCCAACATCAAGATTTTTTTCTTTTCCCTATGGCGATTCTAGCGTCAGCCATAGTCAATACGGCCGTGGTAAGATCTACACTTTACGAGGGCAAGAATGTCGAAGTTTGAAAAGACTCCCCTTTGAGTACTGTTAATTTGGATAAAATTATTTGAGCCCCCGATTTTTTTCAATGGAACTGAATACGAGTGTCCGATAGAAGAGAAAAAGAATGCATCATCTTTGACCTTCCTCGCTACCCTGGGAAGAGAAATTTTTCGGGCCCCTGCACGTGGCGTCGCCCTTAAAAACGACCACCACTCTTCTGCTCACCCAACCGACCCCTGTTCCCAGTCCTTAAAGAATGTTCGAGATGTAGTACTGAAGAGAAATGAAAAAAATGAGCGAGATAGGAAGGATGGAGAAGGAAAGCGATGGGATTTATATTGAGTTTGGTTCTCTCAAGCTCCGGAAGAAGTTTCCAAGTGTTTTGATAAAGGGGAGGAAAAGTGTTTCCAACGGTATTAAAAAAAAGAAATATCCATTTTCTTTGATATTGCTTTTTAATCGCCTGAAGATGGAAAAAATAAGCTTTTGGAAATCATTTTGGGGTGCTTAAATTAGAATTCAAATACGCTCCCGTGAATCTAATGTGATTAAGTGATCAGTGTCCTCATTTTTATTCCTCTCTGCTTCGCTCGCCGGCTTCAAAATATTCATGCATTCTCAGTCACTCGGCGTAGCTGATTGCACAGCCACAACGGAGGAGAATTTATATCGGATTAGTTCTCGGCAACCATGATTAAGTCAGAAGTCGTTTACAATTTCCATAAATGGATGAAATATGAAGAATTTCTTTTTTAAAGCAACTATGGGAGTCGATTGAAAGACAATGGCTTATAAATTTTATATAAATATTTAGCATTAATTGTTAATAATTCCGGTGTTTACATTTTGAAATATTTACAGAACAACACAATAGTCCAACGTAAGCATTACATATGCACATACATACATACCCATCACGCCGTTCCATTTCGGGGTAGGCACAGTCAAAATGTTTTCTTCATTAATACATAATTGTACGCCTAACTCTGCGACAATAATTTCCTTCATACTGACCTATCCTTGCAAACCTCCTTTGCCTCATTTACCCCCATACACTGTTTCATATACGCTCTCCTGTTTTTAAAACTCCTAATATTCCTCCTTCCAACAATTTCAACCCCATTCAACCACAACTTTCTCGGCCTACCTCAACCTCTCACACCAATCATTCTACTCTCGTATATCTGTTTCGTTATTCGACTCTCATCCATTCTCTCAACATGGCCACACCAACGAAGCACACTCCTTTCATACACGTCTATAACTGGAGCATTTAACTCACATTCATTCATGACCCACTCATTCCTGACCCTATCCATCCTACTTTTGCCGCAAATACTCCTCAGATAACTCATACCCACGGCGTTTAGTCTACTCTTATGTCTATCCTGACATACCCATGTTTTACTACCATATAGCAAAGTGGGAAGAAGTACACTTTTGTACACGGCAATTTTCACTTCCTTAGACAGGCACTCATTCCTTGATATGCTCCACATGCTTCTTACCACTTTCCTTCCAGCATTCGCACGTCTCTTTATCTCCACATCTAATCTTCCATATTTCGCATACATCTTACCTAAGTACACAAAATCATCCACTTATTTTATTTATGTTTTTATGTTACATTTATGGTCCTAAATTTATATAGAAATATTACATATGCAAGCAAGTAGCATTACATATGCAATATTGCTATATAAATTTAGGACCATAACAGATAACGTCGGCACAAAATATTCAATGTAACGGTATTGTACATCGAGTGTTATCGGTAATTGTATTGCTATCGAACATCAAGCCAGGCATACTTTGACACATGATATACTCTCAATTAGAGACAGTATATTAGTCAGCTCGCTCCGTTCTCGATTTCGTAGCGTTTCTGATATAATTTTAATTTTCAAAACGAGATGAATTTTTTCCCTTGATTTTCCATTTCATTGTGCTTTTGTATGTTTTTGAATGCGAATTTGTTAAAACGTATGTTTGGAGTGTGTGCAACTATGGCTCAGAAACTTGGACTCTGAGGAAAGAGGAGAGGAAAAAGCTGGAGTCCTTTGAAATGTGGTACTGGAGAAGACTTTTAAAAATATCTTGGACAGAGAGGGTTACCAACCTGGAAGTATTACAAAGGATTGGGGAAGGACAAACGTTTGTTAATTCTATTTGTAAAAAAAGAAACGCCATGATTGGACACCTTCTACGTCACTCAGAGTGGATGACTACTTTAATGGAAGGAGTGGTACAGGGCCGTGTTGGAAGAGGTAGCCCAAGAAAAGGATACCTGAAAGAGACCATAGCGGGGAGAAGATACAGTGATATAAAGAGACTGGCTTTGGAAAGAAGGAATTTGAATGCCCACCAACCTTAGGTGTGAGGAGAAGAAGAGAGAGAATGCTTCTTTTGGGATAAATCTGTCCTGTGAAAGGTTCAATTTGAACCATATTCTGCTCTGTTTTGCGCTTACTCCCTCAGCTCGCTTAACTCCTCCTCATCCTTGTAGTCGCCATCATGTTACGCCGACTTTCTCTTCCTCTCTTTCTCAAAATCTTTCCTTCCAATAACGCTAATATTACAATTCAAAGGTCTTATGTTGTAGCATTAAAAAACTCATACCTTTATGTTCCACCTAAATTTTTTGTCCAGTTACCTAGAGAAATGTATTCTGTTAGGAGCGAAGTAAAATTTCTAACCTATATAAGAAAATGGTTGTTTGCTTGAAAACACATGGAAAATATCTTGTTCAATTATGAACCATCCACCCAATTATGAGTTTCTTCTCACTTTTATGTCTATTTAAATATCAAATTTCATTTATTCTTTACTTCCTTGTTCTTGCCATGTCAATTAATTATAATATTCAATGTGCCTTGTTTCTGCTAAGTTTTCACCATGCTGCTTCTTCTGTAAAGTGCATCATAAAAATGTATTTTGTTTTTGTTATACTGAGTACTCATGTTTTGTTAATTTGTTATCTATGCTTTAACTTATTGTATATATAAATATAATACCGATCACAAATTATTCATTTGATGGCAACCCCAACACAAGGTTTCTTTTGAGGTGCCCAATTTCACGAAATGTATGTATTAATTAATTGTATATTCAAATTTCGTTTGGTGAAATAATAAATACTATTATTATAATATTATTTCCAGAGGAAAGTCTTTCGTATCAAAGAGTTGCAGGCGCAACTTTGTAGAAATATCGTATATCCATGGTGGTAAGAATAATATAACAATAGTAATTTCCACTTTTTTAAATGAAAACCGACCATGGTTATGATAATTTGTGTGTCACCTTGATAATGAGGTAAAGGGTCGAACATCTGGTCTATTTTGCTGAAAACACTGAAAGTTTGTGTACATTTCTCGGGCTCGCAACCGGGTAAGATATTCATAGGCAGCCGACGTTTCGGGTTCCGACTCGTTACCCATTCTCAAGGCTACTTGAGAATGGGTAACGAGTCGGAACCCAAAACGTCGGCTGCCTATGAATATCTTACCCGGTTGCGAGCCCGAGAAATTTACACAAATGTTATTCGCCGGGAAAGTGTTAAATCATACATACTGTGGAAGTTACTATGGTCACTTTATTCTTACCAATATGAGAGTACTTCCACAGGATTTGTACCATCGAGTTCGCTGTACTCTTTCTAACATTTCTCAAAAGGTTCCTTTTCTCATTCATTCTTTGCAGCAATTCCTCGCTTCTAAACTTATTACTCCATTCCATCCTATCTATTCTTCGTCTTTGCCATATTTAAAAACCCTGTAAATATCTCTCCTCTTTCCTATCGACTGTCCATGTTTCTACTCCATTAAGTTAGTTCGAGCGAAATATCATTTTACCTAGAAATCAATGAATTTGGTCTCATTAAAAAAATATATCACCCATCCATTGACACCAAAAATTCAACCCCTTACTACATTACTTGCCGAGATATTTTCCATAAAATACCAGCCATTTTACATAGGAAATAGTACGTGTATGCACGTCAGAGACACCTTATTACACAAATGAGGCATTCCCTACACTTAGATCTCGTCAAAATATCAAGTATGTAGTTTGTGTGCTTTCTCAACAATTTTTGAAAATTAATCATATTGTCCCCGCAGTAAATTCTTCAGGATCACAATAAACCTTCCTTTTTGACGGAGTTTCAAACATACCGCGCGAGAAAAATTAGCCAAGTTAAAGACTTATTTGGATATTTTCATTTGATTACTCACATTTTCTGTCATATAAAACTATATTATTTCACCATTAATAATGCAATATTTAATTCATGTCTCACAGCTGGTGAAATTAAAACGTATGATTCGAATATGGTCTCTATTATGATTGGGGAACTATCTAGCTTACACTACCTTAAGCACTACGCGACGAACAAAACATTTTGCAAAGGTTTTTATTGAGCCTATATTGATTGATTTTACTGATAGTAGTTCATTGACTGTACTGAAAACCGAGTTTCCTTGAGACATTCCATTCCCCTCAGTTGGACGCAGGCGCGCATAAAAATGCACTGAGACAAAAATGAGGCACATGGCCCTGAAACGCCACGTGACACAAAACTACTGAGGATTTGTTGTCGACCATAGCAGGAAAATGCCCTCAGGACAGAGTTCTTCCACGTGTCAGCCGTGCGGAATAATAAGCCCACTCCGCGAGAACGGAAGAGCTGCATCCGCTGCCGCGCTTCCCGAAAACTCCGCGCTCCGAACGTCCTTGGCCACTACTGCCTGCTCACATGCATGTGTGTGCAGATATAAAACTTGAAAAAAAAAATTCCACTTTTATTCGGAATGAAAAATTCCCTTCATTCGATTATGCAGCAGGGGTAAAATCTAGGGTCCGAGGCTTTAATGCATTTCCCTCCTGGGAGAGAGATTTGCTGGAACACGTTTGAAGGAAGGACGCTCGTGTCGATTAATGTAGTTTGCGCGGCCGTATTTCAGACGGAAAACGGACTCCCCGTGGAGCTTATTAAACATTTGGAGGAATATTATTCCTTTCGGTCCAATCCTCATTACGCCGCCCGTCCTTCGAGCACTCTAAATGCGGAGCTGGGAGATAAATGATTGTTCCTCTTCATTCCCATTCGCCATTGAAAAATAAATATAATTCACCGAGAGCAGACAAAAAAGTAATAAATGAAAGAGACGAATCAAAAACGGTGGTCGACCCAAGCAAACTTTTAATGGCCGTCATTCGATCGCTTCCAGGTAAATGATATTCTAGCTTTTGATTAAATTTCATCTCGCGGAAAATTGGCCCTTGAATAATGGTTATTTCTCCAATGCCTTTAGAGTAATATCAGACTGGTTTCCCAAATTTATTTTTCTGATTGTGCCAACTCGGATTTATCCGACGATTGGAGGAGCGAGAGAATTCTCTCTGGCGGAAACACTGCCGAGGTTAATCTGCTGCCGCAAGAGGAAAAGTCTAAATAAGCCCGCAGATTTGACAAAAAGAATCAAATTTCGCGATGGGGATTTTTTAAATGGAAAATTCTTTATCTACCATTGAAAGAGCATCTGAAAACGTTCGGTTTTTATTTTTGGTGCCTCTTATATCTTATTTGAGAAAGTAGGCCAACTTATGGTGGTTGGAGTGTTAATCATGAGTATTGAGGGCACATTTTTGATAAATATCTTGTATACCGAATCCATGATCGTAAATAATAAATTGCTGTTGAATGTACAAAGCGAGATTTTATAGGTTGACGGAATGTACAAAACGACTCTAGTTGAAATGGGATCGACTTAAGGCTCGAGATTACAATAAACTTAAACTTTTTCAAGCCTGTTATTTTCAATCTTCTGAATATGAGGGAAAAAAGAGTTAGCGATAGGAGAGACATGCAAAGAGCATACCTGCTTGCCGAAGAAGCCGCTAGGGTGACATTCAATAACATGAATATTGCAACACCTCCTTCATAAATGGTGTCCAATGGAATCATTAAATGCGGAAATTTCAGTGGGAGGTTTGAGGTCTGAGTCTTTAATTTTTCCTTGTCTTACATATCAATATCGTCGTATTCATTGAGGAGTCGTGGCGACGGTCGACGGTAGCATAATCTAGAGAAATTGTGGTTTACCTCTATTTATCATGAGACGATAAACCTTGAGTGCGATAATCCCAGACAGTTCCGCGTAATTCTGAATGTAGACCAGAACAGACTGAAAAGAAACCTATCTTGGCGAATTGATTATTTAAGAAGTCATAGCTACAAATTTTAGCTGTCTACAGAACTTTAAAATAAAAGGGATTCTAATATGATTTCAGCCGTCTAGCATAGGGCAGCTTCGAAAAAAGTTTCAAGATAGCTATTATCATAAAGCGAAAGAAAAACTTTTTTTTACTGTGGTAAGTGCAATAGTAATGATTTTGGAGGCAACAGTGTATAATAGGAAGATCATCGCAACAAAATTAAACAATAAGTACAGCTTTGAATTTTTCTCTATATCCTTTTCATTTGCATGTATCCTGTAGTTGGGCATCTACATATATTTAGCGAAAAAAGCAAAAATTACGCGAGAACAAGTACCACTGACATTATAACGCGATTATCAGCAAAATTTGGAATATAATATTGTAAATCAGGAAGTATAGACTGCTTCAGCATTTTACTTAAAAAAAATACGGTTTGGGTTGAGCTGAATATCCCTAAATAAATTACGAAAGACGAGCGATTGGTATCCTTGTTACAAATATAGCTAAACAAAACTTTTCATTTTCGAGTTGCAAATAAATGTTCATTATTGTTACTAGCACAAAGGAAGTAAATCATGAGAACAAATATTTTCCACTGCAACGGATGTTCTCAAGGCTTGACGTATACGCAGTGAGGTAGATGGAGAGGGCATGATGTCATCAAGCTGTTATCTGTCAACCGAGGTATCCACCATAATGCTTCCCCATGTTCTTTCATTGCTTGCCTATGGATAGCACGGGGTAATGGCTTTATCAGAGAATACAAAGCAACAATATTCACCTCAATGATGAAAATTTTAGGCAATAAATTCTTAAAACATACATTAGTTCTTCATCATTGGTTGTTCAATCCTAAAAGATTGGTTGACTGCAGCCCTTCAACCTTCCCTAAGTAGTGCTAGTTACATTAGCTACTAGAGTAACTTGAAGCCATTTACTCAACTCAATTTTGCTCTTTCATTTGCTTGAAAAAAAGATCAAGCATGAAGGGTGCGTCAAAATGAAGGGTGTGCATGGTGATTTCGTGTGTGTTATCTATGAAAAATGTTAGTATAAAATTGGTAAATTAGCGCGTTAGGCTGCAGCACTATTGTAAATCTGGGGGGAACCAAGATGGCGGACTAAGTTACAGCTTCAAGGATTGACCACCATGGCAAGCGCTCTGTTCATCAAACTTGATGAGTTAACGATTAGCTAAGAAACCAAGGAAGTCTGCACCGATTTCATTATAATATAATGGCGAAACGAAAAATTCCAGACTCGAGGAACAGGATTGGAGAGGATAGTTACAGCAGGCGGCGAAGTAGATAGGCGACGGAGGGCGACATTCTTTTTTTTTACCAGGTGACCTGAGCGGCTGACGGAGACAAAGCGGACGACTTTATCACGCCTGTGGTGTGCGGTGGCGACGCGCCGCGGGATAGATGAGAAACGGTTCTTTTGCCGTTAAAGCGATAATAGGACGGGAGGGAAGGTCGGCTTCAGAAAATGACCTTCTCCAACACTCAACCGAATCGCCGTCTCCCCGCAACGCACCGCAGATGACGCTCCCTCTCCCTAAGCCACCCCAACAAAGGTCTCTCAAAGCCCTTAGGATTACCTTTGACCCTTCGGCTAAATCTATTCTCAACCTTTCATCATATTAGACTCCTCTTAGACTCAGTGTAGGCTCGAAAATTCAGGAGCGCTTTAATTGCAGGAAACTTTGTGCCACCGGACGCACTCAAGTAATATGCATACGCAAGACTGCTGAAATTTTCACGGCTTGATAATGAATGTGCGAGATATTAACGAGAAAATTCCCGAACGCTATGAATAGCGGCAACCCATTTAGTTGATTATTAAATAGAAATGAAAAAGGTTAACTTTCCGTGGGGCGCGTGGGCGGAAATTTCTTTCATCTTTTGAATAAACACCCGCGCCGCACCGCTGTTGGTACTCGCAGAGACCCCCAAGGTACACTCTTGAAACTCAAATTGATATAAGATTGCTCCGCTATCGTATTGCAAAATCTTACGTAGCGAGTACCGGCTAGGGCATCGGGTTGGTGTCGTGGCTAGAGTATTGGCTAACCATACGGACGGCCAGGGTTCCAATCCCTGCAGAGGAGGACGTTTTTCAGAGGAAACCCAATCCCTACTTGGGTGTCTTTTAGAGGGCACTTCCAAGTACAGTACTCCGACTGTCGAATGAGACGTTAAACCGTGGTCCCCTTAGCGCCTTTTGTTAAGAGCAGGCTAATGCCGACGCCGGGTTTCTTTCCACCCTTCCTCCCTTACCTATCCACTATGGCGCAAATGATCATAGCTGTCGGTCGCCGCCCCAAAATCCAATCCAATCCGAGTATCGGCTAGTACTCGCTACGTAAGATTCCTGCCGAGGTGACATGTCCGAGAAAACATGTTAGGATGGTAAACTGTCCTTCGCGCACCCGCAGAATAATCACACTTGCTTGGACCTGAGAGGAACTTTTAAGGGAAAAATATTGTTCATTCTTATCTTTATTCAATACTATTTCATTTTATGTTTCTAAATCTTCAAAAATTTAGCTTTTTATTTTATTACTTATATATCTCTTCTCTCTCTCTTTACTTACTTTTCTTTCAATTTACCAACTTCGCAGTTCTTTCTCCCTTATTCCTGCTAGATCCCTGCTAGTACCCTGCTAGATCTATTTATTGTTGACGACATATTGGAAATTGAGGAACATGGTCAACATCCAGTTCCATTTCTATCTGACCATGATCTAATATACAGGACGATTTGCAAGTTTATCTAGACTTTCATCCATCTGAAATCTATAGCGCCATCGAAAAGATAAAGGAAGATATTTCCCGCATATGCAAGTGGGTTGAACATAATATGTTGAAAATCAATCCCGTTAAAACAAAATCTAAAATAATTTGTACAGCCAAATTTATAAATAAACTTAATTATGATATTTTACCTAAAACCATAGTAAATGGTACTGAAATTGATTATACAAATAATGTTGTAAACTTAGGAGTTAATATTAATAATACACTTGCTTGGAAGGAGCATGTTGCTCTCATTTCCAACAAAGTGTACAAGACATTAGCCCAGATGAAACAATTTAAACAGTTAATCCCATTTGAGCTGCGTAAAAAACTCATTAATTATCTTTTAATTCCTCATACCGATTTTGTCTCCTTGTATTTTTTGATTTAACTAAGGAATTACAAAATAAATTACAAACCTTGTTTAATACCGGAGTAAGACATATATGTAATACAAATATTTACGAACATGTAACTCCTTACTATGTTGAATTGAAGTGGATGGAATTGGAACATAGAAAAATATTTAAATTATCTGTGTTCATCTACAAAATATTATCAACTAAAACCCTCGATCATCTGTATAATTAAATTATTAGAAACCAAAGTGTTCCAGGCAGACAAGTAAGAGGAAGAAGACGATTTAAAACTCCAAGGTGTAGAACGAATATGTATCAGTTATCCACGATAAATTCTGGCCTAAGAATATGGAATGGTATTTCTGACAATATTATAAAATCAAACAATATATATAAAATTAAATCGGAAATGTTATCTTTCTTGTATAAAAATATTATTGTAGTGCAGTGTGAATTTCATTGTACACTTCATTTTTTGTTAATTTCTATAAAAAACTCTCTCTCATCCTTACTAATCATTTATATATTTTATTAGCTTGCACTATAGTAATTGTGAATATTATTGTATTGATGAATGTCCTATGCTTATTGAATGTTCATATTTGTAAACTTTAGTGTCCTGAAAAATACTTATTTTGCCACAGAGTTTTTTCAGTTAAACTGTACTTTGTTCCAGAGGATATGTAGTCCTTGAACAATAAATATTATTATTATTCCTCACTGAGCTTCGAGGTATTCGGTAACCTTAGGATTTTACCTTCTGAAAAGCGCTTTTCAGGATATACTTCATTGTAAACATAGTACCATAATTATAAAACAAAATTACGTACATTAATTTCACATGGATTTTTATTAGAAATTATATTTGTTACCGCAGTAAAATTACGCTGTTTATGAACAATAGTTTCAGTCTGATATGGGTAAATAGCAAGATAGCACCCGTGAAGGCATACTGGACGAAAAACAATGACATGATGCCATGACTAATACCGATAATACCACTAAAATGTAACGAAAAGTTAACATGATGATATATTGTAAATACATCCCCAAAATATTTCATGCAACCACAATGACACTAAAACCTCACAAAAAATTTTTGATGAGCACATAAAATTTTAATTTATGCCTCCTAAGGCGGTCTAAGACCTGTAATGGAGGCAGTTTAGTTGTTACACAAAACTATATTTGTCGTAAAAGACGAATAGACCGAGGACGACAAATTTCCACCGCGGGCCCGCTGGAAGGTAAGGCGAAATCTGAGTTCGCTTTTACCATACGGATAGGTTGGTGGGCTGGTATGGTAAGGCATAATTAGCGGTCCTCGCAATGGAAGTGAAGCCAATGCTCCTGTAACCACATGAAACCCATCTTCTCCGTTTGCTTAGGGGTAATTCCTACGCGCAATAGTTCAAGCCCGGATTAGGCCTCGATGGATGCATCCAGCTTAAACCGACATGAATCAGCATCAGATCTTCCGGCAAAAAAACAAGGAGGCAGAGAAAAAATAATATCTTCACATCCCTGATGGGAATAGTTTGCCAAAATCATCACTCAGTTATTGAACGAGTCAAAAACCATTCTCTCCCAACTGAGAGGCAACTAAAACCATCTTTGGGTAGGTAGTAGAATTTCAAAGCATCCGTCAACTCTCTCATGGTCTAATTGGTCGCGAATAATTACAAATTATCCTAATTTATAAAATAAATCGTAACGAATACATTTATCTTCATCGCGAATGCCTTCTTAGCTTGGGCTTTTGGATATCAATTAGATATTTGATTAAGAAGACTCTCAAGCTGTGCTGCATGGTGAGTTTTTGTTTGATGGCTCAACGCTTCGGCTCGCAAAATACTTAAGTCGTAGCTTTCCGCACAAGTCCATTCTTCATAAGTCATTTAAATTTTCATTACCTCTGGTTTGACATGCTCTCTAGTCTCCTTACATAGCACCTTGGGAGTTTAGGTTTTCTTTAAACATGTAAATGATGTTTAGAATGGCAAGATATAAGATAAGGAGAGACATTATGCAGAACGAGAGGATCCAGCTGATGATACTCTTAAGCGATGTGTAAAACGAAGGCGAAACAGCTATCCACATGGGTGAGATAAAATAGAAGTAGACTGGGATTTTATATCCCTAGTCTAACGATGGTATATATCCTGACAGAGAGTCCAACACATTATAACCAACTTAGACGTTCATCATTGCTCTTTCATCACTCTACAAAATGGAGTCGGGTAAACAACATAGTTACTGCGAGTTATCTAATAAGAGAAAGGGATAGCAACATGAAATTTAGAATGATAATCAACTGATAAGGATAAAAAGTAAGCTATTATAAGGCTAGGAGATCGGTAAAACTCGAAGGCACTTGTCAATGGAGAGAGCCAAGGTAGCCCTGAGAGGAAAGCACCGTTGGTTCACCAAAAGGTCCCGACAGGAGATACTAGCTTACTCTCCCAGGACTTTCACTCTTAATTCTATCTTTCTGACCACAAACTATCCATAGGCGAGTACCAATAAGTTTATCGATATCTAAGCCAAATATCTAAAATAAAAAAAATTCCAAACTTATAAAAAACGGGAGGTTCATCGAAACGACTATGAGATTTTTTCAGGAATTCTTCGAGAAGGATTTTTTCCCCCTGTTTGACCATTGAACTTTGGCGTGGAGGGAGCGAGGCTAATGGGGTGGAAATGGAATGGGACAGGGTGTGAGAGGGGAGAAAAGAGGAATGGAACAAGGGCAGGGCGTTGAAAGGAAAGGGTGATTCGTGAGGGAGGGATTGGCGGGGCAGGGCCGGTTTCATTCGGAGAAGTAAAAGATTTATTCGACGTCGTCGGACGAAAGGGGCGGTCGGTAGAGCAGCTCTGGTCAGCGGGATAGAGGGAAGAAGTTCCAGGGCCGGGGGCGAAGGGGGAAAGGAGGGCCGGCCGATGGGCAAGTGAAAAGAGGCGGGCAGGGAATCTTACAGACTCGGTGGAGAACGGGAGTGATGAATAAGAAGCGAGTAGTCCCTCTATCTATCTAACTCTATCCATCTCACCCCTCATTCTTTTCCTCCTTCCTCTACGACGTAGCTGTTCTCTTCCCCGTGCGAATCAATGGCCGGGGTTCATTCTTGGGCCCGATAGGGGAAGTGTGGGGAAAAAAGGTTTGTATATAAATCCCCTTTTCCCATACAGAGAAAGAAATGAGGAATACTTCCTTCCTCGGATCGGAACCTTAGAGAGGGACCTCGGCCCGGTATGGAACTCCGATCTCTCTTCTTATGGGATCCTGTCGTAGGGTGTCGCCGTGGATACGTGGATGGAAACACGATGATTATTGGACTCCGGCGAGATGGGCAGAACGATGGATGTGGTCAGGAGGGTGCGAAAGGACTGCTCGAGATGGAAGAAAGAGACTGACATGCAGTGATTTAATAGACATACTCGATAACATTGATTCATTTCCAATACGCATGATGTGTGACGGTGTTATTTTGTCAAACCGCATTTAAGGTAGTCCGAGCGAGATAGTTCGCTAGCCATAATAGAGACCATATTCGAATTATCATTTTGAATTTCACCTGCTGTGGGACACATGAATTAGGTCTTGCATTATTAACGGTGCAATAATAAAGTTTTAAATGACAGAAATGGTTAGTAATTAAATGAAAATATCTAAATAAGTCTTTAACATGACACATTTTTTTCGCGCGGTGCTTTGAAACTCCTTTAAAATGGAAGGTTCTTTTGTGATACCCAAGAACCAACTGCGGTGACAACATGGTTAATTTTCAAAAATAGTTGAGAAAACACAAACTTCGCGCATCTGGTTTTTTACAACATCTAAGTGTTAGAAATTCCTCATTTTGTAAATAACTCCTCTCTGAAGTGCATACACGTACCAATTCCCATGTGAGAGGAATGTATTTTTGGCAAATATCTCTGAAATTTATATAGTAAGGGGTTGAATTTTTGGTATCATTAGAAGGGTGAGATTTTTTGCTTTAAAATGAGACCAAATTCATTGATTTCTAAGCAAATGATATTTCGCTCAAACTACCTAAAATTGACAATTATTTACTTAAAAAGTAAAAGAAACACGGAAAGACTCCATAGGGATATTACAGTTGTTTTTAAATCACCACTAGAATCGTTTTTCCAGAGATTTTTAAACACAAATTTTATCACTCTCATGTTTTCTCTATCACCTGGATTATAAAATGAATAGTTGAAGGCGTAAACTTGTGGAAAATTGTCACACACATGACGACACTTAGTATATTCCACATTGATAATGATTGCTTTGCAGTCGAAACGTGTGTCGGCAATAAACTTTTCACTGTGGAATATGCTAAGTTAATTTTTCGTCATGCCACCTGAATATTCATTTCTATGTTCAAAAAACATTGGCAAATATATTTTTTCTAAAAAAATGCTTTTTGATGTGACATCCACTGATGAAATTAGGGAATAACACCGATATCATTCACGTGAGCAGTCTTTAGTCATTACAAATGTTAAGTAGGTCACAGGGTAGCAATAGCATTCTATATTAAATGATTTTGTATTTTCCCGGCGAATATTATGCGTGAAATTCTCTCGGGATTCCCACCGGGTTAATGTTTTGGCTGCTGTCAATGTTTCGATGGATAACACTTCCATCGTCATCAGGTTAATGATGCCTGCGTTCTCCCTTCTATAGGGTCATGGACGGTTACATCTGACTGACCATTGTTGTTGCTTTTTTCCGTTATGATTTTTGAAATTAAAGGTTTCAACCCTTGATTTATCGAGTACCCCGAGTTTTGATTTAAGTTATTGGGAAGAAAATGTATTTCCATGGCTTCCTTAAATAGCCTTGACCAATAACCATTGGCCTTGCATATGACTTTCGCATCACTAAAGGAGATGAGATGGTCCTCCTTTAGGCTATACTCCGCCACGGCGGATTTATCAGGATGATGCAACTTAAATCATCTCCTGTGTTCTTTTAAGCGTGTTTCAATTGTGCGGCCTGTTTCACCAATGTAGATTTTCCCACATTGGCATGGAATTTGGTAAACTCCCGGTGTCTTGAGTCTCAAATCGTCTTTCACTCGGCAGAGATGAGCTCTTAATTTTTTTGGTGGTTTATGAATAACCTGGATGTTATGTTTATTCAAGATTCTTGATACTTTCCCCGCGACCGTAGAAATGTACGGAAAGAAACGTTGGCAGCAGCCAAAACTTTAACCCGGTGGGGATCCCGAGAGAATTTCACGCAGCATTCTATAACTTATCCAGGTTTTTTTTTAAGGCCTACGACAGCAATACCAGAAGTATATGCATCCCTGTATTATTGTAATACATAAACCTTCAAATTTAACTTATCCGCATTGAATCGGGATCTTTCATTTTCCACCCAGCAACATACCAAGACATCTTATAGCTCAGGGCAATTTTATGAGGAGGTTGTTAAGTAGTTGGCGTTCTCCTCTTATGTCTGAACTATACTTTTTATCACTATCACGTAGATTTATATTCGTATGTGTATCTAAAATGTGCATGAACGGTTATTTTCAATAATGCTACCTTAATATCAAAAGCCACTTAAGTCATGGCTGTTATGTTTTTGGCACACTTAAGGGATTATGGCGTAGAGGCGTTCGTTCACAGCAAGGAGTTTTGGAGAAGTTCCGTAATCCTGGTATTATCCTCGAACGTATCCTCTAACTTATCAATTATTTCCTCAGGACCAACTCCCCCTTCGAGCGTAAGCATATTCATTCTCCCCACATCCCAAGTTACAGACCACACGAACTGCTCACCGTCCACCCCTCGGGCGCCCATCCCCTACCCCTACTTCCAACCCCTCCCTCCCCCCCCGTGTCCCATCTCGACCGGAGGGAAGGCCACGTAAATATTTGATCGCGTGGGAAGTGGGTTTCCTAAGGACAAGGCGGAGGGGATTGATGAAAGTTATTTTTCTGCGGACGGGAGCAGTGACACACAGGGTCAGAGGGTTTAAGGAGGGCTTAAGGGGTTGGGAGGGAGGGAACAGGAGGGGAAGGATATGGAGAGGGAGGGATAAAAGATAGGAAGAGAAAACACTGGAAAGGAGGAATTGCAGGATGAAGATGGTTCGTGATACGGGACAGAATAAGGGTTGGCCTCCGCCAAGTGATTTACGACACCAGAGAGACGGTTCATCTACGCCTACATATATGTACATTCTAAACTATGGGCAGCTACAGGGGCGTAAGGAAGGGGTCTTTAGGATACCAGGCATGAAAAGCAGAGGGAATAGAGACAAGAAATAGGAAGAGGTACGGGCTGATTTCGTGTAGTTATTTGTGTCTCCCACTGTTTGCGTATAAATCACCAAAGTTGAATATGTGTGCATTCAGTTCGGCAAGGATTTTCTCTTATTTTGTAGATTCTATTAGATCTAAAGAAACAGAACAGGGTTACAGTAACATCATGCATGAAATCTTAAAATTTGAAACAGCAAATCCTTCTGTTATGGCTGTTTCATTTATACTTCACAACATACCTTCTTTCTTTAAAATATTTTTTTTACATTTTAAGACCAGGCAGGCTACAAAGGATTCCCTTTGCAAGCATACCAAGTTTAGAGGCCATACTTCAATTTATTAATGTGCAGTCAATAACATAGATGCGTTTCAAACGATATACAATTATGAATAGGCTTTCATGGGTACTGAGTAATAAACTAAAACTCTATCCCTCAAAGATACCTCCTAAAAAGTAAAAATAAATATTTTGCAGTAAGTAATATAATAATAGGTAAGCAATTTTTAGTCAATAATTAAAATTGACTTAATAAGAATATTTTTCGAAAAACTTCATTCAGCTCGTGACAGATGTCACACTGATGTTACAAATTACTTATCCTGTGCGTAAAGCACTATTAACTGTTAAGTACCACATTAAATCATCACATATAATATGTTTAATTCATGTGATAAAAGGTATTCCCTTGCACTATATCTTCATTGCATGCATGCTATTAAAAAAAATGCAGTAAAACGTTTTTCTGTTTTAATGTTTTCCATTCTCATTTTGCCTACTGACCATTTGATTAAAATAATTGTGTATTGTATTGCATCATTGCATCATGCTCTATATGAGCTTATAGTGTCTATGGATGTTTTATCTTTTGCGCTCGTAGCTGTAATAAACTTCTTTGGTTTCGAGCGTCTGACATTCCTCCGCTTGGTATCTTTTTAAGGAAAAAATTTCACCAGCTGAGCTCTTTAGGTCAGAAGATGCCTCCAGGCCAGAAGACGTTTCCTGAGACAGGGCACCTCTACCCTCGGACGCTAGCAGGATAGCTGGCGAAACATTTGTCCTGAAAAGCCGCAACACTCTATGTAATGCTTGAATGCACACACTGTACATACTAAACACTCTGTAAATCTTCGGATTCACAGTAAATGGTTATATTAGAGGGTCGTTCCGAAAGTAATGCCTCCTATTTTTATTCATGGAAACTACAGGAGATACATAAGTCACAACAGCACAGCTAAATAGAGCAATATTTCAGCTAAAGAGTGTCATTTTTCCACATAGTCACAACCATTCGTTATGCACTTTTGCCAACGATGAACCAGATCCTGCATGCCGCGCTGGTAAAAATCGGAACCAGCTGAGGGTAACTACTTCCTTACAGCTTTGACAACAGCATCCGAGTCTTGAATGGAAACAATGCCTTGGAAACAATGTTCCAACATTGTTTCGAAGGCATTACAGCCGACATTCATGTTTGCACACAATTCTCTGGTCGTTATCCACCGATGAGCACGGATGAGTTGATCAAGACGCTCTTCATTGCGAGGGATGACAGCTGTGCAGGGTCGACCGGGCCGTGGCTTGTCATGCACACCCTTTTCACTACCTTGAAAATGCCGTACCCATCGTCTCACGTAGCTCCCGTCTATTGTATCATCTCTATACACATTTAGCAAGCGTCGAGGCATTTCAATTGGCGCAATTTCTTCAGCAGTGAGGAATTCAACCACACATCGCTATTTTATACGCGCGTCCATATCAGACTCCATTTTGGAACACTCCTCTGCTGGCGCCAATTACCGCAGAACAACGGAACCACTTGCAAATAATAGAGGAAGGATCAAGCATTAGCACTGCACCAACGACATCTGGCACGGACATCCAAAGTCACCTCATAAAAATAGGAGGCATTACTTTCGGAACGACTCTCGTAGTATAGGCCAGAGTCTATATTATTTTCGGTTAAGATTATTAAGCCTAAATATAGGGTGGAAGAGGTAACAGAAACATAATAGTAGGGGAAATTGAATGGGGTTGCTCACCAAGTTTGTTCAATATACGATACTAATTGAACTTGAAAAGTTACGGTGCATGAATTTATTCCGTTCTTCAATTCAAAAACGCTCAAGTTACTCAAGACGACACATTGAACAGCACCTAAATTCCTTATTCGAATTATCCACACCAGGAGTAATATCGCTGGCTTTTCCAACAATCGACGTGACTGCTACAAAGCTTTTGGATGCAATGTAAGCATGGAGTCGCTCAGCGAGCCATATGTGAATGCATAGGTGAATAATTTAAAAGATATCAATGTTCCGTTAATGCTCGAACAAATTGGGAATAGAATTCCAAAAAGAGTAATGTTACGAAAAATCGTAAGCCAAATATTAAAGATAGCTACCTTATGTACACTTATATGCGTGATTTATTCGTTTGAGTCACAGTTCTCTAAGACCCAGGTAGGTGATCAAATCTCCTTCGATGTAAGTTACTCGATTGATTTGTCTGCCTTGAGCCAGTAACGGTTTATTTTTACTTTTTTTTCATTTGTCTCGAAATGTATTAAAGATCGCTGAGGATGAGCTGCAGTTGTGTCTGGAGGCGATGCAGCTGAATTATGTACACCGTTTTACATTGAGTACACTAATGTTTGCTAATCGACAGGCTTTTATGATGCACAGAAGCTGAACTCTCGGTTCACATTATGTAAAAGAAAGTAAAGTAAAAAATGTTTCTGTTACCTCTTCCACATTATATTTAGGCTTAATAATCTTAACCGAAAATAGTATAGACTCTGGCCTATACTAATATAGCCATTTACTGTGAATCCGAAGATTTACAGAGTGTTTAGTACGTACAGTGTGTGCATTCAAGCATTACATAGCGTGTTGCGACTTTTTAGGACAAAAGTTTTGCCAGCTATCCTGCTAGCGTCCGAGGGTAGAAGTACCCTGTCTCAGGAAACGTCTTCTGGCCTGGAGGCATCTTCTGACCTAAAGAGCTCAGCTTGTGAAATTTTTTCCTTAAAAAGACACCCAGCGGAGGAATGTCAGACGCAAGGTCAGGTTGTGTTCAACCATCAGCCAAGAGTATAATCCTGGGCCTGAAACATTTATATTTGGTCCATAATCAAGTTACTTTTTTCTTGAACACAACGGCGCCGAAAAGACGACTGTGTCGCGGCTTCGAGGATATGATCTACATCTAAATGCTACCCTCCGAGCCGCTACAATGGCATGTGGCACAGAGTGTTAGTACACCAGCCGCGTAAAGGAGGTAATAGGGAGGTGAAATAGTGAAGTGTGTTTTTGGAGTGTGAAGTGTTTGACTTGGAGCTCAGTTTTTATTATGGTCTCTAATTACAAAATTTTAAATCCGTGCGAATCGATAAATCGATATCATCGACGATGACTTTATGCGATGTCGATGAGATGATGAAACCATCGACCTCAATGATTCGCTGCAAATCACCGCTAAGAATGACCGATGGGCAAATTAGAGTTGTCTTTGACTAAGTCGTTAATATCGAAAGTCATTGCCCATCGAATTTATGCATCATCGAATTTCATCGATCTTCCTTCACGTCCTATTCTGTCATTGATGACCGACATCGAAACCAGAACATTTCGATGATAGTTTTCTTCTAAAGTCGACTGTCCAAATCGGTATTGTCACAAATTTAGTCGTACCAATCAGTTTGGTAATGCATCTCTCAAAATTTATCACTTCTACTGGAGCTAGAAGTGTGGAGCGGCCTAAAAATTTATTCTCTGTGTCACACAGAAAGATATCTATTGTACATTTCTCTAGCAATCTTAGCTTAGCGTGCAGCCTACGAGCCTCCACCGGCTCCCATTAATCATTAAGCTGTGAAACACTAGATATGCGCTCGTAGCAGTTTTTAACGAAGCGAGCAGCTTCCCTTCGTATTTTATTTATTTATCGGATAAAATGTTTCAGTGCAGGGTCCCAAAAGCCTACGAAGTGTGCGAAGATTGAAAGACTGGAAAGAGATTCGGAGTAGATACAGGATGAATGAGTACACAGAGAGGAGTGGTAATTGAAGGAATGGATGGGAAAGAGAGACAGAAAAGGAGGAGAGAGAAGAGTTGGAGGACCAATGAGGGGAGGAATGGCAAGGATCTTAAGAAGGGCAGCCGAGTGGCGTGGGGAAAGTCGGGTATACATGCGGGAGGGAAGAGAAAGAATTGGTTTTAGAGTGGAAGCGTCGCATGTTGCCCGAAAGCTTTGGGTAACGAAGGAGACCGAAAGGAACCCGTGTCCAACTACCGAGTTTGACGAATCTCTTTTCGGTGGAGTTCACCCACCCGTCCTTTAAAACTGAGACTATAGGCACAGGAAAGCTGTGGAGATGCGAAAGCTACAGCGGTCATCGCTATTTTTATGGCAGAATTTCAGCGAGATTAAACTATGAGGAGCAAAAAAAAGTACATATAGATAATTACAGGAGTGATGTGACATAACCAAGGGAAATTAATTCCTTAATTTAGGGCATTGGAAGTCAACTTAATATTTTATTAATGTTTTACAAATAAAATACATATTTTAACTTAAATTTATCTTAAGTGAAAGATGAATATTAAATGGATATATTACCTGTAAGGAAAATTAATCGGAGGGCTAAAGAAAAAACACTCTAACACCGACGACTGTGGATGATTTTTCTTAGAATATCATTATGATAACTACTGTAGGAACTATTTTTAGAACAAGAACACATAAGAAATACGTGGAACTACACAGACGAGACAAAAATTGTTCAGGAAAAACGTTTGAGGGTGTATCGAATGGAATGATTGCTATTTATTTTCCCAGACTGTCCAGGCTATTCAGCACTTGACCCTTAATGATACTAATCCTAGGAACAACACAATGTTTATTTCTGTATGAGGAATCAACCTCGCGAATTTTACTGACTGGCATTTCGAGGTTACGTAGAGCTCATCTGAAGCTCATCAGGAGATGAGATGAAGAAGAGAGACGATCAAGAGATCAAATGATTTTAATATGATTTCAGTTATGAAAGCCTTATATATATTGAAGCACATGCAAAAATATAATGATACGAGTACACTTCAAATAGCTTGCAATGGTTTTTATCAATAAAATTTTACAAAATTCTATTTGATATTGCTTCTGACTAAATAATTCAAATACAACTTATGAAAATACACGTGGCTTCGTTTACTGAAATTATTGAGAGTATAAAGAAAAAAATTATTTTTAATCCTTCCATTTAACTTTGGGAACCATTTAATATATCAAAGAGATAAAATTCGCTGAAGTGACTGCGTACCAAATAAAGTGTACATTTTTCGCAGCAAACATCTTCTTACCCCGTGCTGATGGCAGTTGGAGCTTGAAAAACGATAAAGAGGTCCTTGACGAATGCACTGCTTTCTTTATCCCGATTAATTCAGGTCACTCCACATGAAACTCATTCAGACTAACAAGCAAGCAAAACCGTTGAAATGACGGGGCTCGGAGGTCTCAAGCATCCGATTCGACGAGAGTTTCCACGCCCTTAGCTTCTGATGGAAGCTTTTTCAGCTAAAAGACGAAAACTTGCTATTATGCGACGTTGAGAGACATCAATCCCTGTCAAGCTACTAACGTGTCTCAGAAAAAAACTCCAGGAACCAGAGTACAGGGCAAAAAACATAGAGCTGTGCTGAACTTTCACGGTCCAAGTCGCAATTCTTCTCCATCTAACAATCTGGCAACAAAGTTGGCCTCCGAAGGTCATTCGAGATGTTTTCATTAATTTCCACACACGCTTACAATCAATTCGGAACCAATTAATTAGGGTTCTAGATTGTTAAGTGTAATTTAAGACAATGAGCTTCCTCACCATCCATCTGTCTCTGTAGTAAAAAATTGTGAATAGTCATTTGTAAAATATTTTGTTGTGGTAATAAAATAGTTTAAAACCTTCATAAGCAAAGGAAGTTACTGCTTTAATTTCATTGAAAGATGTTGAAGAAGTCTTCTTACAAAATTACTTTCAATGTCTTTAAATATGCCCATCCAAAAATAAAATGGCAAAATTAGTATATATTGTTAACTCAGATAACAAAGACGTGATATTCACGAAGGTGACGAAATGAAAATTACTGTTTATTTACAAGCAAAAGTTTCAGGGTTTACTTAGTGGAAAAGCGGCACATGAAAAGAGAATTTGTGCTTCCTATTGCAATTCTTAGATCACTTAAGTATTAATTCTGATGGTGAAATTTTTCAAACGTTTTGATTTACCTCCTCTATATAAACCGTAATCGTTTCAAAATATTATGAAATAACATAGCTTGAAGTGGGCTAGTGGGTTGTGCGTATTCTCGATATTGCTCTCAAGTAATTTTCCCGCGATATTGGGCGAAATTAATCCTCGCAATCGAAATTCGAATCGAAACAATTGCTTTGGCTTCAACTAAACGAATAAACTGTATGAAAAGAGAACTCACTTTGCACTTTCCACACTGTTTTATTATTTCAAACCATGGTTTCGACAAAGTTTTGTCATTATCAATGCCTTGATTTGGAAACTTTACCATCAGAATTTATGCTTGAGTGATCTAAGAATAGCAAGAGGAAGCAATGGATCATACTGCATGATAATATGTTTATATTCATCACTTGTTCGCATTCCGTTATTTCATTTCTATTCCTTTCGATGTATTTTAACTTATTCTAGGTCTAACGATTACAACAAGTATGAGCATTCTTTTTATACTCTGACCTGTGACGGTTTTTCTATGGAAACCGTTGCAGTTTTCAGCATCGAGTAGAGCGACATCTTGGATCGAGTAATTCATCTCCAAAGCTGAAGGTTGCTGTATCATTCAACTGTGACGGCGGAGTATTATTATTATCTGGCATCTTCAAACGGCGTGAAATTTATGTATTTATCCAACTTGATTCACTTTCGAAAGCGACATTCATATAGACACAATTTTCATTTTGATATAAATGAAAGAAATAGAAAAGTAGCAGCATTTCTGAGAAGCGTCAGGAGCTTGGTAGGGAGGAGATGTGTCCTACAAAAGGGCTAATGGTATAAAATGTCCTAATCCAGACGAATACATCGAGAACATCGCCAATAAAGAGAAAAGATGAAGATAGAAAAGATCACTAAGATCTAGTTAAATCCACAGATATTTAATCACAGTGCAGAGAACATACTATCAAACATAACATTTCCACACATGAATTAGGTAACTGAAGTACAGAAGTAGGAAATATGGAGTTTGTGCAACAATTGCCAGCCTCACTTATGAATTAGTACTAATGATCGAAATGATCAACTTACATGATTACTATTTTTCTTCCATATTTTCTCCCGAACGGTATTTCACACACATGCGGCAGCATTATCTAAGGGCAAGTTGGCAAAACCTAGTGTAAAACTCCGATATCACAGTATCGAAAAGTCTGAATCTATTAATGCTTTTACAATGAATACAAATTGTAAAATTTTCTACAAAGTGAATCTAAGATAGTTAACGATCTCTCATACAAAATCAACGCATTTTTTCGATTATATCACAGAGCGCTACCCGTTCACTACAAACCCTAGAATTGTACATAAAACTCGCAAATTAGCGATGATATGACTCATGGAAAATCAATGAATTTGTCGATTATGTCACAGAGCACCACCCGCAAATACCCTAGAATTATGCAGCAAAATCGCTAATAAGCGATGATATGACTCATTCACTGACCGGGCAATTTCCAAGAGAAAGCGGAAATCGCCTTAGTAGGATTCTGATCGGACCACTCACTGCATGCCAACCGATTTAACACCAATTGCGTAACCCAGGCGGAACATTACTCCGCAAATACCAACGAACGAAATGGAACCCACCGCCCAAGGATGACACGGAGACAGTTCGCTTTCGGAAATAAAAAGATGTAAATTAAAGTCGCTGGAGCGGTAATCGTGGGTGCATAATTTGCGATATTTTTTAACAAGCTGAAAAAAAATCTAGGACCACAATTCACTCTAAAGCATAGGTTTACGATTTGGAACTCATCTTAATGACAGAAGTGGAAAAAACAAGAGCTATGTTTCCCAATTTGAAACATGTTGTGACTGGAGTTTTCGGCGCGGTAATCAAACTTTTAATATTATTTTTTTTGGAATGTTTGATTTGGAGTGACACTTAGTTATTCGATCACAAAAATAATTTCTATAAAACATATTATATCGCCTTTTGAATAAAATGTGATCGATTTATTAAGAAATATCTGTCGTATACCATTTGAACACGTGTTAAAACAGCAGTTAATTGCCAATAATCCAAATCACGAACCTCCCATATTTTCACTTTTGTCAATGGATAGTAGACGATTTGTCATTTGAAAGTGTGACAGAATTTTAATATCTGGGAGTAGTCATTACAAATGATAATTGAGAGAAAAATGAAATAAACAATAGGTTAGCCGCAGCTTCAAGGACTTACTGGCCCTTGGAAAAAATACTGAAATCGAAATGGCTCTCTAGAAAAACCAAGATAAATATTTATCATTCAATTATCATCCCATTACTGCTATACGGATCGGAAACATGGGCATTAACCGAAGACTTGAGGAAAAGCTAATAGTTTTAAAAATAAAGTATTGAGGAAAATCTTTGGCCAGTTCAAGGCCAAGATGGATGGAGAATCAGGAATAATAGAGAGTCAAGAGACATCTATACATTCCCAAATATAGTGGCAATGGCTGAGCCGAAGATTAAGATCGGCAGGACATGTGTGGAGAAAAGAAGAAACTGCAATAATCAAGACTTTATACCTGAGAAACCCTGAAAGCAGAAGACCACCTGGTAGAACGAGGTGGAAACCCCAAGTTGAAAAGGACGTAGATAAACTTGGGGCTAGACTTCAAAGAGCAGAAGATAGAACGGGATGGAGAGGCATTGTTGGTGAGCCCAAAAACCTGCTGAGGTTTCAATGGCCAAGGAGGCAAGGTAAGGTAAGTCAATGGATACCACTAATGAGAATATGAAGGTAAAATTTCACAAAAATCTGTAAGCAAACAAAGTTGCTCCCACCATCTAAAACTTGAGAGAAAATTAAGGACAGTATAAAACAGTCGTTCGAATGATTCTGGTTGGTGTGACTGGATGTAGGAGTAAGATTCAGAATTTGAGTGAACGAAGGGTGGGAAGACAAACCCAATTGGGGAAGAAGGGAGGAGATAGGAGAAATGAGAGTTGGCCTTGGTTTCCGTAGAGATGAGTGAGATTGCCGTGGGAATGAATTGTTGGGTGGAGGAAAAGAGGTGGCGGGAGGATGGACGGAGAGGAAGTCTAGGGGGAGGGTATAAATTGATGTGCATGGACGAGAAAGAGTTCTATAGAGGCCAATATGAAGTATGACCTAATGGAATGATGGGGATTCCAATAACTTAACGAACTTCGTCGATTTTGGCTGTGAACAGTTGTTCTCGTTTCAAGTAATTTCGATTAACGTCTATTTCGATGTTACGCCCGTACGAGCAAAGGACGTCGGCAATTCTTTCCGATTTAATTTATTTTTATTTATTTACATCATTTACAGTAAATAAACCTCCTGATCCTCCAAAGCCAGAGGCCTGACTAGAGGTGCTATCTTTAATACGATAATATTATTACAACATTTAGGATAGTTTTAAATCGATATTAAGAAATATTTTAAGTGGGATTAAGTTGACTGTTTTCTCATCTCAAACACATTTAAATTTTACAAATTGCTCTCATATACACATAAAATGATAGGTAAAGTCAATAGAGCATTAAAATGACAGTAAAATACCTTTTAAATAATGAAGTAACAATAAAATAACATTAAAACATAAAATACCGTAGTTTGCCATCATCAGTAAAAATCAATTTGAGTTAACACTCAGAGCAGTATAAATTAATGTTTCAAGTTTTTACTACAGAGGAAAAGCAGTTCTCGTGTTTGAATAAATAATTGAACAATGGCTATAAAATATCTAAATAGTGTACATATAATTTACTATAAAATTTGATAAGAGAAATTTTCTAAATAATAAAACAGTATAAACATAATGAGTAATGCAAAGACTCAGAGCAATACAATTACATAAAATTATCCTCAATATTATTGAGCCATATTTATATTTTCCGTTTTACTTCAGATATAGATGTAAGGTTTTGTAACTATAGTGGAATACTATTTAACATATTAGGTATAATTACGCTATACATTCTTTGCCCATAAGTAGAGAAAAAGGGGGGAACTTTATAATATTTTGGCCTACACCTTCCATAGTATGTGTTTCATCATACCTTTCTCTATAGTTTTTAACGAAGTAGTTTTCTACTATTGGAATAAAAATATAGAGTTTATCAATGGGTAGGAAACTATACTTTTACTTAGAGTATGGAGCACATTAATACCTTTACAATTATCAATATAATTATGATCAATCAGTTTTAGGATTCTTTATTTGTTTTTATTTATGTTTATGACTTAGTTAATGCTGCTAAAATAAATAATAGACGCATATGTTTGCGTTTTATGATAAATTAGACGCATTTTTCCTAGTATTATTTGCCATTTAAACTAAGTTCTTTTTGAATGAAGATACAAAAAACGAACTTAGAAATTAACGCCTTGGTAAATCATGCAATTAATGTGGTCACAGTAATCTAGCTCCGTTATACATTGCACTTATTCAGCACGCATCTCCAACGTGAATCGATGACTTACTGTATAGGTATGCTAACAGTATTAAGCTTTTATTCTAAATTTAAAAAGAAAGATAAAACACACGAACTGATGCGGCATGTGCGTCAGAGTTACCTCATACCTTTCGAAATTAACTCTATCTGCCGCGCTTTGTCACAACGAATTTTATGGAAAACGGCTTTTATTTTTTGGCAGACATCTTGAAGAGCGTAGCGCTAAAAAGTTCTATCAAGAAATACAATTCCTTTGCGCTGAAAATTATTCTGTTCAAGGGTGACCCCACCGAAGTAAGAGAGTGGGATTATGTGGGATCTGTATATGGTTGCCGAGGCGGAGAGGAGTACACTGTAGAAGAGCTCGTAACTGCCGGACCTCTTCCGAGGTCTTTTCCCGTCTGTGCCACAATATATTTTTTGCCCCCATTTAACAGTACCACCACATCCAACACGGCTCGTACCCTCGCCCCTGAAACGCCGTCCCCTGCCTTCAAATAACCTTCGGTCGTCTAAATAGGAACACATTTGTTGCGTTCACTCGCCCCGCGACTAATTTATTGCTCTGTTGTCGGATGTAACTCACGCCATTCTACGATCCATGCCCCGCCCCCTCACCATCCTTACAGACTCCACCGACTCTCAAACTGTAGCTGCTTATTTTGTCCTCCCCATTCGCCAAACCTTAGGGTGTCCCCTCTTCAAAATCACCTCCTCTCTTCTAAGAGCCTTATTTCCGCTTGATAACCTGCTGTCATGTCAGGATTTGCCCTCATCATCATCACTCGTTTCATTACATATGCTCTGACAAGGTTATTAAAACGCATGACCCATGGCGGCTGCCTGCGGATTTAACTCGAACTACAGCGGGTATCTTCCATTAACCAATAACCCATCTACGGCAGTGAACATAAATGAACATTTTATACAGACATACGCACAAGAATTAGTCCTGAAAGGCAATTGGGAGACTTCCACTCACTGCCGTGCGGGTGAAAATTGTATTCAATACGTCGATTTTTTTATTTTCTAGGTGTTTACTCGTGGAAACAATAAATTAACCTTTTCCGTTTAGAGTTGAATACATGAAAAATTACTCTATCTTCAGAACTGCTTTATAAACGAGTGCATACAGGCAAGGATAAATAGTTTCAGTACAATAATGACTAATTATGGAGACAGGGGACCGATTTCTCTTGCCGAACGTTCAATTAAGGTCCAGCAATAAAAAAACTTGGAGGATTTTCTCAGTTTCAGGATTACGGGATTGCAATTTCTCTAAATCAGCGTTTTTTAAGAAATGATCAATTATAGAAAAAATAATACATTTTGAGCAATTAAACAAGCACATTTTGACACCTAATTATTTAATGCATTAGTCACTTTTGAAAAGTATATTTTCTCATGACAAACCAGCACAAAGCACAGTGTGTAGATAACCATAAGAAACTTCACTGACAACAGAGAAAATGGCTTAAGTCCGTCAAGCTTAGTTGCTAAGGAAACATAACCTCCAAGTTTACGCTTTTTTTAGAGAAGTATTTCAAAACTTTTTTATAATATTCCCTAAAAAAGGTGTGTCTCATTTTGTTTTACTATATCTCGATATTGTCCATTTCTGGATAAACATCTCAACTGATGATATACCCCTTTCTTATTCCGCACTGTGGATTAACTAGCACTCGCCAATAAAAAAAACCTCAGATACTTCCCAATCAGCTCTCATGGATATTCTCCATCTCTCGGGCTATTGAAATTTCTATATTTTCGGAAATGAAAGTGAGAAAAGACGAACTAAGCATTGGTAATTAACAAAGCACTGGTTTTATTGACTGACGCTAAGCAATCACATCCTGATACTTCGGTCAGTTTACTGTGCAAATCACAATCAGTACATAGCCTTTTAAACGCTCAAGAAGCGCTTTTTTCAAAATTTCCCACTGGTTCAACTCTTCTACATCTACATCTACGTAATACCCTGCGAGCCATCACAAGGGTGTGTGGCAGGGGGTGAAGATCACCAAACATGCACTATTGCCAAGTAAGTAGGATATATAATGTAGTCATGCTAGAAAATAGGGTCATAGTTTATTAGTTACTACAGTAGATTATTAGTTATTGCAAGTAATTGCAGTAGTTATTACAATAGAATATTAGTTACTACGGTATAGTACAGGTTAAAATATACATAATAAGGAAGGGATTATTGGTAGTTATTACATGCATCATGCACTACAGATTATTCTAACTATGTTTCACCTACCTATCCCTTTTGCTACTTGCCTATTGTTCTCTCTTATGGTACGCGGGAAAAATGACATTTTAAATCTATCGGTACGACAATCTATCTCTCTAATCTTGTTCATATGGTCAAACCTAGCATAATACGCAGGGGTTCTTAATATATATCTAACGTCATCTGTGAACAAATCGGTTTCGAATTTACTTAAAAGGTTTAACCTAAATTTTAACCTGCGTTCTGATAGTAATTCCCATCCTAGTTCTTCTATTAAACTCGTAACACTAATACAATTATCATAACGACATTTAACAAACCTAGCAGATCTCCTTTGCACGCGCTACTGGTGGTACTTCTACTGGTGGTATATAAAAATTATTTTATTTATATTTCATATATTTAGAAAAGGTTCAAGGAAGGCTTGAAAAGAAAATATGAAAACTATAGGGGAATTACGCTTTTATCTCAAGGACTAAAAATAATGGAGAAAGTGATATAACGCAGACTTCGACAGATAGAAGGAAATCAGTTTGAAGAAGAACAATATGGTTTTCGAGAAAACAGGTCAACCATGGACCTAATTTTTACCCTCAGAAGATTGATTGAAAAACACTGGGAGAAAAATAAGCCATTAATATTAGTGTTCTTAGATCTAGAGAAGGCTTATCATAGTGTCCCAAGGGGAAAGAGATGTTAGTGTCTGAAAAAGCGGAAAGTACCAATAAGCTTAATAAATAAAATAAAAATGTTGTACTAAGGGTGCTGAAGCAGTGTAAAAAATAGAGGGGAAGAATTATGAGTGGTTTGAAACAAAAAGAGGAGTACAGCAAGGAAGTGCACTCTCTCCACTTTTGTTTTTAGTCGTAATGGATGAAGCAAATAAAAAGTGAGAAGAGTACAGAGTTCAATGCTCTGGTATTTGCATATGATGTAGTACTTTGGGGATGCAATGAAACTAAAGTCCATGAAAATTTGAACCAATGGTACAAAAATTTAAAAAACTTACACCTGAAAGTCAGTAAAAGTAAGACAGTGATATTGACTATTGGCAAAGAACAGAATAATATAACTTTAAAACTCGAAAATGGAATATTGCAAAGAGTGGAACAGTTCTCTTACCTAGGTAGTGTAATTTCACAGGATGGTTTAGATTCCTGGGAAATTACTAGCAGGTTGAATAAAGCGTTTACCACCAATAAAGTTTTTACCACCGAGTAAGGAGTCTTCCTTGGGACAAAAAAATACCAAGAGCTCCAAAAATGACTATGTATAAGTCTTACTTCATACCGATCATATCACATAGCCTTGAAACTTGTACACTATCAAATAGAGACATCGGCAGAATACAAGCCAACGAAATGAAATTCGTAAGGACGATGGTACAAAAGACAAGACTTGACAGGCAAAAAAATGAAGACATTAGAAAACAGGTTGGATGAAAAATATTATTCATTCAAAACGTCAAGAGATCCAGACTGGGATGGTAGGGTCATGTGATGAGGATGGAATAGAGCAGAGTAGCAAAGGTATCGCTGGAAAAGGAAATACTAGGTAAGAAAAGAGTGGACAGACCAAGAAGGAAGTGGATCGACCAACTGAAACAAGACATCCAACTGAGAGGGAGTTCTTGGGAGGAAGTTCAATATCAACAAACATACCAAGATAAGAGAAGTTGGAAGAGGCTGATAGACAACACCTGGGAAACTAAGGTTGCTACTTGATGATGATATCTATAAAGAAGACCTATTGGGGAAAAGTTTAAACACAATATGTGTTGAAGTCCCCTTCATTGATTTGATAAAATAAATGTACAGGGTACACAAGTGCAGAGTGAGAAAAAATGTTGGGAATACTGAGTGGTTTGATATAAAAAAAGAATTGAAGTAGGGAAGTGTCCTGTCACCATGTCTGTTCAATGTTATTATGGAATGTGACACAAGGAAGGTGAAAAAGATCTTTAATGGAGATATGAAAAGCATAATATTTGCAAATGATCTAATGATTTAGGGTGAGAATGGGAATGAAGTGCAGGGCAAACTAGATGAATGGAATAGGCAAATGAAGCTTCATGGACTTAAAATAAGTACTGAAAAGAGTGTTGTGATGGTTTTCGACAGAGATGAAAACACCCGAGTAAATATAACAATATTTGGTCTACCAGTGAAAGAAGTGGTTAATGTTTCCTGCCTAGCTACTGCAATAAGTAAAGATAGTAGGATAGAACATGAAATTTCAAATAGACTAAGTAAAGGAGGTAGATTTTATCAGAGAATTAAGCATCTAGTATGGGATAGGAAGATACCACAAGAGGCAAAAATGATCATGTTCAAGACGTACTATCTACCAATATTTTTATATGGAGCTGAAACTTGGACAATGAAGGAAAGACAGTGGAGTAGGGTAACAGCAGGAGAAATGAAGTTTTTGAGATCAATGCTGGGGAAAACCAAACTAGACAGTGAGAAATACCAACATAAGGGAGCACTTAAATATAAAAATTATTAGACAAAAAATAGTAGACAATAGGATTAGATGATTAGGACATGTTAGAGGTATGGAAGAAACAAGAATGCCAAAAGTAATGCTAAGCACAACAGAGGAAGGTAAATGACCGAGAGGAAGGCCAAGGAGACGGTGGATTTACGAAGTGAGTAGGGACGAGCAGGAGGCAAGAGGGTGAATACTATTGGGATGAAGTTGTCCGACAAGAGCTATGGAACGATAGAGGGCAATGGCGAGACTTAGTGAACTCCTAGACCCATGTTGAGTGGAACAGGATTTGGATATGGGTGTATATTTATTAAGTATTTTATCAGATAAGATTTTACATGTTTCAGTGTAAACACAAGAAATTAATTCATCAAATCTATTTTGGTGGATCCGTAAAACGTATAGCAGATACCTAATTACTGCCTATAGCTCGTTTCTTCTCCTCATCCTCCTACGCTTATCTCATGTTATATATGTCCCATTATAATTTTAAGTTACTTTCTCCATTATGGAATCCAGCGCTCCAGCTAATAGATTCCACGATAATTCTACTACCTACAGTGTTACGACAAAGGAGGAGTAAAGTAAGACCTTGCTTTAGCGTAGCTAAGCTATGAGTCAAAATTAAAAGGGATTGCGGACATATTTATGCATACTTAGGCTGTGTAAAACATTTCAACCTGAAACTTATTTCCATGAAACATTTCCAACAAGTCTTTGTATCCATAAAAAGTCAACTCCTCACCATTCTATTCATTTGATTACCTATGTAAAGGATTCTCTCGTTCTTTACAGTAATATCTTAAGAGAAGAACACATTTCGTTAACATTTGTCATTCAATTTGCACCATCATATTAATTCTGATTTCCCTCTTCATCCACCCCACACCTTCAAACAAATCAACTCCGTCTGTTTTATTACTCAAGGAAAAAGCATCATCATCCGATTCTGTCTCATTGATTTCCTTTCTTCATCGTTTTCATCTGTCTTTGTGTCTTTAGGGCTATATTTGTGCATAACTACCTGGAAAAACACCAAGAGGGAGAAAAATGTGATGAGTTTATAGTATTGATCTATCAACGTCTGCTATTCTGCAACGGTTTTAATTGCAAAAATGACATCTCCTAAAGAAATTAATAAGTCAGTTCAGTTCTTTCGCATTCGGGCAATAATATATGGGTAGGACAACAAAAATTGTAATTAGTTCTAAGGAGCAAAATTACTGCCTTACTAGGCCCGTTCACAATGCTGACAGCCACTACAATGTTACTGTTTATACCGTCTAACGATAAAGATTTATTAGAATGTACCTGGGATAACTAAATAATATTTTATATTAAGAGCAACTGTGCATGAGCACAAAATTTAAGATTTCACACAATTATTTTGTTTCATGATGATGATTTCACACAATATAACTCAATAATTTTCATTACTATCTTTTTTTAAGTAGCTGAACTATTGCGAAGCTGACTAAAATGTTACACTCAATACATTTACACTGAGTTATTACTTTTTTACATCTAAACATACTAATGCATATATCGCGGCATCTGTTAGAAACAAGAGTAAAATATAAATTCAGGAATTTGAATTTCTAGGTCCGGTACTAATAGGTTAGAAGAGAGACCCGGGGAATCGGTATTCCGAGATCCTTTGATTGAAATAGCATTGAATGCCCAATGCCCATGCTCCATGCTAGATGCTGAATTCTGAATCTTCATGGAGAGATTTCACATTTTAGGGTAGTTTGATCGATATATCATTTCACCCAGGATTCAATGATTTAAGTCTCATTTCAAAGATAAAAACCTCATCTTTCCTAATCATCATCATCATCATCATCATTGTGATTCTGCCCTTGGACAGGTTTCAACGATACATCCTCCACAGCATTCTGTTCTGGGCCTCTCTCTTCATCTCTTCATAGCTCCTTCTTTTTTTGATGTCTCTCAGCATTCCGTGCCTCCTCCTCCTTCTTCCTCTCTTCCCTTCTATTTTCCCTTCTACAATTAATATCTGAACACTATTCCTCCTTAAAATATGTCCAATCCAATTAGTCTTCCTCTTTTTAATTTCTCTCAAGATACTCCTTTCTTCTCCAATCCTCCTCAGCACCTCACCATTCCCAACTCTATCTTTCCACCCAATTCTCTCCATTCGTCGCCACAGCCACATCTCAAAGCTTTCCAAGTACTTTTCATCTCTCTTCTTCAAGGTCCAAGTTTTTTATCCGTATAGTACAATACTCCATATGAAGCATTTTGCATTCCTAATACTTGGGTATAATATTTTATTTTGATTTTATTTGAAGATACTTATATTTTAACTACACTAATTATTGATGCAATACGTATTTAAAAAGAGGACAATGCAGCTTTTATTTTTGGCAAACTTGATTGCTTCTTACTGGTTGAAAGGCAACAAAAATAATAAACAAACTGTGTACGACTGAAGGCTATTACTAACATCTCCAATAATTACAACGATATTTGCCAACATATGCGAGCCATTTTTCAACGGAAAAGGAACGGGTATGCTATACAAGGCGATTTATAGTTAAAAATGAGAAGCCTTTAATATCCATATTTCGTAAAAAAAATTCATCAGTGCGAACACTGTATGCTTTCTCAGCAATTTAAAAAATAAATCAATTGCCCACTGTAGGAATATATGCGTAACCGCAAAAAAAACATTCCGGTGTATAGACTTTTTCCAAGCGTGGTGTGAAAAAAGGGTTCAAATTTACCAATTATTTATACTGATGTATAATGATACATAATTGATATTTAAATTCTCCAAAAATAGTTAGGCATTGATGAGCCAAAAGTATAATATTTTCCAAACCTTGGGCAAAAGTACTAAACGGCATGATTTCTGTGCCATTGTTTTCATAATTTCTTTCACCTTCAAAACCATAACCAAAAACATGCTAATATCAAAATCGATGATCTAATGAGATTAATTGATGGTCTACTGGCCGCGGTATTTTATACGGCTAGCTTTTCAGCTACTGATTTATATACTTGAAAAATATTGACGCTGTGCCATTTTTAGGACTCAATTTCTTAGCACTTAACCTACCACTCTTTTCAAGTGCTCTGAACGGACATTTCTCGAGGAATATATGGACTCGGAGCGCAATCTGAGAGCGTAATCTTTCGCAATATCTCACTCTCATCGATATTACTCAGGAGGATGCCGTTAAAGTGGACCGTGTGAACTTCAACACCCCACACCACACGCCGCCCATAAACCTTCGCCTTAATGCTATTGGGCGTCGCTTTTCGATGAAATACTTTCACTGCCGGCTCTAAAAATTACGCTTCACATTTTGGGAACTTTCTCGCCATCGGCTTTCGTCGGAAAAGGGACATTACGGCAGTTGGAGCGAGATTTTTCCCCAGTCAAAGTGGATACCACAGTCAATTTTTTACTTGCAGCAGCTGTAAGAGGCTAGACGTATTTTTTACATTAATGGCGCAAAATTACTGCTTTATATGGCTGCTATTCCCAGGAATTTATTTTATGTGATTGCAAACATCTTTAATTTGAATCAATCTTCCACTTAGAGTGGGGAAAAGGCGCTCAGAATTTTTTTTTTGTAGTTGCGTAGATATTTCTACGGTGAGCAATTGATTTTTTAATAGTTGAGGAAACATACCAGGTGCCCGCTGTAAAATTTCTATAGAGATCTAGGTGTTAGCAATTCTTCATTTTTAAAATTTTTTATCTTTCAATATCATGCATAAATTTTCATATTTCAAATCTTTTTAATATTTAAATTTTCAATGATCTCTCCCGAATGACCCGTGTCATTATTAATGTAAAATGGCAGGAATTTAAAGGCAAATAGCTCCAACAGTAGCGGGGTATAAGGTAGGTATTTTGCTATTTTTGGAAAGGTGAGATATTTCTCATTATTAATTCTCCAAATTAATAGCTAATTAAGAGCTCAGGCGCTAGTCCTCCACCAGCATAATCAGTCCTACTGTAACTTACACAACTATATAATCTACTTGCACAGGAGTACTCAAATATCGGTATTCAGTATGGGCGATCATATATTTAATTTCGAAGGCGACTACCACATCAAAATCCTGAATAATGTATTATTTATATTCCAGAGAAAAAATCAATGTGAGTTTGCAACGACTGTGAATATATGTTCAATTAATTTTTTTAATTCTCAGCGGTTGTATTTCGATAAACAACAATCAACGATATCTTTCAATAAAATGAAAAATCCATTGCTTATTTTGACTCTAACAGCAGAAAAAATTGTGATATTTTTTCCAAAATTAAACATTTTTCTAATTTTTCTTTCCTAATAGTGTCGTATCTGGTTTCCCTTTACGCTGTTAAAGGAGCCTATTACTCTCATCTCTTTGATGCCTCCTCCTTGTTCTCTAGAACAGCTTCCTTTTCCACCCACCGTATTTGCGACTTTTTCTTTCTACTTCACCCGTTCAAGTGTAAACATTTTTATTTTTTTCTACACACTAATGTCAAAATTAGTAATTCTATGCACTAAGTTGTAAGCAGCACGGATTGATTGGCGTTGCCATAATTTAGTACATCAATATTACATAAGAATTTCGAATAGGTACTCATAAAGTTATAATATTTTTAGTGGCTTATTCGAATCAATAATCATTGGAATGAAGAAATTATTGGTAACAAAGAAAGATCTAATGAAAGAATATGATATGGTTCTCATTACGTTTGAAAGGTGTGTAAAAAATCGTTAGACAAAAATTTAGCTAACGGATTGTAGCTAAAATGAGATTAATGGTTTCACTCCAGGCCTAAAACGCACAAAAATTGGTAGGAACCCGAAAAACCGAATAGGCTTCCTTTGGAAACCGACTCGGCTTTTAAAACAAAAGCCTGTCGATCACTACTCCAACGAGTGACCCGTAAGCAGATGCCGTTAATATTGACGATATGGAAATAATAAACAAAGCGGATTATCCTTTAAAACATGCATTTTATTGAATGTTTTATCCGTACCTTTAATTGTCAACAAAATGTTCTAACCTTATCATTCATCTCACGCTACTGCATTATCCAGAATATATTTTGACCCATTCAGAAGACAGAAGGTGAAAGAAAGTTGATAGGCAACAAATAAATGGACAAAAACAATCACTAACATACATATAACTCTCTCGGTGCTTGCATTTTTCCGTCGTCCTTTATACTCTAAGCTAAGGTGAGGGAATAAGATGTCTCGAAATAAAAGGTTTCTGTTTACTCATGACTAGCTTGTTCAGATGCTAGGTACTTAAGTGCATAAAGATTAGATTTACAATATCCTTTGACACTCTAGAGTAACCGTAAATATGATAGGTAACTTATTTTAAACGAACTGGCTTTAAAATATGTTCTGTTACGCGCGAATTGTAACTCATAAGAATGTAATGGAAGCTCCATGGAATTTTCTTTTGGATTTCGCAATCACCAATCTACAAACACTTTCCAAAGGCAAGATATTTTTGTATTTTTTTCATATGAGCTGCAATTTATAAAGAGTATTTCCTCTATTGCCTCTGAGCTGTGCGGACGTGTTTCCTTTGTCCTTGAAATGGTCTCCTGCCCGGTGTGCAATAAGCCGGAGTCGCGAAGCGACACCAAAGTTCAGTGCGGAGAGTGTTTGAGAGAGAGATATGATCCCCATCTGTTGTATCAAAAAGGCTTTCCCGGTCATACTTCCATCATTATTGAACATATTTGATGCCTCCCTTCAAACTTCACAGTGCCCTGTGACCTGAAAGCACTCACTAATTCATCCAATTCCTTAATACTCAAATAGCCAAACAAACCGGCTGATTTCAGACCAATTGAGATTATATGTACGTTTGCCAAGATATTCGAACGACTAGTATTTCAGCAACTAAATAGCTATATTTCCGAAAACAACCTATTAAATACCCTGCAGTCTGGTTTTCGTGTTAGCCATAGCACCCAAACGGCGCTTTTGAAAATTACTGAGGACATAAGCGGCGCAATGGGCAAGCGTCAAGGGACGATTTTGGTTCTATTTGATTTCTCCAAGGCTTTCGACTCTGTTTGTCATGAATTGCTCCTCCGCAAGCTGAGTGGCTTAAATATTTCTAAGAGGGTCGTCGACTGGTTCCGGTCATACCTCAACGGTCGCACTCAATCTGTGGTGGGTGCAAATAATACGCAATCAAATTGGATTCAAAATTCCACCGGTGTTGTCGAGGGCTCCGTTCTCAGCCCTCTCCTCTTCTCGTTATTTATAAACGATCTGCCCGATGTCATTAAGCATTGCACTATCACTTGTATCCCGATGACTTTCAAATATATCGCCACTCATCAGTATCAGATATAATCTCTTCCATTTCACTCATCAATGAGGATATCGAGTGAATCATCCGCTGGACGCAGAATAACAATTTAGTGCTAAATGAAAGCAAAAAAAGCAATATTAATCGGGAGCAATCACTTCCTATCCCAAATAGACCTCAAATCTCTGCTAAAAATTCACATTGGAAGTTGTACCATTCCCTATGAAGAAACGGTCAAAAACCTCGGTGTTACGTTTGATCGTACCCTTAGCTGGAAGCCACAAACTCAACATGTAAGGCGTAAATGCCTAGGATCTTTACACCAACTAATTAGAGCGAAGGAGATATTACCCCCTGATGTACGTTCTATTTTGGTGAATACATTAGTCCTTCCATATTTTGACTGTTGAGCTCCTTTGCTCTCAAACCTTGACGACGACAATAATAACAAACCACAGGCCACTATGAATGCCGCTGTTAGATTCATTTGTGATCTAAAAAAATGGGACCATGTAAGCAACTCTAATACTCGCTTAAACTGGCACAAATATAAGGAGCGTCGTATCTATCTTTTGATGACTTTGGCTTTCAACATCCTAACCACCGGTAATCCACCCTACCTAAATGACAGGATTGTAAGAAAATCAGAGCTGCAAAACATATCCACCAGAAATCATGTCATTGACCTCCATTTCCCTCAGCAACTCACCTCCCACTTGAATAAATCCTTTGCAGTAACCGCCTCTAGAATTTGGAATTTACTACCTGTTCAAATAAGACACGCCAAAACTGTTAATCAATTTAAAAACAACTTATATAAGCTACTGCAAAAGGGTGTTCTTTCACAAAATAACTATTGAGAAAAACTTAATGTTCAAGATTTTACAATGTCTTTAAATATCTATGTATCATTGAACTTCCTATTCTTTGTAATGTGTAATGCTCTATGTTTATATAACATGAGTTATAATCTGGATGATTTTAACTTGATAGTGGAAGATGATAAACCAGGAGCGATTAAATAAGATGGTTAGAGAAGATAAGGAAAATGCATGAGTTAAGAAAAGATAAGAGGGGCTACATGGAAAAATTATGATTTTTCAAGGTATCATACTGGTAAAAGATAGGCCGTGTTCCAATCCGTAGGGTGCACCATACGCACTTACCCTATTCTGCCCTACGCACTTACCCTAAGCCATCTTCTGCACTTCACGCACTTTTCTGCTCTTAAGGTAGCCAGCGCCAAGGTCTCCCAGTGTCCAATGTCAGAACTATATCAGTTGATAAGCGCAATTCGAAATAGGGATAGTGGTGATAGAGCAGATAGCGCACTAGTTAGTAAGAGGATTATTGAAGAAAGGAAAATCAAATAAAACGTGGTAATGGACGACTGAGATATCCCAGTCCTTCTTCAACATATCATGGCATAAAACGCCATTACTGAGGCGATAGTGATGTCGCTTCGGGAGAGAGTTGCCGCGATGTTGGCGTGGTATCATCATGCGCTGATGTTGCGGGGAATGGTGAGTTAAAAGCAGTTTGACAACGAATATTTAAACCAATTTATAATGAAATAAATGATGAATGGTATTTGTTTACCTTCAGCAGCCACAAACAAGATATTGCATCTTGAATGTACCATTAAGAGGAGTATTTTTGGATATTGTTCGCGGGGATATTATTCAAACAAGGAGACACCTTAGGGTTACCCCAGCTTTCAGGAGTTAAATTACTTTCAGAAGACATTGCGACTGTTCTTTCTTCCCTTTCCAATGTAGAGCGCCTTCAGCGCTGGCTTCTTAGGGCGCAAAAGGGTGCAACGTCATATACTTACCTTCCTTGTGCACTAGCGGCCTAGTCATGATGCGCTCTAACGGATTGGAACAGCACTATGCGACGTCACATCCGGAAAATGACAGTCGAAAGCACATAAGGGTACGAAGTGTGCATAATCTCGGATTGGAACACGGCCATAGGTTTTGCTAAAAGTAGAAGGCAATTCCCGATTGTATTCACTTTCACGGCTGTATTACCAATTGTATTTCTTTTTTTGCCGCAGGATACGATCTGTCGTTCATTCTGTCTATGAAATCCATTTTCTTTATCTCTTTCCTAGCTTACCGAGCATCTTTCCCTCTGACACGGACTTGAGCAATCATTCGCTCCCCATTACTTCTTCCAGCCACCCACCATGCCTACACCGGATTTAATTTAGAAGTTCCTTTCCTCGCCCGCCATACTGCGCACATCCTTATTCGTCTTCCTTACCGTCCACCGCACCTTCCTTATCCTTCCTCACCCCCAGATCTCAAACGCCGGCAGCTTATTCACCTCGTCCTTTCTTAGGATTGACCTTACTGCACCATGGCTCGCTCCATATCAAACTCTTCTCCAGCCTCTTCTTTTTATCCTTACCCAAGGTCACCGTCATCACCTCCCTTCTATTACAAAACGTTTCTTCAGCTTTTCCTCCCCTCATTTACTTGCTACTATACTAATTTTCTTCTAGCGTGCTACCCGAATAACTAAAATGCTTAGACGGAGAAAACATATAGAAAGGAAGATACGAACATTTTCTTAAAAACCTAAATGAAGATGTTGAGACCCTAGTGCAACGAAATATATGAATAACCTGAAAAAAGATAGAAAAAGTGAGCCGTCGTTGAATGATATGCGGTTTCCTCAGCGTACTATCTAAAGAGAGATCTTTCAGATTTCTGTAGGTGAGTAGCGCTACCCCTGCTGACACGAAGTTTTGAAGAATTAATCGCGATTGCTGAAGCATTAAGCAATTATAATTCTAGATATTAATGATGTAACAACTTTGCACTACATGATTGGAAGTCTCAGTGATTTACAGAATATTTACGGTCGAGGATTCAACTAAATTAGTTTCACACTATAGGCTGTTAAGGCCCTACAATCTTAAGCTTTTTGTGACATAATGCAAACTATTAAGGTGAATCATGATTAACTTATGAAAACAATTTTTTTTAAACTGTGCACCTTTACATTTCTGACATGACTTGAGCGTCAAAACTTCCACAAATTAAAGTGATGTTTTCATCACAGAACAGCTTTGCCAAATCTCATGGAAAACGCAATATTCCTTTTTCAGCATATGCGAGAAAAAGCTTGCAGGAAGAAAAGGAAGGAATGCAGAGCAATACCAGAATGGTATTTGTAAAAATGTGACAGAATTATTTTTCTAATCCTCCTTGTGGACACTATTAGCGAAACAGCCCTGCCATATATCCCTGACCATGTAACTACAAAATATCATTCTTGCCAGAGCCACAGACATCGACGTTTTCACATCCGCGATACCTTAATAAATTAGAATTCTTAAAACAGTACTATCATAATAGAGACAACACAATTAAAAACACTGACAGATATGTAGTTAAAGTTTTGGAAAAGCCGTCATGAATAGAAAATAGAATTTTAACTTATTCCGCGTCTAAGAAAGTTGCTCCTCAGCTACTTCTGCAATTTTCAAAGGCCTTATATTTTCTTATTCATAGAAAGCTTCAGTATTTTTCGCCATATTCGTTGAATTTTATGTGAAATATTCGTAATAGGCAATATTCGTTGAACTTTATGTGAAAAGATATCTATCTCACATGACCTTAAGAATTGTGGAATTTTAAACGTACGAACACTGAGGAAATCGGACAAAGAGGCGAAGGACAGAGGCCGTGGAAGCCATTGAAAGAGAAGGAGAGATGGGCTGTATAAAGGAGGAGGAAAGAAGTCACGAGGGCTTCCTTCCTCAATGGAGGATGAATTGGCGGTGGAAAGCCAAAAGAAAGGCGGTAGCGAACAAAGGCCTTAAGGAGAGGAGAGGGGATAACCTTCAAGAGGTGCAGGGGCCGCGCCACGGGTGTGGGAGTGCCGCACCCGCGCATGCATCGCGTGCAGAAACTATTTGAACGCACCCTCGACTCCCATTGTGTGTACAGAGCCGGGGAAACTTGTTCCCTTGTCCTTTTACGTCTGCCTTCCTCTCCGCTTCGAGGGGGGGGAAAAAACCAGCGATATGCGACACGGAAGTTGGACCCTTTCTTCCCATTCCACGTTTTCATGGAATAAGAGACGGATAGGTTCCCTTTCAAAGGGATAGGGTAAGTAGGTAAAAATAGAAAAATGGGAATTTACAAGGTAAAATAAAAGATTTGCACAAGAGTGAAAGACGTAAAAATATTTTTACTTATGGTATTTGTACAGCATGGTGTATTTTTCCCCTCGCAGTAAAATCGGCGAAGAGGTAGGAATGTCAGGCATAAAGATAGCTCTGAGGAAGACTTGGAGATATTAAATTGAGGTAGGAATACAGAGCAATACCATAATGGTAATTGAGTAAAAGCTAAGAAAATATTTTTCTAATCCTCCTTGTGGATACTATTAGCGATACAGACCTGACCATGTCACTACAAAATATCATTCTTGCCAGAGGCATCGACATCGATATTGCCACATCCATGACACCTTAATTAATGAGAATTCTTAAAACATTACTATCGTTTCAGAGACAACATAATTATAGAGATAACAAACACACTGACAGATATGCAGTACAAGTTTTGGAAAAGCCGTTTACATAGGAATTGGTGATTGAATTTAAACTTATTCCGCGTCTAAGAAAGCAATTTCATTATACACCTAACAAAAAGTTCTTACAAATTTCACTAATGAATCACATTCTTAAAATGTCAGGTTCAGAGTATTAATAGTTATGGGCCAACTCTTGGTGATTGCGTAAATGAGACGCTCATAAGTGAGTCAGGACCGATCCTCAAACAACGGTAGAGTTGTATTAACGTAGTAGATATGGATTGGCTACCGCTCAGCCTTCAAACTTGATAGAAGTTCCCTTTTATCTTCCTCCTACGACGCCGCCAAGCTTTCCTTTCTTCTAGCTTGAATAATTATTTCCAGAGATAAGAGGTCCATTCAAAGACTTTTATAATCCTCATATTTTGGAAAGGCTTTCCACGCCGCAGAAAGGCAACGTGTAGGTGGATAAAAAAATGGCAGGATGGCGCCACTCTAGATCGTGATTGCGAGATAAGTATCGCAGAACTTTTCACTGATGTTCTCCCTCTCTCACATCGCACCACGGTCTCTCTTCCCTTACCGAAATTCAATTAATTATCTATATGTATATATTAATTTTGTAGCGTGTCAGTCATTCTGTATCCGTTTTTTTTCTTCCTCTGTCAATTTTTTAGATAGATGAGTGAGGTTTGGTGCGTTGAATGTGGAATCTCTGTCTTCATGATTTGATATTAGTTTTGGATTTTTATAGCTTGGGCGTGTGGCAGGGGGTGTGTTGCAGGGGGTGTTAGGTCACCAGCCGTGCAAAGGTGTAAGTTATTTGGAGATGAAATGGAGACATGAATGAAAAGGAGTGTATTTAGTTAGTTTAAATAAGATCGAAAAGAGCGGTTGCTTGGGCGTGTGGAAGGGGGTGTTAGGTCACGAAATGGAGACATGAATTAAAAGGAGTGTAATTATTTAGTTTAAATAAGATCCAAAAGAGCGGCTGTTTGGGCGTGTGGCAGGGGGTGTTAGGTTACCATCCGTGCGAAGGTGTAAGTTATATTTTTGGGTTGTGGTTTTGGTTGGGTTGCAACAACCAGATGCTGGAAAACACAGTGATAAGGGAGAAAGGCCAAAAGGGAGAGTGGAAGAATGTAAAGTTTGAGAAAAAATAAACCCACAGTGCTCTCCTATTTAAATGCCTTTAAAAACAACAACAGAGAACAGTGAATGAAAAAAAACATCTTAACCAGAGAGCTATTTTTAGACTAGGACAATTACCCCATGCGGGTGCAGACTCCCGCTCACGGAGTGAGCAGGCTAGCTGCCCGCTAGTTTCTTTTGATCCCTTCTCCCGTTCAGACCAAACTGATTTTGGAGACTTTATTCCCATTTGCGTGAAAACATTCTTAAAACTAACGGTTTAGTGGAGCGGAACCAACTCACTTGATTTTTCGGGTATCATGTAGCAAATGCCGGAAACAATTCTTTTATACAAAAATACGTTTCTTTAGAGGGAGTGAGGCTTCAGTTTACACGTATAATCTTATTTTAAGACATATGGACCAAGCATTCCGTGAAAATATCCAGAATATTTATTAACTTCGAGAATATAACATTAACTGCAATTAACTGCATTCATCTCAACTGCAAGGGTTTTTTATCAGTGTATAGAAAAGTCTATACCAGCCATTCTTCAGATGAACGATCTTTAGCGATGGGAATGAGTGATTTTCACTGTTTTGAGCGGCAACCATCTAAATTTCCTATTTCCTAATGTCATTCCTTCCTTATTCCTAATGTCATCATAAATACTTGTTTGCTTTGTAATCTATTCTTATATGAATAATCCTTATAACATTACCAAATTATACAAGTACGACAGAAATGGAATAGTGGATTTAAATGTGGAGCTGTCCTCGCCGAGGAAGCATTTTCAAGGAAATGAAAATTCATGGGGAAAACACTGTGAAAGGACGCAAAGAGAATTGGTTGAGGACTAAGATGAGGAGCTTTGGCGCCCTTTAGGTCAGAAACCTGGTCATTGGAGAGAACGAATGTACGTAAAATGGAGGAATTTTAAATAAGGGTGAGGAGGAGAAAGGGAAGAGTAAACTGGATAGCCATGCAGAATAGTACGTTAAGCTATGGTGGGGAGGAAAAGTATTTGATGAAGGAGATACGGAGAAGTCAAAAAAGATAGCCTGAGGACATTTGGAGTGCTGGGAGAATGCTGAAAACTATATTGGAAGTGAGAAAGTTGGGGTAGCGTGGAAGAGGAAGAAAGACGATGGGAGTTTAGGACGACAAAATGAAACCAAGAGGGCATGAGTAACTAAAAAGTGACCAAATATAGAGCAAGTAATGAGGAAGAAAGAGAAAATGTGTCCCACAGAAGGTAAAGTAAGAGTAACCCGTTTGAATATCTCGAAACTAAACAAAAACTACCATTACGCTGGATGAATACCGAATTACTATAAAATTGATGTATATTAATATTAAAAACTTATCTCGCTGGTTGTATGTACCAGTAATGCCCCAAAACCATTTAGTTTCGAAATGAAATTAACAGGGTGTTTATAAATGCCTAATTTGTCATCCTCTTGCATTTTTGATGCACAATGTTAAAACAGAATGAATAAATTAGGTAGATATGTCACCGCTGAAAGGAACAGCCCCTTACTCCTTATCATACTCTTGGTTGACAACATTAATATTGGAAGAGGATTCCTGAAGATAAATAACGCCAACTCGTTTGTCCAAGAATAGCATTGACCTACTCCCATGAAGCGAAGGAAATATGCCCTAACAACCCGTGTAGCTGGAATGGCTACATGGGTCGATAAAAGCTCACGACAAGTCTTTAGATCTTGAATACAATGAGATATGGAGTCAATTTTACGCTATACATATTTCTGCATCTGATATACACTGATAATAGAAAAATAACATTGCAGAATAAGCCAAAAAGCGGATCTCTCACCGTAATTGGAAAGCGAAAAGGGATGGGCATTTAACTTACCTACGTGTCTTGTTTGGTGACAATAAAATGGAATAGGCTTCATACTTCATTAGATTAATGGAAAGATGTGCACGCTGGATGATGCTGAAGATCAAGTGAATGGATTAAATCAGAAATGAAGAAGTATGCATACAAAGGAGTAGAAGAGGGAAGGACCATTTGGGAATCTTTCCAAAGTGAAGAACCAGATGAAATAGGTACACACCCTCATGCACAATGGTTTGCAAAGAATATAATTAAAAGAAAATAGAGGAAATGTCCCATGAGGATAGTAACGGGATATATACTTCAGACAAATAAAGAAGAAAGTTCATAAAAAGAACAAGAAGGCAAGCAATCTAACGGTAAACAAGGGAGATAGGAGAGTCAATCTTCCTTGTAGATGAATGGAGCCAAACTTAGGACTGGACAATCAATGATGATTTGGGCCAGTCAGGTTTCATAAGAATTATACAGCCAGGTGCACAAGACAAGTTAAAGTTTTTTTAACGAGCATCTTCAGTTACCTAAAGTTTTCTATTATCATACACGCGTCAGATGTTTGCTGAGCTTGAAGTCAAATTATGGAAATTCCTTGCTTACGATCGTTTTCCCGCGCTGGTATGCCTAGTCATTTCCTCGGTGACTACCTACCTCTAACCTTCACCTCAACTGTCTCCCAGTCAATCTAGAACCTCAGCCTTGATTCTATTTCTCTCTCAATTCTCCATTTCTGGCTCCAAAATCAATCCCAGGAAGCGATGAATGGTCTTGAGGAGGGAGAAGAGTCATCAGGAGGCAGGTGAGTGACATTTTGGGGCGCCACCGATAAGCGGACACCAAACAAACCATCTTCCTCTCGTTTATGCGTCACCTTGATGAGGGGAGACTTCGACGAGATTGATAGCTGCGAAAGCAAAGGACATTCATCCCGTTAAACCCGTCTCCTCCCGGAGTCGGCTCCGTTTGATAACTGGACGTTTTGCTTTCGAGCTTAAAGAACGGGATCACTACTATCGAATTTTGATAACGAATACTTAACTTTAGGCTTCAATTACGAAGGGTTTCATAGCACAACAGAAAAATAGTTCCATTAGTACTCTTCTTGTTCAATTCTGCGATTAGAATCATGAAAAACATTTTGTGAAAGAAAACAATTATTTTTTTTGCTGGATTTAGAGGAAAATGTCGACGTTCTTGACCTCTTCTCTAGGGACTGCTAAAATAAAAATATTATAGCTTAAAGAGTGTCCGCTTGATTCTAATGAAATTTTGAATCACTAAGCAAATTCGTTGGTAGCCGGTAATATGCTTGAGTTGCCGTTCTACCAATCACTCAAGGAAGAGTAACTTTAATATTTCTGAAACAACTTTTCCTCGAGCCCGAATAAACATATAACAGTAACCTTAAGCCTGTTTTGAAGGTATCAATTATGGTTCGATGAAAACACAACCAATATCGGCGTACAGTTTGTCACAGATTTTTATATGAGTAATGATGAAATGAGGTTATTGCGCACTAAGCAGTAAGCCCTTACGAATTTTTTCCATATATTGCCTTTCGCAGAACTGAGCAAGAAAAACACTTGAGTAGGTACATTTCCTCTAGACTCATTACATCGTTTGTAATTATAGCCTGAACTCGAGTATCCATAGTGGAAAATCCGAGAGTAGTTAATGCTCTTGTAAGCAACCAATACTAGCGACTTCAAGCCCTTTTCAACTTGGTCACTCCTGGTTTCATGACGAAAAACAACTTTTGCGCATTTTTTCGCTCTTGTTTTACATTCTGCAGAGGCCTTTTGTTCATTTTGTGACACAAATCCCCCGGATAATGTAGTAGGCTCATGTTCTTCCTCAATTTTCCTTCATTTAAATTATCCTTAACCTTGTTACCAAACATTCCAAACCATGCATGATTTACACTTTCCCGGCGAATAATATTTGTGTAAATTTCTCGGGCTCGCCACTGGGTAAGAAATTCATAGGCAGCCGACGTTTCGGGTTCCGACTCGTTACCCATTCTCAAGGCTATTCCAAACCATGTATTTTTATCCTCCATCACACACCTTTACAAGTTCCCCCCAAATTCAGCCAGGTACATAGCCAGATTACTATTTATAATGACATAAATATGTTGAAATCTTGATCGGAAATTAAAATTATTGTGAAAAATTTACAAAGTTTTAACATTTCAGCATGAACGTTTGACATTTTTGCAAAGTAACACCTCAAGTTACCTCCAACACTCTGGGTTTTGACTCTCGCACAACTTAGAAACCCCCTGTAAGACTACTTCCCTTGGATTCCTTTCAGTGAGAGAACATGCCTGCCTAACTTCCTCCAATATTCAGCATTTCTATCGTACCGCTTAAACACGCAGTGCTCTCGAAATAAGGCACGCTCACACATGGTTGGAGACCACTGGCCTACTAGTAGGGATTGCACTTAGACGAATATTTTTCCCTCTTAATCACTTTTCTTGAAACTTTAAGTGGATATTTAAGAGGAAAATTTGTTTGAGCCAAAAAGTGTCACCAATGAGTGAGAGAAACCATGAAAGGGTCCAAGCGAAAGTATGGAAGAAAAAGTTGTTAAATACAGTATTTAAGGGTGCAGCGCGGTATGATGCAAAAACGTGAACCCTGGAAGAAAGAGAGAACAGAGGCTGGAGTCATATGAGTGAGGAGAAGAATGGAGAAATTGTGCCAGAATAACGAGAGGAAGCAAAACGGAGATGGAAGTACTCCGCTGTGTGGGTCAGGAGGGGAAATAGTCAGAAGAAATGGCAGGAGAAGAAGACAGGGTTAGTGACTGGCGCGAATAAATAAGGATCGAAGCGATGCTGATGGCTGTATCAAATGAGAGGTGGTTGGGAATAAGTGAAAAGAGAAGAGAAGTAATAGATTTCACGACAGGTAAGACGGGAGACAGGATATACGCCGCTTCGAAGAAAAAATCTTATAAAGAGATTGAACACACCGAAGCTTCGGAGGATTAGTGGAGATGATCTGATCCCTTTCAAAATCGACCATAACCAAAATATAACCTCTCCTATGCATAGTTTTTCCATCCCCGACGTTAATTGCTCTAAAACGTGCCCAAGAAATCGCTTCAGACATATAATATCACGGATTTTTTTTACCGGTTCAGTATTTGTCACTCAGTGTTGAAAAAGAAGTTCGGGATTTCTCTCGAGTAGATTTCTAGAGGACTTATGGGGTTGAACATTTCGTCCAAGATAGAACTTAAAATAATATTCGCCCATAAAAAGCGCTTAGTTGCATTTCAAAATCGACTGTGGCCGCGGATAGAATAAAACAATAACTTAGGGAAGAGATTTAGGAAATATTTTAATTAACGTAGGTGCTGTGTTTTTTTCCTTTTTGATTATCTTAGGAATCGAGTCCAACGCCACGGAGCGTATGAGCCAATAAAATAAAAAAATAATTTTATCGGATTACTTAATCTATGACAAGGAAACAATGGCATCATTATATGCTATTTCCCTTCCCATAATAAGAAGATATTAAACTTAATGTCTCATTCAATGGTATTTTCACATTAATTGTTGTAGATTAACTCCGAATATATGCAAACGATTTTTACTTAATTTAAAGTTTTTTGAGTAATATTTCCTTTTATTTGCAATAAAATGGAGGACAGAATAAACATTGAATAAACTATACAATTTAAGACTAATGCAAAAAATCAAGAGCATAATATTTCTCTGTACCATGCAACAGGTATTTCAGTTAAACTTGTAAAATATTAGGCAGTAAAAATTAATGCGATGACAGCTAAATTACTCTTGATAGAGAAGTTAAACAATCTCCAAAGAAAAAAAAATCCGTTTCACAGTAGCCGATTTATTGTTAAGATACCTCAAAGGGGGGAATTCTAAATACCTTTCTCCCTCAATTAAACTTAAGGGTCATCAACGTTTTCATCATCGCGTGAGATAATTATTATTTCAGAAAGATAACTCCAGAATTTTTTTAAACCGCCAAATCAATCTTTTGTCGGCAGCGAGGGCGACTGTCGCGTAGAAAGGTCGGGCCAGGTAAAACTTATCAGGAATCCGGGTTGAGTCATTGGACGGTGGGAGGCGGTTAAAGAGGCCGTCCAGGCAGTTGGGGTGAATCGATCGACCGACTGCTTTTAATGTGTCCTCCCTTCACGTTTACCTACGGACATCACGGGGTGGGCGGGTTAAATTTCACCTTAATTCGCACTTAATAGCGAGGAGGTGGGGCTGGACGGGGCCAAGTGAGTCCTTCGACCCTTATACGACCTTATAAAAGGACCCATCGGCGGAGGTTTTATAGGAGGTCGCGACCTCTTAAGCTCATTTCTCGAAAGGCCTAACGCTATCTCGCCGAGTCGTTTGATGAGGGGGAAAAAAGGTCGTTTTTTTTGGAAGGGCACCAGAAGCGGGCAGATTTTTATCCTTTCGGGGAATATGTGATGATGAGTGCATTCGTCCTCTGGTGGGAATAAAAAATCCAATCTAATCTATTTGGCTGTTTCTCTGACCCCCAAGGGATGGGATACGAAGAGAGGCAGGACGTATGCCAAGCTGAAGACTGACATCCTGGCTGGCGACAAGCTCGCCTTATGGACTACCTCTCTTCATAACTGAATCTTTTATCTAAAAGTATCGAAGTTGTAGAAAATTGGAAATATGCTTGCAGCCTAAAGGTTTGACAATCTTCCATTTACATGCAAGAGTTTATCAGGTACATAAATATTATGACCAAGGATGTGACCTATAAAGTTACGTTTACAGGTGTGGCAGGGTATCTTAGAGCACCAACCGAGTAAAAGTGTAAAGTAAACGCATATTTTAAGTATTTTGGGGGGAGATCAGTACTTATTATGGTCACTTATTGTGTTTGGAAAGAACGATATTTTTACCCATCTGTTAGTCCATTTATCTCCTTCATAGTATCGCTTCTGTCGGGCCAAGATATGTTGTGTGGGGTCAAAATTATATTCTCTGCGTCCCATCGAAACATACTTCTGCTAAACTTCTCAAGAAAACTAAGTTTATTGTGTAGATTCCGAGTCTCTGGTGGCTCCAAAAATAATCCTCTAAATGCTGTGAAAGACTAGACACTTTCTTGTAGTCATTTTTATAAAGCGTGCAGCTTACCTTTGTATTTTATGTATTTTTTCGGTCAAATTAAATACTAATTACAGTAACATGGAAACTTATAGCTACTCAGTTGTTACTATTCGCCGACTATGGGAGCCTTTCATTGTTAAAGAAGATTATAACATCAACGCACTGTAGCGGTTATGAACAGTATTGCATGGTACAACGGGCGCAGGCAAAATGTTTTGTAGTCTGGGTACGGGTAAAGGTATGTAGTAATCTTCGGGTGAAAAACAGTCACGGCAGAATGTTTTTTCCTAAACTTTTTGCCTAAAATTTCCTAAATATTTTCCTAAAACAATATAAAATGTTTCATTTGGCGCGTTAAATGTATAAACTGAAAATCATCAAAACTTTATAACAATCACAGGTGCGACTATCGATGCTCTTTTGTTGTTGAGCGCAGTAAAACTTTTCTCCCGATCCGTATTGAAGATCTCTGCACAGCGCTTAGGGCCAGAAACGAAGGCAAGTGGGCTATTGTGCTGCAAAGTGATTAGCACTACATCAAATGAAAAACTCCCCATCATGAACACCAACACCATTACAACCAACGTTTAAGCGGATATTGATGTTCTTTCCTTCTCAAGTGAAATGAATGGCACGCGGCCTCCACTTGAGTGAGTCTGAGTGTAATCCCCACTAAGTATGGCCTGTAACAATTTGAAACGACTAACTTACATTGTTGCGATGTAAACGTTAAATAATGCGGAACAGAAAGCAACTACGGTTAAATTTAGAAAACCTGAAAGACAAATCTTGAGGATAGCCTCGACACTGTTTTTCAAACTATACACGGTATTACCATAACATTCAAGTCCTGGTCAAGGTGAGTGATTTTTCCTCCGTGGAATTTTGCTTTTAGTGATAGAAGCTTGGTAAAAGACTTCTTGCGGTCTGGGGAAACCAAAGGCACCAATTCTGTACACTGACTTTTTTGTAAGAATTTTGGCAATAGTGAGGACAATAGTACATTGCCGCTTACAGTATATGAACTCAATAAATCTTTGGATAGCCTGGAAGCCTTCTAAATCTGGTGCTGGAGGAAGATGCTGAAGATAAAATGGACGGAAAAAAATGAGAAATGATGAAGTGTTCGGAAGAGTAGAGAAGGAAAGGACTATATGGAACACCATAGAGAAAAGAAGAACAAGATGGATTGTACATACCCTGAGACAAAATGAAGAACCTAATTGAAGGTAAAATGGAGGAAAAGGACCCAGAGGAAGACCCAGGAAAAAGTTCATGGACCAAATAAAAAGGAAAGTACATAGGAAAAGATAGCAGGAGGTAAGGTAATCAGCATTTGCTAGGAAATGGTGGAGGGCTGCAGTCAATCAACCTTAGGATTGAACGACCAATGATGATGATGAGATATTTGGTCTAAAGTTTTATCTTTGCATAAGACAATTCTATAGGTTCATAATAGTTCCAATTGAATGCTGGAGAAGGAAATCTTATAGCCATAAAGTAGTAATAAATATATTAGCCACGTTTGCTACTTTTATTAGAAATAAGCATATTAGCTACATCCATGGATGAGAATATCAAAGTAATGACACACACACATGCCCCTACAGAATGCTTTTGTTCTGTTTTGAAGTTTCTCTTGTCAATTATGAAGGGAATTAAACAATTTTAAATCAACATTGCTCTAATGTAGTGAAGATCAATGCGCACTTCAGCGAGTATAATAAATACTATTTTCTCATGTGATCTCGCTATATATACACTACCTCAGCTTCTCCAGTGTCGTTCGTTTAAATGTAATTCATTATCGGAGCCTCCACTGCCATTTAGCATCCTTCAGTTCACAAGATTTATAGATATAAACGTAGATAAATAAAGGTGTCAGTTTACTTTTGCTGTTATTGTTATGATACCTTTTTTGAAACTATTCCAACCAGATCTAAAAGAGAAACCAACTAGAAATTCTGACTGATGTTCCTAAGGGTCAGGAGCTCAAAAACCTGAAATCCTAACTAACGCAGAAACAATGCAACATGCGCTGCCTATGCCTATTACTTTCTCTAAATAACTTTTTAAATCTACTTACGCTGGTATTGCATTTAACTCCTCTATTTTTGTGGAGTAGGTTCTTGGTTTACGTCGCGGAAGCGTGCAGAAGAAGTACGACGTAAATCGAAATGACGAAAAATGGGACCAGAATTTCACGTCCACTTTAATTAAAGTATTTACTAAGACATTAATTTCCAAGCTCATTTTTCTACCATATTTCAAAAACAAATGAATTTAAATGACTATTTAAGACTAATATAAAAAGTTATCTAAGTGTTATAAAATTCCTCATACTCATGGACAAAAAAGGCTGGTGTTGTGATGAAGCATTCTGATCAGTCTTTAAGGTAGTTTGAGCGAAATATCAGCCTACCTAGAAATCAATGAATTTGGTCTCATTTTAAAGAAAAATATATCACCCTTCCATTGATATGAGAAATTTAACCTCTTACCACATTAATTACTGAGATATTTGCCAGAAAATACCAGCCCATTTATATGGGAAATGGTACGTGTATGCACTCCAGAGAGACATTTTTTTAAAAAGTGAGGATTTTCTAATACTTAGATCTTGTTAAAATATTAACAGCTTGTAGTTTTCATGTATTTTCAACTATTTTTGGAAATAAATCATATTGCCATCGCAGTAAAATATTCGGAATCACAAAAAAAATCTTCGTTTTTGAAGGAGTTTCAAACGTACCGCACGAAATAAATGATTCAAGTTAAAGACTTATTTAGATATTTTCATTTTCATTACTTACAATTTCTGTCACGTAAAACTATCTTATTGCACCATTAATAATGCAATATTTAATTCGTGTGTCTCACAGTTGTTGAAATTAAAACGTAAATATCAAAGTTGGTCGATCTCAATTATGATTAGGGATAAGGGTATTCCCTAGGATTAGGATAGGGGTGTTCCCTAGCCATAATAGAGACGATATTCGAACTATATGTTTTAATTTCACCAGATGTAGGACACATGGATTATAAATTTCATTAATAATGGAGCAATTATTTAGTTTTATATGACAGAAATTGTAAGTAATTAAATAAAAATATCTAAATGTCTTTAACTTGACTCATTTTTTTCACGCGGTATGTTTGAAACTTCTCCAAATCGGAAGATTTTTTGTGATACCCAAGAACCTATTGCGGTGACAATATGATTTATTGTCAAAAATATTCGAGAAAACATACAAACTACACGCCGTTAGTTTTTTTTACGACAGCTAAGTGTTATAAAATTCCTCATATTGTAAGTAATGTCTCCCTGGAGTGCATACACGTGCCATTTCCCATGTAAAAGGGCTGGTATATTTTGGCAAATATCTTCAAAAGTAGTGAAGTAAGGGGTTAATAATCGGAAAGATGAAAATCGAAGACTTACTGTGCCTTCGATAATTTATACTATTTTGATCATGCGCCCGATTTTCACGTGGCTCTTCTTTGGGTTGGAGGGGAGATGAAGTGAGGGCAGAAGGGCGAAGTGAGGCTCGGGAAGGACGAGGAGAAGGATAAGGGCGAATATGAGGAAGAGAGCTGTAAACAAGGGAGAGGGGGGGAGGTGTGTGGGTTGTGAGAATGAGCTGGGCGGGACAGGAGGGTCGGGGGAAGAAGGCGTTGGCGCCGGGGGTGGGCGGGTGGGTGGCCTGTGAAACTTGGGGAATCTTGGTCCCATTTGCTAAGCTCAGCGAGAAAGTTGGCGGTTTATCCGTTCGAGTTTGTTCAAAAGGACTTTGGAAGGGAGTGGTGGTCTAGAGTGTGCGGGGGAATCAGAGAATGGGGCAGGGAAACGACGATGGAGAGGGAGAAAGAGGTAGATGGGAGTGACGTATGAAGGAGAGGAAAGGGGGCGTAGAACTGAGGGTCCTTAGTGTCCGGAGCAGGATTGAATTTAGCGCCTGAGGGAATGAAGGCGGAGGGATACACCTTGCTTGAGCTCGCGGCCTCTTGAAAATAACTGAGAATCTGACTGACGCCAAGTGGTTTTGATTCACTCCCCATTTTATCATTTAGTCTTTGACTCATTATTCTCTTTGAATTCTAGCATAGTTAGCATATCATGCAGTTTTATTAATCCAGATGACTGTACAAAAAACAAATATGATTTTAATCCGGACCGTCCACAAGCCACTTCAGAAACTAAGAAGCCAACTTGTCCGTGTTAAGGATGACCTCGGACTTAAAACACCGGGAGTTTATCGAATTCCCTGCGAATGTGGTGAAGTATACATTGGTGAGACGGGCCGGACCATTGAGACGCGAGTTAAGGAGCACATGAGGTGCATCCGACTATGCCTTCCGGAACAATCCGCGGTGGCAGAACATAGTCTAAGCAAGGACCACCGCATAATGTTTGACGACACCAGACTACTCAGCCGATCCAACGCATACTGGGAACGACTGACGAAGGAATCCATAGAGATCCGGATGGAAAAGAAAAACTTTAACCGGGACACGGGCTACGCTCTAAGCGAGGCTTGGAACCCAGCCCTTCGCAAATAAAGGCGGAGAGGAAGAAGAACATCGCTAGCCAATCAGAGCCGACCTGACCTTTTTGGCGCGAAAACGGCCAGGCATATAAGGAGGCACCTTTCTCGATACTGACATGCCCTGAGGACGATGACGGTGGTAGCTATCGAAACGTCGGCCCACAACGACCTGACCCGGTGGAAAACCCGAGAAGATTTCACATGTACAAAAAACAGGTTTAAATTGTCATCAATAATGAAAATCACTTAGTAACTTTTCACAGGTGCTTCTATTTGTACGACCGGTTACTACGTCATTTTAATTATTGATTTCATAATGGATTTTCACAAAGCTTCGCCCAAAATCATCGAATTTATCATTTAATTGTCATTTCCAAGCGATCGAAACGAGATAATATGACTGGAAAATACTATTTCAAATAGATAACTCGAAAGACCGTGTAGCTTAATACTCAAATAGCTCTTAATGCTTGTTTCTTAACCTGTAACTCATTACTAACTTAACCTTTCAAATTATTCTTGCATGGCAATTTTATCTCCTTCATGTAGTCGAAATACATATTCTATAGCATGGGTAACATACCCATAGGGTAGTGCATGATGATGAACGTTACTGGTACATTACAGGGGATGTTGGTGAAAACTTACCCCAACACGCAATTGAGGTGGCATTTGATGTAATATTTAGACGCATTCTTTCACCGAATTTGTCATAAGTAAGAAAAGTAGGGATGTAGATAGATGACAAAATCTAATTGGTATCGAATTGAGAACATGTAATCATCTCCTCCACCCTCGACCACTCATCAAATACGACAGCGTTGACCAATTTTAAACTCAACTTTTTTTTCAAAATAAGGAAAATTTCACATGTACAATGCTCCGGATCCGTAGGTCCGTTCTCATCGATAGAATGTAAAGAATTAAAATTATTGCAAATGACCTTCAAAACGACCGGTCCGATTCATTGAATTTAGCCTGTTTGTATTTGTATGCATTTCGGTTATCGTATGTCCCTCTTTTTCAAAGTGTTTGCTATATTCCAGGCCAATTAGCGAGAATTTCCAAATTTTTATGCAGGATACAGACGAGGAGTAAATACGAAACGCGAGGCCATTCAAGGGCAGAAGGCAAGATTAAAAATTTTAACTGAGAAGGGCTCAGCTTCGTTAAACTCACAGAATCACACCTCGTTACATATATCGCTAAATAATAGACGTTTCTCATATTTGTTGAGTCACGTGTGATTTTATAGCACCACAAAAATTGTTGGTATTCATCGACTTTGAATACCCAAGAAATATTCAAATTTTGAGAAAAATAATCAGGTATTACATAATCAAGGAAAAATACAGCATTTTCCTCTGGATGAAAATATGTTAGCTGGATTTGTACCATAAAATCTTGAGCCTAGTGTAATGTACTATGAATGAACTGAAAATGATCATTCATGCTAGGATCCAATTTTATTCTTTAAACGTATTAATTTACATCACAGATTATCAGATGCTTGCATTGTATTAAACAATATTGTATTAAAAATTAAGCATAAAATGACATCCAATGAAGCTTTAAATTGTGTGAAGCGTTATTAATAACAAGAATACGACGCGTCATCAATAGTCGTGGAAGGAGATCGGTGCAGAGTAGTTTTTGCTTTGGGTGCAGCGCGGGTCAGAGATAGAAAAGGAGTAAACAGTAGTACTGTATTTGGATCATATGATACTTTTTGTAATTTTCGCACTTTAAGGGCCCCCTCTTCCCTTGACCTGCAGCTCGTTGCGTCTTCAACGAGCTATGAAAACATAAGAGTGAACAGTTATGAGGAACTATTTGAACCATTCTTACGTGACATATTTCTCTCAATATCAGAGGTAAACGGCATTAGTAAACTGAATGCTTAAACGCAGCACACTCAGAACTATGTGGCAAACGGAGAATTTTAAGCAATTATAATAGGGTCAGGAGGAATGTCACTTGTAGTGGGAATGGAAAATACTAATACAGAGAATGCTTAGTCTTTCGTAGAAAAAGAAAAGCAAAGGGAAAAGCATATGTATTAGAGGACAGGGAAAGCTAAAGTTGTAAAGTTGCTATGATTAACGTGTGCAGATGAAAATTGTGGTAAGCAGTGGGAACTTTCAGAAACTAGTGGCTGAGTTATCACAGTTCTACTTTGACTAATGTTTTCCATTAATAAATAAAATTTTCAAAAATAATTTTTCCCCGATCCTTATAAGGACCTGTCATATCAGAATTCCTAAGCCTATCATGAGACATGACCCGTGTGCCCTTCTACGTAAAGTTTCTGTATGAACTGCGAGTAATGCTACATGTTTTTTTTCCTTTTTTGAGTTTTACGTTATATAACTACATGATTACGTATATCCTGTTCCAAATACTGTCAAAATGATCTTGAATATGCTGTGAGAGACGCATCGTTAGCAGGTACTTAAAATGATTGGATTTAAATTCAATCAAGTCATGCAGAAGAGGTATTTCACAAAACCAGGGTATATGGAATGACTAGCAATAATAAATAAAAATAATGATAGATTATTAATTTTTCAATATATATTGTAAAACTTTTTAAATGGCATTTTACCCTGTATGACTTGCAGCGAGGAAATAAAGATTTGCGATGGTAGTTGACTGCAAACAATACAAAAGAGGAAAAAATGGGAGAGTATGGAAAAAGTTTTAGTGTAATGTTTTGATAATGACGAAGTCTTTACAGAGATTTGTATATTTGCATGGAAATTGTAACTATACAAATGTTAAATGGAATGTAGGAGTGAAACGCGGATGGAGAGAAATAACAGGTGACATACGCGAACATAAAGCCTGGACGATTAGACCGCAAAATATGCAAAGAGAATAATATCAGAGCAGTAGATCACTTCCCTTATCACGACCACTCTTTGCACTTTCAGTGGCTATCAAAGATTTCAGACAATTTATCAGTCAAAAAACAATAGGCAATAAAAATGATTTAATGAAAAAACTGCGTAGATGCATAATTATTCCAATATTTCCTCACTGTATTCAATGCTTACCTATGCAGATAGCGGACCATTATTTCAAAAATAAATTTTTGTAACTTGTTAAATATGCTATTTGACGTCAACGATTTAATGGAGGGAGAGAGGAGCAATCGTTTTAATAGCCATAGGCATTCGCACGCTTTAGCTCTTACTGCATGCAATTAAAACGGATTGTTATTCTACGTACCTTTTCGGCCATTTATATTCTAATGCAAACATTGCGATAAGCGTACGCACATTTTAAATTTAATTTTAAAAGCGAAGAGAAAGGTTTCATCGAAAGTTGGAATGCGATAAACCGGGAAATTTCTCATTAATTTGCCTTCATTAAGCTGTCGTTTATCGTTTCCATCAAAGTTAGAGAATTCAAAAGATGCCATTTGGTTTGATTTATTAATCCATAAACGTTTTCATTGCGCCCATTTGGAACCAAGGAATAGCATCCAAAACAGTTTTAACTAATATCGCAAAATGGAGCTAATATCCCTCATTCTTGTTCAAACTTTGCTTTTTTCCCCACGCAGGTGTTTTCTGTGTCCATCAGTCTACGGTACGATTCAATGAACTCATCATGGAGCGTGTTGGGAAAACGGAATTGAAAGTTCCGGAATAGGGCGCGATTTATTCCATGTACGAGAATATTAAGGGGAAAAAGGGTTAGATTTAAGACGTCACCCTTTAAAAATATGTTCTTAATCGTTTCCATCTGTTTTTTACTTCCACCTATGGGTCTTTCCTTTTCCTATCTCCTAACTCAACCATAGCGAAGAGAAGCAACGGGTGGCTCTAAAAGAATAGAGCGATGTCCGCAATGTTGATTTGAATGCCAAAAATTCCTGAAAATTAAACCCTGAAGGGAACCTAAATCATAAGTTAAAAATTTTAAAGTAACTTATCGTGTAGCACTTACTACATACTTTATGAAAACATTAAATAAAAAACCCGTCACCAACCAGTTTCACAGCCGTCCTATAGTAACTCTATAGAATGTAGTTTTTCGGTAATTTTCGGCAAAATAATTAAATAGTACGTGAACAAGGAACCATGGGTACTCAAAATTTAAGACTCAATTGTGGCTGTCTTTACAAGAGTTTTAATATATTTTACAATCATTGTTTACGAAGGACGCCAGTAATTACTTTATCGCCATTATCTACTGATGTCTGCTACTGGGTCACTGCCGTAAGTTCGCCGTTTAACTTTTCAAACTCCCGAGTAAGAAATATTTAATCACCTTTAAAAAAGTTATAAATACGGATACTTCAATGAAATGCAAAGTATTGAAAATATCATGGAAAATATTTCTTTTCGGGAACACGTAACGTCAAAGGTACAGGAATCCTATTAAATTAGAACGGAAAACTACTCCATACAAAAGTTACTACGCAGGAATTTTATTTTTCTCATATGAATAAGGTGACACAGGTACTTATAAAACATTAAAAACTTCCAGACAGGTGTGCTTGGAAAGAAGTTGCATCATAAATAGCAGACGGGAAGTATTAAGATTTTTTAATTCAATAAGCATAGTCGAGAAGTGGTCTGTTTCATTGAGCAGGATGAAGTACTGTTTTGATTCGCCGATGTGCTCTAGGCAAGGCATCAAGGGCTTTCGTTGAGGACTAACAAATGAGATCCACACTCTATATGTATTAAATGTTATTGTTCAATCTCGATACCTACTGTGGTAGACCAACGTTTTAGCTCTACAAACATGTGTTATCACTCCGCTATCAATTCAATTATTTTAAAGTATGTTGTAAGCGATGTTTTAGTAGTGACGAAAATTTAAAACACAGATCTTGCATCACTTATATTTTTACATGTATGGTGATTTACAACGTATAAATAGATGCAACTATGAGAATTACGATTCGTGAATTTTATTCTTGAAAAACCTAAAATTTTGCCCTCTATGATTCAAGATTACCGTTTCTATGACTTTCAGGGCATGACAGGGAATTAAAGAGAGAAAGATTTCTCTATAAAGATCTGTCGCTTATTTGACCTGACGAGGGGTGGGAAGAAGACGAGGGCTGGAAATCAGACTTATGAGGAAAGGAAAGGTCTAAAAGTAGTTTGAGCGAAATATCATTTTACTCATAAATCAATGAATTTGGTCTCATTTGAAGAAAAATATCTCATCCTTCTAATGACACCAAAAATTTAACCCCTAATCACATTACTTTCGAAGTATATGCCAAAAACTTCCAGCCCTTTTTCATGGAAAATGGGACGGGTATGCACTCCAGAGTGACATTATTTACAAAATTAGGAATTTTTAACAATGATATGTTGTAAAAAAACTAACAGTGTGTAGTTTGTATGTTTTCTCCACTATTTTTCAAAATTAATCATATTGTCATCGCAATAGGTTGTTAGGAATCACAAAAAACCTTCCGTTTTGAAAGAGTTTCAAACGCACCTAGCGAAAGAAATGAGTCAAGTTAAAGACTTATTTAGATATTGTCATTAAATTAATCTGAATTTCAGTCATAAAGACTATAATATTGCACTATTAATAATGCAATATTTAATTCATGTGTCCTACAGTTGGCGTAATTAAAACGTATAATTCGCATATGGTCTCTATTATGACGCGGGAACTATCTTGCATGGATTATCTTAAGGCGTCGTCATGTTGCCGTGTCTCGAGAAGCGGCAGTTTAGCGCCCGGGGTACCTCTAGCGGTATGAGAGTGGCAGTTGCTGCGGGGCCGCGTGATGTGGGCCAAGGGGATATCAGCCGTGCGTCGGCTAACGGTGTTTTTTCCGGGTTGATTTGTGCGGCCACCACTGCCCGCAACCCTGATAAGGACGGGATCGAAGTTTTCTGTCTTGACTTAAACGGACGGCGGCGTTAAATTTTCCTTCGTCTTCCCGTCGAAGTGGATTGTATTACAATTGACCGGGAGAATCGACACCAATGTTTTCACAGTTTTTTTCAAACGGAGTTGAAAACAGTGGCGAAGTGACTGTTCATTCTCACACGCTAAATAGAAAATATTGTCGCTCTAATCAGCAAAACCCGTAACTCACATATACCTATCCTAATGCTGACAGAGAGCGAAAATAACCGACTATTTTTTATGTGAAAGTAGGGTTTTTAAGGCTTTTTTTAAAATAATAGAAATTTTAAATTTCCACCAGGGAGGGTTTGAAAAAAAATGGACCATACACAATACTATTTCATAAAAATCCCAAAATCCTAAATTTTTGGATTTTAGTGGATTGTAATTAGGCGGATTACACGAATAGTCCACCAGTAATATTGAAATACAGTGTTTTCAGAGGGTCATTTGCGTCAACGCTTGCAGAGTGTGAACAAAAAATTCATAGGCATGAACGCCGGTTGTGGAAATAACCGGCTATACTTAGTTACCCATTCCAAGCTCTGGACAAAGTAACTTAACTTTGCATTCTTTCCTAGTGAATACAGTTGCTTGTTCAAAGCGTAGTGCCATCAATATGCGAGCCAATTGGGGGTTACAGTAGCGGACATAGGAGCTCTTTTGTTTCCATCCAACCTCGGGGTTGCCAAGGCAAGCCGAAATGCCTCCTCGTCGCCACAGTTCTGGCCATCTTTCGTCCGGAATTCCCTCCCGTTCCCCCAGGTCACACTGCATATACCTCCCCATCTTCCTGACCGTCTTCGCATCGTGTTTTCGGTATCATTTTCCTGGTGATGGGTAGGAAGTGGGAGGAAGTAAATTGAGCGCAGGGGAAGGAAGGAGGAAGATATGAGAGGTAGGACCCGGGAGGAATTCATGGGCAGGGCAGAGTTATACGGAACTGCCGTAACCTAGACAACGAACGACCGGCAGAAACGGTGGATGAAGCGAGGCAGGAAACGCCTTACTTGTTTGAAGAGAGTTTTGTGGATGAAGTTGGGGAAGAAAGAGGAAGGGGAAATATTGGCTTATTTATTTCTTCCTCGGGGATGGGGAATCTTTGATCGAAAAGCGATCGGAATTGCTGCGAAAGAGTTGAATAATAGAATGAGCGGCCGATTTGTAAGGGATCATTTGGAGCTATGCCGCGGAATGAGAAAACTTTTATCAGTGAATTGTTGCCTGGTAGATACATATACAAATGACATTTTCCGGCGTAAACTTCGCTGTCATGAGATATACAGAACGACATTAACTTACGTACCTCTTAATTTTTTTGACATTTTTTTAGTACATCAAAAAGGAAAGCAATTTTAAATGGTTCCAAAAGGGGTTAAGTTCTTGGCTAAAGGTTATATTATTAATATTAGCTGAAATTGTAAATGTTTACTCTATAACTTTCAATGAAATTGCTAGTACCGTAATTAAAGTTTTCGTGGTCCATGGTTGTGATCCAATTTTATCTTGGGGCTACCAAACACAAGAGTGTTTATATACAACATTCCTTTGATAAGCTGAGACAAAGCGTCCGCATAGAAGAAGAAACCATAGCTTTTATAAATATTACCGCGGGTAATCCTAAAAGAACAGAGGTTAGCCGATTGGAAGTAGTTCTATGAGGCACTCTTATGCACAAAGCTCCAAATGACATAGATAAATACATTAGAGGCAACACGGTAAAAATAACCTAGATATACTTGAAATTAAAAGGCATTGAATACTTTTATACCTAGAATTAGAAAATAAGAAGTCAACCAACGTAACACTAACCAACCAACTACGTCAACCAACGTAATGCTAAACCACTCTCTAAAAGAAAAATGATTGATAGTGAATAAACTTTACGCGGTAAAAACAATGTTAAAAAGGATACTTATTATTTTTATTATTAAATTACTCACTAAAACGTATTTTAAATCTTCTAATGCACGAGTACCGAGAAGTTAGCAGAATAAGATATGGTCTCCAGTATGGTACGAGTTTATACTGGCAGGGGCTAAACATTTAAGCGTGATCAATTATGTAGCAATTCTTCAAATCTAGCCCTTAAAATGGGCAATATGGGTTAAATATGCGGGGGTTGATTAAATAAGAAAACTGGGGAATAGAATTTTTAATTCGATTATTATGGTGACCAGTTCGTGTCGGGAGTTAGTAAGAACATCAAGAATAGAAGAATCGCCTAATTTGCAAATTTGCTTTTGCACAGAACCACTTTCAAAAAGCTAATTAAAGCGGAAAACAGTCAAAGGAAAGTTTTTAGATATTTGTTATCGTTTACGCAAAAAAGAGTACCTACATGGTAATCTTATCACGATCAGCCATAGGTTTTAGAATATCGGAACGATTTTCTAGTTTTAGAAATTGACAATGCTTTGTACAAAATGTCGAATCGTTAAAATTACAATTATCTGCAACATCAATTCACCTAGATATAATCACTAAACAATTAAATAGACTTAGTTTATCAATTTGCCCATTCCTCCACAATGAGTAATCTGATTCACTACAAATAAATGATCTGATATCTATTAAATAATGATAAATAAAAGAACTGATTTACATCAAGCATGGCAGATAACCGAAAAAAAATACTGCATGGAAACTACAATGTCCTTTGTCAATTACAGTGTTCAAAATGATGAAAATATAAATGAAGTTTGTATAGTCATCACAATAGAGGAAATAATAGAACCTAAGATCGATAAATAGTATATCGTACGTCTATGTGAGCATTTTCACCCAAGAGAAGCGAGATTTACTGGCATAAGGTGCATTACTTATTGCAATAAGAATTGAATTTCAGTTTTGGGCCTCGTCCCCACCCCTTATCAGTTAGCAGTAAATTTTCCTCACACGCGTTATCTATTGACTCGCAAGCCATACAGAGTCAATAAACTCAGACAATGGAAAGGAAGAATTGCCGCCATAATACGAGGAAGCACCATTGCGGAGATAACATAATACGCGCATTCCCGCGACTCTTGGACGAAATGAGTGCAAAATGGAACACAAGCAGGAAAACAAGTGAGTGCACCCACTCCGATGGGGCCTCCGACTTCATCTCGTCGCGCACAAAGCCATGGCAACCCTTCCGGATCATCCCACTCCAAGATCCTTGTCTCCCGCCGCACCACTCAATTAGTTCGGCTCTTCAAAAGGAAATTCTGTTCATAAAGAACATGCACACCCCTCAAAAGGGAACGAGGGTCGGTCTGGGAGGGACAGGGAAAAACCAATGGGAGAAAATTTAAAGGGGAGGGCGGTAGACTGTTTCCATTTACGATTTTGGGGCGGAATTAAAATATTGAATTGAAATGGGTAATTTATATGACTCATACGGCAATATAAAAATTGACGTTTAATGTTGAGTGAAGAAAAAATATTTTAAGAGATTATGAAATAATAATGTTATAAGAAATAATAAATAATAATATAAGACAAAAGAAAGAGTAAACGAAACGCTACAGAAGTGCAAATAACCTGTGCAAGAATGGGAAACTATTGAGAAAAGCGACATAACGTATGGACTGGTAAGTCATCATGCCTATTTTTGCCTAAAATGTAAACAGCTTTATTCTTTCGTTTCAGGAATGCCAATTAAGTACAAGGAGGCGCTACACCACAACATTGGGCTTACACTGAACTGAAAATTCAGTTAAATCACGCATTTCAAAATAAAATAGAATGCTCACTTAGACATCGAAAAATTTTGATAATGCTGTCACAAATTATCTTCTCATTTTCTTGTGCATATTGATCGAAGACCCTAAACTTCTACTAAAGATTTTGGTTTGATTTTCCTTTTCTCGAGAGCGTAGAATAACTTTGTTCCTTAACCTAATCTATACCATTAACATAAACGTTTAATAAATTGATAATGATATAAAGCGCATGGTTATAGCAAAGATATATTCGATATCATACTTACAGTTCTACTTTCGACATTTATCATACTGCTCCCCACTGAAACTCACCTGCAAAGGAAACACAATTGGATAAATAAATAGCACAGATAATATTTTGTCATTAAAAGACGAACATTGGTTGAAAGTAAAACCCTTATTTATAAAATGGCAATAGCTATAAGGGACTCAACACAGAAAAAGATGAGCATACGTAAAGTACTGTACAATGTGAATACGATGGGAGAGGGGCCCAAAACGTAAACCAATAAACACAAAACAACAATAACTGCACATACTGAAACTTTTCAATCATCATACCCATTTATAATACCAAAACTAGCTCAAATACACACGCAATAATGTCAATGGAGTGCAAAGTAAACTTAATCCATAAAAGCTTGGTCAAAAAGGTTAAATATTTCGTTGCAAAGGGACTTGCGGGTCTAGATTATAAAACAAAAGATCAACATGCGATCATATACTTCACTTCACCCTACCCTTCATCTCCCTCAATCAGCATGGCATTCTCCCAGGTGAATCTTGTCTTACCAACCTCGCTGTTTTGCACCACCATATCATACGCGCTTTTGAATCTAATTCACAACTTGATGTTTGTTACGTTGACTTCTCTTAGGTCTTTGACTCAGTTAACTACAGCCTGCTGATATATAAACTTAAGCTCAGATACAACATCCATGGTACTTTCTTATCCTTAATCCATAGTTTCCTTAACTCTCGGTTTCAGCGTATTTTAATTGATGGCGTGTCGTCTAATCACCTTCCTGTCTCTCCAGGGGTTCCTCAAGGCAGCGTACTTGGCCCCCTTCTGTTCACATTTTACATTGATGATATCATTGACTGTACCCTCCCGTTGAGATGTGACATTTTACTTAACTCGGACGACTGCAAAATTTTCAGGCAGGTCGATAGCCCCTCCGATTTCAATGCCCTTCAATCTGCCTTCTCCTTCGTTCACGCCTGGTGCTCCCTTTGGCAGCTTCGTATTTACCCATCGAAATCAGCTGTTATGACCTTCTCCTAGAAACGCAAAATCCTATCATATTTTTACACTCTATCTCAAAACCCAATCCCTTATGTTAGTTCCCACTGTGATCTAGGCATAGTGTTTGACTCAAAACTTAACTTTCACGAGCATATTAATAACATTACGAGGAAGGCAATGTCAGTTGTTGGCCTTCTTTACCGCCACACCAAAATTCATGATCCCATTGCTCTCCGGTCGGTATTCTTTGGCTGTTTCCTCCCAATTTTAGAATACTGTGCCCCAATTTGGTTAACCGCCTGCCCGACAACCTTGAAACCTTAATCGACCTATTAACTTCTTTCTCGCCATTGCCAGTCATCGAATTCCTTCCTTCTGAGATTGTACTCAAACAACTTATCATATCTTCACTTGGAATCCCCCACCTCTCTCTCCTTCATGTGCTCTCTGACATTTCAGTTCCTTCATTGCATCTAGATGGGCTCTCTCCGTACCAATATCCTTCTTCCTCTCTTCCCACTTCATATTCCTCCCCGTACCACATGTAATGGCTGTCTTATTAACATCCCCAAATTTCGTCTTTCCATATCCCAGCGTTAACTCCCTGGCTTCGCATTCACCCTCCCTTGACCTCTTCTCGCCACCCTCCACTTTCTAATCCTTCCTTAAAAACCAGGTCTGCAAATTAGTCCCACCTCCCCTGTCAACGTATCGCTAAGTCCCGGTCCAATTTCTCATGTTCTTTTGTATCTATTCTATTTTCTGTTATTATATCTGTTATTGTTTTACATTTTGTTAATGCTTATAATTAATTCGTTTGGTAGTCATCCAATGTAAAAGCATTAGTGCCGTTCTTGGGACTTTTTCAAATAAATAAATAAATATACTTCTGACGCGGAAAATCAAAACTGACCCAAGGGCATGCGGGGCGAAGTCTAGCGGGGTCCTAGGCAACTATGATTTGTGCGGGCCCGGACAACTGCGTTTCAAGGACCCTAAATTGTAACTATTAATAATAATAATAATTTCTTTAAACCAAACAGCCGAAGCTAATTACTAGGTATGTAATATATGGACGAACACACACAACCATACCCAGGGAGGTGTAAATATCCTACCCAGGCGGGACTCGAACCCGCGACCTTCGGTTTGGCAGGTGAGGACTTTACCCCGCCGCCACCGAGGCCAGCGGTGCATTAGAACCCGATACTGTAAAAAAAATTCGTGGAGTATATCATAAATATTTTCTATTTACATTTTAATGCCAAATGTGAATTAGGTTTTAATAAAAAATAGTAAATTTAAAATTCAAAATATGAATTATGGCCTAAGTAGCATTATAATGTCTGTACCTGGATACAAAGGGCAACAATTAAGATACACTGCAACCAATATTAGATACGTTAATGTAGCGATTAAACCATATTATTGGCGTTAAATTCTTCCACCCTGTGATTATTCAGCTCCTCCAAAATTTGGGAATGTTAGCCCGGCTCCAACTGTTCATATTCCTTCACAATAAAAGTTAAAATGGTATAAAGATCTGTTTTTTAAATCTGCAGCTGGTGAATGACAGCCCTTCATTACTTCTCTAACCACATCTCCACCGGGGTTCAAACCCGTGTCCTCGTAATGGGAAGCCACCGCTCATGAGAAGAGAAGGAAAGACAAGTCGATGATAATGGGCGGGTAATGATAAGGAGCGCTGAGGAACGAGACGAAGACGAGGCTAAAACGAACACAAGGGCAGAGGAGACGCGAGGCAATGATTCCTCAATTAACGGAAATCATTAACGCGGGAATAGGTTCGAGAGTCCTGAGAGCGACATCTGCACACGCCTTGAACACAGGCACACAGGGTCGTTAGTATTTTAGGAGGTTTGATGTGGGGGGCAGTGGAGTGGGGTGCACAAATGCGGAGGTTGGAATGAGAGGGGAGGAAATGAAAGGTTGAAATGAAGGCAAGGAGTTTGGATGTTATTGTTGGAGAGGGCGTGGCTGGGAGAGGAGTTCGGTCTATTGGGAAGAGAGGGAAGTCATCGAAAAGTTGGAGGGTGGATGAAGAGATTAGCTGGGTGCAGTGAGATGGTGACTTTTCGTCAGCAGCGGGTTTTTTTATGACACACGACTTTCGATAAATATCTTGAAGACAATAGAGAGGCAGTACTGCCGAAAAAATGTTATTTTGGACGGATTTAGAAAAAAGAGCACATTTTTGAAAAGTAGAGAGAGTAGTCAGCTATTCACGATGGGCCAAATAGCAATTTGTAGTATAAACGCCACAGATTCACTCTATGGCAGACCACGGTCTATATCTAACCACTATAAACTATAATGCAATTCAATTAAATTTGCCTTATGGCTCCGGCCATATGGTATAATTGTCCACTAACAAATATTTTACATAAATATAAAACTGAAAAAAGTTTATCGAAATTGAACCTAGGATACATTATAGAATGCGAGAAGTTATTGACTATGCAAAATACATAAAAATATAAAATATAAAAAATATTTTAAAAAAATAAACATAAATGGGAAAAATCAAATTTTTAACTATTATTTGGAATTATGCAAAAATAAATTCATGAATGATAAGTTGCTCTTCATCTATGACTAAGTAGTTCATATTAATTATAAATAAGAACATTATAGGCATGATTTTTCATAACTTAACCGCATTCTAAAGAAGCTCACAAATACATCACTAGCCTAAATATGACCTGATTGAACCGGAAACTTCGATGGAATGAAAGACCACGCTGTGTTGTCAATGCTATTTTAAAAACGGCTCAAATATTAAGCTTCCAAACATTTTTTATTTATCAAATTCCTGTTCTAATAATCATGAGGCATTAGATACTATGTCCGATACAATTAAGTGGAAAGATATTTCGGTAGAAAATATTTTCTTTTTGCATGCTGCTGGTGAATTTACCAGTGGTAAATTGAAAATAGTATAACCATTTTGGAAATTTCAGCGATAAGTTATAGACTCGCAATTCATTGATTCAAAAATTTAATTATGATAAGTTTTACATCTACGCTTCACTGAATTATTTCATCAAACACGTTTTTGAAATTGTCCAGCTGTAGATAACTCAAGAATCTCTCCATGGATGGATGCATTAAATATCTATGCAAAGAATATCTGCTGATTAAATAGTCCACAAAATGTTTTTCTTTACTTGTCTCGACCAATAAATAAACTAAGGTATTTTAATTAGATTTAAAGTATATAATCCTTTATTATATCCTGAAAGTGAGACTTCAGGTCAGCTAAACTGAAGTCTGCTTAACGTGATGGAATAAAGCCTGCAACCATTCCGGCACGCATTGCAAAATCAATCCTGCCGTTCAGTTCTCTCCAACTCACACATACGTGCTACACAGCCAGGAGTACATGTCAATTATTCACAGTGTTTACTCCGAATTATTATAAATTATTTTTAGCAGTGTAGCTCATTATATTTTCTAAGAGCGTGATTGGTAATGTGTTTAGATTTCGTAACTTAATAATGTTACTTTCCTATTCTTTTGTGATGGCTTTTTGTGATGGAGGTATTTTTCGATATAATAGATATTTTCAATTTCAACTAAGGAATTACATTTGATGTTATTTAGTAATTTTATAAACTGTTTTAATCAGACGGAGTCTAGGTAATTATTTTTATTGTCATAACACAACGCGTACACATTTAAAGCAAGTAAAAAAACGTATATTTCACTGAAATCCCACCGCAGACTGTACATTTAGAACAGCAACTCTGCTTGTAATAAAACCTTATTTATTTTATCTTACTGCAAGACTTCTTGCCTTCAAGGAAACCAGTGATATTGCACTGCACGTGAATGAAACAAAAAAGAAAACATGCTCGGAAGTAAAGATTGTTTTGGCCAATGCAACACAATACCACCTTCACGTGAACTTGCAAAAGATCGCTATTTCCGAAGGATATCCCGCAAAAAACATATCAGCGATATGAGCCAAAATACAGAGAAGCGGAACGGAAAATTTTAATTAACTGCAAATCTCGGATAGAGGGAACTCGAGCATAACAGCAAACGGGAGGACTCAGTGCTCACGCGCAATTTCACATTTCTATGCCATTTAATTACGTGTTTTTCTGAAGAAAAATTCCTATTCCGCCTTGAAGCCTTTCCAACAGCTTGGTGAATATGATTTGGGACGTCACTGCATTGTGGTCGAAAGAATGAGGTTAGTGGAAGTACCAAAAATTGCAGATAAGTCCTTTTCCCTGTCTGATTACCATTCAGAGTCATTGAGAATTACCTGCATTATTAAGGAAATGACTTGCAGGTAATTTAATGTTATAAAACAAAATATATGATCTAGATATCTCTTCACTCAGTTCTCTATTCAGGCCAACCTTTTCATTTTTATGTAATACATTTATAAAAATCCGTCCAGATGCACTCAATGCATTGCATTCTCGGTGTTTTCGGCAATTCTTCGCAATCACTGGTCATTGACTGTAACAACACAGGCCAACACACCCACCTCGCCACTCTATTTCTGGACAGGTTAAGTCAAAATAGTTTATTTCCGGTCTTTTAAAGGTGACTGTTTCAAATACTTCCTCCATGGTACACTATCCTGGTATTACTATTCGGCTGACATTACATCTCTAGGTCTGACAGATGCGATAAAATGAGAGAGATACCCTGCCGATCAGAAAGGTACAAAAACTCGTTCTTTCTGTGCCAAATAAGTGACTACAATAAAAATTAAGCTCCACTAAATACACTCCTTTAATAAATGTCACCATTTCATCTCCAAAAAAATTACACCTTTACATGGCTGGTGATCTAACACCCACTACCACACGCCCATTCGGTGGCTCACTGGGTATTATGTAGATGTAGATGTACTCTTCAGATCCAGTTAAATACATATATTTCTTCACGTGTGCCTTTCTCTTCCGTAAACTTGTATAATATCTTTTCTCAAAAGACTTTCTCTATTTTGACCTATAACTTTCTTTTTCTACCGCGTCCTCTCGTAATATTCATCCTACTATCACGTATATATTTCGTTATTCGACACTCAATCGATTCTTGCAACATTGCCAAAAAATAAAATAATCTCAAATCACATACGCATCTTAATCATTTTTCTTTCAAGGCCTACTTATGCCTATTTATTTTTTTCTGAATAATTGGAGTTCAATTTAAAATACTTCCACAGACACTTCCATAGATTAGTATTGCTGTACTTCAGTTATAAATACAGGCAATAGTTCTCGAGAGAATTACCTATTTTGGAGTTCTAGCTGCACACAGTGATGGCTAACTTCGCTGGGAATGGGACGCTCGGCTCTGGGACGTTTCGGTGCGGGAACGGTTTGGCACAAGACCGGTTAAAACTATGGACGACACTTTAAAAACTCTACGAAGAGGACAAACTATGGATAGTTAGTAAATGAATACTTAATGGTCGAGAACAAATGGCTAATCAATGTACACGTACATGCTAAAACGTCACATCACGTGTGCTTTAAGGAATTACACTTGTTTCCCTCGTTTCTGTTGCACATAATTAATATTGGTGCCATATGCTAACAAATTACCATCCTGGAAAATCTGACTAATTAGCAGAGGAAGGATGGCAGTTGGAATCAAATAAATGAAGTATGACTTCAAAATTTGATTTTTTGAAATCGAAGAAGCTAAACGAGCTATTTTTCACCATTCACGTTTAAGTTTTGCAGAAGAATAAGGAAATAATCTGATAATTTGTTTGGAATTATGGAGAGGCGACCGACAGTTTAGGTCATTTGCGCCATAGGGGATAGGTAAGGGAGGAAGGGTGGATGGAAACCCGGCGTCGGAATCAGCCTGATCTTAACGAAAGGCGCCAAAGGGACCACGGTTCAACGTCTTAATCGACAGACGGAGTACTGCACTCTAAGTGCCCTCCACAAGACACTCAAGTAGGGATCAGGTTTCCTCTGAAAAACATCCTCCTCTGCAGGGATTTGAACCCTGGCCTCCCGTGTGGTTAGCCAGTACTCTAGCCACCACACCAACCCGATCCCCAATACTCTAATAAGTAAAGCCAAATGAGAAATCGTACACAAATGCTTAGCATCGCAGTGTTGTCTGTACTATCCGTCCGGTCTCGCTCTGAAACGTCCCCGAGTCGAAACGACGGAACCGAAATGTCCTCGCGCCGAAATGTCCTAGACCCAATTTGGTGAAAACGAATAAATCAGTGTTTCCCTCGTGCCTTTTATGTTCTAAGACTCAACGACATGAAAACCCACATGGGTACAGGGACAAGGACCTCCACTACTACTATCCTCAAGAAATTGCGGTGAAATGAATGTCTTGAACGCAAATGGATAGATTGAGGATATATTTGGTGTAAAAATCAAATACCACTTTTTTAAATGAAATGCATCTAGTAAACGTTGAAATTTCAAGTCCATATCTCAATCTTTGTCAGAAAATGTATCACTTTCGCAGACAGCGCTCGCCGTCTTGAAGACAAGGCACGGCCTTTCTAGAAGTCACAAGCGAAGAATCAAAACTTGTATCACGTTTAGACACATATGAAAACTTTCTGAAATCGAACATACGGGTTTGGAGACGAGAGTGGATGGTAAAGTGTGCATGGTGGGAGGTGGGGTATAGATTTATTTGCTTGGAACTCTGGGTCCGGTCCACCGTTTAGATAGCATGACATAAATCACAGCGCAAGAAACCGTAATGACGCAAAGGCAGGGTGGACATAAATTTCCCATTTCTGCGTAGGAATATGTGATTGGCTGCCTTCTTCTCCGTCCTGGGAGCGTGCCAGAATTTCCTTTCCTCCAACCACCCGAATCCGAAGGGGAGCGGGAACTGAGTAGTTTCCGAGAGAGGAGACTTTATAAGCGAAGTAGGGGTTCTGAGGGAAGGATATGCATGAGCATAAAGGAATATGTGACGCGGGGAGAACGGTTTCCATGTCCGACAGGGAAAAATGAGGGAGTGGACGGGCTGTTTGCTTCGGAGGGGATACGGGTTCGGGAAACAGGGAATCCTATACACACATGCTATGTTCTACCGAAAATGTTCTGATGAGCGGTGGCCACAGCTTGAGATTTAATGGAAATATGTCGACAAGATTCATATTCAGCTACCGTACTGCGGCCATTCATATTCGTCTTAATTGCAAACAGCGAGAAATGTATTACTGAACCGAAACTCCAAGTTCCCAAAGCAGCTCAAAATTTTTGGGGCGCGTAGGGAATCTTAAGTATGATATCCGAAAGTATAGAAGCCTCATTCTCCACCAAGATTTTTCTGTCAGAATAATATCACTTTCCAAGTTAAGTTGTGCTTGAAAACCTGCTATGCATGTAAAAAGTAGGATGTTATCGCAAAAAATATCTTGTTAATCATCTTGAAGGTGAGTAAATAATTGTACCATGAACCGTAAGTAGAAAAGCCAAATACTTCTTTTCACTGTTTACTTTGTTTAAAGGATAAAATATGTTCCATATTTTATTATTGGTTTGAATAAAATATCTCAAGGGAATACTAAAATTAAGCGTTTTTTATGCTCACTATTGGCAGAAATTTCAATGGGAATAACCATGCCATGATAGTAACCGATAAAACCTAAATTTAGGAGTTCGGGAAGAACACCCAAACTTTTTGTTCAATGGTATCTGGTTTTAATATCAATACAACCATTAAATCTATCTACTCTCATATTTTTACAGACAGAATAAGGGAGTAAACCAGAAATAAGCTAAAACCTCTAAATGCTAGTTTAAAAAAGAGATTATTTCTTATATCTTAAATCTACAAAGAAATACTTAAGTAGCCGAACCCCAGTAAACTTGCATTAGAGGTCGTTTCTCGCCTTAGGCGATGAGCCATTCGTCAATCAGAAAGCAATTTAAATATAAAGTTTTATTTGATTTTTCTCGTAGTTTGAAAAGTAGTATAATTACTGGACGGAGAAAAAAATGGTATTTGCAAGACAAATTTGAGCATTAAAAAAATGAATCGGATTGGTGAGAATATTATAGTAGCGGCTTCCTTTCCCGGGGGTTGAAGTCCGACTCTCGGCAGTGCAATGTGGAGAAGATGTTTTAGTAGATTACCGATTCATACTTGAATACTAAGCGGAATGCCCTGGAAAATCTTTCCGTTTGTCGGATAAAACATTGCGCAGATCCTTTGGCGTTGGTCGCTAAGAGTTGACTTACATTAATTTCCATTCTTCTCATTTCTACTTACAAATTAACCCGCTAATCAGCAATGATGCATTTTACCTGTAAGGTCGGTTGCCTAAAGCCGCATCTACACCTATGAAAATTTGTTTCGAGACGAATTGAAACTTCTTCTTCTTCATTTTCCGTCTCCTCTCAGTCTCAGTTAAGATTGGCAGTCATCATGGCCACACTAGATCTTGCCTGCGCCGATCTCAGCAGCTCTATGGCTGAGCAACTGTACCATGATTTTAAGTCGTCCAGCCAGGATGTAAGTCTTCTTCCTCTAGTTCTTCGGCCACAAATCTTCCCCTGTAGAATCATTTGCAACAGTTTACATTTTTCTCCTCTCATAATGTGCCCTAAGCATTGTAACTTCCTTACTTTTAATGTATTTAGCACTTCTTTACTTTTTCCCATTCTTGCTAGGACTTCTTCACTTGTGGTCCTCGACACCCAACTGATACGAAGGATTCTTCGGTATGCCCACATTGCAAATGCTTCTAGTCTATTTATTTCTCTTTTCTGTAGAGTCTACCCTTCCATTCCATATAAAAAAGTTGAAAATATATTACACTTTAACAACCTAATTTTAACACTTAAACTAAGATTTCTTTGGCAGAGGGCCTTTTTCATTTTGTTAAAGGTGCTTCTGGCCTGACCTATTCTTGTTTAATTCTCATCTGAATTGTCATTGTCTTCGTTTACAATAGTGCCTAAGTATTTGTATTTTTGAACTTGCTGAACTCTCTTTCTATTGATTGAAAGATGTTTTTGCTGATGTGTTTTAGAAATCACCAAGAACTTAGCCTTGTTTATATTAAGAGTCAAACCAAACTCTTCACTTATTTCCGCTACCTTGTTAAGAAGTTGTTTAAGTCATTAATATTTTCGGCTATTAGTGCTGTGTCATCAGCAAATCTAATATTGTTTATGGGTAATCCATTTGCTTTAATACCAGTTGAATTGAAAATTATTCACACGAAAATATATACGCCATGCGAAGTGTAATCTACTCTCATGTGTCAGAGTTGAAGTCGGTTTGACAAGGTAGACAGACAAATAATCGCACAGCATAAACGTCCACACTGAGAACCTGAATGCGGCGTAAATCTATATTTGCTCATCAAAAAACCGTCTCCGTCCGTAACGTGTTCGTTTAGTGAGGAATAAATTCTTGCGTGCGTTGTCACATCCACGTTTACACATATTCCCGGGCACGCCCGGAAATTTATGCTGTGTCGTATACGTCAAAAGTGTTTATGATTGGGGACGAGGTTTAATAAACAACTGACATACCAGATTTATAAAATAAATATTTCAAACTCAAAAAAATTGTTACAGAAATGCAATTTGGGTAAGAAAGGGTCACGAAAAAGGGTGCAGAAAAACTTGGTTCTTTTCTCTCGCATGAGTTGAATGAAGTAATCTCACTACAGAACTTCTCTCCCGGGTGAAAACCCATGAGGATCCTGCTAAAATATTTCTTAGAAGCTGTTCAGTAGAACGTAAGGAATTCTATAGAAATTGACTCTTTTTCTTCAGAACCAGTTCCTTTTCTAAGGATCTGTACGGAACATGAGAGCCTGACTCTACAGAACACTTGTTCTGTAGAGTAATTTTGTGCAGAGCAAATTAACTCCTTACAAGCTGTTCTGTAGAACTTCAGCAACTCTACGGAAATAGGGACACTGCAGAACGTTGTGAGGAATTCTGCAGAATGTCATAGGGAATTTTACAGAACGTCCAAAGGAATTATGCAGAACGTCGTTGGGAATTCCGTAAAATGGCGTTTCAATACTTTAAGGAATATCTACAGAACTTATTTAGAAATTCTGTAGAAGTATTTATGAGGAAACTATACAGAGTTTTTTTAGCAGGGGACTCATTCAATTTCGACAAATTACCGACGGAGTGCATGCAGGACTGGGAGCGCATAATTGTACAAAAAAACCAAAGCAGACCCCGCGCTTTCCCATAAAAGATTTGATCCCATTGATATGCCGTGGGTGCATATTGGAGGTCATTCATTGCGGGTATTGCGATCCACTTCCGGGTCAGCACCAGATGCACGCCCTGAGAAAAAGCAAAAAACTAGAGTGAGCATCGCCATTCCATAATAGGGCTGAAGAGGTGTGTAGTAACCATACTTCTTTCCCTCGGTTTTTTTCTCAAGCGAGATTTATCCTCTGATTGCCGCGGTAATGACTTCCTCACTCTATAAAATTATTGTTTTATTCGCAGAGAGCGGTGGCCAAGTCCCAAATAAGATGTCTGATTTTTCTTTAATTTCATCGCAGCCTTCGCGACTGACCCTGGCTACGGGCCAAGATTTTTTTCAGGTTTAACCCTTTCCCTCTCTCTCTCACCCTCCTCCGCCTTATTTTGTCACCTAGTCGGGAGACAAAGGACCGTTCTGGGCTGCTACCCTCATTTCTACCCTATCTTCCAGTACTGCCCTCCTATTCCTCACCGCCAGGTCACCGGCGGATAATAATGGCCCTCTGATATTATACAGGTCACTAAGATAAGGGTTTTCGCGAGTGCCCGGCTGAAATAAGATACCCCGTACAGCATGAATAAAGAGTCTTGAATATGTGCCTCATTAGCGTTATCAGGAGAACGTGCTAAGCCAGGAGGTGAAGAACAAATTGAAGAGGATGGGCCCCAGCCCGTATGGAGGTATTGTGCAATACCGAAAAGATTTTCCTAAATAAGGATACATTCATCGCTATATCTATCATCACCATACTCAATAAGCATTCCACCAGCTGATTGGAAGAAAAATCCTACACATATATATTCTCGCACTATTGTCCAATAAACAGTATCGATTTATCCGAACTAATGATATAACATTAAATATGAAGTTTGGTTTAAATACACTGTAAATTTTCTAGGCCATTGGTGAATTAAGCATTGCATACGTTTTTCGTGAATATGATAAAAGTCTTCTATGCACGTAAAACGGTCACAAAAGTAGTCATCTAAACTAGAGGGTCGCAAATAGTTTTTTAATAATCAACCAATATTTGGCACAACCAATAATTTTCAAGCTAAAGGAAAAACTGCTGAAAGAGAATAACCAGTGATAGAGAAGAAAGAGCAGGATCCATTGATTTTTAGCCTACTGATACAGAACAAAGTATGAGGTTATTTTCCAATTGGTTTAAATCAGGTGTTAATTTTTTTTTACTTCTTTCAACAAACCACGTTTAGTATTGTTTCATACACGGTCAATATCGTATTCTGACGTATGAGTTGATGATATCGAGGCACGTTAGTCATATTATGAACAAATGATTGGAGTTCAAGTGGAATGCATCCTTTTATGCCTGCAAATTGAATTTTGTTGTCGTAAAAAATATTCAAACGCTGTAAAATGAATCTGTCGGTCACATTTAAAAATTTTCAAACTGAATGGGAAAATATTACGATAAGTAGTAAGATATTATTACCCATTTGGCATACAAGTTGCAGTGCGAAAAAATCAAGTGGAATGTTGAAACATGAAACAACGATTAGTTAGAGGCCTTGCCACTCGCAAAATGAGAGCATCACCGATGCTTTTACTTCTGCCTACGAATAAAATTATGTATGGAATGAATACAACTCTTTCATGCTAAACGGTGAAAAGAGCGAATATCGCTGAAAAGGGTCTTTAAAAATTCAGTTTTGTTGAAAGCGAGAATTTTGATCGCAGGGAGATTATTTTGGCCTGCTTTTTTTAACGGAAGAGTAGAACCCTCATCATATGAATAGTAATAATAATCCTCAATGGTAGCCGGACTAAATTTTTCATGAAAGGACTATGCATGAGGTTTGACAGGACTTAATCACTAGCCGTGAATAGCAGACAGAATACATCGGATTAAAAAAATAACAAAAACGAATGAAATAGACTAACGTACGGATAAAACTGGGATCGATTGGAAATAATAGTGTGTGTGTCAGCATCAAAGAATGATATTTCTATCACCCTTATTCACTTGAAATTTTTATTTCACGTTTTGAATTACAATTGCGGACCACGGAAAATATAAATGGGGGGCTGTGAAATGCGAAAAATTATTTGGACATGATATGGATAGATACCGTATTCAAATGGCAAAAACATTCACCCGAAGGACTTTTTTTTCCTCACATTTCACCAGAAATGAAAATGGATACAGAGCCGCAAAATTCAACTGACAAATGCAACTCCTTTCATTGTTAGGGGGAAAAATGAAAGCATATTTGGTATCAAATCACAATCACTCGGTCAAATCAATACATTGAAAAAGGTATCAACTTTGTATAAAAAATGATAAAAATATTAAAATTATTTTTAAAAACTAGGATCTGGAGTCCACCACAATAGAAATGGGAGGATAGAGATTTTTTGTGATGAGTTGGATTTCTTAAAATTGGAAATATTATGTATAAAACTAATTAAATTTTAGAGACAAAATCCATAAATCGGTACCGTATTAAATCACTATGTGCGTATTCTACCGAATTATAGACTTAGAAAGAGAAACATTCCCATTGGATATAGGGTTAAAAACTAAGGGAATCTTTCCTTAAAAAATTCAAGACTGCAATAGAACATTTGCAATTTAGCTTTCAAAATTGGAAGATACGGAAATCCAAGGAGCGGCTATGGACGGCTAAATGCAGGGCCAATGTTCATCCATTTGTAGGATGTGGCTCAGCAGGGCGGATTTCGACCTTACTTCCTTATAGACCGTTTCACGCCACTCAATTTTTCTTCGACAAGAAATGAACATGCAACATTGCACTTCAAACAGTGGCAAAGGCGATTTATGAGAGCAGAACACGAATGCTAGTTAAAGAATGATTGATAGGACATTTGCACGGCCAAAGGGGTCAAAGACAAGTTTAGAGCGTGGAGGCCGGATTAAAATCAAGACGGAAACAAAATAGTAACGTAAAGCGATTCAGCTAAAATATCTGCTCGTCTTCACCAGGAGTTCTTCATGAGACTACTGTTCTTCATGTCCCTCATGAGAAATAGGCAAAATACAGTGAAGGCTAGAAGGTAGTTCGCAGTTGGCTGAGAGGTTTCAAATCGACGGTTTTTTAGGGAAATACATAAAAATAGGATTGATAACTTTAAGCAATTAAAACAGCTACTAAAGCGCCGGAGTATGATTTGGGTACGTTAATTATTCAGCGGAATGCGCAAATACTTTTTAATATCTACTTTCAAAGAAATATTATTTTCATCAGCTTATTGTGAAGATCGCAGGCACAAATATATGCAGTATTTACCTATTATTATTCGTTATTCCTCTGGTTTTCAAATAAATCTCATTTATAATTTACACAATTTAATAGATTTAAGGGACTCTATTGAATTTGTGGACCTTTTGAGCATGAAGCTGAAAGACACTTCGGAGTCGACGGCTGCGACGCTATAAGAACATATTTTGCCATAAACGCGAAAAAAATTATTCTGTTCTACGATAATATTTGCCTACAAACATCAAGGTATGGTACCGAGTAAAATAGGTAGTAATTAAATGTTTTACCATTTAAGTACAAATTACGAGCAGTGCGCCCCGTCTACAACAATAATAAAACTATTTCGTAATTTAAAACATTTCTTTGGATCAATTATATTACTTTGTGTATGAACTTGCTTCATAATAAAACCTATGACTTTTCTTTCAATATATACTGGCTACTCAGTGCTATGGACTCCACTCGATTTTTATTGGATGATAATGAGTATTTTCATTTTATACGAGGTAACAATATACATTTAATGTTATCTTATATATTTTATTTTATAACAAATGCCAGAGGGAGTAGAATAGAGTATCTTACGAACACAATTATTTTAACATTCTACTTAATATTTCAACTTGTGATAAAATAATTTTACGAAAAAATCTCTGATATGAACTAAAAATGTATGTAAAATTGTATCTATATGTATTAATGTATGTATGTACAATTATGTATTTAAATAGTAAATTTATATTTAGCAAATCTCTATTTATCGTGTGGGCAATTTTATTTATTTATTTTTTTAATAAACTCATTTCTATGCTTGGACAATTCTTAATTAATTCTATTGAAAATAATAATAGCAAAATATTCATATTTATAATTACTTATATGGAAAGTGATACAGAACCTGATTTTGTGAATAAAGTATTTATTGCCTAAATATACATTTTTATATTGCTAAATTTTACATACTCCTGTAACTGTAATAAACGGATATGTGATTGCACCTCAATATTGTAATTTTGGAACCTGCTGATAAGCATTAGATTAGCAGTACCAGACTGAAAATTTATCATTTTTAAGGTTAGAAATATTTTTAAAAAATGTTTTAAAGAAGTAATACTTGCTCATGAAGGATATGTGTCCTGTACATAAAAGAGCAATTTTTTTGTTTAAAGGTAAATAGATAAATTCATTTGTGATTATTGTATTTATGAATGATTATGACAGTTGTTTGTGTATGATTTTTATAATAAAGAATATTTAATGTAAAAAATTGGCAATTTTCGAAATTACAAGGTGCAAAGCCGTCCAAAAAATGCGAGTATATTTAAACAATCTGAGCCAGTCGTAGTTTGGGCGATCTGACGAACAGATCGTGCGTTATTTTGGGCAGTGAACGATTGAAGATTGGAAACATAGGAGCTGAAATTATGTGGCGATCTAAAGAACAAAGATACAAGTGATCGGTTGAATAGTTCAGCTTGTGTGAAGATGGTTGCGTTCAATAATTGCATCGTTCAGTTTAGTAATACAATTCAGGAATCATTTAGATTACGGCACGTATGGTTATTTCCTCCAAATTTCATAAAATTAGGTCCAAGAATTTTTATTTAACTTTCTGGAAAATTTTGTTAAATGCGCACTCAATGACTCCTGGTTACCGTACCAGGAACCTTAGGTGAATAAAGGTTGAGTGGAGAAAAACCAAGTATCGACATTTTCCAACCCCAAAGCTTAGGTTTCCAGCCGTAGATTAATATTTAACATTTAATCCCATGCACAGAGCATAAAACTTGCAGAGGTCTACTATAAGGCACCTAAGAAGAAGGGTTCTATCGAATAATTTTCAGACTTTGTATCCAGGTGCTGATGATGGATAACCCTTTCTCGAGCCACACACCATTGAGACATGGGATGCAAGTTGATAAACAACATCAGCAAAAAAATAATTACAGACTGCAAGGAAATGCATGAAACATATTTAATGACGCTACCGTCGTCCATGTTTACATTTTTTAATATTCTAAACATTTATATAACAAAAGGCCAAACTTGTTCAGAGGAAATCAGGCGTTTTAACTTTGGAGATGTTATTAAGTGGTTCTCAACTTTATTCAACCTTTCCATAACTCATTTTCATCCATTACACTTCGTCAAAAATGCAAAAAGTATATATGATTTAATTCAATACCCTGCTTGATTTAAACTAAGAGACATATTAATCTTATTGAATAGGTCTTATGCAGTCTCATTCTTCTTTCAAACACTAGAATGTATGAGAATTACTCGAGCAAGAAACGCTTTTTCAAATTAAAATCACCAGAAGCTATGACAGTTATTTGCATCGAGTGCTAACATTGTTTCCGCTTTCATTTTCAATAAATCAATTTCCCTTTTCACGATCGGGTCACTATCTCCATTATGGGTGATGAAGAGGATATAGGAACGGGGCGAAAATCTTAAAGAATGTCCAGGGTGTATCATAAGATATCCGTGCCTTGTAATTTTCATTCTCATTTAAAACTTTTACATGCTTTCGCCCTCGACAGGTGTCAACAAAACGTGCTGGTGCGTTTTCTGGGTCACCAACTCTCTCCTCACAGAGGCGCCAACCACAGTCCCAAATCCATATGGATTGCTGTGGCAAAAGGAGTTTAAGTCTTCACTGAGCGTGTCAAAAAATGGAAAATCTACACATATTCCTTAGCATTAATCAAAAATAAAATAGAAAATCTAACATATTCCATTGCGTTAATAATAAATAACTTTTTCCGAAGTCACCTATGATAGGATATTGATCCTGGAATGTAGATGTAAAACACTGTCTGTAGATAACTCTTCGCAAAAAAGTTTTTTCTACTACATTTGAGAGAAAGGGACTTCATACCTTAATTTCCATCACTGGATTCGAAAATAGCACCAAAAATGCACTAGCACGTAATGGCTTTTGTTGATGGAACACGAAATTGAAAAATAATACAAGGACATAACATTTGAATATGAAATTTTTAGTTACAATTGAATCTGTACTAAACAATATTTGCCTATATTAAGCATGCACGATCGATATTGGACCCGTTGTATTTTATAAGACAATAAGTTAAGACATAGTTAATAAGTCAAAAAATGAGTATGATTTTTTAACTTTAGTTTTTTTCTCTTATGTACGGTGGTATCTTCTTTCCCCACAGACCAGCACCAACCCTCAATAATTACTGGATCCCACTGCCCTGCTTTCCATTGCTTTAAAATCTTGATGAAATCTTGTATTTTATTGAATCAATAAATACGTCAGGATTGTGTTCAATGTCAAGTTCAGCCACAGATCCAAAAATGTCCGAACAAACAAGCAGAGCCTTCCTTTGAAAATAGGTAATATTTTATCATTTATCCTTTGAAATGAATTTTGTTCGTTTATCTATTAAGCAGAATCCATTCTTGCGGTCATGAGCCTAAAGATTTCAGCTTTTAGTTAGGAAAAATACAAATCACGTAACAAGCCATTTAATCAATGCCAATTTATGAGATGCAAATCATTTGAGACACTAGGCTTGAATGTGTGGTCGTTACATTCCTCAACTAAATTTGTCTCTTGTCCAATCTCAACTATCACAATGCCTTTAGGCATATCAATGCCCTCCCAACTCAGTGGTGAGCTGGGCAATGGAAGTCCTCCTCCATGAGGAACTGGTCTTTTTTCTGAAGGCACGTGTGGATAGTTTATTATTGGATACCATACCATAACTTTCATTATTTGTCATAAAATTCATTGTGAAAAAGTGAATGTAAAAAATGTAAATCCTTAATACTCAAGAATACTTCAACTAAGTATGCATATTGTGGTGGTAAACGTTGTACCGCGACCCAAGGTTAAAACAACCAAAATAATACATAGGCCACCCAAAATGCGACGCCTGGAGAGCATATAAACAACGTTCACGAGATGAGAGATTTTAGGCCGTAAAGCACCCGACCGGGTCGAGGTGAGCAAGCGGAATGATTCTCTGTGAAATACTTGTTTGCTACCTTGTGCCTCTGTGATCCTGTGCAGCGCCAATGTACTTACTATAAAAAAATTGTGTGTTCGCTGACTCCACCCAACGCCAGTACGAGTATTTAAACTGCCTAGGAATTTGCACAGCCCACAACCATGGAAGGTTATTACCTGTAACATGGTCACTTAAAGTTAGCACTTACACATTTGTAAATATTACCATTATCTGAACAACTATGAAACAATAACTCCATCAGGATGATAAGTATCAATACTGTGTGGCCCCCGGCCAAATCCCTTTCCACCAATGTTCAACTGATTTCGCATCCCCGCCACAAATCAATCCACATCGTCCAATCTAATCCCAGTTTCAGCCTCTCATGTCTACGGGAAACGCTTCCGCACCGCGTACTGAACGGTTTTCAGTGTTATTCCCTTAAAGAGAAATTTCGACAAACCTATCCCTCCATGACTTTCACACTCATCTAGTTATCTTTTTTTTCGCCGATTTCCACCGTGAAAGTCCAACATTTGCAGTAATTTTAAAATTCATGATGGCATAATTTGCGGGCAGAGAGCAAAAACAAGGCCATTTTTTCTATTGTTTTTGGAGGAACATAAATATTCATGGGAAATTTCTTCTCGTCAGCCAAATGGAGACATTAGGACAAATGAGGCAAACCTGTGGGTGAGTTTCCACAGCCTCTGATAATCTGCATCCGATTTTTCGCCTGTAGGTATTTACTGTTCCCGAAGATTAAAAGTCTAGTTCTCACTATCAGCAAATTGGAAATATTTTCATTGCAAACGCAAGTCATAATGGTTCCTCTCTTTGGAAGAAAATATAATACGCCACCTTTTAACCTCTAAATGTGTTTGTATGCTGTAATTTCCAAAGGAAGAATATCACCGAGTGAGGGAATCAACGAGATATTTCGTGAATTTCTAAGGCTGGACACAAAAATGCTTAAAAAAAAGTAAAGACTAGAAATCAAGTAATTAAGAGTAATTGTTTGAAATAAAAGAATATAAAACGGTAATTGATTCTGCACAAGATGAAGAACGCTGGCAGCTACTTGGGATTCAGCGCGCAATTCTGAATAGTTTGAGCCGAGGGTTTCTCATTCCCCGGCCTCATGCTTTCTTGATATAGGAAAGGTTCCCTGGGCCCCGGGATTATGATGAACGCGAGAACGGGTCCCGGACGGACCAAGTTGTATTTAAATAGCTTGTACTTCAAATGATATAAAGTTTAAAAAAAGAAAGGGAAAGTGAGAGAAAGATCTAAGAACAGCTCATTTTTTTGTATTTAAATACGCTTTGCAATCTTCAAAATGAGCGTTGTTACTTACCCATAACAACTGAAAAGAGTGCTTATATGATAGTATATAATTTATATGATCATATAATGTAAAATTTAACACTTGAAGAACTATGAATATTTTCTTCAATGGACAAGATAAATGCGGGTCTGAAAAACACCAATTATTCAATAGCAAGCCATGATTGCTATATTCCATTTGGATAAATATCTTATTAAACCTTTTTGTATGTGCCATACTACTAATGAATGCTCCTCTCCACTTAATGCCACCGTGAAATTTTAGCAGTTCAAGGGACTATGGCCCTTTGACGAGGAGCTGAAGAACCCGTGAAGTGTAATTAGGCCGAAAGTATATATTTTTTTAAAGCTTCTTACCTCTCCAACTTTTTTCATCTTGCTGAAAAGATGGAAGAGATTTTTTTTTCGCTCGCTGACTGACGCAAAGCTCCTTAGAACTTTTCCAGACGAGAATAATGTCCACAATAGGATACGACTTCCTCATCGCTTGCGTTTCCTCACTTCTCACGGAACACAAACTCTGCTTCTACGAATTTTCTCGCCTCAATCTCGTTCCTTCCCCGTATATTTCCTCTTTCCCTCTCTCCTTTATCAATATTTCTCCATTTATCACTATTTCCCCTTTCAGTAAAAAGTCTTCACCGCCGGGTAATTCACATTTATGTTAAATATATTTAGAATTAGACAATACATGACGGTCTATCATCAAGCTCCCACAAAAGAGAGTAATATGTCATCCACCAATGAGATGAAATTTTCTATTGAAAAGTCATGAATTGACCGGATTCGAATCCGGCTCTCCCTGTAACAGGTCAGGTGAGCTGGAATCCCAGTCAAATAAAATCCTTTTTTCAGAGCGAATTTCATTACATTGGTGTATCTCTTAGCTTCTGTTCGCGTGCACACGTATTACATCACTTGGTCAATGCAACAAGTAAAATGTCATTTCCTTGTTGTCATATGCTATCGCATGCTTTATTGATAACTTGGAAGCTCATACGCTTTGGGTTCCTTAGTGCTCATCATTTTCTGCATAAACTATTTTTTCCCTTATGAATCTAATGTGAGCGGCTTGATGAAGTCCATCCACTTATCGAATTTAGGCATTTGTTCATGAATTGCAAATTGAAGAGTTTTGCGGTAAATAGTCAATTAGTAGGAAAAAATAAGACCAACTTCTACAAACCTGAATGTGCCCTCTGGAAAGGTATTCTGGTTCGATCTAAAAGCAATTAGGAGGTTGAGGCAGATATTAAACCGAAAGTCATAGACACTTAGTCACATTTTCTGTTTTCAACCAAACACTATTGATCAACAGAAGATCGAAGTATTTCATAAAAACAGTATTTTGCAAGAATAAGAAGAGACAGAAATCAATGAAAGACATCGTTTCGAGAAATGACCGAAGAAAATGTTGTATGAGTACTATGCGACGCATACGTTAGCCAGTTTTCGTTTAACATTCCAGGTCCAAGAACTACTCCGTTAAATATGGTAAATTCTTAACACTTCTTTTGGCTTTCTCTTTCTGATACTATTTTTATGATTTTAAACATATTTTAAATTTATAACTATGGAACCAGTATTACCTTCCTTACTTGTAATGGCTTAAAACCTCTTCTCAGAGCAAATATTTTCTTGGTGCATTTATCTTCGCTCTCGTCTGCAATAAATATCCAGTCTGTCTTTTTCCATCCTTGAATCCAAATCAGCCTTTGTTTTTAGAGCCACTAGAACTGACCCTTCCTACCTCTTACGCCCTATACCTCGGAAAAATTCTTACCTTAAATCTTTTCTCATCTCTGGCTCAAATCTATGGAATTCCTTACGATGATTTATAAAAAACTTCTTCCTCTTTGTCAATTTTTAAGGAAGAACTATTTAATAATAGCTATAATGAGCGTATATGTCTATAACTTAAATTTGTATCCTATTATAGAATTGTATGTTTTACAAAATGATCTGAGAAATCATGGTTTGTTTCTTATCTCTTTCTGGTTTGTATTATATTTTCCACTGTGTTCATTATCAGTGGCTGTGAAATTGAAAATTTTTATAACTGTGAGATGTTGGCCAGGTATATATTTTGTTCTTTTTCCGATAAAATCAGAATTCAATATGTATTTTCTTTTTTTTTCTCTTACGGGGAAACCCAGTGCATAATAAAACTTCTATTCTATTCTATTTTTTCAACTACCAGGAACCATTGAAATTGAATGCTCCGGTGAATCATGGTGATTTGTCGTTCAGTCCTAAGGCTGGTTTACTGCAGCCCTCCATCCTTCCCTGTCTAATGATAATTTTATTACTTATTTCAACCCCCAGCCTCTAATTATCTTCAGTTTCCCAGATTCCCGGTCACCCCTGCATACTTATCTCGCCTTTCATATCCCTATCCTGCATTTGTCTCATCTGATATACCCCTTTCAGTAGTTCCCACCCGGAGATCCGATAGGGGAACTAGTTTACCTCCGAAATATTTTACTGGTACAAATACCATCATGTCATCCATCGAAATTATGAATGCAGGGCTGAATCTTCTAGGAAGGCGAATTTGAACGTTTCCGTTACCTTCCACGTCGCAGTACCCCGGTGGAGCCCGTAAACTTCACTCCAGCCCGAGACTGTGACTGTTCATTTCGGACCGATCTTCTTGATCTGGGCCAAAAATTCCCTCTGCTAAGACTTCTGCCTCTCAACAATAGGATCATTTTGCATAGCGTGTAAACGTTGGTTTCTGTAAGCACGATAGCATTTTCCACCAATGGGTCTCGAACCTGCGACTCTCGGGACGGGAGTGCCCCCGTTTCTAAAGACAGTTTTCCTTAGCACGGTGGTTTACAGCCATCCAAATGTGGAGAGAAGGCAGCTCCTTTCCATTCGCAGCATAAATAGCTCCTATCCCCGTTTGAGAGAGGAACAAAAGTGCCACTCAGTCGCACGCTTGCTTAAACCTTTAAGGGCAAGTCGGAGCGAACGCCTATCTCTTCTTTGTACCCGAAAACAAGCCCTCTCCACTCTTTTCTCCTTCCTCCTTCCTTTCCTCCCTTTCTTTCCCTCTCCCACGTGCCTCGCACCGATCCCTCTTTCTTGCCCTGAATGCGAGAACAGCATCTCTGACGCATTGTCTCCCTCCGGCATCCATTTCCCACTCCTGTCTTCTTTTCATCCGTCCTATATCATCCTCCTAGTCCATCCTCCTTCCCCTTTAACTATGTGTTCGCCTCTTCCCCATTTCCTCCCATCTATTCACATTTGCTGAAAGATGAATGGAGCGCTCATCGTGAGTCATTGAGCGCACATTTTAACAACTTCTCAAGTGAGTCAAAAATGTATTCTTGGACCACATTTTATTTGAGAACATCAGATAATATGGAGGAAACAACCATGCAAGCATTAACATAAACGAAGGAAGATTTATATTTAGATATCTTCGTACATATTTAAGGACTTTTGTGGGCTGTATGGACTTAGCATTCGCAAAATTCAAAATTTTAGCTGAAATCAATAGTAAATACGTGTTTTTTACTCGACATAATACCTCTCTATTTTTTATACAGGATAGTCGAAGAATTGACTTTGTGAAATTTAGACAAAGTATAATAATTAAAACTTTGCAAGTTTTTGCTAATCCCATTGTGACTTTTTTAATCCCTTTGTAACTTTTGTTAATCCCCTCCCCCCTCTACAAGGATCCTCTCCGTCCTCTAAATGTCCTCCTTCCCTAAACCCCCTCCTTATTTCCATCTACGTTTGGTACCCTGCTTATATATAAATCCACCATTTCTGTGCTTGGCATTCTGTCTCTGAAGATAATGTTTGTACGTTGAAACCTGTCAGGCTCCTTAAAAAATAATAGTGAGGATAATTATAAAGTTTTAATTATTATACCTCACTATGTTTTAGCTGCCATTAAGTTATATGAAACGTATTATTTCGCGTTTAATGCAAAATCTGTGCACAGAGAATTTAATTATTTCAAAATTTGTGTCAAAAGTCATAAGGTTACACGTAAAAATAGCTAAACTGACAGGAAAATAAATAATTAACATGTATAATTTTCACTTTTGACTATAAATATTACTGATGAGTTTACGTATGTAAATTTTCACGCAAATCTGAACATAAAAATCGATCTCACCACCTTAAACCTATCATATATCGTCTGGTCTGTTAGTTGGAAAGGGACAGAAAACTGAGACCATTTGCGCCATCTAGAATCGGTGGAGAATACTAATAATGCGAAACCTAGCGACAGCGTTAGCCTACTCCAAGGACGGGATTACAATTGACATTTTCTGACGTGACGTTCACGATCGACGGCGTTTTCTTTTCCGTTGTCTTCTCATCAAGTCGAAATGCTTAACGATTGACAGAAGTATTGAACGCCAAATGTTCACCGTTACTGCAAATGGAGTTGTGAACGGCTAAGTAGCAGCTGTTTATTTTCTGTATATTATCAACAAAATATTAAGAATTCGCCAGATATACGGACAAAAAATACTTCATGAAGGATCTTTATGTTTCATTGCACACTTAAAAAGTAGTGTGCACGTTTCGGAGTTGAAATTTACTAAATACTGAAAGTAAAACCACAACTCTGATGGGCTAATGTTGATGTAGTATGTGGAAAAAGTTATACATTGTCAAGAACCACTCATCGTCCATTGACGGTGTCGTCAAAGTCCTGCCATCGTAATTTGCTCGCTAAATTACAATAAATAATCTTCGTATACCCTCCCGTCCGCTGTCATCACGTCAGGGAACGATGATCGTAACCCCATCCATAGCGCCAGGCGCCAAGAGGACCACAGTTTTACGTCCCACCCGATCAATTAAGTACCGCACTTTAAGAGCCCCACAGAAGACTCCCATGTAGGGGCCAGGATTCCATTTTTTTATATTTGCAAGTATCAGGAGTCAAAAAGATTCAGGATGGAAAACTTAAGCAAATTATTTGATCCGATGCTCTCTTTTCCGCATCCCTTTGCAATCGGAGAGTCGAGTTCTTTCTGGATTGCTGGCGCACAGTGGTCTGGCGAGCCCTTTTTTCTGGCCAAAAGTTTCCCCTGCGAACCCTCCTGGAATACATGAACTTCGGGGGAATTGCAACACTACTAAAGTACACTGAAACACTAACTAACCGATACTTAGGTAAGAGCGAAAACTGAAATTCCAACGTTGGACTAAATAGGTATGTTGATAATGCACTAACCGTGGCGTAACAGAGAGAAATATGAATTGACCTAAAGAATATTATCAGTAACCTCGGGAAAAATCAAATCCAAACTATAAAAGTACACCAAATTTCAATTACTTGCAAAAGGCATTAGCAAACTAAAGTCCAATAAAATTAATCGTCGACGCGCTCACTTGGCGAAACTTTTCCATGATAAGGAACAAAATAACACTTGGTAGTTATTTACACGGTTTATTCGTCCTCGACCGGTTGCAGCGACTCATAGGCATTATAAAGAGGTTAAACAAATGAAGAGGTTTTTTTTTTAACCGCTTGATAATGGCAATGAGTCGCTGAAACCGGTAGAGGCCAAATAAACCGTGTGGAAAACTACTAAGTTTTATTTCTTTTCTAAAAAAGTCCAATACATTGGCAGGAAATACAAACGTGTTCATATTCATGGAAATCTAATGGCACAGTTAATCCAGCGTAGTCATAAATTGAAATTAGGAAATATTACCTACGCAAAAAAATCTTTCTACAAATAAAAATAAATATTTAAATTGTGGTAGGAGCTGAAAAAATGTTATCCACACGAAGGAAGAAAGTTAAAGAAGTAAACAAAGTAATCTATAGGAAAATAAAGAGGGTTTTTGGGTAGAACAAAGTTTATTCACTGGGATTATGCTTAGAGGTAATGTTCTGCCATGAAAAGATAAAGGAATGGCCAGGAAAAGGAATTTGACGATGGTTTTATATTTTGAGGCCATGGTCGGTAGGTATCTGTCCTTATGAAGTGAGTCGTTGTTGACACAGAATCTTTTCCACTACCTTCTCTTTCAACTTGGTGATATGGTCAGTTCGAGTGTAGAGCACCGATTAATGCCGATTTTAAAACTAACAATGGTTCATGCAACTTCACTGTATGTGGATTTAATTTATCCTGGCATATATATTGACATAACTTAGAGTGCAATACATTAAGACTAAGGCACCTGGCACAAGTTTATCTGAGAGTTTATGAGTAATAATATAAAACGACTTGTCTCAAGATTATTCTTTCCTTGCGTCCCCAAAATGCGAGAAACTCGTTGAAAAAAGCACAGCCATATTCAAATGGTTTTTATAAACCACCAGCACAGAGTTGCACCCACGATTCAGATAGGTTGTTAATTCCTTGAGAACGTACGAAATTGCGAATGAGGTACGGTGCGGGTTCTGATGCACATCATACAAGATTTGGAATAAGGCCACTATTGAAGGGATACATATTTGTGACAGCAGTGGGGAATCACATCAATCGATGGAGACATATTAAAAAATTGGGGAAATAGATTGAAAGGCGAGAAAGTTTGAAATACTATTCCATGGTTGTACGATGTGGGATCACAACAGTGGTTGCCCCTACATAAAAAACATTAGTAACAATAGGATAAAACGCATTAAAAACATCGGATACATCGATTGGTAACTTTTTATTTTTACTTTTTTGAAAGCAATAAGTTACATTTACGCATAAATAATGATTTAGCTCTTTCAGAGGAGATAAATATTGAAATATTTTACAGTAGCATGAATAAACGGTCATAATATGCACGAGTGCAGAACTCGAGTGCATCCCGTATGTATTATCCATTCGCAACCTACATTACAGCCGCTAGATAGTTGACGAAAAGTCATTACGAAATCTCTCCAATGGTTTTCTTCGTAATATTGAACTTTATTTATTCCTCACGATTCCCGTTCCCCCTCGAGTTATTCCCAGAAACAAGAGCCCTTTATATGTACCGAAATTCGTTCTCTCTTATATCCCAACCCTATTATTTATTTTCCCTTCCTCTCAATTCCCTTGAAATCTGCAAAAAAAATCCGTCGATGTTTCTCCTCACTCGACGTTTTCTCCTTAACTCCCTGCCTCAACCACGTCAATATAAATTTCATAAATGCAATTTAGGAACGTCAGCTGTTAATATTTAGATTTATTTTTATACTCTACACATCTACGTGGGCAGGGTATATTGATTTTGTCACAGCAGAAATGTAACGCATTGAAGGAGGCGATGGCAGGTAGGGAAATTATATATATAGAAATGATAAGCATCACCTTCAGAGTGGATCTAGCTATGTCCGTCTGTCTGTTTGACTGTCTCTTCGCACGCTAACTGCCGTAAAAATTGAATAATCAAACTGGAATTTGGGTCATAAGCCTCTAGTAGTCTACAGAGAGTAAAGGTCTAAAATGGGTTGGATCGGACCAAAACCAATTTTTATTTTATTTTTTAATAGAAAAATTGAAAATAGTGTAGGGTATTTAAGCTTAGGCAAGGCCGAAGATAATGTCTTAACTAGTTTTTGTTCATTTTATATACATCACGCTCTGTTTGAGGCTCAAAATAACCTTCGTGCTATTTGAGCCTCAAACAGAGCGTAATGTATATTTAAAAAAAACTAGTACTAAAATAAATGAAGAGATAAGAATCCGAAGGCTAAGGTCATTTGCGCCATAGGGGATAGGTAGGGGATGAAGGGTGGACAGAAACCCGGCGTACAGTATTTGAAGTGACCTCCACTAGACACTCAAGTAGGGATCGGGGTTCCTCTGAAAAATATACTCCTCTGCAGGGATTTGAACCCTGGCTTCCCGTGTGGTAGGCAAGTACTCTAGCCACCACACCAACCCGATCCCACAATAACAATAGAAAGAGAGATGTAGCTCTGCATGAGAATTTGCCTCACGCCTACTTTAATTCAGAATGCATTTAGTGAAATTGCTAGATAATAATACGATGCCGAGTTCGACGGTCGGTGGTGTATCCAGTGTGGAAGCGCCCGCGCCTCCTGCCGCACACCCTTGAGTTGGCTAGCAGCGCATCACGTGAAATTTAGCATATCACTTGAATGGGGTGTGGAGGGTTGAGGATTGTTTCCGCGCCCACTTCCGAAGCGACCGCAAAGCATACGAGGAATTCCTGGCCGTCAACCGGGTCACCGAAAAGGTCGGTGTCCATTGTTTCCCGGCGGCGATATGTATTATTCTGAGACTGCGAAGCGTTCATCCGTTTTTTGCCGTGACTTGAATGCTCTCAACCGCCACATGGAAAAACTGGTGGGCGAATAAGGGATTGGTCGGTGAATGGCAGGGCAAAGAAGAAGACCAGAATGGAAATTAGAAACGGGTCTTTGCTCGTGGTCCGAAGGGACTGCGGAGGTGAGATGGAAATGCATGGCGGCAACCGTATTTTTGAAGAGTGTACCTCTTTATAAAAACATACCATAAAACACTACATGCTTTCGAAATCGAGTGTTGGAGATGGGAATGGACGGATAAAATAAGAACTGATGAGATTATAGAAGAGTGGGAGAGGAAAGAACCCTATGGAACACGATACAGAAAAATAGAGCCAGACAGATCGTGAAAAACATAATTGAAGGAAAAAAAGGGGGATAAGTCCTCAGGGGAAGACCCAGGAATAAGTTCATGGGCCAAATAAAGAGAGTAGTCCATCGGAAGAGCTACCTGATGGTAAGGGATGTAGCATTAGATAGGGAGGAATGGAGGGCTACAGTCAACCAATCTTGGGATAATATGTATATGTTTTGACACATTCACACCACCACGTTGTTCGTATATTTTATGTGTCCCTGTCCACTTTCTTTCTACCTTTCTGTTTGAACATTTATAAATGAATTTGCCGCTGAGCGGTCTGAGTAAATGAACGAATGATTATATATCGCCCGCGCCTTCATCAGTGACAGAAACTATTTTATTCTATCAATGATGAAGGTGCGGGCGACCCACCGATATATTGGAAATTGTGTGTTCTTTTTTATGTGTTCTCTATTTCGTGTCACCCTGTGACGAAGTTATATATTGTGTTTCCCACGTTCGTGGAATTTTGGTACACACATATATTTACGATATGTTTGGGTGGACTGAGGCACCTGAACTGAAATGGCGATGTAGTGTTTACTGGGAGATCTATTCCGGCAGTATGGTGGCGTGGTAAAACAGGCAGTTCGAGTTGATTATTGTCTCGCTCAAACAGTTTGATAAGAGCGAGCAGGCAGGTTGGAGCTAGAGCATGGGGGGTAATTCAGTAACTTTCGTCTACCGTCGACAAACGTATATTTTCCCCTTCGTGGTTAGAAACTACTCAAATATGGCGAGAGAAGGGATAACACTGAGCAATGCCAGTCTATAAACCTCATTTTCGATAATATGGTGGTTGCTGCTGATCGCATCCCACGGTTTCTTCCCTCACACCTTCTCTCACCTCACAGTTCGATTTCTAGAGTAACTTTTGCATAGTTTTATGTTTTCTCACAGTATAAATGTACTTCTAGGGTGTGTGAAAACCCATAATAAATATCGGAAACTTCTAGTGTGACATCATATCGAAAGAGCAAAAAGTCTGTGTCTGTCATAATGCGTGCATTTACCCAAAGTTCTATCGACGGTCGACAATTTTTGCGATGTCGACTGTTGTGTCAGCAACTTTTAGTCAGTTAGTTAGTTTTAGTGCCAGTTTTACGAGCAATCGTCTCGTCTGGCCGTGAAATTTTCGATCACCGATAAAAGTTGAGTCAGACTGCACACTAGGTGTACACACCTCTTAATCTAGTGGCATTCCGTGTCACTCGTGACTTGTGGAATTTTTTATAGCCCCATACGCGATGCGTACATTTTCACAGACAATTGACACTGTGCCAAATCTAATTGCTTAAGAATGTTGTAAAACAGTACGGTGTATTACGTGGCGGTAGTTAGTTTGTCAAAGTGAGTTTATTATACTTACTTGTATCCATTTAACATTTGCTGGGGCGGTGATCGTGAACCATTGAGCGCATACTCAAAAGCATTCTTAAAAACTTCTTGAACCACATTTAACTCATTTTCATCCATTTATTCGGTGAAAATCACCATGCATATAGCAATATGAATGACTGAGAAATAAGATATATTATAAACCTCTCGCCTCAATTAAAGAATTGTTTTGACGGGTATTCGGTGAAGAATTAGATTTTTTGCGAAAAATTATACATAAAAAATGAGTTTTTTGACTAAAGTTGCTACCTTGGCATTTCTGATTAACGGTTGTAAAAAGTATTATTTCACGTTCATCCACTAGAATTAGTAAAAAAGTACCGGGCAGGAAAATTTTCACGCGAATATGTTGAAAAAAACGCTCCTACCACTTTTAGTCGCATGGAAGACACATGGCGCTCGTTAACGGTCAACAAAAGATAAGACTTACCTCCCAGGAACTTGAAAGGGTATCGCGTAAGCGAGGATAGGAATCTTGGCGACTATAGGCAGTTTTTGAGCGGGCAAAAGTTTGCACACGATTCCTTCGCACTTTTGGCACGAAACAAAAATGTGCGGCACCGCAGAGGACGGTGCATCTGCCTCGACAGAGCCTCATTATTGACAACAAACAACGTAAACACATTCAATTAAAACCAAAGGGCATTACCTTCACACAGCAAAACCCGAAACCGTTACCGCATGTCACGTGACTAGAGAAGATAGCGACTGGGCAATTTTATTTACCGCTTCGCGATAGTGAAGAGAAAAGAAAAGGATATCAACGGTTTGCAATTCAAAATAGTAGAACAAACAATCACTTAAAATTGTTTTCCGCAGCTTGTTTTGTTGTAGAGAAACTTTTGATCGCCAATTATTTTCACGACAAATTTCAACTTTCAAGGTAGCCTGGAAGTCCCTTGAGCAGGCAAGGATCTCAGAAAGACGTCAGAGAATTAGCAATTATATAAATGAAGATCGGTACGCCTAAAGCAGGTAGCGGATTGTAATGAGACAATGCCGGCCGGCTTAGAACTGGGTGAAGTAGCTCGTTATAACGCATATCATTGTTAATGCAGTAGTCCTAATTAGCACGAATGCTGTCTCTTCAGAAAACCTATTAAAGAAAATAATTTTAAGATCTCTTACAGTATTTTCGCTGTAGATTCGAGAGAAGAGCTTTCCTCTGCCTCTCTCAAGATTTGGCTAACGTTAAAAAGAACAAAGTGTCGGGGCCATATCCCTGTTTTTCAGCTTCCTTGTGTACTTAGATGACTTTTTCCTCCTTTATCTCTCGACTATTATATAAAATAGGCCATTTGTCATCTTGGATGAGTAATTACTTCCCCAGGAAGTCTTGAAAAAAAAAACAAGAGCCTGGTTGGTGGATGCGCACGCCGTCGCATGTGTTTGAAAAAGCTAAGAGGATTTTTAACGGCAAAAAACGGAAGTTTTTGTAATTTCCTATTAACTGGATACATTACGACTGGCGCTCGGGAACATAGTGCTTGCTCTATTTAAAATTCTCCTTTTACTCTTGTTCTCTCTTTCCACGGCCTGAGTTACGGTATTCATTGCAAGGAAAATAATCTAATAGCTAGAGTTTTTGCTGATTCGTCGAGAGTTCAGCGACGCCAATCTATAATTTACATTAATGAAGCAGCAATAGAATATTGAATTATGGTATTAACTTGGGGTTTGTTAAGGTAATCATATAACATACAATTGTTAACTTATATTCCTTTAAAGATATTCCATTGCATTTTCCTCCAGAAGCATTTAAAGATTAAAATTCTAAATTGGGTACTTCATTAAATCTAGATAAATGTGACAACGCACATTCAAATAAAAATCGAACTTTCCCTACAAAACATTTTGAAGATATTTATTTATAAAATACAATTAAAATTAGCGACCAAGTAAAATAAAGAAACCACCCAGCAAAATAAATTTGATAGCGAGACAAATATCTCATTTCATATTTATCGAGTGAGAGTGGAGGATCGGAATATTTGAGTTTCAAATAAGCATTAAAATTGGATTTATTCCCTTAGTTGTATGTTTTCTCTCTGGGATGAAATCTGTTCTTACGCGGTGAGTTTTCTCAAAACTTTAACAGTTTACTATTTTAATTAATTGTATAATTAATTGTATAATAATTAGATATCGTAGAAGTTCGTCATATTGAAACAGAAACACAACTGCACTATTCCACAAGGCATTTTAATGCGTACGACGCGTTTAAAATCACTTAACCATTATCAGGTACAAGACTTGTACCTGATGCATTGCATAATAACTACTATAACCAACGTGATATAAACTTCAACCAGAGTACTATGAGCCATAGCTTGGATTCTTGATGCACGGTGCGTGGGGTGTTAGTACTAGCTAATACTAGCATTACTCCGCTGCAATAGCAAAAAAAACTGTCAAAAGCAGTTACTTTCTCAAGATTTTCAAGATTTGCTTATCCTCCTGCTTGCAGAAGTATTGATGAGCCTCTATGGATCGCGCCAAGTAAACTATAAAGAAGCAGAAAAATCCAAAACAGTGTTTTAAGTCCATGGAATAGGGGGAAATAATCCGAAATTTCATCCCAATGAATGATGCATACTAATAACTGTAAAACTTTACCTATTATAGCCACTATATTTTATTTTATGCAATGCTATTTAAGTATTTTACAATGAAGTGTAAAACCCTTATTTTATATCTTAAAACTCTTACCGTAGGGCTATAAATATTGAAACTACGGTGAAATAACAATTGCGGCATGTGGAAGTGTAAAGCCTATTCTTTAGAGTGATTCTAAAGTGAGAATAGAAATTACTATAAGTACAACGTGTATCAAAAAGATTGACCTGATTTCAGAGTACTATAATCACATAACAGGAACAAAACCAATTTACAATTACAGTTTCAAATTTTTCACATCTTGAGGAGGACTCCGATAACTTCATATTCCAACAGGATGGAGGCCCATCACTCTGGCACAACAACATACGACAATTTTTCTAAAAACCAGAATAAGAGCTGTCGAGACTTCCTTCAATGAAGATATCCTAAGTAGAGTGTATGACTAATTTAGCTATCATTTAGATGCTGTCCGTGCTGCAACTGATTGACATATAGAAAATTTGTATTGCTATAGCTGAAACTTTTAGATTTAGAGAGTATTTTGAAATTTTACCCTGTTTTGCAGTTCTTCCATCAATAAATATAAAAAATCTACATCAGGCCATCATTTTTTGCACACCCTGTATTAACCTTTCATTTCATAGAACTGCGAAATATTTCTGGAAAACTAGAATCCGTTATGTCTTCTTCATGAAAGACATTCAAAATAAATTCCTTGTGCGTCCTTAGATATATCACGGAAATCTGTTGACAATTTGTATCACATCGAATGAATGTGGGCAAAATAAATTCACAGAAACCCCTAGTCCTAGTTCAATTTATTTGTCTCACATTTTTTGCTGTAATAAAGAGGAAGTTTTCCGATAGGAAGCCGCCTTTGGATGCTTATTGCAGAGGGGGAAAACGGACTTCAATCTCAGTTTGACGGTCCATTTTATCATACCAGAAGGGCAAGAAGGCATGCAAAAAGGAGACAAGAATTAATATCGGGATTGAAGACTTAGCGAGCAATGAGAAAATGAGGAGAAAAAAAGGTCGGCTGCGAGTAATTTTTACGAAGGAGTATACTACGTCTCTTCATTAGGGAGACAAAGAATTTACCAATGTCAGTGATTCGCTCAGCACAAGTGCGATTCTTTGAAACGACATATTATCGGATGTAAAACACTCTTTGCTTGGGGTACATCCTTGCCATTTACTTCACAAAATTTGATCCCTGTCATCTAGTCGTGCATTCCTGATCATCTTGAGCACTTCCCTCTAAAATTTCTTAAAGAATCAGTCATGTGCAAAACTCTATAAAAACAGAGATGGCTAAAATATTAAACTGCCCTGAGTCGGTAACGAGAGGAATTTTGTTCTATGATTGAACAGAAACTTTTCTGAGTTTTTTCGACTTAAACTGAATTACTAGTGACAGTTAAGCAATAAATATTCAATGACAGAATTACAATATGAACTGTGATGCATTTGCTGATACTTAATTCTAACCCCCACTCCTGGCACCACGAATGAACGTTGTTAAGGTCCGATGATAGAGCTTCAAAGTGCGCGTATTTGCTCATTTCACGGTAGATAACTGTATCGTCTGCAAATAATGTTAATTTACTGCTAACTCTAGGACTTAGGTCATTAATATAGATAATGAGAATTCGATCACTGCTCTCTAAAATTTTTTTATGATATAAGCGCAATCAGCAACACATGCCTCTCTTCTTGAAATACAACTTTTCGACGGTGACTATTCCGAAAGAATACGGTGTGTTGAGTGAGCATGCATTCACGTGTTTAAGGTAGTTTGATCGAAAAATCATTTCACCTAGGAATCCATGTATTTGGTCTCAATTTAAAGAAAAGTTAACACCCTGTTAAAGATATCAAAACATCAGCCCCTCACCCACCACTGCTCGAGATATTTGCCATAAGATACCACCCGTTTTCCATGGGATATGGTACACTTATACCGCTCGGAGATACTTTATTTTTTTAATAACGAATTTATAACACATAGATCTAGTCGGAAACTTAATAGTTAGTAGTTAAACGGTTTTGCCTACCATTAAAAAAATAACATACTCACTGCAGTAACTTTCTCAGAATTACATAAAAACCTTCCGTTGTGAAGGATTTTTAAACATACAGCGGGAAAAAAATTAGTCAACCTTAAGACTTAAACTAACTTGTTTATTTAATTACCGATAGCTTCAGTCACATAACAGTTATTACCATACCAATAATACCAATAATTTTGCAATATATTCTTCATGCTTCCCACCGAAGCTGAAATTAAAACGTCCAACTTGAAATAGTCTCTACCATAACCAGAGAAAAATCTCGCTCAAACTACCTTGATGGTCAAATTACGTTAAACTACTCCTTTAATTTAACTAAGAACAATAAATCCGGATTAAATGTATGCCCTGACCCACTTTCGCTTAGTTCCCAGTCAGCGATTTTTATTCCCTATGAGTTCCGTGACTTTTTCCAACCGTCGCTACGGAGCCGACCTATTCCAACTGCGTCATTTGTACCACGGATGAAATAATGGGTGGTCGGACGGTAGCACTCCCTAGTTCCCGACGGTTAAATCGCCCGGTTGACTTCCACAAACAGAGCTCAGGACATCTGTCTACTCCCTTGATCGCTCCGCCTGTCCTCGGTCCAGCTCGGCAGCCGAAGCAATATCGCCCTTCCTTCTGCCAGCGAGACAGGTGCAGAGGCCCAATAATGGAAGAAACAGGAAGTTCAAGCAATCGGATCGCCAGAGCCAGTGAAAGATAGTCAATTAATAAAATAAAAAGATGAAATTCCTACCAACGTCCTTTTATGTAGTGTAATTAATTTATGCGTCAAATCAGAGTTATACGTCACGCCAAGGGAACTTCAAGAGTCGTGAATATCTCGCAATGACCTGTAATATGCAGTTCTATTTCGAGGCATATTCTTTTTTTTTTCTGTTTACTTTTATGTCATAAAATTTTGGAAATAGTTTTCACTAACCTACAAGTTAATAGAATAACTTCATAAGCCTCATCCCTCCACTACACTCTGCCTGCACTATCATGCTTATATGCATTAAGTAACAAAGTAAAGAAAAATACTTCTTAATACTACTTAAATAAAAAACCAAACAATTCTACGGAACTAATCTCTTAAGTCTGAATTTTGCTCTCAAAATATTTGCTCCACTGTTTATTTTTCTCCTAGAATCAAAAACACATCACTGAATGCTTCTTTAAAAAAGCGAACAATTTTATAACGTCTCAAAATATATTACTACGATATCTGTGATCGCAAGCAAATGGCGCCTCGTTAGTAGCCCCAGGATGTAACATCGTCCACCGTGATTTCAAATTATATCGACCATACCTTTCCTTTGAATATTTGGTAAATGCTAAATATTTATTTTTCAATTATATTTGGATGAGGTGGAAACTTTCTGTAAACGAATAAACAAGCCAGGATAAATGTAGAGGAAACGTCAAATCTTTAAAAATTAATTAATCTGTTATTTTTAGTTAATTTTCCAATATGATTTCACGCTCATCCCCGATAAAACTGCCAGTAAAACATTTCGCTTTGCTCAGACAAAGAAGAGTATAATTTTTAAAATGAGGGTGAAATTTTTTTTTTTTAAGTTTAAATCATGACAAAATTTGCTGGCGTAAAACCCTTTCAGAGCATACCGAGGATATTCTTACCTAATATGAATTAAATTCATGCGTATTTTGTTGCATAATCCGCCAACTAAAACTGCGATACTAATTTAGTAATATGAACATTTGTATTTCCATCATAGATTTGAAATAATGAGGTAATTGCCATTTAAATTTGTCATGAAAATGATAAATAACAATTTTAAAAAGTTTTTATTCCCTCTAAAAGAATTTTAGCGCAGAGAGACAATCCCGTACATCCGATCTCGAAAAGGAAAAAGTAAGCGGAAAATTATTACCGAAAAGCCAATCAAGGCGAATGCATCAGATAGCATTTTCAGAATAATTAAAAGTTGAAAGCTCAGCCCGCAACGATGTAACTGCTGGGCAATATTTTACCAACATAACGCTGCGCTGGTTAGAGTCACACACGGTCAGCCAAAACATTTACGGGTATCTTTAAGACCTGTCACATTATAGCAAAGGCCTTCTGCAGATTGTTGAATATATAATAGAATATATATTCATTTTGCTCTAGGAGTAAATACAATTACAAAAAGAAAGAACTTGGAATGTATGGATAAATTTAATTAGAGAAGCATAAATAACGCAATGAATGAACTAAAAAGTGGTCATTTTCCTCGCATCAACATTTTTTATGCTTTCGCTCACAAAATTAAAATTTTCAAGAAGACATTTTTCTATCTTCTGATTGTGCGATTCAATTTTATGGCTATAATCAATAAAGCGTTAGCTCTCCGTTTGATGAATAAATGACAGAGACAAATTTACAGCGTCTTATGGCTGTCATTTTTCGCACAAAAATAAATGAAAATTATACATAAACTTATGTGCAGGGAAATAGACAGTTAAATGTTCACATAGAACTTTTTCATCTCTCTCAAGAGAAGTGGGGATTGTGATTTCGATGAGTAGTTATTTTGTGATTGGCTGTTATAATTAGATACCTGAGACAAGTGTGTGGGAATAGATGGTTTAGGAGTCCATCAAAGAATATATCATTTGAGAATTCGCATTGAAAGCTCCAGCGATCGAAATTTATGAAAGGGGAGAGCTTACCGGTTCCGTCATTTTGAGAGAATAGAATAGAAACGATGGTGCAGTGGATATATGATAGAATGGATATTTTTAGAGGATGGGGTAATCCAACAGAATCATGGATGTGGAGAGAAAGTCTCTAAAGCGGAGTAACATTATGAGTGTTAAAAACATGAAAGCGTGCACTTAGCAGGGCATGAATATAGCAGTCGCGAAATAGGTGTTCAAAGTGCATAATGGAGGAAATCATAAAAAGAGAGCCAATTTCCTTAGAGAAAACAGCTTAGCTCTTTGACAGAGCCTAACCCGGAAATAGAATGGCGTGATGGGTACATATGCACTTATGCATGCTTGTTCACACTTAACGACCCACGACATTTCCACGACATTTCCTATCACTGAAGGGAAATCCATTTGTAGACGCTATACTAGCGCACACTCCGTTCGATGAATGAAGCATTTTACAGCACTGTCCCTTATCCACTTCCATTACACGCTCTTCCTTAATCCCTCCAACCCTACCTCCAACCCATCCCTACCCGATCCCCCACAGAGTCCCACAAATTTATTTTATTTCCCTTTTTTCAACATTCCTTCACCGAGGGCTAAGCGAACGCAACCCATGGGTCTTGTGGGGACAACCGCTTCGCTGTAGAGGGACACAACTTTTCATATGCAAAGGTGCAAGCCTCTGGAAGAGAGAGGGGCGGTCCAGGCGTGCTTGGGCTATCGGGAGTTCTTGCGAGTGTATGGGTGGACGGCCCAGCCATTCGGAGCGTTGTGCAGGGCGTGGAAAGGATTGGTACGGGTCGCAGTCTGCGCTCTGCTCCCCTCCACACAGACAGGCAGACGCAGGGGCGGTAACAGCGGTGCTTCGCTTCGAGGGGAATTGAAAAATGTAAATGGGGAGGCACTTTGCAAACCGAAATTCATATGCACAACTCCACTTTCTCTTCCACTCGATTTCCAACCCTTTCCCCACTTCAACTAAACGCGATGTTTTTTTTTCTACCGCGCCTATCTACGAGTGCGCAGTGTGTTACGAGTGGTGGGTTTGATGTGCACGTAAGATATTAAGTTACTTTCTGGGAGGGGAGATGCGGACTTGCTGAAGAATACTGAGTTTGGTATTATTTTCACTAGGACTTATTCCCACTCAACGATTAAATGAATAAGCAATAAAGAAGCTACGGTAGCGCAAACGTCTACTTACAGAATGAAAAACTATAAATTTTTATTTTCACACAATTATATTCTTTCCTTGTTTCTGACTGTCCACTTCAGATGTCATTTTTAGGGTAGAATTGAGAACAAGTCGCATCTAAATGAAATAAAGTGTAACCACAAAGCTATAGTTTTTCATTCTAAACCGGGATTCTTGACCATTCTTGACCGGGATCCTGGTCAAGTCAAATGATTTTTTCATGGCGAATTTCAACCCTGGCGTATATGCACCCGTGCGAGTGACTTCGTACCACATCATTTGTTTACGTAATTATTGGAAATTAATCATGTGATTGGTTGACTGCAGCACTCCAATCCATCCCGTCCCCAGCAAACTCCTTAATGATCTTGTGATTCTTATATTTCAGATCATATTTCAACTGCCCAACGAATTTTCCATCCGTCTTTCTCGAGGGCTTTCCTTTCTTTAAGGACTAGTTCCTTGTTGAGGGACGTTACTCATGCATTTGCATTGTCTTAAAGTGTTGCCTATCCATTACATAGCAATCCGATTGGTCCTGAACCAATCATACCCATTGTGCCATCGGTTGGTAGGACTGAGATCAGAATGCGGGGTCCGGCTCAACACTCTGAGATCTGGCGAACTGCATCGAAGCTACGGCGGACCAATGTTCATATAAAGGGACCAAAGCCTATCTTTGAAAGGAGGCTCCTTCTATCAAACAGGAGTCAAATACTAATGGTAGTAGGACTACTCACGGGACACTATCAAGTGATGAGACAGCTTCATCTATTGATGATTTCAGATTTTCCTACATGAAGGTGGTGTGAGGAAGGGGTCGAAACAACTTCCCATCTACTATGGGAATGTCCAGTCATAGGTACTTAAAGACTCGGAACAGGCATCTGGGCTTACCTTTCTTGGAGCCCAATGAGTTAGGGGTGATTCCTAAAGGAAGCCTGTTTGTCTTCAGTAAATCACTCGAACTCTACGGTAACCACCGGGCGGCTGAATAAATGGACCAATGTGGTCTATGTGCCTCAGGGACTCATTGGCAGTAACTCAAACGACATACTTAATCTAATCCACCAGGATCTTGAGCTTCTGATAGTGCTTCATAAAGCTATCTTATATTCTTCTTTGCACTTTCTCGACTATAATACTGACCTTCCATTTCATCTTCAGCCTTCTACACCATGTTTTAAAAACCTCAATTCTCTCCATAATGGAGCATATCTCAGTAGTATATCCACACTCTTTATAATAAAAACCGAGCATAGCTTTACCACTTTGTATCATAATTTAAGAACGTAAGTTTAATTTGAGGGTATGATCACATGAAGATTAAAATACACTCTACATTTTCAGTCTTCATTTCGTGGAAGTTAATGGTATCCATATTTAAAGAAAACAATTTTGTACTTTTCCACAGAATTTTATTTTGTGTGGTACGACGCGTTTCACCGACTTGCGGCACCATCAGGTACTAAAATTCAGTCCAAACAGTACAGGTATATATACAAAAGGCAGAAGAAAGGGGGAGGGAAAGGGAGTGGGCGGGGGGAATGGAAAAGGAATACACGGGTTAAGTACTTTTAATTTCACTTGGTCGATTCTCCGCCCGAAAATATTTTCAGAAAACCAGGCCATAAATAATAGGGAATATACTAAACAAGTACCGAATCTCGCATCCATACGTACTCTCTAGTCATTCTCGGAATGAAATGAAAACAATTCAAGACGGTTACATCCAGATCAGTATCGATCACCTCTCTCGTGATACAAATGAAAATATTAAATAAATGAAATAAAATGTGGAGTTGAGCTCTTCCCAAGTAATATAATGACCTACAAAGAAAACGATCCTCTTTTTCAAGCTCCAATAATACTTATACGAACGTATTCTTCCCAAGGGCCACATTCTTCATTTGTATACCTGGCTTGTAACATTTACTACACTTGGCCCACCGTTCAATTGCCCCTCCCTTCACTTTGCTAGGCTATCCCACTCACAGGAAACACGTCAGCACTGCATCGTTTGGTTCTTCTACCACCCTCCCCATCTCTCTTCGTCTCTCTAATGACCCCTTCTACACGTCATCCCTCGGGGCAATCTCCTCTTTTTTTTATTTTAATACATTTTTTTGACTTAACACGTACCATTTAAAAGTGTCCCGCTTCATTTTACGACATCGAGAAAAGTTATTACCTTGGAGATGTGGACGGGAGTCTGTGTAATAGTATCGGGGAACATTTAGAGGGGTCTATATGGGGATGGTTGCGGAGATGAGATCGGAGGCGGTACATGTCAGGCATGAGATGGTGGCGAGCGTGGGAATCCGAGGCTTAGATGAGGGATTGGATAAATGAAAGCGATGAATTAGGAGGTTTAGGTGGTCGCGGAACGTAATCCAGATAAGGGCTACAGAGGAAAGTTTATCACTGGGAAAAAAATCGGTTGATAAAGAAAACAGAAATGCATGTGGAAAAAAAAGAAATGTCAAAGCTTTCACATTAGTATCAACTTCCGTAATATGCTTTTCATGTTTTCTGAGTCGCCAAAACCCATGTGTATTTTCCAGATGATATCCAAGTGCTAGAAAATATTCATTATTACTACTATATTAAGCGCACTATTTAATGCTGGCTTGGTTGATACACCACTATTTATATCAAATGATAAACTTATAACTTAGATGATCCGTACTTCAAAACACATTTTTCTCATCTCAATACATATACTGATTCTTTTAATATATTCTTATCAATTAACTTCCCTACTTCCCAAGTGCCCTCACCTTCCACGGTCTTCGGTATTCCATCTCCCCTAGATTCCTGCGTCAACCAAATGTCTTCAACTAATCTCCTGCAGCAATGTCCTCTCTTCACCCACCACCAAAGACTTATTGGTCCATCTTCCTCTATTTACTGGTAGACTAAGTTGTTAAATTTAACAACTTATCGTCATTATTACCATCTCATTGCACTTTAAGTACCCTGAAATCCGCACGGATTAATATCTCGCAGCACTAGTAAATTCATAATATTAGTAGTACTGATCATTAGTAGCATGTGATGGTATCCTTTCATGTTTGTCAACGTAGTTCTTCTCTGACGGTTTCCCTATCCTTGCCTAAGCGGCCGAGGAAGACAGGAAGTCTCGATCGTCAAAGGAATTAGTATTGCATGTATGAGCCAAGTCAGCCCTCCCTTGTGGTGGCTTGCACAGCATATCGTAGGAGTAGATCAGACTTATTACCTGGCTTTTCTCTAAATTCTAGCACAAAGTCAAAGCCATCAGCTCTCTATTCTTACATTTGATAGGCTTATGCACAACTCTGTACGGGAATTTTGCTAAATTTCTTATTTATTATTGACGATGACGCCTGACGATGTTGCTTTTTAACAAAATGATGATGCTCAACAATAAAATAGCTATTTTACATTTCCATACATTTTTTCCCGAACATTTCTGTTGAGTCTAATTTAGTTTCCTCGTGGTTCAACTTATTTTTAGGAAAATCGTACTGATTCTAGATTGCGTTCATTTAAGGCCCGCAAAGTCCTAATCGGTAAATTATTTGAGACACGCCATCTTTCGGTCATAACTCTCGCAGTGTCCCATGGCCACTGTAAATGCAAGGTCAAGAAAGAAAGAATCAAAGCTGAGAATATTAAAAGAAGACATAAAACGCGTGGATGGAACTTGCGATTATAATTTACCCGTATTTAAAGTAACTACCGGCTAAAACCCCGCCAGAAGTTGTTTACCTGAAGTGATTGCAACGTATATTTATTACATTTACGATGCCTCTCTTGGATGCTACAGTTGATAAGAGAAAAAAACCAATTTCTCTTGCATCATTTGTTGTACATCACCTACAGACTAATGAACGAGCGAATATAATAATAAGAAGAATATTCTAAGCATTGGCTTTGGATGTGCGCAGTTGACAAAAATAGTAACTTTTTCCGCTGCCAAGTTTTGCCTCAAGAGATTCATAATACAGTTATCCAGTATCTAAATCTACGTACAGTACACTACTCATGATACAACTACTGGTTAATATTATTAATGTGACATATAGATAGCACTACAAGGTACTAACTAAATCATGCAAAAGTATATCATGCCGGAGATAACATGCGAGGTTAGCAGCTAATAATCATGTTAAGGTATTTCTCACTACTGAAAAAAAAACATTATGTCCAGTTATACATGCATATCCAGTTTAAGCAGATTGTCAAGACTAAAATCCACTATTATGAGTGATGCTACAAAGGAATGCCTTAATTTCATAATTTGCATAACAAAGTAACTACATCGAAAATTTAACTAATTCTACCCTATAGTAAGTCTTATAATAGTGAAAAAATGATATGGCGACAAGATAATCGCCTTTGACATTCAGTGCCAATAACTGAATCCGCTTCTCGCTGCCCGCAAATTCACTGGGACCCCTCAACTCCATGCAAGGCCCTCAGAACGATGAGAAAAAAAAGTCAAAATGATAAGTTTGGTCAGGGCGATCACGTGAGCACTGATTCAAGCACTCTTGGGAGAAAAATCCAGACGCCTGTTTCCCTTGAATCCGGGAGCCAATGCGGAATGCAGATGGAATAACTGTTGAGTGGAATAAAAACGAGGGACTCGAAAATGTGGCGAACCGTTATACCTCAAAAATATTTAAAAAATGGATATATATAATATTCATGGGAATGAAACACGGGGAATTACGGTGAGCGCGCTTGCCTGAGCATGTGGAAGAGGGGTTTATTTCGATAAAAATAAAGAATTAAAAATAAAGAGTCGAGTATTATTAAAGCGCTCGCGAAAATTATCACGCTCCAGCTTTTTGCATTGAAAGTCCGAGTTTCGTAGCGATTGTGTCCGTGCGGGAGTGTGCTACTGCGCCTTTCGCCCTTGTATTGTGGGAATGGGCTGATCGCAGAGAGGGGGCGAGGAGGGAATGGGGGGAGGGGGTAAGGGCTGGGAGTCCATGACGGCTGCATTTCCATTATGAGTTATCGCGACCCGCTAAACCGACCCCACCATCCATCCGAGTGTTTTCTCCGTGGACCACCAGGAGCGCTGCTTTCCCCATCCGTCCTTCGCTCCCCGTTCCCCTACCTCCCGACAACTTTCCTCTCCCTCGTTGTTGTGTCGAATAAAAATTTCAATGGCGTTCAGAATGTAAAAAAAAAGCTTTGACATCGTTACGCCTTTAAAATCGCCGACCGAAACCCAGCTCAGGGACACCAGGAACCCAATTCGGTAAGGCCACGGTATTTTTGAGCCTCGTCAATGGCGAAGTTTCAGCCTCACAACCCTCATTAATTTCAAATAATACCATTATGAAAGTGAGGGTTTTACCAGACAGTGACGCATATACCAACATATTATCTAGGTTCGATGATATTCGTGGCATTTTGAACAAGACATCTGTGCGGTGAAGTGCAGTAAAGTAGAAGTAAGTTTTGCTTGGTTAACAGTAGAAGTTAAGAGTGAAATGAATGGTGTGAGAGGTAGAGGTAGGCTGAGAAAGTTGTGGTTGAATGTGGTTGAGGAAATTCTTAGGAGGAGGAATATTAGGAGTTTAAAGAACAGGAGGACGCGTAGGAAGCAGTGCATGGGGGTAAATGAGGAAAACGAGGTTTGTAGGGATAGGTCAGTATGAAGGAAATCATTAAAGCAGAGTTAGGCGTACAAATATGTATTTATGAGTGAAACTTTGTGACTCTGTCCTCTTTGGTAGGGAACAGCGTGATTGGTATGCATGTAACAGTAGAAGTACCGGAGGTGTCTTTTTGACCCCTTTTCATTATTGAAAGTCTATTACTTCTAACTAATTCGTCCCGGCTATTGCATATTTCTTGACTTTGATTACTTTTAGCAGGAGAGTATAATCTAAAAATAAAAACTTAATAGCATAAATAGTTTATGATGTACATTACCTTCTACCCATTAGTACCGAAGGGTCATTTTAAGCCCAGGCTCTCTCTCCCCTATTTTATTCAAGTATTTTCATTATAGAATATAGTTTTACAGTCATTCACTGAAGTATTATTAACAGTTCCGTAGCCGGACGTTATTACCCACGGGTAAGTTGCCACACGAAGACACAACAGACCCAGATTTCTCATGAGGACTTGGACCCGAGGCAGAAGTCCCGGGTCGAAATATGCATGCACTAAAACCTGTATGCTGGAATGACAAATTATAGTTCATTTATATTAACTTTTGCGCGATCAAAATAATGTACAAAACTAAACAAAATATTTTCGTAACAATTATCATATTATTTCAATTGAAAACGTCAAAATTTCAAAGGAAACAAAATATTTCTATGGAGTAATATTGACCACGGTCGATGCTGGTAGTTAGGCCTCACAGTCCGGTACTTCTAGTGTTAACCATTTCAATAAAAAAACTTCGTGCGGCGTACCATGATTGAAATAGATATGTGCGGTCTAGCTCAAATAGGTAAGCAAATTATGGCCGGCTGCACAAAAATTTAGCTATTCTTATGGCAAAGACTGTCATTTTATTGCTCTGAATGATTGATCTACTGTCGTTCCGCTGAATGATATCTACGCATGTTTATCAAAGGTGTACGAATATCTTTCGCAAATTACTAAGCCAACATTATTCAGCCAATGTAAGTCAATAAAATCATCTTTCGTCACAAAAAAATGTTTCTTCTAATTGATTATGCCTCCAACTGGTTCATTATCAGTCCACCCCTCAGATATTAGCAGAAATCAGAAAATTTTAGATCCATTTCATACGGGCAAATAAACCAGTAAACTTATAAACTCGTCTTTCGTCACAAAAAATGTTTTTCCTTATTGATTTAGCCTCCAACTGGCTCTTAACCTATCTTCCACCTCGGTTATTAATAGAAACTATAATAAATTATATCCTTTTAATCGGGGAAAATAAGCCATGAGGCTATTATTGAAACTAAAACAATAATATATTCTGAGTGCTTCTGTAGCGCAAACACCTTGACTAATAGATCTCATAGGAACTTTCGGCAACTGATTATTAGACTTAATTTGGAGCTATAGCCGGTGCGCAGTGAAAGGCGATCTCTGTGTTTCTTTTTCTTTTCTGGTTACAATCCTAGGATTGGTCTGCAACATTCTTCCACTTTATCCAATCTTGGGCCAAGCTTTTCACTTCAGTGTACGATTTGCAACCTAGTACCTTCATCAACTGTCCCATATAGTCTACTCTAGGTCTGCCCCTCTCGTTTTTTTCCCTTTACTGTACCTTCTAGTATGGTCTTAACCAAGCTTTCATGTCGCAGAATATGGCCAATCCAGGCGTTCCTTCCCTAGTCTAGTGCGTGGAAAATAATTCTGCCACTGTTACACAAAAGTTCGTTTTTGATAATGGCGCGCTTGAAAAAAATGCTCGAATTAGAGCTTTAATTAGCAAACTCGTCCAACGCCATTTAGAGAAAGGACACAAGTGACCGATGAACCCATGATGGTGGCCTCGTCTGTTGTAAATTTAACGGTCGTGAAGGATTTGTTTACTTTCACTTATTTAAATTCCTAATCGGTATGTTTCAACTGCACTCTTATTATGGACAGACTTAAGCCACTGTATTTCGGTTCCGAAAAAAATATCTCGTTTATGTCACTCCAGTTAAGAAAAAACCGGGCTTCAATGAATGTCTTGTGTTGGAAATAGGTAATATTTAAATACGCTGAAGTAAAAGCATACACGTACAAACTAAGCGTAGATTCCCAGTGACACCCAAACCCGACAATTTCGTTTATATTTCTGTTAGGTTCTTCAATTCCGTCGTCCACTACTCGCCATATCTTTTTCGTGTTCCCTTCATCCCTAGAAACTCTCAAATTATTTTGTATTATAAACAAAAAGGAGCTTGCATTCCCTTGTTTGTATCTTGTCTGGGGGTTGCATTTTCAATAACAAAACACACACTTAAATCAAGCGGCATGAAGCGCTTGGTCAGGAAGAATGGTTTCAACACAGCAATCATAGGCTGTTCTTCTATAGAAAAAAGTCATTTCTCCGAGGTAAATGACCCAGTCGGTGTATTTCTTACAACTCGTCCACGTCTTCCACGTTCACGTCTTGCAATTCGTCCACAAGAAGTCTTCGTCGAAGAACAGAACGCGAAACGGTTGAAAGTAAACGGACTCACCCGAGGATGGAGGTTTTTGAAAAAAAACAATGCTGCATTAAAAATACATGCCTTTTGCGAATGCAACTTTAAGGCAAAACAACATCATTAAGAAAAATGATATTTTTTTTTAGATTCACTCGCCTGGTCCTTGTTCAATCGTACAATATTTTCTCCTGAAGTTTTCTTAAATATAGTAGTTTTCTTAACTAGGGTAACCATCTTGTATGCGAATCGGTAAATCTTGAAAATTTAACCAAGTAAAACTTGCTCATCAAGATCAACGTATAGAGTAGGGGTTTGCTCCTAATAATAAGATAACAACAGAAAGGTTAATAAAATGTATTGAAAGCAGTTAAAATATATGCAATTAAAATGTAAGAAAGTGTATTACCTAACAAAAATGGTTGTTGAATGAATTTAAGTAAGAACGGTATTGGTGGAAAAAACTTGGAAAATCGTAGAATCCATAATTTGTAAGAAATTGAGTTTCAGAGAGCATGCAAGGAAATACTCCTCATATTCCACCTACGTCTGCAACTATCCCGAATTACAATTGAAAATACTTTGCAGAAGTCAGAATACAGGGAAACCACAAAAAGTAATAAACAGGACTGATACTCAGCAATATCATGGTGTTGAATTACCATGTTACAACGTAAACGAAATCGATACATCAAAGAAGTTACATGTGCATAAATACTTCGTTTATTCTAAAATTTGAAATAAAAGCGGCATGTCGAATGTTTAGTTGATATTAAAATACGTAATTTGAGTTCAAAACCATGTCTTTAAACTATTTCTCGAGGAATAACAAAAAGAGATGTATTACGCGTGATATGGTAGAAGTTCAGCATAATGAACCACAGAAATGGCAATTTTTCACAAGAAACGGTTTAAAACGACCATGGTTTCGATGCAATGCATCCTGCGAGGTTAGGGGTGGTATGTTAACCACCTCCAACCTCACACCTACCCTTCTCCCCTTCTCCTCCCAACCCCACCTCCTCCTCTGCAATATTTTGTATATATTCCCGATCTGTTTTTGTGTATATACCTGATGACGATTCAGTACATCGATACCATAGTCGTTTTAAGCCTTATCTAGTGGAAAATTGCCATTTCTGAGATTCATTTTCGAAGAATATTCTGAAAATCTCCCCCACAAGATATATAATGAAGCTTCCCCACAAGTGTATTGAATCTCAAATATTCAGAACATAGAGCGTTTTAGAGATTTTTTCACCTCTCTGTTGGAAACCTCAGAATCTTCGTCAGTCCCCATACTAATTGCTTTTAAAAGAGGTGTAAGCATATTTGTCTTCCCTCCAGGCAATTCGTAAGCATTCTTTCAAGAGCTCATTCACAGAATATGTATAGGCAGGTCAGAAATGTTACAGCATGAAAATTGTTAGTGCCGCAAATACAAGCAACCAGAACTAATTTTTTTAACACATTCATTTAAATAAATTGCCGCAGGCATTTAACTGAAAAAAAATCATGAATTATCTTCAAAACTAAAAGTATCGACGAACGTATACGATTTCTTACTCGCAATGGAGTGCCTGAGTGAAGAGCATGGTGATCGGGTTGGTGTGGTGGCTAAGTACTTGCCTAACACACAGGAGGCCAGGGCTCAAATCCCTGTCGAGGTGGATATTTTTCAGAGGAAACCCGATCCCTACTTGAGTGTCTTGTGGAGTACACTTCAAGTACAGTACTCCGTCTGTCGGATGAGACGTCAAACCGTGGTCCCCTTGGAGCCTATGGTAAAGATCAGGCTAATGCCGACGCCGGGTTTCTATCAACCCTCCCTCCCACACCTATCCCCTATGACGCAAATGACCTTAGCCGTCGGTACCCTCCCCAAATATCCAATCCAATCAAATTGAAGAGTTCCCACAAATGTCCCCTGGAAACTTTAGTTTCCATTGAAATTCGTCACGTTCTAAATTTAAAATGCGAATAATTAAATGAAAAAACCATTGACTCCATGCAATGTAAATCCTTCATAAATATCTCCCGCAAAGTCCCCAAAAGATGTAATAAGTCTGTCAGCAGAGGTAAAGTGAAGTGGCAGTGTTAGAGAACTTTATTTTAGACGAGACTTTTACCATCCTCCTCCACTATAAAGAGAAGAGTGAGGACCACAAATGCAAAGAATGAGAGGAAACGTCGTGGGCCAGAGGAAAACCATTTTTTTTAATGCGGCCAAAACTTTTTGCCACATTCATTAAAGTTGCCAGTGGATATTAACGAGTTAAATCTGATGTGTACCCATCATTCTAATTAAGAATTTTGCAAATGTAATTCATGCAATAAGCTCTCAAGTAAATAATTAGCTGAACGCACCATAAAAGGTGCCAAAGAAATTACAAAATAAATTTTACAGAGGTAGACTCCAGTGTAAGGTAATGAGCAATTGTTGAAATAGATATCTCAGAAACGATATATTGTGTACATTCATGCCTAGGGTATAACTGTAACTAACACCATATGGTCTACTTTGGCAGATCTGAGCAGCAATGAGAGTGAAAACCCGGTGCCGGAATAAATACCCTCCTTTTGTCGGTGATAACAAAACGATCCGACGTGAATTTTGGACTCTACTCCATATCCTTCCCTAGGGGCACATTCGGCGCACATAGCCGCCCGCTGCTCGCATTAATGGGTGGGCACAACATTTAACTGCACAGGGTGAAAGGCATGAGGATTGGATTCGCGTGAGTAAACTCTTTTTTCCCACTGACACTCGAGATACCGTAGGAGGTTGATGCGCCAGGATATATCAATAGGGCTAAATGTAGCTTGAACTGTAAACCTATTGAGTCGCTCTGACAACGGTCCTCGGCAAGCATAAGGCCACGAATTATTTCCTTGCGCCTGAGGCCATTCAGGTATTACATAAGGCATATTGTGGAGGAAAGTGGCTGTTATCCACTCAACTTGTCACGTAGAAATGTGTGAGGACCTAAGGCTACTTTACTTCAGAGTATATGTAAGTTAATTTTTTCGACAATTTTTGGACAAAAAATAAGTTCTGCAAACAGTGCGTATTTTTCCTTAAGGTCCTTAAAAATACAAACATATCATAAAAAACAGGTACTTTCAAAAATAACAAACGGTGGATTTATTAAGGGGTCCAGAACAGCATAAATAATGACATTGTGACAAGAGGAATCAGTGATTTATGCATTTTGCAAAAACGTCAAAAATAACTAAATCTACTTTGATATTTAACGTGATGAGCATTAGTAATATCCAACAAAATTTCCAAGCGTATCATCAACAAGTCCTGACTGTGTATTATTTCAGTCGAAGAAATATGTGGAAATTCTTAGATAGTTTGTTACTTCCAATTTTTTTTCACATCCTTCCCAAGACCTGATTCAAGGGCCACCAGTACAATGGAACGATCCACTACATCTAGACTTGCAGATTTGGAATAAAATGTCTCAGCAATATTCACTTAAATTACTCTGCTCTCATTCCAAATGCTAAGGAGGACCCTTTAAAACCCTTAGTAATTTGAATGTTAGGAAATTTAAAAAAAAGATTAAAATCATAGTCTCGTTGATCGATACGAGCATATTTTGAAAAGTGCAAAAAACATATTTTTGACTTATTTAAAACAATCTTCACTAAAACATGATATTTGGATGAAAACGTACAAATAATATATAGTAAAAAACTCCAATCCAACATCGAGGTCGCAAGCCTTCTTGTAAATTTGAACTCTGAAAGAAGATTACGCTGTTATCCCTAAGGTAACTTAATCTAATGATCAATAATATTGGATCCAATATTCATAAATTAATGTTGATAAAATAATTAAAAGTTAGTCATATATTTCTTGTCACCCCAACAAAACAAAAATTAAATTAATAATAAATCATTAAACAAAATAATATTAAAATAATTGATGTAAAGCTCTATAGGGTCTTCTCGTCCTCCAAAAAAAATTAAGCCTTTTAACACAAAAGTTAAATTCTAAATATACAAAGTTTATGTTTCGTTAAACCTTTCATACCAGCCTCCTATTAAAAGACTTATGATTATGCTACCTTTGCACGGTCAATGCCCCTTCTGACTACGCCATGTTGTGGGTGTTCTTTTAAAATTCTGTCCTCTTGAATTAACTGCAGCAGAAACCAAAAGGCATCAAAAACCGTCAGACATAAATGGCCTCCAATCTGACTCATAGAAGTGCATTAGGAGCAAAGGTACCTATCTGCGACAATGAGAACATTTTGTACTATGGTTGAGGATTTCAGGCAAAAGCATTGGGTGGAGACACCAATGCATAAAATTTATTAATTAATAGATTGGACACTTATCATCTGAACTCTGTCTTTTCCACTTACAGAGACCACTATAGGCAAAATATTGAAGAGAGTAAAAAGTGAATCCCCTTTCTCGAGCATTTGGCTGTCTCTTGGAGGTATTACATAAATACCTCAACAACATCTACATCTACATAATACCCAGCGAACAGCCACATGGGCATGTGGCAGGGGATGTTAGGTCACCAGCTGTGTAAAGGTGTAAGTTTTTTGGAGATGAAATGGTGACATGTATTATAGGAGTGTATTTAGTGGAGTTCAATTTTTAATGTGATCGCTTAGTGTTCACGGAAAGAACGAATTTTTGTACTTATCTGTTCGGCAGTGTACCTCTCTTATTTTATCGCATCTGTCAGACCTAAAGATGTTGTGAGGAGTCATGATAATATTCTATATGTCGCTCTGAAAAATATTCAGTTCTGAATTTATCACGCAACCAAAGCGTAGCGTGTAGCCTCCGAGTCTCTAGGGGCTCCCTTCTTAATCCCTCTTAATGTTGTTAGAGACTATATGTACGCTCGTTGCAATTTTTAACGAAGCGTGTGTTTTTCTTTGTATTTCATTCATTTTTTGGTTGTCTTTATGACCAGGGTCCCAAAGTTTGCGGCGTATTCGAGGTGTGGCCTAACCAGAGCAAAGTATCATCTCTCTTCTACTTTTTCATCCGAGAACCTTCCTATTACACGTTTAACAAAACCTTGTTTCATTAATGCTGTGCCACATATGTTTTGTATGTTTAATTCCCACGATATATCAGAAATTCAGGTAATTCCAAGATATTTTACTCTATCTTAAGATTTTATGTTAACTCCACCCATAGCATAGGTATGGCATTTTTGTGGTGACTTTCGCAGGAAGTCGACAATACAATTTAAATTCGATCAGCAATTAAAAGAGCGTGACGTAGAGGTTTGATGCGTTAGTGGGAGGACTTGTCCACGGTAGGAAACGCAAGCGACCTGGACAAGGCGGGCGAAGCCGTGACTGGTTTATCTATAAACCTCCAACATACGTACCGTCATTCCAGTTCCCCTTTCCGGCCCATCCTCGGTATCCCAATGCCCTCCCAGCTCGCCCATGGCTCATTTTTCTCTTCCTCCAGTTCCTCTGCTTTGTTATCATCCCTTCCCATTGCTGCCCGGAAGATCCCGCTTTAGCCTCTCCCTCCTCACTGTCCTAAATAATCCCTTGGCGCTGTGTAAAAGCTTCCCTCGAGAGGGCGTGCAAATACGTATTGGACCGCTCATCCCCTCACCCCCCTCTTTTACAACCTCCAGGATGATACACTCTGCCTACCCTCCCACCCCCGCGACACAAAGAGTAGACCTCACCGGTCGGTTTCAACGGTGGTTATACTTCTCCCCCGCATCCAAGCTTTTGCTGACTACCGCAGGGTATTATTCGCTCTCTCACAACGTGCTGCTGGGGGCGCAGGGGAGAGGTGTGGGTGTGGAAACAATAGGGTAAGCAGAGCGGCCACGGGACGGAGAATTTAACAAAGCATGCGCGCTACGGGCTGCCGTGCCCTGAGCGCGCAGGGCCTACACTTGCCCCATCAACGCTACACACTAAATAATGGGAGCTTACCGGGGGAAAAATTTCCTTGTCCCTTTCAGCCTCTTCCAAGCCGCTTAGGGTCAGTGTACAGCGATGCAATGGGAGGCGCTGATTGGGGCGCATCTCACAAGCCTTTTGTCCGAGAAATATCGGTGCATCACATCGTGGATGGTTCGATCGCTTTAACGCCGATCGAGCGAAATGTTTCCTTCATTAGATACATCAGAGCTCTAAGAAACCGTGTTGGAATTTGAAAAATAATTAGGAAAGCCACTATCACATCAAATCACTGAGTCAATGATGTCAAGAGTCAAATCACGGAGAAATCAATGAAATTGATCTCACCTTACATCAGCATCTACATAATACCCTGCGAGCCGCCGCATGGGCGTGTGGCAGGAGGTGTTATGTCACCAGCCGTGTAAAGATGTAAGTTTTTGGGATGTTAAATGGTGACGTGTATTATAGGAGTGTATTTAATGGAGCTCTGTTTTTATTGTGGTTGCTTATTGTGAGCGGAAAGAACGAGTTTTTGTACTTATCTGTTCATCAGTGTATCTCACTTATTTTATCGCATCTGTCAGACCTAGAGATGTGATGAGGCGTCGCGATAATATTCTCTGTGTTGCTCTGAACCACATCTGTTTTGAATTTCTCAAGAAAGCTAATCCTAGCATGTGGCCTCCGAGTCTCTAGGGGCACCCACCTTAATCCCTCTAAAAGGAATAAGACACTATATGTTGGCTCGTAGCAGTTTTTAACGAAATGTGTTGCTTTTATTTGTACTCTACTAATTTGTTTTGGTTAAATCTTTATGACCGGGGTCCCAAATATTCGCAGCATATTCGAGGTGTGGCCTTAACAGAGCAAAAGAGAATATCTCTTTGACTTTTTCATCTGACGACCTTCCACATATACGCTTAAAAAACCTAGTTTCTTTAATGCTGTACCACATATGTTTTTTACGTGTGTTCCCCAAGATGTATCAGAAGTTAAGGTAATTCCAAGATATTTTACTGTACGTAAAGAAAAATGTGTCAAAATATCTTCCGTGCTACTTTTCGGGATACTTTCGGCCTAAAATTAGATGTCATTTAACGTGGAAAACGGTACGGGTTTGCATTAGAGAGGTTCTTCATTAAAATAATGAGGAATGTCTCACACTTAGATCTCGTCGGAAATATAACAGAGTGTAGTTTATATACATCCTATCTTTTTTTATAAATGAATTATATAATAATTGTAGTAATTTTTTCAGAGTCAATAAAACACTTATGCTTTGAAAGAGTTTTAAACGCACCACATGAAAAATCGAGTCGAGTTTTATATGCTGAGAATATTCATCGTATAAATGCACTCTACAGCACCATTCTTATCCTTGAGTATTCAACCAGAAGTTTTGTTGGCAGGATTTCTCCAAGTCTGGTGATCACCTGTCACTCACTTAAGCTCCGTGTACGAAAGGCAGCATGAATCGTCTGCAATTTGGACAAATTACTCCAACCCAGTTCTGCCTCTTGCGTTTATTCCTTCCACACAGCCCTCCAGTAGGTGGAGCAATAGTTCTTTGTTTCTTTGTATGTGCAAAATTCAGGAGTTGCGATGTTTTCTGATTACATTTCATAGACTATGTATATCTCTGCATATCTTAAGATCTCTCCCCTGGTAATTTTACTATTATTTAATGTACTATTTTTGAGCTGAATATGTGTGTCATTTGCATGTGTTTGAATGCTAAATGTGATAATTCCATGTGTAGTTGTACAATTAAGGTGTTCCCTTCTGTAGTAGGTAAGTTGGGCTACATCATTGGAATGAAAGTATGACTAGCGATGCAGTCAGGAAGGGGTATGAAGATAGTTGAGGAGGAGGTTAGGGTACAACGTCGAAATTTTAAAAAATAGCAAACATATTCGCGCATGTACCTTTCTATAAGCATTAATCTGCTAAATTTACACACGGCCTTTGATAACATGGGTATAACATGGCATCAGACAAAAATTGAAACGACATAAATCGAGATTTTACTGTATATGGTAGGCTCTAACCGAACCTACGAACCTCTCCTATTGGATGCAAGAATATTTTCCAGACAAAGAGCTCAATGATAAAAAATCTTTTGATATATTAATGTGAAAATAAAAAAAAACTCTCATTTTGCGCTTAGGATAGCACCCCAAATCTGGTTCTTTCCCCTGCTAAAAAAACTGGGAGTCAAACGGAATACATTTCGGACCAGTCAACCAGATGAAAAAAAATATCTTTCTGTTTTGATGGAAAATAAAGGAAGCTCCGAACAGCATGATGGGAACACGCTCATAATTTATTCAAAGGATATGCACATGGCGTTCTCTCCACGACCAGCGCCCAGGGTCACCGATCATTTTTCCCCGCCGGCCAATCCCTCTAAATTATTTCGATATCCCTTCGCCAGCCTCTTATCAGAGCCCTTTCGACGAGCGTCCATGATAATTAGTGAACGAGCCGGAATATCGAATCGTCAATATGCAAATCAATCGTCACGGGAGACATTGTCCCTTTTCTCTCGGGGAGCTTCGCTTCACCCTATTCCATTCACCACTCCAATAACACTTCACATTCCCTTTTCCCTACTTTTTCCTCATCCATCGTTCCCTCAACTTCTTTTCAAGAGGCAGTAAAACATGGTGGCAGTTGACCAGCAATCTCTTTGCATCGGAAGAGTGCATTCTCCACGAGCTGGATTTGCATGCTCGAGTTAAGTAGTCCCGCGTTTGACTCTTTATTTGGCAAACCTACATTGTCATCTTCGAAATGCTCAATACATTATTCAAATCAACTTTACACGTCTCCATGGCCGTTGACCCAGTTGTTCAGATGGACTACCGATTATAGAAAACTGAATGAAGTCGTAAAGCCGTAGCTGAGCGTAACAAAATACAGCTTTGTTCGGATCATATATATTACCATGAAACACGGTAAAGGCTTTTCAAAGAAATTTTGATTTGATTGCAGCTATGTTAGAAACGCTGCCAGACATGTTCTATTCTCTTAGCACAACTCCTGAGCCTACCCCTTGCATGCGAGACCTCCTTTTTCTACCTTTACGCTTCGCATAGGCGAATGCATCAAGTTTCGTTACCATTAACACATAATTTAAAGTTTTCGAAAAGTGTTTTGACCCAGAGAAGCGTCAAATGATGAGCATTTCAAAACACAATACAAGCTACTGCATTTTATTGTTAAATGCCTTACTTTATGAAGATGCTATTCAAGCATATTATATACCACTCATATTCTACGCCGTGAAAATATTTGAGTGAAGCGTGGTCTCTACGGATGGTAAATATAGGATTTAGAAATACAGATTAGAAATAAAGAGAACCTTTCAAAGCTTGGTGCTGAAGGAGGATGCTGAAAATGAAATGGATGAAAGATTAAGAGATGATGAAATACAGTAGACAAAAAGAGGAAAGAACCATATGGAACACCACATAGAAAAGAAGAACCAAATGGATTTTACAGTGTCCAATGCATCAAATGGACACACTAAGGGAGACAAGATGGGCTTGTGAAGAATATAATTGAAGGAGAAGTAGAGGGAAAAGTACCCAGAGGATGACCCAGGAATTAATACAAAGACCAAATAAAGAATAGTATTCATAGGAGGAGCTACCAGGGTGTAAAGGAACTAGGATTAGATTGGAAAGGATAGAGGGATGCTGTCAACAACCAATCTTAGAGTTAAACAACCAACACAACACGTAGGCACTATTACATACCACTTAGCCGCAGTAAATACTACGTGGAAGTAATACGTCCTATATACGTAGCAGTGATGTGTTTTGTTGTTGAGTGCAATGGCAAATCCCCACGCCGACGTTCATTTAGCACGTTCAGAATCAAACTAAGACTATTTACCTATTTAGTCTAAGCCTAAGTCTATTTAAGATTATTTATCTCCTGATTTTAGAGCTAGATAATGCGCAAATTTATTGAAACCACCAAATTATTTTAAAAACCGGTTTCTTTTAAAATCACTCATTTTCGTCGATTGTTACAATGCTATGTCTCTCATTTAGTAGAGTAGGTTTTTTTCGTAACACAGTTTGAGCGAAATATCATTTTATTTAAAAATCAATTTATTTGGTCTCATTTTAAAGAAAAATATCTCACCCTTCTAATCACATAAAAAATTCATCCCCTCACAACATTACATTCGGAGACATTCACCAAAAAATACCAGCCGTTTTTCATGGGAAATGGTACGTGTATGCACTCCAGAGAGATATTATTTACAAAAGGATTTAGGTATTTCTAACACTTAGATGTCGTAAAAAACTAATAGTGTGTAGTTTCTATGTTTTATCAACTATTTTTTTAAATTAATCATATTGTCACCGCAATAGGTTCTTGGGTATCACAAAAAAACCTTCAGTTTTGAAAGAATTTCAAACCAACCGCGCGAAAAAAATGAGTAAAGTACAGAGTTATTTAAATATTTTCATTTAATTACTTACAACTCCTGTCATATAAAACTATAATATTGCACCATTAATACTGCAATATTAATTTGATGTGTCCTACAGCTGGTGAAATTAAAACGTATAATTCAAATATGGTCTCTATTATGACTAAGGAACTATCGGACAACCTAAAAGTATTTCATTTATGGCTGATTCGATATTATGCTCATGATAGCAAGGGCTGTAGGAAAAGTTTCCCAGTAAAATTAAAAATGAAATGGAGCATGACTGCATATGTTTGCGCTCTTTGATAATTTAGACATTAATATCCTATTTTAACTGCCATTTAAATCATCCTTGGTTAGAAAAGTTAAACAAATGAACAAATTAAAATATTTAGGAAAATCGCATAACGCTAATGGTTGCTGATTTTAGTATGGCTTCTTCATTACGAGAACTGCAGCATTGAAAATGGTATATTTATTTTGCGAAGTTTGAGAAAATTAATCTCCATTCTCATTAGTATCGACTTATCAATCTAAGGTTTGCCACCACTCACGATTTATTGGGTGTAGAATTGTAAAAATAGGTTTCATTGCCCACATGTTTGGAAACGAGGCGGCTAAACCCCAGCGGTCTGAAAACGCCTTTTCCTTTCAAAATTCCCCATCGCTTCCCCTATGGTAGTTTGAGCGAAAAATCAATTTACCAAGAAATCAAAGAATTTGGTCTCATTTTAAAGAAAATATATCACCCTTCCATTAACACCAAAACTTCAACCCCTTACCACATTACTTTCCGAGATATTTTCCAGGAAATACCGTCCCTTTTACGTGGAAAATGGTACGTATATGCACTCCAGAGAGACCTTACATTAAAAATGAGGCATTCCTTACACTAAGATCTCGTCAAAAAATCAACAGTGTGTAGTTTGTGTGAAGTTTGTGTGTTTTCTGAACTATTTAAAAAAAATGTATATATTGTCACCAGAGTACATCCTTCAGGATCACAAATAACCTTCCGTTTTGATGGAGTCTCAAACGAACCGCGTGAAAAAAATGAGTCAAGTTAAAGACTTATTTAGATATTTTAATTTTATTACTTACATTTTCTGTTATATAAAACAATAGTGTTGCTTCATTAGTAATGCAATATTTTATTCATGTGCCCTACAGCTGGAGAAATTAAAACTTGTATATAGAATAGGGTCTCTATTATGATTAGGGAGCTACCTCGCTCGCACTACCTTAACAAGGCTGGAATAGTAATCATGAGTCATCGAGGGCACATTTAAATATCTTTCCAAGTAAGTCAAAAAATATTCATCGACTACACTTTCCTTAACTGAATTTGTTTACGCGTTGGAAATAAGCATGAATGTCGTGGTTTATATGATAATTTCTATACACAAGTCGAATCCAAGGTGGATAAGTACAACCCACCAGAAGAGATTTCCTATAAGACTGTTTATGGGTTTGTCCGAGTGAAAACTACTGATTCACCGCGGGTGAGGGAAGCATTGGGTTTAGAAAAGAGGGGTGGTTTGCAAAAGCCAGTCGACGAATGATTGGGGCAGTAGGGTCACGCACGGCGGAAGGGAGACTTATTCGGGCTGAGTACGGCAGGGGGTGTGACGCGGGAAAAAACTCCTTTTATTTTGATATGAATCTTTTTAAGTTGGGCCGCTAATCAAGAGTCATTGAGTGCACATATTTAAAACTTTAATAAGTCGAAAAGAATTCTAAGACCACACTTTACATAGTTACACCTCTTTATACTGTGGAAATAACCATACATGTTGTAATTTGAATGATGCAAGAATTGTGTAATATAAATTTTGAATCCATTAAAGCCTTGTCAGGCTTAGATTTACGGTGCAAAATTATAATTTCATGCCAAAGACCAATTAAAAAGCGAGTATGTAATTCGCTATGATACCTTGGTATTTGCAGGAAACCATTAGAATTATAATTATTGTATTTTTTTCGCGGTTATGAAAAATCAGTACACATAGAATCACAATACCTATACTGTTAAGAATGAAAAGACGATAGTAAATTTCCACACTGTTTAATAAGCACCGACCATGGGTTCGACACTTAATATCACTCTCAAGGTACAAAAATTATATTTCCAGTTCCATATATGCCCCTTAGCAAAACACAGGTTGAGGGGAGGGGGTAGATTCTGACAGTGGAGAGGGGAAGGGAGGGAACATACAGAGGTGGAGGAGTTCGGAGTGTCGTAATTACCAGTAAACAAAATACATACATACCCATCACGCCGTTCCCTTCCGGGGTAGGCACAGTCACAATGCTTCAGTCATTAATACTGTACACCTAACTCTGCTTCAATGGTTTCCTCCATACTGACCTATCCTTGCAAACCTCTTTTGCCTTGTTTACCCCCATACACTGTTTCATACACGCCCTCCTGTTTTTAAGATTCCTAATATTCCTCCTCCTAAGAATTTCCTCAACCACATTCAACCACAACTTTCTCGGCCTACCTCAATATCTCACATCATTCATTCTACTCTCATATATCTGTTTCGTTATTCGACTCTCATCCATTTTCTCCACATGGCCAAACCAACGAAGCACACTCCTTTCATACACATTCATTACTGGGGCATTTAACCCACATTCATTCATGACCGACTCATTCCTGACCCTATCCATCCTACTTTTGCCGCAAATACTCCTCAGATAAAATACCCACGGCGTTTAGTCTACTCTTATGTATCCTGTCATACCCATGTTTCACTACCATATAGCAAAGTGGGAAGCAAATATACACTTTTGTACACGGCAATTTTCGCTTCCTTAGACAGGCACTCATTCCTTGATGTGCTCCACATGCTACCTACCACTTTCCATCCGGCATTCGCATGTCTCTTTATCTCCTCATCTATTCTTCCATCTTTCGCATACACCTTACCTAAGTACATAAAATCATCCACCTGTTCAATTACTCCACCATTCGCCCTCATCCTCCAGTTATTCTCCCCATTCTCCTTATCAAAAACTACTACTTTAGTCTTGCACGCATTTACTTTCAATTCCATTCTCTCCGTTGATTCACAAAACTTATCTAGGAGCTTCTGTAATCCCTGTTGACTGTCTGAGACCCAAACAGCATCATCCGCATATAGAAGAACTCACACATTTACATTTCCAATCTAAACACCGTCGTTTTCACTACATGCATCTCTAACACATTTTTCCATAAATACATCAAACAGCCATGGAGACATTACGCATCCTTGCTTTACATCCCGATTTATTACAAACCAATCACTCAGAACCCCGTTAACTCTTACACTTGCCTTACTATTGTCATACATCGCCATCACATTCAATAACCGCCCATTCACTCCATAGTCTCTCAAAATCTTCCACAACTTCTTTCTATTTACTCTGTCATATGCCTGCTCTAAATCGACAAACGCACAGTACACTTTCTTTCGGACACTCATACATTTTTCTATCACTTGCTGAACTGCAAAAAGCTGGTCACTACATCCTCTTCCAGACATGAACCCGCACTGCACACCCCATATTTTGTCATAAGTAATATTCCTCACTCTTGATTAATATTTTACTGAACACTTTTCCCGCGATACTCAATAAACTAATGGCCCGATAATTATTACATTCGGTCTTTCCTCCCTTCCCTTTGTACAACGGAACAATGATACCATTCTTCCAAACCGCTGGAACAAAAGAAGCCTGTAAGCAAAAATTGTATAGTTCACGCAGTCTACAAATTAGTAATTGTTTCCTCCACTATTGCTTACTGGTAACTGGCTGGTGTAAATTACCAGTAAACAATAGTGGGGGAAACCAGCAAAAAGGGGGGGGGGACAGGTGCAGTTGAAGGTCAAAAACAACAACCAGGTTACTGGGTTCCAGGACATGTAGGAAGTATTAAATTCAAAAGAGGTTATTTAGTCATAAAAACTACGTTATTACAAATACTATCCGGACTATTCATAATTTCATATTTCTCGTAGAAATCCAGTTTTGGCCCTTTGTCACTAAAATGAAAAAAATCCAAGTCCATCCATCCCAATTGCGAAAATGGTAAAAACTAAACAATTGTTTGGCAAAACAAGATTTTTCGTCATTATTTATACGAATTTCTTCGTCTTCGTTTCGAAAATACGTCATTATTTATACGACTTTCATACGAATCACAGTACTTCAAAGTACATATCAATTGCCACAGGGCAAAGTACAAAATTTGGGATTACATAGCAAAGAAACCAAATTTTCACATGTATTTTTTCGTTTTCATCAATACATATTACCTGTAAGTTCAAGTATGCAAATTTTCACGTAAATATCTTCATAAACGAAAATCGCTGAGCCCACTTTAAGGAAGTCTGCTTCCTCTCGAGTCGACCTCCTTTCTAAACTTCCTGCTTTGTGCTCTATCCTCCCCTCGCCCCAAATGGATGAACACTTGCGCGGGCATTTTTCCGTGTCCTGCACACTAACCTCTCGGTCACGTTCCCAAGGAGTAGTGAAGTGACTGGGGCGAAAGCGGAGTAGAAAAGCAAGCGCTTTGCATCTCACGGCGAAACACTTTGGCACATCATCACATCCCGCAGACGCGCCGAGCGCACGAGTGTCTATGAAGACTCATTTTTCACGCGGTCACAATAAAACAAAGGACAATAAAAACGGTACTTACAAAACCATTTTTTCAGTTTGTATTTACTTAGAAAAGGAAATGGAACATCTTTACATAGTATGTTACAACTTAAATGAAGTATTTTACCATATTAGTTCTCTTGGAGCTAAATGTAGCCATAACCGTAATCCTTCCCAGATATACCACTAAATATACACCGCAATAAATAATATATAATAATTGACAATAAAATCAGTTAAAAGTTTACTTAGAGTTGTAATTATAGTTTAACCATCGCTCATTATTTCCCTGAATTTCCCCATTCGTACGAGAGTTTTTGCTGGCTTACTATTTCACGTTAAGATGGCTTCGTGATAGCACACCGATACCGGTGGCTTCACTTTGTAGGATATACAAAATTGGAGGCATGTTTCCCACGTAAGGTCTGAAGTTGATAACCCCGACATATTTCACTTGATCTGAAGGCCATGTGTTCACAAATTTTGAACCTATTTGGACTGCAAACATTTTCATTTACCTTATGCTTTTTCTCGGGTAATACCTATTAAGTCCTTGTTAAAATCGAGATGCGCGCTGAAGAAAGTGCGACGTAAATCGAAACAACGTAAAACGGAACGGCACATATGTGACCTCTTGAAGTTCATTTATTACCAAGGCATCAATATTAACGTTCGTATATTTACCTTCAATCATAAATAAATTTGATAAAATGAATATGATATCCAAGATTGGGTGTATTTTCCACACGTTAGGTCTGATGTTGATAATTTCGAGATATTTGACTTAATCTGACGACCTTGTGTTCACATATTTTGAATCTATATGGGCTGCAAAACAATTTCATTTACATATGCTTTTTCTCCGAACACATATAATATTCGGAGAAAAAGCATAAGGTAAATGAAATTCTGAACATATTTAACATTCGCGACCCGGTGTGTCAGTACACCGCATATACCTCCTAGTGGTGGGTCACAGGCAACGATATGCTGGCTCTGAAGGTAGTTCTTTCAGAATGGATCCTAGCTTGAGTAGAATAGTGAAAGCGGGCTATGGTATTGCTTTGCTTTGGTTTCTCTTGTGGAATACTGGCGAAAATGTGCCAAAACTGACTGGTAGTGCGCCGTAACCGTTAGCAGGGAAAGCTGCACGTGGTGCGGGTACTGCAAAGGCTGGTAACCTTGCATAGTCTATTACAACTTACTCATAACAGTCACAGAGTAGCCTCGGACGGCCACGAAGCCATGATGGGTGGCGCAAGGTGAATAAGGTTGGATCTGTGAACTGAAACGTGTCGCACGCATTAAAATACCTTGTGGAAAAGTGAAATTGTTGTTTGTTATAACATGACGAACTTCCGCGATATCTCGTCTGAATCTGTTGAAATTATTCGGCATGGTAGCAGAGCATATCAGGCCAAACTATTTCTTGATTTGTCAGTGAAATTCCATAAAGCGGAATTAAACATCGTCTTAAACCAGAAATACCTCAACTTCGACCTTACTCCCAAGCATGTCAAATGTATAAATGTGATGTGCTCTCTACTAAATATGTCTTGTACCTGATGGTGGCTCTGTGAGCTGAAACGCGTCGTACGCATTAAACTATCGAGTGGAAAAGTGCAATTGTTGCTTCTGTTGTAAATTGACGAACTTCCATGACATCTTGCTTGAATCTCGGAAATCAAAAGGTTCTAGTTTCGGTCCACTAAATAGATTTATTCTTTGCGACTCCGGTTTCATCACATAATGACATCTTCAGGTGTCATTATGTCTTGGTCTACATAATACCCTGCGAGCCACCACGAGGGTAATGTGGCAGGGGCTGAAGATCACCTATATGTGACGAAACCCGAGTCGTAAAGAATAAATCTATTTAGTGGACCACTACTGGAATATTTTGATTTCCGATATGGAGAGGTTCCACAAAGTGAAGCCTGAATTTATTAGTTATATAGCTTGAATCTGTTGAAATTATTCGAATTGATATTTTACTGATTGAACTGAATTGATATTACTGATTCACTAGAACCTAAAGCTCATGGAAAATGGCTTCGGTACAGATTGCATTAAAAGTAATTTGGGCGTTAATGGGTTAAGAGAGGATATATATGACTAATTAAATACGCAAAAGTATGGCACAGGTTCAATTTTCTTATCATCAAACCGGGAGAATGTTTTCGACGCCCCTTGCTAGCGTGGACGTCACATCGAATCACACGTGAATCAAGGACTTGGAGCACCTGCATCCCTCGCAGTCTCCACTTCCACTCCACCACTATACTATCGCCCATGCTCCCCCTCCATTCATCCCCCCCACCATCCACCCTCCGACAGAGTGCCTTTCTGTGCGCAGAGAGAGAAAGGAAGTTCGCCCCGTGCTTCGTCATACGGCCGCTTCCTTCTGACGGTGGCGCGCGAGACACGTGGAGTGGAGAGACGCCAACAAAAACGGAGAGGCGGAGGGAAAAACGTCAAACGTGACTGAAAGGCGTGAGCTCTCCCGTCTCTCCATCCGTCGCTTCTGCCAAAGACTTCGCCGGGCGCGACCTTTTGAAGTCTCGACGGCAGTGGTGTCCACACGGAGCAGACTCACAATGAGACAGCGCGGCAGACTTCTAGGCTGCATCAGAGGAGTGCGGTTGGCCCGTGGAAGTCGCCGTTGGGCGAGGATTGAGGGCATTCGCGTGCCATTGGAGCGACTGCGGAAAGTCGTCGAGAGAATACGGCCGATGTGGATGTGGAGAAGTAACTGTGTCTGCTTCCCTCTTTTAACGTGAAACTTCACATTAATTGGAACAGATGTAAGGTGCATATGGCTGGCGGCGAAGCTCTTAAATTTAGCATATCAAACAGTTATTTGTAATTTGAAAGTAGAAAGTGTACTCCATTCTAAAGATGACTAAAATAATAAAATAAACCAAAGTTTTGGCATTTGTTGGTGTCATCGTTTAAAAAATGTAACAGTGAAGTATGGGTATGAAACTCCGCTTATGTAAATTACGGTAGATCAAAGTGACATTGTTCATTAAGTTCAATGGTGGGTTCATTCGAAATCATTTTGGTTGCACAAAAAATATAGGCATTAAGTATAACTATTTTTTTAAAATAGTGGAAGACTTAAGTTTTGAAGCATTGCAGCAGTTTGAAAGGAGGTCGTTTTACATTGAATATGTCTATAAAACAGTTAATAAGAAAATTGACACCAATTGAAACACGTTAAATGAAGAAAGAATGCAGATTTCAGAACCAAAGACAATCCTTTAATTTCTCGTTCCATAAGGTTAAAGGAGCGACAGAATCTCGAAGAGGAGTGCAGACACCACCAACAACAAATGTGCCTCAATGACATAAGGCAATAAGATAAACATAAGGCAATAAGGGGACACGAATCGATCGAATTTTGGTCTTACCAGGGATAATAAACTAGAGGTAGTTTAGTTGATCACGGTATCACTCAGTTTTTAATATTGTTCACTGCCAAGAAACTATCAACTACAAACGTCAATTCAATAACTACCGATCGGAGATGAAAATATTTATATTTTAGCCCATGACGTAATGATGTATCAACTGCCAATTTAATTTTTAAATCGTCATTGTTGAAAAACTAGCTAATTTGTACAGTATTTGAACAAGGGGGAGATGAAATTGCCATTTTAAGCCTGAGGTTACTTATAAGGCTTCACCATTGCGTTAGGAGGAAAATATTCGCTAGAGTTTTTAATAATGGCCATAAATATTTTTTATCTATAATTCTATCGCTAAAATATAAAGTATACCTATTAGTATAAATTGACCAGGGAATTACAATTAAAATAACTTGCTCATTTTTTCAGCAACATTTACCGTTAATTTGAGTGTTTTTCTGCGGCGGTTCTATTGCCACTTCGCTTCTCACGCTTTTCCGCTAATAGTCTCCTTAAATCGGCTACATGTCTTTCTGTAAAGCCCGTGTCCTACGAGCCAGCACAAGTTATGGGTTGCTCGCTGAGATGACAAATTGACTGAATCGTTTGGTAATTCAAGAGAATGAAATAACCACACAATAGACCTTCAATTCATTATGAATTACCTTAACTTCTAACATATCGTAGAGAAAACACATAAAAAACGTATATGGCACAGCAATAAAGAAACTAGGTGTTGTTAAGAGTATAATAGGAAGGTCCTTGGCTGAAAATTAAAAGAGAGATGTTACTTCGCTCTGGTTAGGCGACATTTCCAATACGCCGCGAGCATTTGGGACCCCGGTCATACATATTTAGACAAAAAATTAATAAAATACAAGGATAAACTGCACGCTTCATAAAAAACTGTTACGAGTGAACATATAGTGTTTCACTCCTAGAGGGATTAAGGTGGGAGCCCCTAGAGACTCGGAGGCTACACGCTAGGCTTAGGTTGCTTTTTTTCAGAACTGGTGTGTTTAAGAGCAGCACAGAGAATATTATCATGACGCCTCACCACAACTCTAGGTCCGAAATGAATGATAAAATAAGAAAGATAAATTGCCAAAAAGATAGGTACAAGAATTCGTTCTTTCCAGGCGCAATAAGCGACCACAGTAAAAACTGGGTTCCTCTAAATACACTCCCATCATACACGTTAACAGTTCACCTCCCAAAATCTAACATCTTTCCACGGGTGGTGTCCTAACACCCCCTACCACATGCCCATGCGGCGGCTCGCGGGGTAGTATGTAGATTCTAGCATAATTAAAAATTTCACCATTTTTGAATGAACTGTCGAAATATTACGACTAAAGTATGATATACCTTGTGGATTGAAGCCGGGTAGCATGATGATATATATGTAGCTGTAGATGAATGAAAGGACCACTCCCTTGGAAGTAGGTATGTCAATGATGGAGTGAAAGCAAGTATGTCGGCTCAAATCATTTTGGCCGGAGTAGAGGGCGCTAGCCATGGTGGTCAATGCCTGGAGCTGTGACGCAGTCCATCACCTTCGTTCCCCTTTGGTTAAATTAGCGTTTACATCCTAACGCACCAATTTTGCCATACCCCAATATTTTACATTGAGAACTCACTCGTAATCAGCAAGCATTTACTACATTTAAATGAATTCTCGTGGATATTACTATATTTATTTAAATTAATATTATTCAATATTACTAGCAAAAAAAGTAAAATCGAGTACAATCAATAGATCCAAGTTACCCATACACGTTAAAAAAAAATACTATAATGATTTAAAATAAGGAAGATATTCTTGCCACTCTGTGACTGTGACGAGTAAGTTGTAATAGAGTATGCAAGGTTACCAGCCTTTGCAGTACCCGCACCACGTGCAACTTTCCCTGATAACGGTAACGGCGCTCTACCGGTCAGTTTTGACACATTTTCGCCAGTATACCACAAGAGAAACCAAAGCATAGTAATACCCTAGGCCCGCTTTCCCTATTCTACTCAAACTAGGATCCCTTCTGAAAGGACGACCTTGAGAGCCAGCATATCGTTGCCCGCGACCCACCACTAGGAGGTACATGCGGTGTACTGACGAGAGTCGAATAATGATACAGATATGTAAGAGTGAAATGAATGGTGCGAGAGGTAGAGGTAAGCCGAGAAAGTTGTGGTTGAAGAAATTCTTAGGAGGAGAAATATTAGGAGTTTAAAGAACAGGAGGACGCGTACGAAGCAGTGTATGGGGTAAATGAGGCAAACGAGGTTTGTAGGGATAGGTCAGTATGAAGGAAATCATTGAAGCAGAGTTAGGTGTACAAATATGTATTTATGAGTGAAACTTTGTGACTGTGCCTACCCCAGAAGGGAATGGCGTGATTGGAATGTATATATGTATGTAAGAATTCTTGTTGTATATCCGCTAATATGGGCATTATTCCGTGCTATCTTAAGGCAAGCAATAAAAGAACACGGGGAATCAATATGGTGGATATTTTGGTAGTCTAATGACAGTTAGATGAAGTTGTCCCCTCTCTATCTACCTCAATAGATCAAACCATACCTACTAGATCTCGACGTCAGTATCATAAAATAGCTAATATATAAAGTCTCATGCTTTGCAAAGTACCAGGCGATATGGTATTTGCATTTGCAGAGCAGGTAAGCATATGAGGAACGAAAATCTTTTTCCTGATCCAACGTTAGGATTTTCTTAACTCACAAATCATTGCCAAAGATCGATCCTTCTCAAGCCCACGTTATAGTGCGTCTTTTTGCGGAACATGCATCGGAGGAAAGACAAGCCCTCAAATGAAAGTTGGTGAAACGTGCAGGAATGCACTCGTTCCAGGAACTAAAACATGGTATCAATTTACCGACCTTCGGCGGAGAAGGGAGGCTCACGAAAGAGTGGTAAGATTTTACCTTCTACGTCTTGTTTCAATAATTTTTCGCAAATTGAAATGTCATTCCTTTCTTCAAACATAAATATGGCCAATAAATGGTGTACATAACCTACAGTGAATTCAAATTTCCGTTAAAATTTTCAAATATAAGTTCTCCACATGAGTGTAGCTACCATCAACGCTCGCCGAGTACAGTTGAGATTTTTACAAGGATACTGTTACCGTGTGGGTAGCAAAATTACCATTACAATCGCTCCGATTTCAATATTTTGGTAAAATTTGGTATAGCACTTCATTTGTACAAAGCTTCCCTGTCCCTTCCCTGCTCCTACCTTACGTGCAATTTGTGGACTACCGGTGCCCTGTTAATTTCTCTCCCACATGTAATGGTAACTATTACAAAACAAGATTAATAAACAAAAAAATGACGACCCGGGTTCCAATGCGTGTCCGCTCAATGCACTTGGGAAATCCGAAATTTTAACATGGCATCGTGAAACTGACTTATGCGTTGTCAATGGATTCTTGTCTCCTTACCTCTCCAATAGCCATGAGGCAGCTCGATTTTTTTCTACTTCCTTTTAATAACCCCTTTCCCTTCCCCCATATTCCTCCCTTTCTCAATTATCCCTCTTCTCCTTTTCCTTCAGTATAAATATAATAGTGTTTCTGTAATTTGTATTCACCGGAAAATGATGATCACGCATTAAGAACCGGGTTTTGCTATATGTAAATTCATATAGATCTACATCATACCCCGCGAGCCGCCGCATGGGAGTGTGGCAGGGGGTGTTAAGTCACCAGCCGTGTAAAGGTATAAGTTTTTTTGGAGATGAAATGGTGACATGAATTATAGAAGTGTATTTAGTGGAGCTCAATTTTTATTGTGGTCGCTTAGTGTTCGAGAAACGAACGAGTTTTTGTACCTATCTGATCGTCAGTGTATCTCTCTTATTTTATCGCTTCTGTCAGACCAAGAGATGTAGTGAGGAGTAATGATAATATTTTCAATGTCGCTCTGAAAAATATTGGTTCTGAATTTATCAAGCATCCTAAGCCTATCTTGTAACCTCCGAGTCTCTAGGGGCTCCCACCTTAATCCCTCTAAAAGTTATGATACATGATATGTACGCTTGTAGCAGTTTTTAATGAAGCGCGCTGCTTTCCTTTGTATTTTATTAATTTTTTTGGTTAAATCTTTATAACCACTGTCCCAAATGCTCGCGGCGTATTCGAGGTTTGGCCTAACCAGAGCGAAGTAGCATCTCTCTTTGACTTTTTTATCCGAGGACCTTCCAATTATACGTTTAACAAAACCTAGTTTCTTTAATGCTGCGCCACATATGTTCTGTATGTGCAATCCCCACAATATATCAGAAGTTAAGGTAATTCCAAGATATTTTACTGTATGTGACGATTTTATGTTTACTCCATCCACGGTACAGGTATCGCACTTTTGTGATGACTTCATGTGGTCTAGAAAAAGTTATTAATAAATGTGTAATGGAAGGTTCACCAATATGTTGTTTCATTTTACTACACACTCTGAGTTGCACGAGATTATTTGAGGAGCTTACTCCCGGAGTTAATGCTTAATTCCGGATAACTTTCATCTCGTTAGACGCAAACTAACGAGATAGTTTGAAATATTTCACAAAAATATTAATAGTCATTCAATAATCTTTTAGCATTGTCAATAAGTTGTCAACACAAGCTCACTTGATCATCCAATCACTTGCATCACTTTTTATATATATATATATATATATATATATATACCACATATACACATATACCACACACACACCTTTATGTGGTATATATATTTGTATATATACCACATAAAGGTCACCACATTTTATCAGCCCCATGCTTGCTTCACCAAACTATCGCCCAAAAAAAGGGCACGATCTGTTCGCAGATAGCAGATTTGAGACAGAGGCAAGTTGCTGAACTTTGTTGGAATATTTAAGGTGACTTTACACATGAAACTAGTGAGTATAGCGATTTCTCAAATCGTTTCCCTACTTGCAGGGAATCGTTCTCCCAACACATTCCTTTGGATTTTCCCAACGAAATAGTTGATGGAGGTAAACAATAAATATGTAAATTTCGCAAATTATCTACATTTGGCAATGACGGTGTCCGCACGCTGCTTTCTCCTTTTCCCACAGACATAAGTGTAATTACTTAATGCGTATAAATTAGATAAATAGTTATTTTTTACTCCGTATTGAGTACGGGAATTGTGAATATACTTTTATTATCTTAAAAAGTATATTTATAAAGCACACCTCTTTGTTCTTAACCATTTAAAACATTTTCGAATATTATTTTTTTGTCGGACGATTCTGTTGGTCCATATGTCCCTGAAATCTCGATAGGCATCTAAGTCTGTCATCAGGTTTTCCAGAGACCGGACCAACGGAACATGACATACATCCATGCCCTGTGTGGTGAAATACCCACCTAGGCGGGACACGAACCCGCGACCTCCGTATAGCTGGCGAGGACTTTACCGCGCCGCCACCGAGGCCGGACAAGTAAATATTGACATATGCAGCAATGAGTCGTTGTCCTGTCTAATTTAATAATTGTTCACATTTTTTATCTCCGTTTGCCGTCATGTGACCACGATTTACCACCATGCGAGGCGATTTCATCTCAGAATCCATATGCTTTTCGAAGATGAAATAGAAGCCAGTACGTTTAACTTGCAACTTCGAGCCTCGGTCGGTTTCTACCACCATCGACCCCTACTGGAAGACCATGATTACACATCGAAGTTTCCCTTGTAAGTGACTTGTAAGGCTACGGCCCCGGAACTAACTTCCATATGTAAAGCCACCTTTAAGACTTGAGTCGCGGGAATCTGCGATAAATCGCCCAATCTGGCAAGTTCGGTTGGAACTGAGATTGTATTTTCTCCCTTTACTTTCCGTCCGTTCCGTGAGGGCGCCAACCCCTTGACCGTGCCCCTTCTCCCGCCGATCTTCAAAGAGAGCGCAAAACTGTTCTCGTATTCCAGACGCGAAGCCAAGGGGATCTCGCGGAGGCGGAGGAAGGGAAACGAATTTCGGATTGTCGGGAGGTGCATGCACATATGCGCTCCTTTGAGCGATCACATCGGAATCATAATTCTGCGGTGGTCACCCCGTGAAAGAAATTCCCCGTTCCCCGCACGTCCTTTGCAATCTGGCAAAGAAGCTTAAAGCATGGAAAAAAAGGCAGCGGAACTATACTATCTTCGAAGATTAACGAATCAGGCAATTTCTTGCAAAACCTTAGTACAAATAACATGGTCACAATGTAAGGCAATTTTTTAAACCGCACCCACCACCTCTTTCCCTCACCAATCCTGCTTTGAAACACAAATAAGCTTGCATAAAATGTGCTTGCTTGTTGATGGCACTTATTCAGTGAAAACCTAGGTCATTGAGATACAATAAAATCGTGTTGAAATTTAACAAAGATACTTTTATTTTCTCATCATATTCACTATATTTTCCTTGAGCTGCCTACACTGAAGGCATATTCCATTGCTCATTCTATTTGGATTGGATAGTTATCGGTTAACACCTAACTTTCCTATAAATTAAAGCAAAGGCTGAAGTCCATTTGCTGTAGTACGTGGTCATTTTTGCAACACAGCGTCGCATGTTTTCCTCTTATATTCGTTTCAGAAAGTTTGTCGAATAATACACTCGCCAACATTCACTTTTCTGATCATATGGAGCGATTTGGGAACATTTTAGAGAACAATAACAAATGTTGTCAATGTTACAACTTAGGATAGAGACCATCGAAAGATACTTCACTCCATTAGAGAACAATTAAACATGAGACAGTTGTCCGATAAAATTTCGATTTACATGAAATGGGAACAAATTACAAGTAAATATAAATACATACCATAAATCTTATATTCTTAAGCGTAGGTAAATAATATAACTTAGTGTTTGTAACATGTGGTATTAAAGTTTGTAATATGTAGTATGTAGAGTTAAAAATATGATTCACTGCAAATATTCCAGATGTCTGAAATGTCCAGATGACAGAAATGGTTCTGCGCAAAATCACACGCATGGGTGGAACTCTGTGGTATAAAAATTATCATAGGTATCACTATTTACAATTGAGAATAATTCAGACTCACATCCCAGTATCGTCAGTCCAAACGAGTCAGCCGCAAAAAAACAAAATTTTTGTTATTTCCACCATAGGTGTCGTTTAAATTTTGATCATTATCAATAAACAAATAAGTGTTGAACCTCAAGCCAATACGTTTATAAGGTGGCTCTGGCCTGACTGTATCAGTCAAAACAAGAAGTTGACCACACATTTTAATCATATCTTATTTTTATTTATGATTCTAGGATATTTTGTTTTAATTTAAAGCCTTGGAAAGCTTTCTCGTTCAAATAGACTTTTTTTGCAGTAATATGAGCTTAGATAGCTTAACTTGAGTTCACGTTAACAGTTCAACTTTCAAGGCTGAATTACTGTAACATGCAGCCCACTAAAACCTACATTTTCCTCATTTTTGTTTTCAAAGTGCACTTCAAAGATGTTACATGGAATGCTTCCAGAATACCTGGAATGATTGGCCCAAAGGCCAGGTATATTCTGGGCATCGTTGAAGACTAAAAGTGAAAACATTTAGTGTGCAGTGCACTCCTGTAAATTTGCTTTACACTGAGATGGCTTAGCGAAGCAGCTGATGGCCACACATCAGCAGCTATTTTAATTTAAATTGAAGGCCCAGTTCAGTCTGGAGATTTTTTCACGGTAAATTACCACGCCTAGGCACAATAAGTTCGAGAATATTCATCCCGGGAAAAAGTTGAGGCCGACTACATTAAGAAGTAACTCCAAAAACGGTCTACAATATGGAATCGTTCCCTGAAAGACAAGAATTAGATATCTTCTTTTCTTATATGTAAAAAAGAAAGTGTGAATGTATACGCGGTCACTCATAACTACCAAATCACTGCACGGAATGGCGTAAATCTTTATATCATGATTTCTTATGTCACTCGGAAGGTTTATGGCTACTTTTTGTTTACCGAATGGCCTCCGGTTTGACTCCAGACGAGTAAAAGCGTTTCCTTGAGAAATAAATGTAAATTTCGTTTTTCTGGTATGCAGACCTTTTTTATTTTGAGTATTTAAATTAGAAATAGTAGTATTACAAAGTTGCGTCACAAACCACTGGTAAGAAAAATAAAGAAACATTTTAATTCATGCAATTAGCATTCGTTTTCTAACTGATTTACTTAAATTTTGCAAAAAAAAAATCATAAGATATCTGAAAATTCAGCTTTTTCGGTACGCTGTCCCCTTGAAGACCTTTGGTTTGTCCGGGCATTGTTGAAGTCGAACTTCATACGGCTATATGGTGAGTATAGACCCAGAACGTATCAATTGAAATAGAAGAACCCATGGACTCCATAAGAAATTCATTTTGCGCGATATATATTGATATATTTTTATTGATATCGATAGCATGAAATAAGTTCAATGTTTTTCACACCCGTTGAGTTTCAACGGATACCTCCCGCTAGTATCAAATAAAAAAGTTAACAATACGAACAAGGTAAAACTTGGCAGGATATTCAAAGTGACATGCTCCTTAAACCGCAATGGACCTGTTATATTAAAAGAAATAACTACAATTGTTACTCGTCGTTCTAAATATTTGTATCAGCATTTGAATGACATTTTTTATTAATTAAATTACATGGTATTATGATAAGCTGCGAAGTTAGTAACTTCATAATAACAATTGGTGAATAATTGATAACTTGCTATTCTTGAGTAGATTTCTAAAATATTTTTTTCTCAAAACGAATTCTTCAAAATCTTTTTAAAAATAGATCTACCTAGTATACCTTCCATTTCTGTTTTAACTAAATTTTCCATTCTATCACACAGATTTATATTCCGATACATATTTATCAGCGAGATAGACATCCAAGTTAAAAGGTTCAAACTAATGAAAGCATTTTCTGCTGGTGTTATGAAGTATTTGTGTAAACATTTAACAAGCTTGGGTGTAGTTATCCTCTCATTTTTCGCACTTAAGCACATTTTGATGGGACCTTTAGAGTGAAAAAGTTTCCGGAGATTTTTTATCGGCGGAATAAACTACAACAATACCACCAAAAGATGACAATATATATTGTCACTCAAGGCTAACAATTATTCCCTTAAGGACAGCTCTAATGACGATAGAAAAGAGTTCGGTCAAAACTAGGCTCGAAAAAGAAACAATCGCATAACATCCGAGAAAGGTTCATTAAGCTCGAGATCAGCTTGCCTCGTCAAATGGAAGAATTGAAGTACCTAGAGTCTAGTGGATCCAAAAGCAGTTACGCAAATATCTTGCGGCATTTCCTAGCTACTTCTTTCAATAGAAAAACAGAAATATGTCAATCTGTTTCTTCCAGTAGTCTAATGAAATCATCAGATCGTAACTAGCTGTGTTAAACCACCGAAAAATGGATTCGTCCACCCAAAGGAAAATATAATTAATGTGATTCTTCATTGAAAAGATGTGAACTTAACTCTGCGAATGATAATTAACTTTCTACTGATCTCATTTTCTTAAGTATAGTCATGGAATAGAATGTGGTGAGAATAAACCTTTAGCGCGAACTGGTTGGTCACTAAACAAGTGCACTGACAGTAGGAATTGTAGGTATAAAGTGCTATGAGAACCCAGCAAATGAAAGTTAAAAATATTTCATAACAATTCCATTCATATCAGTAGACTAGGAGCCTAGCAAGAGTCAAAAACAGCTGATTGACGTAATTTGGTACTAGTAATGTTATAGGTAATTGAAAAAGGTAAATAAAGTTACAACTCTTTATCGCATTACCACGTGCCTAAAAATGTTAGTTCAAGAAAAAAATGGTCCAGAAATAGCTGACATACGCAAAACTGCGAAAACGGTCGGATTAGGTCTCCTGCTGGGAAAACACACGGGCCGCGTGGGAATTTTTTTTCGCAAGAGCAGCAGAGCACTTGGCAGTTTTTCTCTGCATTTGCGTCAGTCTACACTCTGCTCTTATCCGATTATACTCGCACTTCCGGACGCGCTTCATCCAGGGAATGGAGAGGGGATTAAACGAGCTCCAAAGATGCGAGCACAGCCATGGAATACCCCACCTTCCCTTTCGCCGCCTCGCTTTAATATTTTTTTGCTGACCATTAGTATCATTGGTTACTCTGCGCAGGGCGTTTACACCTAGGAACACCTTACATCCCTTGGCCGAACACACGATGGAACAGGGCAATACAGTACTTATTTCTCTTCTAAGGTGGCTGAAGACCTATTCATGAGTAATTGAGCGACGATTTTAATAACTTTTATATGAGTTGAAAAAATTATTGCGCCATACTTTACTCAATCAAGTCCATCTGTTTATACTCTAAGACTAACCATAAGAGTATTAATTAATGCTAGAAAAATATTTTAAAATTTATAATTTAAAGCATTGCTATGATATGAACTTACGGAACGGAATTCGAAATCAAAGCAAAAATAGTATTTAAATATGCGTTTTTTTTACAAGAAATTGAAGCTTGATACTGATAAAAGCTGACCAAAATAGACTTGACGCCTTCGAAGCCTCGTGCTGGAGGAGGATGCTGAAGATAAAGTGATTAAAAATATGCACTCAATAACTCACGATTAGCGCTCCAACCACCTTAAGGTAGTTTGATCGAAATATCATTTTACCTAGAAATCAATGTATTTGTTCTCATTTTAAAGAAAAATATCTCACCCTTCTAATGACACCAAAAATTCAACCCCTTACTACATTACTTTCGGAGATATTTTCCAAAAAATACCAGCCCTTTTTCATGGGAGATGGCACGTGTATGCACTCCATAGAGACATTATTTACAAATGAGGAATTTCTAACATTTAGATGTCGTAAAAAAACTAACAGCGTGTGAAGATATTTACGAAAAACTTTGTATACGTAAACTTATTAGTAGTATGCATAGATGAAAACGAAAAAATTCATGTTGAAATTTGGTTTCTTGGCAATGCAATGCCAACTCAATACTTTGCCCGATGGCAATTGACTTATACCTATTTCGAAGTAAAGAGATTCAATGTTCCAATTGTCCCATTACCGTAGAAATACATTTGTAAATTATGTAATGTAAGATCCTCGAAAGTAAATTTGACGAGATGACAGTTAGACTGTTCTGACATGTCCTTAAATTGACTTACATCCTTTATGGTGGAAAATACTATGAGCAAACAGACCCTATGGGATCTCCTCTTTCTCCAGCTATTGCAAACCTCTTTATGGAGGATTTTGAAGAAAAAAGCTCTAAATTCGGCTGCACTACGACCGAGGTATTTTTTCCGGTATTTGGCAGTATATGACGGAATACGCTGGATGACTTTTTGAGTCACATGAATCAACAGCATCCTATTATTAAATTTACGACGGAAGAGGAAAATAACAACTGCCTTCCTTTTCTGGACATCCTAATTCAAAGGAAACCTGATGGTACTCTTGGACACAGTGTATACAGAAAACCTACTCACACTAACCTCTACCTAAACGGGAGAAGCCACCACCACCCCTCCCAAAAGCAGGGCGTCTTGACATTCTTGGTACACCGGGCGAAAATGGTAGCAGACGCAGAAAATCTTCCCACTGAATGAAAACAGCAGAGAACTACGTTCAAACTCAACGAATACAGTGACAGAGATTTTCGTTTGGCCTTGAGAAGAATCAAGAATCATCAGAACAAATATGCCAACGGAAGGACATCACAAAAAGCTGTTAGAAAGATATTCCCTATATTTCCACTACACAACCTACACACAACCTACAGACGATCCATAGACCTCCACAGAAAATTTAAGATCGGCTCGTAAGAGTGAAGGACGACCTTGCCCTCAGAGTGCCTGGAGTGTATAACATCCCTTGTGATTGTGGTCTTGCCTACGTTTGAGAGACATCACGTACGGTGAAAGCCAGAATTAAGGAACACAAAAGGCACATAAGACTTTTTCAACCCGAAAAATCGGCCTTGGCGGAGCATAGTCTCGATCATGCGCACTCCATCAATTTTAACTGCGCCAAAATCCTCTGCCGGTCATATGGATACTGGGATCGATTAATGAAAGAGGCAATCGAAATCAGTCTGGAGGAGAAAAAGCTTAATCGAGACTCTGGGCAGAACATCAGCCAAATATGGAGACCGTTACTCGATAAAATACAACGGTAGCGGAGACAATTTATATTTCAACCGTCGTGAGCGAATTAAGAATTGGCTGGTCAACAATGGGTCTCAAGTATAAAAACCCAGCATGGACCTAACTCGGAAATCAATCAGCCATGATGACGACGAGAGAGTTTCTCGTCGAAACTTTGGCCTTAAATAGGTGCCAAACCCGAGAAGATTTTACTAAATTATTCGCCGGGAAAGTCTAAGATCTTTTATAACAGCGTGTAGTTTGTGTGTTTTCTCATTTATATTTAAAAATTAATAATATTGTCACCGCAGTAGATTCTTGGGTATCACAAAAACCTTCCGTTTCGAAGGAGCTTCAAACGCACCGCGCGAAAAAACGTGTCAAGTTTAAGACTTATTTAGATATTTTTATTTAATTACTCACAATATCTGTCATATAAAACTATATTATTGCACCATTAATAACGCAATATTTAATTTATGAGTCCTTTACCTGGTGAAATGAAAACGTTAAATTCGAATATGGTCTCTATTATGACTAGGGAACTATCTCGCTAGGACTACCTTGGTCGAATCATGTCAAAATAAAAAGTTATTTTTTCCCGCCTCCCCTGTGCCATACTCCGCCCGGATAAGTCTCCCATCCGCTCGGTGCGACGACGACGTCCCCCAATTATGAGTCGAATAGCGCTTCCGACCCTTCCCCCATTTTTCACAATTGTGTCCCTGACCGCGACTCCTCCAAACAAGCCATCCAACGAGCGCGCTTGACTGCCTTTCGTTTTTTTAAATTCAGTTCAAAAACTACGCACGACAAGCGACGCAGACATGAGCGCATACACAATAAAAATACAAAAATATCCACATTCGGACGCGGAACTCGCGGTAAGGAGAAAAGTTTCATTTTGTTCACTCGATAACCAAGAGACTTTTTCATCGCAGATGCTTGGATCTGCGAGGGGGAATTATTCAAGCAGATCATTCCTCCTTTTTGATTTGTGTGAATTAAGGTATTTTACGACGGTCCCCAATATGTTCGTCAATGACAATCATTAACATGTGAACTAAAAATGAGCTAAATATTTTTAAGAAGCCACTTGACCCAAAACAAAATTTCAACTGCACGGCACCATCGCATGCACTCACCGGGTGCGTAAAGTAAGCGGACAAAAGCGATGCCTAAATGGCTTTTCAAAGATAAGGGATGGCTCGGAAGTAATGTTTAATGTTGTGAGAATCAATGCTGATGTATTTGCGTGCAATCCAAAAGTGAAAGATAGAAATGCAGCGAAGTAAAAAACTCTATACGGAACGCTATTGAATTAAGGCTTTGGTATAAACAGATGTAATGATTTATTCAACTTTACTATATATTTCCTTAATATGAACACCCCTTACCACATTACTTTCCGAGATAATCGCCAGAAAATACCAGCCCTTCTATATAGGAAATGGTACGTGTATGCACTCCAAAGACACCTTATATTAAAAATAAAGCATTTCCTACACTTAGATCTTGTAAAAAAATCAACAGTGTGTATTTTGTGTGTTTTCTCAACTATTTTTGAAAATTTATCATATCGTCACCTCAGTAAATTCTTCGAAATTACAACAAACCTTCCGTTTTGATGGAGTTTCAAACGTACCGCGTGAAAACAATGAGTCAAATTAAAAACTTATTTAGATATTTTCATTTGGTTACTTACAATTTCTGCCATGTGAAACTATTTTATCACACCATTAATAATGCAATGTTTAATCCGCGTGTCTCACAGTCGGAGAAACTAAAACGCATATATCGAAATTCAGTTGTCAATTCTGTAAAAACGCGTGTTTCAATAATCAGTGTGGCACAATGATATTTCTCAGAAGCCATCATAATCATATGAAATGAGTTATTTTGCGTTAAAGAAAAAAATTGAACATATTAAATAGAACTATTACTAAAAATATATACACTGCCATAGGAGTTTGTGTAAAAAAGAATTTGAATAAAAATTCTTCAATTTTTATGATAAACATCACAAATGAGAATACACACTCAATATTTCACTTAAATGTGTAAATAAATAAAATCGGTCCAAATGAATTGAATAATGAAAAGTCTGGCGCACAGAGTGGGTCAAACATGTATAAGCGAATATGGTTTGTAAAACGTCAACATACATTTTTTTCCCTTGAAGTCCTTTGGACATATAAACAAACATCAAGCGCCTTGTTATATCTTTTGAAAATAACATAATCCCTGTTGGAGGGCATACATTTCCCTCTCGCATCCCTTCAAACCCTGCAGAGAGTTTGTTAAGTCAGGAGGGATGAAAAGGGAGAGACGAGGGATAGAAATAGTATTTAGTCCGCACAGCAGCGTGCTCTGAAGGGGTTAATGTGACGTGTGGTAACTGATATGGAACGACAGCGCCCTTCATTAAATCCTTTTTGACTCCCGAATGCGGCGGGAGCGGAAGAAAAGGCACTTCAGACGACTGGAAATCGGTTTGGGTGGTCTGAGCAGACAGCGTTAACGCTCAATGGAGCGTTCGCAGCAAAAACAAACGTACAATGCGGCATTGAAAAAATGGTAACGGCGAACAAACTGATCCAATTCACTTGATATTCAACTTTCACTTATGCTTGGAGTCCATTTGCTTATCTAACTTTCGCTTTTAGTTACATCCACTCTACCCTACTTATTCCATTCATGTGAAAGGTGCACTGAATGTAACATCGTGTTGAGTGGCGTACGACATATGAATTTCAAACTTCTATTAAAGAAAGTTCATATGATAAGGAGGCTAGATCTTACGCCAATTTAATACGTCCTAATTTATTGTCATTCCACCATAAAAAACGAAAATAGTCTCCGATGGTGGAGAAAATATCACATCAATGACTATCATTTTTATTTAGGATAACAATTTCCTATGATTTATTGTCTCCATATTATTATTTTCGGAATGTTTCGGTCCAACTTGGGAACCAATTCTAGAATTACCTAATGAAGAGTGAGCGTACTTTGCTGAATATACACGCATGAAAGCTACCATGCTGTAATTTACAATGTAAAAAATAGACTGGAAAGTCAATGTATAGATGTCAATCGTTCACATACTATATCATCCGTTCATTTTGCATGAAATAATTCCGTGCTTTGCACATCCCGCACTTTATACTGCCACCAATCCCGATTTCGACACATAATGTCATTATCAATGTTTAAAATGCTGAAGTACTGACATTTTGTGGCGAGAACAATGATCGATGACCATTACAAAGAGTGATATGCCTAATACGAGAAATAATTTCATGAGTTGCGTTTATACAATGTCAAGCCTTAAACTTTAACTTGTATTCATTATGTATGCAACAATAAATATGATACGCAGGCTTCCGCGGTGATTTACTGAGTTCAGTTTATTTGGGTTTTTCCCGCGTTGCTTCATTTTAACGGACAACAGTTTCGCTCACGTTGCGGCTTGCGTCGTCAGGACCTGACGACGCTCGCTGTAACGTTAGCGAAACTTTTGTCCATTCAAATGAAGCAACGTGGGAAAAACCCGAAAAAACTAAACTGAACAATAAATGTGCAATAAAAACAGTCTTAAATGCATCTTAGTTATCCACGAACAGAAGAAAAAAATTGGTTTACGGATGAATATTCCTTCTTACCGCATATTCACAGTCATCAATGTCGCAATAGGTTTCATGTTTCCTTATCAAAGGGACTTCTAATAGTATAATATAATCAACGCAGACATAAAACTCAATAAAAAACCAAGTTATTGCCTACGCAGCGAAACAATAGCACTTTAAATTATCATCAATGGCATTTTACTAAAATTAAAAGCAACTACTACTTATTCTAAACGGTTTCCATGTAAACAAATTAACTTTGGACCTATTATAATGAATATTTATATTTATACTCATACACATCAAATAAAACCTTCGCTCCCTTAGGTATTTAATTTGTAAAAACTGGCTTCAGAGACCCTTTGAGTGGAGCCTTCAAGGGAATTAAATACAGGCAGACTTAAAATGCAAATCATAATCTCAATAATTAACGACTTTAATCCAAATTTGCATTCGGAGCATCATTACGTCGGAGCAAGGATGAGAAAGTTTTCCGCCTCAATTAATTCTGAAATTTAGATTTGGCGAAAGTCAGCATTTTTAATGAGCCATCTTAAACAAGAATTTGGAATTACGAATCAAGGCGTGCCATTTCATTTGCATTGCCCGGGAGTCGTGCAGAAATTTACTCGGATTCCTTTTAATGAAATCAACCGTTTCCGCGTCTCATCCATGCTATCCACGTCAGCACGTAATGCAAGCTCCCCTTCCAGGATATCCTACGAAATGACTCGATTTCAAGAAGCTCTTCGAGACGCTATACCCACAAACTTACCTTGCATTTGCCCAGTGTCTTATGAGCCACAGACTGGCATGCGCGTATGAAACCATCAGGAATTAAAATGATATGGCATATGGAAAAAGTGCATAAATATGGTTAGGATTCACACCAACATACTATCCTGCGAACCACCATATCGGTGCGCGGCAGGGGGTGTTAGGACACCAGCCGTGCAATGATGTAAGGGATAGGGTTTTGGGAGGCGAAACGGCGACTTGTATTATGGAAGGGTTTTGTGTGAAGGGCGGTTATAGTGCGCGGAAAGAACGAGTTTTTTTACCTGTCTGTTCGGTAGTGTATCTCTCTTATTTTATCGCTTCTGTCGAACCTAGAGATCTAGTGCGGCATCATGATCGTATTCTCTTTTTTTCTATGAAACAATAAAATACTGACTTTGTCAAGCAATCCAAGTCTAGCATGTAGCCTCCGAGTCTGTGGGGGGATCCATGATGAATAGGGCGCTTGCTTTGGATGTTCATGCTTGAATTTGTTACGCGGTCTGCCATCTTTGCTCCCCAGCATAAATATCATTGGTAGGGGCAAACGTACTAATTTTGCAATTAGACAATATTCAACATTGATAAAACTCTTAAAACCGGCAAGCATTTACTTATTTAAAATTTATTCCTCATGTTCATTTCATATTTCTTTGAAGTACTGTCGGCTGGGTGTTTGGCACCCAGGGAGATTAAAAAATGCCATTTTTTTCATTACATTTTCTAATTCATATCTATATCAGCTGAGTTTTAATTCGTTCATAATTAATTAATTCAACGTATTATTAGGTCATGTTAATTCTTTGTGGTTGTAAAAAATGACATGTTTTGCATACCATCGGGGTCCGGTTGCCACCGACCGTAAAGGCGCTACGAATACGAATAGCCCTCTTTTAGCCATGGTCTCACGGTCCCATCTGAGAGTCCAGACGCAGCAAACATTCTGCCGCATGATAATGGTCAAGCCGGAAGATGAGGAAATGTTTGGAACTTATGCACATTAATCTTCTCGGCATGAAAACAAATTATGCACCAGGGTTGAGGCTTTCCGGGAGCTACCCTGTGGAGGAATGAAATATGTGCACGAAACTGAACCTTTGTGCAGATATTTAGTCCCAATACTGCCGGCATCCTTCCAAGTAATATGATATGGACGTCTGTATTTGTTTATCGGTTTTTTCCATCTATATAATTCATCACAATTATGGATTTATAAGATTTATGTAAAATTCAATTTTCGTATTCCAAAATTTAAAGTCGTTACTATCGTTATTGTTCCAATGCTTAGGTAATAAAACAAATATATTTTAGTTTGCAAAATGGCGTACGAAAGGAATAATTACGAATGTTGCCACTTTCAGAATCTGCGGAGGGAGAAGAGGAATAATTGGCGAAATATCTGATACAGATGTCATAGCAAGAAAGCAAGAAAGTGAACACGGTAGGAGAAATACTTTTTAGTTCACAGAAAAAAAATATTTAAATATATAAAATATTTCCTATGACACGTGAATGTTATTTCAATATAATGAGATTACATATATATATACTGATTGCTTTCTTACCACAAAATATCACGATTCATATTATCATAATGGTAATAAATAAACATATAGGTGCCATGTAGAGTGAAATAGCTTGTATTTACGCACTATTTTTGCGTAACCTTCTAATTTTGTGCCTCAAACCTAAGGCATAAAGGTGCTTTAATTAAAATCAAAATCGTAAAAAATAGCTGCTCCAGAATTTATACTACTATAAACACGGTGGTTTTCATGAAATAAACAGATGCATTTAAATGAAATGTGGTCCAAAATTTTTGTCTACTTCTTAAGTTCATCTTCAAAGTTTTTAAAATGTGTACTCCATGAATCACGATCACGATCTATCTACCTCGATATACTTGATTTTCTATGATTTTTTCCAATGGTATTTTCAATTATTCGCCCGCTAGGACTCTCCTCCTTGTTCTTCAAGGCCCCTCAGGCAGTCGAACTTCTCTCGATGGGGAATCGCTGGAGGGCTTTATTGATAACGTCATTATCGGCGGATCAAATCCGGGAAATGTCTGGAAGGGATCATTTTAATGTAAGGGGAGGACAAAAAAGAAGAATTTTATTGTATCGTAAAAAACAATCGAAGCAAAGAAGGATTTCATAAAAGACGTAAAATGAACGACAAACAGAATAGCTCGAGCTCCCAAGCGGAACGGCAGAACGATCGTTTTCAAACCGAGAAGCCAAAATTAGAATGATGCAAAGGGTGGTTATGTCCAGGAAATACTATAAATATGGAAACAAACTGCTTGTTTTCTATGGTGACTTAGAGTATTGTTCGCCTGCACACTTAACTTGGGTTCGAATACCGTTAATGGGCAAGATTGGTCTCCCGAAAAAATCCATTTTTAATCGCGAATGACATTCTCTCGCAATGTTATATTTTCCTTCATTTCTATATTGCCGTTCCTTGCTTTTAAGCTGAATATTTTTTAATTGTGTTTTTAAATTGAAAATTAAATTTTAAGTTTGAGGTGACATTGCAGTGAATATCTTAACTGTCCAATAAAATTCCTCAAAAGAAGGCAAAGCATGCTTTTCTTCAAATCACGCTTCAGAACAAGCCGTATTACAAACGATCTTCTGTTGTAGCCGAATACAGGAAAGGCTGACAATAATCATGGTTCAATCATTCACTTTTCCAATTAACATGTATAGAATATTTACGGAACTTAGAACAAAATTGGCTAAATTATGATTTAAAACGTTAATTTCACCTACTTGCTACACTGACTTGAAAGCAGTCATGGCAAATTACAAGTTTCCCCCATTGTCTTTAGTTTTAATTGATAAACAGCAACAACCATTCAGCTAAAACAACGTTCAACTAGGATCGTGATCAGCGATTTTTGAAGATGGATATACATTTAGCGATCCATGTCCCATCAGAAAATCTTTCCCCACATTAGAATCCATAAGAAAATCATGCAGCAGCTTTCACAGTGGTATCCAAAATCCTCATAGGAGGAAATCGTGTCCTTATGCTGAGCCACCAGGTCACTAACGACCAACAATGCTCTCGACTCAGTAGATTTATCAAGCTTGATGACACTTAGTGACACTGTAAAAATAAAACTGACATTCCATTTCCATCCTCTCAAATAAAAAACTGATCGTCGTCAGTAGTCCTCAACCAGAATAATTGTTGCAGCAGCTCTCCAGTCTACTCTCTCATCTTCCAACCGCTTCATTCACACAAAATAGTTTACTGTAAGCGGTTACCTTCAGGGTACGTCGAGGGTCAATTAAGGGAACGACACTTCTTTGGAAAAAGGCGCTTTTTCTTCCCTCATTCACAATTACCACCTTCACAACCTCATCTCAAACTCGCCTTCTCAAGACTCCCACTCATCCGCTTCTTCTTCTTCTTCCTCGTGACCCAGAAACCATGGCATGGCGTCCCCATGTGGCCATTCTGTGTCCATCTCATTGCTCACCAACTTCACATTGCCAAAGGTGACTCCAAGACCCCTATCAAAATGAAGCCCAGTGACCTCAGCAATATTAGAAACTAGATAACAGCCTCAATAGATGAGCACCCATACTATGGCCCGAAGAACCCACAGAGCTCATTTCACTAATCTAAATGACCTCATGTCAATCCTCCATTGGGGAGCAAATCAACAGATAAATCCAATGGCATGGCTCAGCCCAGCCATGGTCTCAGTTCACTCAGAAGTTTCACTTACATTACTTTGATATACGTTCTTCACGATATGCTATATGTACTCTTTATGACCTTCAACAGTGATTCTTACCATCAGTTTCTTCTTCCAACACTTTTAATTTAGTTAATTTGTTAGTTTGTTTGTTTGTATAAGTTTGTCTCCTCTTGTCCACAGAATTTTCATTATGCTCCTTTGCCCTCCAGCTCTTCGTAGGACCTCTTCGTTAGTGATTCTCCCGTCCATTCAATCGTCATCATTCTTCGGTAACGCTGAATTTCCAGCTCCTCCAATTTCTTGCTCTGATGGAGATATTGCCCAAAGTTCACTGCTACATAAGAGCATGCTCCAAATATTTGTTTAATCAAAACGCTTCCTCACTTCCAGGATTCTTCGAAAAAACTTCGAAGCAGACTCCTCTTCCGGTAGAACAAATCCGTTGCTACGGCTATTCTACTCACAACGTCTTTCTTGCTTCTTCCATCGCTGGTGATCCGGCTTCACGCCGAAAAATGAAAAAGATACAATTTCTGGGCCGTTCAAAAAAAAAAACTGCGCGATCCGTTTTCGATCGAGAGAGGCGGGAGAGGTCCTTAAATCAGCACCCGTCGACCCCTCACACGAAAGTTGAGGTGAATGGTTTCAACAAACCTTACCCCCTCTCTCTCTGAACCTCCCCCCACCCCCATTCCACGCCCCCCTCACCCCCACATTGGGGACCTTAAGCACATTCTGTCCTCTTCCAAACTCATTTAACCCCTCTTGTCCCTTCTCTCCCTCATCCCCCGCATCCCCCCACTCCCTCCCTCCGTCCTTTCCCATCTCCTCGAATGCCGATTCAGGATTCCTCTCACGTGCGCTCACTGTTTCTCCTTTTCCGGACTCTTTCTCGCTTCTCTTTTCCCTTCCCGTCTCCATTCCTCTCTTCCCCGACCCGTTCTTCCATCCACCTCGAAAGCACATCCCTCCCTCCATCTTTCTCCCGCCCCCAATTCTCCCTCCACACTTCATCCGTCGTCGGACACTCTATTTCGGTCCAGACACAACACGCAAACACAAACAACCCCAACAGCCTCCCCCGCCATCCACCCGCACGCACTCCCAACCCATTCTTCAACCGTTCTCAAATATTCCCCTTCTTTCGCCGCACCTGTCTTCACGCTCCGAAAAGGGTAGCCACGGTGGAGTAGGGAGAGAGAATAAAAGAACGCGGTGAATCCACTGAGGTGGATTGAGAGGGCACTTGCTATGTTGGACAATGCTCGAAAGTTTTACTTGGGGCAGCATCTTTGTCCTCCCCGATTAATCTTGTCGCTTACCAGCTGACGCCATTACTTCACAATTTTACGATGCTTTCCTTCGAAAACTCACTTCAAATAACCATTAATATACTTTTTGACAAAAATGTAAATAATTGGTAGCATCAGGCGTAACTTGGTGGAATCTGTTAGCATTTTAATGATAACACTTAACTTCGTTTCGACGTTGTACCTGAAGATGACGTCGAACGTCGAAAACCGGGTAGTAGAAAATAAAGATATATGGAATAACAAAGTTAAGTTATATAAGATAACACTTAACTTTGTTATTCCACATATCATTATTTCCTACGAACCGGGTTACGACGTTGTACCTGAAGATGACGTCGAACGTCAAAACCCGAGTAGTAGACAATAAAGATATGTGGAATAACAAAGTTAAGTTATATAAGATAACACTTAACTTTGTTATTCCACATATCTTTATTTCCTACGAACCGGGTTACGACGTTGTACCTGAAGATGACGTCGGACGTCGAAATCCGGGTCGTAGATAACAAAGGTATATGGAATAACAAATTGAAGTGTTAGATATGTTAATTAATTATTAAAATGTTAATATGTTCGTGAGAACGTACGTAAGATTTATTTCACATTTACGCACACAATATGGGCAGACTTGTTTTTTTTTGACGAACAACAATCAATTCACGCCGCATTCAGGATCTCGGTGTGGACGCTTTTACAGCACGAATACTTGTCTTTCTATCCTTTACAGCCGACAAGAGCACAGAAATATGCCGCACGGCGTGAAAATAATATTCAATCCTCGACGAACTCCTATGGAACAAATTTTAACAAGTGCGGACGAGGATTAATAATCTTTGCTGTTTATTAAAATTAATAATATGACATATAATCTGCTATACATCACATAAGATTCGAGTAAACTTAATCCTCCAGGTAACTAATACGCGTTTCAAGACTTACGTTAAATTGTAAACATATGGTAATTTTTACAAGTGAGGATGAAGATAACTAATTTTCTACTATTTATTAAAATTTATACTAAAAAATATAATCTGTGATATATTACATAAGAATTGAGTAAAATTAATCCTCCAGGTAACTAATACGCGTTTCAAGACTCACTTGCCTTAAATTGTAAACATATGGTAATTTTTACAAGTGCGGACGAAGATTAATAATGTTTGCTGTTTATTAAAATTAATTATATGACATATAATCTGCGATACAACACATAAGAATCGAGTGAAATTATTCCTCCAGGTAAATAAAACGCGTTTCTAGACTGACTTACTTTATATTGTAAACATATGGTAAATATTCTCGCCTTATAGCTGCTAATTGGTCCACTCCTCCGCGTAAAGGCAAGCGAGAAATAAACCTGTAAAACCAATATGACGAATGTCGTGTATTTTGGGCCACAGTTTGATTGCGTCATACCCTCTCCATATACCTCAATGGGTGACAAGTAAACAGCGTCGCCCACTCCAAGCGGCATCGCCGACTGGCCTTCTACAGAATCAAATCCGCCTCATCCGCAGTCAGGACGCTTTGCAATCTCGCCGTCAAAATGCCAACGACGAATCTCCGGGATCTTTGCGGAATATAATAGCGTCTTTTTCCAATATATAACTTTCAAATGGTGTTAATATAGTGCGAGCGAGATAGTTCCCTAATCATACTAGAGATCATATTCGATATATACGTTTTAATTTCAGTAACTGTGAGAAAAACGAATTAAATATTGCATAGTTTATAGTACAACAACATAACTTTACATGACACAAATAGTAAGTAATCAAATGAAAATATCTAAATAAGTCTTTAACTTGACTCATTTTTTTCACGCGGTACGTTTGAAATTCCATCACAACGGAAGGTTTATTTTGACCCCGAAGAATTTACTGCGGTGACAATATGATTAGTCTTCAAAAATAGTTGGGAAAACACACAAACTACCTACTGTTGATTCTTTGGCGAGATCTAAGTGTAGGGAATGCCTTATTTTTAATATAAGGTCTCGCCGGAGAGCATACACGTACTATTTCCCATGTAAAAGGTCTGGTATTTTTTGGCAAATATCTCGGAAAGTTATGAGGGAAGGGGTTGAATTTTTTATGTCAATGGAAGGGTGATATATTTTTCTTTAAAATGAGACCAAATTCATTGATTTCTAGGAAAAATGATATTTTGCTCAAACTACCTTAAGGTCTTCGGGACTACTATGCCTAGTTCATACCACTATCGCACGTAACATCGTCCGTGCGTCTGTAATATAAACTCGAAGTTTTTATGTATTTTTGGACTATGGTAATCCATAATTCCTTACAGTGTCACTTTACAGTGTTAAAGCGTTGATGTTGCTAGCGGTAACCAGAAAAATGTGAACAACAGTAGTAACAAATTCAACCATTAAAGTGAACCAGATGCTGATTCTTTCATGAATTGGGTTGAAATGAGTCATATCCTTGACAAAATATTTCAATATCCTGAAAACGGTACAAGATTATGGTATTCCTCGTTTCGCCCGGTTGCTCTTCACTTGTTTATCGCGATGCCATGTTGGGATGGAGAGAGTAACAATGAGCTTACAAAAGTATTGTGAACTCTTGGGGGATTTCTACGATCGTACGAAAGTTGTCTGAACGAGGCATTGGAAGTGTTGCTATGTGGCGCCGACGGGAACATTGGAGCACACATCGGCTCAGATAAACGGGGATGAATGGCATTAGGTGAGCTAGTGATAATAATCCGCTCTTTATCAATCGCATTAATAATACTAACCGGTATATGTATCGTAAATAGCATACTGCATGGTAGTGTGTTTGTCTGCGTAACACTCTTCTAGTTTCTGATCTGACTGCGCTTTGTTATCCTGAATAATTCTGGCCTGCGCCTAGCGGCAGAGGAGGAAAGTGCGTTTTTCTGATTTGAACTGGAATGAAAGCTTCATGCCTACAGTGGAATCACCGTGTACCACATAATCTAGTAAAGGATAGCACGGTATTTTGTTTATATAGATGATTAATTTGGTTCTTTGTATGTACGCTAAGGAACCTTCATTTGAATCATTCTTTCCGCGGCTCTAGGTAACATTAAAAATTAAAAGAACGCTAAAGAGTAGGTACGTACTTTGAAACTCAAGCGTCTCGCCACAGAGTAATAATAAGCATTATCACTTAGACATTTTTAACACTTTTTCAGAGAATCCATGCATAAATATGGTGTTGATTATCGAGCACCTTTAATTTATTTTTAGCTCCTCTTCGGTCTTCTCTCCATCATTCTCTATCCATTCTCCTCCACATTCACTTTTCAAATACCAGCGGACTATTCTTATCATTTTTCTCCCAAGTCCTGGTCTTTACACCTTGATGTACCATATTCTGCATACCACTTCATCATAGCTACTTCTTCTTTTTCCCCTCTACATGCTTACACGAGAGCCGCATTGTTAATTCACATCAGCGAAAGTTAAGGTAGCAGTATAAAAATGAAAATTTGTAAACCTTCCATAAACTTTTCCCTCTTTCCCTCTTTCGCCCATTGGAGGGCCTAATCCTTATCGCTCCCTTATCGCATCAAAAGATCAACTCACCTTGCACTTCTTGCCCTCCCTCCCTTACCCTTTCGTCCCTTCACAGCAAATCTAATCAAGATGAGATCGTGATCTCAAGGGCGTTATTCGCACAAGCACATCCGCGAGGCCTGTTACGGGCAAGAGGAAGCCTTTCCCTTGTAAAGGGGCGCCACAAACACTCGGCCAGGTGCGTAGGATTATCCATAAAAAGAAAGTACTGGGTGCGGGGTGATGGAGGGAAAATTGGGAAGGATTGGAGGAGAATCATTTTCGTGCTTCCCCTCTCCACTTAAGGGATTTCAGTCGCCATGTTTTTCACTTTCCCCTTCTCTATTCCACGTTTCCCTTTCCAGGTAGTTTTGAGTGGCTTGTAAAAAATATAAAAAGTTTGGCCACGCTAAAATTCTCCCGCGTGAGTACATTGCATATACTGAAGTCAGCATGCGTCTTACACGAAAGATCACGGTTCAAGAGTGGCAGATTATACTAAAACTTCCGATAAATTCAACTTTCTCAGACGAGATGTTGAGGAAAAGCACTTTCAATGATACACAAAAGATATCGTACTGTCAACCTTTTATTACAAAATCGTACTACACGTGTTTTAACTGTCTTGCAGTCATCAGCAGGTACGACTAATCTTAATTATTAGAAAGATTAGTCGCACCTGATGATGACTGCAAGACAGTCGAAACACGTGTGGTACGATTTTGTAATAAACGGTAGACAGTACGATATCTTTTGTGTATCATTTAAACTTTAGAGTTAGATTCTTCTATACTCTCCAGTTACAAAAATAACCACTTTCGGGCGTATACGGTCAATGGTTTACGAGATAATGGCGTATAAAAAAAGCTGGTGGTTGATGATGGAATAGCATTTCTTACTACCCGAACCAGGGTCTCCAGTTTCATTGCAATACACGGAAATATTTTTTAATCGAATTACTTTTATTTTTTTTTAATCTATGGAAAAACTATCGTAAATTTCAACTTTATCATTTCTGAAAATATTTACGTATATGAAATGAAATTTCAGCTCCAAATCTATCCTTAGTGCGGGTACTCCGCAATACTATCTCATCGCTTAGCACCAGATGTCTCCTTAAACGCAATAATCTCATGAACTATTTACCGTCTATGCCCAAAAGGGAGTAATTTTGTCACTGGAGAGTGTAGGATAATCTAACTCGGAAGTTTTAGTGAAATCGGCCACCCGTGAACCGTGTCCTCCCCTAGTTAGATCATGTCTAGACTATGAGTCTTATATCGTTTCTCCGCTAAGTGGAGGAAGTTACCTCCGCGGCAGTCAAAAGGTCTTTCATTCAACAGCGTACGAAAGGTAAAGGAAAGGAAAAAAATTCTTTCTTATGCAAACCTCATTTATACTTGGCAGTTAAAACCGCACGTGTATCCTTTCTCATAAGGAGTTAAATGCTTTACAGTAAAACAGCATTTTAAGATATGCCCATAGAGCACAATTTTCTTACTCTAGGACTGATGTCATAAGAATATGGCAAGAGATAGAGGGACACTACTGTAAAAAAGGCACGAGTTTTATCGTGCACGACGTCACAGCAGCACCAAGATGGCTCTCTGGCTCAATAAGTAATGCAGGGCTCGACTAGTGCGCGTCTACACATTTCGCTTACATTTTCCAAGCTGTGAATTTGTTTGACAAATATCGAGAATAGTGAAGAGTGAGATCTATCGAGAATAGTGAGAAACTAACTCGAAAAAAGGGTCAAAAAATGAGTCGCCGAAGAAAATCTGGTGAAATTGCAGGAAACAGAAATTTAATCAGCTGTAGAGAATTTTACTAGGAATTATTATCATTTTCACCACCAACACCACAGGTTGAAAAACTTAAACTAGAAAAATATAACGATATGAATTGAAATGTATCCACTCAATCACTCATGATGTTCACTTCCCTAGGCATGGCAGACACCATGATGAATAAGTCGCTTGCAGGGTCTGTTAGTAAGCCTTATCTCATACTAGCTCATGCGAGCCCTTTTACGGAAGTACATCTACATCTACATCTACGTCATACCCTGCAAGCCACCCAAAGGGTGTGTGGCAGGGGGTGCTTTCGCACCAGGCATGCATGAATGATAGGGTAGAACACCGACATTACACTAAAACCCGCGCACCACACATGCAAAATGCCAATTATAAATCTAATACCCAAGAAACATTCTATCTTCAATCGTTCCAACATGCAAGGGATACAAAGACTACTACTACAGATTCAAAATATCATGCATGAATAAGAACACCAATATTTACATCATGCCTAAATAAGAGAGCAGAATATATAATGAGAAAGATTTACTGCCTGCCTATGTCAATACTCGAACTATTCATGACGACGATCACAGCTGTTATGGTCCCGAATGGTACGCGGAAAAAATGACATTTTATACCTATCGGTTCTACAATCTAGCTCTCTAATTTTATTGGCGCGATCTAATCTGCCGTAGTACGAAGGGGTTAATAGTATATTTTTTACGTCGTCAGTAAAATGATTTTCCTGAAATTTATTTAGGAGGTTAAACTTATAATTCAATCTACGCTGTGATAGCGATTCCCATCCTAATTCTTCTAACAGTCCAGACACACTAGCCAACTTATCGTAGCATCGTTTCACAAACCTAGCTCCTCTTCGCTGGACGCGATCTAACTCTGATATCAACCCCGTTTCGTATGGATCCCATACACTAACAGCATATTCCAGATGAGGCCTAACGATTGAAAAATAACAACGTTCTTTCACTTTCTCATCACATTTTCCAAGTACTCTCTTGATAAAGCCTAGCTTCCTATATGCTTGACCGCATATTTCCCTAATATGTTTTCCCCAAGATAGATCGTGAGTAATTGTGACCCCTAAGTACTTAACAGACTCGGCGTGAATAATTTCCGTATTATTAATTCTGTAAGCACTACCTGGCCTATTTTTCTTTTTCCAAAAGCTGACTGCTACGCACTTTTTTATGTTCAGTTCCATCTGCCACTTTTCGCACCAAGCATGAATAGCAAGTAGGTCGATTGTTAACGAGTCGCTATCTTCGGAATTGTTAATATCCCTATACACAACAAGTAAAGTTAGTCCAAAAATTGAGTTTGGTATTTGTGTCCCGAGAATAGAGAAAATTTGTTCCGGCTATTGCACTTGAACATGCAATGAAGCATGGGCTTAAAACGTTTCAATATAACGTTAGTTTTCACTCAATATAAGAAATATTATACTGTTTCGAAAAATTGCTGTGTGGAACTTATTATCTATTGGTAAAACTAATATTATGAATTCTAAAGACACAATGTATCACAATACCGTTTAAATTATAAAATTTATATCTATTCGTAATGCAATGTAAATGGGATATGCTGCTTTCAATCGCACTTTATTACTAGCCCTTTGTGTACAGCGGCGTAGCCAATCACATGCAATTTTACTGATTTCTTCGATCATTATTTTACTTTGTATTTCCAGAACGTCTGACGGCCACAGTGAATATTTATAGCGGTAAATCCTAACTCAGAGTAATTCACGAGAATCCTTATCGTTTCAGCCGATACTGTAGTTTCGAGCGTCAAAGTGAACTATAGCTACCACAATTCAGCTGTTTGGAGGTTCCGGGAAAATTTTGTAAAAAATCACCGAGAATTTAACGGATTACATTATTAAGCCTTGTAACCCGAACCATTACATCAGGGGAATGAACTATTTTCATGATACAACATAACAGTCAAAGAAGAAATCCTTAGACGTGAGTCCAACAACAGCGTTCCCTTTATCTTTATCGAAAAAAAAATTAAAAGGCTCATGATACTCACTCTCAACCTCATCACGATTTCCGACGTTTTACTTTGAGTAACAACTCGTGGTCGCATCAAGCCTTCATGTTATAAACTTAAGTATGTGACGCATTTTGAATACCAATATGAACCAGACGATGAGATCTCAATGTCTTGGAGTTGCTCTGACTCCAAATGACAAGTGGTTGAACCAAGATTTTTGTCTCCCGCAAACTTTTTCGTAATGGATAAAAAAAATCAGGCAAATATTTTCAGCCTACAAGCTGGAATATTTAAAAGGACTTGAGCACACAAGAGGACTCTGGAAGAGGCTTTGGTTTTGGGAAATATTTTCTTATGCACTTGGACGGACGCAATGAAGACTATGGGCAATGTTAGAAAAACGTTAGGTATAGAGTTAAGTATAAAACGAATTATCTCCCAAGCGATCAGTCAGGCTTTTTCCGGCAGGTTAATAATATAAGTTATAATCTCCAGAGCATCTGTTTTATTCGGTGAGCTAATTCCATGTCTGCCATAAGCTGACTAGTATGCTCATTGGTTTGTCTATTGCTTGTGAGTACTACTTTACATCATCCGATTGAAGAATACTATTCTTTATTTCCTATCACCGTAAGTGATTTTCTCTAGCAAGGTATTTCGCATTTTATCGCTCATCATAACGGCCCGATGGCTTAAGGTAGTGCGAGCGAGATAGCTCCCTAATCATAACAGAGAAAATATTCGATATACACATACGTTTTAATTTCACCAAGTGTGAGATACACGAATTAAATATCGCATTATTAATGGCGTAATACATAGTTTTACATGACAGGAATTGTAAGTAATGAAATGAAAATATCTAAATAAGTCTTTAACTGGACTCATTTTTTACACGCGGTACATTTGAAACTCCTTCAAATCGGAAGGTTTGTTCTGATCCCGAAGAATTGACTGCGGTGACAATATGATAAATTTTCAAAAATAGTTGACGAAACACACAAACTACCTACTGTTGATTTTTTGACGAGATCTAAGTGTAGGGAGTTCCTCATTTTTAATATAAGGTCTCTCTTTAATGCATACACGTACCATTTTCCATATAAAAGGGATGGTATTTTTTGGCACATATCTCATAAAGTAATGTGGTGAGGGGTCGCAATTTTTATGTCAATGGAAGGGTGATATATTTTTCTTTAAAATGAGACCTAATTCATTGATTTTTAGATAAAATTATATTTCGCTCAATCTACCTTAACTAGCTGGAGCACGGCCGGAAATCAAGGGATCCGGGTTCGAGTCCCGGACAAGGCAAATAGTATGCTCACAGTGGAATTTCGCCCTTATATCTTACGGATGACTCCGTAAAGACAATACTGAGGTTATTCCAAGTGACCTTAAAATTTGTAATCAAGAGTCAGCGCTGCAGGGATAAACTATTTCCTTCGCTTTTAGAACGTTATGTAAGTCCCATATCAATATATTTTCTGCCAACGTTATTAACATGTTGCGAACCTAAATTTACTACGGTAGAGCAGATCATGAGATTATGATTAGGGAAATAGACGGTAGAACAAACAGGCATTCAATATTTTTCCCGTGATGATATGAGCTCACGATGGCAACCAATAATCCTTGAAATATATTAGTCGACAGGTCGTGCAGTTCATTTTCTCCATGATGCTAGTTTCTTAATCTGTAGCGTAATACTAACATCACGTTGCACATGACTACTGACTGACCGTTGTATCTCGGTATTTGGAGACAATATGCATTAATTCAAATAGTTTCGGCACCATTGGTGTCATACCTGTAATGCTGCGATTGATGGTGAAAGTTTTAGGACCATTTAAGTGTATTTAGGAGATAACTCAGCCCCTAGAACACACCTTTGAGGTGGATAGCAGGGTAATAGGATACTGTATTATTTTACCAAATCTGACAAAAGAAAGAACCGTAAGGGTGTGGATAGACAAAAATACCAAATTGGTATTGGATTGAGACTTGGTAGTCCACTCTCCGTCATATGTACATCTACATCTACACAATAGCCCGCGAGCCGCCGCATGGGTGTGTCGCAGGGGGTGTTAGGTTACCAGCCGTGTTAAGGTGTAAGTTCTTTGGAGATGAAATGGTGACATGTATTATAGGAGTGTATTTAGTGGAGCTCAATTTTTATTGTGGTCACTTATTGTTCACGGAAAGAACGAGTTTTTGTAGCTATCTGTTCGGCAGTGTATCTCTCTTATTTTATCTCATCTGTCAGACCTAAAGATGTAGTGAGGAGTCATGACAATATTCTCTTTGTCGCTCTAAAAATTCAGTTCTGAATTGCTCAAGTGACCTATGCCTGGTGCCTAGCCTCCGAGCCTCTAGGGGCTCCCAACTTAATCCATTTAAAAGTTGTCAGACACTATATGTACGTTCGTAGCAATTTTTAACGAAGCGCGCTGCTTTCCTTTGTATTTAATTAATTTTTTTGGTTAAACCTATTTGACCTGGGTCCCAAATGCTCGCGACGTATTCGAGGTGTGGCCTAACAATAACAAAGCAGCATCTCTCTTTGATTTTATCGTCCAAGGACCTTCCTATTATACGTTTAAAAAAACCTGGTTTCTTTAATGCTGCGCCACATATGTTCTCTATGTGTAATCCCCACGATATATCAGAAGTTAAGGTAATTCCATGTAGACATAGATGAAGATAGCGTGTTCCAACCAATAGCTCTGCCATTATCTTTATGTCTCACATAAGAATATAGAACTTAGTCACTATGCTGAGAAGTTACTCTCCTTTACCGTTAACTCCACTTTCTCCATTCCCCTTCACTCCAATTTTTGTTTTTGAGGGAGGTAATGTATTTCGATGAAGTAAGATGGGAGGGTGGACACAGGGCGTAATACACAGGGATTAGGGACGATCAACCAGCCACGTAGACACCAAGCAGAGATATGACGAAAAATAAAAATCTCTTAGTAAATTCCACACTGAAACACACTAAGTGTGAAATTTACTTAGAGTTTTTTCTTTTTCGTCATGTCTACGGTAACATTCCGGAAAGTTACGCCTTCAACCATTAGGTTTAACAAAGCAGAGATGTTAAGGGCTCAAGATGGATTAATGAAGTTATAAACCCAACAATCTATCCAGCTTTATTTATGACAAACATTATTTTCGTTAGTTTAGTCGTAATTATTAGTCAGAAGATACCCCTTTTGGAACATCTGGAGCGGGGTATTCTGCCCCACTTAGCCGATGCCCAATTCATGCGAAGTATCCAGTTAACACATATATAAATCTTGTAATGAAAGAAAAAAGACAACAATATTTTGGAAGTATTAGTGTAAATTGAACGATAAATTTGATAGTAAATTGATGATAATCATTGCGCTATAAATATTTTTCATGAATTATGAGTCTTGTCGAAACAATTTCCTTAGGCCTCGGATGATCTCGGATTAGTCTCTTGAAAAAACTTATTCATTCAAGAACTATAACCCTTATATTAGATTAGACTATCTATATTTTAAATATGTAATTTGTGTAGAAACAAGGAAGTAATTACAATTTAAATTGTAGCTCTTCGTCAGAGGAAATTTTCCAATGCATACGGCTGCATTGCCTTATTCCTTCCTTATAGAATCCTTATAAACTAGCACAGTATAATTGCATCAATCCTTCCTTAATGCGAAGCAATGTCATGAAAAACGCGGAAGAGCTGTGCGTCAAACGCAATTCGTGAAATTAAAGTTGGCACTTTCCTTTACCCCAAGGTTTTGACTGGATTCAACGTGCGAAATTCCACAGAGAAAAAAATCATCCGCCTTGACCGGGATTCGAACCCGGATCCCCGATAATATCGCATTGCCTCGCACAATTGTGGATTGCGGGTGACTCCGTAAAAGTAGAACTACGTGACTAGACACGGATAGCATAAAATCTGTCGATTGGACATGTTATGATGCTTCGCTGTCGCCATCCGGTTCCTGACTGAATAAGGTGCCGATATATATCAGTCGATAAATTTGCGTCAAATACGTATCAGTTGGACTCAAACCCAATTACGGACTGTGCCATATTTAGCTGAGTTTAAACATTTACTAGCAATGGCCTAAGTATTTCAATGAAATTACGAGTCATGAGAGTTATATTATAGGTGAATTTTGATTCCATTGAATGCGCGCAAAGAACCACCGTAAGCCCATTTTTTCTGTCGTACCCAGGTTGTGTTTGGCCCATCGTTAAGCCCACGGTCCCACAGCTGTTTTATTTTCACTCCATTGTGACACGTGGAGCAATAGGGGATGGAGCAAGACGGGAGGTTGGGATTAAGAGTTGCATTGTCGCAAAAATAAAAACGAGCAGGCGGGATGCATTGGGGCGGAGATGGATTTGCGAATCTGAATGCCTCGTTGATATGCCTCGTTGATATGCCTCGCCTCTCACCCAATGTCCCCCTCTAGACTCCCTCCAAACCTTTCTCTCGCTAAATTTAGTGAATTAATGCCAGCACCACCGCAGCCAATACAGAACTTAATTGCAATGAAAACTGGGCCCTGCTCTGCTTTATTTTTTTGCATATTTTTTAATAAAAGCTTTTAATCTGGGATTAATGTAGATTTTAAAAAAGCGTGATTCGACAAACAATCACAGTGAAAAGAAGAAGGACGACAGAAGACTAGGACATTGAAAAGACAGCAGTAGCAAACGATAAAGCGGTCTTTCATAAATTTATTTACCGTACTAATTAATAACAATAGATTATATATTTATTCTACACACCAACATATACCATATATTCTGTTGTCTAAAACGTTGGACTTTCTGGTTATTCCTAAATTAATTAAAGTAATCACCCATAGCATTTAATTAGTAAAATATTGATAAATATTTGACTAAATTTGTACGCTATTGTCGCTTAAATCCTGTTACGATTGCATATTATCATATTCACATATATTATTTCTCAAAGGTGTTTTTTTGTCACAACGCCATAACTAACATAATTCTTCATCAAAATTAATGATTAAAACATCGTTTTAAAGCTTATGTTCCCCTCTATTGACGAAAAATAGACAAGTGGTTTAAAATTAAAGTTTTTGTTAAAAAATTTAAAAATTAAGTTTTTGTTAAAAATGATACAGTACCATCTGTTGACAATAAATTCAACTAATATGTTGCCTATGGTTACGTGCTTAAAAGACTGTAGGAGGCGCCATCTATTTATACATCGATTGGTTAGATTTTTTACATTCTACATGCAATGAGTGTGATCGTTTACCATCGGGTATATTCGACAGGTAGAAGAACAGGAAGAAACAGGAGGAAGCTGCGTACTGTGCGAAATATTCGACAGGTAGAAGAACAGGAAGAAACAGGAAGAAGCTGCATACTGTGCGAAATATTCACACGGGTCAGCTAATGCACTATTATTTTATAATGGAATGAACTATTATGTATCATTTAAATGTCTTATACACCACATAAAAACAATTTTTCACTTATTTCAGAAAAATATTCATAGCTTTTGTTCTAGATTATCCCATAATATGAACAAATCCAATGAAACCCAGAATCCAGGCAACATAAGATACATCAGCGATGCGAAAGACCCCAACAGTGCATTATAAATCACATAAAAACATGCATTCGAGGAATTGACTGGAATTCAAATGAATGCCCCAAACCATATTGGAGCCGGAAGAGATTTGGAGGTTTCTGAGGTCTCCTGTACTCAACTTTCTACTTATATTTATATGAAATATTCACTGAAGAATGTTTATCTACTGACTAATTACTACTGATTAATTGATTCACATTTAGGATTCCAACAGATACAAGCTAAGAAAAAATTGTTCAATTTGTAATATCCTTCACTCCACGAAGTGGGGTTGAGATGGTACTCAAACATTTTACTTTGAAAACTCGTAGTACTGGGCTTCATTTTTTACCTCTTCCAATTAGTTTCATACTCGAAGTCCTAGAGACTCTTGTAAAGTGGCATATGCCTTATTAACCCTGTATGTTAATTAGATATTCCTAAGAAAAGAATTCATCAATTCTCAAAACCATTGCAATATTCACTGTATCTTTTAAGGCGATCGTCTTCATCACCACCTCAAGGTTTTCTGTTTCCAAATTTTCTTCAGGAACATAATTATCGATGAGTAAAAGATAATTTGTAAATATACACACAGTTTTTCCACCAGTCTTTGTTGCGAGCACCTCATACTATTTACAAGGTACATAAGTTCATTTTTGCGAGAAGATATATTTTTATTTGATCAGAAATACACGTTCAGCAAAACGTATCATGCTATAATACATGAGAGCCTGAAAAAATGAACTTAAGTACCTTAATAATGAAATAAGTTAGTCGATACCTAAGTCGGCATAATATAACTGAGTGGAAATTCACAGATTATCGATTATTTTGTGATAACATCATTAGTACTTCGTTTCCACAAGCTATCGCCAGATATGTTAAACGTTATTTTCTTTGTGGTGTCAGTAGCATCCATAAAAATAGTAACTAGGACGGCAAAAACATATAGCAAATATATAACTTCAATTACCCATTGTTACCCCGCTAATTGTACTTTTTAGTCATTTTAGGGGATGAAGAAAGTTAAAAACCATATACTATTAATGTCGTCTCAACCAAGTATTACCTTCAAATAGTTTCTTGAGCAAGAAACAATACTTAGTAGGCGGTATAATTATCCAAGTCGTCCACGGACAGATGTCTGGCGATGTTGTAGTGATAAATTAAAAGAACGATCATTTTTGGTAAAATCATGCAATTTTTGGAACAAATTACCAGATAATATAAAAAATGTAACATCAATCAAGGTTTTAAAACATTATTGTTAAATTTCGTAAATGTAAATGACAGTACCGCTTTCAATGAACTGAAAAAATCGTCAGTGGACTATTAGATTTGAATATTCTGTCAATCTGTATATTTTGTTAATTGTAAATGTTTTTGTTGATAATTGTTATTGTTTTGATCACTATAACTGTTAATTTGTATATCTTGTTATGTTTACATTATAAAAATTGTTGATTTGCATCATATTTTTGTTAACTAAGACCTTCATTTACGTTAATGTATTTTGCACCATATTTTTGTTAACTGAGATCTTCATTTATATTAATGTATTTTTTTTTGGTTTTTCTTTTTTTCATATGTTAATTTAATGTACAGATGTAAAACCTTGCTGCATAGGAGCAAATACCCCTTGGACAATAAACCCTTTCTATTAAATTCATAATATTGAAGACAAAAATAGTGCAACCAGCTTGGTGTGAAACTTGGAATCGTAGTCAAAGCACTGTAAATGACAGAAATTGTCGAGTACTCAAACCAATCGCCGTCATTTACTACCCATGTCTGATAGTCCATCAATCCCTTCCAGATTCAAAATTTTCATGTTTTTTTTCAACACCTACATCCTGCTAACCGTTTTCACCCCTTTTTTCCATGCAATCGATTTTTATGGCAGTTAATGACTTGTTTTCTGTAACATATTCATGTACATTTGCTGAAACTCCGAATTGAATGTAATTATAAAATTCTGTGATCAAAAAGTAACAAGGAGGAAAGCAAAGAATTCCTTAACCAATAAGGAAGAAAGCCAGCGTAAATACATCAAACATTTATCTTCAGTTTATATATTTTACCAAGAGCTGAAGTCGGGAGCGAGCTATCACACAAGCAATCGTATTTTGGAGACTCAAAAATAATGGCTGTAATTTTCACAACTGATTTCTCCGGTAACCGGAGAACTTTCTGATTTTTAAAAGGCAGTTCAATATGATTTTTTTCCGTAGTCATGCCCCATTATCGATAGACCTTCCGGCGCATTGGAGAGTCAATAGTGAGGGACTGGCGACTACGGTCCCGAAGGTTTCCAAAATTTTTCAGGAACCCCGTATACAAAAATAAAACATTGCCTTTAAAATAAACAAAAAAACTTAACAAACGGCAGACGGCTAAGGCTGAACATACGTTATATCCGATTACTTTTTCAGCGGATAAAAAAAGATATACATCATCGTGAAAAGCTTTCACGTCCTCACCCTTCAACCCCCTCCAATACATCACGTGGCTCTGAATAAACTCGCAGGACACCCCTACGTCGCCGAATTTGGGACTATTTTTTTGATTCTTTCCCCTTTAGATGCCTGCAGGGGAGAGAAATTGAAAAACAGAGTTAAGGGTGCGTGGACCCTTCCTCGAAGGACTGCGGCGACAGAACCCTCACGAATGGCAGACCTAACGAGAGAAATGGCGAACGAGAGGGGACAGACAGGGAAACGAGGAACCCTAGCTCACCTACGACCAATCGTGTAGCCGCCGGGCCAAATGGTGGAATATATTTCCACCATTTGGCCCGGCGCAGCTTTCCTTTGTATTTTATCAAGTTCATGGACTAGGTCTTTCTCCGCCGGATCCCATATGCTCGCTGCATATTCAAGGTGTGGCCGGACGAGTGCAAAATAGCACCTCTCTTTCACTTTATCATCCGATAATCTTCCCACAACACGCTTGACAAATCCTAACTTCTTCAGGGCTCTGCCACAAATATTTCTTATATGTGTCCCCCATGATAGGTTCGAAGTTATCGTAACTCCCAGGTATTTCACTTCATCTGTCGCATTTATGCTAACGCCATCCACAACATATACATGGGGATAGTTGGACGACCTACGCAAGAAATGCACCGCCGAGTATTTGCTCAGATTAAGTTCTAGTCCCCACTCTTTGCTCCACGCATGAACGTTGTTTAAGTCCGATGACAGAATTTCAAAGTCAGATTGATCACTAATTTCGCGGTATATGACAGCGTCGTCGGCAAATAAACGTATTTTACTGCTAATTCGGGAGCAAAGGTCGTTTATATATATAATGAACAAAAGTGGGCCAATAACGCTTCCTTGCGGGACACCTGATGTCACTTTAACTATATCAGAGCTAATTCCGTCAAGAACTACTTTTTGCCTACGATCACTCAGAAAGTCACGTATCCAGTTTACTACTTGTTCGTTTAACCCGCATGACTGTAATTTGTATAATAGTTTTCTGTGAGGTACCGTGTCGAAAGCTTTCTTAAAGTCTAGAAATAGTGCGTCAACTTGTTTTTTCGATTCACCAGATTTGAGAACGTCGTGAAGAAAGAGCGCGAGCTGTGTTTCGCATGATCTACCTTTCCGGAACCCATGCTGACAATTATGCAGGAGGTTTCGACTGTCCAGAAAAGTCATGATATTGCTAACAACGATATGTTCGAGAATCTTGCCTGTAATCGATGTTAATGATATTGGTCGATAGTTTCCTGGGTCATGTCTGTTTCCCTTTTTAAATATCGGTGTAACGTCTGCAGTTTTCCAGTCCATTGGTATCTTTCCTTCAGATAATGACTTATTGAATATTATTTCTAAGAACGGTGCGATCTGTGGTGCTAACTCCTTGAGGACGCGCGCGGGTATTCCCTCCGGACCCGGAGATTTATTACTTTTTATCAATTGTAGCTGTTTAGTTATCCCATCGCGCTGAATTGTTATTTCTTTCATCGGTTCCTCAATGCATGGAATGTCTAAATTACACGCAGTGTCGTCTGTAGTGTAAACACTTTCAAAGTGGGAGTTTAACATATTAGCTTTATCAATATTTTCTGTGACAAGTTTACCATCTTTATCAAATAACGAATCTACGGTAGAAGATTTTCCCTGAAGTTCTCTCGCATACGACCAAAAAGATTTTGGATTTTCTTCGAGTAATTTTCCAAGTATTTTTTTCTTGAAATTTCGCAGTGCAGCACGCAATGTTTTCTTGGTTTTTGAGCGTTGCGCAAGGTAACTCTCTTTTGCTTCAAGTTCCTTCGATTTTTCATCAAACGTAATGGTTTTTCTGAACATGTTGTACAGTTTTCTCTGTTTCCTAAGGTCTCTCCTAACATCGTTATTGTACCAACGAGGTTCTTTGCTATCACTTTTCAGTTTTTGCGGAATGTGTTCGTTGATTCCTTGGCGTAAGATTTCTAAAAAGTATTTCCATGACACATCGGTGCTTTTATCCTCTGTTTTAGCTACGTAGTCCGTGTATGAATCATTAAGCATCTCGCCAAATTTAATGAAGTTACATTTATCAAATAAATAAATATTGCGTTTTGGTTTTTCGGCTGACTCCACTTCTGTCTTTAAGGTTGCAAGAATTGCTCTGTGATCACTTATACCGTCGAGAACATTGATATGTTTTATCAACTTAGGATGGCTTACTGCTAAAAGGTCTAATATTTTATTACCTCTCGTAGGCTTGTCGACTACTTGGGATAGCGAGTGATTTGAGAGTACGTTGAGTAAGATCTCACTGATTTTTCTATTCCTCGAATTCGGTTTTACCGTGTAAGAATCCCAATTTATACATGGGAGATTAAAATCTCCCCCAATAATTATTACACTTTTACTATCTCTCAAAGTAAATGCGGATATTTGATTTTCTAATTGGTAAATAGTATCTACTTCGGAGTTTGGAGGTCTATAAAAAGAGCAAACATGTATTCTCCTATTGTTTTTTGTTTAATTGTACACCATACGCTTTCTATTACATTGTCGGTTATTTCGTGAGCGGTGCTGTGTAAATGTGATTTAACCGCTAGAAAAACTCCGCCACCTGTTCTATCGCGTCGATCGCGTCTGTAGATTTTATATCCTGGCGGGAAAACTTCGCTGTCGCTTATATCCTCCACAAGCCAGCTCTCTGTTCCTAAGACTACATCTGCGTCCTGAAATATATGCTCGATTTCTGCGCGCTTGTTTTTTACGCTACGGCAATTAACTGCGACAAAGTTAATGTCGTATTTCGTAATGTGAGAGTCGGTTGGTCCTTTTTCAAGCTTACGAGTATTAGTTTGACGATTTACACTGGAAGTCCTAATTACACCTGATATAATATCTTTCTCCGGATTACGCGATTTGGAAATATTTCCGCTATTTTCCGGCATAACCGCGCCTAAGTTTACTTTGATGTGGAGGTTTTCGCAAAGTGATTTCCTCGGAGGCTACGTTTGATTAATTTTTTACGAATCCCACTAGATGACCTACCCTCTAGTCTAAAAAATACCTGCAGTGCTCATAAATCCTACGAGCCACCCGTTCAGACGCCTCTTTGGAGTAATGCACCCCAGACGAGTTGAGGGGAGCCCGGCACGATCTAAGCACCGGCCGAAGATCAACGAATTCTGCCCCAATGCTCACACAGAATTCCCACAGCCTCTTGTTGATCCAGGCAACCCTGTCCCAAACTCGAGAACCGCAGTCGGTCCGTGGAACAATGCTGCAGATGGATAGCCGCATATCGACACCAGTGCCCCTCCGAACGCGTTCCACCTCCGAGTTTAGATCCCTAAAGGAATCTAAAATCTCATTGGCTCCGCGCTCGGAAGCATCATTGGTGCCTACATGTGCCACCACCCGCAGTCTAGAGCAGCCCGTGCCCTTTACCGCTGCTTTTACCGCCGCCGTAGAATTGGGTACGAATCCCCCTGGTATACACCAGGAGGTGACCCGTTGGTCCGCTCCGTCTCTCCTTGCCCTCTTCTCCAACTGGGGGAAAATCCGCCGGACGTTCGAACTCCCTAGCAATACGATCCCTGCCCTCCCAGCCCGACTGCCTTTCAAGGTTGTGTCCCTCGCAACAGGGGGTTCCTTCACGACCTCGCTAACTGGCTCCCCAGAATTGTCCTCCGACAAAACCGCGAAGCTGTTGCGAACGGGGATGGGATTAGCCTCCGCTTCCCCCACTCCCAGACTCGGCCGAGCCCCCGCCCCCCGCCCGTGGGGCACAACCACCCACTCGGGCCTCAGGTCGTGAGTCATCCCCTGACTCGAAGACTGCACCTTCTCCCCCAAGGCCACCTCACTAGCTTCCGCCCCGCCCCTATTGTAGTAAAAATGAACTATTTAAAAAGCCAATTCACTCTGATTTTTGTACATGGAGTCACAGTAAGGTCTTTATACAGATTTAAGTCCAAGATATTTATCAATTACCTCCATATAACTCCAATTGTGATACCTTCAATAAGTAAGGTTCATCGCGTCCAACGGCTGATCGGTGGCCTGACTCACTTTCCCATTAAAATTATGATGGGAAGAAAAGTCTCCGAGTAAAAGATTAAAATGTTGGGGCATGAAAATATTGCCAATAATACATATACGTATGTTTTTAGGTCACGTCATTCATGATGAATTTATGCTATTAAAAGTACAGTTAATTAAGGCTATCCCATAATGCGCCGCCGAAAAAGACTTTGTGCTTCCCTGTTGAAACAATATTTCCAACACCTACTGCTTCAATATGCGCTTCCATTTCCTCTCTTGTAAAGTCACTACCATATGGGTGATTAATACATCTACATCTACATCTACATCTACGTAATACCCTGCGAGCCACCACGAGGGTGTGTGGCAGGGGGTGAAGATCACCAAACATGCACTATTGCCATGTAAGTAGGATATATAATGTAGACATGCTAGAAAATAGGGTCATAGTTTATTAGTTACTACAGTAGAGTATTAGTTATTGCAAGTAATTGCAGTAGTTATTACAATAGAAAATTAGTTACTACGGTATAGTACAGGTTAAAATCTACATAATAAGGAAGGGATTATTGGTAGTTTTAACTTGCATCATGCACTACAGACTATTCTAACTATGTTTCACCTACCTATCCCTTTGCTACGTTGCCTATTGTTCTCTCTTATGGTACGCGGGAAAAATGACATTTTAAATCTATCGGTACGACAATCTATCTCCCTAATTTTGTTAATATGGTCAAACCTAGCATAGTACGCAGGGGTTCTTAATATATATCTAACGTCATCTGTGAACAAATCGGTTTCGAATTTACTTAAAAGGTTTAACCTAAATTTTAACCTGCGTTCTGATAGTAATTCCCATCCTAGTTCTTCTATTAAACTCGTAACACTAATACAATTGTCATAACGACATTTAACAAACCTAGCAGATCTCCTTTGCACGCGCTCTAATTCTTTTATCATACCTTCCTCGTAGGGATCCCATATACTAGCGGCATATTCTAAATGAGGCCTGACAAGTGTAAGATAGCTTCTTTCTCGGACTCTCTCATCGCATTTGCCTAGAACCCTTTTTACGAATCCTAATCTACGGTTTGCTACACTAGTTATTTCCCTGATGTGTTTCCCCCATGACATGTCTTTACTGATGGTGACGCCTAAGTATTTAATTGATTCTACGTTACATATTTTGTTTTCTTTGATGTTATAATTATTCCGGGGAAGGCCATTCTTTTTCCAAAAATTCATAATCGCGCATTTCTTCAAATTTAATTCTAGCTGCCATCTATTACACCAATCATCAATCGCATCTAAATCCTTAGCTAAACACTGTCTGTCCTCTTCATTTCTAATTTCCTCATACACTACTGCATCATCGGCAAAAAGACGGAGCTTGCTATTTTTTACTACACTATTCAAGTCGTTTACGTACAGAAGAAATAAAATTGGGCCTATCACGCTTCCCTGGGGAACACCTGATGTAACTTTTATTTCGCCTGAGCTGACACCATCTAATACCACCCTTTGAACGCGTTCATGTAAGAAATCTCCTATCCAGCCTACTATATTACTGTCTATTCCGTATGATGCTAACTTCGCGAGTAACTTACAGTGGGGAACCTTGTCAAAAGCTTTTCTAAAGTCAAGATACGCTGCATCTACCTGTACGTTACCTTCTCCGGAAACTAAAATATCGTGAACAAAAAGACCTAATTGAGTTTCGCAAGACCGTCCTTTTCTGAACCCATGCTGGTTTGTTATTAATAAATCCTGGCTGTCGAGGTGTCCCATTATTGATGTAACTATTATATGCTCTATAATTTTACATGATAGTAACGTTAATGATATTGGTCTATAATTACATGGCTGTTCCCTATCTCCGCTTTTATAAATTGGGGTCACGTTTGCTATCTTCCAGTCTTTGGGAACCGCGTGTTCTTCGAGGGATTTGTTAAATATTACTTTAAGATACGGAGCCATGTCGAGAGCTAATTCTTTATAAACACGAGCTGGAATTTCATCAGGACCTGAGGACTTGTTCGGGCTAATGTTACTTAGTAAGGATACGATTCCGCTACAAGATATATCGATTGGGGGCATTGGTTGTTGAAATCGGTCTGGTATGGTTTCGCGGAAACTATGCATAGGTTGATTAAAAACACTCTGAAAAAAGTAATTCAAACAATTTGCCTTATCTAAACTGGAAGTTACTATTTCGCCTCTATCGTTTTTCAAGGAATTAACCGTTGACTTTTTAGTTCCCTGTACTTCCCTAACATATGACCAAAATGCTTTCGGATTTCCCTCTAGTTGTTCTCCAAGTACTTTTCTCTTGAATTCGCTAAACGCTTTTCTAAGGGCTGTTTTTGCGGCTGATTTACAAATTTTATAATGCTCGATGGTATTTTTTAGGTCGCTATTAGCTACATTTTTCTTCATTTTTCTTAGTTTCGCATGGCTAACTCGTTGGCGTTTTAAACATTTTCTAACCTCCGCGTTGCACCACCATGGTTCCCTATTCTCGCTCTTATACTTATGAGGTATATATCTGTTGACAAGTGACCGTGTAATTTGGAGGAACTCTTTCCATGTATTGTCTGTATTGCTATTTTTGCTAATTTTCTCGAATTTTTCAAAAGATGTCTTTAAGTCAAGCCTAAATCCGTTAAAATCTGCTTTACTAAAAAGGTAAATCTTTCTTTTTAATTTAAAATTTTTTTCGGTGTTGAGGGAAAATTTTACGTATACTACCTTGTGGTCACTTATTCCATCGACATTTTCAACTTTAATTACTTTTTCAGGGATGTTTGTGGCAAGTAAATCGAGAACATTTTCCCCTCTATTAGGCAAATTTACTATTTGATGTAGTGCGTGTGATGCGAACAGGTTAAGTAATGACTCGCAGATTTCTTTGTCCCTACCTCCAGACTTATGACTGCATGTTTTCCAATCTATCGATGGTGTATTGAAATCTCCACCTACAATTATCTGTCGTTCGTTACTATGGGAATTAATGGACCTGATCTGTTTCTCGAGTTCTAATACTGAGTGTACATCGGAATGGGGTGGTCTATAGTAGGCACAAACATATATTACTTTCGAATTAGCACATTGAATGGAACACCATACACTTTCTATTATATTATGGGGAATCACTTCTATTTTGCTGACTATTGTGTTCTTAACTGCGATAAATACTCCCCCTCCCAGTCGACTCTCTCTATCTCTCCTGTATACCCTAAAATTTACTGTAAAAACTTCACTATCAGCAATATCGCTTGTTAACCAACTTTCGGTTCCTATAATTATGTCAGAATTAGTACTCTCTATAAGGTGATGAAATTCAGGCATCTTGCTTCTTAAACTACGACAATTAACTACTACTACTGAAAATTCCTCTATTTTAATATGTCTGCCTATTGTATTTGTGGGGTTCGTGTTTTCTAAATTATTGGGAAAGTTACAGTTTGGAAATTCATGGGTGTTGTTTTGATTTGTACGTTTTTCCTTTTTCTGTGCTTTCTTCCGTCCCGATAAACCTATACTGTGTTGTCTGGTCAACTTGTTATTCTTTGCTATCCTGGTGAGTGGCATGTTATTTAATGGCCCACTATTTGACCTACTCTCTTCCCTAAATATTTCTAATTTATTGTTATCTATTAAGATTTTCCTAGGCACTAAGCTTTGTGTACTCTTTATTATCTGACTTTCCGGAAAAGCACTGATTTCGCCGATTAATACCTGAATGGCAAGAAGTTTAAAGCATCTATTGGCATGCACTTCTCCATCACCGGTGTATTAAATGAAAATATAGATGACTGAGATATCGTTATGACTCAGATATTGTTGATTTTGAGACAAGTAAATAGTTGAGTATTGGAAGCTATCTTCAGTTTACGAGTAGTTTAACATGATTAGTAGGTAGTAATGCGCTGATCAATATATAATTGGAGGAGGCAAAAAGAGAGGCAGAAAAATTGTACTGGTCGAATTAAAGATAAACGGCAAAGAAATAAACATACTCCTCTCAGAATAGGAGGTGATATCGCAGTCATAGCAAGAAATCAGGATGATCTTCAAAGGACACAAAACGCAATGGACCAAGTTCTCCAGGTATACAGAAAGATAATAAATAAGAAGAATACTAAAATCCTAGTACACGAAAGAGAAAAGCTGAATACGGACGTCACTGAGGAGAGATTTTGGAGCAAGTGGATTCCTTCACTTATCTCGGAAGTGCCACCTCGTGGGGCGGAAGAAGTACAAAGGACATCAAGCAAAAAATAGCCCGAGCTAAGAAAGTGTTCGTGGTGAAGAGGCAACTGCTTTGTTCATAGGAGATAGGATTACAAACTGATAAACAGTACATGAAGACATTTGTCAGGAGCGTAGTACTCTATGGATCGGCAGCATGTACAATTGGTAAAGTATACCAAGACAGACTAGTAGAGTTCTAAGCGTGGTGCTAGAGGATTTTGATTATCAAATAGACGGATAAAATAGGGTATGAATACGCATCTAAAACAATATCAGAGGAAAGGACCCACATATCGAATACGTCGCGAGCATTTGGGACCCTGGTCAAATATACTTAAGCAAAAAAATTAATAAAATACAGCCAAGCTGAAAGCAGCGCGCTTCGTTAAAAACTGCTACGAGCTTACATGTAGTGTCTTGCAACTTTTATAGGGATTAAGGTGGGAGCCTCTAGAGACTCGGAGGCTACACGCTAGGCTTAGTTGCTTGATAAATTCAGAACTGATATTTTTCAGAGCGAAAGAGAGAATATCATCATGACTCCTCACTACATCTCTAGGTCTGACAGATGCGATAAAATAAGAGAGATACACTGCCGAACAGATAGGTACAAAAACTCGTTCTTTCCGCGAACAAGAAGTGACCACAATAAAAATTGAGCTCCCCTAAATACACTCCAATAATACATGTCACCATTTAATCACAAAAAACTTACACCTTTACACGGCTGTTGACCTAACACCCCCTGCCACACGCCCATACAGCGGCTCGCAGAGTATTACGAAGATGTAGATCCTAAGGAATCTGACAAAGAAAAGATGAACCACAAGGATTGGGCGCAATCAGAGGCAGAAATATGTGAATATGTGAGGAGTTGGTTAAGAATGTAACTGAAGGAAAAATAGAGGGAAAGTCTCCAGAGGAAAGCAAAGGGATAAATATGAAGGACAAATGAAGAAATAATAAGAACTACCAAGAAGTAAGCAAATTATACAGGGACTAAGTATTCAGGGCTGCATTCAAAATATCTTAGGATTGAACGACCTATGAATGTGGTATTAACCGTCATTGTCACGAAGATTTCCGTGATTTTCTTGTTTATTGGCTTTTCTCGGGTTCTCCCCGCGTTACACCAGTTTTGTAGACAACCATCTCGCCGGCATTCCAGTTGGCTTCATCGGGCCCTAATGAACGAGGTGGGGAGCGACAATATAGTATGGCCCAGAGCTTGGAAGGGGATCATGAGGAGGATAATAGCACGATAAGTGCCCACAGCCTTGACAGTGGGATTGGCGGAGGGGATATCTCTCCTCAGCGCTTTGATGAAGTGGAGAAGGACAAGCGGAGGAGCAAAGGCAGTATCAGCAGCCTCATGAAGCTTTGGGAGAGCAAGGATTCAGCGATAGGTTTGGAAGGTGGCACTGGGTACAGCTGTTCTGGAAACCTAGAAGTTAGGACCTGACGAAGCCAGCTGGAATGCCGGCGAAACGGTCGCCAACAAAAACGGTGCAACGTGGGTAGAACCCGAAAAATACCAATAAAATAATCGTGATTATAAGGGAAATGAGATGTCCACGTTTAGGTCGATTTATTTAACATTGTTTTTTTCTTTTCTTATGGCAAAGCCCTTAGAGTCAAGCCTAAGTTGATTAATCAAATACCAATACAGTTTTAAATCAATTAATTACACCTTGGATAACTAAGATAAAAGGATTAAAACGATACAAGACATAATTACATGAACAGGAATGAACGTTTCGGTTGCTTATAGCTCATGAAAATGTCTTAGAGAAATTCAATGCGTAAGAACAACGGAAACGTGTAAATATTTTATTCGTTTATTTCCGCATTCCAGCTGACCTCTTTATACCTAGGAAAGTGCGTCATTAAAAGTCATTAATTGCTAAATGACTTGAGGCTCTTTATCAATGACTTTAATTTGCAGCTTGACTTCCACGATCTTCCTATTCATTACCTCTGCTTGTAGCATTTAGCCGTTTTTGAATTCTACGCAGCGAGACAGGGAAACTTTTATTCGCAGAGAACAAGTGCCATAGGTATCGATGTTATATAATTAAACTTAAGAAAGCAACGATAAAACGTTATACCATATTTTCACTAATTCGGCTTTTATTTTAAAACAGCTAGGGAATTTAAAATTGTAATTCGTTTAATTATTTGTCGGATTTTACTTCCGTATATACTTTAAGACATTTTTGAAATATCGATACCTCAATTCTATACTACTGTGATAACCTAAGTAATTCCTATATATTTATGGTATTTTGTCATTCTATAGTTCATTAGACAGTAACCTGCTTAACTAATCTAATGATTTACCAACAATATTCACAGTTGTTTCTAATAATCAACGCACGATAGTAGGATAAATAAATTTGGCATTGCACTTACACGTCTCTCTTGTGAAATGTATCATGCATCCTTCTAGGAACTCACCTGTAACAAAAATAAAAGACATTTATTAATTTATGCAACATAACAAAGTATTAATAAATAATCGCTCATTTATCCTTGCTGTCATAAACATAGCACAAAAATATGGTTTGGCCGAGGCAAAATGTACACACATCAATCCACATGCTATTTAATAATTATTTATTTATTTATAAAATTGGAAACATTAGCCCTCTCTTCAATAACAGGAGATAAAGATAGAGGAATAAGAGAGATAGACATAATCACAAATCACGGTGGACGGAACTCCAGACTCAGATTAAGAGGGACTTCTAAAGCGGCAGCAACCATTGATGCTCAAGGTTGAACAATAATAACACGGTCATAGTAAGATGTCACATAGCACCACTCGATTCATTCTCACATAAATATTGACGTATCAACCGAACGAATGTTATCCAAAGCTCACAGATAAGTGAATGAATACCATATCCCGTTTAAAGATTCGGATGAACGATTGTCAATGGAAATGGAAAGAAAATAGTATTGACCAGGCGTAAATGATACCAATAAAAAAAAACAAATGTAGATTCTGTATCATCGATAGGGAAGAATGGATCAAAAATATAATAGGAAGGGTAGGAGGAGGAGATTTGCGCTGGAAAGTGATAAGATAGACTTGTTACGTGTAGCAGACATCGTGGCGAATGTATTGGAAATGTACTCACAAGGAGTATGGAATAAAATTTATCGATGCCTCAAAAGTTTTAATAAAGGTTTTGAAATAAGCAATCAACTGACAATAATGCTTCTTAACTATCGAATTTAATCTATATTATTACGTGTCGGAAGGGTTCCCTACAGTTTTTCCCAGGAGAGTAAAAAATAGCATTAGTTAGTTCACTCATTGATGGTGACAAACACTTTCTGCGTTGATGAGCATGCTTTACGTGATAAAACAGTGATAGAGGTATAATGTAGAGTAAATATAAAAAAGGAAGATCAACGGGTGGAATACATCAAGGAAATAATCAAGGACTAGCTGTCCCGTGCGAATGATTCGCACAGTATGCAGCTTCTTCCTGTTTCTTCCTTCTTTCTTCCTGTTCTTCTACCTGTTTCTCCCCATGGACAATTATTTGTTATTTATGTTTGTGTTAAAGATACATAACATAAACAGTAAACGGTCACGCAAATTGAATGTAGAATGTAAACAATCTATCTAAACGATGTGTCAATAGATGGCGCCTCCTACAGTCTTTTAAGCACGTAACCATAGCCAACATATTAGTTGGTTATATTGTCAACAGATGGAACTGTATCGCGTTTTAACAAAAACTTTAATTTTAAACCATTTGTCTATTTTTCGTCAATAGCAGGGAACATAAGCTTTAAAACAATGTTAGAATCATTAATTTTGTCGAAGAATAATGGGAGCTATGGCGCTGCGACAAAACAACACCTTTGAGGAATAATATATGTGGACCCCAGAAGTCAAGGGGTCTAAGTGACATTTTTGAAAAAAATAAATTAGGTCAGAAATGGGATGTGAAAATATAAATCTTTCAATTGGAAAAGCGATCGAAGCGATTTTCTTGACAGGTTGTGCTATCTATGGTAAAGCCTCTTAACTACATAGTGGGTTGTACCGAAAATTTTCAACTTTGACTTAAGTTTTCTCAAAACAACGATTTTGTCACTTATACCCCTTGACTTCTGGGGTCCTCATATATGATATTTAAGACCGAGTGGGGAGATGAGGCCCAGCTACTTAATCTTCGATATGAAGACGACTGATGGTTAATTAATCAATAAAAAGCGAGGTTAAGCAAACCACCCTAAAGCTGACCACACAGTGCACAATAAGTGCCTATAGAAAGCCGAAATAACATATCAATACCGATAAGTAGTGCCACCATATGACGTCATATAATATGCTTAAGTCTCACCATCAAGTCAGCATCACATGCCATTCAAGAATCATCGATCAAGGTTTTCCCAATAGCCAAGACGTCATTGAAATGTTCTGGCAGACGACATGTTGTCTTATTAGCTCTTCGTCTACGACTTCGTCAACAACAGATTCCTCTCGTCTTGAACGGATTTATAAGTTATTGTATCTTGAATAGACTAGAGGCTCTTAGGCATTAGTGAGTGAACTTTAGCCTTCCCAGGATTCCGTCTGATTCACAATAGGAATGAAAAGAGCATGTATCAAGATGACCTTTTGGGGAAGACGCGCGTATGTTTTATCTGAACCGCATTGCGCTGCTATTTTGTTCTTGTCAATTCTTATAACGGCTCCAACGCTATAAACTCGTCTTTGAGGCCTATGACCGCTGAATGTTCGCTCCATCGATTATTCTTGTTCAAGTATTTATGAACTTCTGTCCTGCAATACCTTTGACAGGTTTTGATGTCCAAAGTTTTATGCTAAACGTTTCTAGTCCAAGGAAAAGTAAATAGTATGAAACGAGCTTTTGTTTTAAACCGTGAAAGCCACATCAATGGTTACGATAAGGGTTCTCAGGGATTTGAAGAAAGATTAATCGACTGATGGACTCACTGAATGGCTCAGTGTTCGCATCAAGAGTTATCCGAACTGTTTTGCTTGCCCGCGAAGCAGTAAAAGAGGCGAGATAATCAACTGTATTGACAGTTTGATGGATTCTTGTCGGGAATTGAAACGCTTGGAGGGAGATAGCGCGAGCCATTTTATGATTGACGCGAGTAGGGCAGCGAGCAGATGTGAGCTGTCTCGCCACGTGAAGCGTGCGTCGGCCACCGAACCGAAGTGCACGCCAACAAGACTTGATGTAAATTGCAAACGAATCCCGTTCGAACGACGCGGAGCGATGCCTCTCCCTCTCAACGAATGCGCTCATTCTCTGCATCACGCTTCATTACGGCCAAATGGAGCCATTATAAGGTTTAATGTACCGGACTTAGCAACTAGAGCCAATGGTTGGATTAGGGTCGCCGGGGGTAACTTGAATCGAAAGTCACTTTAATGGATTAAGGTGGTCAAACCGCTAATCGTGAGTCATTGACGATACTTTGATAACTTTTTGAGTAATTAAAAAAAAACACGTCTTGAAGCACTTCCCGCGAAAGTACACCAGTTAAAATGGTTGAAATAAAAAAAATCTAGCAAGATGAATGATTCTAGAACTCTTTTTGAAATTTTCCTTTTAATTAAAGCATTATAAGAAATTTTGTTTACGACTAGGAGTTTGTGATTTCAGCAAAAACCCTATCTTAATCAGTTTTATTCACTCGGCATGATGGGTTGACATTTGTAATAATGGTTGATAAGTCCTGGGATTACACATACAGAACATATGTGGCGCAGCATTAAAGAAAATAGGTTGTGTTAAACGTATTATAGGAAGGCCCTCGGATGAAAAAGTCAAAGAGAGATGCTGCTTCGCTCTGGTTAGGCCACATCTCGAATACGCCGCGAGCATTTGGGACCCTGGTCAAATGAATTTAACCAAAAAAATTAATTAAATACAAAGGAAAGCAGCGCGCTCCGTTAAAATTGCTACGAACGTACATATAGTGTCTGACAACTTTTAAATGGATTAAGGTGGGAGCCCCTAGAGGCTCGGCGGCTAGGCGCCAGGCAGGTCATTTGAGCAATTCAGAACTGATATTTTTTTAGAGCGACAAAGAGAATATTGTCATGACTCCTCACTACATCTTTAGGTCTGACAGATGAGATAAAATAAGAGAGATACACTGCCGAACAGATAGCTACAAAAACTCGTTCTTTCCGTGAACAATAAGTGACCACAATCAAAATTGAGCTCCACTAAATACACTCCTATGATACATGTCACCATTTCATCTCCAAAGAACTTACACCTTAACACGGCTGGTAACCTAACATCCCTTGCCACACGCCCATGCGGCGGTTCGCGGGGTATTATGTAGATGTAGATTTAGATGCAGATGTCGATGAACTTTTTTTGAAATTGTCCCCTTAATGAAAGCATTAAAAGAAGTTTGGCTAAGGTAGGAGTTTGCGATTAGTTTGTAGGAGTTAATAGGAGTTTGTGATTTCAGCAAAAATCCTATCTTTATCAGTTTAATTTCCTCGGCATGATGTGTTGACATTAGTATGCAGCCGGCATACCATTATGAAACATATTATTTAGCATTTATGGGAAAATCTGTACTTTTGTTTTCAAATAAAATCGGAATACGTATATGTTATCTGCTACAAGGCTAAATGTAAAAATAGCCGTAATAAATTGCTAAGTAAACAAATCGGTGATATGGAATGTTTTCACTTTTATTCAGATAAATTATGAATACGTAAACATATGCAAATTTTCATGCAACTCTGTGTATAAACTAAAATCGCTCCTACTATCTTCCCGGGTCCCAAAATGTCCATGCAGTGCCAGGCACGCCTTGTGAAAATGTTCAACAGACCGTGACAACGTGAGTCCATTCTGCATTGCACCATGGCAAGCAATAACTCGGCACTGTAATTTTGGATACCAGGAAAACAATCGGAGTAAATATGACCTCGTTACGAGAAATACCTGAGAAAAAGATTAGCATACATTGCGACTTCGAGCAGGGTTTTCATATGTGTTTATCGTTAATAGATTGAGAGGGAAGCTCTTCCCTAAACCTGAAGTCCATCATAAATTCGAGTTTTAGTATATGAGAATGTTTCAGACTGAAAGACATCAAATAAGGGCCATTGATTGGAGAAAGTTTTCAACGTGTTTTTTTTATTTCCGAGGATCCTATGTGTGTTTTTTAAAATAATTTGATGGTTAAATCAATTCTTTTCCAAATTCATATTGGAAGTGGGACGACTGGGGAAAATTACACAAAATTCGAGAGGCGAGGTAAACTTGAATAATGGAAATTCCCATACCTAATTTGAACTTAAGCTATTCACTTATCTCTAAAAGTTTATTAGCAAAAAATCAATTGGTAGGAGGACAGAAAAAAAATTCAATTGAATATATTAATGGGAAGAAATGATATTTAGCGCATTGTATAAATACTAACATCTCTAGTAAGTTATGTAATACGAAAAATTCGAAAACATGAGGAAATATGACCGAAATACGAGAGTATTGCATAGCTATTGCCACATAGAAATGCAATATCATTCAAAACGAAATAAATACCTAATTTATTGACTGATACAAAAGCGTGGACATTAGGTAAGAGGGAAAGAAATAGAATAGAATCTTATGAAATGTGGGTGTGGAGAAGGATGGGAAAAGTAAGATGGGTAGATAAGATGAGAAATGAGGAGGTTTTGAGCAAAGTAAAAGAAGGAAGGTCGCTCCTAAAGGAAATAAGGAAAAGGAAAGGAAACTCGTTGGGCCATGTGATGAGAGGGAAAAGTATAATAACTGTGGCACTTGAGGGTTCAATTGAAGGAAAGAAAAAGAGAGGAAGGAGAAGAATTAAATTGGTGGATCAGGTGAAGAACATCAGCTATGATGAAGCAAAGAAGGAAGCTCGGGACGGAAGCGGATGGAGACAGCAGTGGTGTACGGGACCTGACAGCAAGCAGAACACCAGATGATGATGACAAAAGAAATATTGAACGACTGCAGGAATTTTGGTATAGAAGTACTGACGTCGGTTTCATTATTTCGCATTTCACGAATAAGGAAAAAGAAACTGTAAACAATCCAGAAAAAAATATTCATAACCATAATTCATTCAACAAATAATCATAGGAACATTTTAACTACGTTGTATTGAAGAGAATAGAAACATCTATTTCGCACGGCAAATTTTCTGGAAAACCAAGTGCAGGTGCTTCAGGTTTGCAGTTCTTGTAGTTGCTTTGCCTTTTTCATAATTTACACTCAACATACTCTATATGATATTACAAATTGGGAGGCGTTATTGATACATTTGGTAAATATTATAAAAATATTGATTGACCAATAGTAGTAATCTCTTTGGAAAATAATGATAAGGGGTATAAGTTCTTAGGGCTAAAAAAGGGACTGTTTAAGAATGGTTTTAAAAGGAAATCTTTCGTACCCATGAACCCATTCTTACCCATTAAAAATAAAAAGTAATATTTTGGAAACTATAAGAGTATTAGCAACCGTACGGCACATGATTCACTGAGAGCAAATTTACATATCGTGCTCGGTTTCCAATTGCACGTGGATCGCTACATTGCTATCAGGATCACTTACGTGTCCTTGAATAAGGCGTTCCTTCAATTTATATGTTACTGCAAGTAAAAAAATTAATTTTCCCAAAGTTTTTTCCCACTTTCCCAAATTGTGTTACAATGTAATTCCACTATCTCGTTTGTTACGGATACTGGTCAAGAATTATAATCCGGAAGTATATGAAATGGATCAATTTTCCTTTTCAACACGAACAGAAAGAAAGGAGGACAAGACAAAAAATACAATTAATCTTTAGTCTGGCAGAAGATTTCAGGTGCGAAACACGCTCCGGTGGACTTTCCAACTCAAAACACGAATAAATACTTTCTACTTTGATTTACTGAGTTATGCCTACAGTGTTTGTTTGCCATAAATTTGAAAGAAGTTCCTCTGAAGTCCGTTTTTTATAGGATTTCAAATGCTAAAATTTTGACAAATGGTCCAGGTAAGGGATTAAGGTTGCTTATTCACTGGAAAAACTCAAAATAATTCAATTCCAACACCTCGATTGACCGCGTTAGCTCTGAATCTCTTTTCGACGAGCAACAAAAACTGTTGCAGTTGTTTGAACCTTGAAAAGCTATATGTTACCCGCTTTACCTAAAGGAAAATGACATTACATTACATTATAACAAGTTTAACAAAGGGTTAAAAGACAAAACTGTACTGAAAAACAAATACAATCCAAGCCTCATTTTTAACCAAACCAATGCAGCGGCAATAAATGCGTCAATCGCTAGATATGAGAAGAAATTGTAGTATGAGAAAAATGCATTTTTAAATTAATGAAAATATTCAAGCAGCAAATATCTAAGATTTGAAATTTTTGAGCCGTACTGTCTTTTATTTTTACCCGGAACCAAGAATCAATCCAGCACTTTTAGCAGCATGAAACAAAACGCCCACGTTTTAACGATACATGTTTAATGAAATTTACGAAATACAAACTAATGCAACAATAAGCAAGATGAAGACCTAAATCCTAGTTTGTGGAAGAGAGAAGCTGCACGTAGAAGTCACCCTGAGAGGAGAGAAATTAGAGCAAATAGATTCCTTCACCTATCTCGGAAGCACCATCACGTGGGACGAAATAAGTACAGCGGACATCAAGCGGAGAATAGCCCAAGCTATAAAGGCTTTCATGGGAAAATGACAACCGTTGTGCTCAAGGAAGATAGGATTTACATACCAGAAAAAAGTATGTGAAAACATTCGCATGGAGCCTAGCACTCGAAACGCGGATCGAAAGCATGGACCATTGGAAAAGCTGACCAGAAAAGAATTGAAGCCATCGAAAACTGGTGCTGGAGGAGGGTGATGAAGATAAAATGGACGGGAAAATTAAGAAATGACGAAGTGTACAGAAGTGTAAAAGAGGAAAGGACCATATGGAACACAATGGTAAAGAAGAACGAGATGGATTGGACACACCCTGAAACACAATGGGTTTATGAAGAACATATTTGACGGCAAAATAGAGGAAAAAGCCCCCATTGTAAGACAAATGAACAAGTTCATGGACCAAATAAAGAGAAAAGTACATAGGAAGAGAGAGATACCAGGAGGTAAATGAACTTGCATTAGATAGAGACAGGTGGTGGGCTGTAGTCAACCAATCCTAGGATTGAACGACCAATGAATAAATGAAGAGCAACATTGGGTGGCAAAACAGAAAAAATGAAGAGAATCAGAGGACATTGAAGGGAAATAGATTGCCGAATTGACGAGTTAAGAATGGAGGAAAGTTGGTGAACAGCGGGTCGGTAACAAGGGGAGATAGAAACGGAGGGAGTGAAAGTTAAGGTAGTCCGAGTGAGATAGTTCCCTAGTCATAACACATACCATATTCGAATTATAAGTTTTAATTTCGCAAGCTATAACACACATACATTAAATATTACATTATTAATGGTGCTTTAATGTAGCTTGATATGACAGAAATGGTAAGTAATTAAGTGAAAATATCTAAATAAGTTTTGTTTTTAGATTTTCGCAGCGATTAGATGCACTAGTATCAACCATTTTTAGGTAAACTACTGCGTGATGAACTTTAACGGCTCAACGTTTCCTTCCTCCTGCTGAGAACGTCGTCAGGAGACTGAAGATGTATGCATTTCATCTGGTCGGACCGTTGAAAAACTGACTGCTCTACTGCGGTGACGATATGATTAATTTTGAAAAATATCTGAGAAAACATACAAACTACAAGCTGTTAGTTTTTTTACTACTTACATTGAAGCGTTAGAAATTCCTCATTTTGTGAACAATGTCTCTCTGGAGTGCATGCGCGTACCATTTCCCATGTAAAAGGGCTGGTATTTTTTGGCAAATATCTCCAAAAGTAATGTGATTAGTGGTTAAATTTTTAGTGTCATTAGAAGGGTGAGATATTTTTCTAATATTAGACCAAATTCATTGATTTCTTATTAAAATGATTTTTCGCTCAAACTACCTTAAGGATGGAGGAACAGAGAGGGAGGCAACGAGAGAATGAGAGAGAGAAATTGATACAGAAGAACAAAAACACTTCACGGAAAGGCACGAGGCCAACAAAAACGATACATATGGTTATAGTCACTAATACTGAGGTACATGGGGAGGGCACTGGCTATTCTGAACCATGCTGTTAACTTAACATAGGGTGTGGCCTGGCCGTCATCTTAGTAAACCCCGATATTCCTACAGTCCTTAGGGGCTGACGTCCTAATTTTACAATATAACGATGTTTTTCATCAAAAACTTACTGGAAATCAGTGTAAAGTCACTTATTTTAAACTCGTCTTCTTGCAATCATATGTATTTTCCATGTATTTAAATCAATTACAATCTGCTTTGTCAGTAAAAACTATGGCTACTCCAGTATAATAATAAATATAATGCAATATTTAATTCGTGTCTCACAGTTGGTGAAATTAAAACGTATCTATCGAATATGGTCTCTATTAAGATTAGGGAACTATCTCGCTCACATTATCTTCAATGTTTTAAGAGTTATTTGCCTTAGATATCAAGCAGAAGTTGGAATTTATTGCTTTACATCGTTCATCGTTCTGACTACTCCATCGCACAATCCAAATGAAGGTAACATATGTGTAGGGATAAGTTATTTGTTGTTATTCCGACTATCAGGCCAAAGTTGGATGACTTAATTCGCTCTTCATCCATCTCAATGATCACCTCACTGATTGCTATGACTACCAACATAGTTTACGAGTCAAAAATAGAGCAGGGGTGGTGATTCATCCTACTCTCAAATTTTTTGAGATGGCAGCAATGAGAATGGTTTTATGAGCCTCCGAACTGGAATGTCGTCCTCCCCTTCGCAGCGTTTTGTAAGTTTTGCAGCCCTTCTCATAATCATCCATTGCATGATGCCAGGAACTTTGCGAAAACAAGCGGCTCCTCTTTTTGTCTCGGCCACGAGCGGATTCTGTGAAGTTCATCACGCGTATGTTGATGACCTATCACTCCCTACTAAACATCCCTGAGGTAGCTTGCAGGATTTCATATGGATTTAAATGAATAATTCGGCTAATCAACTGGTGTTGTAGCTGATTAGTTGATTTGCTCGCTGATGCTTGTTGCTTAATCTGCCACGTAGCACTAACATCACGTTTCGCGTGATCACTACATGTCTCTAATAACTTGTTTACATAGATTCATTATCTACATCCATATTCTACCCTGCAAATCGCCGCGTGGGCGTGTGGCAGGGGGTGTTAGGTACCCGGCCGTGTAAAGATTTAAGGTTTTGGGAGGAGAAATGGTGACGTGTATTATGGGAGTGTATTTAGTGGAGCTCAGTCATTGTCGTGGTTGCTCATTGTACGCGAAAAGAGCGAGTTTTTGTACCTATCTATTCGCCATTGAATCTCTCTTATTTTATCGCTTCAGTCACACCTAGAGATGTAGTGTGGCGACATGACAATATTGTCTGTGTCGCTCTGAAACACACCATTTTGAATTTCTCAAGCGACCTAAGCCTAGCGTGTAGCCTCCGAGTCTCCAGGGGCTCCCACCTAAATCTCTCTAAAATTTGCGAGGCACTATATGTTTGCTCGTAGCGGTTTTTAACGAAACGTGCTGTTTATCTTTGTATTTTATTAATTTTTTTGTTTAAATCTTTATGACCAGGTTCCCAAATGCTCACGGCAATTCGAGGTGTGGCCTAACCAGAGCGAAGTAGCATCTCTCTTTTACCTTTTCATCCGAGGACCCGAGGACTACAAACCAATGCAATAGATTCAATAGCAATTATAGCATACCTAAGGTGTACTGCATGTTGATTATAGTTACTTTTACACTAATGTGCATTTTGGTGATATATCATCCCCATCCAAAAACACTTGAGGATTTATATGTAGACAGGGTTATGTGTAGACTCAAATGTAGACGTGACTTGGCCCGTGGCTAGATTGTACACAGTGATGGTGAAACTTTTGTCGATGAAGACCCTCTTCAGTCAAGGGTTGTTCTTTGCAAAGTCGCAATTTTATCGACTTCTCTCAAAAAGAATTGAAAGACATTGATTCACTAAATAACTGGTTCTCGAGTGATTCGATTTGCCACCACAATTTACTCGAGTAAGCATCGAGTCAGCATCGAGTAAGCATCACTGGGAACGCATATTTCTATACATATTTATAATTTTGGCCTCAATAGATGTGCTTCCTCAGGAGAAAATAAGTGTTTTCAAAAGCAATGGGATGGCGCATTAAGGGTCAGGCATACATTTCGAACAAAGCCTTCTCTGCTTTGAGAAGCCATAATTTAGGCAGAGTATGTAGAAAAAGCGATTACGTGTAATTAAATATTTTATGGTAAAGATGTTCACCACGTAAAAAGTCGATATTATAGCATATATTCAAATTAAAAATGAGAAATTTACGTAAAACGGTAGAAATAAAATGACATACTTATATTTTGTCCAGGAAGTCTTTGATGAATTTTTTACAAATCTATACTTGACTCTGCTTGTCAAGAAAAGCTCTCTACGAGTGAAAAATTTACGTCCCGGAAGTTAGGAATTGGTCTCGAGGGAATAATTATGCATTCCTGACTGAAGAGTGGCCATTGCGTATTGCAATGCATAAATGTCCCATTCATTTCAATTGCTGCTCGGATTGTTATTACGTTAAAAATTAAATGAAAATAATTTTCACGTTTGAACCTTTCAATATGTTTAGACAAAGAAATGAAAGATGACTTAAGATTTGAATAGTGAGTCCACATCAAAGTCCGTTAATATCACCAAAGATCGTGGTGAGTAGCCATACTGGCATACTGAATACTTTATTGGCATATACTGGCCCAAATGGGTAAAAATATGAATTGCAAATAGCAAACTTTGGGGCACCAGGTAGCGCCTGCAAAACGCATTCTCTACGATGTGATTATGAATAAAACCATTTCTTATGGGCGGTAAGCCATCACATTACGCTGCCTTAATCTTCCCTAACGCTACTAATAAAAACTGCGGTCCGTCATCCTGCATGAATTCGCTCAGTATTGAAATAATATTTTTTAAAGTCGTACACAGGGTTATAAATGAGAACATCACCTAAATTTAGCAAAATGAGAGCGAAACCAAATTTGCGCTCGTATTTTCCGTTAGGCATCTGTTAGCATCAGAGTCAAGCGTTTTTCTCAGCCATGAATAACTTTTTTATTGCACTGACACTCAAATGCTGTTGAATACGACTAAATATCCAAACTTTACGTTTAAGGCAAATGAGCAGGGAAAAAAAAACAAAAAATCGCGGTTTTTTTTTAATATTTCCTGCAGTGTAGGTAATTTTTTACCTGCTTGGGACTAAGCAGATTTTTTTAACATAGTGACTCCAAAGCACATCGACTGGATTAACACAGAGTGGATCCAAAATAAATGACCGTTACATCCGCACGCCCTTCATCGACATCACCCTTCGGAAGGTCTATAAACTCAAATCTCTCGAGCAACCAATTTACTAAGCCATTAACACTCGTTGATAAATATTCGCGTGAAAGTAATTGAGCGCGGGAAATGGAGGAATATCATGGACTTGCGCACACTGAGCTAAAATAAGAAAATCTAAATAATCACATCTTCCAATTTTTTTTCATTTTAGAACCACATTAAATCCCCCATTAAATATTTGGACTTCCCAAATATAAATTTAGAGATATTGAACCAACTGACTAATCCGTGGGATTTTTCTAACCCTAATGGCGTAAATGGCATGCAGCACTCCGACAGTGATAAACATTAATCATACATTTAATAACAGTTTGCAGGGTGAGTTAATCCAAATATTTTTAAATGCAAAGCAGTTTATGTACAAAAATAAATGCAAAAAATTGTTAAATGTAAATGATACGATTTCACTGAACAAGTGATATTAATCATCCAGGCCAGTATCCTTACGGCCTTTTACAGAAACGATTAGTACCTCCATCAGAAGGAGATCCCTAGGTTTTTATGATCATTTTCACTTCCTCTTTTTTGGAATTTCATTTGCTGATATTAATGGTCCATTACTCTTACTGAAATATATGTTTGAGAAATTTATCTACCGTTGAGAGACATTTGATAAAATTCTTTACTGTTCCTCTTAATGTTTTCAACTTCGACGCTGTCCATTCATACGTAATGCTTCACTTAAGCATATGAGCGACGCAACTGCCCAAAAATGTTTAATTGCTTATGGTGCTGTTTCATTCGTCAAACTGCGGGTAATTATGGAATTTCTCGAAAGCGAAAAAATTATGTGGAGCGTGCTCGGAAAAAAATATTCTAACGACAAAGAGATGCAGATCACAGCTGAAGATAGTTATAAGGTCATGACTTTAGAGGAATGGGTACGAACTGTAAAAATTTCGTTTCCCTCATTGTAGGCGCGGATCCTACACTTTTCAAACTGCAAAATATCCTCCAGCCCCCACAAAAGATTTATTACCTACTTCATAGCTCTCCTTATGAAAGTAAGACAGTCTCCGTGCTTCACTTTGAGGTTCCCCAGATCGCATACCTCTGTCGCTGACTTCCAAAAACATCAATCTTATTCACTTCAACTAAAATGCCCGTTCTCGTCTCCCAAAGGTGGCTAGAGTGATAACCGATTACGCGCAGATTGGCGAACATTTTAGTATATTATTAATGATATGTATGGATAAAATTGAAAATATCCATGTTACTTATTGGATTTCTGAGGTATTGTTGCTTTTTCAATACGTATTCTTTGGTACTTGTCATATATTTTGAGATAATTCAACTTTACATGTACAGAGTTTTCAACATCCACTAAATAATACGTGTCATAATATTATGAAAATTGCTAGCAGATGTCATGGTATCATTCAGAGTAAAAAATGTGTATTCTCACATGATTTTTGCTTAAATTTCCAATTCCGCACCGCATATCCATGTCATAAAAATGCTTTCATTAAGATGAAATTTAAAAAATATCATTCTTGTACCATTTTTATAATTCCATTTATTCCATTATTTACACCCTCTTTATAAGTACTTTAGGGCAGAGTGATCCAAAATAAATTTTCCACTTGTTTGAACAGTGACTTGAACATGCACTCACTTACTCACGATTAGCGGTCCAAGTACCTTAATCCAACCGAATCAATGAGTCCTCAGAGAGTTAACCTGCACCACAAGCAAATTTGAAGCAGCCTTGTGGAGATAGCAACTATTATTTCAAAACGCGCTGACTAAATTCCCCCGTCCTTACATATTATTCTTCCTCTCTCTCCCCCACCCCTATGCTTGCCTATTCCCCTCCTCACGTACTCCTTCCCCTCCTTAAAAATAATCATCGCGTAGGCGACTACCACCAAGTTTTGGCATCAGTTCTTTCATGCAGGACGGCCTCTTTCCGTACAACAGCTCTCCGGCGGCAGGGAGGCATTCAACCGCACCCACAAGCAGACCTCTCGTTTGCAATGCAAAACGGTTTCGCGAGAGCAGATGGCGATGCACTCCACGAATCAGGGAAAAAATGCAAATCATCGAACGACTGGACAGCTACTCGACCGCTCCTCTGTTTCCTTCCCATTCTCCACATCTGTCTCCTCCCCTATTCCGACTCGTATCATAAGCAACCCGCGCTAATATCTCCTACTGTCAGTTTTGGTGAGACATATTCAAGAGGCAACAAAGAGGATGGGTTCGATTTATTTTATAAATTTAAAGCATTTGTAAGAAGAAACAATTACATACCAAATCAATAATTCCATTATATATTACATTAAATACAGACCGCAATCATACTAATGAAAAGAAATATCAATAATTTTAGGTATTATTAAAATGAAAATACTTTTTATTTTATCGATGATGTTCTTAGTGGCTTGAATTTCATAAGTAAGTTTACGTATTTGAATCTATAACCTGAATTTTTTGTTTCACTTCTTGAGATGAAAAAGATTCAAATTAGGAGCTTTAATTACGATACTGTTAAATTTAAATGACGAGTATTTAATGTATTTTTTTAATTACTAAAAAAAAAGAATCATTACATGTATGGCAAGATTTGTGGGTTAGATCCATTTTTATGAATAATTTTGTCTCTCTTGATCTAGGAAAGAACGGCACCTACGCTATTGAGCAAAATTTCGGATAATGGTGTAATAAGTTTCTCACAGTTATTTTGACATTGTTAAAAAGATTTACATGATGAGTTTAAATTTTTCTACTATTATTAGCAAATATATATATATCAACAGAATGCGTTATGAGTTAAAAATAATAGCATTTGATACGCATTGGAAATTCACAACAATGACACTGTCCATTGTAATAATTTCAGCTTCTACGCTTTTGTGTTCATACGAGGAGGATTGTGTCTAAGATATGCAAATAATCGCGCAGGTTATTATAGCCCCATCTTAACTTATTTTAATAGATGAACCACCCGAGGCTATTCAATATTTACTCAGTATTTACGACTTTACAGATCGCAGTTTCAAATTTGAACACTCCAATGACGTTTTAGTGACCCTGACACGACATGAACTTTAATAACCTTCATTAAGCGCGTATGGAATAAATCCCCGGGGGTGTGTATCGTGGACAAGAACGATTATTGTCCAGGGAAGCCTGAGCCAGCAGGTTCGATGAAATATTTGAACGTCGAAAGCTAAGAAATGAGTGCTGGGCACAGACTTTCCAGTAATGGCGAATAGTTGCAGGTGGAGCCAATAAAATGCGACATAATTTCAAAAATCAGCCTTAGTCACAGTTTTGGCGATTCCGCGCTGGAAAATTGTTCAATTTTTGGGTGATAGCTGCCGCTAAATTAGGACTGCTGTAGCACAGCTAACTGAGGGCATGGGGATACGTGGAGCGCCGGGGGGGGGGGGAGAGGCGGGGGAGGGCCGGTAACTCCCACCAGCATCAACACGGTACAACAATTACGTCATTCAATCAACTAATTTAGGGCAGAGGGTAGCGAATCTAAAATTTTTTAACTCTTCCAGAAATGTCTTCCCTCGTTGCGCGAAGTAAGCGCTGCGCTATAATTTGCGTTAAAGATTACGGACTTCAGGCAAAGTTCCGTTGATTTCGAGAGAATTATTTTCTGTTGAGTTCATTGCAAGCCTGTACATATTACCTGTATTCCAATTACTCACGTGGCCTGAATACTAATACATTTTATTGAGTTAAATTCGCAGCTCTATATTCATTAGTTATTTGTTCAATAAGTACGACTTCATGATTTTGACCTGTGAATATTGAAAGCATGTAGATTCATTGGTTGATTTGAAATCATAGGAACGTTTATCTTTCCTCGGTGATTTGGAATAAACAAGAGAGTTAGCTCACAAAATCGTAAAAATTAAGAAAACTTTTAAGATAGCGGGACCAGCCACAGGTAATAAAATTGTTTTTACGTGTATGAAGTTTTACATGAGATCTTGAACCAGATTTTGTTTTTGACGAGCTCCTCATCGAAATTTATAAACATTTTGGGAATTTGTCTGTAATACACCAGAATTTACTGTTGGTACATTTGATTAGTGCTGTAAAATCAACAGTTTCAATGCAATTGATTTTTGTACACACCAATATTCTAAACTATCGCCGAGGAGGTTGATATTATTGATCAAATATTTTCATGTACCCTACACCGGGAAAGTTTTTGAGGTTTTCATGGTCTTCCGTTCTAATCTTTCCTTTCTATTCCATCAAGTTTTTCTGAGAAAACTCACTCTATCAAAAAATTATCTCATGTTTGCATATCAGCAGTCCAACCGGTCTTAGCTCAGAAGAGAGAGACAGATCTGTACCATATTTACCCCGCTAAGTGCGTGAATATGTTAAACCGACTGTCATTAAAATAGAATGGATACCAGAAAAAAAAGAAGGAAAAATAAATGGAAATGACTGCTGAATAATACCATGGATGAGATGACTTCGGAAAGAACTGAGACGAGTTAAAATAGGAGTTTTCGCAGGAATATAACAGTTAAATGATAGGACTGTGGAGAGGGGCAATAAACAAACCTTAAATTGAATGATTGATGACGATGACAATCCGTCCTAATTTGGGTATTTTTTTCTTTTATCATATGCTAATTTGAAATTTGATAAGCCATCATCTTATTTAGGCCGATAATTTCATTGTAATGACAGGAAAAAGTCCATTTTTTTATCTGACATGTCACCGAAGTCAATATTTTTGCTAACCACTTTCCAGTTAGTTATTTGATGCTTTGGAATTTTAGTCATGAACAAACATTGATTTTAATTTATAATCAAACAAATGAGTTCTAATTCTCTATTTTAGTTGATGCTAGAGGTCTAGATGAAAGCCATAATTATTTATTAAGTTTCTAATGAATCAGTAGAATTGTTCACAACATATTTATGGGTGTAAAATGGTCTAATTTCATATTGATAGAGCTGTCATTTACAGTAACATTAACCTGTAGTTTATCCATATAGGTAAAAATGAAACAACTCAATAGTAATTTCCACCCTGTTGTAATGAAAACTGACCATTGTTTCGACATTTTATGTCATCATCAAGATGTCGACACTTTGTGTAATTAAAGTGAAAAAACTATGGTTGTTTTTCATTACAACAGTATGAAAATTACTGTCGAGTTATTTCCTTTTTAACAATGTGGAAATACAATGTTTCCAAAAAGTTACGCCTGAAACTCTTTCTCAAACTGTTTCTTGAAGACGTCACATCATTTTAATTAAGTCACTGGTTAATAATTTTTTTCATGCGTTCAAACAGCAATACGAATTAGTCCATGCTAACACGAGGTATCAACACAGATCATGAAGGTATTATGCTCAAACTAAGCATCGTCTGGAGGATGATTAACGGTTAAGGTTGATAGAAAATTTTCTGCAGCTTTTGGCAAAAATAGCGCACCATTCTCCTACAACACAGGACTTGCACACTCATCTTGCACGCCCAGTGGAGAGTCATGCAATGTAACGCAAGTCCGCACCCAAGCAAATGGAATGCTCGTTTCTGCGGAAAAAGCGGTAGATGCTTCCACGATAGGCAACGCTATCGCCAACATGACTAATCATACCGATCATTTCCTCGCCTTTGAAGGATCAATCACTCAACCGAACTTATCAGTGTCATCTCTCGATCGCTATCAGCAGCTATGTGCTGATGAATGGGTTCCGAAAGCCAAAAAGTTATCGCGGAGAATTCAAGGGTAAAAAAATTCTGTTGAGCACGTGGGCCTCCGAAAATGCTTATTAGGTAATGCCTTGCAGAGTTAATTACTACTTTGGGAAACTATGGAGTCATAAAAGCAAAACAACTGTCGTGTGGAGACATTCACATGGGTTCGCAGTGACAGTATATGAACGCCACAGCTCTAACGTTTAACGCTCTATAAATGTATAGCACCCCCTTATCTCAGTCGCATGAAGTCATATCAAGTACGACAGTTTTGGTTCAATTTAAAAACTCAATTATGCAAAAGAAATAGCCAACTCAACGCAGATAGATGTGGAATGCTCAATTTTTCTGTGCGCCAGAGAAATGAGCCAACTTTAAATTTTAGTCGGCATAATTGAATAAAATTCCCAGATCACGCATTTATTAAATTTAAAATTCAAATAAATTTCATGCCGGCGCTATAAGGGAACAAACTACATTGAATTGTGATTAGCTCTGGACGAATATAAAATAAATCTAGCATCGAAAAAAAGAGATGATTTAATAAAAAGTAGGGGAGTATGAGGCTACGGACACCTCTGAATCATAAATATTAATGGAACATGAGCTAAGCTATTTGGAAAATAACCATACACTCTGTATATTATAATAGGATTAATCTTTACAACTCTTTCGCAAATGGTGAAACTCCAGTGGAAATGGATTTCCTAACTTCATCACTTTCCATGGTCGGTGTCTTGCAAATTGGATTTATTTCAATTAACTACAAAATTCGCGAAAAGGAAAATAATAAATCCCTCTGAAACAGAGCAAATCTGCTCTCCTCAGGCGTAATTTTGTAGCCCTAATAGGCAATGTGAATAGCAACTTCTGGTTTTAAGAGTTATTCATCGAAATAATAATTCAATGGGAACTTTTCACAAGGGTGGAGAATATAATTCATATTTTCACTTGAAGAAATGCAATAAGTGTAATTATTTACGTAACAATCGATAAAAATAACCTTCAACAACCTCAGCGCCGTTTGCCTGTGTGGCCAGATTAAGCACGTATGAGCTATAGGTTGTTAACAGCGAATTTACACTATCTTATATCCAAATATTCAGAAGGTTTGATAACATAATTGAAATAGGTCTTATCATTCTAATATTACCAAAATATCAGACCCACTTATTCATTTATTATCGCAGTATTTGCAAATGATGTTATCCTCCTCCCATGTTGACCGCAAAAAAATCAGCCTCAAAAGTGAGGATGGTCTGGTCCCGTATGTTTCCTCAAATTGTTTGAATATCATACCCGAAAGCACACAGTTGCGTTTTTCAGGAAGAAGTACAAGCGCTCTTACCATACATAGCACATGGCCAACAGAATTTAACTAAATTAACGTACAAGCAGAAAAGGAAAAATGTTAATAATCAATTAACTATATATAATCAACGAAATAATTGAAAATCATTCGATAAAAAAGTTTCAGTGTCAGCTATGATTATAGTATCCATATTTAGAGAATACAATTTCGTACTCTTCCACAGAATTTTATTTTGTGCGGTACAACGCGTTTTACCGACTTGCGGCATTATCAGGTACCGCAAGTCGGTGAAACGCGTTGTGCCACACAAAATAAAATTCTGTGGAAAAGTACGAAATTGTATTCTCTAAATATAGATGCCATTAACTTCCACGAAGTGAAGCCTAAAACTGTAGAGTGTACTCATAATCATAGTCTTATCATTCCAAGTAAACATTGTTCAACCAAGGCATTTAAAAAGAATCACGCAGAATGTAATTGTAACTAACTTTACAAATAATGTGACATCTATTCCTGTTTTTTTTAATGCCGGAAACTAAAGAATCTGAGCAGCAAATTGCTTAGCCAGCTCAACACATACATTTGCACTGCAAGAGTTCGGCTGAGGAGCGGGGTAACGCTATTCACCCGTTTATGTGGCATGCTGCTATTTCGTCTCTTCCCATTTATAAAATCCATCGCAGCCGTCCTCAATGGTCGACCGAGTACACCCACGCGGCCAAGTCGGCATCTCCAGATCGTAAATAAATTGCAATATCTTGACCGAGGGATCGGACCTCCCAGCAGCGAGATTAAACGAGACACTAAACGCGCCCGAATGGGCCCCTGGCGAAACTACTCTCCTTATTTTTTTTTGATTCCGCGGTACCATTACACATTTGCTTTGAAAAAAGAACAGTCCAGATCCACGGTCTATGAATGCTTCACTTGTGTTCGGATCTATCCTCCCTCCTGATACATATCTGCGACTTCCCTTCTGCAGTCCGGCCTTTCCCGGCGGCTTCTTTTAATTTCATCCCTACCCTGCAGCGCTCAGCGCACAAACATAATCCCTTCTTTTTCATCTCCTTCTTCCACACCCCCCCTCACCTCTCGCACCACTCTACCTCATCCCTCGCGAATCAGAGTCATCTCCTCCCTCCGGCAGAACAGAGCACTATCTTGATGAATGTGCTGCGATTCGTAATAGTAAACTGCTATGCAGTATCTGAAACCGGAGCTGTGTGAAACTGGAGACTTATCGGGATTAGATTTTGGGGAAGCGACCGACAGCTAAGGTCATTTTCGCCATAGGAGTTAGGTAAGGGAGAAAGGGTGGATAGAAACCCGGCGTCGGCATTAGCCTGCTCTTAAAGAATGGCGCCAAGGGGACCACGGCTTAACGTCTCATCCGACAGGGCGAGTACTCGACTTGAAGTGCCCTACACAAGACAAGTAGGAATCGGGTTTCCTCTGAAAAACATCTTCCTCTGCAGGAATTTGAACCCTGGCCGTCTGCATGGTTCGCCTGTACTCTAGCCACCGCACCAACCCGATCCCCCTGGAGACTTATCATTCGGTGTGGTGAAATTGGGAATGCCATTTATTATCAGAGAACTTTAATGTCATATATCAGATAATTTGTCGATTTCGTTTGCGCTGTATCCGGTGCTCTAACATGAAAATTATAAGCAATTAAAAAAAGTTAAAAAGTTTCCAGTTATCTCTCTTTTTTATTGATACAGAGGAATAAATTATTTTCCACTAAAACCAAACTTGGACTAAAAGGTTGAGCGAAAATGGGAACGCGTTAGGATGCTATCCTGCATGTGAACGGCCGAAAGGATAGGTATTATATAGTCTATGACGAATGTTATGAAGATAAGTAACAAATAAGCTGAAACTTCAAACTTAAGAGGTAAGCACTTTACCGCAAAGTAAAAAAGATATTTACTTTATCCATAATGGAAACTAAAATCGTCCAAAAATCACCTCGGCAAAAATATTTGTGCATGAATTTCATCAATATTCATTTCACATCCGTCGCAATCCATCACAGTTATGAAGATAAGCAGGGCCCATGATCTGTGTTACAGCGCTCTAGGCGCTGGATCTGAAGTGTTTGACAAGCAAATGCGCCATAGAATTGCGAATTGCAAGTCGGATCACCGTGAGCGGAAAGCACCCACACTAAGTATTACATGACTATTTTATGACATATCCTCAAAATGTAGATGTGCAAAAATGAGCAACTAGAAAACGCAATACTCGGCGTTTAACTACCATGCCATACGCTTTATTCCTTTTACATTCCAATCCTGCAATAATATACCGGGAAATTCATTTTTATATGACTAAGTGCAAGACGATGGGTATTCATAGGGATTAGGGATTAGATAAATCTTTAATTAATAAATGTTGGGCAATATAAGGAATTATAAGAAATAAAATAGCATTCCAGATGCCATTCCTAGCAATAAATGAAGCTTAGGTAAGAATGATGCTTTTAAAGTAATACATTTAGGAATTTAAGACAACATGAAGTACATATATTTTCAGCTATTTCAACGTGACATACATATTTCGTATCAATACATTGAAGAGATCTATAGCATAATTTTCCTGCGATGTTTGAGATTGGACTATTATAGGCTAGCAAAACGATACATTTTACTCGCGCAACACTCAGCACCATTTGATATGAAATACGGCAGGATATGGTGCGATAATATCAAATCTGTAACATGACTTGATGTCATGTCCTATACGATGGATCGCATTCATCGCGATACAAAATTTGCATAGCAAAGTGGTTATTATACAGGCTTATCACAAAGCTCTACTATCGTAGCAAGTAGGTGCCCTAAAGTTTTCATATTCCCGCTTTCTTTTCATCGCTTTGACGCTTTGTAGCTTGGTATTAGTTCGATGCCGCTTTCAGATTATATAGCTATCTTCGTCGTTGGGTGGTATGGAGTTTTAATTTCCCAATAATTATTTATCCAGCTAATTAGAGTGCAAATCGAAGCAAATTTTTGGAGAAGGGCAGCAGCAGACGAGATATAATTAGCGAATCAGTATAAGAATCCCTTATAAGGGATAGGATGCAAAATGAGATATCCGATGAAAACTTAAATTTTTTCGGCGATAAAATCCATAGTAATTGCATCAAAATAAATTAGTTGTGCCGTAATTAAATTCCGATTCTATGTTTTAAATAGACCTAAAATTCCAATTTTATACTTTAACAAACCTACCTAAATAATTGATTTATTTCGACAAACAAACGTGAAATGGGTTTCAGAGGCAAGCCAACAAAAAATAAACAAACTAGATACTTAGTTCTTTTCTGAAATATCAAAGATTTTGTTTCTTGATTTGTCGAGAAAATGTCCTCTCCTTATGTTATTTGAGACGTTTAATGCATGAATACAATGCGGTAACATACACTAGACCAAAAGTAATGATAAAACTAAAATCCATACAACAATCATGAATACCGATAAAGTATGAATACAAAAAAAATAGGTAATTAGCCCCTGCTTTCAACATTCAACAGATTTAAGCATGAGTCGCTCCACTATCCAAGGCATTCATGTATAGTCACCTATGCATTTGTCAGGCTAGTCCTATGTTTTCGTAGAGCTTATGCAAATCAAAGGGATACACATTGCCTTGATTGTATTAGTCATAAATCTCTGGAAAGAAAAATGTCGCAGGGTGGTGGATGTAGTGGATCCGTCCAAAGAGGGTGAAGCGGCTGTTTGACGAATTTTGCACACACAATTCCCTGAATACTAGTCATTAATGTTGCGGCGAGAAAACTATGTTCGCTTCATTATTACAAAATGAATTACAAAAAAAAAGAATGACCCCACGATATTTTGGTAGAAAATTATTACTCATTACTTACTACTCATTACTAGGAGTTATTGATATAAATAAAGTGATAACGATGATTTTTAAGATTCAGCAGCAAGTGTTTAAGTTTTTGTATTATATTCCGGACAAGCAGTTCAATGTTCCTGACTGAAAAAAGAGGCAAAATGAAGCATGAAATACCTAACAAACAAATAATGAAATTAGTGTAGCTACGCACTTCTTTCAACGCAGAACTACTCCAAGAAAGCGCCATTTTCTCTTTTATCTTGCACTGCCGATATTGCGCGCATGTTTATCCATTGGTAATGTGCAGTTATGTTAAACAAATAAATGCAAAAGTCGCACCTTCATTCTTAGGATCTTCCGTTGTCCTCCCTCACTTCTAAGCAAAGATCCTTGGGCGAGTTACCATTCTGCGTTTTTTTTTTCTAGAAGCTCTCGTTAAAATTGCAAGACCGCGTTTAAGCCGTATGACGTGGATGAGGCACAAGGGCACTGCTCCACAGCCTCCTATGGCCTGCCGTACTTCTCTCCGACATCTTCCCGAATGCGTCTCACCCCCACGAGAATTTCGCTACGGCAGTGTATCCCTGAGAGGCATTGACGTATATTCGATTATCCCATGATACGGCCGCAAACTGTGAAGGAGGAGCACTCTGAAACGCCCTCAGCCTTCAAAGATGGGGCTTGGCAGGGATGAAAGAAGAAGGAAGCAATAAAAAAATGATGCGAAAAAGCAAGCCTCGGAAAAGAATTTAATATCCACAAAAAATGCGGGAGCAAATATCATTTTTGACGGCGTTAAAACAGTGCTGGATCGGAATAGCGGAAGAAGATGTTGAACAAAACGCAGGATAGGGCATAGAACAAGTTTGACGCAACGTCTCTTTAGTACAGAGAGGCAGAGAAATAAATTCTCCGCCGACTATGCCAAGTACTCTTCATCCTCCAATACGCTATCACATTGTCTCTGCAGCCAGTCTTTTGGCAAAGCCAAAAATTGATAAAAATTGAGCTATAAAATACATTAAGAATTGTTTGAAAATAATAGAAAAGACATGTCTGAAAAATGAAGGGTCTATTTGCTATCCCTTCCACAAGTGAAAGAAAATCAGGACAAGGGCAGCGGCATTTACTTGGGGTATTTAGTTGTGACAAGGAAATTAAAGGTAAACTAAGGACCAAGAGATGAAAAGAAACATTTTGATGATACTTTCTGTTGCACTGCAGTTTAGTTCTATTATTTATAGGTCAGTTTCGTTGCTTAGCGGAAATTCATTCTTCGTTTCATGAACATGAGGATAAATGTTTGGTAGTCCTGAATGCATGCTCATCAGTCCATCAGTATCAATAGCAGTCCAAAAGACAAAACATTATGAATCAAATAAACAATCAGAACAAATTATTCTAAATAAAGGGCACGAGCGTGAGCAACAGGACTTGCATTGCAAAAACATCAATATATAGCAATTTCTTAAGTCTCGACCCCAAAGATGGACTGGAAAAAGGCATATAATATATAAATACCGCATTTATTTGTAAAAAGGCGCAAGTAGGCGACTAACTTAGTCAGCTACTAAGAGTACTTAGTCGCATACTAAAATATATATGGTATTCATAGATCCTTGCCAGTGAGCTACTAGAAGCTACTAACCTAGTATGCTAATATCGCCACTATCGTAGTGGAGTACATAATTGTCGGTAGCGACTGCCCTAGAAACAATGAAGCAACACTTGGCAACACTGCAACTGGCTTCATTGTACGTGAATTTGTACGTCATACATCAATATTGCTACAATGAGGCCATCGTTAAATACTCTAATTTTACCATATTTTAACATTACCATCATGATTCCGACACATCTTCCATAAAATTTGATTGTTATTGTATAGAAAAATCGGGAATACATGCTTGTCATAAACTTTATTTTTTGCCACAAGTAGTAATACACTACAAACTTGCACAGATCGTTCTTAAAATAATTTGGACACGCTGGAGCTTCACGATATAAAAGTTAAACTATCTCCATCTAATCGCACCAAATTAAGGTATCAGTCATATTCAAACACAGGACTTTCTTGAGGTATCCACCGTACCATCAGTAGAAAAACACGCAAAATAGAAAATTTTTCCTTTAGTTAACGAATAATAACGGGTATGTACATAGAAAATGTAACAGTACTCACATTCACACACTAACCATCATTTTGTAAACGAAAAACGAACATGCACATGGTTCAGCGGACATTGTCACTATTTAATCTGAATACCTATTTGTCCTTTCACGAATCCATTCTGAGCATTAAATAAAACGAAACTGATTTCACTTATCCACTTAGAAGATAAAACATAAAATATGATGCGATAAACTGCTGAAGCAATGGAAGAAGTTTCTAGCACTGAGTGAACCATAACAACGTTCTGCTACCAAAACAAAAACGAAACGAAATAGAAATTTACGGCAGAATGTTAACAGACCAGCGCTATGATGTAAACAGACTCACAATTACGATTATTACCTGTGAAAAATCATTTTAATTCATTAAGGTAAAAATTGTACGTCTTTATATCAATATAAGACATGTTTATACGACAACGCAACCGTAATATGCTCGAGTTAATTACTCTGAAGCATCTCACTTGATGCAATAGTCACGACAACTAATGTGCACTTGTAAATTGTTAACGAGGCTTCCTCCAGGACATATTCTTTAAAATGAGCTGTATTCTCGTAGAGTAATCATCTAAAACCATAAATGAACAGAATTAAGGCCTGAAGAATTTAAAAATGCAATTGTTACCCTCACAAACAGTCAATACACACGCGATGATTTATGCATTTTATAAAACTGTGTTGCGTGGCACTGGTGAAACGAGATGAGGAAGAGATAATAATCATCTGACGACGTTCGAAACCACCGTAATCATCTCACTAACTCTTCCTTTTTCATTGAATGAAGCACTCATGAAGCACTACGGTGTACCAAAAAACGGTGTCGTAGACGAAGAACAAATAATAAAAATGCTCAGTTTGATCCAGCAAGAGTACTACACGTCGCATCCGCCAGCCTTGAGAAAAGAAATTCCACCAGTATCTTTAGTATTTTCGCCTAAAATCTCCGTTATGGCTTCAGTTTATCACCCGAGGTGAGCCACTTGTGACAGACCGCCATCTTTAGTAGCGCCTCTAAACAAGGCGAGAGAGTGTTTAAGAATCAGCTACGAAAATAGTGGCTCACTTGGCGCTGCTGAGCTTAGTAGCAGTCTATGAATATAATTTTCTTAGTTGGCGACTAGTTAGTGCGCTACTAAGCCGATAGTAGCTCACCAAGGAATCTATGAATATGGCCGCAAGGATTTTGAGGCGTTGAGGTCTTTCATACACAGCCCAAATCCTATCCCCAGCTATCATGTACCTAGGTGAAATATAATTTGTAATAATGCACTTTGAGGAAAAAAAGGAACAGTGATTCTTTCAAATTGTAATGTATTCGTAAGTAGGCTAGGATGAAAAGGGAGGCTTCACAAGATAACTGTCCTTCTGAATGCACGCTTATGTCAAAAAATGCTCATACCTTCGATAAAAGCCACATATTCCTTGCTCAAATAGAAGAAGTTACTTTATACCAAAAGTGAGAGAAACTGGATTGGGGAGATGGTGTAAAACGGATCTTGAAGCCATAAAAGAATAGCTTAGAACTCTGGACGAACAAGGTTGTGCTCGCGTTGGCAGGAAGCGGGGACAACGTATTGAGGAGAATAAAGCCGGGAAGGGAAAAGAGGGAGGACATAAAAAGATAGCGAATGAGAAATGAAAAATAGAAGAGGACACGCAATAAATCACATTCGCGACGTGATAAAAATATTTCTCAAAACAGCTCCGCTCCGTAGATCTGAGAGGACTCGTCGTAATACTCGGAAGGGTCACGGTCTGGAGAGACGGCGCCCGCGTGCAGGAAGGAGATGAAAGACGGAGCGAATAAATAGCAGCGAGCGGGAGAAGAAGCGGAGGACGAAGTGATTGATGCCGGCGATGGCTCCCGACTTTATGATTTCGTGTCGGCGCGGCGAATAGAAAGGAGCGAAAGGGGTTTGAGGACCCAAGAGGGGTGGGTGCATGGAGGATGAGGATAGCAGGGCAGGGCGGTGCAGGAAATACTGAACCGGTTCTCCGTTCGGAGAACTACCGTATCCGACGGCGGTGCACCGGTTCAATAGATCGAGCCGGTTTTTTCCTCTGAACCGGTGTTTTCTTCTGATCCAGGGGGTTATTTTGTAATTCCACCTCTTTTTGGAACGGTGGGAGATCCGTTTCGCTCACTGAATGGCTCACTTTCAGTACAATGAATGGATCACATTGAACGGCTCGTGAATTTTTTCGACATTATTTACGGGAGCACCATGTATTTTTTGCTATTATTCAATCATATAATAATACTTTAATGTAATAAACACTTTTTTAGCTAAAAGTACCGTTGTGTTTAAGATAATCAAAGGTGTACGTAAGCTGTAAGATGTATTACAGTCTATATAACGATAAATAATTTCAAGTAAAGGAAGGAAAGCAAACGTACTTTGGAATACGTTTCATTAGCGTATATTGGCGTACTGTAATGATCTCTCCATTTATATAAATTCTAGCTACAGTGCTGAATATTTAGGATGGGTTAGTTGTTGGCACAATAAGAATTTGATGGACAAATTCTAGTCGCAGACTCTCCATGCGAGAAAGAGACACCGTCGGAGTATTTGCAATAACTTACGATTTATATACAATTTTCATTCCAAAATATAAAGCATGAATCGACATATGACTATATTAACTGTGTTTGCGTACAAATAAAACCATTATACAGAATAAAAAGTACATCTTCCCGCAAAAAATAATTGGTAACGGCGACTTGATGCTTGTGGAAGCCATGATATAAATAAAGAAAACAAAATCATTTTTAAATGCGGTTTAAGTACAGGCTCTGACAACTTTCAACTTTAAAATTGCCCCATTAAAATTTTTTGAGGCTCTGACGTTTTTATTTCGTCCCTGACGGGACTCAAAGATTCTGGAGCGATACCGAATAGGACCCTAGAATGCTGTGTCGTCCGTTTAATAATTTTTGATTTCTTTGAAATTTACGGGAGGGAGGGCTCTGGGAGGAGTGAAAAATGAAATAGCTACTTGAAGAAAACCACTTCAATGATTAAAAGGCATATGGAGATTGAAGAATAAACTTTTATAAGTCCATTTCACTTGGAAACAAAACTGAAACAAAAAAAAAGACATTCGGTCCGGATAGTTTGATGACCAGTGATGGCAGGAGCACCGAAGGTATAGTACTGCGTGTCGCATATAGGAGAATAAAATACCACAAGATATTCTCGCACATATTCCCTAGAAATTAAGACAAGCATGAAAAAATATGTTCCACCAGCTAAGGATACAAAGACAAGTAAAGGCTATCTATTTCATGTTAAAACTTGTATTCCGTACACAACTGTGAAGACGCACATATGTTTACAACTATCTGCAGTAGTTCATATGACGCTTTTTCCTACGCTATTCATTATTTACACTTCTACACCATAATCTTCCTAACGTACGAAAATTTTCAGGGCTCTAATTGCTCTCCTCATCTTCTTCCTCGTAAATATTCAATCAGAGAGGCGACAGATGTTCCAGACTCAGCAGCAATTACGGCCATTATATTAAGCTTCACTGCATTTCAGATATGGTTAAATATGCGCAGGCATTAAGCGATTTCCACGAGCAAAATAAAACCGCACCTTACATCCCATGTATGTATCAATATGAGATTAATTACCAACATCTATACGCAATATCTTGTAAAATATTAACTTTGAATACGGTAAGAAAAATTATACAACACGAGACATTTGACATCTACATTCTCAAGATATGAGAACGTTCAGATGAAAAAAAAATCAGAGTTAAAATACCACTGTACGACGCATATGTTACGCATCAATCCCAATTAACTGGGAGCTCTCCGTGAAAACCTGTGTCTTTCCAAATAAGTTGGTCACCAATTCTTTATGATACGATAAATATGAATATAGATGTAAAAAATTGTCCCTCTACTCCATATTTGTAGCATCAAACCTTAATATCTCCTAGTAAGCAACTGCTGCGATAGAAATCCAGGTGGTCCTATAACAACTTTTCTTCCGTTATATCCGTCACTAAGACGATTTTGGGTTCGCCTTTGGTATATAATCTGCGCACATTGGTAGGAGAGGGAACCATGTAATACCCGTAGTACTGATTAGATATTGCAGTTAAAACTAATTTGAGAGCCTATCAGTGTGCGATAACTTGTTTGAATCCATGCTTTCGGTTATAAGCGCGTTCGAGCGTAAACAAGTCGACACGATCGACTTCTTGCGTTGGCGTTTATGCGCTCGAGTTAATGACAAGGGTGGAAGTGTGACATCCTCCCCTCCTTAAGATCTCATTATCAACCCCAACCCCTAATTCTTCTATCTTGACATACGCAAACACGGAAAATGAATCTAGCAAATGAACGAATCATGATGAATTGAGGAAGAAGTACTTATTTGACATTAAATTTCTCAAAGGTGGCTGTGGCTGGTGGCGATGCAAAATTATCGTGTATGACAAATTTTTATTTAAGGCTCAGATGATATGGGAGATTTCCCAGCGGTGGCGGTGGGGTAAAAGTCCTCGCCTGCTAACCCGAGGGTCGTGGGTTCGAGTCCCGTCTGGGTAGAATATTATCTGCCCAGGACATGGGTGTGTATGTTCGTCTCTTGTTAATGTTAAAACACCCGATGTAAAAGGCCTTTGTTGTGCTGTTTTCGGGGTTGTGAGTATAAATAAATAAAATAAAATTAATAAAAAGGAACAAAATGGGCGACAGACCCATTTTATCCATTTATGGACTTGCCAGTGTCTCCGAGCTCACCATGGATACAAAGAGGAGACTATGCAATACCTGCTTGGTGCCAGTACTAACGGACGCGGCCCCTGTTTGTTCAGCAGTATTGAAGCCAAACTTTCAAAGAACCAGGTGCTGTAGAATTTAAGCCTGTTTCACACCACACAATTTTACATAGAATAGAAACGTTGTGCATTAAACATTGAATGTCTAACCGTTCCAGACAGAATTTCAAAAATGATAACTCAAAAATAATTGATAGGACTTCTATACAATCAGAGACACCAAAGACGAGTTTGAAGCGTTGAAGCCGGACTAAAATGAAGACAGAAACAAAATAGTAATGTAATAGTATTCAGCTAAAATATCCGATCGTCATGAGGCCATCTTGAAACTTGTGTTCTTCTCGATTCTCCGGAGAAGCAGGTGACATCTTGGGAAGGTCGCTCGTTCTTCTCTGAGAGGCTTCAAACCGATTTAAGATTCAAGATTTTTTGAAACCGTTCAAGACGGGAGGTAATTGATGGCGGCGAAGTTGTCAAACCCTCCCATCTTGCATTCTTGACAACGTGTCCGCTGTCGTGACGTTTCAATGACGTCATGTCCAATCGGAAATCTTTGATAAATTGTTTTTGGTAGGGATCTGACGTAGAATTTGAAGGCGTTAAATAGGCTTTAGCTCTCTAACACACCCCGCCATATGACCACTAATCTCGTTCAGACAGGATGCATCGGGACGGGATGATTGAGCCTATATAGTTCCTCCTGTCGAAGATTCAGTTCTACGGGGGCGAAGCAGACTCGGAGCATAGTGTTATCACCAGCCTTGAGTGGATAATGTTAGAGAACATGGCGAGCACCGACAACGCACAGGTCCCACCCAACAACAATAGGCCTCAGATTATGGTGGCTAGAACAGAAATCACGATTCATTGACGGCACATTTTAATAACTTCTCAAGTGAATCGAAAAAAAATATTCGTGAACCAACCTGGTCTGCAAACTACGGCTAAATCTGTCTGTACGGTGGAAATAATGATAAATTAAATAATATAACTTATGCAAAAATTATATTTTAAAATCTTCGTCTCAATTAGAGCATTGTTATGACTTGGTTTAACGGCGCGGAATTAGAAATTCATGAAAAAATATTAAAATACGTGTTTTTTATTCAACATTATACCTTTTGCATTTTTAGGGGCCATTTTAATTTCACGTGTTTTCGCATTTAGGATAAAATCTCTACGTGTTAAAATAGCACCAAATTAAATTGAAAACAAATCAATAACATGAAGTTTTTTCACCCACTTTTATCGCTAAAAAGTGCTAATAATAACGCGGATGCTAAGTTTTTGCATATTTGTAGATGATCCAAAATCGCACCAACCATTTTCACAGCAGAGGCCTTACATAGTCGAAGGGAATCCATTAAGGACTCTTTAGATCCACACATAATTGGCGCACCACGCCTTAATAGCAGAAATAATAATAGCAGACAAATGGAAGGCGACTCCTTTTTACGAAAGCTGAAGGATTTTAGAAATGGCCATACAGGTTATTGTATAACTTATGTAGTTCAACTTAAAGTCGTGTAAAGATTACGCATTTTAATTAATTTGGAATCCTTTAAATCGTCATCCGCAGTGATAACACGAAACGAGTTTGTCATTGAAGCATATTTGTTCTGAGAAAGAAAAGAAGCGACATTTTTTCCAGAAAAACAAACAGACCCCATCCTTAAACTTGATGATGCATGTGGAAATCCTATTGTATCAGGAAGTACGTAAGTTAGAGAATCTTACCACTAAGTGATAAAAAAAATGAAAAAGCATGAAATGGCGATAAAAAATGGTTGTTTCCGATCTACCCACGTGGTAAAAATATCCAGGAAATAACTCTCAATCAGACAAAACGAGAATAAATGTACGCGTCAAGTCAACAGGCATCGAATACCTCCAAAGAGTAATTGGTGAGGATAAGACATGAGAATGTAGCAGACCTCAAATGTAGCAGACAGTTTTAACGAGGGACAATGGGTAATAAGTTTAATTCGTGCAGAAAAGGCCATAGAACAAAAACATTATAACACTCACAGGTCATATTTTGTTGGAACCATGAAAAATATATTCACACATGCATATGAAATCTAGAATTATAAAAAAATCTATGTTAACTAAGCCCGAAATACGGTCAGCAGAATCTCGGACTTAAAAAAAGTACGCTCGCATAAAAAAAAATATTATCACATGTACCAAAAGAATAAATTGATAATTTGGGAGATATGCTCCGCAATTATTAAAATATGAGCAAATATTAGGAAAATGTCTACACTTGTCTAAATTAGGAAAGTGAATGCCAGGCGATAGAGTTTAAAGTATAAAAATCCATCGTATTCTGAGTCGATGTAGTCATCAATTGAACGCTCCAGAAAATTCTAATTTCCGTCAATAATCCTCAAAAGACGCTTTCATCATGCGACAGGCACCAGCGGTAGAGTCACGGATTTAATCTGCCAGAATTTTCTTTTTACTTTTATTCCACTCGCGCTTTGATACAAACTGCTATGAGCGAGCACTAAATGTGACAAAGCACTTGAAAGGACTCGGCCGAGAGCCGTTAGCGCATGGCTTGGAAGAAATGACAAAGGGACAAAATATTGAATATGAGCTAAACAGCGCGAAAGTAATACATTCTTCATTCCATACACGATTCATAACTACAGCTAAGGCAGGAGGGACCGTCAATCCTTCGAAATACACACTATAATTTCATTCCATCTTATTTATGATGGGATTATTCACTACTTTTGTTTTAATTTCTATAATAAAAATTTTAGTTTGGTAAATAAGCGCTGATGACGATCCATAGTAGCCTTAAATACTTCAGGTGAGTGTCAAAATGATTTATTTGGTTAATTTTTTTGCTCAGAAAATCTTTTCGCCGTATTAAATTTGATCTTGACATCACTAGGCATTAGGCTACCACAGAAAATGCATGAAGTGCAAGTCATACTTAGGTACTTGTCGACTTTAACTACTATTTACCTAAAGGTACGCTTTCTCTCGTCCAATCTCGGCAACGTTTAATTTTTAGCATTTTTTTCGAATCCCATTACCATTTGCTTATACAATTTCTGAATTATACTATAAAAGACCGATTCGTTTACAATAACAGTTCGTTTGTTACTGATATTACCTTAAAGACTTGAGAAACAGTTTGTCTTTTATTGCGTATATAATTGCATGCGACCCATTAAATTAAGACCATTAAAATAACTCATTAAATTCAGACCTGAATATCTCCAAAAGTTCCACTATTTTTTTCTGGGGTATGCCTGCATTAAAAATTTAAGCTAACGGAGATATCAAACACCGAATTAAATGTTACAGTCTGGCAAATTCGCAACTGATTTACGGGCAACTTCCTCCTGTTCTCCCCGTGCTTCACAGTAGGCATCCGGGCGCCTCTTAAAGTGCATGGAGCGATTTTTGTTTATCCGCAGCTTTGTGTGAAACTGTGTGTACTTGTATTCAATACTGACCAGTATAAAAAAGCTCGTAGGCTTCCGCGGATGCAGTTTTGAATGTTCCCTTTTCCGGGATTCATTCCACGATGTAAGTTTTAAAACAACAATGTTTCGCTGGTCCTCCTGCCAGCTTCATCAGGTTAACTGAACTCATTTCTTTGTCTCGCTCGTCTTTATATATATATGAGTCTGGACTCCCATTGTTGCCGGACATGCAGAGCCCTAAAAATACGCCTCCAAGAGCATCAACGGGCAATTAAAAGTAATAATTACCGCATTTCTGCAATAGCCGAACACCATCTCAGGGGCCCCACTCATAATTTCAACTATGAGGAGACAAGATTAATAGCTAGGGAAATACGCTATTATCCAAGATTAATCAGGGAGGCTATAGAAATTTCGAAGAGACCGGAGAACGTCGACCGAGAAGACGGTTACAAGTTGAGTAGCAGGCTAAAACGAATTTTTTCAAATTTAAATTCCGGTAACAATGGGAGTCCAGACTTATATATATAAAGACGAGCGAGACAAATAAATCAGTTCAGTTAACCTGATGAAGCTGGCAGGAGGACCAGCGAAATATTGTTGTTTTAAAACTTACATCGCGGAATGAATCTCGGAAAAAGGAACATTCAATGACCAGTATAGATAAGAGTTTAAATATTTCATGTTACCGATTCGATTTCTTGGTCATTGGAAGGTATTTTAACACATGCCCTTTTGGCACGCTTACAACTTTTGCTTGAATTTTGAATCTCACAGAGAAAAATCCCGTCATAGCAATGCTTTAGTTGAGGTGAAAAAAAATCTATTGCATTGTTTACAGCACTACACGCATTGTCATTTATTTCAAATGAACAGATCTGCTTCAGCAAAATGTGGACCAAGATTTTTTGCGACTCCCTTCAAAAGTTATTAGATTGTGCACTCAATGACACACAATCAGCGTTAGAGCCACCTTGACACTACTACACCTGGGCTTGTTCATCCCCTGGAACGACCGCGGGGAATCTTTTCGACTTCACACCAAAGGAAGTTATTTTTATAATGAGAAAGCCATATTATCTGACTTGAAGCATTTAATGTATATGATTTTTGTTTTCCATAATATCGTACAGTTTTCCAGCCTTTAAAGGGAAAAAATATTAATTAAACTACAAAAACATACTAAATCCACCATTTTCTTGATTGCCAGCTGATATCTTCGTGCCATCGTAGAAATATAATCTACACTACTCTAATGGTGGGCTATTGGCTGCATGAACTCTAGGAAAGTAATTTAGCACATGAATGGGCTTGACAGGCTGCGTTTCCGCCCCTCTAGAAGCCGATTTCCACCCTCGTCTCACATTTGTTGCCCTTCAGCAGTGTTTCACTTCACGACAGGAAGCTGCGAAGGCATTAGGCGGATGGAAGAGGAGAATGGGGGAAATAGAGCGCGAATGAAACAGAAAGGCATCTTATGGATGATGGGCAAACATTGAAAACACTCATGCACTGAAATGTGTTGTAATTTATAGCACTCAGGAGTTGCAATCGCCATCATTCAAGCTAAATGTATGGCTGAATCAGTTTAACGTCTCTTGGGCGTTCTACGTTGATTTGTAATTAACTTAAACGTTTTAATATTTAGTGGTCTCAACTTTTTACATAATATATTAGGTGTGGAATTTAGGAAATTAGCAGAAATTAAAAATGTTTGCAATTTTCCTCAGGAATAAATTTTACTGCAACCTAGGTTTCGATGTTTTTTACATCATCATCAGATTGCCCAGACTGCACCAGACTTATCTGATAGTAATATAAAAACATCGACACTCTGGTCGCAGTTAAATTTATTGAGGATTGAGTATTTGGGGAGGCGACTGACGGCTAAGGTCATTTACGCCATAGCGGATAGGTAAGGAAGGGTGGATAGGAACCCGGCGTCAGCATTAGCGTGTTCTTAGTGAAAGGCGCCAAGGGAACCACGGTTTAACGTCTCATCCGACAGACGGAGTACTCTACTTGAAGTGGCCTCCACAAGAAACTCGAGTAGGGATCGGGTTTCCTCTGAAAAACATACTCCTCTGCTGGGATTTGAACCCTGGCCGCCCGTGTGGTTAGCTAGTACTCTAGCCACCACCACCAACCCGATCCCAATAAAATTTATTTCTGTGGAATTGAAAAATGTTCATTTCTGAGTGATGCATAAATTCCACTCTATATCACAGGAGTTTTCGAATTTAACACGAATTTAGGAAAACTCTTGCGAGGAAATGGCTTAGATAAAGAAAATATAAAAATAGCAGCTATTTTTCCGGGCAAAGGAGTCGTAATGACGCCTGCGGGCGTTCTAGGGCTAACACATATCCTTCGCGGCGCTTCGCAGAGTGGTATCTACATGGGTACAGAAACAATGGTGTGGCTGGGTCCAGGAGGGAGAGACAGGAATTGAATAATCCTCTCCAGTGCGTCTCATTTCGCTGCTCGCGAAATGAGACGCACTGAGAGGACGGCTAGTCGTCGAACATGTTTGCCTGATGGGTGAAAGGGGAGTGGGAGAGCCGAGGAATGGGGCACTTGGGTGGCTGGGAAGTTGAAGACTAGTCTCCGGCAGCCCAGCAGCGATCCCCGTTTGCAGGTCGACGAGACGAATTGTGTGGCGACAGAAACCTTCATGGAGCGTGTATATGAGAATCACGAATTTAATTGGCTCATTTATTTTTAATTTACCGACCTTTTTAAGGTTTAAAATTCACAATTCCACCTAGTGAAGTCCGATGTGGTAGAAGTGTACTAAGGAAAATATACTACGCTCGATTATTCCTACAAGAGGCATTTTCTTTCAGCTATCAAACCGTATAAAAATAAGTGAAAAACAAACCAAATGACCGTCAATAGTAATTAAAAACCCAATCAATTAATTATCGGAAGAATGATTGTTATATTGCAAAAATTAATGTACAATTAGAGATGCTCATTGCTCTTAAAATGGCTATGAAAAGACATCGAGTATAATAGCAATGAATGAAGTTATCAGACTATAGATGCTTCATGAATGTATGCTTATATTTAATTTTATTTATCGAACGAAACAAATACGTTATGAAAATAAAACTCGAGGAGTGCGGTGCACAAATGATTGCACTGGTTGCCGAAATTTGGTAATTTTTTATATTGCCAGGATTGATTTTAAATACTGCGTAAATCTGTAATTAACTTAAATATCAAGAAATTCAGTGATCTCTACTTTTTACACAATTTATGATAGAGGAATTTAGGAAAATTCTTGAGAGGTACTTAGGAAAATTCTTGGTACTCATTCCTTTCGGTTTTCCTGAAATAGCATGCTATTATAACGATACCCTGTAAGTATTGATACACATAAACTTTATACTCACCTTCATACTAGTCAAATTTCATGTGCAATTGCTTTTCCTCTCTACATATTCCCTACGCTGCACATATCCCTTATCCCGCCAGCCCCAGGATGCACACCCTCGTGGAGGATCGCAGGGAAGAATTATGCAGCTGCACATGCAGACATGCATAGTACTGCAATTTAGTGCAGCGTTTGGTGGTTATCGGTAGGTGCCAGAGAAGCATCACGTCGTCTGGGTAGCATTATATTTAGAGAAGCGTGAAGGTTGAAGCAATCCTTTTTTTACCGACGGTCAAATGTGCTCTGAGAGTGCCACACAGGACGATCGTTTTATCGATACTAACTGGCGACGATATTATTCCTCCCAGACCAGTGAAGCGTTAACTGTTGCATGGATATACCGCTTTGGACGTGAATATATATATTGGAAGCCACTTCACCTCCCCTCTCCCACTCCCCCACTAACACCCTTCTACGTTCGAACGTACGGGAGTGGAAATGAAACTTTTTTAAGGGATAAATAAACACATATCTCGGATTCTCATAAAAAGGAAAGAGACGTGAGGCTATTTTATTTATAGAGTCATTCCGATTTATTGGCTGCCTCCCCTCGCTCCTCTTTTCCCAATACGAACCTTCTCTCCCAATCCCCCTCTCCGAACCCCTTCTTTGCTGGCCAGGGTTAGTGCGTTCCCTTCCGCCGCCGTCGCCGACAACACCCCTTTCTGGAGAGACCTATCTTCTCGCAATGAACGTTCCCTCTCTCCTTATTTTATCTCTCTCTTCTTCTCCTCATTCCCCGCTTTATCGCTTCAGATCCACTTCCTCTGCGCGGAGCTCGCACGCAAACACGGAGCAGGTCCCACTGTGAAGTTGGATTGGTGTCTTCCCTTTGGCGTTGTCCAATTGTATCGATTTCCGATTTTTTCCGTCGCATCTTCCTTTCCCTCTATATAATTCTTATCTCTCTTGATATTCTTTCATACTCTAATAAAGGGTTTCCGTCCATTGCCTCTCCTTCACTTTTTTTCAAATCTCAACGATGGTATGAGTTATCTGAGGAGTATTTTCGGCAAATGTAGGATGGATAGGGTCAGGAATGAGTGGGTCAGGATTGAATGTGGATTAAATGCTCCAGTAATGGACGTGTATGGAAGAAGTGTGCTTCGTTGGTTTGGCCATGTTCAGAGAATGGATGCGAGTCGAATAATGAAACATATATGAGAGTAGAATGAATGGTGTGAGAGGAAGAGGTAGGCCAAGAAAGTTGTGGTTGAATGTGGTTGAGGAAATTCTTAGGAGGAGGAATATTAGGAGTCTTAAAAACAGGAGGGCGTGTATGAAATAGTGTATGGGGGTAAATGAGGCAAAAGATGTTTGCAAGGATAGGTCAGTATGGAGGAAATTATTGAAGCAGAGTTAGGTGTACAATTCTGTATTAATGACTGAAACATTGTGACTGTGCCTACCCCGGAAGGGAACGGCGTGATGGGTATGTATGTATGTACGATATAATCCATCAGAGTGGTGGTGAGGCATGGCTACAGCTGCCTACGCAAAACAAACCGTCATGGAGGCTGACGTGGATGAGGTCGGCTTAAGAGCGTAGAGAGGAGGACAGCATATAGTAGACAACGCTACCAGTATAATTGCAATAAACTTGAGATGGCGAGAAAATCCAGGCATCGCGTTTATCGGCAACCTATACGATTCAAACAATGTTGACTTGAACTTCGGTAAAATTTTTCTCAGCCTCTCGAAGAACTTCATCTAAACGACTAAGATTGAAAGCCACGGAGGGCTGAAAATCTGACGTAATAGATTAAACATTTTTAAGTTGGCAACGAAGGTTTGATGCCATAAGATCCTTCGTATTAAAAAAAGTGGAGACTACTTTACTCTCCCGTTCGTAGGGAATGAGTTCTTCTACTGTAAAAGGCCTTTAGCGCAACTTTCAACATATTTTGCCCCCACTATAACCGTGAAAATATTTCTAACTGACCCTTATACCTCTTTCTCACGCCCTCAACACTTTTTGGTACAACTAACTAGGCGTATTCCCTGTTCCTAATACACAATGCTGCAATATGCACCTAGGAGAGTCGTCGGTTTTACATTCCATGTTCCAGAAATTAAAACAATCTGTACATTGATGTTAATTATCTGTATATTGATGTTCAACAGAATATTGATGTTCATTTTAATGTGACTCGCCTTAAATCCGTTACTCTAAAAGAATACGAGAATTTCCCTTGTTCAGCATGCACCAAATTTTCTGGTTTCATAAAAAATGGAATAAATGATGCAGCTGCACTCATGATAAGCGCAGTCGTTAATAAAAACGTAGTTGGTGGAAAAATTATATTTCCAAAATTAAAAAAAATATTTTTAAAATAACACCATGGCTGGTTACTCGCAGTAGAGTAGCTTAAAATACTTTTAGTTTTCGTATCAAAGGGGACCGCGAGTCTTAATTTTTATATAGCTTTATTTATTTGAGTTGCAATATTGTTTTTCTAATATTGGCTTTCTGATATATTAACTTCTGTCCATGCAACTTAATGACAGGAATAATATTTTTCGTTTAGTTTCTTAAATATTTGTAAAAAACGATATGCTGTTACTATTGGTATGAGAGGCCGACGGCAAAAGACACTAGTTAACTTGTTAAGTATACAAATTTAACGTCTTAAAAATGCTCTCTACAGAAATTAAGAAATGGAAAAATCATATCTTTGAACGAATGATACCGATGAGCCATATTTCGAAGAAGAGGATAGATAAAACCGTTGGGCACGACGTGAAATGGGAATTCTGAAGCCATTCAAGCCACAGTCGTCCATGACGAACGAACCAAATGTACCTACTGTTAGAACGCCGAAACTATTAGTATTGGTTGTATTATTTCACGAATCTCAAGTGATATATCGATTAACATGCCGAAAGAAAAATCCTACAAAGACAGGATTACTCTTAAGTTAATGAACAATTGGTGCGCGGTAAAATGTCTGATGGATTTTTTACGGAAAAACTGGCTTCGCTTTCGCGCATCAAGGGACAATAGAAAAAGTGATAAATTCTTAAGTAGAGTTTAAGATTTTATTCTTAATTGTTGATACTTTCCATAGTTTTCGCAGCCTTGTTGATAGTAGAACGATTGTTACCCCTATTGATCCCTAACAATTTAGAAGTCTACTTTTAACCCACCTTTAAGGATAGGGCCATAGCAGCAACTTCCACGTATATAATGAAACGTATATTAAATAATGGGTACCTCTGTTTATGTCACGGGCACTATAAGTGCGTAGAAATAATATTTGCCAACTCCTCTAATAACTAGTAAACTGCGTCGGTGCTCCTCAAGTGCTGGGAGGCGTCAGAGGGTCGGAACAGAGGTTGGAGGTAAAGAAATGGAAAAAAAGACCACATGGCCCCCATTAGGGGTGGCTGAGGGAGGGGTGATTCAGTCAGCTAACTCATTACGGTTTTGTAATTTAAAGGACTAGCCACGAATGCGTGGTCTTCTTCAAATGTATTTCATATGGGTTTACACTAAATGGACCATCCTTACACAGCCTTTCCCGCTGGCTCCTCACACAGGATATGTAAGTGCTTCATGAACCATTTCGGGCGAACTTCTTGATAGTGTCTCCTTTGGCACCTCTGCCAGCTGCCCTTTGGAGCCCCGCAATCATATAAAAAGCTCATCTCATCTGAAGCATTTTTTCGGAAAGAGGACAATTCCAATGGTGAAGCCGGAGGAGGCCTGCTCTCCGGCCAAAGGTTTTTTGCAGAATAAGACGTCCCTATTCGGGCGGTATACCACGACCGAGAATACGTCCGCACCCGTGGACGGGTTTTTATTTTATGGCTATACTATACAACTTAATGCTAATCTATTTACGCGGGACTTTGGAATGAGGAATAATTTTGATAGTAAGTGTTGACCCTTTTTGCTTTCTGCTTTCTACACACTTATTTTGAAAACAGAAGAAACGAATTTTTGTCGAAAATCAGGTCATCGCCACCATGCGTTCGGAGTACAATAGACTCTTACTTTACGATGAGTTCACTTCACGATGGACTCACTTAACGATCTGAATGTTACTGAGCGCGAGTTTCAAATTTGGAATTTCGACGATATTTATTCAACCATAATTTGTTACTCATGTCTAAAACATCTTAATCCTTATTTGTAAATGGACTTCATTTTTTATGATAGCAACGTATTAATATTTATTACTACGTGAAACCGATTCCGCGGCCAGTAAAATGTTGGTTCACTTTACGATGGACTTCACTTATATGTACGGTCCTGAAAAACGGATTAATATCGTAAATTGAGGATCTACTGTATAGTTCTTAAACTCCTTTTCGCTTTCTACCAGTGAGAATCTCTTCATCTCCAAGAAGGATCATCATAATGTAGCAAATGCTCTTTTAAACGCCACAGAAATGTTCTCGTGAACCCATACAACGCATTCTCTATTGTGTCATCGGTGGCACTGATGTCTGAGGGGATGGGAATGGATGGGAAGTTGATGACCTCTTCTAGGCTGCGGCAGAAGCCAGAATTACTAGGGCGCTTTCGGCTGAGTTATTCGGACCACATCGCTTCTGAACGCTTCAGTGGACACGCTTTAGTGCCTTCGCCCAAATGCAGAACTTCAGGCTTGCTACACGAATTGTCACTCAATCTTGGTTACGATCCGCCACCTGGGACAAGACAGCAAGATTAATATATGCTGAGCAAAAAAAAGTATAACATATCGTTATTACAGAGTAGATCGTGACAATCGAGGGTATATTTTCATGGCAATCGAGGGAGGAGAGCTTTGAGTACAGTAGGAAAGAATCAATGAACGAGCGCCTTGAGAGGTGATGCGTCAGCCATTCAGGCGCAACCACTTCGAGTTACGTATCAACTCCTATTTTCCAATCTCCAAAGCCCAATCAAAGGAAAAAATATGGTATCCATTAAAATATTTAACAAAATTTCTTAGATGTGTTTTAGCTACTCACACTCCATGTAAGAAAATTGCTATAACTTATTATTTTCTTCTGCTTTATAATTCCTGCGATAACTTATAACGGATGGTCGATGGGGAAGAAGATGCACGAGGAAGGGCTAAGGATATTGAACGAAAAAGGAAACTTTTGGATAAGATCAGGAGGAGACATGATGGTAGCTAGAAGAGGCATTGAGAGGCGTTGGTTTGTTCAAGACCAAGAGAGAGGATAAGATGTTGGGAAAATGGGGAAGGAAAGAAAGCGAATTGGATTTATGGGCGGGATAAGGAAGGCTAAGGTGCACGGGGGATGAGAGAACAAGTAATAGAGTTAGATGAGGTCATCACAAAAAAAATATCTAGAGGATGAACTTTGATTGCCTTTAACCATTTGATTATATTTATTTTATATGATTAATTAATTTCCCATCCCTGAGCGTTTATTTCTGATTTGATATTTTTTCTCCTCCAAAGATAAAATGAGGAGTATAATCTTCCGCAGAATGCTAAAACACGCCTAAAACCGTACTTTTTTTCGACAACTTGATCTCGCGTGCAGCCCCTCAGTCTCCAAGGGCTCTCAACCTTGTCCGTTCAAGAGGTCACTTCTTTTTCTCTCCGGTTGGCTCGCAGTAGTTTTAGCAAATCTCGTGCCCTACTATCATTGAGCGTTTGTATTTTAAATCTTTACTCACTCTGGCGCAAACACTTTCAGCGTACTCGAGATAAGACGATGGACTATACAGGGTGGAATGCATCCATCCATTTTACGCCGAGAAAAGAAACAAAGTCCCTGGAGGTCAAAGGTCACGGTCGGACAATAGGCTGGTCTCGCAGCGTCTGCTTCCCATGTACGGAGGCGTGAAAACCCAAAGATAGGGCATTTGAGTGATGGAGGGACATTAAATACATAATTGAAGGGAGCCTCGTGATACTGTCCTTCAGAAGTCTCCCATGATAGCACTCTGGACACGCATAGTAGCATAAGTAATCTAGCCAAACTCAAGTTTGGACAACCCATGAGAAATTAAGGGATTAATGGATAGGTGTCACGCCTACCGATGGCGGGGCAATGTTTACGTGCCCATCACTATACATAATTATTTTTGTGAATGCACAATGAAGATTCACGGCGATTCGTCGCAACCAAATGGTAAGTTTGTACGCAATGGAAAAAATTTAGCATTAATATACATTTTCAAAATTTAATTTATAACTATATGTAAAAATAAATAAGTATAATCAAAGAAACATTTACAGTGGTGTATGAAGCGAGCAGTAATATTACAACGTATTATAGAATCAAAACATTATCTCTTAGATGTTCATTTTTAAACCCTACTTTTCAACACTTCTTCGAGTAATTTGAGCTTACATAAATGACTGTGAACTCATGACTTCCTGATACCATGACTTCTGAGATCAACGCAAGGAGTAAAATTCAGATTAATGCGCATTGTTTAATAAGTAGCGCTAACACAGTAAGAAGTATATAAAGTTGTGATGAATGCTTCAGGATAAAAAAGAGGAAAATTTTACACCCTATACATAATTTTCTCTCCGAATCGCCGAATGTTAATAGCGTGGCTTTAAAGAATAGTATTTCAGACTACTAGGTAATATCAAGAAAAGAAAGAGGAGGATTAACGTCATGCAGAAGTATAAATAAAATGAAAGAATAGCAGACAGTGTCGTTGATTACCTAGGTGCACTCACTAAGTCAGATAATACGCCCGCCAAAGAAAAGTGGATAAAACTTAGTCAGCATGACTATTGAATCGGAGGATAAATATGTAGCACATTATCTTAGATAATCACCTAGAGCAATCAGTTATATCTGAATGACAGGAGAGAATTTCAATTTAAGGAAGAAGAATATACATACATACATATCAATAACGCCGTTCCCTTCCGCAGGTAGGCACAGTCAAAACGTTTCATTCATAAATACATAGTTGTACACCTAAATCTGCTTCAATAATTTCCTCCATACTGACCTATCCTTGCATACCTCTCTTGCTTCCTTTACCCCTATACACTGCTTCATACACGCCCTCCTGTTTTTAAGACTCCTAATATTCCTCCTCCTAAGAATTTCCTCAACCACATTCAACCACAACTTTCTTGGCCTACCTCTTCCTCTCACACCATTCATTCTACTCTCATATATGTTTCATTATTCGACTCGCATCCATTCTCTGAACATGGCCAAACCAACGAAACACACTCCTTTCACATATGTCTATTACTGGAGTATCTTACCCACATTAAAATATTACCCATTCATTCCTGACCCTATCCATCCTACTTTTGCCGCAAAAAATAAAACACTCCTCAGGTAGCTCATACCCACGGCGTTTATTCTACTCTTATGTCTAATAAAAATGTGCATAAAGCTCGAAAGGCAAGCCCAGATAATGATGAAAAGAAAAAAAAGACGAGAATAACAAATATTTCCAGATTTGCAATCTTATTTACTGATAACGTGCAATACAGTTAAGTGACCAACGTTCATATAAATGTTAAAAATAACTTTAAACCTTCCAATCGAAAAGTCAAAATCAATAATCCTATTAGTCTAAAGGTTCTATCAAAAATACTAGATTTGATTACTGAATGAACATTGAATACTAAGGGTTGCGAACTAATGAAAAATTGACTATTCTTCTAAAAAAATATAAATTTTCTCCTAGTTTGAGAGTTGTGAATACTGAATATTCAAAAGATACGTTAAAACTCAAAAATAAATCATCAAATAACATAAGCCAAAATATTACATTTATATGCCAAAGTGATGAACTAAACCCTGGAAAAAAATCATCCATGAAAATTACAAAGCTAGTCTAAGATGATTAAATATTCCGGGTGCATAAATTTTGACAGAGGGGTGCAATTATGAACGCGCCTTGCTAGAGTGCCGTGTATCAGATAGATACTGGATGTAAAAAGGTGAACAGATGGCTCAGGCCATGTTCTCGCACGTCGACCACACTTTTTTGAACTTGAGCGCAAAGATGCCAGGCACATTTTATTCCGCACAAATTGCGCGATAGCTGGAGCAATCAGTCTTCTCGGCGAAAAAAATTCCGAAGACAAAGGTTTACGGTGGTAAAAAAAACTTAAGCTCTGCTTTCCTTGGATAGTCCCCGCTGGCTGCAAAGGGTGTGCCTCTATGAGGACGAAGCGTGGAGGTTTTTGCGGTCGTACTTCGTCGTGTAAAAGAGGATGGAATGGGGATCTGGCGCAGGGGAGCGAGGTGGGCGGGATGGGCTTATGGGAAGGACAAGGAACGTGGGAGAACGAGAAAGAGAACAGAGCATGGGACGAAAAAAACAGTTCGGGTAGAATGTTCCACCAAAGTGGAATGGGTGTTGCGGGAGTATGGGGAGGTGTATGTGCGGCTGGCGAGGAAGATTAGAAGACGGGCGGACCAAGGGTAGGGCCTTGCGGAACTCCAGGAAAGAGGCTGCGGTACACGACGGAATGAGAGTCGGCGAAGTGATTATCTAGAGAGGGAATTCCGTCTATGGACGGGCCATGATCGAATGCGAAAAGAGAAATTCGAGTTCGAAACAGAAGCCATCGAGAAAGAAGAGAGGTCCTTACGGAATTCTTCGAGAGGCATTCATTTTTATCACTCTGAAATTCAAACGAAACAAAACTCAAACCCATAAGATCACGGGAAGCGAAAACCGGTGAAAGAGGCAGTAGAAAAAGGATGTTGGAAGTATAGGTACATGCTTTATGCTGTTATTCTTTGCTGATGGAGATGAAGGAGTGTATAACTCCAAATGTCTCTCAGTGCCTTAAAGTTAGAGAAAGGGGGAGGCGAGGTTACTTTGGGTTTTTATTTTACAGGGCGTCAGATGATTTTGAAAAAATCACCATCTAAGTCCACAGGACACTAAGGATAATAAAATTACCAAATTAAAGATCAAACAATGTCTTTATAAATCCTCTAAATTCTTTCAGAATCTTTACATGTCCACTCTGGATCAGCACGACAATCAGACTCTCCCACGCGTTATAATAAACAACCATTACCAAGCAAATAAAACCGATAAAATCCAGCCAAGGCTTATAGTTTTATTTAAGGAATTAAAAGTAAATTCAAAATGTAACATTAATCGTTACAAGTGGGCAAGGGAAATGAAATGGTAGCACTATTTACTGCACAGTGAATATTCTGCTTAGAACAGTTGTAAAACGGGGCTCATACAATTGGGACAATGAACAGGGATAAAAGGGACCTCCTGCATGGAATGAAGTAACTCTCGAAGAATGCCGGACGAAGGAAATGAAGACGGAGGGTGATATAAAACAACGAGGTGGGAGAACTTGGTGGAAATGAAAGCGAGCGTTAGGACAGAAGTGGAATTGAGAGAGAGAGAAAGAGAGAGAGTGTGAGAGAGAGAGAGAGAGAGAGCAATAATGCGGAGAAAGGGAAAGGAGATCATTGTACCGAAGGGACATGGAGGGGGAGTTTTTAGGGGTGGACATGAGAATGTCCCAAGCACTGCTGTAAAAAAGACAAGTGGGGTCACGGTTGAAACGAAAAGGGGTGAAGAAATTGGTCCAGCGGACAGCGGGAGACTAGGTATGAAACGACGACTTCTTCCTAGTTTGTGACTCAAAGAATGGGGAAAAAAAGGAATTGCGAGCCAAGCTGGAACACAATCTTCCCATTCTCTTTCCCCTTTACAACTCCTTCCGTGTTCTTCCTCTCTTTAATTCCGGTTCAGGCATTTTTCCCCAGTCTTCCTGAGCCAATGGCTTGTTCGACGACTTCATTCTGGCGATTTTCTGATTCTTTCCTTGGCATATCATGGTGAATGAACATGCTGACCCAACTCTTGCAATCTACATATATTCCCACCGATTTTCGAGTCATTGTTCTACTAAAAGGATTATCCGCAACTCCGTTATCTTGCACCAAAGAGACACTTGTGTTTCTGACCTTGAAAGTATTTTTTTTGCTGTGAGAACTCAAATAAACTCACAGCCATGAGACCGAAAGCTAAATTGGCTACTGACGGTGCTCGAGTCAGTAATAAAAATTTTGGTCAGTATGTTAAGCCTGTCAGGGTCGAGAAATCGAAGAATCACTAAAACAAATATTACGTTTTCAATAAACATTAAACGTCTAAAATTAAAAAAACTCTCATCAGCACCTATCACTAAAGATCAATACCGCTTTGCACTCAAAATAAAAAAAATACACCCATAGGAAATAAATTACGTAATTTCAAAACTCCCAAAAGTTGAAGAGACATGATGATCACGCATCACATTACTGTACGGATTTGCGAAAAAAAATCTGTAGCCATACTTAATGTTTTCTCTTGATTTTACGATACCATTACCGAAATTTTTGGACAAGGATCTTTGCACTGCCAAATATAAGTTAAAGAATTTTACGTGATACAAAATACTGATAAAAGTATCTATGCTCATACAACCTATGATAAGTTAAGTGGCCATTTTAATCTTTTTGCCACTACCCTGGGACCCTGGACGTAAAAATTTAACCAAAAAAATTAGCAAAATACAAAGAAAATCGGCGCGCTACGTTAAAAACTGCTACGAAAGAACATATAGTGTTACACAACTGTTAGAAGGGTTTTAGGTGGGAGCCCCTAGAGAATCGGAGGCTGCACGCTAGGCTTAGGCTGCTTGAGATATTCAGAACTGCTGTGTTTCAGAGCGACGCAGAGAGTTATATCATGACGCCTTACCACATTTCTAGGCCTGACAGATGCAAGAGATACACTGCTGAACAGATAGGTACAAAAACTCGTTCTCTCTACACACAATAAGCGGCCACAAAAAAAATTGAGCTCCACTAAATATCCCCCTATAATAAATGTCACCATTTCACGTCTCAGAAACTTACATCTTTACAGGGCTGATGACCTACCACCTCTTGCCACACGCCTATACGGTGGCTCGCGGGGTAGTATGTAGATGTACCCCTATTACGCCAGAGATGGTTTGATTGTATTTTGTTTCCGACGAAAATAAAAAATATACCAAATGACGATCGAAAATAGCATATGTATTAGGCGAACTCAAATAATCATAAAAACATCAACCCAGCACATGCCGAGACGCTAATTTGTTCGCGGTTTGAAAGCCATTAATCATTTTATATTTATGTGACCACAAAGCGCTCGTCTCATCTCTCAAACTGAACCGTCACGTCAATTAACGGCTTCCTGTCGAATCCATTTCTGGCATGTGAGGGTTGAGGTTATCAAAATAGCACTCGTATCAAAGGAAAAGAAATCGTTTGTTTACTCGTATCCATCACAACCCAACAAAAACATCAACGCCAGAGCCATTTTCTTCATCTCTCCGATACTTTTATCCCAAAACACTCTGATAGCATCTCATAAATTCTTAGTTATCTCTTTAACTCTTCATATGATCCTGTTTGGACTCCATTCTCTTCATCGGATAGTTCCATTACTGGTGGTTAGAAGGGAAGGCGACCTACTATATACCTCTCGCACGAGTATACATAGTAATGTTTGACGGTGGAGGAAATAATATTTTGTATGCCAAGTGCTCGGGAAAGAAACTCACAAATTAGGTAATTTACACTGTGATGACCTAGTTTTAAAATCAACGCTTACAATAAGATAAGGTTATCCTTACCTAAATTTTCACCAAGAGAGCGGGTTTTTGCATACTTCGAATAACTGTCGGATAGTTGATGAGAGCGTCATTGACGAAAGAATGTATAAACTTTGAATTTTATTAAAAAAAGGACAGCTCAGAGATAATTACTCCGGATCCGGAGGAGGTGGGATAATGAGGGTGGGACTACATACAGAATATTAGATTAGAGAAGGGGAACTCCTCGTTGACATTGATTCACTCTTAAAAACGGGTATCCAGTTAGCCCAAAGCGCAACCTACCATCTAGAAGTACACTCTACTCTCCACATTATTCCTAAGAGAAAATCATAATTTCACTAAAATTCTCTCGCTCACCAGGGGTATAAACTGGACCCTGGGATGAGTGGTCAGTGCCCCAGCCACCACGTCATTCCGTTCCATCAAATTATGCACGACTCCTATATTTCATAAATATGGTTAATAATTTTGGTAGTCGGACCTATTGTTGGAGCAAACGTTCATGTACAGATTTGCGAGAAAATTTGTATTAGTAATCTGTACAGGAAAAAGGAAAAAAATACATGTAATTAATATTCATTTTCTAGGCATTTAGACGCTTTTTAAACACGTAGCCTAATGACATTTGACATACATTTCAAACCAATGCGAGTGCATTTTACACAGATGTTCTCATAAACGCGAAATAATAATTTCAATATCTTTTGAATGACTTGTATCACGTATAAAAGTATATGTCGAGTAAACACACGCGTTAACATACTATTTTCTCATGGATTACGAATTGGGCGCCGTAAAACGGTTGTCAAACAAATACTTAAAATGAGACGAAACTATTTAAATATAATTCTCGTATAACCTAAACAACACATGTATGGTTATTTCTACCGTATAATCAGGTGCATTTCAATGAGATCTGCAAGAAAATTTGTATTAGTAATCTGCACAGGTAACAGGGGAAAAATACATGTAATTAATATTTCTTTTCTTGGGATTTAAACGGTATTTAAACACGTAGCCTAATGGCATTTGATATACATTTCAAACTAATGCGAGTGAATATTCACAGATATTCTCATAAACGCGAAATAATAAGTTCAATATCTTTTGAATGACTTGGAAGGTGTAAAGTCTATTGGTATTAGTCCTTGGAAAGTATTAAGGTATATGTCGAGTATATGTAAAAACACGTGTTAACCTACTATTCTCACAAAAAAATCCGAATTGGCCAAGGTAAAACGGGGTCAAAACACTTTTAAAATGAGACGAAACTATTTAAATATAATTCTCGTATAACCTAAACCACTCATGTATGGTTATTACTACCATATAATCAGGTGCACTTTAATGAAATGAGGTCCCAGAATTTTTTTCAACTTACTTAAATCATTACTAAACTGGTAAGAAGGCTTCCCCGGTGATTTATTGAGGCCAGTTTATTCGGATTTTTCCCGCGTTGATTTACATTAATGGACAACAGTTTCGCTAACGTTACAGCTAGCATCGTCAAGTCCTGAATGAGCTGCAGAGATTCTTGTTCCTTTATATATACCTAACGCTTGAGCTAGTCAGGCGCACGTTGATTGGCCGGCTGGACCTTTGAATTTAATTGTTGGAAAAGACGTTTGAACGTTGAGGAGAGAGGGTAACCGTCTTTCATGTTGAAGTTTTCTTTGTTTTTGGCTATTTCAATCAATTAGGTCAGTTTATTTGGGAAAAACTCGAATAAACTGACCTCAAATACTAAACTGGTCACTCAGCGACTCACGATTAGCGATCCAGCCACCTTAAGCAGATCTTCTCTCTCACCGACTCGATCCCCGTATTCCCTCATCCTACCATCCACCATTCCAAACATGTGCCTTCATTACTCATTTCCCACTAATTATTTTTCCCTAGAAAGCCAAACCTCTCTCTCCCTTCCCTCATCACCATCCCTCTGTCTTCATTCCGCAAATGACCCTCTCCACCTCCGCAAGGGTCTCATCTCACACCCCCACACACGCCGCCTAAACTACCGTACCCCTCCCCCTCCTTTTCCTCTAAACCCAAAAAGAAATCCACCTCCCACCACCCTTTCCTTCCCCCTTCCCCCCCTCGCAACAGCTGCTTCAGTCCGTCACCCTGCCCGCACGGCACACGAATCTCTAGACCCTTTAAAATGGTGTGCTAGAGTGGTTTCGAGGGGGTGGAAGTGGGATGGGAGAGGGGAAATGTGTTTGTGGTCGTGGGACGGCGTTGGAAGGCAATGTCGAGGGGCGGTCTCCTGCCGCCGGAACAGTGTTTGCCTCTTCGGAGGGTCGGTGTGTGCTCGCTCGGATTCCAGCACAGCACTTTGTGAGCCTTCTCCTCCCGCGCTCCGCCTGGCTTCGAGGAATTTTAAAGGAAATTCCTTCCCTTCAACCCCTTCCTCCATCCCTCGCAGCCTTTCTGGGGCTGTTCAAGATTACAATGCATCGGCGAGCGATATGCCGAAGCGCGATATGGCTTTCCAGGTTATTCTATTTATCAAACATCACTGAAATATATTAAGAAACGATATACGCAGTAGCGATACTTTGCAATGACACGCAAAGCTCCGTTTACAATAGTATCGTTCGTACGATCTTTCTTTTCTTTTTTCTGCCATGAAAGCGTTTACAGTAGTTACTGTTCACTATCAAGCTTCCAGAAAAGGTTTTGCAGCACAGCAAGCACAAAATTACACAAAATAAAAATGAACACATCACAGGAGAAGAGAATTCCTCCTTAAATGAGAGCACGGGATAGGCGGGTACATCATAATCAAATCTTTGAAACAATTGTTATTTTTTTACCATAAAAACACGACTCTCAAATAAAAGTATTAAAAATTGATTGTATACACCACTCAATCCATTTATGATCAACCTAAATGCCTCCACAACCTTCATAGTTCTATCTCACACAAGCGTTCCTCTCATTAAAAATCACATTTTACTCATCTTATATCCCCAATACACAAGTAAACAACACAAGTGTATCAACAGTCTTCACCAAACTTGCTACCCTAAATTTTTATTCTTTGTTTTTTAATAGTCAACATGGAATATGGAACATGAAAAGCTACTCCATTGCAATTTTTAAATCCATATATGAGCCCGAATGACAATATCTATCATAGAGGGAGAGAGAGAGAGAGAGATCTCTGGAAGAGACTTATCCATGAATATATATTATGGATTGGGATATCATGGGAAAAGATATCGTCTCAATTAACATGAGAAAGCCCTGCAAAAATCTAGGTTCAAGGAAAACCTCTAAGTTGCTCATGAATTAGGTCACTTCTTCCGAGTGTTATGACCATGAATATATTTTCTAGACTGGGATCTCGTTGCGAAAAACTGTTGTCTAGAATTCCGTAAACAATTAACTTTTTGGAGATTGGTGCCGCCTAGTGATTAAAGACGGAAGTTCAAATGTAAATACAGTCGACAGATTATAAATACGTAAATAAACTCGTCTTACCGGTTTTGCCATGAATATACATTGGGTTTTACTTACAAGTAATCATAATGTAGTGGATAAAAAATGGAGTAATACACGCGGGACGTAATTATACACTTTTTTAATATCGTCCGGTCTACAGATATATATAAATTCCTATCCAAATTTAATTAAACAAATGCACAATAAACTTCTTAGCACGTCGTGAATATCGCTATACGGAAATTTAATGATAATGCGAGGTGACTTCATGAGTATTCCCGATGGCCATCATTGCAGTGTAGGTAAAAAGGAATGCACTTACCGCCGCCTTGATTCTTATTTTTTTCTTATTTTTCATTTCAAGTCTCCTATTTTGGGTCCTCATAGATGCATACCCTGTTTTGCAGCCTGGTACAAAGCAAGTTCTGTTTAAACAAGGCATTCTAAATTCTTTATTTAAGCCGAACGGGCTTAATGCATTCCAATTATAATCGGATTCTGGCAAACAACGAACGTAGTCGGCACACGATGAACGTGTCATAAACCTCTTACTGATTGCCTGTAATAGATATTTCCTCTCTAGCATTTAAAAAATAAATTTTAGATGACAAAAATAGCCAGGTATATTCTAATCATCAATTAATTTATATCTCCTCGATCGTTATTGAATATTCACCACAGTCTCACATTAGCGACAATTAACTACGCCTATTTACAATAACAACAGAAAAGACTCGAATCGAAGTAGCACCAAGGACTGGGTGAACTGAAAGTGGAAATTTAGGTAACACGTAGCCTAGTCAACAATGTCTAACATCCGAATCCATAATATATATTCATGGACTTATCCATCGAGAGGAGATTAATTCAGTGACTTGTGAAGAGATCAATAAGCACGTGAGGAAGTTGGAGTGTAAGTCCACCTCCCTTTAGTCCTGTACGGGAAATAGTCGCTGGAATTCTTAGTGAGAATGCACGTTCGGACCAACGTCATCAATAGTTCCTAGAAATTTCACGTAAAAGTGGCAATGCACTAATTTTGTGATCGGAAACCAAAAGTGATAATGAGAATAAAAAAGTCAATCGTTAAAGTGAAGCAGACATCGCTACTTCAATGAACAAGAGTAGAAAAGTGTAATTTGCCTGAAAAAATATTTCAAAAGGCTCGAAACGCTTCAGGAATGTGGTGTTCCATTTTACGATAGCTCGATTTTTACTTTTTCGTCATGATTCCTTCGTAAGGGGGTAAGGACAACAATGTGATATCGTTGTAAATGCTTGCAGTGTTGCTACAATTTCTGGAGGTATTTCTGGGGATAATTTGCAATGACACGCAATGCTCCGTTTACAATAGTATTGTTCGTACGAACTTTCGGACGATAGTCGCCGTATTTCTTAGTAAAAATGCACGTTCGGACCAAGATCATATATAGTTCTTCGCACTTTCACGTAAAAGTGGTAAAGCACTAATTTTGCGATCGGAAACCAAAAGTGACAATGAGAATAAAAAAGTCAATCGTAAAAGTGAAGCAGACATCGCTACTTCATTGAAAAAGAGTAAACAAGTGTTATTTGCCTGAAAAATATTTAAAAAGGCTCAAAACGCTTCCTGAATGTGGTGTTCCATATTACGATAGCTCAATTTTTACTTTTTCGTCATGATTCCTTCGTAAGGGGGTAAGGACAACAATGTGATATCGTTGTAAATGCTTGCAGTGTTGCTACAATGGTGCACACAATACCATTTTGTGGAGGCATTTCTGGAGATATGCAAGATTGCAATGGATAAGCTGAGACAAGCGGTACGCCACTTACATCGAATTGTGATGATGCCTTTTGGGATATTCCGTGTATATCACTTTAACACTAAATTGTGATACCTTGAAATGATACGTAAGAAATTACATTGTGAAACAATGCGGTCAACATCGAGACATGAGCTTGTGATGCGAAGCGATGAAATGCCAAAAATCCAATTACGATGTCATTTGTAGCAATCAGAAACATCAAAATCAAATTTCAAAAGTGCATTTAAATCCGCCAATCCCTTATATGCGAGACTTAAAATAACGAATCAAGATTTCAAATTTACATCGCAGCGGGCACGACGAACCTCGGTTCAACCACGAACCGAAAAGAGGGCTGTGTTTCTGACGTGGAATCATCCCGTGCCACACACCTTGGAGGAGGCATCAAAGGACTTCGTAAATATCGTTGAATATCTCGCAGCCCCTCTTCTCACATCATCTTCCTTCGGAACACTCGAGAAGAGCCTCTTCCACAAACAAACTCTTCCCCTCCCAATGGCGGCGTTTTTATTGCGACCTCACACGTATTCTCTCGTTCAAAAACATAAGCTACAAGCACCAGCGCTCCACGAGTATAATCGGGGAGAGGAAAGACTTTGCGTGCGTCACCAAAGCGGTTCAGACGCGCTACAACCCCCCACCCCAATCCTGTGTGCGTCAAATTGGAGCAAGGCCTTTATAATAAAGTTGAAAGCGAGAGGATAATGGGAGAAAGTGATAGTTACGTGTAAAATAAAGGAAAGTGAAAGGTAGTTCGGGGTTATTGAACAAGTTAGCCTCCGTCAGAGGCAACGATTAAAGAGGAAAGTTGATGGCGTCACGACGCATTAAAATAAAGCCGCTTTATTGCGAAAATCGATTCACCAACCATTCGATTTTTTTCCATGTGAGTAAGATTCCATTTTTTTCCATGAATTAAAATAACGATTAAAAAAGTTTTTTAAATATTTTATCTCAATAACATGTTCTATGGAAGTAAATCGTTTACGTAATTCCACTTCTAAAATATTTTTTTGGTGTGATAACTACATAATTATTAAAAGTTGCATTACTATTTCCTTTCATATGGCCACTAGCCCATTCCATTGACTTAAATATTCTCCTGAGATATCATGCCGTATGGTCTCATCCAATAATTTATTTAATCAATGATCAAACGCAGGAAACCGCGTGATTAAACTGAAAAATTAGCTTTCGCAAAGAATCTTATGGAGATTGCAGAGCTTGTGACGTTTGCCTGTGTTTAGAGCGCAAATGAGTGCCAAAGTAACTAATGAACAACAGAAGCGACAAAAAATCAATCAAAAGACAATATTCATTTATTATGACTAATGACACGGTATAAAATGGCGATAGATGGGAATTTCCACAGATTAATACAAAAAACTCACATGACGCTCTTTTCGGAAATATTGAGTTAAACCACGTAAAGTAGAACCACGGACTGAAATCACGCAAACTAATACTGTTTCTCGAAGGAGGGGATTTTGCCACTTAGTTCAAAAGGAATACTAACGGTTCACATTCGAATTTAGAGGAGAGTTAATACCAGTGATCAACGTATCAGCAAGCACGCAAGACATAACAAATGGAATATAGAAGATGTTAATCCCGAGTCAAGTTTGTCCTGAAGGGAACACACACTTGAAACACTTCATATTTATGGTCTCATTGCATGAAAGTTGCGAGTATGTGTACCCTTCACTAATATGGTGATTTGGAATTATCCTAGATAACCCCTTTTTAAAGCCTTTCGTGCTTGTAGCAAGAAGGTAAGTGGAGTGGAGAAAATTTTAACCGAAAAAAAACCCTGGTGTGACCTACTTGTATCGCTCTCTTACAAGGTGAGAGAAACTCTCTTGAAGGAATATATTAGCAGATAGCGTGAGTTCATACACTTTTAAATTTTGATTTTTTTGATTTAGTTTTTCCTTCTCATCGCGTTCATCTCTGGAAATAGTCAATCCCTCATAACCACTAAAACCACATCCTTTCCAATGAAACCAAGATAGTCAGTTGCTACAGAAACAATCATTACCTGTTATTTGCATAAACGTGAGCAACTGCCGATGATGAATCGTATCACGGCACTGCCCCAACAGACCCTGACGCGAAGAGAGGGAAATTGAAAAAGAAAGAAACAAGGGGGGAGAGGGGTAAGTGGGGTGAAGTCAATATGACGGGGCAAGTCGTTTAGAAACGGTAGGATTTCTATAGCAATATCTACATACTACCCCGCGAGCTGATGCATGGGCATGTGGCAGGGGGTGGTAGGTCACCAGCCGTGTAAAGGTGTATAATTTTTGGAGGTGAAATGGTGACTTGTACAATGGGAGTATATTTAGATGAGCTCAGTTTTTATTGTGGTCGCATATTGTGCGCGGAAAGAACGAGTTTTTGTACCTATCTGTTCGGCAGAGTATCTTTCTTATTTTATTGCATCTGTCAGACCTAGAGTTGTAGTGAGGTGTCATGATAATATTGTCTGTGCCGCTCTGAAAAACATTAGATCCCTCTTCTTATTTCGTCTAGAATTTTTAATCTCTTTCTTCCTCTTCTACGCTTCCTAAGTGTTCTCTCTTCAATGACATTCTTCAGCATTTCCTCTCCTTTCTCCTTCCATCCCTTCTGTCTTTCCCGCCACCTTCTTCTTCTTCTCTTCAGCCGAATAAAATTCTTCCTCGTTGATCCTTCTCGCTTCCCACCTCCCCATTTTTATCCTGCTTCATACGCATAGCTGAAACGCCTCAAGTCTACGTTCATTCTCTTTTCGCAAGATCAATTTGAAAAAAAATTCCATATGGTAGCATAAAAAATTTTACAATGGGCGAGAAATAACATTGGGACATCATGCTGTATCATATTTTTTGTTCATTTGATGTATTTTCTTGAAGAGTCACTCATTAGGGATGCAGTCTCATCGTCACCGTTTTATCACTCATTTTGAAACAAAACATTCATCCAAATAAAATAGCTCTGTGATCTCTGTAAAAGCGTTATCCTTTCAACATGTTCTTACGCTAAATACTTTTCCGGTAAACAGGGCGTTTTTATAAAATAAAATTTCACATTCAAGGCATTACCGTAAAATTTTTTTGTCTAAATTTATAAAGACATCAATTTTTGCATTTACCTTTGTCCCACCTCTTCCATCCTTCAGCCAACTACCTCCGCTATGTAGCGTTTTGTGCGTCCTTCTGCCGTCAGATACTGCGATAGCTGTATGGTGCTTGTTTACTTTGGTCGCCGTAATTTCTTTTAATCATTCTTGACGCACTTTTTCTTCACCCTCGAGATCATTTTCACCCTATTTTTTCAGCCTCTTCACACAGAATTCTTCCCTCAATCCCCTTATCTCCCCTTCAACTGTTTCTGACTACCTCACTCTTTCGCGCTCTGTTTCCTCTTTTCTGGAAAAAAAGAAAAAAGTCCCCCCCACTCACATGAGCCTCTTCTTCACCCTCCTCATTTTTTCGTCATATCTCCGTCTTCCACTCCATATTCCATTTACGAGGACGAACGGGAAAGAGGAATGCGAGGGATGGATGCCTGAAATTTGAGCCCCAGCGAGGAGGCTCGACGGGGAGACGGGAGAGATGTAGATCCCTGGGAGAAAAAAAAAGCCATCCCCTCGTCTACATCTACGCACTTTGCCGCGAGTCGACGAAAGGGTATGTGGTATGAGATGGCAAGACATCGGCCGTAAAATGGGAAGGTGAGAGGTAAAAGAATTTGTTGGCCGGAAGGAATTATTGGTGAGTTATGTTTAGGCAGAATTTTTCCCTCGACTCATTTTCCCTGTCGAAATTAACGGTACGCGGAAAGAATCCTTAAAATTCAACGTTCATTATATTGGTCTCAATTATTAAGTATTTCTTTAGTTTATATCGATGCTAAGTCAAATTTAAAGCACTAGTTTTCCTTTATCACGTTCGTGTACCAATGTATAGCAAGCATTAAATGAAATGAAACGTGATATGATTAAAGTTCTGGGATGGGACACTCTCGAAACAAGAAGGAGAGCTAATAGGATGAGTGAAATCTACAGGATTATTGCTGGGGACGAGGGTTGGCGTGAACTAAAATATGCCATTGAGAGGCCTAACTGTATAAGTAAAAATTATCACCCATATAAAATAAAACTAAGGAGTCAAAAGACAAACACTGCCAAGTACTCTTTTGTAAACAGGGGTATTCTCGACTGTAATCGACTGCCTGTTGCAATTTTCGAGCCCTTACCTAAATCCTGAAGGTTATTTAGAAGTAAATGCTTATTATTCTTAACCCAATAGCCTCCTAATTTTTCTAGAAATTTCTGGCCCTATGTTCCTATTTAATTTTCTCAAAATTTTCGTTTCATTTTCATTTTTTTATCTCTGTCTGTTGCGCACCTTTCAGAATGAAATTTCTTCAGTGGGTGAATTATATTATTTTTAACGGACTAAAAATAGTGTAGTTATTGATATCTCATTAGTTTCACGTTAGTAATAAACAAATTAAAGAATAAATACATTTTTAACGTGACTGGCGATGCGCCGGCTCTTTACCTTAAAGCAAAGGAAGACAGCCCGGCGATTCGCCGGATCTATACCTGAATGGGTGAAGACAAAATTTATTTTAACCATATTGATGCAGTATGTGTATTATTATATCTATATTTATTATGATAATGTTCCTTTCATTACCACCAGAAATTTTCCTAATTGTAATGTAAATTAATGAAATGAAACGAAATGAAACCTGGGGTCGGATTACTTTCATCGCCGCTCAGGGGAAAAGAAACTTGACCGGGAACAGCCAGTCGCGTGAGGTGTTGGTGCATACGTGAATTACAAGCAATACTACCGAGAGATGGAAGCGTTCGCGTGAACAACGTCCTCCTTCGTGGCTCTCTCTCACTTCTGGCTGCCTCCTTCACACTTGGCCCTCATCTTTCCAGCCATCTCTCCCGAAAGCAACCTTCTCGCTGATTGCGCGGCGACACGCTATGGGGACGCGAAGAGTGATGGCGTGCATCGGAAAACGAGTGCCAGCCACGACGCGCACCTCATACATGCATACATTAACCCGGACTCCCGGAAACACACGGAGAAAATCATTCTCGCACGACCGAATGCACGCCGTAGCTCACGGAAATATGACTCCGGCACGGGCTGGAGGACGTTTCCGTGAAATATTTATTCGCGGAAGAGCAGTAAACGGGTGTTCCGTTCATCCAGCGGAACAGAGAAAAAAAGAACACTGCGGAGGAAGTATTAACGAGCGGCGGATATCAGCGGAAGCGCAGTGATTCGGTGCTGGGTAACAATAAGGATCCATTTTGAATCCTCTTCCGATTACTAAACCTCGCCGATCGATATCTCCGTTGCCGAAAACATCGAATGGTAATCAATCTCGTATGAGATGCACCCAACGTTCCCACTCTTAGCCTCAAACCCAACTTTAAACGTCATTTTTTTGCCATAATATCATAAACGTCCGAAATATTGCTGGTACAAATACGTAGGAACTTTAAACTTGCATCTCCAAAAGAGAAAAAAAATCCAGGCTTTACTTATATCCGACCTTGATTTTGGCAAGTTTTATCATCATCAGCATCATGACGATGGCATGACAAGCATTAATTATCCATTTTACCCTGACGATGGCATTGCATGCCGAAACCATGGTTGGACTTCAAGGTATATAATAAGCTTATAGGTCTGTAAGAAGCGTTTCTTCCTTTATAATCATTAGCTTTTTTACCACACAAAAAGTATTAAAAGTGATACTGCATAAAATTAAGATTTGCAATTAAGATTGACATAGACCATCGGCTCCTTACCTATGGTACACCTATGCAGATGGATATATGGCGATATAGTTCTTTCTCTGCCAATTTCTTCAGGATTTCCAATTTCTCACCGCTTGAGGTTATTTCTTTTACCCGACACGATGAACATCACGACGTTCAGGAAGGAGGCTTCCCTGAAGTCAACCTGGGTGTAGATACCGGAATGTTCGACTGTCAGTTATTTTCCTCTCATTGATTCAAGTCTTTTCGATCAAGAACGATCATGTCCAACGTCTACAGATAATCCTATTGAAGCTCTTCGCCGATTGTAAGCAGAATTTTGGTGGTCCTCATCTATTACCCTTTTGTTCGACCGAGTATTTTTTACCATACATACTCAAAATTGATCCCAATTAAATAAAATGGAATAAACACTGATAAACTTAGAAAAATTTGTTATCTACATCAGTGACGACTTGATTGTAAGCCTTTTACTTTAAACGTTGGGCAAAACGGAGAAAGGCAGACGGTGGGTAATGCCAAGATGAATTCACCAAATGGAAAAAATCTTGGTAGTTTATGCGTCGCAAAAATATGGTGAACACTGGTGGATGTTATTTTATTTGCGGTTTTAATATAAATCATTAACATTTTACAGTCGCCCATTTCATTTTTCAGACATAAGTAACAGGTGTAAGCATAATAATAGGGGTTTAAGACTAGTCGGGCGAATCATCCAATAAGTTTCCGAGAAGGTATTTTAAGATATATAAGGCGGTAAATAAATTAACTTCTTTTTCAGTAGCCTTCATCGGTGCGTAGAGATTATTTGTAAGGAAAATGCTGACCAGTGGTAACTCATCCATTCACAAAGGAGTATCTTAGGAAACGCAAATTAGAGAAGATGGAATAAAAAAATCTAAGAATAATTTTGAATACATCATGGCGTAGAACCTTTGCCATCTAATTCTCAGTTCGAGGGACCTAGTTCCGCTAAGATATATTTTCGCCATCCTAAGGTTTGGAGTTATGTAAATATCTCGCAGTTTCATAAATCACCTGAAGGCTCTAGCTTTCAGGATCGTTTCATGTACAAATATACCTATGTCGGAATAAGTAAATAATTTAAGTGTTTGCCTACCATAAACTAGTTCACCTCGGAGTAAAATTTACCATACGTTACACTCCATTTATTACTATTATGTATACACCGTGAGATTATGAAACCATGGAGATATTCTGCTCAAAGGAATTACTTGGCCGCCATAAATAAACCAATTTGATTGTCAAAACATTAATCGCGTTTCCACGATAAATTCATCTCTTTCAGGCCACGATTTGATCTGATATGAGTGAAGGTGTTCAGCTTGGAGACTATCTCAGTCGCATACACCGCTTGCGAGACGACACATTGTGCACACAATGGAGGGTGAGTAGTAAACCTGGAGACGGATTTAGCCTTAGAGGGTCTTAATGGAAAGAGCGTTCTCTCTGGGGAGGACAGCCTTATCTCTCGCCGTAACACTGACACGACACGCTTCTTCGACCGTCCCCCTTAAAACATGAAGCACAGGAAGTCGCCCTATCCACGGTTCATTGGGGAAGCAAAAAAATAACAGATCAATGTCGCGACTGGCTAAAATTAGTCGGGGGCTGATGAACCCGTTCACATTATCTAAACTCTGAAGGATATATTGGTCTACCCTTCCACCTACTTGCATAACTACTGCTCGATGTGCCCTTACAGTCAGGCTAAGAAACGTAAACAGGGCAAAATTTTACAAAACTATTGGACTATCTAGTTTTACAGAAATAATGCAAAATGTGGATAAATCATTGTGAAATTGAAACGAGTCAAATAGGAGTGGTAGGCGCGAATGAATCCAAAACCTGTACTGGACGATGAAGAAAATTATAAACGTGCAAATGAAAGGATGCTGGCGGTGAGAATTCTATTATGCTTCTTAGTAATATGTTTTTTATGGCAGAGCAAAACGCCGCATTGAATGAACTAAACTCTCCCGACCTCATTGCAAAGAAGTGGTCGTTGCCTATTCCAAAAAATGGATGAATGTTCTCATGATAAAAAAGTTTCGAGTAACATTTCAAAGATTACGTAGTACACTAAAAAAGACTGCAAGGTGATGTAACTTATAAGGATGCAATAACACGTAGAATTCTCATATGAGAGAATAATGATCTTAAATAGTTTGCTTATGCTGAAGGAAACATATGACAGTCGAATAAATAAATTGAAGAACGAAAGCAGATGGAACATAGTGAAAGAATGGATTCCATTGATGGGGATGGTTTGTTATTCATCAACTATTGTCATTCACTCTACTATCCACATTCACCGATCCTGCTGAATGCGAAGGATGACATTCATTAATAGCAAGAAGCTAGACGTCGTTAAGAGATTCCATCGTGTACGGAGCATTGTGCACATGTCGTTTAAGAGTTGTTCCGCCAAGGATTCGGTGAAGACTAATGGAATATGCTTTAGACATTGATAGAAAAAGTAATAATTGGAGCAAGAAGCACCCGCTCATTTCGTGCCGGCATATACTCAGTGAAATCGATGTGCTTTCTCACTGCATTTGGATCCTAAAAAATGATCTCTATATCTCTCCATAGAAGCAGTGAAAAAATAACTAATAGATAATGTGATTTGTTAAAATAAGCTGAGGATGAATAGCTCTAGAAAGAAATACTTGGAAAATACATCGGTAAACCCCAAAACATGTATGAATTGAAATTGCTAGATTTTTCTTAAATACCTTTTAAGTCAGGCAAAAACCAATGAACTATCCCACTGATTTTGGATCTACACATAATATTTCAACAAAAAGAGAAATATCAGACGTGATATCGGGTAGGGAAAGTGCTATTTCTGTTGTTAATTAGTATACCTCTTGTTCTCTTTATAAAAAAATTGGATTTGGGGTTGAATAAAAAAAAACCATGAAAGTTTAGGTGCAATATTACATGCCGACCTTCACGCGTTGAATACTCCCAGAGGTAAAAAGTGAATGTCTTCGGAAAGGGTGATATCTGACTGCCCATCGATCATATTTACAATCACAGAACTCTTCGTGGAACAGATGATATTACTTTGGGGACATGGGAGAGTCGATGCAGCCCGCTCTGCTAACGATTGCCCAAGCTCTTTGTCACCCGTACTCATGATTGCCAACTAATCTGAGTGTTTTCTCGGAAAACCTTTGGGCGTGTCTTAGTTGCATCTGATTTTTAGATCATTGGTGTCACTGAAAGCATAGGAATAAGAATGTGCTCAAGAATTTTATAATGACGATATACACAGGAAGTGACGGCTCGTGCAGCACCTGCGTGGAAAAGGCACAGCTTTCTGTCGAAATAATTCACGCTTAAATCGTATTAGGATTGAAAGAAGGGTGTGCTCCGTCTATATCTCTATATTACTATCTAAATGATATATGTTTCCTCTTTGAGCCGATAGGCGTTCGAGCTAGAATGTCGTTAAGTTTCATTAAAAAATGCTAATTGCTGGTATTAAAACACTGACGATCCGATTCTGAAGAGGGTCAAAATTTAACCAAACAAGGAATCAGCCAAACGATCTTTGATGAGCCGGTTATGGTAAACGGCAGGCAGCTCGGATAGATCATCCCAAAATTATGTGAATAAAAATAAATCCTGGATGACAAAGAAGTTTTCGCGTAAACCACGGAAGTTAACGATGCTTCACTCATTCCTGTTTAGCCAACATAATTTTAAATTTTTCCTAGCATTTCAGATCCACCGATTGCTTGAATGTTCGGCCAAAGTGGAATTGGGAAAAATGAATTAATTGGTACTCATGGGTATTTTTGGAAAAACTGGATATTGTCTCCCCCTCTTCAATGTGAAATCATACCAACCGATGAATAAAAGAAACAGTTTCTGGAGTTTTTTCCCGAACTTAATTCGAAGTGAAACGCACCTTTTTGTGGAAGATAGACGCATTTAAAATATGATATTCATTTGACGCACGCAGAAATGCATTAAAACCCCTGGAGAGGAGAAAAATATAAATAATAACATTTGTAAATTTCAGTGCTCTGGAACAAAACTAATGTATTTGACAAAGAACTCGGATGTCAACAGATTCTAGGATAAAAATCGAAAATTGATCATTAGTTATGTCGTTAAACTCTATCAGGCAATTAAAGGAGAAGTAGTTTGCAGAATACTCAGCCTGTTATTAATGTAATCGTTCTATCTCATAAATATTTCATAGTACCTAATGAGAATTTAAAGCTAAACTCCTGATTTATACCTCCGTAATTACCATTACATGTTTCTTGAGATTGTACACATCACACTCTTCGGTCATTCACCAGGTTCACTGGAAGGAGAGCGAATATGTTTGCTTTCCTGCCTTATGCCCAGATAATAACTACAAATTTTGAGGTGAATTTTACGAGCAGGATGTTATTTACAAGCGTCCAGTTCTCGAGTATTTACTCGATGGACGCTACCAACCCGAAAAATCCTGCGCTCTACTGGTTCCTCCACGTCTCCCAGATCTCGTGTCGGTGACGCAATGAGAAATCACGCGGCCACCCCGTAGTCTAATGAGGACGATAGACCGGCCTGTTCTTTTAAGTATCCACTTCGTATTCGCCGGCGTTCTCGATTTGGGTATCCGCATTCCGTCATATTCACCCAGGTACTCGGATCTTCATCGCAGCACTCAAGTAGTCGCCCAGGTAACCAGTTATTGATTGGGGTACATGAATGCTTGTGAATGAGTACATTTGGTGCATCTCTACCGCAGTCTGGGCTCATCGCCCGTCTTCCTGCAAGGTGAAAGAAAACCCAAAGCATCCTTTCTTATTTTAGATAAAAAATTACAGGGGGTTACCGTGCATGATTGCTTCTAATCTTCATCACTAGCCTAAATATCCTAGCTATTAGCTTCCAAAATGATGGCGCCCCACGTCTTTGATAAGATGCTTAGATTTTCCTCCGTAGAGGGCCGTAGAAACTTGACTAATTGAAGAGTGCAACGTCAAACGCGAGGAAGTGAAAAGAAATTCCGCTCCGCTTCTTCATAAAAGATTCATCCGGACGACTTTCGACCAGATACGGACCCCTTCCCTTACGTCAGGCGACGTTCAATAAATGGCTAATTAGCCGAGATTTTTTTCGTGATGGCAGTCTAAGGGAATATGCATGTGGAAGAAAAGATTTATGACTACATGGGAGAGGAAAGCTGGGAGAGAGAATGGAGAAGGAGTCTCTGGAGGAGAAGTTAGCGGAGAGACCCTTATTAGCGTCTCCCCAGGAGGAAGTCGCGGTTGTGTGAGAAGGAAGGGGGAGGAGTCTGTGAGCCTTCACACTCGGGTCAAACTGCTTGGCAGGCAGGGAATTCTCCAGAAGCCGCCTAAAAAAAGAGAGGGTAGGGCTGGTCGGTTAGTGGCCTTAGAGGGATGGAAACGATGGGTTGCGGAGTGAAAAAAAGGAGTAAAATGGGCCAAAAAAATCAGTGAAAAAATGAGTGGTTTTTTTCCTTCCTCCCTTTTTGTCTCCCCACAGTGGAGAGGGGACGAACCATTATTTCTCGGGGCCCTTTTCTCGAGTGCCTTGCTCGCTCGCCCGCCGCCCACCTTCATCACAAACGAAGTGACTAGCCGCCGGCGAGGAGGGGGGCGGGGCGAGTGCAGGTCACTAACTGGGTCCCACCCCATTTTTCACGCCACACTTGTCCTCCACCACCCTCTTCAACCCCCTCTCCCCCTCCCCTCTGCTCTTCGATACCTCACTCCACTCCAGCTTCCTCATCGCATCGATTGTTGTACTGCTTGTAACGAAAAGTACCTTTTAAATCGTTTTTTTCCGGCATTCCGGATAAGGTAGTGGTTACAGCACCAACTGAATAATAGCATTGATAATAAACAAGCTACAAAGCCATCCCCATCTGAACGATCCCTTTCAGAATAAGTACACTCAGGGAAGCTTTATTTTTGGTTCGGTACAGAAAACTGGGCCAGTGAATCGGCGTCAGTACATACCTAAAGAATAATAGTAATAAGCTCACACATTATTTGCACATCCATCAGTCCTCTTTCTTCCGAAGTAAGTCAAAAAAGCTGTCGTTCTTGGTAGTAAACATACATAAACTATATAGGGTGGCATTAGCTTAGATGAACTGTTATGACTTGACCGTAAATCTAACCCAGTACGTATCTTTGGACTAGTGCGCGGGACTGCATGCCACATTATTTACACAATCGCATAAATTACGATTAGGACTACAAACCAGGAAACAGTATGCAAAACCCTTCGCGTGGAGAGTAGCACTCAATGGATCGGAATCATGGATCATTGGAAGAGCTGACCAAAATAAACTAGAAGCCTTTAAAACATGGTGCTGGAGGGGGATGCTGAATGTAAAATGGACGGAAAAATTAGAAATGAAGTGTACAGAAGAGGAAAGAAGCATATGGAACACCATGCAGAAAAGAAGAACGAGATGGAATGGACACTTGAGATACGATGGGTGTGTGAGTAACATAATTGAAGGTAAAACAGAGGAAAATGTCCCCAGAGGAAGACCCAGAAATAAGGTCATGGACCAAATAAAGAGAAAAGTACATAGGAAGAGATATCAGGTAAGGGAACTAGCATTTGATAGGGAAGGGTGGAGGACTGCAGTCAACCAATCATAGGATTGAACGACTAATGATAAATTAGGATATTTTTCTTAGATATTAGGCTAATTAAACTGGCACTGTTTCAATTATTTCCCTCATAATGTGTATCATGCGTCCTCCTACCCTTTAACTTTCATTCGTTGGTTCTCACACCCTCCATTCTTCTTGAGACTCGGCGGACGAGTTTCTACTACGACAGTCACTCATGTCTATCGCGAATATGTTCTCTTCTATCATTTATCGTTTCCTCTAATCGACTCTCATTTATTCCCGCAGCATGGCCAAACCAGCGAGGCACGCTCCATTTTTTTATAATACTCTTAGACGAGCATTCCTTTAAAATTATTACTAAAATCACGTATTAGGCCTCTAAATCTTACCGCAAACATTTCTGATACCCAATAGATGCTACATTTATCCGGCTCCATACCTATCCTTACATTTTTATCCTTACGTTTTTTACGTCAGAAAATTACTTACGGATGAGGAAATATCTACACGTGCTAGTTTTTGGACCACAAAAACCATCATTATTGATTGATATGGTTAGCTTACCACCAACGGCTTCCTTATCATCGATGTCATGCATTTCAATCTCCTTATTTATCCTTCAGTCTAGGGTAAACAATTGACAAAGATAAATATAATTTATCTCCATTACAATTTTCACTATTGACTTTAATTACTGGGTCATTATTTTCATTTTCCCTGAAAAAACTGTGACACTTTTAGACGAATTTTACGAAAAACTCTTTTTTCGTCTAGTTTTCCAATTATTGATTGATATTAGGTCTGACGAGCTATAAGCAGGAAAGCCCTTTGCATAATGTACATTTCAAACCGCTTGGATCAACCGAGCTCTTCCTTCCGTATGGTAACCTCAAATCCCCACCATCCGCAGTCATAGATGTTGTGTCGTTACTAAAGTATAGATAATGCACTTACAATTTTTGTCCAATGACATTTATCGATCTCACATAAGAAATGAAACAATTATATTAATGTAACTTACAATTGAGTTAACACATAATCTCGATATGTTAATACCGAATCAAACCTGCAGTATTTCCTGGCAAATAGTGACCATAGAGTTTTATTCTGAAAAATAATAAAATAGGATAATTAGTTTAACAATTGTTTGTGACAAACGCTTCCTGTATTTATTATCTTGCTCTCTCTTAGTTTTTTAAATTTCATATTTTGCGTCGCTCTGTTTTAAGGAAAATACGAAGATAGCAAACAACGGAACGCAACATGCGTCTAAGAATAAATTACAGCAATCGGATGAATAATATTTCTGGCGGGGAAATGTTGACGGAATGAACGACCACCTAGTGAATATGATGGAAATAACGAGTAATTCAAAAAAAAGATGCGCGGAAGAACTTGAGGAAGCATGTCGCTGAAGCCAAGGGCACGGAATTTAAAAGGAATGTTTTGTCCGTCGTTTTCCGTTATCCAATTGGGCTTTCCCCTTCCTAATCGCGGCTAATCGGTGCTGCACTGCATTCAATACCTACGGTTATGGTATCAAAGCTCAAGTTCTCTCTTAAGGTAGTGCGAGCGAGATAGTTCCCTAATCATAATAGAGACCATATTCGATATAGACGTTTTAGTGTCACCAGCTGCGAGACACACGATTTAAATATTGCATTATTAATGGTGTAATACTATAGTTTTATATGACAGAAATTATAAGTAATTAAATGAAAATATGTAAATAAGCCTCTAACTTGAATCATTTTTCTCGCACCGTACGTTTGAAACTCAATCAAAATGGAAGGTTTCTTTGTGATCCCGAAGAATTTACTGCAGTGACAATATGATTAATTTTCAAAAATACGTTGTTAGTTTTTCTATGACATCTAAATTTAATAAATTCCTCATTTTGTAAGCAATGTCTCACTGGAGTGCATACACGTCCCATTTCCCAAGTAAAAGTGTCGGTAGTTTTTGGCAAATAACTCCAAAATCAATGTAGCAAGGGGTTGAATTTTGGGTGTCAATGGAAGGGTGAGATATTTTTATTTAAAATGAGACCATATTCATTGATTTCTAGGTAACACGATTTTTCGCTCAAACTACTATAAATAAACCATCAAGAAAAAGGTCAAGTACTAAAGTACATGGGATCTTATGAAATCTATCGATGAGAGGAAAGTATCAAGATTTTGTCCGTTTCTCTATCCGCAGTACCTCTCACTGACGCTCTTATCGCACAAAGGCAGCATCTTGCCAGAGTGGGTTTCGCTCTTGTGTAAAGGAGCTCCTCGTCTCTATCTCTCACGCACTCTCTACCAACCTCTTCGCTCTTTTTTTAACCACTCTCCAACATGCAATACTTTTTTCTGGGAAGCGACAATCTTCATAGTGAGATTACACAGTGGTCTCTCTCATTCGTTAACCAGACCACTCATTTTTTTTTGACGTAAAATGTCTCGTTAAGATGGCTGATGCGGTAATTGTCAGTCAATGAGTGAACATATTGGCAATAAATTTTTAAGTTAGTCGAAAAACATTCGGATCACACGTCACTGAAGTACGTTGGTTTTCACGGAGGAAATAACCGTAGATATAGTAACATAAATGGTGGTGGAAGAGTTATATTTGAAAATTCCCCTCAATTATAGCATTAACATGAAGGGTTTAAAGAAAGGAAGTCGTAATTAAAGGGATATTTGTACGCTAATAAGTGTTTTTTTGCTCGGTATAATACCTTTATATTTTTTGGCATCCATTACAAGAATATAAAACGTATTGTTTCACGTTTGTCGGGATAACTGTATATATATAGAATTGAATTGTTTGAATGTATATTATGTGAAATCCATTCAGGCTGCGTGTTGAAGCAGTATAAAATTGTCAAGAAACCAAATCGGTAACATGTAATGTTTTCACCTTAATCTAAACATATCACAAATAAATGCGCGCATGCAAAGCCCAATGCAAATCTCTACATGAACGGAAATCGCTCCAGCTATCTTATTGTTGCTGGGCTGAACTGGGAGTAACCACGGGTGGCGACCTAACAAAATAAGTGTGAGCACTAAATATATATTTAACCTTGAGAATGCATCAAAAATTCACTGGGTAGCCATTTGGCATTGGATGAAAACTATTAAAAGATTTTTGAATCAACAGCCATATTGGATATTTTGGTGTCATCAAACAAAGGAGATAACCACCAATTGCGGGAGTAAAATCACCAGTTTCTGCCGATGGAAAATTTGTCAATATCTTGTTTAGATTCGACTAGTACAACTATGAAATTTTTATACTTGAATTCGATGGAAATGGAACATCGGAAAGTACAAGGAAGGCAACCAAATATGCTCACCGAATAACATTGCGATGAGACTTAAATGTTTTGCACAAAAATCAAAATATTGCTTATCCCAGGAATAAATATTGAAATTAGATGTCTCGGATACATAATTGATAAACGAAAGACATCAAAAGCGATCATGAAGATGAAGTGAAATACCTGGGAGTTACGATAACTTCGAACCTATCGTGGGGGACACATATAAGAAATATTTGTGGCAGAGCCCTGAAGAAGCTAGGATTTGTCAGGCGTGTTGTGGGAAGATTTTCGGATAATAAAGTGAAAGAGAGGTGCTATTTCGCACTCGTCCGGCCAACCCTTGAATATGCAGCAAGCATCTGGGATCCGGCGGAGAAAGACCTAGTCCATGAACTTAATAAAATACAAAGGAGAGCTGCGCGATTCGTCAAAAACTGCTACGGCCGTACAGAAAGCGTTACAAAGATTTTGAAAGATTTAGGGTGGGAGCCGCTAGAGACTCGGAGGCTACGCGCTTGGCTTAGATTGCTTGAGCAATTGAGAATGAATATCTTTCAAAGGGACACGGAGAACATCATATTAGAACCACATTATATCTCCAGGTCCGACAGAATCGATAAATTAAGAGAGATATTTTGCCGAACGAATAGGTATGGGAATTCGTTTTTCCCCCGAACAATTAAGGACTTAAATAAATGCTAGGCGGAACTTTGATTTTTTTTTCTTTTCTTTTTTTTGTTGACGGCTGGTGTCCTAACACCCCCCGCCTCACGCCTTTTGAGGCGGCTTGCGGGGTAATATGTAGATGTAGATGTAGATGAACTGAGAAAAGACGCGATTTAGTTCACCGTATGGAAGTAAATATCGAGATAGTGTTTGGAACTCTCAGTGAGAGAAGATTACGGCAGGAGTACGCAGGGTCGGTGCTAATTAAGGGGTTATGATTAATGTTCAGTGAAGGTATGCTGAGAGCTAAGTGAGAGAGGGGAGAATTTTGGGTTATGTGGAGACAGTGAAGAACGAGGAAAGACTTCGTGGATGGGATGAAGAGAGGTAGGAGCTAAGCCGAGCTGAAATCATACCATGAAAATCAATGATCTGAGCCTGAAAATGATATGCAATGGTTTTCCTATATAGGTTCACGTACACCTAACTAAGCCGGTACATCACATCTAATGATAATGATCAAATCGAGTTGCATTGAGCATCTCATTACATCACATCCCTTATTACATCGATTACCGGGAATCTCTCAGAGCCGGGACGTACAATTATCGCAGTGCAATATGCCACCCACATCGCGGTTTATGTGCCGCAATAAAGTGTTGCCCTGAGGCGGAGAGGGTGTGGGGGGGATGGATGCTGGGGAAAAGGGAAAGAGAAACAGGCGGCGTGTCAGAAGAGGAGGATGATCTGTGGAGGCTGCAGTCTCAAGGAAAGAGCGGACGAGAGAGGTTGCAGGCGGTCTTGGGCCTGTCTTATTGTCGGGGGGGTGGAGGGGGAGAGGAGCGTGAAGAGGGGGAGAAAGAAAAGAGCCATGCTGCTCGCATCTTGGGGAGTGTTTTCCGAAGAAGAGTCGGCGGGAAGAGTTGGAGAAGGAAATTAGGATGGAAGGCGGAAATAAGGGACGTTGACAATATGGGAAGGATTAGGAGAGACGGAAATAGCAGAAGAGGCTAGGATTGCCAACTCTTCCCGGAATCTTCGGGTCACTCCCGGAATTGGACGATAACTTTCAAAATCTCATGTCTCCCTGAACAAGGGATTCATCATCCGCTTTTTCTCTACCGGACGATCATTTCCCGGCCTACTCATAAGGTCACTAATGATTAAGGTGGTGGGAGCGTTAATCGTGAGTCATTGAATGCACATTTTTAACAACTTGTCCAGTAAATCGATGAAAATTTTGGGCCGCACTTCAATAAAGTACACTTGATTATACGGTGGAAATAACCATGCGTATAGTAACATAAATGAAGAAAGAGTGACATTTTTAATGTGCTATCTCCATTAAAGATTTGTTATGACGTTTGCAACGCGAAATTAGAAGTTAAAGGGGAAATATAGAACTAACACGCGGTATTTTAAATTATAATTACACTTAGGTAATTTTAACCGAAATTAGGATGATATGAGACTAATATTTCGCGTATATGGGAGCATCGATAAGCATTGGATATAATAATTTTTAAATATCTGTCTAGTTCTATAGGGCTAAGCTTTGAAATAGCATCCGTTTGCCAATAAACCAATTCAGTAACATGCGTTTAATGCTGAAAATCAAATTAATATATAAATTTTCAATCTTTCGCCAGCGGGCATTAAAAATTTCGACCTGTTGCCCTGAGTGCAGATTATTTAATGTAGGAAAGATATACCAGTGCATCTAGATCAATGAAGTTCACAACGGGCCAAAAGTTAACAAGTCAGGGGGAAAACGTCTTCTCAAGTTTGTTGTGCACTGTTTATACTATATTTTTCATTGGTTTTGCAGGTTTTTAGCTACCCAGCCATTTTAATAAAAACCCTCTCTTGAGTGTAATAGCAGTTTAAAAAAATGGAAACTCAATCACAGCTAAATTTCCTTTCTCATGCGGCTAAAAGATATCTACATGGGGTCAAAATCATCCCTTTGAAAAGGATTTATAATGCTTTTAATATTTTGATTGTGGTTTATAGGCAATGATCACATTTTCTGCCAAATGTTAACTTTGATTGTCCACAGAAAGAATTTTCCCATAGGCTTTACTGTCAGATGGATTGAGTGACAATAAAGATTTAGAAATTTATATTTAGATACCTTCAAGGAGAGAAAAATTCTGCAGAAGAAACATTATTTTCGGTTTTCGAACGGAATGGGTCATGAAAAGTCTATCAATGAAAAGCTAAAACATATGCGTTTGTTTATCCATTGATCGAGTTTTTCTATTTTGGTAAAATATTTAACATTCTTCATCGATAGGGAATAGCTATTCCAATAGTTATCCATATGAACATCAAATCTGGGCTAGGAGGAACATTACTTCTACAGAAATTGTTATTGAGAAGTTTATCGAACCTCACACAGTTCCCCATTTCTGGAACGCACCATTCTCAGAATCAATCCTTCACGAGTTGGCAACCATGGAGGAGAATCTCTTCAGAAGATGAAAGTGAAAAAAAGTTTGGCGAAAAGAAGCTTACAGAAAACGTTTTTGGAAAAGGAACAGCTGTTAAATAACGGCTGAGTGTTACGGGAGGGAAGAGATTGTCAGAGATGACGTGGTACCTCAAGGAGGAGGAAAGAAGAATAGGGAAAATGAAGAACATTAACGCGAAATGGGGTCTTATATATGATATTTTGTTAAATGCGGTAGTTTACCTGAAACAAACTCATTAGAATTGAGCGTTATGGAACCCGTATCTCTTATTCGCTGCTTCCATTGCACCATTCAGCTCTAAAGGTGTAATCAGTATTGACATTTTAACTTTCCCCATCAGCCACCGGATTTGGAGCCTAGTCAAGAGAGATGATATATTTCATGATTCATTTCCAAACCTTTAGAGTTGTATCTTGCAGCTGAGCATATTTTTCGTGCAATATCATTTCTTCTTCACGCTAATTAATCATTGATAATTTTAATTATGCTAAGGTTATTCAATATTTTACCCTATTTTCCGAAATTTATCACTATATATAAGTCCAGATAAGTTAATGAGTTCTGATGACAGTTGTGAAAGAATACATGTAACAAAACTTATTAAGTTATGTAAGCGGAATATTGGCACTCAATGCTTGAATCGCTCAACAGAAATGATTAACAGAAATAATATAAAAGCATTGCATCCATATGTGATATCTCATGGTCCATTTTTGCCACCAATCACGGACCACAATATCAGGATTTCTAAAATGGTGTTCGTTTGCAGACGTATAATTAGATTCACACTTTGATAGTCTTTTAAGTGATGTTTCGTATGAAGCATAATTAATTAGAATGCGTAAAAAATACTTTCTCACTATAAATTAGTACCTAATTACAACTCTAGTCCAGCTTTTTGAGGAAATTTCATGATAAAAACGTTGGTTAAAATGGAAGGCTGTGTGAGATGTGAAGGATGGATGGAATGGATGCGGAAGCCTTAATGAGAAAAAGTACATAGTACAGCAACAAATACTCATTCTGAACTTAAAAGAATCTTTGAGCTCTGTTATCATCACCATCAGGAATGAATCAGGAGACAGGTCAGCAGCAGCTCCCCACTTAACTCTCTCTACGCTTACGGCTTTACGTATGAGTCAATAGGGATATAAAAACCGTGAAATTAAATCTATTTTAACCAGGGTCTTCCTATAATATTAATCCTATATTTTTTCTTCCTTAAGTATTAAACGAAGATATCCAAGTCACAAAATACGCAAAACATATTCTCCTTTTCCCCCAAACCCTTGGTAAAATTTCTTCGCAAGTGATTTCTTGTTCATTTAATTTCATTGTTCCACTCAAATACCATGTTTTCCTTTCTATCATATTTTTTTTCAGGGATTGAGCGCATATTCTCAAAGAAAAAAGACGATTTCCACTGGTTAATAAAAAAATACAATATCCCTAAGGAGCATTAACGATGAGGAATCAAAATGAATCCTCTTTCCTTCCCAACTCTACTAAGAGCGTCTTTATTATCAATTTGCTAAGACATTTGATCTTAATAGTTTTTTTCTGTAATGATACTGTTTCAATTTCTGCTAATTTCAAGCGTCTTCACCTACGAATACTTTGTAAAGTAATTGTTTTAAAAAGAACCATGGATGATGTCTCTCTCGCTTCTCACGGCTCCTAACTGATTCCAGGATTTTTTCTCTTACGCTATATTGTAGCTGTTTTTTTTTACCCCTCCACTGCCCTTAATACTCGACTCTTTTCAGAACTCCAAGTGAGCTCAGAACGCGAGAAAAGGGGGTCATTGAGCCGGCTAATGCAAAGTGGGCGAATGGGTTGTGTGGGTAAGAGAGGGTGGTTTTAGAGCGAGCGGCGTTGAGGTGAAGAGACTTGGGCCTTTCAGACCCAAATGAGTGAAACCGAAGACAAGATGTTTGGACCATGTCATCTTTTTCAGTCGAAGGCGAGATAGCGGCTGTTAAGCTGCGAGGCGGGTACGAGGTTTAAAAAGGGAGAAGCGACAGATGCAGCGGCAACTGCCCTCCCTCAATCAAACACTAAGTGCAGCCACGGAATAAAATGTTTACGGAGGCAGGAGATGTTGAGTGGTATCTCCAAGAGAACTGACTGCCGTAATAACTCAAGGAGGTAGATGTTTCTTTTTATATTTACGAGTATAACAGCGATATTAAGAGGTTCAAGGGCAATTCCATTCCAGGCCGCGAGCTAATAAATTATGGAATGAATCTCTGCATCTGTCTCGCATATTTCTCCATTCTCTACTCATCATTTCCTCACCTTCCTCATTACCCTTCATACTATGATTACATCTCTCCATCACATACCAATCAGTTAAACCTCTGATTCCTATAATCATGAGCAATATTTTACCACTTATTTCGTACGATGGATTTTTATTCAGCAAGTTTTTAAATTTCCTTGACCAGTCTCCACTCATCTTTCCCCATAGTCGATATTTAATTGGTTTACTTCTATGACCATCTTTCTCGAAACCAATATCTCCGTCCATGTTCATCCTCATTTCTCATAGACCAATTGCCACCAAAAACGCAACTTTACATATAGTAGTTTGAGTTATTACCAAGTATTTTCCTTTTCTCGAGAGTTCGCCGAATTCATTTTCTTATTCAGTTAACCCCTCATTGGCTGGAATTACATTTTTTTCTGATATAAAGCTGGGAAAATATTGAAAGCATTATGAGGACCCAATGCCATCAAATTGATATAATCAACCGGAGCATATGCGCCGACAAAATAAAAAGAATTGAAATTAAAAATTAGTCACAGAATGTAAAACTAAAAAGCGCGTTCCGCGCATCTCGGATGGTACAGACAATTTCCTGAGATTAATGGCTCCAACCCGAGCACTCAAATCTTCGACAGGACTGTTTTCACCTTAATCACAGTGTACCTATGCAATCACCGCAAAGTTTGTCGAGAGTCCCAATTCATTACAAGAAGTTCCTACCAAAGGATATCGCAGAATCCGTATGCTTGGCAGGAGATGGATTATAGTTTGGGGTCACGATTACACACAGGTCGCTAGCCGTTTCTCTTGAGGATTAATGCGAGGTAAGAGCTCTCCTGTTCATTTGACTCAAACTTATGTAAACGTATTTGAGCACAGTCAGAGTCCATTTGTAGGTACATAAGCCCATGCTTTTGTTAATACAAACTAAAACACACTCAACATTCAAAAAACTCTTGAATTGGGCTGCGATAATTTTATTACTTTGTCTCATAAGAAATAGAAGTAATCAAAAATAGTTCAGTTACCCTGATGAAGCTGGCAGGAGGACCAACGAAATATTGTTGTTGTTTTTTAAAACATACATCGCGGAATGCATCCCGAAAAAAGTAACAGGCAATTAAAGTAATAATTCATAACTTTCTTAACTGGCCGCATACAGATATTTTTCTTCCTGGATCCTATTTAATACTGAATTTTTAAGAGATTATCTGGAGTTCTTTATTTATAACATTATTTTTTATTTTTTTTCGCGCACCTTGACGGGGAAGGTCAATTCGAACGTACTCTCTGCCACCTGCAGTCAGAGGGGCATGGATCATGGACGAATATGAGGTTTGACCACAACGGCATCCCTATCAAGTTCACAGATTTAACTAATATTGGGGACTTAGGCCTTTATCTCACTTGTAGATTGTTAGTAATTAACGCCGAAAGGTATAATTATTCTGCCGCCACAAAAAATATGTTTTTATAATATACTTAGACAGAAGAAAACACGTTTTGAGAAACTTTTATTGCCAATTACGGCCACTGCCTTATTTATTGGACCAAGAGCCAGAGGCAGAGATGCATTCATAGAACACCATTTGACACTGACGAGGTCCTCTGTTTTCAAAGAAGAAAATTAAAAACTGATTGGTAAAGAAAGAGATTATTTCTCAATGAACACAAGTAAAAGTTAAAACAATAAAATTTTAAGATGAAATTTATTATAAAATTTGAGGGAATTTTCTAATAGAGATAACTGATTTGTTTTTCTAATTTTCATGGGATTATACATTTTCCTCAGAAGACTCGCGAACATGTGATTACGAACATGTTGATAGTTACATCACACCCGAACACTAAAACTTGATTTAGATCCTCTCAGAGTGTACTTATTCTAAAGTAAAATCCGGATACATTCAATGCCTATATCTAACATAATTAATTAGCAATAAAATGAGGAAGTCATGCAAACTTTCTCAGAATAAGAATCACCACAGCATAAATGAATTAAAAAATAAGGCACTCAGTGTAGAGGAAATTTAGGAGTGCCAACATATATTCTCATTTAAAATGTGACAAAGAAACGCTAAATTGGAAAAGATTTTTTCGTCTACATCCCTCGTATCACCATCGCTCAGAAACTTAAAAAAAATGCAGTTTCAACGACAGCAGTAGAATAAAATGTTGATAAAAAAAATTATCCATCCCTAAACTCTCGATGGATTGAAAAAAATTATGCACTATAAATTAGCGTTAGATTTAGGTATTTTAAAGGTACGCTACATTGTTTTCTTATGTCTCATATCAAGGAACTGTGTTCAAGCAAATACATTATCAAGTATGAACGATGAAGACCGTTTTACGTGTGCACGTTATTGCGCAAGTGAATTTCTGTCTGTCTACGCGTTGAAAATTGCGTCCGGCAAAGCGGTGAGTTGTTAGAATTCCTCGCAAAATGCATAAACGACAGATGTGAAAATAGCCAAAGCTCCAATCCTGTGCCGATGTTCTTGCAATTTCAGCGCGTCAATGTGTTATGCCTCGCGCAATACAGCCGTAAAAACCGTTAGAACGAAATTCTTTCATAGATCAGCACAGCAGAAACTAGACGCATCACTGCATTCCCTCTGGACACAATCCGCCTAGACACACGATTTTTCACCAAATGTTTCAAAAAAATAAAAAAAATCAACTTTATCTCTTCCTCCACCAACCTGACACACAATATGTAACCTCCCCCCCCCATTCCACAAAACGATATCCTGGCTACGTCACACAATAATGCACTTTGCTACCGCGCGACTGTTCGTAAACAACAATCAAAAACGTCTCTTATTTGTTTTCATTCACTTTTTACGCGACGCGTGTTGACACGGGAAGGCAAACCCATTCATTCACAGTGGCGTGTGGGTTGGGAGGAGAGTGTGGGCGTTCGCTCAAATGGTATGAGGACCCGAGAGCATTCGTGTGCGAGTTTTTTGAGCTCTTGTTTTTTTAACCAGAATGCACCGGGAAGAAGGGGAATCCGCGCGCGCACTGGGATTGAGTGCAATGGCCCGCGTGAATGTGTTATGCAGACGCATCCGCGACATTAAAAAACAGGGAACAAGGCTGTCTCGTGTGGGGGAGGGTGAGTTGGAGGGGGGGGAGAAAGGCAGAGGGGGAGGAAAAGGCCGATATATGGTTGTTGGGAAAGCGGGCTGGAATGGAATCGCGGTCGTCTGTCTGGCTGGGCGTGACGCAGAGTCTCGACGCCATTGCGTGAATCAAAATTCTCTACTTATGGTAGTTTAAGGTAGTCCGAGCGAGATAGTTCCTTAATCATATTATTCCATACTCGAAGCGAGACGCGGAGCGAGACCATATTCGAATTATGCGTTTTAGTTTCATCAGCTGTAGGACACATCAACTAAATATTGAATTATTAATGCTGCAATAATATAGTTTTATATGACAGAAATTGTAAGTAATCAGATGAAAATATCTAAATAAGTCTGTAACTTGACTCATTTTTTTGGCGTGGTGCGTTTAAAACTCCTTAAAAACGGAAGGTTTTTTGTGGTACCCAAGAAGCTACTGCGGCGACAATATGCTTAATTTTCCACTATAGTTGAGAAAATATACAAACTACACGATGTTAGTTTTTTTACGACATCTTAGAGTTATAAATACCTCATTTTGTAAAATTATGTCTCTCTGTAGTGCACACACGAATCATTTCCCACGTAAAAGGGCTGTTAAATTTTTGCCAAATACTTCCGAAAGTAATGTGGTAAGGGGTTGAATTTTTGGTGTCATTAGATGGATGAGATAGTTCTCTTTAAAAGGAGGTCAAATTCATTGATTTATAAGTAAAATGATATTTTGCTCAAACTAGGTATGTACCTTTAGCGAGATTTTGTTTCACATAAAAAAAACAAAGAAATTGGCCTCATCATAATGAAACATAACTCTTCTTTCCGATCATAAAAAAATAACAAATACACACTGAAATACCATTCGAGGAATTTGCCGAAAGATTCAAGCTATTTTCCGTTGTAAATGGTACTTGTTTGCATTCCAGAGAGCGTATCGCTAAAAATGAATAATTTACAATGCGTTATTCTCTTCAGAAATTTAGTTGTTATGCGTAGTATTAATTTATTAACATTTTTATATTTATGTCATATCTCCATCTCTATGTCTCTATCTAAAAGACTGCATTACTTGTCAAAAGAATGCACGAATATAATATACGGAAAAAAGTATGCGAAGAGAGGGCATTTTGGAGGAAATAATAAAGAGACGGAATTTCCTAGGCCTAAAAACGATAACCAAGTTCTATTAGTGTGGCAACAACAAGATGGAATGCCGTGATGGCTACATATTTACGAGGGTGTATCTCCACTTATTTTTGGAAACAATGTGGAGACACAAACTAATAATATCCCGAGTCCATATGTTAGCCTATTTAGGCCGAAATGGAAGACTCCCAAATTTGGTGCCATAATCAGTGCGCTAGCGCTAGAGGGACCAAACCCGTCATTTTGACGGTTGACCTCTACTTACTAGATCATATTTCCTATATTTATTATTGTATCACCTCAAAGTTTTCTGACTTTTAATGATGTTTTATGATACGTATCCTGCTGGAAAACAAATTATTTTTTTCTAATAGAAATAAAGTTATAATACTTTTTACCTTAAAGGACCCCTACCCGTCAAAATGACATCACTAGTCCTTTATTTTTGTGGTTCCTCGTGCTTATTTCTTCATGACATCACTAGTCATCGTCACTTCTGGGCATTTTAATGTTTTAGTTTGTGTAAGAAAGGATCTTATGCTTCTCAAAATATTTTGATTGAAAAGATGCCCCACATCTACCATACCGACCGCGAAATGTATCGCGGAATGTTCCGCGAAGTGTTTCGCGGAACGTAATTTGAAAAAGGTGCACTTTTTCTGAAATTTTTTGCTAAATTTTTTATTTTAATATTACTCTACAGTGTTTATAAATAAATAAAAGTGCAATATTTAATGATTTCATCAATAAACTTGACCAAAAAAGAGGTAATATTTAAATTTTTTCATACCCGTCAAAATGACGGGCATTGGTCCTTCTAGATAGGTATACAACCCCAGTCCTTCTAGTGCTAGCACATCAGAGACTTGAAAGCATGGAGAGCAGGGGAGATTTTAGATGATTCCGAAAATGGTTTCTTGCTCCCGTGGTCCCATGCTCGCTTCTCGCACAAGCGCAAGTTGTGCCCGTATTACATTGGAATGCCAGATCGATGAAAGACTGCATTTATTTCAGACAATGTGAGGAAGATATAGCGTTAAATAGATCGCTCTGTAGACATAAAATCGCCATCTGCATCTCAGAACTTACATGTCAGACTGATTTTTAAGTGTCAAAAAGTTAAACACCGCAGAGACGCACATAGAGCAAAAAGGAGAAGACAAGGCTTTGCTTTGTGCGCAAAAAGGCACACGTGAAGCAAGCACGCAAGACACAGAGCAACTTGATTCAAATGATGATGTAGGCCATCCCTCAGAAAGCATAAGCCTTCGCGTGGCAATTTTCTAGCAAATTAACCCACCATTCCTGGAGGTAATTTGTGGAGTTTTTTCTCTCTCCCGAGGACGCCACAAAGTTGCTCTAATGCGATAATTAACTGTGGCAAACTCGAGATCCTTTCGGGCCTTTCTAAGCTTCCGGATTCAGATTTGCTCACAGTCAACTTGAATCACACTTTCTGTAATTAATGCCGGTGATAGCGGAGCAAAAATAAAGAGCAAGGCTGAAGTTCCTGCAAAACATTCGCGCGGTACGAACAGAGCCACTCTCAGCTTCCTCGGTCTCGGGAAATAGCTAATGTTCTGTGTGAGTGGAATGCGGGACAAAATGGGAACTCAAAAGTGCCCGTCCTAATTAATTACTGCAAGTAACAACACTTCAGATCTAACACAGGGGTTAACTAAACTCAACCATGAGTTTCTCAGTTCTCGTTATTCAATATTTTCATTTTTACCACTTCTCAATTTTGCAGCACATTATTCGCGAATGGTCTTAACGTGTATAAACTTCAAGTTTTTCACTACAATTATTTCAAACATTTGAAATATACTGCTTCTGTTCAACAACATTCTTATTCATTGTCATACATGCCTTAAAATGAATTAAGAAAACGTGATGTCATTAGAAACATGACATAGTGTAATGGCTCTATACTTTGATGAGGGTATCTATGCAGTAAGTGCCATCTTATTCACAATATCGCCTCAAAAATTCAATTGTTCATCATTTTTTTCTTGAAACGCGAGTATTGAAATTGCTTGAGTAATGAGGAAGATATGATGTTGAAATAGATCGCCCTGAAAGCGTCACCAACTGCACTGGGGCCCCATACAGTCAGAATGACTTTCACACGTCACAAAGCATTAAAGGAAGAAACAGTTTGGAAATTCAATTTTCCCACAACCTCTCTCAGCGAGGGATAGCGACAGAGACAGAGGGAAATAGCATGTGAAAGGCTAGTGCAAGAGGAATTTGAGGCGGGCTGAGAGAGATGAAATAACGCAGGCAGGAACTTTGTGGGGGCTCTTTATCTTCAAAAGAAAAAAACACTTTTACACTTTCACAATTTTTATCTTTATCCAACCGTGGTTTCGGCATTGTATGCCGTCGTGAGGGTAACATTCTTACCTGACTTGTCCTTATACACATGCATTTTAGAGTAGAGGAGGTAATTAACAAGGGTGAGTGGGTGGTTGTGGAGGGAAACCATTTTTTCCAGTTGTCGGAAGGTAGGTCTTGGGGTGTATATGACTCGTTTGGGTAAAATAGTGAGTAGAGGGGGACAATATTAAGGATGATTTCGTTTAAGTAGAGAAACCGGAGTGACAATGAGATCATTTTATACTCTGGCCTTACTATTTCGCTTATCCTCCCCAACCATCCCCCCCTCATCCTAAACATCATCTCCCCAACCCAAAAATTCACGGATGTAAGGACAAGTCAAATGAGAACGCAAACATGATGAAAGAATAACGTGCCGACAACATGGTTGGATAAAAACATAAGTTTGGCATTGTTCAAGTGTTATTTTTATTTCGAAGATAGAGGCTGAAAAATAGTTAGGTGGGAAGGACACGAGAAGAATTGGCGGCTGAGATTATTAAGGGCGAGGAAGGGCTAAAGAGCAACCAGGAGAAGGGAGGAAGGCCAGGCAGCCATGTTCACCATTTTCCATCAATGTAGTACGCTAGGCGGAGCGGTTACGGCGAGACATTTACGGATTTTGTACGTATAATCCCTCTTACTTCCTCTCATTCACGGAATCTTTCTCAGTAAAATGCTCGAATAATGAATTTTTTCAGCACATTTGATACTCATTGTAAACGTGTCTCTTGTATAATGCGGACCAAAACATTCTGCAGTATTTTCTCCAAAATTCAACCTGAAATGAAGTAACTTTTAATTTATAATGTTAAATCACATAAATTTACATACTATTACTGTGAAATTACATAATGTTAAATAATGTGTTAATGAAGGGAAACATAAAATTATCAGCGTATATTCAAGATAATTAAAGATTTGACTTGGTGGAATATCGACATGACAAAGTTATTATTATTAAATTAACAGCGTATTTTATTTGATTTTTATTCATATCACTTAAATTCATGATGCAGTCGAAATAAAAATGTAATACATGATGATGAAAGGCGTGACGAAGATGACTCAGGCTCAGACCTCAGGGGCATTCTAGCAGAACTAATGTGTATCAGTTAAACACTATAAATTTTGCCTTAAGGATATGGAATGGTATTCCTGACAACATAATTAAATTACACAACAAACAACAATTATATCGGAAATGTTATCATTCTTGTATAAATTATATTATTGTAGTGCAGTCTGACTTTCATTGTATACTTTACTCCTTTGTTAATTTCTATAAATATCCCGCTAAATCTTAAAATACGTATTACACTAATTGTAAACATAATTGAATTGATTCATGCATGATCGTTCATATCTGTGAGTACACCTGTTTCATATGCTTAATGAAAGTACATATTTGTAAACTTTAGTGTCCTGAAAAAATTATGTTTTTTTGCCACAGAGTTTCTTTTGAATAACTGCAGTATGTTCCAAAGGATGCGAAGTCCTTGAACAATAAATATACATTATCATTTTATTATTACCTTTACGGGTCAGTATGAGTGGAAATATGAGTCACCCGGAACAGACAACTCTAATGTAGAAATAAGCAAGAAATTGACGTTTCTGCAGAAGGAATCCGGTAAGGAAAATCAAAGACAAATTTGTCTGAAGACAGAACCGAAAGAGTATTGAGAGCGGAGTAGTGATTGCAGCAGCGAAGAAAGAAAGAGACCGTGAGATCTATGGATCACATAATTATGTCATTGCTGTCTCCTTCTCTTCTTTTGCAACCACTTATATATGGTTATGGATGTTTTTTTAGGTTTGGTCAATTAAAAAGAACTCAAGCAGCCTTTGCAAACGTTTCACCAGTTTTTAACGACATCAACAGAGCTTTGACTGATCTTTTACGGGTTGGGATAGGAGTTTACAAAGCGTCATTAAACATCAAACAACTAGCTTGAGTTTTCTTTGACTGCTTAAGATTTTATTATTGACCAAGTCTCAAAAAAAAATATTTGCAAACGAGGATAGACTTTTAAGCTTGTTTTTTTGGTAAGGAGGCGACCGGCAATTGACGTAACGCAATTAAGGATAAGAGGTTTGCTTGGAAAAGGGTAATTTTTGAATAAGTGGTCGATTCAACTTCTGCGAGCTTATATGATGAGGGGTGCCTAGGGGCAAAAGCTCGATTCTCCGTTTTATTGACAGATCACTACTCTGTTAGTGCTTTGTATATGGTTTTCATTGACCGTAAGTCCTCGATTTCCATTGGATATCATTGTTGAAAAGTGGGACGTAAAGCAAAACGTCACTACATGACAATTTTGAAATTCGTAATCACTTTAATTCCATTATTTGCCGAGGCATTAATTGAATAAGTCATTTTTTCGCCTTCATTCAAATCAAATAAATGTTAATGGCTTTTTCGGATAGCATAAAAGTGTCAAAATCATCAAAAAAACGAAACATTTGCATAAGTGTTCCATTTTTTGAAAATTTAACCGGTAAAAATTTTCCGTAGGCCCAGCGAGAGTGGGTGTGTGATCAAATCAGACGAAAATCGACGTTAATCAAGGAATTACTGCAGAAATAGGAATTCGACGGAAACATTCACGCTCCTGCTGGAATTTTACCCCGCGGACCCGGAATAGAATTCAGTTCTCACTATTCAATACCATACTGATCTAAAAAATATTACAATACTGTTTTGTTACTTCCAACTTTGCATGTAGATGTTTTCATCTCAGACGAAAAATAATTCTTTACCACGTCCTTGAATATCAAATCAAGATGACCATACTTCACAGCGACCGCTGAGCAACGGTATATGAGCCAGACATCTACGCTTTGTCAATGGACCACATGCATTCAGTATCCGTCCATACTGTGGACGGTATGCTCGTTTATTATGGAGCGCTAGGAAAGAAAACGTCCAAAATAAATAAAGTCGCGTAAAATCTCCACAGCGGTGCGGTTATTATTCGCTGGTCGGCGAATGTGATGACATCTGTCGGCTGCAAATTGCATCCAAGTGTCGCGCATGTCAAGGTTTGTTTTATTTTTAATACACGAATCGAAGAGGAGTTCCCATATTCCTCTTTTTAATTCAACTGCGTGATTGCGTTCTGACTCGATGGTTGGTCTTGCCCGATGGCCATATCGCCTGCCCTCCTAAAACAGCGAACGGACAGACAATTTGGCAGGAGGGTTGACCCGGGCAACATCTCTTCTGACCGCTCAGAGAAAGGCATACAGAAGGCCTTTACACTCTGTGACATATCCTCTGCGTTTTAGCGCAAACAATAAATTTCTATTTTCGAAATCAAGGCATTTCAAATGTCCCACTATTTCCAATCAACACACTTTATCAGCTTGAAATAAAAAAATACAAAAGAAAGACCAATGTTTCGATATAAACTGCTCCAACAAACATACTGCATCATATTCTATGCAATTAATAGATTAAGAGCTCCTAGACACACGGAGATAGACACATAGGAAATATTACTTGAGTTATGGAAATCCGTAGTTTCAAGCGAGGAAATGAAGGACGCCATATTAACCCGGCACGCTGCATATATTTACGACTGAAAGGAGTGAAAAAATAAGATAAAATTCACAATGGACAGATGTGAAAGCAAACCTTTTTTCCCACTCACCATCAGTAGCTATTTAAAAAAAAAGCGGAGCTTGACACTACATCATCTCGTTCAAGGTGGCTGGAGCTATTTATGTTTACGTAGTAGTTTTAAGTAGGCTGATCGACAGGTAGTGTAGCTTTATCCCAAATGCTTGTTTCGTAATCCATCATGTAGAACTAACATCACTTTTTGCATGGCCACTGCATGACTCTTGTAACTTGTTTACATAGTTGCGTTATACATGCATAAAATGGCTGTTGTAGCATTGCTATCTTGCCTACAATGTAGAGCATGCTGGTGAAAGTTTCTCGTACATAATAGTGCATATAGCGTACATAATAGTCATGACGTATATTCTAAGTCCGTGGTCATGACTCACTTTCTGCAAAACGTCCTTTAGGTGGTTGACAGAGTAATATGTAAATGTAGACGCACGAGTCTGCGTGAAAATTTACATACATTCTCTCAGAAGTGATATCTACTGATAAAAGTTAAAAACATCCATTATGCCGATTATTTTTTTCCGAAAATTCAATACTGTTTAAGAGCATACACTTACGGCGCATCACGACCCTCCTCGTTGCGCAATAGTTCGATTACATTTGCACTGATTTTCTTATAAATGCGAATTTGCCTGATTCATTATTATTTAATTATGATGATATTACTATTCATATTGTCATGTTCTAATTACACTTTTGCCAACAAATATCAACGTTGCTCTCTAAGGCAAATAATCGGAAAAATTATTTCTAAATAATTTTGTCTAAATTTCGAATAGGAGGCTAAAAACATCATTCTTAATATACTTTATGTGGGAAAACATAAAATATTATTCTTGTATAGTTTGCATCACGGCCTGAGAGCAGAAGTTCCAAGGCATAAATGAACACAACGCTCGTCTCTTAGTATTAACAAAATATATGGTTATTTTTCCTTCCCCGCTCGCAGTCTTAGATCCTTGCATAATGCATAACATTTTAAATCTTAAGTCCTTACCCTGCTCGTCACACACCCTAGCGGCGGCTCGTACAGTAGCATGTAAGTCTTACTTAAGTTTACCGCATTTGTTTACGAAGCAGGAACGTTAAAAAAAATTTAGGCCTGAGTTGATGGGAATGAATACCGGGGAAAATTAATTTTAATAAGTAAAAGGAAGGATGAGTTTTCAACTGCAATGGATGCGGCATTTTCGCATGATAATTATTATTGTTTACTTAGAACCGTTTTTAATTATGAACTTTTTTATGAAGACCACATTTTATGAATATTTTGTGTCGCAATCAGTACCATATGATGCTATTTGAGCTGTACGTTCGACACCCATTTAACACTCGTATCCTGCTCTCCAAATAAATTTCACTATTTCTTACTGCATTGTACAAAACTAATTCGCCATGCTCGGATGTTGACCACTGAGGTGGCCAGAAAAATGTAGGGTTTTGGATTCAACTAGTAATTAGATATGCGAATCGAAATGAAAATCTAACTCATTTTACGTGCATTTGCACTTTACTCTGCAAGTCACTGCGGGGGTGTGTGGCACGGGACGTTTGGGCACCGGCTAGGGGCGTGCTATCTTGAAAAATTAATTGATATGTTACTCACAATGAGTGTCGAATGAAAAGTATCGATAAAACTTAAGTACTGACACAAAGATCCCGATATTAGTAAGAATTAGGTAGGCAAATAATAATAATTAGAAATTAACTACTTAAATCTACATATATTCTGGAAAATAGTTTCCATATAATATTTTGCTGAAGAAAAAATAATTACACATTTATGTTAATTCACTGATAGTGACAAACGCTTTCCGCATATATTTGCTAAATTCATCTTCAGCCTATTGATATTTTTTAGATAGCCCTACTACAAAGCAAATGCGATGCGTAGGAAGGTTAAAACGGAGCTCATTATGCGTCTGAAAATTAAATTTACCATCAACAGATATTAATTTTCGTTGGTGAAATGTTTCGGAGAAGTAAACTGATTGAACAATCGCCAGGTAAAGGGAATGGGTGGAAAAAGCGTGTATTTTAACGTAAAATGCCCGTGAGATTTTAAGAAATGCACTTAAAGTCTGAAACCAAAGCCACAGCTAACAAAAAAATTAAATATGAGTAGATTTTTTGTCACTTTCGGCATTCCGACTGGGTTTCCTCTACGAATAGCAAGTTCCATTGGCTCTTTATTGTATTCGCTCTATTAGGTATCCTTTCCGCAGTGTGCGTACTCTTTTGAGTCGATTATCGACAAAAAATTACTTAGTACGAATGTATTTCGGATCGATAGAACCCTGTACAAAAGATATGAGTCAAGTATGATGTCTATTTCCGTATCCTAAACTTTTTGCGTGCTGGGCTTTATATTGAAGGTCCTATCAGAAAAACTTAGGGTTTCACACACTAACCTGGGTTGTGAAAGAATACTCTCTTTAATATAGATTAATGAACTTTGATTTACCATTAAGTATTATATTGAAACTTTGCGTCATGTGTATGTCTACCAGAAAGACTGCAACCTTGCCATTACGCCAGGCTGCCGTTCAATAATAAAAGTCCATGGACGTCCTAGTGCAACCGTCTTCCTTCTCAGAAAATATATGAGGACGTACTATTACGTTCATAGTATTAAAAGTCTTAACACCCGTCAAGAAAAAAGGAGGGGATAGAGCTAAGAAATAGCAATAGGAAGAAGATGGAAATATGTGGTACTTGAAATAACAATGAATGCTTTCGCTCTTCGCTCCGTTATTATAGTTTTCACTTAAAATCAATGGTTGGCGAGTTCTCTCTGTGGAAGTTGTTCATCTTTAAAATGAAACCACTTAGTTTTCTTTCGCCAAAATATTAAAAAAACACAATTCGACCGGTTTTGGCCTTTTCAGGCCATTATCAAGAATACAAAGTGGTTTCATTTTAAAGGTGTTCACTTATGTGGCGTGGGAAGAGCTAATTTTTGTATGAATCAATTTAGTAGTTTACCTCCCTTATTTTTCCTTTTGAAATAATTCTAGACAGGGGTTACATAATATCCATAGACTGGACTTTCATAGATATGAATATTTGAAGATATCTAATTGTAAGCCTAGTGACTAGCCTCCGGATCTCTATCGGCTCCCAACCATTTTTTCCACGTACAATAAGGGACCATAATAGTTGTGATAGATCAGCTTTAGGATACTGACTAGGTTAAATAGGTTTTTTCAGTAGTGCTATCTTAACATGAATTGTAGATAATAACTTCGCATGCAATCTCCGGCATGATACAATCCTGCGTGTCTTAGTACCTTGTAGTGCAATTAATTTGTCGCATCAATAATACTAACCAGCAGTTATATCTTGAGTAGTATGCTGCAAGTTAGCATGTTCTTCGTATCACTCTCCTAGTTTGCGGTCTGACTGCGCACCGTTGTCCTGACTGCTTTGCGCCTGGCATTCGGGGGAACGCGCGAGGTTCTGATTGAACTGGGATGAGTGCTGAATGCCCAGTGTGGAATCACCCCGTGCCACACACCCTAGTGGTGGCTTGAAAGGTATTTCGTAGATGTAGATGTAGATAGATGAACCCCGTGCTCCCATCACCTGTCTCCCTCCCTGTTTGCTGGTAACAGTTTTTAGATCGCAGTAGCCGACCATGAACAGTGTTCGGAGCGCTAGGGGTATGAAGAAAAGTGGACATGGTTAGCGGTGAGAGAGAGGCTGGTGGAGATCACAGCGGTGAAGGATGAGGTTATTTTTTGCGGCCGATTTGGGCGAGGGCCGAGGGCGACGGAAAGAGGGCGAACAAAGCTCGAAATTGGAGCATGGCGAAGGGGACGGGCAATAAAGCGGTTATTGTCATGAGGGGTCGAGGTGATTGATTTGTCATTTATCACCCTGAACCAATGGGGGTACTTCGAAAGTTTGTGTAGTGCCTACGGTTGCATGCAAGCCTTTATTATGGCTAAGGTTTTCCAGTGATAAAAAAGAGGCGACCACGCTAACCCACGTTGCATGTGGGGTTACCAACTCATAACGTGGTGATGTCAATAGTTGCAGCTGGCGAGATCAGGTTTTCGGTAAGAATAGGGGATTACACGTTTGAAAAAGTGTTTGTAATTGCTGATTGAAATGAATTCCGCATTATTACTCGGTATGCAAACGTTAATAATATTTAATGCTCGCAAATGGGAAAAATGCATTTGAACAAATTTACCACTGATGCGCACCTTCAAAGGACAGTATAATATACGCCTGAAAAATTAGGCCGCTTTTTGATATGTTGATTATATTTAGTAAATAACAGCACAGCAAATTCAAATTGAAGTGACATATTTACATATATGCGTCCTTAATACCATAATAGCTTCATTGAGTTGCTATTATGGCATGGTTTAGTACTTTTCGGTATCCAAATAACCTAATTTCAAGGAACATCTAATGTGTGAATTGTCATAACGGTGATTACTGCAAATCGAGAATGGTATAAACGCATGAATAGGATTGTAAGTACCAAACAACGAGTCATCTAAGTTTATATGCTGTCACGAAAGATAACGAAACAGAAATCTATGAAAAAGAGTAATTATCAATTCCACCATTTATTTCTTGGTAGTATGCATTTTGTTTCTGTCTTTCTATAATTGAATATGGGTTGGTAATCCAGCGTGTGGAAATGTATTGCAAGAAACAAAACAGGGAAATGCTATCAAGGAATGAGGCGGAACGTGCACTTGAAAAGACCGGATACACCGTAAAGAAGTGGAAAATGACGGGATCGAAAATTTCAGAGGTCACGTTTTCACTTTTTTTTTACCAACAACTGTTTTCTCTTCATTTCTCCCTCCATTTGAATGAAAAGAAGTCATTGATTTACCTTCTACGGTAGGCTGCCGTTAGAATATTGTTACAACGAAGAGTGGTTAGAGTTGCGCCAACTGAAAGTGTATTCCACTATTTCTTAATCAAGCTTTAAAAAACCAGGAGAAAACGCCTCAATCAGGAAGGCGGGGACTTAGAAGAATCTTTACTCTATGTTGGGAGTACTCAGGAAAATCGGAGTGAGCTTGAGGCTCAAAGAGCATTCCTGTCAGCGGCCTCTGAGCAGTGTTTCTAAGGATGTCAGGAGTTGAGCCATATTGAAGAGAGGGAACAGGAATGAGCGTGAAAGTGAGGACTATCAAATTATGTTTTAGGGGATAAATGTCTTTGATGTATGGGCTAAAAATGTGGTAATGATCCAAAGCAGCAGCAACATAAAGATTTCCCCATCACTATCATTATTTTTTACGGCATGCAGTTCGGGAAAGTTCTCTAAAATAATACTATAAACGATTATCTATGCCCACAAATTAACTTTCCCAAATATCTCTGAGTCATATCTTGCTTTCCACCAATTAATCTTGTACCGCAGTGCATTTATTTTCCAATTTATTAGGGCAGGAATTGGATTAGCTTGAACGGCGAATAAGGGGTGGGGCTTATCATATCGAGCTGGGAAAATAAATCATTTAATAGATGTTTTTTGGTGGTTTCCAAGTTATTTATAAATTTACCTTCACTTACACATACCGAAGTTGGTTGATCACAGCTGATATGAATAGTAATAGAGCGCCACAACCGCAGTCAAGTGTTTTTAAATCTTCATGCCGAGTATTTTGAGATTAGATATATGCACGTGCAATTACAAGATCCATTTGGTGAATATAATAATTATAATAATAATACAATTTGTTTGCTCGGGGACAAATATGTCCCTTGGAGCAGAAAATTTTTAACGATCAATTAGTCACAGTGTTCAATGTAGACATGGTAGACAATGTAAACGAGACAAAACATGCTATATCATTAATAATACAGTTGTGTGTATACAGCGCATCGAAAATACATAGCTTTACAAAAAACTACAGAGTTGGGTGCTTATTAATTAACAATATTTTCAGATATTTTTGCTTTAAACACCTTAACATTATTTATGGATTGTAAACTGTTCGGAAAAGAGTTCCATAATTTACATGAAAAAATTAAAAAGGACTTTTCATACAAATTGGTACGATATGATGGAATGGACAGAGTTTACGTCTTCCGTGTGATGCGTTTTTCTGAATTAATATTAAATGTTATTTGTTTGTACAAGTAAGATGGTAATTGTGTTTTTATCATTTTATGCATAAAGGTAGCTTTCATTATGTATCGTCTTTGTCCCAGTTTGGGCCATTTTAACAGTTGGTAGTATGGTGTGACATGCTCATAATAATTAATATAAAAAACAAAGCGAATACAGGAATTTTGTAGTCACTGTAATTTCTTATCAAGGTCACTTGTAATATCAGAGTACACTATAGAACAATAATCAATGGTGAATGGAAACTAGGCAAGGAGCATAAATAGATAGCCGTAGAAGCTGGCGTAGGGAGGGATCAAATTTTAGGGAAACTTGAGGAATAATGCCAAAAACTACAACAGGAGATTTAGAAGTGGAGGAGATGAGGGTGAGCAAATGGCGAGGGAGACAAAAGCAAAGTCTGGGGCAGTGGGAATGAAACGAGGCCGGACAAGGAGAATTGGCATGAAGAGGCGAGCCACACAGCCGAGAGCAGCCATATGTTCCGGGGACGCAAGCAGACTTCATCGAATACGTCACCAGGCGGTCGCCCACCAACTCCCCCAAACCCACAGAGCCCAGCACTAAAAATTAGTGCCAAAACCTCTTTCATTTTCTCCTCTCTCTCCTTTCCCATTCCACTTCTCACAGCCTCCCACTCATCTCCTCCCCTCCCGGCCATACTTCCTCGTGCAACACTTCTTCGATTCCCATTCTCTCCCGCGCCCACTGCATGGGTTTGGTCCGCTTCAATTTCCTTTTGATATATTATCAATCAGCTGGGGCGTGTGAACGCTTTTCGTGATGGGTTCTGGGTTAGCCGCCGCGGAAGGGCGGCTGTTGGTCACCGACCAACTGGCCGTGGATGCCCTCGGTGGGAGGATGGGTCAATGGGAGGTTGTGGACCAGTTCGATGGGGGAGGAAGGGGCAACGGGATGAAACGAGGAAAAGCTTCCATGAGCCGGAGGTTGGCGAGCGTTCCAGCGTATGTGCCGAAAATATATTATGAGAGCATGGATTGAAGAGTAAAATCGATGGAAACATATGGTGCCAGAGTCAAGGGAAATATTAATGATATTGACATGCGCAACCGACCAGATTGAATGGATGGCTTGTGTAGTTATTACAACAAAAACATTTGCGGCGAAATTATCGCGGTACAAGAATCGATTATTTATGGATATAAAAAATATATAAATTAAATAAATTAAATAAAAACACAGCATTATGGGAAATATTCACGGGAAAATTGGGTGCGTTAGATAAATGGGACGGATAATTAACCGCAAAAAAAGGGTTTTAAAGTATTGTGTCGTCTCCCTTGCTTGTAATCACGTGGTGCAATTAAGTATCATATTGCATAAAGTAGATCATACTATATTATTCCAGATTGCTTATTTCAAGTAGGAAACTCTTTAGGCAATAGTCACCGCATTTTCAGCCGTAATTAATGCGCCTTGATTGATATGGAGATAGGATTCACAAATAATACGTCCATTGTGAATGCGTGAATGATATTAACGCAGAATTAAAGAAAAATAGATGATAAGAAATATTAACTACTTTGGCAAGATTCACAGTTCTAAAATATTAACAACTAGAACTAAGATTCGTCGACTTGAACGGCTGCGCTAAACACGCTACGTAAATTGTAACCTATCATTGCTTTAAAGATTTACATTAGAAGGAGTGACGGGTGAGATGCACGATGTCTTTTGTGAGTAGAAAATTCAATGCTGAGTTTTTCCTCGAAAATTAAGATACAATATTGTTTTAAGGTAAACAATAATTGAATGATTATCTTTGGCCCCTAAAGCACTTAATTAAATCAGTTGAAAAATTGCCTATTCCACGATGTCCTTTGTAAAACGCATTTGACGCGAAAAGTTGTACACCAAATCTAGTGGTATAATGTCGGTTTCCAAATAGGTTAATTGAAAATGAAGGAGACATAGCTAACGCCACTTCAGATTGTAGAAGGACAATAACGTAGGTGCAAGATACTAATTTGAGAAAAAATCTCACAGGATCATAAAAATCATGCTTTGAAAAATTCTAATTGAACTATAATTTAATAAGGTGGAATCTAAGCTTTGTAACTCACGAGAAGCTATGAAAATGAGCCGATCTGGAAGGATAAAATTTGTAATTAGAATTTAGAAGAATAGTAATCTGTTTCAATACAGGTGACGACGTGTCACCCGTGTTTGCAGTACATTTGTTCGAGTGAGACCATACAAGTGATTTTTAATTTGAAATATTCCTTCGTAAGGGAAGAAAACAGGATTTTATAGAGAAATGTGAGATTGCTTATTATGAAAAAATAATTTAAATCACGTTGATTGCAGGGGTAGTGGATACATATTTTATACTAGGCGCTCATTCAAAACTCTGTTACCGCAATCACCACTGCGTGGTGCTGAGCCCTACTTATTGAAAGACAATAGAGGAAGAGAGAATGAGAGAGTGCACATGAAAGAGGATACATAAAGAGCATCCAACTAAAAGTCGAAATAACATTTCGAAAAGCATCCGACTACAAGTCGGAGAAATGCAGTATGGTATTAATTGAGCGTAAAAAAATATTGAGTGCCACGAAAACTTGCAGCTCAAAACTAGATGGCGCCACGAATGTTAATGAACACCTTTCACTGATTCGTTTAAACCTATGGCCATCCCCTACTCTCAGGAAGATACTTAATGTAATAGACACCCACGGTAGTGTCACTGGCTCACTATATCTCCCATTCTCAAAAGAAATCGATATTAAAGATGGAAAATTATCCTCGATTCTATATCTAAAGGGGACTTATCTTTGCGTGGTTCAGCTCGAAGTTCGCTCACTCCGCAGAGCCACTGCGGAGCGTGGTTCAGGAAGAAGCGGGGAGGAAGTGAATGATTCCACAGTGTGAGCAGGGATGTGGGGAAAGGGAATAAAGAGCAAGAGAGAGGGAGCTTTGGCACCGAAAGATGAAAGTGGGACTTCGCTCTCATGAGTGGCCGCGTGCCAGACGAGATCCTAAATAGATACGATGAGACATCGGAAGTCCCTCCCCCCCCCACTCTACTCCCCTCAACGGGGGTACCCCTTCCACCCCCTACTACCTCTGCTCCCGGTCATGATGCACAATCGGTGGGTGTCTGCCTGGGTTAAGCTAGCGAGCGCACCCTGGACGTACTTAGGAGGAGATACCATTAAAAAAGAAATTTTAATGCATTTCGTCAAACTGCTAAAAAAAGGGGATTTTTATTTAAATGTATGCATTCTTGTAAAGGTCATAAAGGCATTATAAGTTAGATCAAATGCAGAAGAATGAGATTGGCAGGACATCTGCTAAGAAAATAGGATGGATGTGTGATCAGGGAGGTTATCAGGGGAGGAATGAATTAAGGGCTTTATACAGGCGTTCCAAGAGTCCAACTATTTACACGGAATATAAAGAAATGCGAAATCGAGTCAAGGACATGGTCCGCAGAGCCAAAAGGGACTACTTTAAAAACACCATAAGAAAACAATCAGATACAAGAACAATGTGGAAAATTGTTCGCAATCTTGGCGTAATATCATCGAAAAATAGTACTCCTACAAATATAAACTTAGAAACTCTCAACAATTATTTTTCAATGGGAGAAACTTGCTGTGAAAACGATGCAAATGTTACTCCCCCCCTAGGAAATAACACCCCTAATGATTTTACGGGAAACCAGTTCTATTTCACGCACATATCTGTCTCCTCAGTTACTAAAGCATGCACAGCAATCACCACCAATGCTAAAGGTTTATACGAACTAAATATTGCAGTAATAAAGAAGGCCCTCCCGGCTATTCTTCCTGCTGTTTTAAATATGTTAGATTCATCCCTCCAAACTGCACAATATCCCAACACTTGGAAGCACTCTCTAATACATCCAATCCCGAAATGCTCGGAGCCCACAAATCCATCAGATTATAGACCTATAGGTATTCTATGCACTTTTGCCAAGATATGTGAGCGGGTGGTTTACGAGCAATTGAATAAGTATGTTAATGAAAACGAAATACTAAATAATTGCCAATCTGGCTTCCGAACAGGATTCAGTGCACTAACTGCACTGTTAAATATCACGGAAGATATCAGAGGAGCAATGGAAAGGCGCGAGGTCACAATACTGGTACTATTTGACAATCTAAAGCCTTCGGTATGGTAAATCACGATTTACTACTCTGTAAGCTTACTAAGTACAATCTTTCTTTGAGTACTGTAAAATGGTTCCGGTCTTACTTAAGCAACCGCACTCAATCAATCATTGGACCGAGTAACACTAGATCCAACTGGATATATAACCACAGATGGGTAGTCCAAGGTACAGTTTTAAGCCCCCTGCTATTTTCTCTGTTTATAAATGACCTGCCCGAGGTTATAATGCAATGTAAATACCATCTCTATGCGGATGACTTCCAGATTTATTGTCATACCGCAATATCAGATTTATCTTCCACCATTAGGTACATTAATCAACAGCGATATCCAAATAATAGCTTCCTGGATGCGGAAAAACCAGCTACAACTCAATGAAAAAAACACTAAGGCCATTATAATTGGACCTAGACATCTTATCACTCAAATAGATATTTCCGCTCTGGCCAAAATTCAATTAGAAAATCATGTAATACCGTACGAAGAAATGGTAAAAAATATTGGAAAAATATTTGATAAGGAACTCAAATGGAAGAAATAAGTTCACGTCACAAAACAGAAATGTCTGAGCATACTACATCAATTATATAGAACCAAGAACATAGTACCGCTCAAAATTCGAACCACCCTGGTGCAATCGTTAATTTTTCCACACCTAGACTACTGCTCTTCCCTATTTACTAATCTCAGCGAAGAAAGTAACAACAGATTGCAAGTGACAATGAACTCTTTAATTCGCTACATATATAACCTCAAAAAATCGGATAGGATATCTGACACTTACGTCCAATTACGCTGGTTGAAACTAAAACAGCGTCGTTTATACCATGTTATTCTGCTTACTTATAAAATTTTATCCACTCGCAATCCCCTTTACCTATCTTCTAGATTTACCTGGAAAAAAGATCTACTTACAGTACCAACCAGGAATCATCCCGTAGACCTTCACATCCCTCAACATAGCACACTTCACGTCACTAAATCCTTCACCGTAACCGCTTCTAGATCTCATGGAGGTCATCAATGTTGAAGGTATTTTTAGACAGTTATAAATAAGGCGAATGGTGTCAATATGAAATTCTAGCACGTTTTTGCGTCCTGGACGTCACCTAGTATCACATATCAGGAAAAATGGCGCAAACACATCATTCAGTTGCTGCTGTTCCCTAGTTTTCCATTCAAACGGACGAGTGCGCGCTGTCGTTCCATTCACCCATTGGAGCGAGTTACGCACAGCGCTTCTCAACGTGGCTACTAGGCAACGGTTCAAGTGACGCAGCAATGCCCCTGCCGGAATTGGAACTTGGGTTCCCGGGATAGGAAGTCACTGCCCCACTCGTCCGTGGCTCTTTCCCCACATCCCTTTCCCTCGAGCACCACCTAACTCCGTCCGTATCTCCCCGATCGCTGGCGTCCTTTATCCGAGCTCACTCCGCCCCTTATCTTCGATCTCTCCTTCACCAGGTTGGTCGTCAACTTGAGACCCGTGCCCCACTCCCGACACTCACCTTCCACGGAGGAACCTCCGTGTGCATCGCTTTTCACTCTTCTCCCCTTTCCATCCCTCATTCTTCACTTTATCTCCTCCTCGACCCGACCCATTATGCACCACGCTCAATTTCCCCCTTTATACTGTTACGTTAGCTATTTGTTATTGCCTTAAGGTAGTTTGAGCGAATTGTCATTTTACTTAGAAATCAATACATTTGGTCTCATTTTAAAGAAAAATATCTCACTCTTCTAATGACATCAAAAATTCTACCCCTTACCACATTACTTTCGGAGATACCCGAGGTAAAATGACAACCGTATTCCTACGGTATTTATCAGTATTCGGTCTTATTTATATTCCAAGAGTATTTCTACCGAGACGGAGGAATACTACCTAGGTTGGTTATTGGTATTCATTACAAATTTATGGGAATTACACTTGAAGTATTTATTGGTATTTACCTAGTATTTATATATATTCAATCCATATATTCATTCCGATTTATCAGTATTCAATCCGTATTTACAGGTATTCCTCTCGCTGTGTATTCCAATATTCCTTACTTATGAGTATTCCGAGGACGGGGCATCGACAAAACATCATGTAGAGAAAAAATCCACTTTTTTGTCTAATGAAATGAATACCCGTCAAAAAAGGAGATAAATAAAAAATTAATACTCGGAAGTAGAAAAATTTACTTAATTACGCATAATTAGACATACATAGCACAAAAAAGCAGATATCTTTATCATTTCATTGGTATATGAAACCAAACAACACACTTCTCACACCAATACAGTCACTTATTCCACTTTATCATCAATATTATTGTGAAGACTATGGTTGAAATAAACTGCTAATGATGAATAGATAAGATACACAAGTACAAACACAAAATCCGTCTTCGTTCACAAGAAATTAACACGGGTATTCACTACTAAGCCACAATTTTCACGTTCACAAACATTCGCGATGCCTTTTCTCATAAATATAGTCACTTAATCCGAGATGTACTTCTTGACTAAAGTATTTATGTGATGCCAAATGTGGTATCATGCGGCAACAAAGCGTTCAAAATAAATGTCCACCATCGTAGACCTTTGGAATATACTGTAACCAAGCCGTGATTGAAGACACACTCGGAAACATGTACCGCTACAATATTAAAACACATTTTGCCACTATTTACGATAGAAATCGAATATTAATACGTGCCCGACATGCGTTGCAATACCTTTTTTCCTTTCTAAGTAGGAACATATATACAAAGCAGACACATTAACCTATACAAAATAAATGAAAGAATGATTTTTGTAGGCCATTGAATTCCTCTAAAACATACATGAATTTGTAACGCACAAAAGAGGGCATGAGTTTCCATACAATGCATATACTGCGGTTTCCAAATAAATAAAATACTCTATTGTTAAATTAGTGCAAAATTTTATGATTTTCGAGGTAAAAAACGCAATTTTAGAAAAAAACAAAGCGTGTACAAAAAATCGAATACAAAAAGTAAAAAAAGCAAGTAAAGATACCACTGCACCAAAACTTATTCTACGTACAAATAACTTGCGTACCTTTTAACACAGATTAAGTCTCACAGACACGATTCGGATGCACGTTATTGAGCAACTCATAAATGATCTGCTTCGTTTCTTGCTTGTCGTTCCTCGCTTGTTTGAAAATCCCGCGTGCCAACACACATTTGTTGAAACGACTCGCGCTCCACCTACTTTACAATGGCTTTATTCAGAGACCTCCGCGGGTGCGCGCATAACCACTGACCAATTTTCATCCTCATCTGATGAATGGTATTGGAACGCATGGATGACGAGCAAACAAGCATTCATTTTTATATATTAGATTTATAATTTAGTTCAATCAAGTTCTCTTAATTACGTTTTGTAACAATCATTTTAATATGTAAATGCCTAAGTACTCAATAGGATAATAATTTATTTTGTGTTCATTGGGTAACCGTTGCTCACAAGGTAAAAACGCATATGGTTTTTATCTATGACTTTTTTTAATTGAAGAATTTTTTTATCTAAGAGAACATGATGCCCTAGACCTACAAAATCATTTTCTCTCTTTCTCTCATTGCCTCTCTCTCTCTTTATAATGCTTTCTTCGTGCCAAAATATTTAAGAGTTCTTTAACGAGACGATTGCTAAACAGAAATGTATAATGAAGGGCCAGTGCAAAAATTTTCGATACAATATCTTAGGAAAATGGAGGATACTATGAGATACGAATGGTGAAGCAAAATGATTAGTTTTATCATGAGGATGGCTACATTTTTAAAAATTGAGGTCGGCCATCTTGTAACACGTATTTTCTTCGTTATAGTTCTTCTACTTTGTGTTATGCACAAGCTTGCTCGTCGGAAAAGAAAATACATGAAACGTAGCAGGTTCAGAGATACGGTTGCAATTTACTTAACAAAATGAAATATTCAATTTACAGACAATTTAAATTATGAAAATAATTACTTATATCCTAAGGTCATGACCAACTGTATATTCTAATTTACAGACAAATTTGGCATATGGATAATTATTCCTTCTTTTAAGTATATTGTCCAATTATTTGCCACACTTCTCCACTCAAACTTTTCACAACATCCAGTCACAAACTTAATTCTTGGCCAATTAAAAACCTCTTGCCTTATGGCTTCTTGTATCTTATATGAAAATAAAAGTTTATAGTTACAACCCAATTATTCGACGACACAGGTTGGCTTGTCCCTCTGTGGTCTGGAAAATCCTCTCAGCCTGCGTAGTGTTCGTCCTTGGCGGGCCCTCAGCTCTTGGGTCTCGTCCTGTTGTAAGATCTTCCGTTCCTCTCCTTAATTCCAGCTCCTTTGTCAATTCTCCTGTTCTACGTGGGCTATGTCTCGCACGATGCCACACTCTGGAACTTTCCTCTACCAAAACTTGCGTGCTGTCCTGGCACGACCGTACACTCCGACGGTTTCCTCTACACTCCCCAGCTCCTTTTGTTGCCGACGCTTCCACTCCCTCGGTCTATTGTTTATTCTCAATTCACAATATGGTGGGTCCCTTATTCCCATAATAAGCCATGAGGTGGTAAAAGAAAAATGGCGAGGCCAGCGTTATGTTACAATCTTGATCATATGAAACATACGCATAAAATTTGCTTCAATAAATTCAGGTTGATAAATGTTATCCGCAACTCTGCTCGACCAAAAATCTTTCTTGACATCATAATAATTTATGCAATAACCCTCAGGTTTGGAATTACAATCATGATTGATAAATAAGCTGGAAAAATTAGTTAACACTCTGTTTTTTCATAAATTTGAGTGAGTTCATTCCTTGGTGACACAAGTTTTCAAGAGAATAGCACTCTTAAAACCCTGCTATACTAATTAAAAAGTGACAAGTACGAATTAATGGTTTTCCGAAAATTTCCCTGAAAAAATGCAACGAATTCGATTTTACAAAGACCTGATAGAATTTTGATTATATATGATACTAAAAGCAAAAAAAGAACTGGCCTAAGACGAGGGTGTGGGGAAAATTTCATTGAGTGACGCGTTCTGCTGTCGCAGAGATGTCATTTTTAGACAATGAGCGGCAACGCTGTATATAATTTGTACATTATTTACGTTTAGATATATCAACCAATTAAAAGTAAATTACATGCTATTTAGAGCTTATACCACAATAATTTGTCCTGATATTCTCTATTCCGTTCAAAATGATCCCGTCGCCATTCGTCCACTTTTATTTGATTACTCTACACAAGCTTATCCACCGTACCTATCCTTAATATTCTGTGTAGAGCCATTTGATCCGACTTAAGGCTTTAGCTGAACAAAACACGTTCCCCCTGGCATCTTCTTACCCTCGCCGCTTACTTCGAACCCACCCACCCCAGATACCTTTTTATTCTCATCCAATGCTCTTCTCCCACGACTCTCTATTCCTCTGGGGTTCCATTGGTAGCTCTTAATAGCAACGAAACGTCTGCCATCTAACTGCGCATTAACAAGATTATGTAACTCTTCTTTTACTTCCTGTTTATGCACGGAAATCTCATCTCTGGGTTCTAGTACACTTAAACCTCACCACTAAAAACGACACGAAAGTTTTTTTACGCTATCACAGGAGTCTTTTCTTCAAAGTCTCTTCCACGGTTCTGCATGCATAAGATTGCACATCGGATGGGATTTTTATCCCCCGTCTTTTCTCACTTAGTATTCAGCACGATTCGCAAAAGAATCTCTAAGAACTGAGTTCCCGACGTTTTTCAAATCGTACACGGAATGAAGACCTCGAATTTTTTTCCTAGCCATGGGTGAATTACACGAGTATATAAAAACACTCTTAGTCATGCTGTTCCTGAGTTGCATTTCAGTGCATGTCGAATTGTATCGTTATTTTGCCATCTACATTCGTTAACGTCAAGAACACTTTGCGGTCAGATGAATTTAAATTTTTATACACTGATGAAAATGTTATATGGAAACGGCCTCAACAAACAAAAAATATTCACCATTATGAAATAAAACTCTGGAGTCTGCTTCGTAGTTTTCCACAAAAAGACACAAGTTCAAAGAAAAAATTTAGAATTATGTTTTTTAAGCAATTCCCGTGGTGACTTTGAAGAGTAGATTCTTCGTCTATTTCCATTGACCCGAAGTAAAATTCGCAGATTCTTCCTGGTCCTCTCTTGTCGAACCTTATTTCTACATGCCTGAAGCGCTTAGGAGAAAGATTTAGCTCACTAAAACTCTTTGTTTTCGTAAGTATTCATAATTTAACCATTTATCTACCACCACAGTTTTGAAGGGTTTTTTTCCTGCTCTAGGATTGGCCTATATCAATTTCTCTGAATTTAAAAACAAAAACAATTTACCATATTTTAGATGGGAATTCAAGCATTAGAATAAAATAATTCATCTTTTACGGTAGAGAAAGGAATACACTTAACTACGGTTTGAATTCAGGGTATACACATATATTACCACTTTAAATGAATTTTATCTACTACCAGCCACTCTGGCATTCTCTATTCAGTGCTATACAAACCTTGCTCGTTAACAAAATTTCGCTAAGGTAAAGAAAATATATGAAGAATATTGTTTTGCATACGATTATAAATGTTTTAAAAATACAAATAAGTATAATTTCATAAAATTATGGCCCGCTTTATTATGAAAATGACTCCTTGCAAATACGGAAAATACTTGGGTCGTGTGTCGTGTACTCCAGAATGATTAATACGTATGGACCAAGATAGGACGGGGAGTGAGGCAGGGCACATTATTGCCACTAATTTTCAAAAATAATTTGGAAGAATTACTAAAGAAGGGGCGAGGTAGATCAAGGAGAGAATAAAGTTTAGAAGAGAGGCAAGGAGGTAACTGTGATCCGCCAATTAACAAAACTCCATTGGCAAAGATGCAGTGGTTTCATAAACATAAGAAGACGGGGGAGAATATAAGTATGAAAGGTTGTAAAATGAAGGAGTAGGAAAATTCCAAACGGGTGTCCATGCTGTAGGTATATCGGCGGAAATGTCTTTAGTGATTGTGACACCAGAGTGACCCCAAAACTATTGCTTTCATCAAAAAGGTTTTATCGAAGAGAAAGACATTGAAGATGTGGGGTTTAGCGAGAGACAAAAATTGGTGAGCATTTACATTTTGGAGAATGGCAATCTTCAGGTCGTAAAGTCACTATTTATTGTGGAAGAAGGATGTTCAGAGACTGAAGAAATTTGAAACGACGGTATGTTAAAAACGATGGGAAGTGTGATTCCAGTGCAATGGAAGAAGCAGATAAAGTCTATATAGGTATAGTGGGAGAGAAAAGGAAGTTATTGGTGGTATCTCAAAGAAGGCACAAATCATGGCTTTATTTATAAGGTTAGAAGTACCGGATATCTGAAGCATCGGGTGGTAATTCTAGGCCAGTAAGTTTCATCAAATAATCTGAGAAGGGGTTCCGCGGCTCCTCTTGGATATTGCGAGAAGTAATGGAGCCACACTGCAGTCTGCTGGGCTGAAATTAATCTCACTGCAAAAATGATGGATGGAGGACGTGTTAACAAGTGATGATGGGATACTGAAGAGCGTGATTGAGGGGAGAAAGTAAGAGAGAGGAGAAATAGAAAGGAAGAAGCGATAGATATTTGGACGATATTAGGAGAGGCTAAAAGAACTTTAGAGAAATCTATGAAGAGAAGTTAGTACGCAGAGACGTGAAAAAAGTCCCAAAAATGAATAAAATACAGTGCAGATTTTTCTATATTTCTAATATTCATCCAGTAGAAAAATCAAGATTTTCGGTGAAGCTGTCAAATTAACTGAAAATAAAGAATAGTTTACCCATAAAAAAGTTATCGCTATATTAGCAATGCAGAAAGAAAATAGCGGTCAGACAGCAAGGTTCACATTGCATTCTTCAATACTGCCATTAGAAGTTTAAGCGCACTAAATGTCATTGCTTGCCAAACATAAAATAACTAGCACTAATATGATGGACGTGGGATAGTAACTGAGACGTCAAGCCCTTCCCATTTCGTTTCAATAACTTCACAGCTGCTCCTCTTAAAATGTCGTCCTGTTTGCCGTGTCAAACAGAACGAAATTTTAAGACACAGCTCAAAGAACACTCACAGAATTACATAAATATGGATACCAACTTACAATTTGCTAAGCATCAGCTGGATAATAATCACGTAATTGATTTTATCCCCATAATTCTACATACCCTTCCAAAATGGTTTAAAGGTGGATGCATTGGAGCAAATGGAAATTATCAGAGAGTCAAGCAACCTTTGCAACGAGTTTCTTTTTCCACACCCCTTCTCACTCCTTTCCGAAAAAATTTCCATTTTTACAAGCCCCTAATCTATATTCCCCGGCCTTTCCACTCAAAAATTAGTTTGTTCTCCGAACCCCCCCCCCCAGAATATTGGCGTTGGTTACTATCGTAACTATCAATAAATAACATGTACATGTAAACAATTGTACCCAAGGATGTAACAAGCTACGAAACGCGTAGTACTTTAATAAATATTAGTGAAAAAGTGCAGGCATTGTGTTAATATGGATTCAAGTACATATTTTGGTCATTTTCAATGCATAAACTGATATACTTTAAGTGTTGTCAAGTGTTAAGTCAAGAATTGGTTTTTCGGCTGACTTGAAAAGTTATTGAAATGGGCACTCAATAACTCACGATTAGCACTTCAGCTACTTTAATATTACTAACTCTCCCAGACCTATTTCAGCCCTCACCCGTGCCAAACCTAACCTCGCCCTTGATGGCCGTCCTTTCTGATAAATGATCTATTTTGTATTTCCTAAGGGCATATCTGACATACAGACAATATCATTTCGCCGCGGTCTTCATATTTAGGTCCGAAAGAAGTAAAAAGAAAGAGGGATACATTGACGAACAGGTAGATTAAAAGAATTCGTTCCTTCCAGTTACCACGATAAAAACTGAGCTCGACTCAAAACATACTCAAAATAAACTACACCTTCACCCCTCTAAAAACCTTCACCTTTACACCATAGCACGGATGGTACCTAATCAACTCTTGCCACACGCCTATACAGCATATCGCAGGATATGCATGAAGATATGGACTATTCTTCATTTTATTTGATTGTTCCCTGAAATACACAACAAAAAAAGCTATTTTTTTGGTAGCCTTTCAAGTATTATGAGTTTCACTAGTCTCAAAGTTCAGCGCGATAGCTCGTCGGACAATAGAACTGCAATGAAATTTCAGACGTCCAAAATGGCCGCCTATCGCAGAGGGCCAAAACTCGCGCATGCGCGATACAGGTCAAAGGTCATTCTCACGCTGCATTCATATACCAAATATAATGAGCCGCTTTTTATTTCCATCGCATTATTAGTCACGTAGTTATAGTGTGGGAATGGATAGTAAAGCTAACGTTGCATCGCCGTTTTCCTGCTGTCACCTTCTTTTCGGACCCATTATGAAGACGTGCGCACGTCAAAAAAAAGCGGAGAAATGCTCACCCAGCCAACCTACTCCGAAGCTCCGGAAACGATGAAACCACCCTCCATGCGATCGACTCACTAAACTCGCCTCATTCCTTATTCTCGAGATGCTCCTCTAGGGAACCGCCATAACTAGCCAAGTTATCAGATATTCGATTGCGATCTCTTGTCACGTTCGAGGCTGGATCTCTCTCACTCTAACCACCGCCAAGACCTTTCCTTCCACGTCCTCCCCCTTTCCACCCGTACAGCGCTCCCTTCACATTTCCACCGCACCACACCCTCTCCCTCATACACCACAGTCACCGCCTCCGGAATTTTCTTCACCGCCGCTGGTTACCCCAGAATGCCACCACACACAGCCTCCAACCCAGTCGAGGATGCTCGATATTTGAACTCCACTCAATCGCCTTGCAATGGAAATGTTCAATCACAAAATGCCTAGCCCATAGCTCATGGAAAAATGTACATATATTGGTGCCTCTTTGCAATATTAACCCTAGAAGGACCACGAGAGGGTCAAAAAATGTCCACCACATTCTATATTTAGTTTTTATTTATTTTTGCCTTTCGGAAAATTCAATAAAAATACGATATTATCTATATTTTAGTGCAGCGATTCCCGAATGGTGTTCCGCGGAACCCTGGGGTTCCGTCAAAGGGTCACAGGGGTTCCTCGAATAAGGCTCCACTGTCTTAGAAAACAGGCATTTTTAATTTTCTTAATTTAAAAGATTTCAATCAAATATTCCATTTCATACATACACCATGCACCTACCGCAACTTTAAATAATATTATAGTTGAGTTAATTTGCAACTCTCGAGATAGAGTTCCGCCAAAAATACGTGGATCATTAAGTGTTCCGTAGGCAAAAAAAATTGGGAACCGCTGTTAAAATAATTTTTTACGCTTGTATTAGTAATTTGGTATCTTGTCAGGAAATTTTTGTTTTTATGTTTTAATGTTTTAATAATTTAATAATAATAATTAAAAAATGTTTTAATAATTACGAAGGAAATCGACCTAATAGAATTATACCAAATATTTTGAATAGACTGCCAATCGGTGTATTACATATAAATGCATTAGGTGAGGTGAAAACAAAAGTGAAACAATGGTTGTGGAATGGATGTTGTTAGTGATTGGGGTGGGTATTCTGTGTTTTTGGGTTTCATCTGTGTTCGCGAGTGGAGGGTGAAAGGGGAACCTTTTGGACGCTATATGGCGGGTGGTTTGATTATGTGATGCAGGGTGGTGGTTGGGGAACCTTGTGATGAGCCGTTTGGCGGGCTCAGGAGGACTCCAATCGTTTTCCTTACATAATATAAAGATGTTTTTATCTTTTTTAATTTTTTTATACTTTTTAGCAATGTTCTTATTTTTTGATGTTCTTATATTTTATAACTGTTTTTTTTCTATGCAAGCTGTTTGCAAATTCGAAAAATAAATGTTTAAATAAATTTAAAAAATAAAAATAATATAATATGGTGCGAAACTGGTGATGGACACAAAATGCAACCTGACATCATTTTTCCTGTTTGTCTTTTTTTCTTTTTCATTATATTTAGGATATTATCATCATATAGCTTTATTAGTTTGTTTTAACATAATTATATCTTTCTATCATAAGAAATTTACTCTTTCATTGTTCGTTAAGTAATTTAAATTAATAAGATCAATTATATACGTATATTCTTTTTTGCAACTCATATATGTTTAAGTCGAATTAGAATAACAATTTGTTTCGCAGTGCAAATCATATCCCACTAGGAGTAGGTGGTATATTTTATTTTACGATAAACTCACTTTTCGCGACCATGTAGCAATTATAACCGAGACACAATGGCTTATACTGGTCTTCTTTATAGAGTTTCCGATATTAAGAGTTCCAATTGCTCCCCAAAAACTTTTAACATGCGTCATCGCTATTTCTCAACAAAGTCCTCTGGTTCTGTGCAGTCCTCTGCCGGTACGTTAACACCGAAACTCTTTAATCGTCCACTGCAATTTTTCATCGATGTTTTCATTCAACACATTCCCATTCGAAACATATTTCTTGCAAACAACTACTTTCGGCCTATGGAAACCGTGACCTGCATCATCGTCGATGTATTCGTGACGCACAATTCCAAAGTAAAAATTCCAATGAGATACTGATCAATAAAAGATTTTTCCAAAGGTGGTCATCCTAGATCTTTCCACAAAGGACCCCATGGATCCCTTTTCAGCGGATTTCTGGTCGTATTTAATTATAACCTTCAATATTTATATCGGAAAAAATGAACAAACTCTAAATAAAAGCTAAAAACTATAGTAGTCAGTACAGAACCCATACATTTGCATGTAGAAGTAACCAGCTCACACCGTATTGCTGATGATATATAAACTTTGAGGGAGAAGAAGAGCATGATGGCTGAATGAGAAGGAAGTTTAGCCTGGGAAAACAGGGGTGCGTCCATATAAATTAGGAATGATAAACAAAGGAACTTGAAAGGAAAATGTGGTGAACTACAAGTGGAATGCAACGGGTAAGTGTAGCTCCATATTTCAGAACAATGGCTACTCGATAACTTTTTAGAAGATGAAAATATCCAGAGAGATATAATGGTATAGGCGTCACTTTGTGGTACACAGCCGTTAGTCAGCAAGGGAAATGTTTTAAATACCATAAACAACGTAAGCTTTTAAATGACGTTGTTTTCTCACCCCTGATTTCTATGTTCACTCCACCGCTGCAACTTTAGTCATAAGCCTCACACCCACCTTATCCCATCTTTCTCCTATATAATATATATACTCGTCGGATAAGTTGCAAAAACTGGCTTGTAGATGACCTTGCAAGTCAAAACCTTCAAACGACGTCGACGAAGTGAATAAAATATTTTTCTGCGGACTACATAAAGTTTTTCTTTTCCTTTACTGAACAGTAAGACGGTTTTAGTTTTTAAGATTCATTAATGCAATTGTCTTTTACGAAAGAATTCGACAATCAAGTTAGCAGCCGTAACGGCCAATGATTTTCCGCATCAAACGGTCACCGCCAACCATAGTCGCTATCTAACAGAGTCACGAGCGGTGGAATTACGTGTCACCACGTGAGAACCCATTTTCCAGCCAAGACGCAATCATGCGAGGGGATCAGTGGACTGAATGTGAGCTCAGGCATTACTCCATCTCTTGCTGCAATGCAAGTCTGATGGCTGGGCGGATAGGTGAGTCATTCTTTCCAAAGTTCCAAATGCACTGAGCGAATAAAATCCGGCGTTGCTTTCAAGACGAAGAGAGAAATCGTAATTCTAGCTTCAACCTCTTCCAACCGAAAGAACGGTGTATAGTGCTAGCTATTGGGGGAACAAAAGAAACTGAAACACGAGAATGAAGACGCCAGGAGATTTCCATCCCTGTAATTGACGTTACAAATAGGAAATCATCAGCTCGCCGAAGCGCACACGAATGGCAATAAATGAAACTTGGCTCTATAATTCTCGTTCATCATTTACCAACTCAGCTAACCCATACTGAAGATAATTGACCGCACTCTTTTGGCTGACTTGATTGTCTCCAAATCTAACCAGTCATATACCCTTGCTTCCAAAATTTCTATTATTATTTCTTCACGTGCGTAGTTATTCTCTTGACGTAGTTCTTAGCAGATTTGCCCCCAGTCATCATGGAGACCATATACGAAGCTTCAGTTTAAATTTTATATGCTGTAGGAAAAATGAAGTGAAAATTCTAATATTAATAGAGAAAAGGCGTACCTTGATGTGTCTGAAAAAATATATGAACCCTAGATACGAAGGTGAGGCAACTCTGGAAGAATCGTACGAACCAAGTAAGTCAATCGAGAATGTACGAAGGATTCTGGGTGGAAGTTAACAAAAATATGCAGAAGGGGAATACTATAACAGCATATCAGCTAGTAAAGAAACACTTCGGAGTCATAAAAACAGAAAACAACATCAGAAATGCGAACGGGAATATATTGTTAGAGGATAAAGACATTGGAAATAGATAGAAGTAATACATCGAAGAATTATACTCAGGGCCGGGACCACTGAAAAGAAACACAATGACAGATAGGAGCAAGGTGGCGGAATACGACCGGGACCCACGCATACTATGGAGTAAATTTGACATAGAAGTGGAAGAGTAGAAAAACAAAGCACTCGGAGTAGACAACATCAACGGAGGAATCATCAAATCCCTAGGAAATAAAGCCATGGACAACCCGGACGAAGTAATCGAAGATGGCTACCAAAGCTTTCTCCTTTCAGAGGACTTCCCAAGGAGTTCAAGGATTATGATAATGTTGAAGACAAGGACAGAGAAATGTGAGAAGAACTAAACCTTGAGTTCATAGTCACACAACATATCGGTAAACGAATTTGGATTTAGAAAGAGCATAGGTACCAGGTAGGCCATCCTATGCCTCAGAGTAATCATAGAAAATTTATATGTGAACAAATAAATGTAGGGGTGATTGGTGGACTTAGAGAAAGCCTTTGGAAATGTTCATTGGAACAAGATGTTCGTGCAGCAGGAAAAAGTCGGGATTGGTACATTTGACGGGAAAATAATCTAATAATTATACAGGAAGTGAGTCGCCACACTACAAATGGGAGACGGAAGACAAATAGAAGTTAAATTAAAAAACGAGCATGACAGTGATGCGATATCTCTCCAGCATTTTTGCAATTGACTCCATAAATTTAGACATGATACCACCAACTACGCAACTGTAAAATAAATCGACGGATGTACATATCGTAAACCACTGAGGGATGTAATTTGTAAATGACGGGACACAATTTGGAGGCTATTATTATGCGGCCAATAAAGCTATTCACGTTATATAGCGCTGTAAACTAATTACATATTTTTTATAGGTAATGGTTTTCTAATATTCAGTCATTATACTAGCTTTGATACCAATTGCTTCTGTTTGAGTCAGAAATTTACTTCGCATTGCCCGGCAAACTAACTCCAATCCCCACGTCTTTTTGAAAGTTTTAACAGAGAGATATAAAACTTTTTGTAGAAAAATTATAGCACTTAGCACAATGAATATAAAAAGGGAATTTTGCGTACATATTTCTATCAGTATAAATTATAAAAGTACACGGCTTAATTTCTGAAAAATTTTATTTATTCTGCCTTTAAGAGTCAAATAAACAAGGGCAATCAAACAACTATAACTTAATCAAAGACGAGCATTTTGAGACTACTGTATGCATATCAAGAGATTTCATACTATATTCATATTCTCTTATAGCTTCCCAGTTTGAGTGTACTTTATCTTGGTATAAATGGGTATTTACATCCTAAAAGTAGGCCTTGTAGGGCCCAAGCACCACAGGAAGAAATACGCTCATAATTCGCGTCCACAGCCTGTAGCCTACGATGCAATTCTGCATTTTTTAAACAATAACTCTATTCTGTTGGTTAAATAAAACATAAGCGTTATGACATTCTCAAAGATCATTTTTATCCAAATTGAAATTTATGATTGAAACATGCGACCTCAGAGTAAATTCAGATCACTAAATAAACCTACCAATCATGGTAAACATTCCCCTTATCAACTCCACAGTATATGACACCTGAATTAAAATTTCGTAGTCATGTTCGACTTTCATACGAGATGAATTCAAGTTATAGCACCTTCGATTTATTTTCTCAGGCACGGTTTTCCAGCGGTCAAACCAGATCCCTATGGAAGCGTCCGTATAAAATCATGTCGTCGACGTTGTAAAACATTTGTACGGCTGCAAGGAGATTACATCAAGAAGTGATACAAGTTTCACAGTTTTCGTGTGACTTGTTTTTGAGGAAACAAATTGGAGGTGTTCTAACTTGAATGCATCTCGAAACTAAGAGTTTAATAATCAGGTTTTTTTATTAGGGCACAGAGCTGCCGCATGATGAAGCTCAATTTATAAGGAATTCTCATTTTTCTCATTCTCACTCATTTATAATGAATTTACATTTCCTTAAATACCACATCATCATGAAGAATTAAATATGATTCATAATTGTTAATGTTACGTCTTTTTTGACGACAGCAAAATACTACACAACAAATCTGCGATGCGGAAGTTTGAACATCGCACGGCCCTGACCCTCCGGTGTTCTCTCGGGTTACGACTATTGCTCTATCCATTCCGGCAGAAAGAGGACGTTTCGTTTTCAGCAGAAGGGACCGGCATTTTGGGATCCAGCAGGCTCCACGAATCGTTCCGGCGGAAATGCTTCGCCTTTCATCCCCGAATATGCTGCTTTCATACTTCGAGATTAGAACTCGTTGAAACCTTTTTTTTAATTTGCCGCCGAAGGGCACACATCCATCCCCTTATCCACTCCTCTTCCGGCTCTGTGCTTAACATCCTAACCTAAGAGCTTTTTTCACGTAAGAGAGAATCGGAGAGAGCGCACTGCATGCAATCAACCCAACAAAATACACGCCTGAGCTGCGCCATCAGGCCATCAAACTCCCTGAGGTTATCTCAAAAGGAAAAATGGTGTCTGGGGAGTAAACTGGTATATATGTTTGTAACTGATGCAAGGAATGAAAGTCCCTGCCGGTCAAATAAGTAGTATTAAAGGAGGGTAACGAATTACTCTTTGGAATATAATGCAGAGGTCATCATTTGATCATCAAGCCCCAGCTATCAATAACATTAATTGATTCCTGTGCCATCATGAGTAATTATAAATTCAGATAATGAACGTATAGCCAATCCAACGTATTTTAAGCAAAGATAGAAATGGATTGCTCCAAAAACTCCACATCCACATAAGAATATGCATATTATAAATACGATACATTTGCACAGTAGAATTATTCTTGCGGCAATCTAGTTTAAATCTGCCAGGGTTGAAATTCGCTATAAAAAAATCATTTGACTTGACCGGGATTCATATTCATATAACCGAGATATTTTCAATCTATTTTTCAAGGTTCATCACACCCAAAAAATTCATTATAAAGCGTAGAAAAAGGAAAAGTCCCGCCGAAAAATGGGATACAGAACTTTTCATATTTCTATCGGTTTCAGTAATTCTACCCCCAAAACAAGATCTGCATTCTTTGGCTATGTTTCCAAGAATATGAACCTCGGTTCGAATTTTTCGGCACAATTTGTTACCTATGCAGAATCCTTTCCTAGCACTCATACACCAAGGATTACTCAAAATCGGATACGTTTCAGTTGGTAAATTGTCAACCGAATAAATTTTTATATTAACATTCCTGTTTCGCCATTCATTTGCTTTCGAGGCAATATGGAACATTGTAATGAGATCAATGGTCAAATTATAACGAGTAGCCATGTAGAAAATACTAATTTGAAATATTGATGCAAAATGTGCGAATATCTTTAGCGGTATCCAAAAATGAACGCACAATTCAAAAACTAATTCTCTAAATTACGTCAATGGCATCCGATATTTCCTTCTAATATCGCCTTCTAGGATACCGCATATATTATATCAGTTAATTTTATCATAATGATGAAATAATATTGCTCACTTTGCTGCTATCACCAATTTTTCAATGTTGATTTTTATAACGCTCTAAAAGAAAGAGACAATTGGCTTTTGCAACGAGTAACAAATCAAAGTAGGACAAACAGTAGATTCAAATCAATGTTTTGAGGATGTAAATAGTTGTGAGGATTTTTTATATCGTAAATACACTTTCATATCGTAAAACTAATTTCCTAACTAACTAAACTAACTTTTCCTCACTAAAAACTAAGTGGTCATTAAGAATCGTTTTATTTCGTGGTTAAATACCCCTTTTACATGTAAAATGGATTTCACTTAAGGTAGTCCGAGCGAGATGGTTCCCTAGTCATAATAGAGACCATATTCGAATTATACGATTTAATTTCACAAGCTGTAGGACACAAGAATTAAATATTGCATTGTTAATGGTGCAATATTATAGTTGCATATGAAAGAAATGGTGAGTAATTAAATGAAAATATCTAAATAAGTCTCATTTTTTTTCGAGCGGTGCGTTTGAAATTCCTTCAAAACGGAAGGCTTTTTGATATCCCGGAGAATTTACTGCGGTGACATTATGTTCAATGTTTAAAAATAGTTGAAAACATATAAACCACACGCTGATAGTTTTTTTTTACGACATCCAACAGTTATAAATTCCTCATTTTGTAAACAATGTCTCTCTGGAGTGCATGCACGTACCATTTCCCATGTAAAAGAGCTGGTATATTTTGGGAAATATTTCCGAAAGTCATGTGATTAGGGGTTGAATTTATTGCGTCAATGGAAGGGTGAGATTTATTTCTTATAAATGAGACCAAATTCATTGGTTTCTAGGTAAAAAGAGATTTCGCTCAAACTACCTTAAGTGTTTCGGCAGTATTTAAAATATTCGGTGCGTAGACACACAAACGCTACTCAAATTAAAGTAATAAGATCCGTTTCCTCTCTTCCAAAACTTCATATTTCCCCTCAACGCTTTCCATTTCCTCCACCGCTGATTACATCTCTTCGCGTCTGAATCGATAACTCCTACCCCGAATCACGAATCGAACATGAAAAAAATGGAATTTCAGATGGAGTGCAAATTTCAGGACGAGATATTTCCGCCATGATTTACATCCGCATCATCTCTGCTTTTTTAAGGTCCCATTCCCGTTTCTGTCTGTCTGGCTAACCCATGATTTTATTACTTTTATTCCTTACGTTCGTCCGTCGCGAGCCCAAGAGGATATGCGGCGCGCACCTGGATGTAGTACGGGAAGAGTGGATTCCCAAGCACAGGCTTGCTTTTTATATCCGACTTCCCGCGTTCATATATATTTTTGTTCTGGACCAGAGTTTTTAAAATTTATTTTTCTGGCTCCAGTTCGCATTTCAATTCCGCAGTCGCCGTATAACCCTACGACGTACCTCATCGAAAAGAAAAAAAATGCTCAAGGCGTATTTTTTCCAAGTGTGGGAATACACACAGTGAAACGCATACATATTATCACCGAAATCATTAGTAAGTATTTCATAAAAATTATTTACGTAGTATATTCACATATGCAATGAGTCAATAATATTTATGGGACTCTGGTGCGAGAATACTTCCCCGTCGAGAGTATGGATGACAGCCGAAAAAAACATATTTATGTTAGTAGAGTCAATTACAAAAGGCGAAAGCCTAGACGGAGAAAGTCGCCGGCGGTTTTGGAGAAAGAGGTGCATAAAAGAACTCTTAAGGTGTTTTGAGCGCTTTTTGTGAGTGCACATTTAAATAACTTTTTAACTAGGCTGAAAAAAAACTAGGACGACGCTAATGATATCTCGAGCGAGATAGTTTCCTAGTCATAATGGAGAGCATTTTCGAATTATACCTTAAAATTTCACAAACTCCAGGACACAAGAATAAAATATTGCATTATAAATGGTGCAGTGATATATTTTAATATGATAGAAAGTGTAAGTAATTAAATGAAAATATCTAAGTAAGTCTTTAACTTGACTCAATTTTTTCGCGCGGTGCGTTTGAAACTCCTTCAAAACGGGTTTGATAAAGGTTTTTTTTCGATCCCAAAACAATTAGTTCGGTAACAAAATGAAAACTACCCTACCACCCTACTACTACTAGTGAGGTAGAAACATGGGCATCAATTTTCAAAAAGAGATGAGAAACGCAGAAGCTGCGCACTGTTATTTTTGGATGAAATTTAAGTGTTATATACTCCTCATTTTTTTTAAATTAGATCTCTTTGGAGTGCATATACGTATCATTTCCATGTAAAGGGGCTGATACTTTTTGGCAAATATCTAGGAAAGTAGTGCGACGTGAGGTTAAATATTTGGTGTCATTGGAAGGTGAGATATTTTTCTTTAAAATTAGACTAAATTCATTGATTTCTAGGCGCAGTGTTTTTTCGCTCAAACTACCTTAAGTATATTTATTTATATTTTGGAAATAACTACCCATATTGAAACATAAACGATACAAAAATTACATTTTTAAATATATATGTATTTTTTTATAATTTCAGCTTATATTACATTCATGTTCCGTCGGACCGTATGATCTGTCGACGGGACATGCATAACAATTTCATAGAGCACAATAATTTATAATAGGTTATCAATATACAGCTCAGAGTCATTATGATTGCCTAGGAACACGGAATTGTAAACAAACAACAACGAATTTAGCAAAATATAACAAAGTAAAACAGCCGTTAAACTCAATGTTCATATATATATTAAAAATAAAATACTAATATGACTCAGGTTAAACGGTGAGGAGTTCAAAATTCAAGCAATAACTGTACATGAATATATGTTATTTATACGTAAAAATATCTTGCTACTTATTAGGAGCCATTGTAATAGTATGAAACGAATTTTTTTGTGTTTAGGAGAATATCTGTGTATGTCATCAACTTGTTCCGAAATATATGACATCTGCATTAAGCCTGGGTGCTAAAATATTATTAGGTTGCCAAGAAAGCACATTGGTAGCACGTTTCTTTTCCCTTTGATCAATGAATATTACTAATACTCGTGGATATGCAAATTTTCACGCAAATCTGCACGTAAACAAAAATTGCGCCAACCACCTTAAGAGTGGGAATGTTAAAATTCTCATAAGCGAGAAAGCGCCTATGATGTAAGACAGGATTTGAACATTAGCGGAAGGGATCGGGTTGTTGTGGTGGCTAGAGTACTGGCTAACCATACGGGGGGCCAGGGTTCAAATACCAGCAGAGGAGGATGTTTTTCAGAGAAAATCCGATCCCCACTTGAGTGTCTTGTGGAGGGCACTTCAAGTTCAGTACTCCGTCTGCTGGATGAGACATTAAACCGTGGTCCCCTTGGCGCCTTTTGTTAAGAGCAGGCTAATGCCGACGCCGGGTTTCTATCCACCCTTCTACCATTACATATGCCCTATGGCGCAAATGATCTTGACTGTCGGTCGCCTCCCCAAAATAAAATCCAAACATAAGCGGAATAACTATGCAAGAAAAGGAGAACATGGAGACTATAATTAAAACAGCCAGTTTCCCCTCTCTAATACCACAATTTATAGCGTATTTTACTATCATTACCACAAAATGAACATGTAATGAGCAGGCAGTATCTAATTAAACTGTATACCTAGATCAGATTTAAACTAAGCACAAGTAGGCTAGCGTGTTTGATTGACATTTACTGTTCCCTCTGGATAATTTTGATGTTGCTTTTGAAGGGAGAGCAAGCTACGTCAGTGGCAATACTAACCACTAAATGACGATAATTCAATATTGAATGGATCATGCTGAGAGCAAAAATGTTACAAGCCCTTCAAGTCGTGGACATCAAATTTTGTGGATACTGAGATAACCACGGTATCAACTTCACAAAGCAATCCGTAAGTTCAAATAGGATATTATATCAGCGTATATTATTATAATGGAACTGATTTTACTATGACATGACACTCAATCCTTTTACATTTCTGAATATTTTCATACATTAATGCACGATGAATTAGATGGATGACATTCCCTGATCTGATTGCACACGGGGGTCTATTTTAGCGTTTGACCGAGATATTTTCCCAGTCATCACAGATAACATATCCGATAATTGTATTTCCTTTAAGCCGCAGTAAAAAGTATAAAGGAAATATTTTTACATCAATGATGCTAAAAATATGGCTTTAAACGATAAAAATTCTGAGTACTTAACTAAATGCACGTGCGTAAGTGTTTAAGTTGACTCATTTTTTCAAGCGGTACAGGGAATAGTTCTCGCATGGGAAGATTTTATTATGCGTTTCTGTAAAAATTTCCATGGTAAGTAATTATTCATTGTCAAAAATGCCTGAAAAAATATACAAGTTTCCCACTATCCAAATTTTGACAATATTTCGGGTTAATTAATGCCAATTTTAAAATACTGTCCATCGAAAGTACATACCCGAGTCATTTGTCATGTTGAACGGCTGCTATTTTAAGAGAAATATCTAAAACATTATTGTGGCAAGTGGAAAAAATTCCGTATGTTTTTGGAAGGTTTAATATTTTTCCTTAAAAGGAAGCCATATTTACTGAGGATGAATCTCCATCTTGCTCCATTTACCTCAAAAGATGAATTATGTCATTTTTCTAAAATCTTGTTAAATTATCATGAATCTTTCACTCATAAGTTCTGGGAATTTGATTAATAAACCTCTAATAGAAAGTGGACAAATGAAAGCTTTAACATGGCCGCGAAAAAATGCTTACATCACAAAAGTTTTGAGGAATAAATTTAAGCAGATTATACTTCGATTTGCATTAAGGAGATAATTATTCTGAAGTTGGTTAATGTAAAGTAAGAATTATTTACGAGAGACAAATATTGTAGTACAGAAAAAACTAACAACAAAAACGCTGCGTTTTGTGCCAGCCTTCAAAATACTAGTTCTTCGATGTATACTCTGAAAAAGTACCTCAGTGAAAACTATTAAAGGCAAGTCAGGTAATGAGGATAGTCATTTACGTGGGGTTAGTACTGATTAAGTTGTATCAGTACATTTGGACGTCGAAATTATACAAATGACAACCGTAACAGCTTATCTGTAGCTTCCCGTTTGGAAAGCTAATAAAAACTAGCCGACAGCTTTTGTATAATACCACTTACACAAAAAATTCTGTTGAAGTCTACATAGATCCTTTTCAATAGCAGGATGTTTTGCTCCATGATAGGCATTAAGTCTCATGGTCGGTTCAACATCCATCCGTCCGGTGTAGAGGCTTAGGAGCTGTCAGAAACTGTCCAAAAATATGCCTTTATTGGTAAAACAAAAATGAATCAGTTGATAGTGGAGATTAGAATAAATATTTCACTATTCTCGTTAGTTTAAGTAATTAATGTAAATAAATTATTTATTGCAGTGATACAGAGGATTTTGTGGCCAAAAACACCTTCGCTCTACATCACACTTGGCATATTTTTTAGTGGTTTTATCAATGTTAGTGAAGCCTAATGATTCACTACTCATAGCTGAATTTTGCCGTCAAACGTTTCTGACGTATTTGTAAGAAAAATAGTGTAAAAACATTTCTGCATCCGAACCCTGCATGGACTCAAAATAAAGCTACGAGATCAAGGCAGATAATGAACACTGACCACATTTCGTAGTGGACAAACCTTTGGTAAATCGGAGAAAGAACCCGTTCTCCTCCGATTGCTAAATTATTGGAAATAGGACGTGAGCACACCCAGCAAAAGCAGCCTTTCATAAAACTGAAACCTGATTGCATTTTTATGGAAGAGCGCTGCAAAATAAATTCGAAGCCTCAAAGGGCCACCATTTTCCTTTTCATTGATAAACAGCCGACTTGCGCTTGCCCCAATATTCTCTTCAAAACGACGGCAATGCCCGACGGGCAGGTAAGAATGCAGGAGATTAAATATCGCCGAGGTATACCCAGGCATATGAAGGGACGAGTAAATTTCATGACCTCATTTCTGGAAGGTAAGAGTTGGGCCAGAGATTAGCATTTGAATACCACAGATGTATACATTAATGCTAGAGATGGGTCGAATAGCATTTTTCTCGAATGCGAATGTCGAGTTCGAATATCTAATATTTTTCCGAATATCTCACTCGAATATTGAATATTACATGGGCGTTCTTTTAAAAGAAGATTATAAGAATATGGAAGATTTAAAGATATAATTATTATTAGTATTTTGCAACGTTAATCGCAAACCTTTAATTAAATAAAGAAATCACAATTATTTTAAAAATTGAATTTGTAAAATGTAAATGTCATCATGCAACGAGGAATCAAAAAAAGGACCAACCAACCTCGCGAGCGATTAAAAATTCATTCATTTGCTTTTGCATGTAATTCCCCTGAAGTTATTGTGGAATATATATATTTATACTTACTAAACTTGAAAGGTGGAATTTTGTTTGAAATATTAATTAATGAATTTGTACCAGCCAAATTTGATAGACCAAACGCTTTGTAACATGTAAGACCCAACCAATGACCACGAATTTATAAAACATTACAGTCGATTCGTGTAATATATTCAATAGGGAGAAATTATTAATTTGTGTTCTCGAATATCGAATAGTGCAAATAGCTCATTATTCGGGGTATTCGAGAATTCGACTATTCGAACGTCTCATCTTTAATTAAAACGCATACGAGGAGTTCGTTAGTAAGCCGCTGTCAAGCATTGAAGGTAGCAGCAGCAGAACACACGGTTTTAAGAGTTAAAATATTTTAAACTAGGAAATGGTGAAAATGAGATGGATGAAGAAAATCAGCAAGCAGAGTGCAATACAGGGAATTGTAGAAGGATCAACTCCCCGGTTGATAAGAGTAAATTTTCGGCCGCGTTAAGACACATGGCAGGCAGACGAAAATGAAAAAGGAAGGAAAACAATTTAAAGTTATTTAGTGACGCCAAGATTGGGACTCTGTGAGGAAGTCACCTGGTATGTATATAAATGAAGTGCTCCTTAAAGAAATTTTCAGCAAATAGCTGGGTAAAAATGTAATACAGAGTTACAGAAGACTAATCTTTAGGCTTTTAACGATATTGAAACTGCGAGTACACGTCTTTGTCTTTATGAAATCCATTTAGCCAGGTATATTTCACCTAAATTATTTTCAAATGACTAGCATATTATTTCCACGTATACCGTGGATTCGACCAAAGGATTCCAAATACTCATTTCAAGTTTTGATTCAAGAAAGGAGATGAACATTTTACAGCCGCCTATTACAACGGCCAACAATCGTCTTCCTCAAAAGAAGAATTTGATTACTTACGAAAAATCATGAGAGCTGATGGGTGACACATAGCAGCAAACCAACAATCTCGTCTCGCAAACAATTTACATACCTGAAAGAAATAAGAGTCCATCAATCATCATTCTACTCAAATTTTAATGATATAGTTGTTAAGTAATAGTTAACATTAGAAGGAGTTGTCTACATATACTTCATTTGTTTAATAATGATGATTTCATTGTTGTACTGGCACTGTTCTGAACTGTACCAGTCAAGCTATATTTCTTTGTTTAATGTACAGCACTTTCCAGAAATTATCATTAACTTCCATTTCATTGTAAATACTTGGTTAAATTCACGTCAAAAGGACATTAGTATGACGTGGATGCTAATACGCACTAAGCCATTGGTGGTCATATACCAAAAGCAAAAGTTCTAAATGTTTAATTTGGGTGATTGGTTGGAATTCCTTTAACAACCCAATGGGGTATTCCTCAGTTATTGCGATACGCAGTCGATGAATATCAACGTCGACATGCATACGGCATTGTACATTCACATCTATTTTTTTTGTTTAAGCATTCAAAAAATGCAACAAAAGTTAGCCCTGTGTTTAATTCATTTTACCCGTCATTAAATTCATTAAGGTGATTGGAGAGGTAACCATGAGTCATGATTTCACATTTTAACAAGTTTTCAAGAACTTTGAAAAAATTGATGGACCACATTTGGAATGAGTATATCTATTTTTGCGGTGCATGCATGTAGTAGAACAAATAAAACGAGAAAAACAAATTAAAATTTTGTGTGAGTTGAAACTTAGTAATTACTTAGATTTACGCCTTAGGATCCAAAATGTAACTAATAGTCATATGAGAATCCGTGTTTTTACTCAGCATGATATCTTGATGTTATATGGCCACCTTAATTTGATGAGAAAAGTTTTATTTCGCGTTTGGGACTAAATCCATGCATAAGTTATCGAATTATTTCCTAATACAATGCCAAGTATCGCAAGTCCACGAGTTAAAATAGCATTGGACTGTTCTGAGCCAAATAGGTAAGATGCAATTTTTCACTTTTATTCATACATATTACTAATAAAGACGCGTACGTAAAGGGATCATATTTCGCATGAGTACATCTATTTTATCGGTGAAATAACTATCCATGCAGTAATAGAAATTAATCGAGAATACTAAATTTAAACTTTGTATAAGTTAAAACTATTTTGTGTGAGTTAAAATCTATGCATAAACCAAAATTATTCTAACCACCTCAAAAATTAATGTCGATAAAGAAGGAAAACCAGAAGAACCATCAAAGGTTATTATGATAAACGTCGAATTGTCAAAAATCTGGGCTCGAGATAACTGATTATGCTTAAAGGCAATTGCTTTGGAAGCAAAAGGTTTTGGAAAATACAATAATAATGTTGAGGCATGAGAGAATCATAGCCGCGAAGCACAGACAGAAGCGGAAGGCCTAGCAGGCCGTCCCAACTCACATTCGGCTCATCTGCGAGTACAACGGGGGCATGTGCAGCCATCAGCCGACCATATCCTCCAGTGCTCCTATCCCATGCGTTCCCCGCATGCACGCCTCCTTTTTTCGTTTCCATAGACGAGGGAAGAGCGAACGGTAGTTCGAGAAAGAGAGGGTAAATGGAGGGGAGGGCGGGGGCGGGTAAATACACGGGTGGATAGACCCCGTAGGGTGGAGCCCGTTGCCAAAGGCCTGGGTGTCGCTCGGTGGAATCTAAATACAGGGGAAATGCAAGCATTTTTACGACGCTTGGAATCCCTGAACATACTAGCACAAAACATCCCCCCCGCGGGGAATTTGTTTTTCCCTAGCTTAGCGTGCTCTTCGCCGGTACTTTACCTCAAGGGGAAAACAAATATTTTTTAAATGGGAATCCACTGTATTATACGGGCTAACGTACACCTTTTTTTAATACCGAAATGCGACGTGTTTCGTGGATGTAGAGCCTGAACATTAATATACGCTGGCTCAAATATTTCACATATCAAATGTCCCAGCGTTATTAGCGGGATGATACTCGGAAAGTTATAATAAATCTACGTTGGAATATTAATGAACGCATAAGAGGATGCATTCCATCGGTGAGAGAGGTAACATGTGGTTGGTCCGGATTTCTAATATCTGGGTAAATATTTTATAGCCATCAAAAACCAGATAAAAATGCTCTCATTCACCGATTTCTCTTGCCAATAGTATGATGAAATACACAAAACCCGAACTCTCGGCCCATACCAAGTTAGTAAACCGGCTACGTCATAATGTGGCTTATGTTGTGCGAAGCAATGGTGTTCAAAATATCATAATTTGCCAGAATTTAAAGATAGATGCATTTCTCATTAATATAATTTTATGGGACTCAAAAGTTTACCATCAAGGATATTTTACACCTCATTGGGTACAATGTTTTATCAAAATGGCGTCACATTCGTGAGCAACAATACTGTCATAAAAAGTAATATCCATGGATCCATAAGATTTTTTCGCATGACTTGCGGGTAGATGGCCATCTATACTGAGAATTGCAATGATATATCATGGACATAAAATGTACAAAGCGCCAAATACTTAAACTTTTTCTCCTCCTCAACCATTTTTCCAGCAATCACTCTCAAAACTCAGTTTATTGCAACAGTTTTACTCCATTTTGTTCTATTTCATAAGACCCTCCCAGAAAATTACGCGGCCCCACAGCTAGCAAGTAATATACCACGTTACCTTATCAGCATAAAATATTGGCTCTCTGGAAAGTGAAGACATTTCTTCCGCTATCATTCAAATATATTACATTCTCACCGAACATTTCTCAACCCTCCGATTTATTTATTATCATCGTCATTTTTTCGAAACTTTCTTTTTTTTTGGAGCAAAATGGTTTTCGGGACGTGGATATCGGCCAATTGGAGCGCCCTCCCCCCAATCCTTCCTTCACTCATCTGCCTCATCCCCATTCCGTTCTGAAAGCATCTTCGAAATTTCGGGGGCTGTTCATCCTCACAATCTCCTTCCTCTTTACATACTATCTATTTTTCCCCTTTTTCTCTTAAGACTAACAATTTTGAGGCAATTAAATATCTGTATAGAAAATATGTATTAACTTTTAACGAAAAAACTCGAAACGTCAAATATTGCCTTTTATTACAGCATATCATGCATCTATCACTACCATAAGTTCTATTCGTCATTTTATTCAGTCAGGTGATCGACAATTGATATATTTTGAGTCTTACAGGGTCAGTGCCTGTCAGTCGGAAAGGGAGGAATTTATTAGGGAATTGTGAATCTATTTACCGTATTTACCTGAATATAAGACCCCCCTTTTTCCAGAAAAAAATATGTTTCAAAAGTGGGGAGTCTTATACGGGGAGGATAAGCCAGACGGGGTACACATACTGATATTTAAAGTTATGTTACGCAACTATTCGAACAATCTTTCGCATTCTCCTTTAGCATTCGAACAATATTTTGAAACACTTACTGTTTAATTAAAAAACATGCATCACACATTCAATCAAAACTGGCTGGGTACTTCCCTGAGGGCTCTCTCACCTGATTTATATTTTTCCTGGAATTTGAGCCTCAAAAGTGTTATACTTTGAGCCTCAAAAGTCTTATACTCAGGTAAATACGGTAATAGCATTTACATCCCATGATCGATAATCCAATAATCGAGTTAGGATGCAACGGCCCGAGGCAGAGGATGTAAAATTAAATATAGATAAGCTATTTGGCCACCCGGTAGATCTGGTATTTAAAAATACACATTTCCAATTTAAACTTTTTTTTCAAACTTCTTCCAAACATATACACATTTTTTGCGATGAGGGGGAGATAGGCATTCTTTTTTTACCTATTTTCCATATTATCTCTAGTCATACGGTATAATAAAATGAATGGAGCAGTTAACACAACTTATCATAAAACGGGAAGACAAAGGAGGTAGGTTATTAGGTTAACAAATTAAGGACTTGGTTTCAGTAAGATACGCACTGAGGATAAAAATATTTAGTATCCAGGAAGGGATTAATGAATGAATTAATTTTTTTGTGGTTATATGAAAGAGGCCATTCCATTGAACACTTAAAGATGATTTCTAGATATGTACTACTAAAGTTTTTCACTAAAATACAATCGGAGTTCTATCCGATTCTAACAGCCGCCTATCAAGAACGCACCAATTACTATAAGACCAATATATTCCGTCATTCCTCTTCACCTGCCTTTTTCCCTCTAATTCTTCACTTTCTTATTTTCTTTCCGGACGTTTATGACGCACTTACACTCTTTCACGGCCCTATCCTCATATCTATCTGGGTATTTAATTTATTGGACCAATATCTCTCCATCACTGGCGGGGGTAAATTTTCGCAAGGTTGATGAATAGGGATGGTTTGGAGTATGGGTTTGATTTAACAGGGATGGGAGGTTGTGTGAGAGGGAGAGAAGGTAAAAGAGCGGAGGAAGAAGAATGGAGGAAAAGGAAAAGGATCTGCAAGAGAATCCTCTCCAGATAACAAACAAGACAAATCATTTCCGTTACGGTGACGCTTCAACGCTCCTCATTGACGCGAAACATTAATCTATTTTACGTGGATATATCCTAATATACGACGACATATATGTATGACTTGGAATCGAAAATATAACAGTTAGAAGATAAAGCCTGAATCACACGATACTTGACCTTGTACAAGTCCGAGGATGCTAGCGAGTAGTGGATTTCTAGTACGAAACTTAGCATGCTTGAAACCTTCCTAGGAGCTATCACACGATACTTGAACTTGCACAAGGTCTGTTTTGTAGATCTTTGATCTAGTACAGTCGCGGAAGGAGTTTGACGACCGAATGGATGATTGCGAACGAAGACGACGGCTTTTAGCCACAGTAACTGCCGTAATAGCAGGAGTAGGGGCAAATATGCGTCAATAAATTATCGATTAAAACCTCACTTCCCTCAGGTACCCAAGCCATTGTGTCTTGTTGTGAGGTTTGAGTTGTTTATTTGATCGCGGAAAATTGTAATTGTGACGAGGGACTATGGAGTCCCTAACATCAAAAAGTGACGCTCATTGCAAAGAGCAAAGGTGATTGGTCGGCGGCTACTAGGTCCTACTAGGAGCAAGTATCAAACTAGTACCGCACCAATTACGGAAACAAGGATACCAGCTAGTATGCTAGCGATCATGCAGGATTTCCAGTATGCTTGGTCTGTATCACACGATACTCAACCTTACACAAGTCCTAGTATGCTACATAGCATTCCCGAACTTGTACATGGTCAAGTATCGTGTGATTCAGGATTAAGGTTCTTTGATGCTTTTCCTTGGTAACAAAATACAAAGTTGAAATTATGAGGTCTCCTTCAATCGGGCTACAACACTACAACTCACAACTACCATCTCAGCAAGACCTTGAGTTGGAACAGCAGATGCTCAAGATGTTGGTGGTGACCCACGGAGACAGACTGCCTATTGTAGCATGGATAAAAATTTTTGCGAAACATTCTTTTTTGTAATTTTACATTATTTTACATCGAATTTGCGTAATGCAAATTTAAGTTTTGTTGAGAAATTGAATAAAATACAGAATTTAAATTTGTTCTAGATGTCAACCAGTAGTCGCCAATAGTCCCACAGGGGTTGTAATATAGCGCGCCTCATCAGAAACATTATCTCATTGATAGTGGATAGTACAGGTGTGTCAGAACAGAAACGGGCAAGGTGGATTTGGAAACCAAGATAACGCAGCATGTTGCGAAATAAAACTGATCAACGGCCTATGAATACTCTACGTAAACTATGAAGTATTGACGTAAAACTTGCAGCCGGGTCCATGATGATGCACACCCAAGTTTTGTAGTCTGAAATAGAGAAAAATTTTCTTTCTCTTTTCACAAGCTCCTCATGAAAGCTTCCTCGTTCTCATGGTTACAACTCACCCCCAATTCAGCCCCCTTATGCCAAGGAGTTCAACCATTCTGCCTTCTTCCCTCCAATTTGCCCATTCAAAAACCACCCACCTCGTCCCAGGGACCGAGGAAAAAACGACTCTCTCTACTTCCGACCATGTGCCTGGTAACGAGATAGAAATATCTCCGCCGGGAGTGGGAAGAATGAAAAAACTCGTATATTCATCTGCCACGATTCCAGTTGTCCTAAGTCGATCCGATACTGAGTCCTGTAAGCCTACATTTTTTTGCGGTTACGAGCGGATAATAAGTCATGCCATATATTGCAAAAATTAAGTGTTTAGCAATAATATGGCTCAATTGAACCATTGTGTTTGGATAAGTTAAAAAAAACATTATTGATTACTGTTGAACTTTACGGGTAATTTGTGCTGGCCATTACAAAGTACGAATAAGAGGAGATGATTTCGATATCTTAGGTAGGAAACGGATGCTCAAGTCAAATAGAGGGAAAAATTTAGTAACGACCAAGTGTGCAGAGGAGCAGAACGGAACAACATCAAATGGCGCTGTGTTTACAAGAGATCCCAAAAGATCGACCACCCCCTTATCAACAGGAAGTCGCGAGCTCTTCCAGGAAAACCGAGGAATAAACACGCAAGCCAGATATTATAATTTTAACGGTGATCAATAGGTTAAGGCAGGTTTAGCTTCAAATGATATATTAACTAATAGAGTTGCAGATCCTTGTCTCCTTGCCCAATTCCGTTCCTAATCAGGCTAACGTTCTATCTTTCAATATCTAATATATAAAGCATGTTCTCTTTGTTCCTCTTTTCCCAGCCCGCTATTAACCATTTGTGTCACCGGCTTCCCTTCAACAGCCATTACCTCAAACAACCCCCTTCTCCGCCTATTCCAAATTTCTAGCAGCAGCTCTCTCCTCACCCCCAACACCGTGTACTTCCGCGTTTGCCTGCTATTCTATTCATCGACTACTCTTATCCTCTTTCTTCAAGTCAACGTTTCCATTTCACCCTACGTTATTATAAATATTATGACAGGTTCCCAGTCATTGATTGTCTTAAAATGGCCAACATGGCCATTTGCAATTCTCCTCAAAAGGTCTTAATAGCGGCGCGCATTTTCCTCAGACGCGCAACCCATTAATTAAAATGTTCTCACTGATCCTAATGACTTGTTCCCTACAATCTTGATGTTAAAAATGTATTCCCTACAATCGTTTTAAACAGCCTAATCCAATTCATGACACATGTTACAATGCATTATACAGTAGATTATACGTTTGTGACGGGACGGTTAGTTAAACAAACCGGTGCTGCGAAAATGAAAATCCAAAAATATTTATTTTAATGATGCTTAACTACAGAGCTAATACTAATCGTAAGCATTTTAGCAATCAATCACCCTTACTCTCTCAGTTCCTACAAATTCGGTATTGCATTATAATCTTATTAACTCTTAAAAATGGTTCATAAAATGAAACATGCCTCTTAACAGTATTCTGATATTTCAGTTTTGTCCTTTTCACAATAATTTTTGATGAAATACGGCTTTTAGTCTCTTAAGACTTTCTCAATGGAACCTCTCCAGTAAAAAAGGAAAAATATCTCTAAGAAATTTCGTGGCGCTGCAAAATGCAATCTCTTATTACATTTCAATATTATACCTCCAATACATTATGCAAAGATAAACATTCCCTTGGATACTTGCAGGTATGTACACGTAATAGTAAACTACGATTAGTATCGGCATTGGTAGGTCTTTATTGGCCGATATCGATACAGACCGGCCCAAAAACGACATTTCTGCTCGCACACAAAGACGAATCCACCTTTTATTCCCATCAGTTTCCGTCGCCCGTTCTCTTCACACTTCGAATTTTCCCAGAGGGGAAGAGAATGCGGCTGTGGATGATAAAAATTTAGCAAAAATTGATGTATAAAAAAGAGAGCTTGAGAGGGAAAGAATAGGCCTGATAACCGTCAGAGAGAGGAAAAAACTGCTCAAAAGATTGATATTGAATTGCGGAAAGATGCGTCAAATGTAAATTCCGAATGAGAAAATCGCTCAATTTCCTCTCCCCTCCCCATCCACCCCATCCCAAAAATCCAATGTCTTTCTGTTCCCCTTTCTAGAGAGAGGATACGGCTGGTTGTCGAAAAGCATTAATGCTCTGCGGGTGGAATATATATGCAGATTTTCATCCAATTCTTAAAATGTGACAGACGGACTACTCTTCTTCAGAATGTGCACTAAGTAACGCTCAGTAATTTCAATGACAGGAACAGTTTCATTTTACCTTCTAGCTATGACATTCTAGGCATCAGAAACTACACATGGCTGCGTTCAAACCCCAAGTTACACTTCTACTGAAGTTAAACACCTGTTTACACCTGTTACTTTGACACCTTTTTCAAAAAACTCGACTTCATGAAAGAATTTGAACTGAACTGATTACAGAAAGAGGGCTTATGTGACGAAGCACTAGAAAACCATCCCTAGAAAGGACGTTGAAACGTGGGCGATGAAATGCAGGGAAAATTGACCATCGCACAAAATATGGGCATGATTCCTCATTGTAATTAGAAATTCAAAACACTAATAAAATATTACTTTACAGATTACTTATTAACATGCTCATCCCAAATTGGGAGCCGTAAAGACAGAATTTCAAGTGTATCATTGAATACATTGGACGGGATGAATTGTGAAATTCGGGGCCTTTTTCGCTTTCAGCTCGACAACGTCCACACAGACTTTCTCTGCCCATTTTTTAATCTGTAACTTTTCCCTTGCCTCTCTAACCACCTTTCCGGGCTGTTCACAGTGTATACTATGCATTAATTCAGTGGTCATATGACTGTCAAAGTACACCATCATTCATTGAGTAACGTCAACTACGGAAACGTAACATCGAAAGATAATCAATATGAAATACTAATGATAATGAAATGAAAACAAGTGCGTGAATATATATTTCATGAGCACTTTTACAGCCATTGGCACATTTTGATCAAATTTAATAATTTTCTCCACACAAACTACAGATTTTGATTTATAATTGAGGAGGTTGACCTTTACTCATATGGAAACCTATTTATTCCAAGGATAATTATGGAAAAATATTGCGATAGAACTCTGTGATATTATAGTAAAGATGACAAATCTTTTTAAAGGCTTAAATGTATATGAGCTCATTTTACGGTCTTCTTCAGATCTTCCTTGACATTCGTTCATATGTTGAAAGAAATCCGGCCAATAGTCTCTGAAAGTCACTAGCCCACTAAGGATAGTCAAGTACAGCGGCAGTCACGTGTACAAAGCATGACGTCAAAGTTGGAGAGACCCACGAGGCAAGGGCTGGTGGCAGTAGCGGACGGCAGAGGAGACAGGCACAAGGACCACTACCATCGTAATTGAACTGTGAGGGTGGAAAAATTCAAGCTATGCAATACATGGTAATGCTTGAGATCCTGACAAAGAAGCAGTGTAATGCACTGCTAATGTTCACCACTCCTTAGTGCAGAATTTTGAATCTCAGAGGGTATTAGAATTTGCGTGACTTACAGACTCAGTATTTTGTATTTAGAAAAGATGGCTTGCGACCATGAGAAGCCTGGAAGTCAGTCGCAGAGACTGGCGATAATACAGTGAAATTCATTAAAATGCGCAATGGGTATTATGGAATTGCATGAGACAAAACGTACATAAACTGGTGTGCTATCTCAAATATTAGCGTGATCGAGAGGATACTCGAATTGTACTGTTGCATACATTACTGCTTTAAAACATACCTATCATAATTAAATATCTTTCTCGGTCATCGCACCGGGTAAAATTTTCTAAATCCTACGACGTTTCGGAAAACGACTGGCCTTCCATTCTCAAGGTGTGTATTCGAAAATGCGAGGTGTGTTCGAAAATATTACCCGGTGCGAAGCGCGAGAAAGATATTTAAACATATTACACCGGGAAAGGCTTTAATCTTTTAATATCATAATTATTCAATGGACGAACTATCGACATCATTTGAACAATTTTGTTTAAAAATTAACTAAAGTATTGATATTTTTTTAATAGTTAATAGTCTCACAGTTGAAATTCGACAAAATTCAACTCGACAAAATGTGAACGGAGATCCTCCAGAAGACGAATTTTTGTGTTTTTCCTACAAGCTACTCCCTTTTATCATGCTTTGAGTCACAATAAAGGTAAAACTCCATGCAACATATATTAGCCTAAACTGTATGCATTTTGCTGCCATATTCACGAGTACGAGTACTCGTAACAGAGTTTATACGATACCACGTAAAGGCATGTTTCTTTTGTGATTCCAAGACCATTTGAGAAACCTACATGGATTACTAAGTAGGTATTTTAACTTGAAGGTTTTCATGCAAATGAGTTGTATTCACAGTGCAAGCGAGCATCTTATCGTCTTAGGTACTGCATAACTTGGTCAAGTTCTCCTATCTGGAGCGTGATGTCAGGAATAGAAAATCGTCGGAGAGTGGATGGATGTTGAGATCACCTCAGCCGGTCCATGCAACGGTCTCCGCGGGACGAATTTGATGAATTTGAGTTCAAATCTCGGTCCAGGTTTCTTAAATTAATTTCCCTATGATAATATGAGTCTCCTCTTAAATCCTCAGAGGAATAAATCACTTTAGGTTACGAGTAAGAGCTTACACTTTTCGCAGTTGAGAATCAGCACATTTTTACTATATTTTTAAGGGTTTCACGTAAATAAGGAATTGATTAAAGATAAGATAAAATGCACCCACTTCTGTCAAAAAAGGTCAGATGGCAGCGTTAGAAACCACACAATAATTGTCTAAATTTCTGGACCATCCGTAGCGCAATTCATAGCACATTTTGGTGAAGTTATGTACGAATCTCCGTCCAGGCGGCTGATGATTTTTTTCACCGTGAACACAAGTGTTTTCCCTTTAAATATTCAGTTGGTGAATTTTTCTTAGATTGTGAGTTGGTTTTAGTCTCAATGTAAATTTTGACATAAGCTATATGTAACTAAGACTTCATTTTCTTAGGCCAAGACACTATCAAATTCTGACGAAGGCTACGCTCAGGCGTTTACTTTCCGTATTTCCTTCGAGCAAGATTTTCCCAGCGCATCTCGTCTTGATACCCTTCAGGGAAGACAAGAGCAATAAAGCCACGGGACGCGGAGTAGACCCGTGTGCACTTGAAGAGAAATCCCCGGCACAAGACTCCCGCTCCTGTCTCTACACTCCCGCGGCGTCATAAGAAATTGAAGCGGAGCTCTTATGCAGTCGCACGGCACACAGCGTCGCAGACGGAGGAACACATTACCTCCTCCCACTTCCTCTGGGCCACCCAGCCCCTTTCCACTCCACGAGAAGACGACCTCCGCCAAGAGAACTCTTCTCTGTGCCTTTTAACCAAAACATAGGCCGACACATGCCTATCTACCTACATACTAACTGAATAAGTTCTCCAAAACTCGCGAAAAACTTCGTAGATTCCTTCGCAAACAATTCCAAAAAATATGATTAAGACATATAGCACGAAATTATCCTGACTAAAAGTAAAAATTTAAATTTTTTCCTAAGGAATTACAAAAGCTATGTGACATCGAATTTTGAACTAAAAATAAAACCACATGCCACCGCTTCTTGAGCCAAAGAAATACTTAGTAACTTTTCGCTGGTCAATTAAAATACATGCATGTTATTATACACTATTTTGTCTCATATCTCTTGGAATGGTAATTTTGAATTACTGGTGACTTCCTTATAACGCAATGAAAATTATAGGAAGACTTGCATCAGCCTATTTCAGCTACTTCGTTTACGGGCTTGTTATATATTTCAATTACCACATGTTGTGCTCGACTTACAACGAAACTGAATGATATAAGAGTCGTAACAATAGTTATAGTGAGCGGCAATAAGGCATGGTTAATCCCCATTTTCAAATTCAATAGTGCTACTTTGCCATTTAATGCTAATTTTTTTTCGAAAGGCTATCTAGGCCCCATATTTTTAACTATTTCATGACAAGCTTTTCTAACGACGCCCAGATGTATCTTTGCTTGCAAGAAGCAGAGTTCACGCACAGATAATATTTGAAAACAAAATTTTCATAATTATTGTTTCCGAGCATCTGTTAGGGTATCACAATTAGTTTGCAATCATAATCTGAGATCACTTTCAACACCTTTCAACTTACGTGGGCTTTCGGTACATAGGAAAGGAATGCTTGTTTTGGGATATGGAGATCTGGAGGTCTATAAAAATTAAATGTCCTTCTGACTCTGTCTCCAATCTGGGTGTAATAAGTTTAAAAATTCTAAAAAATTAGTAGCTTGCCGGTATATACCTGTCCATCAGAATAAAATATCGTCCGCGTATCTGTACCAGCAAAAAACATTAGTTAAAAGATTAAAAACTGAGTTTAAATGTTATTGTTCGAGATAGTCCATAAATATTTCCGGTTTTAATGGAGATATTGGTGACCCTATGGCTAATCCCTCTTCGTGGCGATAAAATTCCATTGAATGAAAAATAATTTTGATTTGTACAGACCTTTGAAATGGTCGTTACCCCCCTCAATACCGGGTTAGTGGCTGAATTCCAAAAATGTCCTTGACAATTTTCAAAGTATCTCTTATGGGAACTAACGTGAACAGATTCTTTACGTCAAATGATAGAAGTTTCAAGTTTGATGAGATGTTTAATTTACTAAATGTTTAGTAAAACTTTCAGATTTCTTTATACCGTATTTAGGCAAAATTTGGAGAATAGGCGGAAGATGGTGTTCACTTTAAAGGCTAGTTTGTGTGTCGGTGATCCAACCCCTGATATGACTGGACGAATGGGATAGCTGCCCTTATGAATTTTGAGTAGTCCATAGAGTCTGGGAGGAGTGGGGTTCATTTGGCCAAGGTAAACTTTTTCTCTATTGCTGAATAACGCTGAACAAGATTTAACGGTTGATTTAATGATTTAATCTAGTGCTCTTCATTTTAATAATGCAGTTCCATAATATCTCGCCCAAAACTGATGACTTCAAATAATATAAAATTCAAACGAGTTGGCATACGGATTTTGTGCGAAACCATTCTTCATCATGTAATGATTTAGTTCCATCGTAAGACATAACAATCAGCAGCATCAGAATAAAGAATAAAACACATCACCTAAGTACTTGTATTTTACCCCGGATATTAGGCCGAGAACTCGAGTGGGCCATGTTTCAAATATTCGCATTCCTTCTCTAAGTATCATAATAGCACAGTAATAATTTTATAATAACTCCATTAGACCATGCATAGTGCTTAAAATTTCTGATACATTCTCTTGAGATAATTTACATAGATCCCGAGGTACCCAATATACTCAAACCTACTGATAAGGGTAGGAACTTGGATCATTGCACCAATGAAAGTCAAGGGATACCAAGCAACATTACTGCATATTTTGGATTTTGAGAGGGCAGAGAATATATGCCTACCTTTGGGCTGACATAAACCCCTTACCCAGCTCCTGCTACGCTTTTTTATATTGAAACCTCTGCTTGAATTAAAAACCCTGTCTCTTGCATGACATTGACGGGCCGCAATATAACGCACTTATTATCTATTATATCCCATTTTACTCTTCATCGAAGGAAACGAGATTTTCTTGGAGGAAGTCTAGGGCTTTAAAATGACATTATTTTATAAATGATCGCACAAGACATTGCTAATAATTATCAGGGAAATGAAATTTACAGAAGTAAAGTCTTTCATTTTATAAATTCAGATGTGAATTTTGGCCAAGAAAAGGCCAAAAATAAATGTGTCGAATCAAAACAAAATTGGTTGAAGAAAAAAACCTCTGGCTAATGTTTTTTTCACACTAAATATCAATAATAATTGATAATCTTGGCTTTAATCAAAGTTTCACAATATCTCAGTTTAAAGATTTTTCTTGTCATCTAATTGATAATAATCCTCGTTCAAAATAATACAGCAAATTCGCCCATCATTTATTTTAGTGTAAGTGATATTGATACAAAAATATAAAATTTTTGGGTACAGTAAAAGCGTCTCATAGAAAAACTAACATCAGACCATAAGAGTCAATCTAGGGCCCTTCAAAAGGAAAAGAGGTCATGAAGCAGGACTAGTACCTAGCCAAAAATACATTTTCGTACTAGAAGAATGAACCATGTTGAAATACTTTGTTTGCTCCTCCGAAATTTTAATTCCTAATTAGGTTTTAAAAAGCTTTCTTTGCAGGGTTATTTTACCATTTATCGATAACTTAAATACGAAAGATGAAAAAGTGAAGACACTAAAATTAGGAACACTCAACTTTCGTCCCGTATTTAAAGGCAAAAAAAGAAACTTAGTCATATAACGGTCCTTTTATGCATATACTACAAAATAATGGCAGGATTATTTTGTGAATAACGTTCAACATTAATTCTGTACATGGTATTTTTCATAGGGTATTTTCTCCTTCATTAAATTATGTTCATCATATTCGTCAATAGTCCTAAAATTTTCATTCACAGTAATACAGTTTGGAAACAGAAAATATTACAACACAATGTGAATACAAATCACACCTGAGAATTTAATTACTCCTAAATATAATTTTCACAATTTTCCTCATATGATCGATAGTCAGAAGAGAGTCGGAAATCGTAGCGCATCTTTAATCCTTCTCACCAATTCCAATTAGGCGGCGATTGGGACTTTTTCTTAGAGACTGAAGAATAAAATAAAACCTCAGGCTCTCGTCGGATTCCCCCATAATTTATTACTATTAGTTCGAAATTAAATTAAGATAAGGTTCCTGCATTTGAATAATTGCCCACTAACCCGTTCCGTCTTTGTTAGATAATTGGTTTCCACGCAGTCACCGAGCGAAGATTAATCGGCGGCTTTAGAGGAGAGAGAGACGGCAAATGTCGGTCGCCAATGATCCGATTAACACCTTCTTTGAAGAGATATGCTAATGAGAGGCGTTTTTTTTATCACATCTGCAATGAGGAGTAATTATCTTTTCTTTAGCATTCATTGGATTCGTTAAGCAAACCAAAACTGACTACTGCCAGAGGATATTGCATTTGTTTACAGTGTAACCTCACGGCAGCACTAATTCAACTAGTGGGGTACGCGTTACCGGATGCAGCTTAATAGATTTCTTCGTGAAAATAAAACCAAAAGTACTTTAATCAAAACATATAAGAAGATGCATTAATTTCACCAAATGATACTGTGACGCCGGTTAATTTAACTGTTCATGATATGTAAAGTCAGTCAATCAAAATCAACAAACATTAGAATCAAAATAAATCATTTAACTTGTGTGTTTCTGAAATGCAAATTAGACTGTTCAGGGCAGTGTTATACATCAGCAGGATTACATTAAAGTTAAGTTTGGTTATAATGGAGTATAATGAGCCAAAACGTGGGTTATTTCTGCACAAACTTGGCTGTAGAATCTCATATTGTGACATCTCTAGGCTCCAAATAAGATATCAAACAATTTATCAAACAAGTCGATCGTGTATTTTTATCCTTATTTGTGTTAGATTGTATTTATGGGCATCGTTTCCGTGGTTTCACTAATGCTGTTAATGCTGTCGAGATCCAGCGGTTGAAAGTAACGATGGCGAGAAATAAATATTTTAAGGAAACGCTGAGAGGATCCTTACGTTGAAGTAGTGAGTTCATTGTATGAGATTCTGAACTTTAAATAACTTCAAACATTTTGTTGTTCCGGAATAAAGATAATAGCTTCCAAATTTTGTCCCGAGACTGTTCCTCGAATGACATTATCTTCTTTCTTTAGAATATGCCGTCCTTCGAAATGTATGTAAGGGATGAATATAATGAAAATATCAAATTCAAAACAAAGGAAATGTGTTTTTTAAGTGTACGTGATGCTCTATGAGCCAAAAAATATAGCTAACTAAATCATTTCGAGGAACTCACTCTGGACTCGTGATATATTCACGCCGTGAGTCGGTTGACGGGTGAAATTGCCTAATGAGACACGCTGATTCCTGACAAGAGAAACGAAAATTCGTATTGTTCACAGGTAAAACCTCACTCATTCCCGAGCTAAGAAACTGATTATATGTTTGGTTCAGCTATCACAGCGAAAATCACACGAAATAAATGCATCACAATTCTCAAGAGAAAACATATAATACTTCGAAATGGGACCACCTGGCCGCTCCTGGCCGTGTAATGCACAATGTTGAACGTCCATCTCAATATTGGAAGCAGTCGGATGCCCAATACACCGATGCACCGGGCAGGGAGGAGGCTATCGCACGCTCACTTGAGGCAACATTCTTCAACTCTTCAGCAGCTGTTGGTAAGGATGCCATCTTTTCACTCAGAAATGCTGCAAGAGTGTGAAATTCACAGTGGAAGAATCATTCGCCTGGACTGGGATTCGAACCCAGATCCCTCGATGTCACGCCGAGTGATCTTACCAGTTGAGCTACCCAGGGGTCCTCTCCCACTTTGAATCTCATGGGGGCCTTATGGAGAAAGTTGTCCTCACAGGTACCTAGCATGTAATGCCATAGGTATATGCGAGCGCAATGCGCTATTGTCCACAGGGTAAAACCCAACATTAAACACAAAGGTGTTTACATTGGAAATTTTTAATGAACTACGGAAATAGTCACGCAGTAACATTAACGGAGTCACCCGCTAGCAAAATCGAAGGATCTGGGTTCGATTCCCAATCCAGGCGAATGATTTCTCTACTGTGAATTTCACACAGTTGTGTGATCTCTAGCGGATGACTCCGTCAAAGTCACCATGCGGCTAGTTACGTTGTTCCTTAAAAATGACAGTAATGCTGCGTTCACAAGGCTATTTGTCTGAAATAATGAATAAAGATACTAAAAAAATTTAATCATCTAAGATGTTTTGATGATGCAACTTTAATGCTTGTGCATAGAAATGTTCTCTTTTCCTGAAACAAGCATTTTAAAAGCCCTGAAACGCCACAGGAACATAGTATTTCTTATTGCATTCGCTTGCTCTTAACTTGCTCGAGGCGGACCCTGGTGTGGCGGTGAGGGTAACGCTAAATTTCCAATAGTAGTATAGATGTGCGCAGGATTACTACGATAATACGCACGAAAGTAGATTAAGAGAGACATAACTGATTACCGATAGTCGATTGTAATCGGAAGTTTACCCATAGAACAGACTGACTCATCCGAGGCCAAATAAATAATTGACCTACTTTTTCGTCGTGCGTTTGTGCGAGTTTTCATTTCATGTCATCCTAGCAATCATTTCAAGTCTACAAAAACGGTCATAAAACCAAGAAATCAACCGATTCTCACATTTACACCAGAGACAAACCACTTTTTCCCATCACCAATATAGATGAAGTGGTGAGGATGAATGTAAAAAGTTAGAGAGAGATTCCCAGGCTTATCAATCCTTAAGGAATCACCTCGCGAAATTGCTTCACAGATTTAGGCCCACGTGGTTTTGTTTTGGTAACCCAGTTTTCTTACAAGGACTGGCTGCAAATGAAATTCAGCCATAGGAATTGGTGAGAATGACGGGAAAGAACTCAATCACGGGATTTCTCAGACCGGCGGGCGTAATTCAGCAGTCACGAAAAATTACTATGGGGGTCAGCCATGACTTGCATTCACATCACGAGCGAAAAAAGTCACTCATGTAACAAGCTGATGATGTGAACAAGACATAATATATAGTTCGTGAAATCTATGAAATAGATGTCTCTAAAATAATAAATAGTATTTTTAATTTTATTTAAAAAGTAATTCCTTATGATCAAGGGCTACATCATTCATAAAGCCGTTTTTAATTTCTTAAAAAATGACTTTTGGCGTAAAGAAGATAATAATCAGTGCCAAATAACGGATAGCCAATTACAATTTAACTTTTTATGATTGACTAAAATAAACAATTAATTTTTGAGCTATGACAGCCAAATCGATGCATGAATCCGACGAGTTGCATCCCTCATGAAGGGCCCACTGTATTCCGTGAGTGAAGCGCCGCGGGTGTTTGAATACGAGAGAGCCTCATCTTGCCTCGAGTGAATATACAATTTGGCTGAAACCACCGCTCTCCTCAAGATAAACAAATCTTTGGCTAAAGTATGAATAATTCACCACTAGAATATTCTCTCGACGACAACGATTTGCTCAGAATGAAAATGTTTTTCACGTCATATATTCAAATACTCGTTTCTATGCTATCTCTTGTAGGCGAACGATGGTCACATTAGAAGTATTTTCCATTTTTACCATATGCATTTTTACCAATATACTTCCACGTTAGTTGAATTGGGAAAAATTTAGGCGCCTTAACACACTGTTGAAAATCCAGAATCATTGTCTCAAGCCTTATTTTACTAAAAGCCGGGAATGATTCACAATAAAACTTATTTTCATATTTCTTAAAACATGTCAACTGGCTAAAAGTTGATAATTATCGGTACCGATTATAGATGCTCCATCTACAACCGATAAAAATAATGTCGTTTTAGTCACTAATAATTTCTTTACAATGAAATGAGAAAATAATAAAACGCCTGAAAGTGTACAGGCTTCGATTCGTGTTTGACTTCGATTAATTGTAAGTTGCAATAGCGCTCACGATGGAGTTCCTGGGTATTTTTTCCCACTCCATGCCAATATTAATGGCAGAACTAGAGGTAGGTACATAAACTAGGTAAATGGAGGAAATACTGATGCTTATACTGCTATATAGACTGCCATTTTCAAAAGTCCGAAGAAATTACAAGCTGTGATTCCATATCCTATTAGACAAAGAAAAGGCCACACGCTTGAATTAAAGTGGCTAAGAAAAAAATTATGGAGTTAAAATAAAAGTATTTGTTATATACCTTTTACGGACAATATCCTTTCACCCTAAAGAACTCCTTTATTATTTACGTCATCATCCAATCGGACCAAAACGGTTCAAATCACAAAGCCCCTTTATCCAGCCGTTTGAGCTAAATGAATATGTCCATCAGGATTCCAGAAGAAATGGATTACACTCCTTTGTTGAAGAAGACTTCAATAATGATATAATGACGATTTTAAAAAGTAAATGGCATTCAAAAATGTCAATAACCAGGGAAAATAAATTAATTTAAGTCTTCTTTTGATGTAAATAGAGCTACATTAAATTTTTCAACAGAATATTCTGGAGAAGACTTCAATAATAATATAATGACGATTGTAAAAAGTAAATGGCTTTCAAAAATGTCATTGACCAGGGAAAATAAATTACTTTGTCTTCTTTTGATTTAAATAGAGCTACATTGAAATTTTCAACAGAATACTCTGGAGAAGACTTCAATAATGATTTAATCACGATTTTAAAAAGTAAATGGCATTCAAAAATGTCATTGACCAGGGAAAATAAATTACTTTAAGTCTTCTGTTGATTTAAATAGAGCCACATTGCAATTTTCAGCAGAATATACTAAAGGAATAAAATTTATAGGATTTTTCAGAATTTTTACAGACAATCAGTAACTAAGCGCAGAAAATGTTAGCGTTTTACGATCCGAAAATTTAATATCAGCCTGGAGCAAAACATTTTTCAATTTTAGTTAATTACGGTCAATAAAAACAAAAATCTCTCTCGATGTAATAGAAGTCTAAATGTACTAGATATGTCTACTTTAAACCTCAAAATGGGCAAATAACAAAAATAAATTCCTATTTCCGAGAATCTAATAGTAACATAGAGTCCTATGTGATCAATTAGTGAGATTGAAATTTTAGTGAAATTACTATATGTCCCAAAGGTAAATATTTGAAATTGCATCTTTCGGGTTGATAAATTCACGATATTTCATATGCACCCTCTGCAAGCCTTTCAGCGAATAGGGAAAAGGAATGACGGTAGTAAAAGAAAACAAAAGGCAAAATTAACTGAAAAACATTCGCGGATTGCATTGAAAATATGATATTTCAATGATACTGTGTATACCATATAATATCTTTAAAGATGATTATCAATATAAATATGCCACAGGCAGTATTTTTAACTACTGATAGTTATGTGTTTTCTCACATAAGTCTTCTCGAAAAAATTCCTATTTAACTTATTTTTAAGATGAGGTATTGGCTGGCATGAATTGAATATGCTCGTATTGAACTCCACACATTTATTTTACATATAATGTCCGTCGTACACTCAAATGCGCGTTATAATATGTCCATCCACTAAATCAATACCCACTCTTGTCTGCGATCCCCTCTCACTTAGAGTGCCCAACGCGAAGAGGCGTGCTATGAGGAACAATTTAACTGCACAAGGGTATCCACGACGTTAATCCATTCGCCTCTTAATTTTCCTAGCAATTTCTGGCCCTAAGTTCCTATTTAATTTTCTCAAAATTTGCATTTCATTTTTATTTTTTATCTCAGGCTGAAGAGCACCTTTCAGAATAAAATTTCTTCAGTGGTTGAATTATATAAATCGTATTTTTAAAAGGATTATAAATGGTGTAATTGTTCACATTTATTAGTTACACATTAGTTATAAACAAATTAGGAATAAATACGTTTCTAACGTGACCGGCGACTCGCCGGCTCTTTACCTTAAAGTAAAGAAAGACAGCCCGGCGACTCACCGGCTCTTTATGCGAATTATTGTTCTCCGTGAAAAGGAGACACGACGATACGACCCCACACCAAGCCTTCAATCGTTCGATAGTTAAAGTTCTATCACATCCCGATCAGCAAAGAATGCGACATCAAATTTAACGAGAGCGTTAGTGATACAGCAAGCTACATTACGATTCAGTGCAAATAGCAATTATCGTTCTTGGTCTCAGCCGATATGTACAAAGCTAACAATCGTTACCCAACATTTTCAGTCAATATGTACATATTTCCGTTTCGCGGGTATATAATAACGGAATGGGTCACCGTTTTCATACTATACACACAGGATCGTTATTTTGGTATGTCAGTAATTATATTCTATCAATATTATAGTTTTCTATAGCATGAAGCGTTATTTTCATGCCGAACCGCAAAGTGTAGCTGTTACGTTGTAGCCACGCCTTTCATGTATATAGCATTTCAAATCCGTTGGCAAAGATTGGCATGAGCTTTTTGCATGGATATGCTGTCGATAGAGACCTATAATTGATGCCAAAAACGGATCTTCTGACTGAAAAAACACCTGAAACAGTTCAGAGTTAAAACTATGCACAATATGAAGTAGATGCACAGGACTAGCAAGAAGTACACTGTACAGAAATACGCTAAACGATATCCTGTTTGATATTTCCATAATTTGTTCGAAATGGCAGCTCTAACTGCTAGGATTGTTTACAAAAATCATAGAGGGAGTTCACGCAAAAGTTAACAGAAGATCTTTCAGGAACGTAAAAGATGTACATCAGAGTTTTTCGGCCCTGGTTACACGTAATAAACCAGCAGCTCACTGGCAAACAAAATCTTGTCAAGTTACAAAAGCATGCAAGAGAAAAATAATTGCTAGTATTTGCAATTACCACGAAAAGCTACAATGTGACAGTTCTCACACTGCTCAAGTATGTAAGCAACGTTCCAAGGCACTCATTAGGCTTATTTTTTAATTTGTAGGAACATTCAAATTCCAACGAAATATTCCATTTATACGTCACTTATGTAAACTACTATTGCTATGTACATCTGAAGTTTGTGCTACTGGCTAAATCATTACCATGTGGTGACACCCGTGAAAGAAGTACTGCATTTGAAATTAGGCGCACTTGTTTGTATATTTACTGAAAGTAAATATATCCAACAAGGATGTTTAAAATAGTATCAATTCAGCTGAAAATAACTGATGCAAATACTAAAATAATTTATTGATAAAAATCGTCATTGCAGCAAGAAATCCATGAAAAGCTTAAAACAATCATATGGCATCTTACTTGGACCTAACTTAAACGGAAAATATCGAACTTGGCTGAACAAAAAAATTATTTCGTGTTGCATCATCGAACACTAACCTGAATATTATAAGTTATTCAAAACAATATACCTGCACAAATTGCATAAAAAGTAGTAAAATACTAAACCAAAATAACAACCTTCGTTGTACTTGGTATGTGAAAAGTCCGGACATTCCACTACTAAACCAATAAAAATAATTAGGGAGCAAAACAACCAGTATTCACAGAGGTTAATAATTAAGAAGAATTGTCTCACTTAAAATGGATTGATGTAAAACAGTAATATCCTGTTAACCGTCAATCTTAATTTACAGATACACTTGCAAACGTTTTAACATTTTCTTCCAAGAACAAAGAAAAATAATTAAATGTTTAATTGCTTTGAATTTAACATGGCAACCATCTCATTGCAGTCTTTCTGTATGGTACGAATAGTACAAATATGCTAAATTTATTGATTTAAACAGAAAAGCCTTTCCTATATTTTTGAAAAGAAAATTTGACATTTTTCGCGAAACAATCGGAATATAGCCTTAAATAACAATAAAATTGAAGGCTTGAATATTTCATAACATAAAAATACTCCATAGATTAGTACTTTGTAAGACAGCTTCATCACAACTTCATTTATAAATAACTTACATAAACTTAATAAAATAGAAATATACTTATGGATAACAAGAACACCACTAAATTTGATGGAAATTAAAAATATATGCCAAATCATTTGAAAAAGTATATTTAAAAAGCATTTATTCTTTGATGACTCGGGGAGAATATAGAAAAAGGGGACATAAATACATTTCATTGAGGAATCACGGTTTAATGAAGCAGTGCACATTGTGACACGCACTAGGCTCAAGCTCTTTTAAATTTAAGCCTATATACAAGAATTTATCTGAATATGGCATTAAAAATGGGGAAGATGATATATTTAAAGTTAAAATTTGAAGAGCATTGAATAATTCTTGCATAAAATACGGATATGAGTGAATTAAAACAGGGAAGAGATAAAGGAGAATATTCACATTTGACTAGGTAGACTGTTAATTATTAATACAAGAACGCAATTTGAAACGTGTTGGTTTTCAAAGCACATTCCATAGAAAATGAAAAGAATGGATTAATTCCATTTGAACAGAATGTTTAACTTATTACCGAGTGCATTTCGATTATTTTTTTGCCTCCAGTCTATGCATTTTCGATGGCTCTAATTGAAAGGATCCTTCCGGGAAAATGAATATCATCTGCTCTAATTCACGTTTCTCAATACGAATACATCACAACCAAAGCCTTTGCCGAAATTAAAAAAAGTTTTCTCTCTGCTTTCCTTTCAAAGCAGTCCCTTGAGTCATAAATGGGAGGGATTGCTACTGGATTAGTTTTAATTCATCATGCTTTCACGCAAGCCCGTCCTTCCCCTTGAAATAGTAATTCAGTTCCTAATTACCAACATACTCCCCAAGTATAAACCCACCTTCCTCAGTATCCCATTAACTCTAAATCCAATAAATTTTTCTCTAACCGCGTACGAGACACAATACAATTGTACACAATACAGTACAACCCGCATACAATTGGCACATCTCATAATCTAATGAAATGATTCACATAATTTTTTCTTACATTATATCGCAAGTTGGCAATCCGAAATATTAGATAGTTAAGAGGCACGATACAATATGTTACAAATATCGCTAATCGACCACTCACAATATCGCATCAACCAAAATTCCCTCCCGAAAAATTCAACCTCGCATTTGAGGCATTTTTTACTGGGTTCCACACACCCCCATTTCTACTCTAATTCGCCATCGTCTTTTCTCCGACGCGGCGCCGCCGACGCTACCCTCGTTTTTATCGCGCCAAGGAACAATTAAACCCCGAGCCGCCCCTTATCTTGCCCCATTTGAACCCCCTTCTTGCCCCCAACCCATCCCTTTTCCCCATTTGACTCTTCCTTTCACTCACTTCGTCCCCCTGTTCCATTTCCAAGAGGGCTGTCCTTCCTCTTGTTCTTTTTCCTTCCTTCCCTTAGAGCAGATATCTTCCTCCATTGTCCCTTGCTTTTGTTTTTTAATCACCTACCACACTCCTTCATTACTTGTCTTCATTCCATCATTTCCTTATTCGACTCTTCCCATCGTCATTTACGCCGTCTCCGGCGTGTCCCAGATCGAGTGAAGGCGATGGAATGAGAAGATAATGGAATCCTTTGAACCCGAAGACACAAACGCGGTAATTCTCTTTAAGCCATCTCTAAACGTTAAGGAAAATGCTCAGAGAGGACTCTCCGATCAATGAAAAAACTAGACGTCGATTTATTTTGTAGAAAGAAGGTATTTCATGAGGAAGATGCAAATTTTTTACGTCACAGTTGTAGCAGTTACTACCAGGATCGACCGACATATCGAATTTCGCCATTAAGGTAGTCCGAGCGAGATAGTTCTCTAGTCATAGTGGAGGCCATATTTGAATTACACGTTTTAATTTCACCAGATGTATTACACACACACACACACACACAAATTCCACTAAATTCACCTCATTAATAACAACCTATTCCATCCTTCCAAGATGACTGTACATCACACACTTACCGCTCTATCAGGGGAGTCAGTGAACTCCTACGACCCAAACGACCCTTGTGGCGGCGGGCGACCGACAGAAACTTGCTTCAATCGTTGTCTGTTTAATATGTTTAAAGGTATGAAACGACAAGTTATAAACACAATATGGAGAAATTTAGTTAAATTTAATCCGATTCTGTTGACTACCATCACTATATGTCCCGCATTGAATGTGTTAAGGTAGTCCGAGCGAGATAGTTGCCTAATCATAATGGAGACCATATTCGAAATATACGTTTCAATTTCTCCAGCTGTAGAACAGATCAATAAAATATTGCATTATTAATGGTGAAATAATATTTATATGACAGAAATTGTAAGTAATTAAATGAAAATATCCAAAGAAGTGTTTAACTTGACCCATTTTTTTTCGCGCGGTGCGTTTGAAACTCCTTCAACACGGAAGATTTTTTGTGATCCCGAAGAAATTACTGCGGTGACAATATGTTACATTTTCACAAATAGTTGAAAAACATACAATCTATACGCTGTTAGCTTATTTTCACGATATCTAAGTGTTATAAATACCTCATTTTGTAAATAATGTCACTCTGTTGTGCATACACACATCATTTCTCACGCAAAAGGGCTGGAATTTTTGGCAAATATCTCCAAATTAATGTGGTTAGGGGTTGAATATTTGGTGTCATTAGAAGGGTGAGACATTTTTCATTAAAATGAGACCAAATTCATTGATTTATAGGCGAAATGATATTTCACTCAAACTACCTCAAAAAGTGTGGTGGAACGAAATGAAGAAGACCACTCAGGAAATAAATTATAGTTGGCATCTGGCTTGTTCTAGTGAAATATCACCTTAGGATCTACACTTTTAAGTTCACAACCGAGTACTGCTTGCTGTTGTCAACATATAGAAATTAGGAAGAGTGCCTTCATACATAAGGCTGTACTTAAGGAGAGATTAAATTCATGGAGGTTTTACCGTCCTCATAAATGGAAAATATGAAAATGATCCCTCTTCCCGGTTCGTGATAGTATGAATTTTTATGAAAATCGACCAAAAAATCAGTAACTGTGCGCCAATAGGTGGTTGAGACAGCACCGGGAAAATTTTTATAAAAATGTAGGAAAAGAGCCAGGTTGATTTTTTAATGCAAACAACACAAACCGAATCATCACGCATCTAAGGCAAATAGTGACCAAAGTAATTTATAAATTACATACGTCATATTTGCATTTATGATTATAATCTGGTAGTAAGAAAACTTTTCAAATATTCATGGATAACCCTCAATTAAAAACAACAAAATTAACAGCAACGGAGGCCATGCACATTAATAGGCACATACAAATATTTGAGGTTATATTTTTGGAAATTGGAAGCACTTCTCCTAAATCGGGGTGATATTTTTCAAGGAAGGGGTGTTGTTTTACATCTTACGGCTATCAGCCCTCAATGAATACATATAATTTATATCTTTGACAAAAATAATGTACAGAAAACAAGCTATTGATAATATTTCTGCTGAATCACAGAAACAGAACAAAAAAATTCGTCAACTTGAACAGTAAATATGGACCTAAGGCTCTTACTTTTGTTAATTAAGGGTGAGGTTAGAGATGAATTTCAGCATGAGTTTATGAAAATTAGGACATTATCACACTTAAGATCACAGGTAAATCATACATATACATATAATACGGTACAACGTACCGAAATGGTTAGGGAAGTTGTATAGATATGAGGATGACTGTTAAAACAGTAAATAACCATCAAAATATCCTCAACAGTAACTAACGAGACGCTTTTTTTTATCTTATTAATAAGAATAACCCAAATGAACAAGTTATTATTACAAGTTGGTTTTTCGTAGTGTATAACCTCAATTATAAGACCAAAACATCTTCCATGTCTAATAGCTCGTGACTGCCAGGACATGAATGGTGATCTCACCCATTATTGGCAGGTCTCGATATGTTAACCTTATTGGCCTTCACACATTCAGTATTTTTATTTAAACCCTTATTAATTGGCAGGTTTTCACAAGAAATATATTTATATTAATCATGACTCAATGTGATACCCCAATGTGTGTTCAACCCCAATGTGATAATTGTAGTTTTGCCTTGACTGTGAGACGTTTTCTATCAGAGAGCGATTGATATCAGAGCTTTACTTTAAAGGCTGAACCTGGAGCGATTAAAAATATCAAGGAATAACTCTCGAGTATCACAACCGGGATGTAAGGAGACTGGTGCTTAGAAAGACTAATCATATCATATACTTTTAATTCTTGCGCAATAAATTTTGTTTTGGCTATATTTCCGAATTTCTATCAGAAAATAGATTCTACAAGGAGAAAAATGGCCTATCTCAACTTTGACTCTGAAATGAAAAATCAGCCTTATGTTTTTACCTACACAACTTGATGTTACCTTGACCTCAATTTAATTAAAAGTATATTGGAAATTGTAAAACAATGCCTATCCATATACAAGCCTAAAAACCGGGAAGTCATAGAGAGAGCCTTTAAAAGGAAGATTTGAAGACTAAGAAAATTACCGCGCATATGTGACGAAAAGTCGAAGCGAGGGCTTTCTCGTTCTCTCTCAAATTAGACTTCAAAAGCTCTCTTTACTCGAAAGGTGGGAAAAGCTCTGTTATAGATTAAATTGGGTTTAATTTTTAAGTTTCTGTAGATTATTAAGGATGAATTGAAATACCATTACACCAGATGATCAACCAAAAAGTTATTTAGAAGACCTTGAAGAGGAACATTTTAAGACCTCGTAAATCAAGTGTATTCCATTAAAAAATCGTGATTTTATAATGGAATACACGTAATTTTGCAATGGAATACACGAGATTGTTGCCAAGGCTGCCAATCCCGACTTGGTTTCAGTATTATAGCGAACATTTTAAAGAAACAATCTTACATTCCCTTCTTCTCCTCGACGTGGTTACATCAAGATAATAAGCCCATTAAGGAGTAGTAAACATATAGTCCTGCGTGCAGTTAACTCGAAATAAATTTTCGAGTCCTCATTAAATGTGTGTGGGAATGTCAATATACTATGGTAAAATTCAGTGGGTACAATAATCCCCGTTTTGCCCGAGATAAGATTAGATGCAGTCTCAACAGTTCAACGCAGTAGAGTGACGATGACAAAAAATGGTAACGGAAAGGATTACTCTTTCAAACAAGCTCAGATAAGTAAAGTTAACCGTGTCATTGTATTTCATATCTTTTAGCATATATATTTATTTTATTATTTAATCGGCCATAGTTCCTCTTCAAACTATCAGGTTGTTAACCGAATATGTGGTACCGATACACTTTCTTTCACCTTCTGAATGAACGAAATACGATATCGTATATACACGTATTAATAAATAAATATTTACCAGACTGGCTACTATTTTACAAGTGCATTACATTGAGTGATTTTTTTATACTACAATCTTATGTGATATAAACTGAAGGAAATATAATAGAGGTTGTTTGCCATACCAATCACGGGATTTAAGCATAGAATCAATGAAGAATGGAATTGTCAAACCAAGGACATGCTCGGTAATTGTGAAATGAAGCTCTACGCTTTATGAATGGTTTATAAAAGTTTGAAAAAAAAATAAATTAAGAGTGATTCAATGGTTGTTTCCATACGTTGCCGTCGTTGAAATGCCTTTCCCTTTCCTCTCGCACTTGGGACCACTTACTCATTCTGATATTTTTTGCACTTCGCTAAATTAGACTTCGCTTCGCAGTTATCCCCGAGTCATTTGCTCACTTCCCCCGTCCCTCATCATTTGGCGCGTTCTTCATAGCGGCCGTTCTCGGGATGACTGTTACATTACCCCCTTCCTGCTCTCCTTCCGACTTGGAGGGCCCTAATGAGCGTAACGACGCGTCTTGGAAGATATAAGGGGCGACCGGAGAAAACAAGATAGAAAGAAATGCAGCAAAGGAAGTCACTATAAGAATGAGGGGATGTAGGGATGAAGGAGAAAAGAGAGAAAGGAAAGATGTGGGAGGGTCAGTGGAAAAAGAGAAGGAATGGCAACAACGGTCCCTTTAAAGTGGCTGGAGCGCTAATTGTGAGCCGATGAGAGCACATTAAAATAATTTTTCTAGTAAGTCGAAAAACATCTTGGACCTCACCTCACGAAAGTACATCTACCAATAAAGTATTTTCGGGATTTCCACCAAGTTAGGTAATTGTTGGCCGACGTTTCGATAGCTACCTCCGCCATCGTCCTCTGGGCGATGTCAGTTCCTTGACTGGTGCCTCGTGTCATGCCCTGAGGACGATGGCGGAGGTAGCTATCGAAACGTCGGCCAACCTAACCTAGTGGAAAACCCGAGAAGACATTATTCATATCATACGCCGGGAAAAAACCAAATCATATTAAAATAAATTTATTAATACGTACGCAGCAACCCTAAAGGTGGTAATGGTATGGTCAAATAAATGATACAAGAATTATTTTTAGAATTTCCGTCTCAATGAAAGCACTGTTATGACTTTAGTTTACGGCGCACAATTTGATATTTAGGCAAAAATCAAAAGAAAATACGCTATTTCATTCGACATACTGCCTTGTTTTTTTGAGGAACCAATGTTAATACTATGAAATGTAGGTTTACGCTTTTGGGAAAAAAATCTGTACACTTGCCATAAATTATTCCTACTATAGTCAAGTGCCATAAGGCTATGCGTTAAAGTTGAGTCCTTATCCAAATCAAGAAACCCTATCGGTAACATGTATTTTTTCGCCTTTATCCCCACATATTACTAATAAACAGACGAATGCAAGGCTCCACGCAAACCTGTACAAAAAAATAGTTTCAACCACTATCTCAGGATCTTATGGAATGACACTTAATTAAAACGTCTACTTAAAGCATGCAGTAATAAAACAAGAGAGCATGGATCATAAGATCTGCAGAGCGAGAAAAATAGGATACTGTTGAAATACTTGAATTATTGAAGAATAATTGAAACGAGATAGACAGAGGAGAATCACCTTCAAACTAATATAATGCGGAGTTGGGAAAAAAATTTTTGCACACATGAATCGATACATTTCTATAAATAATAGTAGTTTTCAAATGCTATTGAGGGAGGAAAGTGAAGATTCAGGTTTCAAAATGGAGCCAATAGAATGATAGAAATTAGAGCCAAACACTAATTTCCTAGGGAGGGAGGAAGACCAAGGATTTAACAAAGGTAAGAAAATTTATGTTTATCCTCACAATGTTGAACGTAAAAAATGTATATCGAACCTCAGTATCAAAGGAATGAAGAGGTATACTAGCAAAACAAGTTTTGTAAAGAAAGAACCAAAGTAAACCAATCTTAGAATTGGCAACTGCTAGTGATGACATGAAATACATATCTGAACGGATGCAAAGAGAGGATGGACGCGGGTAAGGACACAACCGAGGAATGGCACGATATTAAACGCAATCTCAATTGATTCTGGCTTTGTTTCGGTGGATTGAAAAATATTTTACAATAGAACCCTGAGCTAAAACTATAAATATAGCCAATAGATATGTTTTTTATTAGGAAAAGATATGAAAGGTGCCTTCAGCTGTGTTGAAACTAGTGTAGTAAGGCTCTAGACTATCATATTCATCCTATTTTTTGATAGCAATCATCTTTAACCGAGTTATTAAAAAATTCAATTCTTTCTAAATGCCTTTTAAAAGGAAAGTTACATTTCCAACATACGTCATCCACTTCGATAGAAATGCCATGCTTACCCTGCCGGGGTATACTTAAGATGTAAGTGAAAGTGGACGTATTATAGAATGTACTCATTTTTTTGAGTCATAGTTTAAACATCTCTCTTTGCTCCCTAGGGAATTAGTGTTTTGGTCTAATTTCTATCACTCTATTGGCTCCATTTTTAAATCTGAATCTTCACTTTCCTCCCTCCTTTAGGTCAGGCATATGAATGGCAGAACAGAATACTTTTGTCAAAAACCATTAAAAATACGGTTGATAGATAAAATTAATGTGCATGAATGCTGTCAACGACAGTTTATGATATTATGACGATGGAGTAACAACGTACATGATAATAACAACAGTAAGAACTACTTTTTCCCGAAGAATGGTGCGAGTAAATTTTTCTCGTGTAACTAACAAATTAACGTGTCCACAATTAGAAAGGTACCGGTGTTTAGCCCTGATGATAGTAAGCGAGATGTTGGCAAACATGGTAATATCGAAACGTTGGCAAACATGGTAAAGTTAACCCGACGCGTTACTCGAAAAGAAGTTGTAATTCATTACAACAGTATTGTAGAAATTGTGGTAAAGAGCTCACGTAACCCACTGGTACTCATTTTCAACACTTATAGACGATTTTAAATGACTTTCTATTAATCCACGTGTCTGCTGATAGTAAGTAAAAACAAAACCTTTGACTCAGCAACAAAACAAACATGAAGTAAATTTAAAATATTCTCCATTTCAGTTAAAATTAGGATTCTTCCATATTGAAAACCCCAAACTACCGATAAAAAATTATGTTTGGTGGCTATTGACGGTATTCTCTTTCTTTGTCAGAACACCTTTACTGCTGCTGATTTTTAAGAATTTCTAGAATTTCATGGGTATATAGCAAAAATAAGTTCAAGAGGAAATTAATGCGTTGTTTTCTTTTCATAACTAAAAATAAATTTATTAAAAACTTATTTTCTAATATTTATTTACCATTGATTTTTTCAATTGTTTTGAATGATAGAAAAAAATAAGAATATTTCAAAGAGCTATGTAGAAAACGCGGAACGGCACTTGGCATGTTAACTCACGTTTGAATGCGGACACATTTTTTACTACCAAGACTCACGACTGCGTTTTTTATTGTTACAGAAGCCTTTTCTTTGCGCGTTGATTTTTATTTTATTTTCATAAATACTGCTGAACTTCAGCTCAACTAAATGTTTTTTCTCCCATGCCTTGCAAATTGAGGAAATCACCTCGAATGATTTGCACAAACATCACTCACATTAAATTTTACGTAAAAAAAGCTTACGAAAAATAATTTAGCATACCTAGTCACGACATGACTTCATTCTTTACTGACTGAGCCACATTAGTTTAATAAGTTAATGCAGAGTATTACGGCCTTCAGGGTAAGAGCTCCGACAATTTAGTCTCCCAGCGACAAGACGCATGGAAAGAGCTCTAGCTTCTGCCACGCATTGAAACCCTATACATATCTATTACGCTGAGGGGATGACAGTCGTACTCTATTCAGCCTTTCCGCAGTTTTAAACGAAAACAAATTGCATGGCCTCTATTCCCATAACGACGTGCTGCCTGCGAAAATCGGGAAAAGAATGCAAAATAGAGCTTTAGAGGTTTACCAATGGAGTAAATGTGGGCGACATATTTCTTGCTAATCGAAACTATTACCAGACTATATTAGTGTTCCATTTCGTTTGTTTCCCCAAACAACAAAGGAAGGTAAAAGGGACGAGGGAATCTAACAACGATACAAATCACATCATATTACAGTAATAATACTAATTTTAAAAGTTCCACAATCCGTAATTCTGGGCCATAATTATATTATCTATCAAAGGTGCAAGATTGAGAGGTGGTAAGCCTGTCAATAACGATGATGAAATTCAACATTTATCATGGAGTAATTAAGTGAATTTTCCCTGTAAATACACATGGATCTCTCGTCAATACCATCAATTTTTCAAAATAATTGGGAGTTTATTGTTCAGATTGTTTTATCGCATTACATTTCGTATTTCAGGGCATTATTTTAACAGCCCTTCACTAATTAGACATATTTCAGCAAATATTTGAATCTTAAGCTTTCCCTTTCTGTCATCTTCTGCCGTTTTTAAATCACATTCCTCTCCTTCTCTACAGTTCGATTCCTTGTTCTCCCAACTCTCTGTAATGTTCAAATCTTCTGCACTTTCTTCTCCAATCAATTTTTCATTCTTTCTCCGCTAATTCGTTTCAGATGCTATTTGACCCCACAATGTTGGCACCTATTCGATTGACGCACTCGCCATCCAACTAACACTATCAATTACAATCCTCAAGCCATCTCAAAAGCCTTCAATTACAGCACGTTATCATTCCTGATAATCAAAATGATTTAAATACACAACAAGCTCTACGTTAAAGTTTAAACCAATCCTTATTTTTGTTATTGAGATGCAACGAATTGTATACTGCTTGTAAAATTTCAGCCAATACAATTACCCTTAACATACAATTATTGCCATTCCAATCGTCATTCTATCCGCTTTTCGAACAAATCATTTGATCCGGGTCGTTCCTCAACTAAAAAACCTCACTGCCACGCATGAAATGGGATACGAAGCGGAATTATCACACGCATTAACTAAATTGCTATTGAACGTTAAATACGTCGATTTGCCTTCCGTGATATGCCAGTAAAAAATTCTATTTGTGCTTACAAATGTTTAATTAAGGCTTTTGTTAACTCTACAGCATGTCATTTCCACAAGATTAGGCTTTGGTTGTCTTGTATACCATAAAAAAGCTACATTGGTAATCAAAACGTAGTTCCTCACCAGAGAAATTATTTACAAGATATAACTCTCGAAAATGCTGCGTTTATTGGTAATAAATCCTATTATTTGTAAAAAAGTATGTATGAATCTGCGGAGTAAAATATATAATATTATTATAATTGGAGTTCATCCATTGATCGTTCTATCCTAAGATTGGTTCACTGCATCCCTCCATCCATCCCTTTTTAATGCTAGTTCCCAAACCTCCTGGTATCTTTCCCTACGTACTGTCTTTTTTATTTGGTCCAAGAAATTATTCCTTGGTCTTCCTACAGGGAATTTTCCCCCATTTTACCTTCAATTACGTTCTTCAAGTCAATAGAGCAGGCGATTAAAATTGAAGTACTGAGGATCAGTGGAATGGCTAGCAATGGACTGTTTGTTAGATTGGCAGAGGGTGGATAGTAAACCAAGGTTGTGCTACCTTCACAAAATGAATAGGAAAAAGGGTTACTTTCTTCGACCATCCTAACTAATGGATAGATTACTATACTGGGAATTCTTCAAAGCTCGGTATTCTGAAATATTAGTTGGGTTAAAGGAAGAAAAACTTAGTTAATTTCCTTACTTTTCTTTCGAACTTTGACGACGCTGTACTAACATCGAAACCGGCTATCTATTATTTTAGTTAGGCAAACTAATTTTTATTAACACTTAAACTACGACAGTTACTTCACCCAACATTACTTATAAACAGTGATTAGGCTGAGTATAATTTAACGGTCTGAGTAGTATCCTTGTTGGATTCCGAAAGGGGATTGCATTTAATTGGAGTTGGATTCAGGATCGCGCGCTGTCCTAGATATGCAATGAGTTTACTACCCTCCCCCCCCCAAAGACCAGTCCCAATCGAGCCCATCTACTTTTTAATTTGAAAACAAAACGCATCACAAATTAACTGGTTAGTCATTGAATTTTATCAACTTAGTAGCGGCAGAATTTTGCTAGTTTTTTTTCTTTTTCATCTTCACTCACAAATCGACCAAAAAACAATCGAACTTCACATTTCATATTTTAAAGACCTACCCCGACATATCTTGGAATTACAGTAATCTTATAGATGGTTATATCTTTGCGCAGATTGGTTTACATTGAAAACATATACCTCCGCAAATCATTCATATCCGCAGGATCTAATCCGCTTACAATATTACATACGTACTTTAAGATATTTTACGCCATTTTCTTATCGTAACGTATACAGTGAACACATCACTGTTTATATTGCATAAATTGTCTTCTAGTCTCAAAAATATTAAAAATCAAAGTCTTTGCTTTTCACAGAATTATAGACCTCCACATATCATGCCATGGATTCCATTGCTACTTAGAGGATTCGAACTTTAAACCTCTGAAAGCTAGCCAGTACTTCAGTCAACATGTAAATTTGATTGATTTCCTAGTCTCTGAGTATCTTAGTTTTATAGTCCGGCCGGCTAGATAAAATATTCAAGTGTTGTTTCCCAAAAGAAAAAAATTGAAACGTGGTTTGTAAACGATTTGGCGACTACGAAAGGGCGAGGAAGTTTCTTTTTCCCTAAACTTGCCGCGTCGACCTTAACAGCAAGCCGGCTTCATTCACAGCCAGTGGCGCAGCCCGCGAGTGCAAATTAAGCAAAGCTAAGCTCGGCACTCATAACGCACAGAGAAAGAGCTGCCACCAGCCGAGCTCTCATTCTCCGTTCCCTCGGCAACGCACGCTCGAAGCGCTCGTCTCCACTGGCACCACCGACGGCGCAAAACCGAAAGAGTAAAACAAAAAAAAACAGTCGCACGCGCATGTCTTCCCCGCAGGGCATAAAATGAGCGAGCGTAGGTTTATTTGAAGAGACGTAATAGAATGAAAAAAATTATTAAAACAAGACTGATGTACGGCCTCTGCAAAGTCCCTTTTACTTCCGTCACGCAAAAGTGCCGTGCTCGGCCATTCGTTACATGCATTGGCGGTGGTGGCGGAGTCTCGAGTGTGCTTCGTGCCGTGAGCAAAAGGTGCCACACGGCGCAGAACACGCCGCCGGGCGCCGAAGCGCCATCGACTGCCGTGGCCGAGGAAAGAAGGAACATGGCGCGGAGAAAGAGATAGAGAGGGAAGTCGGTTGGTTTGCGGCGAAGGGAAATGTGACAAATCAAAAGAGCGTTTCCCTCCCTTTCCCTCCTCGGTTAAACCTTAACGACCGCGAACACTCGAGAGGGCACCGCGAGGCCTCGTCGCTAACGAGCTTAAAAAAACCACTCTCACCCCCTCAGCCTCCCTCGTCCCGAAAAACCTCCTAGTAGGGAGGAGTTTTTAGGGGTCATGCAGGGGACATATTTGAAACGAGCCAAAGAGGATAGAGATAGGGAGAACAGTCTACGGAGGGAGGTGATAAAAAAGCAGAGGGGAAAATAACAGGAAAAGAAGAAAAGGAAAATATAAACAAACGAGCTATGAAATTAAAAATGAAACAGAGCAGAACAAAAACAAACGTTTCGGTAGTCATATCAAAACTTTTGCTTCCGTGGTCACCACTACTTCTTAGCGAGAAGAATACCACTGTTTATTTTCAACGTTAATTTTATATTGCTCATCGAATTTCAAAATAAACTTATGATTAAACACGGCACCCTTCAATGTTTCAGTTGCATTAGTATAACTATTTTTTTCATGCCCATCTCTCAGACCCTGTTTGCCAGTTTTTAAATAAATATATTTCACAGTTCTATCGCGTAGTGAGAATTTAACCACCACAGAGAAAAAATGAATAATACTATATGTTAGGAACCGCCAATGCAGTATGAATATATATTGAACTGAAGTGGTAGAATTGGAATATGATGGGCACTCCGCGCAATAAACTAAGTATGCCAGAATGGTATATTAGTTTCATGTATGATCAACGTATCTCAATTTACCCACATAATAGGACTGGAAGCAGCAAAAAATAGCTGAAATATACATTTAAAAAAAAGTTATTCACGCTCGATCGACCGTGACATACACATGAACAAATCTTGACACAGCTTCTACCACAGTACACCTCAATCATGAGTTCTCAGATCTTAAATCTTTCTGTCAATAGCAAAGTCCTAATCCTGTCTTTTTCACGGCCTTTGGGTTGAGTATGGAATGGAATGCAGGTGTAAATGAATGAAGAAACCATGAAACAGACGTTAATAAAAACATATTAAGTTAAAAATATAAACATAAAATTAATTATGTTAAGAAAAACGCCGCGCGTGAAAGGTGTCCTTAGCATTAGAACCTATAATTACTCCACAACCAAACCTTTCGAAGAAAAAGTTTGCCTTTTAAATTGAAAATAAAATATTTCAAGACGTTTATTATGACAACAGTTAGGAAAAGTGTGACATGCTATGAGTCCACGGTGCAATATACAAACGCTTTTCCGCAATTTTACCAAATACATTCCGCAAGACGGTTAGTGATTTTAAGGTCTCAGAAATTTTTAAATTTTTATCGCCGCTGAAATAAATTTCGCACAACATTGTTATAACCTTTCCAGCACCCGCAGAGTAGAAACTATCCACGAAACAGAGAGAAATAAGGAATAATTACTCGTCAGGTTCTTACAACGAATTTTGTTTCTCAATTCTAACGGTTTTGAGCGTCGAAGTTTAATTTATGAAGTATCCCTGAAGAGAAAATGTACAGTGGCGGAAGAAATTAACGCAAAATTTTTCGCGCGCCAGAATGCGGCATTTTTGGGAACTTCTAGGAGCAGTACACACTCCAAAGACTGGCAACACTGAGGAAAACATCGTCTACCGCAAATATTTGAAATCCGCCTTGCAGCTCACATCTGTCGGAGCCTAGAACTTAGTCATCAGTCGCCTTATTTTTGAGCTTTCGTCTCATATTATTCGCACATTCAGTCGCGGTGCATCGCTGTTTGTTTCAGCATGGTTCTTACGTCGAATGATATCATTTACACAGAAAGACTGATTATAAAAAATATTCACTATCCCACCCAATTCAGTATACTAAATGCTAAAATCTTCATCTTCTACCACCAAGGGATATTTATTGTGGTCGACTTCCGTGGATCTTTTTGAATGATGCGTACTGCATCTGTTCCACCGAAATGATAGAAATCGAGATTTATCCGCACCAAATGTCGATACAAAAAAGATTTAATTGAAATAAGTATAGACTACGTGATGTAATTTTTCACGATTTTCCATTTGTAGACTGACGAAGTTCCTTTAACGGATATTTATTAAATTCAAAATGGATATTTATTAATGAAACGTTCTTGTCCCAATATAAATCCGTCCTTAGTTCGTCAGAATGGGATTAAACTATGAAAATATACGTAAATGTATATGATTTCACGAAATAAAAATAAATGTGCTCGCATCGATACCGAATAATCTAGGCATATTTTCTCGTTATTTCTTTCATCTTAACACAAGAAGCTTGATAACGAGCTGTCCACTGTTAAGCTTTATCTAGTAAATGCAGGATATACGAATAAACATTCAGAAAAGTTTATCCAAATTAGGTGCAGTTATGGATAACATATGGATGATTGCATAATATCTTATATGCTTAGTGATAAATTCGCCGCACATATGAAATTAACAAAAAGCCTTTTAAAAGACTTCAGTTTGGAGTAGAATATCATTTATGAAATAAATTAAATGGTAACGTTAATGTTGTAGCTGTCAGATGTATTTGGATAGCTAAAGAGTGGTCCGTGTTCGATTTTTAATGAATGCAAATGAGTTTTTATATAAACTTCCTCATATTGGCGATATGAATGAATGTAATGTGTAGCTGCAATGACTGGCTGATAATATGAAATTTTTTAAATACAAAGAGATAAAATTTGCCGAATAAAAATAATTTTACTTGACCAGAAATTGAATGAAAAACTCAAAAATGTCTCGACCAGGGGTGGGATCACGGTTCTTTTCTTCTTATGGCAATTGTTGTCATCCAAAAGGCAATCCGCATTGGTAGGGCAATGCGCAAGGTCCTGGGAGCGCACTCCACTGCTATGTAGCACCCGATCTTTCTTGATGACGATCACGTTTTCGAGATCATGAGCGTACTCGAACAAAGTTATTATGAAGAAACACGATTGCGATTCAGGTTTGCAACCCAGTAACAACTACTGAGCTTTCTTATGTCAAGGCGACTTTAAGATGATGTTTCGTATCCTTTCGGTGACTTTTTTTGCGTCCGTATGCGTTACTGTGAACTAAGTTACTTTAAAAATGAGTGGTGGTATTGTCGACGAACGTTTAAAATAATTGAAGGATAGGAAAAAGTATACTACTCTCTCGGGAATACAAACAGAAATAAGTAGTTCTAGAATTTCACCTCATCAGCCCAGACCATTCCAATCAAACGCCATTAGTTCCCATCATGCATGGGTTTGGAGGCCAGTTTAGCCAGTTTGAGTTAAAGCAACGAGCAATCTTGGAGGACTCTTGAGGATCCCTAGAGTTTTCCCCGTGTCGATACAAAGCTCCACCAATACTAATCCATTCAAAATCGGAATGTATTGAGGGCGCATTATATTGGTTTGGGAAATAGTATGCCTTTAATAAGAGCTTACCTTCCCCTTGTGTTGCGGGCGATACCTCTTCTACCATAGATAATGTTTCGGACGCCAGGCGTCTAACTCACAGGAAAGAAGTGGTATTTGACTTCTCTTACGCCCTTAAAAGTATTCGACGGGGGCTTCCGATTTTTTTGAAGCGCGACGAGCCTTTTCTTTCTGGTGCAGCAAGTATTTGAAACCTGTGCGATATTCACAACAACAAACCGCCCCGACCATCACCACCCGGAACTTGGCCAAGGTTTACTGATGACTACTTCATTGAGACGAGCGTCGATAGACGAACAAGCAGAGCGGACAGCGCAAGCCGAGATATTGTTCAAAGTTTTAGCGGCCTCTTCCAAAATTCTTGGAGGAAAGAAAGGCCTTATTAGCCTTTAAGTATGCCTCATTTTTCTCCCAGGCGGAGGAATCGGATAGTAGGTTTGTAAAAGGCATAAACATTAGTCGAAAAATTATCCGAAGAGGTGTTGCGCCTTCAACTTTCATCCACTGATCTTTTATTTGGTGTTTAAAAGTAAAAAAACCTATTTCTTACTACTATCAAACAAAATTCATTAAATTCATGTCCGCTATAATAAGAACTATGTTTAATCAAATTTATATCAATATTCATTTTTCGGCCGCAACTAGGAATACTTACGAGTTCACAAATGTCAAAAATCTAGGAGATGGTTCAAAACAAATCTTGTAGCATAGATGGAGCGGGCTGCTCGGAGCGCAGAGTTCATTATGAGAAAAATGAAACAAACGTTTTTCGACCCCCCCAAACGAAACAACCCCAAATTAAGATGCAATGAGGAAAATCGTGGAGGAAGAATGGAAAATGAACCCAGTAAGATGATACCAAAATGTGGACAACTCCATGTCACAGAGACTTAGTCAGGAAATCGAGAATGGAGGGGGATGGATTGATTATAAGGCTAATTAACATCCACATTCTATATGTAAATACCAGTATAATTCTCGATGATCAATTGCTGTGATCATGTGCACACATAACTCAAATTGAGAAAATTTCGCATACATTTAATCTTTTCCACTCGTTCTAAATAAAGCATTATAGTGTCCCTTTTCAACATCCGTTAAAATACATTTCCACTAAAAGATGAAATTTATGATCCTGTAAAAAGTCTGTTAATATCTTCATGTGGGAGCACTCACAACTTTAACTCCCATTGAAGCAATAATATTACGACACATTAGAAGAGGAATAGATTCTTTAGGAACGTAGGTATAATCTTTTTGGTGCACATTCCTAATTTGCACTCCATTGACTACTCTGCGGATTTATGAGGAGTATACAAATGACCATAGGGAAAATATCTAATCACTGCTTAGTCGCTACATGAAAAAGATGATTTTTAGTATTTTATCACTTTCACAGGGGAAGGTACGCGATGCATTTTTGTCGGAGTACTTCTTACGCATGGGTATAAAAATGCTCCTCATAAAATATCACTGCATAATTTTAGACAAAACATTTTTCACTGTGAATATGTCACAAGGTATTTAAGTGATTCATTAATTTACCTTATCCTTTAAGTATTATCCTCCACCCTTTAAGTTTAACTGTTGAACGGCACGGTTAATGTATTGCTCATAGCAAACCTAGAAAACAATACTGGGAAAGCTTCAAATACCGTTTTAAAGATATTTTGAAGAAAATTCCACCCTTGTTTGGTCTCTCTTTCAGATAAGTGATCGGTATTTACAAGTTTGGCAGATAGAACCAAACTGTAATTCCTAATAAAAATAATTGCCCTCTTTACTAAATCATTTCAAAGTAATTTAAAGGTGAATGTAGCATCAGGTAAGTTCACTAAATCGAGTAACTGACACAATCAGAGATCCGGTCTATTCCCTCCTTAATGAATAGCTTTTCATTGAGTGGTGAATTGGCGAGTAAGTGGATATGAGCATCATTCGACAGACAGGACGTAGAAATCAAGTGGGGCCGAGTACCCGAGAATGGGAAGTAAACATCTCATTCGACGACCAAGGACACCGCTCTGATTCTTTTGCAAAGCCCGAATATGTGTAAAACTCACACACTCATGGATGAGGTCAATGTCCATTCCCTGGGCCTTCCGCGGATTCCTGCAAAGTTTTGTCTGCAACAAAGTCACATCGCGTAGATTAATTAGAAAGGCACTAAAAGAGGCCACGCCAGGATTTGAACCCCAGGCATTCTTGGCCGCAGACGAACGCTCTCCCTCTAGGCTACTTCATCGATCAAGAGGAATCCGCGTCCAGTGGTTCTTACTACAAAACGAAAAAAGGGAATTCTAATGTTTCCTGTAAAAACTGGACGAAATAAAATGTTCTGGATTTTTGAAAGTAGTTTTCAGAAAGTAAATAATATTACGTTAGGAGGAATTTAGAAATTTAAGTGTTTGAGACGACCTGTATGAACAAGGGCGGAAACTTACGTAGGGTTTTAAGGTATTGGAAATACTTTTAGAGAAAAATTTTCTCCACATGGAAACCATTCTATTCAGCCAGATTTCCTATACTTTAACTTGAAATTCTCAGGATATTACGCCAAAATGTTAATTGTAATGCATCATATTTCTCGGAAGTAGTTTGAGGCCTATTAAAACGATGTTCATCCACAGCTATTCCCTGCACGCGGAAATACGTTTTATTGTAAGTGAATTTGATATGGAGAATAAAAAAATTTTATGTCCCAACGAATAATGCTTTCATCTTAATATTTCTTAAGTTTTAATCAAGAAAATTTTTTTTAACGGGCCAAAGCTCTTAAAATAATATGGTAAGCATCTCTACATAATCAACTACGACTTCGGAACCTCGACTGAGGTCGGGTCGAAGCAAGCTCATCACGTTTATAACTCCTAGACGATGTCGCGAACGTAACCTTATTAGTATGACTATTTACATGACGCGTAAAATAGATATCCATTCATAGAGAGTTTGAATATTCCCGGTTTCCATATGCTGTCTCATTGTTGTCAAGTTGTCGAAGGAAAAGCGATTTCAATTAGTTTCCGTGTACGCCGCATTCAGACGCCAATGAGTTTTGCGTTAATTTTTTCCGCCACTGTACATGTGTCAAGAATAAAATAAACCTCGTGGGCGTTCCACACTCAAAAAACATGCGACTTTCGCACGAATCCAACAGGCGGACGTCACCGACGCCGTGGGTATTTCGAGATAGAGATGGGGAAACATCCAAAAGACCGAACACCAGCAAATTACCTGCTTCCACATTTAAGCATTTTTATTTTACTCCTTCCACTATCGCTATTATTAGTATATCTGAGAAAATAGAAACATTTGAACTAATGCCTAAAGGCTGCAGTAGCAGTAAAATTTCGAAAAATAATGACGAAAAGCTATAATGGCTGTAAAAGTACTAGCACCACCACCAGAAAAGGAAAGGCCATGCTCTAATTTTACACTAGATTTGCCCAGCCTTGGTGGTTTACGGGAGGGTGAAATCCCCCCTAGTGACCGGCTACAGGACACAAGCACTCAAACCAACGATGGGATCCTTAACTGGGCAAATCTGGGGTCCCGTTCAAACCGTCAGTGCGATGGTTATCCATCACTCTCTCTATGATTGTTTAAGGGAATGGGGTTCCGCGCCAGACACTGTCACAGAGCCAACATACTATGTAAACATTCACCCAAAATCGATCTGGCCCAACTTCTGGCATGAAACTCACTCAAACTGGGCGTAGTCAACGAAAGAGACAAACTAAATTTAAGTTATTTTGAGCGAGATATTTTATAATAGTGACCATATTCGAATTATATTTTATTCACCTCCTGTAAGAAAAATGATATGAAAATTTTTATACAGACGGCGCAATAACATTGTTTTATAAGACTGAAATTTCCAGAAATTAATTGATTATGCATGCATACATTTTAAATTTGATTAATTTTTTTCAAGCGTGCGGAGAAAAGGCTTTACGTTGAAAGATTTATTCGATATTCTGCAATACTATCTGTGGCGAGTAATTGATTCCTTTTTTTTAAAAAAAGATCAGCAAATATAGAAAGTTAAATTTTTGTCGAGATTTAGGTGTTATTAATTACTTACTTTTTTATAAAGCCTGTCTGGAGTGCACACCCGCGTCATTTTCCAAGTAAAATGGCTGTTATTTTTCGGCAAATATTTCGAGACGCAGCGAAGTAAAATGCTGATTCATAGGCACGTTTGGAAATGTTTCTCTTCATAACGAGACCATATATATTAAATTTTATGAGATCGGATACGCGTATTTCAGCCACAAGGCGGCCCTCTGTGGCCTTGTGCTTTAATTTTAGTGCCTGACATGTCTATTCTAAAATTTAATGCTTTGATTTTGACGGACATTGGAGATCATTATCTTAAAACATAAGAGACCGTAGAGATTCTTATACTAAATGAAAGGGATAAACAACATACCTTTTAGAGCTTCAAGCCCCTTTAAATGTGTTACTGGCGAATAAAATGTGAGACACCGCTAGTAGAAGACGTTTGAGTCTATTAGATTAGACGCTTGGCTCATATTACTTTAAAAAATTCAGTCTCGGCGAATTTCCCAACTTTTGGTGGCATGGTTGAAGTGCAGAAAATCATTTAAACCCTTCTCCATATCTCTAAGACCGAACGAAAATGACAAAATTAGTGATATCTACTCCCAAACTGATTGGTACAAAAATTACTCATTACCCAAGCAACATTAATGATTATTACTAAAAACAGAGCAAGAGACTTCGGATTCTGCGTTTTTATATAGTTCTATTTCGTAACTTTCCTTGTCTTTATCGCCATTTTTTAAGGGCAGCGTCCTTGCATCCCTGCCTCAGCTACGGTTATACCGCTGATATAAGTGAAAGATATTTGGATTAAGAGATGGCTAACCACCTCCGATGGTACAATATTTCCAGTAGATGAAGGTTTTTTTAAAAACTTCATTTAGATATGTGAGTTTATAAGGTTAGACGCTTGGCTTGTGGCCATACGTTCAGAAGTATTTAGCAATATTTGGTATAATAATTTGCAAATGATTAGCGAGACTTCGTACGGAACATACCGATTTGTCGATACAAAATGACTGTCAGGTAAATTTTTAATTTTTTTATAGTTACCATTCCACTGATTCTAAGACACCACAAATATTTTTCAGATCACAGGTCGGCGCTGAGTTACCCTTTTTCATCACTAACAATAGTGAAATGACCGATATGGGCTTCATGTTGACTTTTTCAACAAACTCTATCTGAGACTCAGACAGTTGTGTATTATATAGAATGAGAAAAGTAGCTATTGATACTGCAAATTATAAGGGATTATAAAAATTCAATATATAAATGTAGAAAATGGATACCTACCGAAAGTTCGACGTGAACGTATTTTAGAGCGTGAGTAGATCGATACGGCAAATAATATTCAACGAGCACAAAAGTGAAAGATTATTATTAGACGTAACACCACGGTGGTATTTTCGTCAACGAAAACCTGCAGAAAACTGGGAAGAGTTTGGCAGGGAAAAATTCCAATCCGACTCGGAATATGTATAACTAACCCACTCTGTATTGTATTAAGGAATTGAGGATTTTGTCAGTTTCATTATTCCCCTTTGATATCGCAACGCTAGGTTCCGTCTTCATTCCCCTTTACGGCGTGGTTTAAAAACATCAAGTTCAATAAAACTCACCATACTTATCACTACGCCGATACAGCGCCGCAATCTTATAATCGTATTGCACAAAAGCAAAAGATTATTATTAGACGTTACATCTCGGTGGTATTTTAATCGACGAAAACGCATTTTCTGTAAAAAACTGGGAGGTTTTAACTGGAAAAATTCCACTCGGCGCCAGAATAAGTATAACTGATCCACTCGGTATTGTATTATAGAGTTGAGTATTTTGTCAGTTTATTATTCCCCCTTCATTTGGTAACGCTGGCTTCCGTCTTCATTCTCCTTTACAGCGTGGTTTAAAAACATCAAGTTCAATAAAACTCACCATACTTATCACCACGCCGATACAGCGTCGCAATCTCGTTATCTTATTGGAGAGAAAGTTCTATTTTGGTAATAGGCTTGCTCTGAAACGTTAACTTCTTTTCCACCACGGCGAACTTCTTCTTTTTCTCCGCGCCTCGCCTTCCCCCTTCGTCCCAATCCAGAACGATCTCTTTCACGCCTCCTTCCCATTCCACTTGGGATGGGATTTTTATTTTAACTACCAAAGCAAGCAAAGGGTATTTTTAGACTTCCACTCCGTCGGGAACCCCTCTTCCTATATTCATCCCCTTATTCCTGCCCTTCCTTCACTCTTTCCACCTTCCTCTCCCCCCCCCCCCCAATGCTCTTGACGGTGGTCTAAACCCTCTCACAACCTCACACCCTTATTCACTCCCCACCCTTCTTCCCACAGCCTTCTCCCTTCAACTGTCGCACCATTCCCTTCTTACAGATCCGCTCGCCTCTCACGCACCTCATTCCATACCAAGATGAGCGCTTTCTCATCTCATCCTTAAGGAGACTCAAGTTTATTTTACGACAGATCTCGAATCGATGTGAATCGATTTACCGCTCTCGATATCCACCCGAGTCCGGTATTTTGGGGAGATGATTGAAAATTAAGCCACTTTGAGCAAGATTTCCCTAGTCAATTCGGAGACATTACCATTTTAATAAGAATTTTATGTTTTAATTTCAGGCGTTGTGGGAAGTAAATACCGTAAACTTAATATTGAATATGCAATAGTACTTATTTATGGCAGATATTCTCAATATTTTAACAAATACATCAATATAAATCTCAAATTTTTCTAAGTTCTTTACGCGTAAGAGTTTAAAACAGCTTCGTAACGAAAGGTTTTTGTGTAATTAGAAAAATAATAATGCGGTAAGTATACGTTTTTTCCAAAATTAGAAGAGATAAAATACAATCTACACAGAGTAATACTTATGACGAGATCTAGGCATACGAAATTACTGAATTCTTAGATAAAGTCATCCTTAAGGGCATAAGCGTACCATATCCCATAAAAAACGGCCGGTATTTCTTTAGCAAATACATCGGAAAAAAGTACGGTAAGGGGCTGATTTCATAGTATCCTTGAAAGAGGAAAATTATTCTATTTAAAATGAGACCAAATTCATTCATTTCCAGGTAAAATGACATTCCGCGTCAACAACCTACAGTCACTCGAGCCAATGCGTTCAAGTAAGAAATAAAAGGTTTTATACTGATTGGAGGAAGGTCGTTGAGAAATCTTAAGTTTACTCACAGTCATTGCCTACTTTTCAATACGGGCGGCTTAGGATTCCCAGTTTAACGCTCCATATGACGGAGGAAGCACGGATTTGGAAGGGCTTCCCTCTCGGCACTCCATGGCAAATTGAGGTTCCCTCCTCACATAACGGCTAGCAGCATCACTCACACATGTATCCGTTATGCTTCGTTCGCAATAATATCGTCCGTGTGATGGCAGCCGGAAATCGTAGTGAGAATGCACGTTCGTACCAAGTTAATCCATCGCTCCTAACATTGTCACGTTGCAGTGGCAAAGTGCTAATGTTGCGAGCGGAAACCGGAAATTATGAATAATGATAACAAAAAAGTCAATCATTAAAGTGAAGCAGTTGATTCTACGTTAATGAATAAGCATAGAAATGTGTAATTTTCCTGAAAAAAACACTTCGAAAGCCCTAAATCCCACAGGAATATGGCATTCCTTATATTGTTCGCTATTTCTTTACTTGTTCGTAGCAATGCACCGTTGAGGGGAGTGAGAGTAACACTGAGTATACGATAGTAAAAGGTAATTCGTTAAGGGTTGCTACATTGGTCAATAGGATAGTAGTCTGAACGAGGTATCAAATAACAGACCAGTACTATAGCCGCTACAGTGAACAGATCAGAGAAACAACCACCGGGTGATACATGTGGAGGGTTTGATGCTGGATGGTTTACAACACTTTGGAATTGAGATGTAAATTGAAGCATGTTTGCGTCAAATAGACATCACATCGCTACACTTCACATAAGGGGCATTGGCAACGTAAACATTTCATCCAGGACCTTTTGAAGTTTCCATGAAAATGCCGAATAACGTGATAGTATTTGGATGATGTTGAAAAAACTGGCTATTCATATGTATGTAAACTCTGCAGGAGCACTTGAAATTTTTTGTGCCAATGAGACAATTTTTAGAAATATATTTATTTATTATACAAATATTTTCAATAACGAAGCTTCGCATGAAATGCGTTATTATCCCATATATATTTGATGTTACATCGTATTACATCCGTTTCACCATGAGAATTAGCAAAGATACCTCTTAAAACATCCTGCGTATCATTTTTCCTTACATAAGGGTGCATTGACATTCTAAATTAATCGCTGTAGATCACTTATTTTAAAATGGAAGGAGATTTGAACTTATTTTCTCTCTGAACATGACTCTTGAGCATAATACACAAAATTTAAGAATTTTTACCACGACTGTGTATGTGAAGGAAAATACTTGTAAATGTCTAAAAAATCAATGTCATCACAGTGCTTTCTTTGATAACGACATTAAGCCAAAAATATTTTCAGATGTATATCGAAATCCTGATAATAGCAAAACTATGAAAAACAGATAATAGCCAAATTTTATATACCAAATGATACTCAAGGAAAATATATTATTACACACTTTTTTTTCGCAAAAATGGCACTTCCATACGATAAAAATTAAAAATTCATTCCACATTAAATCCACTATTGCATTCAAGTGATGCAATTTCAAGTTTAATCAGCGAAGTAATATCACTAAAGGATAGGATTTTCTAACCACGTCAAACAGAGGACTAGTTTTTTTATAAGTAACGATTTTTTGAATTTTAACAAATTGAAACCTTTTTACGATGTAACTACCGTGAAGGTGAGAAAAAGTGTTAATTATCATCATTCGCATGATTAGTGTCTGTCTCCGTATATAATTTCGACTCAATTTTAAACTGATCATGTACAACTGATGCCGGCCTGGGCGGTGACGGTCTTCGCTTGCTTATCCGAATGTCGCAGATTCAATTTCTGCTTCCGTAGGTCTTTCTTCCATCCTGAGTATGGTTTAAAATGTCTTGTAACAATTAAAATAAATAGCAATAAATTTAAATTAAGTGGCAAAGCCATAATTTGGCCCTGAATAAAGACAAAAATAAATGTTTTACTCCAGCAAAAATCCGTCTCTCTACCTAATCTCTCCAGGCGTCTTTACCTCCTCTAGAACTTTCTTCATCCCAAGAGTAGCTACCCCTTTGTAGTTCACTTTGCTGTTTTATGCTACCTACGCCTTTTGAAAATGCATTTAGCTTGTATAAATATATTTAAATAAACCCTACGTAAATGGATTAAGAGCTGTTTTTCTGGTAAACTTAAAGATATAAATAAAAAATGAATGAATAGACAGTCACTTCCTGATCGTGATATGTAGGCACGTCAAAGCCCGATTCACCAGCAGTAGATTTCATCTTGTCGTTTTTTTCCAGGTTCGATGCAAACTAATCAGTCTTCAAGATGAGAGATCCCTCTAGTGACCATTAATTAAGTACGTAGGCCAGTCTGCTACCATGCCTAGACGATACTTAGCAGTAGAATTATCCACGCCAATTGGAAAGTTAACCAATTATAACCAAACAGCCATTAGGTCAAAGGGATTTAGTTATCGTATCGCTCAACTTCGTCATATGTCGATATAAAATGGAAGCAATTTTTACGCAACATGAGGATTTACGCAATTTGAAGTCCTGATTGAAAAAGTTTTTACCAATGAAAGCTCTACCGCCTTTCAAGATATTTATATACTAACATGTATACAGGCACCAGTATAAACATGTACATATCTGATGAACGATATCCTCCTCCTAATGAAATGCGTTTTTGAAATAATCTAGGAGGTTAGTTGGGCTATTTTGGAGTTCTCAGAAGCGTGGCAACACGTGTTCACCGGATAATATCCAACTGTGGAGGGAAAAACAGATGCTGAGAGATATGCCAAGTGTCTCCGAACCGAGTTCGTCCAAAATAAGGGATTAATTTCAACATTTTTTACATGTGTTACTACCACCCTCAACCTACTTCTTTTTCTCTCTCTTTGACTCTTTCCTAGTGACATAAATTGAAAAGCACAGTATTCCATGGAAATAATGAATAATGAAAACGCTTTCATTTACAAAAACCTTCTACCCTATTGAAGATGAGGTTGTATTTTGATGCAAAATTGAATGAACCAACGTTTTCTAAAAAAATAGGTTCAAATGTTTCCTATAAATATGCCTGTTAAGGCTTGAACTTCCCTAACACAAAGATCTCAGTTCTAATATTATGACGAAAAAGTTCTTGAGCGAAATCTTTCCAAGAACTCTTTATTGAACATTCGGTTTATAAATATGATAAAAAGGCTGGGGTGAAGTAAAATCTTAACCTCCTCAGTCCCAAGACATATCCAACATTATTTTTGGAAAATTCTTCATAATTATGTGTTGCGTGTTAAGCCATGTTTGCAGAGTTAATATCTCTGCCACTCAAGCTTCTTAATGATGCTGCCACTTATCAGAAAGTGACATTGTCAATATTTTGGGTTGCTGAACGGGAAAAAATTCAAACGTCTGTGTATTGTATACAATACGCCAGGACCAAGGTTGTTAAGAGTGAACAAACCTAGAGCACGGAAGAAACAAAGATATCTCAACCAGTTACGCCAAATCTGGTACGATACATACTTTAGATACATATTGAAGACGTAAATAAATCCCATAACCTGTCACTGAGGGACAATCTTCTTACAAAAATTCAAAAAGCTTTCGAGAGCATATTGCTTTTAATAATGGCTCCCCTTTTTTTTGGTTTTGGGTACTGTTCTCAGAGCCAGGGTAAACAATGACAGATGCTAGAATTGATACAAAGATTGTTGTAACAAGATGTATAATTTTTCTGCGCTCTAAAGGAAATAATGGTGCCACGATTTAAAATAGTATCCCGATAAATCACTTTTAGATCAATGTGCATACCAGGGACATAAACAATACGAGAACTCACAGAAAGCTCTTTTCTTACAAGATTGGCGTGAACTATGGTTGGTGATGCCATATTTATTCCAGTGGATAACTTACGACATTGCAGCCGAGCTTGAAGGATGAGGCCAAGTGAAACAGCATTGTTCTTGCCATGCAAATAGACGACATACCTGAAAAAGGAATGAAACATCAATTAATATTCCATTTACATCTACTCACGAGCGTATTTGAAAATGGGGACGATACATAATAATCACATATCAACTCTTTGTGTCGTATTTTTTTTCAAATATTAAATTGGCTGAAAACTTTCCTTTTGCCAAGGTGTTGGTGCGTTGGAAAGGCACTAGCCCTTATAACAGAAGTGACGAGAGCAATTATATTGCACATGGTAAAAACAGAAAATTAGAATGTTTGGACAATGTTGAAAAGAGTAGGTACAATGATAATAAAATATTACTCAGGGAACTCTGAAAAAAGTTTTAGAGGGAGACAAAAATCAGCATGGATAGCAATCTCCAATCAGTAGATATCATGAGAAAGGAAGGACACCAAACTGACTGCAGTAGCCATGGGGACAGCATGATGCATAACGGCCTTGATTGAAGGCTCCCAAGTTTGATTCCGACCAGAAGAATGCATCTTAAGTTTACCTTGGGATTGACATCTATAAATCAATGTGAGTTAACTTCAGCTGTTAGACCTCATTAAAAACCAAGTAAATCTTGCAAAAATAATCAGAAGATTTTTGAGGTAATACGACCCCCAACTGCGATTCTGAGTAATGTGACTCTGCCATACTTCTAGCGTATTTTTCTTTAAAATAAGACCAAATTCATTGATTTATAAGTAAAATGATATTCCGCTCTAACTACCTTAATGACAACAAACAACCCGAATCGATGGTGCACGTGCACTGGAAGAAATAATATTTTGGAGACGTCTTTCATTGACAGGAATAGTGATACTAAAACTTCTATTCTTAGGGGTAGGCAATGGCGACACGTCGGATTAGGCGAGAGGAGTCTCCACACGTGCCGTCCTCGCGCTCATCATTAGGAGAGGCGGCGCGTACGCCAGTCTCCATAATACATTTATCCCTGCGCACCGCCGACCACTGCCTCCAGCTCCTCATCTCTTAAAGCCCTCACACCTCTTCTTCTTTTCCTTTTCCCCTCCATTTCCTTTCATCCTCGTCACCCTAAAATCTGAAACCACTCTCCCAACCCTCCCCTCATTTCCTATTATAGATTCTCTTATGAGCAACGAAATTCATTAGCATAAGCTCAGTATCACAGTATCTAAAATTAAATCTTTCATAGAGCTTGAGCACGCCCAAGACAATGACTATTTAACACTGAAAATATATCCTCAATACTTCAACCTCTATAGGTCACATTTGCCCCATGACCCGCTACGATGGTGTGCGGTAGACGGAAATAGAAAAGCCACCGCCTGTATGTTCTTGAAAATTAAATGGAGGAACATGCAACTGTCTTTTTAGTCAAGCCAATGTGACTTAGATGATTAGGCAAATTACAAAAGCCAAGTAAATTTTATAGCACGATTAAGATTGATAAAAAATATTAACAGAATATAGTCCCAACAAAACTTATGTAACGCAACTGTAAGGTAGCAACATCATCGCGTAAAAATTAAACAATAACTTAAGCAGTAGAAATAAGCCTGGTACCACAGGAACCGCCATCCTCATTAAACAAAGTATGCTCCAATTATGTGAAGAATACTGAGGGAAGAAGCCAATCTATGTAAAAAGAAATGATAATACTACTTAAATATTTAAAATAGATAATATTCTCGTATATATTTAGTTGAAAAAGATAATGTAACAACAACATCAGTCTTATGATCGAGATGAGAAATCAGCAAAAGCAAAGAAGCAACTTCTAGCAGGGCAACGATGCTCGGCATCGCCAAAAGGAAAGATGGAGTGATATCCTCAAACAATCATGAAAATAAAACGGGGAACTTGCATTTCGATTGAGAAGTAATTACTTCTTGTTAACTTCTGCCTTGACACTATTCGGATATTTTCACAATTTTTTCATAAAATAATGTTATTTTGAAATCTTATTCTCCATGTCTTTCTCCATTAGCTTAAGGTGTGGTAAATTTTTGAAATAGTGGTGAGACGGTAAAACCCACTCGAGTCAGAATTAAACTCGTGCCACCAGTAGCTGGTTCATCAAGTCTTATGTATTTTGGTTTTATCACCATTGCAGAAAACTCTTTCCTGGGTAATCCAGTAGAACAGACGCTTTTTCTTTTACGGATAGTAATATAAAAAATCTGTTTTTTTCAGGTTTTTCAGAGTTTAAAAATCAACTCATTCTTTTATAGGTGACCATCTGGGCCACGTTTGAATCAAGTATAAGCTTGTAGAGGTGTAGAGATACTTATACATAAAATGTTGTCTTTGGTTACTTTGTGGTATTCCATATTTAATAAAACAATGTATAAGTAATAAAAACTTTTACTAAAACCACAGATATAAAAATTAAAATCACAATTTTAAAAAATCGTAATTTAAAAGCGTGACCTGGGGTTCGGCGATGAGTACCATCCTCAGGTCAAATATTTCAAGTCAGATTTTATTGCTTATCCACTGTTTTATTATGTAGAGATGCTGCCTACTGTAGTAACCCGTTGCATTAACAACATGAGCCAGAAAGCGTTGCCTATGATTACAGGCCGGCTGCCAATAGCCCATGTGATTTTGGACATGAAGATAAAAGCAGACCTGCGAAGAAACGGTACTCCAGCGTATCTGAACTAAAAATTAGGTCCAAATGAAATGAGTAAAGTTCAGGATGTAGTAAGAGAAATTACCGTGTATGAGTGGCAAAAGGAAAGAGAAACGCACCCAAGAGTAGGAGCACATAGTTCTTTTTCCGAACATAAAAGGAAGAATGAAATGAATATAATATTATGCAGAGAGATAGTAGAAATACTTTCAAGACACGGAAATATGCCACACTCCAAGAGAATAGGGAAGAAGAAGAGCAAAGAATTCAGGGGCATTGACTTCTTCATGGACATCGACTATAATCCCATGACATTTACGAAAATAATAAAATCAGCAGGCAAGTGGCTCACATTAGATTATTCTTGTGCGTTGGTTTGATTACCAGAAGAACTAGAACAAAAACGGTGCCTGGGTCCCTGTAAATCAGTGAAAAATTGAAAACTTTCAGCGAGAAAATAATAAAGAGAATTTTTTTCTCTACACATTACATCAGTCCGAAATAGATCGTGCTAAGGTATTTAGATGTAGCTTGTCAGCAGATTCCTATTTGAACACAAACATCCATGCCCTGGATGCCCTCAGTGAAAATAACAATCCCATTCAGGAGTTACGAAGAGACCATGATAAATGGAGGAGATAAGCGATGAAGTATGAGGCCAGTGGCTGATCGGAAACGATGAGCCCACCACTAGAAAACTGGAGTTTAGCGAAGAAATATGATCAAAGTAATTTTGAATGGTAGACTCAAATTGTTGAGCATGAAAAAAGAACGGATCAAAAGATGAAATGTTGATATAGCCCTATGACTAATAATTTTTCCAATAAATGAATTCAGTTAGATTATTAATGACAAATAAACTATTAACGTAAGCAAAGATGTCGCGAGGGGTGGATGGAGAGCAGTAACGGGACTCCTAGTGAGATCATCCCGTCCACCCTCGCTCTCATCCCTCCCTTTCGCATCATCTCCTTGGTACCAATTCGCCCTTTGGACCCCCGTATTTCATATAAATACAGGGGATCCGAATGACGGGGGTGTGCTCTCCCTGACCTGTCCCCTGCCGGTCTGCGCCTTCGCAAGACCCGCGATTCCCTCCCTTATTTCCCGCGACTCCCGCCGGGCTCAGAACGTGTGTATTGTAATGTAAGTATAATAAATATCGGCCAACAAATCAGTTACTGTTCTTCCTCCCTTAATATCACGACGACAAAGGTACAAAAACAAAAATTAGCTTAAAGCAAGACTATATATAAACTATCGGGGAAAAGAAATCTAATCAAGGTGGACTGCAAGCCGGTAATAATGTTAATATACATCGCCCACACCCTCAACATCACTAGAAGTCGTTCAATTCCATATATGTTGGCTGCAACTCTCAATTATTTCCTATTAAATGCTAGTTTCCTTACTTCCTGGTAGCGCTTCCTGTGAACTTCTCTCATTACTTGTTAAATGTAATTATTTGTGTATCTTTCGCAGGGGACTTTTCCATTTTCACCCTTCTGTCTCTCTATTGATTTAAATTGAGGGAAGTACACATTGTAATCACATATTTTTACTGGAGTAGTCGTAATTGTTTATTAATTCATAAAAGTAAACAACTCATCTCAAACGTTTAGTAGCCTTTAAAAATCCAACCAACCTAACATGGCGTTAAAATCTAAGCAGTATTCTGTTTCATTTAATGATATTTTTTGGACGTCTAGTGAAATTTTTCGTAATGCAACGCCATTATTTGACAAAAAAGAATATTTTGGCAATTCTTTGTAAATAATAAAGACGATTTGAATAGATAATACAGACGCCAAGTATGAACACCGACTTGTTCAGCTGCCCTCAACTCTTCAACTGTTTCCGTCTCCCCCCGCCCCGGACTGAATAGCAGCCCCCGCCACTCGCCCTCATTCCTCCGACGTCTCCATCTCTCTTGGCGCCCGGAAATGCCCACGGAAGCGAGCGCAGTTTCCTCCACCCACACACTACCCCGCTCTCCCTTCCCCTCAGTCTCTTTCCCCCTCCTTCTATTGAACCCAAAACACCATTCATCCTCGCTTCCCCCATTTGGCACCGCCTCCTCCGGGGATATCCGATGGAAACCACGTGCCAGGCACTCAACTCCGCGCTGGCACGTTCCCTTGAAAACGATCGGGAATTTTGGTGGTAATTGTCGGGGAGTGAGAAGAACACGAGGTTGTGTTCTCAGGGCGTGGGAAGGGCTGGGTTCGTGAGGGAACCCCCCCGGCTAGGATGATTGGAAAACCTTGTCGAAGAACCTGCAACGCTCCGTATTTTGTTTACAGGGCCTGGAAGTCTGAGTGAATATTCATACGCGTTTACAAGTGTAAGAGGCTCTTGAGTCAGAGCATTTAACCACTGCCAGCCATGTCTGTTGTCCACTTCCCCAATCAATGACTATTCTGTCATGTAAAGACGAGTTTTAGCTACCGCTGAAGCTTCTGCCGCAGACCTGTGTGCTGAATTCAGTTCATTAAGTTAAATGGAGTTCCATGTGTGGTAATGAACGTGGAGATAACTACCGGCCGAGTTCTTCCAACTTGGACGACTAATTTTGAAGGAGTATTTTATGCCTGTACATGTAAATATACCTCTATTTGCGATATCCCCACATCAGACTTCAGCTCGCAGAGGCGCAGCGAAAGCATGATCAGGGGCATTCGACATGTTCCGTTTAATACACAAAATTCCTTGGCGGCTGAGTTATTTCTTCATTATACTCTATGCTTCAAAATTTTCCTGGATCTAAGACACGTGTTGGAAGTGGAATTCGGGGTCAAACGGAGCACTTCCCGGATTGAAAGGAGCTTTGCTGTGCATGACGTCGGGCGAATGGATACTTACCCGATTATCTGCCGTTGTATTCCTTCACATTTAACTTCACCATAATGGGAAGAACTATTTTGTATGACCATTCTATTCTTTTTGTATGTGATGTAATCACAGCAGACATTGGCCCGCATGGATGCGAAGAAATTGTGACCAGACGTTTTCGCTATATTCTGTTAAATATACTAGTTTCCTGAATGGCTGAGTTCTATCTTCATCATACTTGACGCTTCAAAAATTTACCGTCTTTCCACACACGCAAGCCATGGGGTTAAAATGACCTATTCCTCCATTTCGCAGGACTTTAAGTTCCGTAGCTCTCTCAAGTCTCAAACGCTGTGACAGGAACTTATATAGAGCAATAAATACATGACTGCCTTGTCCTTAGGACCAAAAAGCATTGCTATATGTCATGCTGTTTATTACGCACACAGTTTTTGTTGCATATTGCTCAACTGCCCACCAGAATGGCCTTACCCAAATACGGAAGACATGTTTCATCCAATCAACTCCGTAGAAAGACTCTTCCCAAACATGTTTCACATTTGAAAATATACATCGAAGTATCTGTTTACAGAGAGAGTATTGCTGTGCTTTGAAGCGTATCTTTCCCAGCGCTAGATTAGAGAACCTTCCGAAAGAGAGAAAAGTAACATATTATTTGTAAGCTGGTTTACCCTTTCGAGGGTCATTAATTTATGAAAACAACAAATAAAATAAAATTAATATTTTCAGTTCATATACTGCCTATATGTAGTATATTAACGTTATTCGGGGTATCCCGCTGCGAAAGATGCTATTCTGCCTCTCAACACGAAGGGTGTGTATGAGATTCCATGTACCTGTGGCTCAAGCTATATGGGGAAACCAAACGGCCAATTAAGATCAAGCTAAAGGAGCATAAAAGAGTGCTAGATGACTTCAGCCGTCGCAGAGCACATTGTGTCAGATCCAGGACACAAGATACTCTTCGATGAGGCTAAAGTTCTGGCCAAAATTAGTCTTTATTATCCTCGACTAATAAGGGAAGCAAACGAGATAGCCAAACAACCATCCAATTTTTATGGGGAAGATGGCTATCGTCTGAGCAGTGTATGGAAAAGACACCTAACCACCGAAGATCTTTAACGGCACGTATCATTTTTTAAATTTGAAACCCTCAACAATGGTCAACCGTCTCAACGAAGAACCTACATATCGAGGCAATAATAACAAACTCTTTCATTCTCCTGACGACGTTCTCAGTATGAAGAACGAAATGTTGAGTAAATGTAAAATGCTCAATACGCAGCGGGATACCCCGTATAACTTTAATATAGTAATGAGTCGCTGCGAAAACCTTAAAACAAAGACTGTCTATATGTAATTAGTGATAACATTCCCTAAACTAATCCACAGCCAATAATTTCGAAAGGATAAGGTTACATTTTAAAATCAAATTTTTCTCTGTTAAGGTCGCGCTCAACTGTCAATAGTCATTAGATGGTCGAGTGACGTTCACACCACAGGTTCATAAAGGTATTCGGGAACACATGGAGCTCCCTATCCATCATCATGATAAGACGTTATCTTTCTGGAGATTGGTTTTCCGCGGCCTTCAACTCGAATCTCTTCACCGCCAAACTCTTTAATTCCCAATTATTAATCCATTTTAGGTCCTTTACCACCAGACTGATGCCTTCTATTCTTGGTTTCCCTCTGCTATTCTCCCCATTTATTTCTAATTCAAATATTATTTCACCATTAATTTCCCTTCATCTGTCTTTACATAGACTATTATATATTGATGAGGATGGACAGATATATAGTACTTAAGGTAGTTTGAGCAAAATGTTATTTTACTTAGAAATCAATGAATTTGGTCTCATTTTAAAGAAAAATATCTCACCCTTCTAATGACATAAAACTTCAAGCCCTTACTTTCGGAGATATTTGCAAAACAATACCAGTCCTTTTACATGGGAAACGGTACGTGTATGCACTTCAGAGAGACATTATTCACAAAATGAGGTATTTCTAACACTTAGATGCTGTATAAAAAATAAAATCATGTAGTTTGTATGTTTTCTCAACTATATTTGAAAATTAATCATATTGTCACCACAGTAGATTCTTGGGTATCACAAAAAATCTTCCGTTTTGAAGGAGGTTCAAACGCACAGCGCGAAAAAAATTAGTCAAGTTAAAGACTTATTTAGATATTTTCAGTTGATTACCAACAATTTATGTCAGGTAAAACTATATTATTTCACCATTAATAATGCAATATTTTATTGATGTGTCCTACAGTTGGTGAAATTAAAACGTATAATTCGAATATGGTCTCTATTATGACTATGGAACTATCGCGCTCGTACTACCTTTAAATGTTTCGTATCACAACGTGTTAGTGAATACCTATAAAAAATTTGTGCCGAAGTAAACATATGGCATAATTTTTTACGAGTACGTAGGAATTCGTGTAGACGCGGACGTGGTAACGCCATCAAGGATTTATTCCACATTAAACGCATACGCAACGGATAGAGCGGTTTTTCGACGGACAAAAATGGATAAGCGCCGCAATCAGGTTCTCGATGTGGACGCTTCTGCTTTACGAATGCTTGTTTGTCTACGATCAGTAAAATCTGCAGGTTACACTAACATGCCACACGCCGTAAATAATCGTATGAAAATAATAATCGCCTAAGGTAATCGCGGCGATCGCATTCGGCAAAAGTTTAATAGATGTGGACGCGGCTTCAGACATCAGAGAGGCAGAATGCACCCAGCCGACTTTTCCACCCACGCTAATAGCCATCGCCAGTCAAGGTGGATCCCCGCTCACCTCATTGAATGCATGACACCAACTCTTGGTCATCAGAACTTCAGAGCAGCTTATCCGCTCCGCATAGATCACACTTTTTCTACTGGGTACTGACCACGCGGTTGTTGAGTTGGAGAAAATGTCTCCTGAAACATCACATGGCCGTTTGCGACCTGGTACCCAACGTCAGTCTGATTTAATACACGCTAGCACGTCAAAAATAATAGATTTTTTACATTAGTAATTAAATAAAAATATGAAGAAACAATTACAGTGTAAGAGAATTATAAATAAAAAGGTTTTACTTTAATTCAGAAAGAAAATAATTGTGATTGAGGTGTAATGTAAGGTAACGTTATTCCGAGTTTATTTTTGGCAGGGTATAAATTTTCAGTCATTAATTAAGATTCAATCGCTATCTTGAAATAAGAATGGCTGAGACTGTCTGGTGGAAATATTAATTTTTCTATCGGAAAATTCTCTAGGTACTCGAGCCTCAATGAAGTCTCAACTGAAATTTGATAGCAATGGTCTAGGAAATAACAATTTTTCTAAATATATAGTAGAAGAAACATGCCAACATAGTCGATGAAGTCAAATACTTTCGTGAGACCATAACTTATGACCTGCTTCCTTCCTTTGGCTCTTGTGTAAGTAAGCATGAGATACTTGTAGTACCCATAAAAATTTGAAATATTCGAAGCGTCATGCGTGAAAGCCAAGGATCTAGTCCGTCTTACCTCGAGTAGTAAGTAAGTTCTCACGATACAGGACGGAAATGTTTAGTTAAACTACGTAGAATTGAAAACAACATGATGGATTTTCAAGTGCTCCAATTCATCTGGATGGAATGTGAGAGATAATTTTGGAGACTTGGATACTATTGCAATACTGAAGCTAGATGAAAAAAAGTATGTTCGCATTATTCGGAGAGTATTCCTCCAGCCTTCCAAAATTTCACTAAGAATATAGCAGTGATTTAAATAATGCATGTAATAATTATATTAATTGGTGAAATACTAGTAGGAATGGAAGTTACGGTAGGGTCATTTTTCTACAGTGCTGTTGGGTGCCATGGGAGGACAATTAGAGAGTGGAGTCATTATGAGAAATGAAGCCGAGATCCCATTGTATAAAATGTAAAGCTTTGCCCTTGGATGCCTGGAAACAAAAAATAAAACGAGAATTCACCTTGGACTGATTAATTTCCTAATACTTGACGGACGCTCACTATAAATTCCGAGAGGAGAATTTCTGGACATTTCTTCGCAATGAAATAAAATTACCAGCCCCCCCACCTCCCTTTGGCAAAAACGAACTAAAAGGGATGCCATATCGCTTTTTCAAAAATTTCATTAGTAGGTATCACTCAGTCCTCGCAAATGTTCCTGGGAAAAGGTTTTTATTTTCTATGGACAAACAGCGGGATTTTATGATAGGCAGAAAAATCAAGAAATTAAATAAAATTTTTTTTTAGCATTCTGGTTCAGGTACGGAATAAAATTCATTGATGAAATAAAAAGAGAAAAGAAAAGCACATTCGCTTAAAGTATTATTGTCACATCAGACCCTTTTAACGGGACAAAGAGGAATTTTTGTGCAAAATTCTCCGCTGAATAAAACCATTACCACGCATTGCTTTTTCGTTCTCGGACAAATACCGACCCAGCCATGGAGCAATTTACTAATTAAAAGATACTCGCAAAAAGAAAACCGAATTCTCTATTGTATTCTCATAAAAATGTTCTTGAGAGAGCCATAAATGTAAAAATAACTTAAATCTTTTAATTTTTCATGAGAAAATCTTTTTTTATATTTTTTAAATGAATTAAAGCAGAATGCTATATAATGCCATATTTTGAGATAATTTTTGGGAATAGCATGTCCATTTTATAAAAAAAAACTAATTTACTTACTAAATTCCGTATACATTCAAAACCATACTTTTATACTAGAAAAATATTTTTACGCACGATTAAGATTTCCCAAAATATGCTTTCATACCGCAAAACGGTTTTATTAATCATGAAAGATGAAGCAAATGAGTGACGGAGCGACCTCTAAGTTACAAAATATTACTACTAGTCCTAGGATAATATTAACCCTAAAAATATGACTTCTTTAAGTAGTTCTCCTTTCTTAAATATTTTATCGCACGAGGCCTTTCAGCAGAAGTAGCACAGTCATCAAACTGTTATCATTGTAAAAATTACTTTAATTCACCATCATTTCATATGAATTTTTTTCCATTACTTGAAATAATCTGCGTAATCCGCACTGCATCATTGGAAGTACCAACGTGGCATAATTGAAAAGGAATTATTTACAGGTACTAATACGGCCCATTATATATTTTGAGAAGTATTCTAGTCTCATTCCATTTCTTCAAGTTAGTCATGACTACGAGGTACGAAAGTTGATCTACTCTACACGCATTGCATTTACATTTCAACTAAAACTCTGTGCTCGCAATTATACCTATTTTCAATTTTCTGATAAACATGCTTTCACTCCTACTCAATCGAAACTTTTACAACAAATTTAGCTAAAGGAAACAGTCCAGGTTCCCTTTAACCCTTACTGACCACATGAGTCACGGTCTTATTGTTTCATTTCTGGAAAAGTTACACTGAGCTTCTCCAAACGCGTTCTTCTACGTCAACGTAGCCGTTTAAGCTTCGTGATAATATTGATAAATTTCCCTTCGGATGCATAATCTTCATTGCGGTATTTTTTTTCGAATACGAACCATATTATTTTATGTTTGTGAAGCTAAACGCACCTCCAATATATTTGTTACTACGAATCATAAACTACGCAATGAAGAAGAATCTTCCAGCTGCGTTTATTTATGAGTGAAATAAAATAATATATCAAACTCGCAAACTTCATTAATTGCTTTCATTGGAAAAGTTGCACCAAAAACAATCATTTTTTACAAATATATCCAAATGTGGCCACCCATCATCATTTACGTGTTTCGGAAACTTTGACGGAGGAAATATAATTCCTTTGAAAATTCACTGGCCATTTCTCTTAAATCCATGTACCAAAACCTCGAATTTTATCGTCACCATAAATATAAACACTTATTTTGAAAGACTTTACCCCAAAACTTACCACGGAATATAAAATGTTTCGTAAATTCTATTATGCCCAAAGGGGAAAGGCTTTCCCTTAAATCTCATTTGCATCCTTTATACCATCACTCTACCCCACTCCTCTCCTTAATGCTTCCTCTCCCTCCTTTCTTCTTATACCTGGCCGTTTTCCCATTTCGTCGCATAAATTTTATTTATGAAAGAACTTTTTCCACAGTTTTTTCCCTCTTCGTCGTTTGAGATTTAATAATAAAAAAATTCTGTCTTGGAGAAGAGCATTCAAAGCAGGTGACGCCACCCTACATCACAAAACAGGGATTCAATCCGCATAAATGAGCCTTCATGATTCATGCTGAAATGCTTTTACTGCTACATGTTTGGATAGGTAATTAATAATAATGGAGATCTGTTGAGGCTGACCACCGTACCTTCCCGTCACCAAGAAAAATCACAAATGTGGTTTGGTTCGCAGTCCCTCAAACCAGATCAAAGATATGCCAAGAAAAAGTGAAAGGTCTTATAAAAATTGTTTGTGTGGCCAGGAATTTTAAAGAACATACCTCTGTAGCCAATTGAAACTCCTAACCATCCAAAGATTAGGATATAAGTGAGCTAGATTTTTCGCTATTCCCCGCAGTGACCATATGTGAATATTGTTGTACAATATTAGCAATTGCGAATGAAAAGTCATCCCTTGATGGTTTCAATGATAATCAAAAACCTTGTATTTGTGATTTTATACCTCAGTAATTAACTTCATATACACATTTGTTACTTTGGTCTAACTCATTTGTATCACGTTGAATTATGAATTAAATAGTTTTAAATCTCAAGGTTCGTTCACGGCTTGATGTGGGTATCATAGGGAACAAAACATTTATTATTTAAATAATTCAAAAAAATATGAACAGTGCCTTCCTTACATTTGTATCATGATCTAAGTGTTAAGTCAACCTTTATTTAAAGCGATGCGTCGCTCAAACTAAGCCAGGGATTCCATTTGGTGGAGGCCAAGTGAACTGTCTTCTCTGCCTTATTCCGAATGGTAAAAGGAGGTTTGGTGCTTACTACTCCTTCGTTACGAAAGGATAAACCCTTGAACTATTAACGTTTAGAAACTCACTCATTTTGACGATAAATGAGGGAGGAGGTATGTCGTGCACAGTCAAATGTACGAAAGCACAGCACCAATCCGATGGAATTTGTTGAGAAAATGGCACATGACCTTGGTAGGTCAAAGTTCGAATGAACTTTGAGAATTTATCTTGAATCAAGATAGATAGATGGTATGGCTTACAGACTTAAGGCGACTGCAAGTTCTGGGTTCAAATCCTGGACTCAGATTAGGTACATATTTAAGTCGACTTCAGCCACTTTGGTTTCACGAGACACTATTGCTACTTCTAAGAGATAGAGAGGATTTATTGATGACATAGATCTTAATACATTAGAAGAAATACATTAAAAGTCTAAGTATTCATCAAAGCATTAGTTATCAGCGTACAAATCAGAAGGAAAGCTTTAACACTGAACATAAATAAGTCAATAATGGAAAAACTTCAACTTTCAGCTTGTATTTATTTATGCTGATTAACGGATAAGTAAACGTATATAAGATACTATAAGTAATATCTAGCCTGCCGCATTGAACGATCATTAATTAAATGAAAATTCTCACGAGGAGAAATCCACCTGAATTCCTGAATTCACTTCTCTTGAGCTCTTATAAAACTTCCAAAAGTCTTTAAAACCTAGGAAGCACATCAGTTTGCCCAAATTAAACCATTAAAAAACGTGGTTCCATAATAGTCTATATTTATTTAGGCTATTTATACGTGAAGAAAAGCGAATTCATTCAACTATGCAACCATTTTTAGGAATACCACGGGTGCAATACATACTCCAAGATATTAGGGGTGTTAAAGGGAAAATATATAAAAGGATATCACTGTAAGCTGAAATAAGAACTAAGCGGAGAGTTGAAGCAAACATAGCAACTTAATGATAATACGTGCTAAAAAAACACCCTGTTCATCTATCACAAACATCACCGAGGGGTTTCAACGCTATAGGGTTACTCCTAAATATATTTTCGTGGAATGGAGAGGGGGACATAATAGAGAGATTCTTTACGAGGGAAGATGGCCAAGGTGCTAAGTTTTGAAATCAACCGTATCCGGCGAGATGTGGAGATAGATTATTTTACGAAAGTGGAAATCAATAGATAGAGTAGTACTGTCCACTTTATTTGCTTTGCCTACACATGTTGCGGGATAGTGAAGGGGCCATCAACAGATACAATGTCAATTCCGACTTGCCATCGGTGTTTGCGCAAACATTCAAAGGTAGGGGAAGAGGAATAATTTTCTGGACATTGATTTCTCTTTTTTATTAATGATTTTCTTCTGCTCGCACAATCGCAAAAAGGCAAAAATATTAACCCGCAATGATTTTGGATTCCATTACTTCATCCTTGACTTCTCCTTTCCTTTTACAAGAATCTGAAAACGAGTCACTCTCCCCTTCTCATCTCCTTCCCCTACCCAATCTCCACAATCGTTTTCTTCTCCTCATCACCCATTACGAACTCCGGCAGAAGGTGGGCAACAAATGACCTGAATCATCCAACTATTGTCTTGGCCACAAGCCATCTATCCCATCTCCGCTCTAAATGTCCCTAACCTTCTTCCTCTTCTTCACGTTGAAAGTAAAAGTATAGATACCGTCGAGAAATCGAAACGTATCATTTTAACATTGTACCCGATGATGGCTCATGATGTATAATCCAGAAAAATGCATGTTAATGTAAATTAAGTGGACAGTACCAACCATGCCTATTGATAACACTGTTTGTGTTGTGTTATGATGACTGTTTCAACGCCAGATGCCGCTGTCAGCCCAGAAGACATGCAATAGTGTTTTCTTTCAGTAGGACGTAGGTTCTATGGCATTGTATTTGGTAGCGAGCAGGTATTGATCTATGAGGGGAGATTTTGTTGATGAGGTGTGTAGTTTCACTGCATAGTAGTTGTTCAGAATACATCACTTTATACTAATAATCTACGATGCATTCAGTTTAATTTGACAGAAAAGGAAGGCTTTTGATGGAATGTATCGAGTTTCCTGTAAGTCAGTGGAGATAGTTCAAAGTAAAAATGCTGAACTCTTTTAGAGCGTATCAGCCAATTAACATGTAATAATTGTTAACATTTTACCCATGAAAATGTGCATGAAAGTTTTTTTACGAAAGGAAATGCGTTCTACCCACACAAAATCGTCTAGTTAAAAGAATGTTTTTGTTGAAGGGACCCTTGTGTTTATTCATGTTTTCTTTTTATCAATGGTATATTATTTTTTTCTAAGGGATTTAAACCAAGGGAACATTATGAATATGCAATTAATAATTTGTCTGGTAAAAAATGTTCAAATTATGTACTTAAGCTTGTAAAAGTCTCACAACTGGAAGCAACTCTATCCTCTAAATGTTTAGTTGTTGCCTTAACATTTCCTTGTGCGCCATATATATTTATTTCTAAAAAACCACTACAGTAATTTAAGACGCAAACAATAATTTGAAAAATTCATTTTCATCTATAACCTGTGTTGAAAATATTTTTTTATCTGATGGAAAGCTTTGAACAATGTTAAACACTTTATATTAAGAAGGAATTTATAAAATAAGGTTATGGCTTCAGAATTATTTGCCTAATCATTAAAAATAAAACGCCGAACGATATGCTTAGATAATTTATATCTTTACGATCGAAGGGTGTGTTTTTCTGATCAATTTTTGCGCAAGGAGCAAGTGAAAATATTCTTGCTTCATTATTTTTCTATTTTTCATTAAAGCAATATGATATCACAAATATTTGTTATACAGCTAATTAAAGCTACTTCTGATATATCAACTAAGCCAGTCACATAGTACCGTATTTACCTGAATACAAGAACCCCCTTTTTTCCCGAAAAATATGTTTCAAAAGTGGGGGAGGGGTCTTAAACGGGGAGAATAAGCCATAGGGGGTACCTTTTATACTAAGATGCACATAATTAAATTGTTCTATTCAAACTTTGAATGATTTATTTCCTTTAGCATTCAAACAACATTTATAACACTTACTGCTTAATTACAAAACATGCAAAGCATCACGCATTCTTTAAAAACTGGCACTGGGTGCTTCCCTGAGGGCTCTCCTACCTGTTTTATTTTTTTCCTGGAATTTGAGACTCAAAATTGGGGGGGAGGAGGTCTTATATTCAGGTGAATACGGTAATATTACTAAACAATAATTCAAGAGCTAAACATTTTAAATTAGGCGCAGGTTAATTTACTTAGAGACTTGCCAATTAACAAGGCTTAAAACATCTGAAGAAAATATTTCACCTACTTTAACGAAAGAATTTAACGACTCTATTTAACTGGTTGCGATCGGCCAGAGAAGTGAATGCTAACGTCCAGTAATAATCCAAAATGAGGATGCAGATTGGAATGCCGGCAAAACGGTTGTCCACTAAAATGAAAAAAAACTCAAAAAAAAAAGTCAAACTTACGACGTGGAAGCCCTCATAGCAATTGCATAAGCGATGCCTTATGAGCAACATATTTTATTTTCGTTACCACTGTCGGTGCACGGATTTTGACTTAAGATTAGAGCTACTAAGTTCTTGGTGTCAATTTTGTGACTAAGGTTATAGTCACTCTTTCCTCCAGGACAACACAATATCCAAATAAGACTGAGGCTATCATTCATTAAATATGTATACAAAAAAGGATGCCAGTAGGTATTCTGACAATTATACCTCTTATCCAGAATTCATTACAACACATAATAATTCTATTAATAAAGTCGCCAATATTCTCGAGTTTTAAAGTTTCTAATATGGCATAATAGAAGATTAATGCCTCCTTCAGTCACCTACTTATCCAGTTTATCAGTAAACTAATAACTCTTCACAAACATTACACCTCCCTTAGCGAACCCCTGCTAAAATATTCTGCATAGTTTCCTTAAAATACTTCCACAGAATTTCTTAAAAAGTTCTGTAGGCATTCCTTAAAGTATTGAAATGCCATTTTACTGAATTCCCTACGACGTTCTGCATAATACTTTAGGATGTTCTGCAGAATACCTTAGGACGTTCTGTGGAATGCCCTACAACTCTCTACATAGGTCCTTAGAAAAGGAACTGGGTCAACGGAAATCTCACATATTTCCGTAGAGTTGCTGAAGTTCTACACAACAGCTTGTAAAGAGTTATTTTGCTCTGCAGAATCAGGCACTCCTGTTCCGTACAGATCCTTAGAAAAGGAACTAGTTTTGAAAAAAAAGAGCCAATTTCTGTAGAATTCCTTACGTTCTACAGAAAAGCTTCTAAGGAATTTTTTTGCAGGGATTTGGAGGTGGCGGTTGCAACCATTCAAAATCCGAGAGAACCGAAGCGTGTTGTCTCCTCTTCATGCTCGTTGACGCCTTGTGCGCAAAGTGTCTGTACTCATCCCTAAATGCAAATAAACCCCATCGTATTTCTCTCTCGCTCGTTATTCGACGCATCTGTCAACCGCCAACAACCGAATGACCCGCTGAGCTCCACTCCCTCATCCCTTCCATTCCCCCAATAATGCGCTGCAGGCAGGCGTGAGGGTAAATACAATAATACGCGCGTTAATTGTAAGATAACGGAAAATAAGCGGCGGAAAAACCAACAGATTGTTTAAAAATGCTTTGATAAGTACAGAAAAACGTCAATATTCGTTTTTAAGTGGAATTTTGAGATGGTGTAGAAAAGCTGCTTACCGTCAGACTACCTACCCTGCGCCACAACACAGTGAGCAAGGACGTATCAACAATGATCGCAGTTCAACTACCGATAGTCAACCAGACTCTAGAGAAAAAAAACTAAATCAGACCAGTGATTAAACGGAACTACAGTAAAACTGAAATTAGAACGTAGAACCAAATATAATGAGGAAGTTCAGTACATTAATAAGAGAGATTACTGTAGATGAGTGGCAAGAAATAGAGAAACTCACCCCAGAGTAGGACCACAACTGGTTTTTTCCCCGAATATAATTAGAATAATGAAAATTACTATAATATTAGACATAGATATATTAGAAATATTTTCAGGACGCGAAAATCTGGTAATGTACTCAAATGGACAAGGTAAGCTTAGAATATACCCGCATCAAGGGCATCCATTCAAACCGGTAAGGAAATAACGAAAATTATTTCTGCAAGCAAGAGACCTACTATGAACCACAAGAGTCTATGCAAGTGAACTGGCATGATTCCCCAGAGGAACTAGGGAGGCACCGATTGACTGAGTCCCTCAAAAACAGTAAGAAATGTACAGATATTATAGAAATATCAGAGTTTTATTTGAGTTGGGTTACCATCGGATTCGGTTTTCTTCATTTTTTCCGTGAAAATGGAAGAGTGGATAGAAACCCGGCGTCAGCATTAGCCTGCTCTTAACGAAAGGCACCCAGGCGACCACGGCTTAACGTCTACATCTACATCTACGTCATACTCTGAAAGCCACCCAAAGGGTGTGTGGCAAGGGGTGCTTCCACACCATGCATGCATGAATGATGCGGTAGAACACCGAAATTACATTGAAACCCGCGTACCACACATGCAAAGCGCCAATTAAAAATCTAATAACTAAGAAACATTCTATCGTCAATCGTTCCAACATGCAAGGGATACAAAGACAACTACTACATATTCAAAATATCATGCATAAATAAGAACATCAATATTTACATCATGCATAAATAAGAACATCAATATTTACATCATGCATAAATAAGAACGTAGAGAATATAAAGAGAAAGATTTACTGTCTGCCTACTGTCACAATTCGAACTATTCATGACGACGATCACAGCTGTTATGGTCCCGAATGGTACGCGGAAAAAATTACATTTTATACCTATCGGTTCTACAATCGAGCTCTCAAATTTCATTGGCGCGATCTAATCTGCCGTAGTACGAGGGGGTTAATATTATGCTTTTTACGTCGTCAGAGAAATGATTTTCCTGAAATTTAGTTAGGAGGTTAAGCCTATATTTTAATCTACGCTGTGATAGCGATTCCCATCCTAATGCTTCTAACAGTCCAGACACACTAGCCAACTTATTGTAGCATCGTTTCACAAACCTAGCTCCCTTTCGCTGCACGCGATCTAACTCTGATATCAACCCCGCTTCGTATGGATCCCATACACAAAGTCTCATCCGACAGAGGGAGTACTACACTTGAAGTACACTCCACAAGACACTGAAGCAGGGATCGGTTTTCCTCTTAAAAACATCTTCTTCTGCGGGTACTTGAACCCTAGCCGCCCGTATGGTAAGCCAGTACTCTAGCCACCACACCAACCCCATCCCTCAACGTAAATTCGCTGCTAATTTTGCAAAACATAGGGTGGCCCAAGCGTTCTCCATCTCAGTACTACGGTGTTGTTTATTTGTGCGTGAGCCTGGCAGAAACAGTCGTCTTTGGGCAGTATCCTTGTGCCATATGAGTCCACTGACTCTAAAATAGTTGTAGTGCCAAGAGACCCAGGAGATGTGCCCTGATAGCTGAGGTCCATACGGAGGGGAATTCCACTTCCAAACAATAGTATCTGCACCCCTCTCATCCCTTCTCGCCGACAGTTATACGACATACGCCGCTTTCCATCTTTTAATCTGTTATATTCATTTTTATATTAATTTCCTGTTTTTTGAAGTATCGAACATTCTAAATAATCGCTATAAAATGTGTGTTTAGTACGTATTTTGTAGCCTTGAACGAATTTGTTGGTTTTGTAAATGAAAGTAACTTTGTTATTTCACATAAATTTCATTTAATACGACCCGGGTTTCGACGTGGCACGTCATTATCCGGTGATGATGAGGTCACATGAGATGATGAGGTGTTATACCTGGGTTGTCGTCTTAAATAAAATTTATGTGGAATAACAAAGTTACATTAATTTCCAATGCTGTGTAAATTCCACGCAGTCACTCCTCAGAAAACTCTGAATGGATTGGGTTTGTATTGGTTCGTATGGAAATGATTGGCATGGTTTTTGTCGGTTTAGGCTTTTGTCGCTTGTTTTCTGAAGGATGATCAACGAAAAACGAGGTATCACGGTATATGGTAGGGATCCACGACTTCCTGGGGTCTCACTCAGTAAGCACTTCACGCGCTTGACCCTCGGCATATCCGTGGAAATGAGGTCACAGATCCCGACAACTCTCCTCTATAGCAAGGGCCAATTTGAAAATTTCGAGGGTGTACCATAAAAATTGCGTTACCATATATATTCCTAGACCATAGAAAATAGGGCACCCATGGGGGTTATAACGTTTGATTTCGAAATTCTGCTAGTTCCACTGTGGAGAAATTGTGACTTCCCGACGAAATTTTCAAATGACGCCATTCGATCTTTGATTGTAGTCGAGGCCTTTGACGGTACATCCACGAAGGTTCCGAAGTAAGATCTTATTCTGCAGTAAGGCCCTCGGAGGATATTGTACTATCCTAAAATAAGGTCTACTGGGTACACTATTGCAGCAAAATAAGAGAGATAACGAGTGAGAGTGTTGTCAATAACGTACGATTACTATTTATTCCCACACTCATTTCCACGCTAAAGTAAAGATTAAGAGAAAAATTCCACCAAAATATAACATGCTAATCATCTCATTCCTCTCCAAATTCCACGTATATTTTTTATGACTGATGCTCTTTCCGCTTCTACAGCGGATGACCAAGCCGAAGGTGAATGCAGATGTTATCTTCGTCGGCCCTCCCTCCGGCCAAATTCCTCCCAAACATCCTTTTGCCACCTACGACCAGCATTTTCACAAAGTGTCTGATGGGTTACCCTGATAATTGCCTGCGGTCAAAACGGATCAACGTGCTCTCGGCAAAGGGAGGGAAATGAGTCCCACGTTAAAGGAAGGGCATCGTTGGATGGGAGAAAATATTTTCCCAGGGCGAGTACAACTTTTTTTTAATGCGTCGAACGGCGAGGGCATGAACTGGACATCGGAGATGCATGTTCGAGTATGAATGAAAGTGGAGGGAGGGATTGGAGTGATTGGGAAAAGGGCGAGGGGAGGGCGAGAGGAGGGCGAGGGGAGGGCGAGAAGGATGCAGTATACATCGGAGATGCATCGCAAAGCAGGAAAGATTATGTTGCCAACCGAGAAAAACGATCGAGCAGCGATTTAGGATAACAATATGTTTCTATGAAAATCCGCAATGTGCGAGCTGTTACGATTCGATTTATATTTTTAGGGAAGCGAGACATATCTCATCATTGTAATTTTTGACTAGATAGTGCGAGGCATTGAATTTCAAAAATCTTCCTATTTTTCTTCTACGCGTGTGCTAGTATTTATTGTTAGGATGACAAAAACAGTCATCCAGCATTATTTAAATATCTCATCGAAACATTATCTCATGCTACATGAAACGCGATATAATGTTCCATGCAATATGATGCAGAATATTATAATGCATTCGGAAACTGGCGATTTGAAATTCTTATTTCAAAGTTGAAGTCGAGAGCATGTCCAATTTTAACATAACACTGTATTCTAGCGAATTTAAATTTTATATCTGTAGTGTAACGTTTTACCACATTTTTATTCTAACCAAATAAAATGGGTTGGAGTAACCATTAAAAGGTTAAAATATAGATAATGCAATGTGGTTCCAAGTCTTCAAAAATCAATCTCTAAAAATCTTAATATACAATCATTAATCTTTCAAACCCAGTCTTTCACAAGATACTGTAACAGGTTTGGTCGCAGTTTTGTCAAAAATATTATCATTATTATTATACAAACCCAGTCTTTCACAAGAATCTGTAACAGGTTTGGTCATAGTTTTGTCACCAATATTATCATGGGGCATTTGCTTTCAAAATACGGTAAATGTGTATTGCGTAGCATTTTGGCACAGTTGGAGGCGGAAGTGGAGGTTAATGTATTTATAAGGTGAGCGGGAAACAGGCCGTTTGCTCGGTTGGAATGAATACACACTCATCTAATCAATCGATGATTAATACGTCAAATTTGGGACGATTTTTGGAACATCGGAGATGGATAATACGACATTTCCATCCTTAATTAATACGATCAAGCAGTCCTCGTTCGGACAGCTTGGACTGACGAGGACATCGAAATGGCACTTTATCGACGACCACCGGAGTTTTATCATCGCCACAGTTTCCCAAAGAGCACGTCTGCAGAATGGACTGAGTTTCTCTCCGCGTATGTCACGCCACGGACGAAATGCATATGCATCGCTCTTCATCGGCGCGTGATTAACAAGCTCGGATATTTCACAGGCCGAATCATTCCAAATGCTGCCTGCGCTCCAGTTCTCCAAGTAATGAGGTTTCTCTTTGCGTTTCACCAACATAATTTCTTGAGCCCCGGTTTCCTTCAAAAGAAATTCCATTTCGATTTGTACGAAGTTACTTCAGTTCTCATCAGAAAGTCGTGCACCACATCCTTCCCGAAAAAAAGCGCATTTTTGCCCATAATTTTTATTGTGAATTGAATTATACAGTTTCCAATATTTGAGTTTTACTAACAATGTCATCATTGAATTATTTTGCTATACTCCACTATTTTACGTAAATATAGATATAAAACGGAAAAGAAAAAAAAGAGTGATAACGTAAGTATCTTCTTTAACGATGATATATACCTTTTAAGGTGCAGTGTTCCATTATTTTTTATCATGAATACCTCTGGAACAACCTGAGATGGATTTGTCACTTCATTATCAATAGAATGATTGAATTGATGTGCTCTTTTTTAACTTTCCAGCGTAAATAAAGACATAAGAATTATAAGAAAAAATTAGTAATTACGTATCTCTTAAGACGGTGATACATACCTTTTACGAGTAGGATTCCATTGTTTGTAATTTAAAAATGCAATTTGAAGCAATGTGCGACGCACTAATTCATATTTTGCTCGTAAATGAATTATGCGATAACGTCTCAGGAACTTTTATCTTCGCAACTGCTTTTTAGTTTTGTAGTCATATGAATAAAATCATGAGATAATTGAATCTTCGTCACATGAAGCTAAAATCTTATAGAAAAATCAATCATCTGAAAAATCAATTTATCATGCCTCACCGTTTAAAAATCTATTATGGAAATCATAGGTTGAATTCTCGATATTCCAAAATTAACCACATCTCTACCAAACGGAGAATACTACACTGTGAAGTATTTCATTGTGCATTTCGTCTGGAACTGGTGGTATGTTAGTATAAATGCATGAGGAGCGAGAAGAATAAATAGTATGAGGAGAAGAACGTAACGTCAATCAAGCTTTTTTCGAAAAATGACCAAAAAATCATCTGGTATGTTTCTCTCACCTTTTTTGGACAGTCATTTTTTTCCTATTTCTAGGAAACTGATAACTTGGAGATGGAATGGCGTAAAACCGATTTAATTACTCATATTTAAAAGTAACGTTGGATATAATATATAGAAGTGACCCAGGGCCACGGTATATTGGCAATAGTGCGGTATGTGGACATTTTTCAAATAAATAAATAAAATAAATAAGACACTGTCTCTGGCGTTACTCGGTGGAACTCCTTCATAATGAATGAAAAACACCTGATTATGATTCCACACTTTATTTGAAGCAACACGACCTAGGTTTCAGCATATCAATCCATCATCAGGTACCGTTTATCTTTAACCATTATTAACTGAAAAAACGTTTATCATCTAAATCTCATAATGATAATATTTTGATAAAACTTATTAAGTACATAAGCGCCTCATTGGTGCAATCAATGCTCATCGGCGTATTTTTTTGTTTTTCTACATCAGTGCTTACTTCATAAGTACCGTTTGTACTTGATTTGTGTCAAACTACATTCATATTTTCGGTTAAGAGGTAATTAATAAAAGTTGTTTCAAATTGCAGCAGAGCAAGGTTACCACATATTTTATAAGCTCTTGTTGATAAGACTATTTTGATTCTTATAACTGAAGTACAAGATAAAACTCAAGATCGAATAAATGTGGAATGCAAAATGGACAGTGTTCAGAGACTAAGAGGATCGACAGTTCACGTTAATTCGACCTAATGATAATCACTGCCTGTTTCAAAACAAATAATCGATAATAATTATTTCTCACCGGCAATAAATGATCGTATCGTATTGTAGGCCAAGCCGGAGCCTATGGTTGTATGAGGGTTTATCGGGCAGGGTGCTTTGGCTGTTGGGTTGTAAAGATGCGTTGGAGGCATTAGGGAGGCCTGGGAAATGTTTTGATGAAGTAGGGGGCCTGTATGTATATCGGTGGGAAAGGGATATGTGACGTGTTTATGATCAGTTAAGGTAAGTCTGAGACTATTAATGGATTAGGATGGAGCGTTTGAGAGAAGAAAAGCCAATAACAGGAAAGGATAAACCAGTCAGGTGTGGGGTATTACTCAAAGATATTCTCAAAGACTCAAAGACATTAGGATAATTATGAAGAAAAACATGGATTGAACATTGACTTTAAAATGTCGTTCTGATATATATTTTCATAGACTATCAAAAGCGTATCTAGACACTAGCTGTCATCACAACGAATCCATATTGAAATATATTTGTCATAGTTTTCTTGAGTTATCATTATAATATGTTAATATAATACATTTTCAACAATGACGAATCATTCACTTATTCAAGCTAATAAATAGAATTTTATCCCAAGACTGTTCAGTAAACTACTACTTATTAACATGCTTGACTTCTTACCAAAGAATTGTAACCTTTAACGACAGTTAACATTTTAAGAACGTTTTAAGTTAATAATTTAAGTGCACCAATTCACCGCTGAGAAGAGAGCCGCTGTTAAAAATACAATATGTGCTGCTTTTCGTTATTTCATAATTACTTCTCAAATGGTTGGCCCATTTTGCGAAATAAATACATAATTGCGCTAAGAAGGTTATATAAAAACATTCTTAAGCACATCTCCAGATATTTTCCAAGACTGGTATAATTTCAACGATGTTGTTATCAAAAATTGGTTTGAAGCACTTTTTATTCAAACTGTTAAAAGAAGCTACACGCAGTTCACAAAAAATAGATTTAATTGAGCTTTCTCACAGCAAACTTCAATGTCATTCCGGGCTATAAATTAGTGAAAGTACTAATGATCACTTAGAAAAATGGAAAACCAAAGTTTACCTAAGGTTTGAGGGTCATTATATGTCAAAGAAATCAAGCGCACTTATTCACATCATTGAGATTCACAGCTTTATTCCATAATACACTTGGTGTTTGAAATGATGGCTGAAACGTCAAAACAACGGTTAGTACTTAATGATTACTAGTGAGAAGTATTTTTGCGCTTGATAGCTTTCAGTTTTATGTTGATGCTTTTTTTACCGCTTTACCCGAAAAATAGTACTTTCATTTGCAGTATAAATGAGGTCCTGATGGCAGGGCACATAGCAAAAGAAATAGCCGAATGTAAAAATGGTTGAGTGACGACACTAAGATAGTTGGAATAATTGAGTAGCTTGATTGATTCGTCGCTTTTAAAAGATACCAAACGGAAAAAAATAACCTGAAGCTTCACGATTATAAGAAAACATTCTCCATGATTTCTTTGATAAATTCAATACGCATTTTATTACATATAGTGGTTTACATCTATTAGATGGCTTAAAGTAGGAGCCCCTAGACACTCGCAGGCTACATGGTTGGCTTAGCTTGGTTGAGAAATTCAGGACTGGTATGTTCTAGAGCAACTCAAAGAATATTATCATGACGCCTCACAGTATCATTAGTTCTGACAGAAGCGATAAAAATAAGCGAGATGCATTGTCGAACATAGGGGTCAAAACCTTGTTCTTTCTGCGCACAATAAGCGTCCTCAATAAAAACAGAGTTCCACTAAATACGCATGTCACTGTTTCACCTCCCAAAACCTTATCCCTTACATCTTAACACGGCTGGTGTTCTAACACCCACTGCCACATGCCCATACGGTGGCTCGCAGGATAGTATCTAGTTATAGATGTATAGTTTACTCAGGATTTTAGAAACTTTTCTTTAACAACGCATTTCCCAATACTGGCAAATAAACTGCCTTGTACGAAGTTCGAAGAGCAAGGACTTTTTCAGCCCTGACCTTTAAATTTATATATCTAGAGACACGAACGCATATTTTTTTTTCTTCGCACATAATCATTTTCCTGCAGAGCCAACAGTGAGTGGGGGGTCGTCATAAGAAGAAAGCTACCGTCTTCACGAAGAAATTTCTTCTTTTACATGCTTTCACTTATCTGGAGGACTTAAATAAACTCACTGGTTTCAGGCTTTACTTGTGAAAATCCATTCTAATGAATTCAAAAAGATATGACGATGTCGCCTATGCGACGAAACCGGTTGACTTGAAATAAAAAACTGTGAAAAAAGGACCATGTCTTTTTGAATTCATTGGAGGACCCAGCCTCTCACTTCCAGTTCATCAGAAAATAAGCGTATAAGGAGAAATGACTGCATTCTCTTCGGGTTTATGCCGCGTCGATCCATTTTTGGGGGACAACAGTGAAACGGTGACATGCGTATTTAGTGGAACTGTTTTTATTGTGGACGCATATTGTGCGCAGAAAGAACAAGTTTTTGTACCCATCTGTTCGACAATGTATCTCTCTTATTTTTATCGCTTCTTTCAGAACTAATGATATTGTGAGGTGTCATGATAATATTCTTTGAGTTGCTCTAGAACATACCAGTCCTGAATTTCTCAACCAAGCTAAGTCATGCATGTAGCCTACGAGTGTCTAGGGGCTCCTACTTTAAGCCATCTAAAAGATGTAAAACACTATATGTAATAAAATGCGTATTGAATTTATCAAAGAAATCATGGAGAATGTTTTCTTATAATCGTGAAGCTTCAGGTTAGTTTTTTTCCGTTTGGTATCTTTTAAAAGCGACGAATCAATCAAGCTACTCAATTATTCCAAGTAAGCGTAAGGAGAAATATCTGAGTATTACAAGAAACTCCGGGCGAAAGTTACGTTATCCGGGAGCTAGTTTTTATTCCTTGAATCAAGTGAAAATTTACTGAACTTTATTGCCTTTAGTCTGTCGTTTAAATACAAATTCGGAGAAAAACTTATGGAGCTTTCTGCGTGAATGCTGTTCCCCGTTAATCGACCGAAGTAATCGTGGCTTCCCACAATGTCTACACTGAGCATATTGTTTGATGGAAAAAAAATTATAACCGTGGTTTCATGACCAACGTACTGAATGTAATGGCCATCACTCATTTTTTCGGCACACGGAGACCGAGAATGATGTTCTCATACCCACAATTGATTCGTTCGTGTGGTTTTCCGGTTTTGCATTGTAAAATTTTTCATCCCTTTTGGCGATTTTATTCACCGTAATGCAGCTGTGTTTTCAATAAAAATATTGATGCTTGCGGCCTTGGCGAACCCTTCGCCATTCAAGTTGTGGTAGGTGTAACTGAGAGGAGAGAAGATTTTTTATTTTTTTAAAACGCTCTTCCTCTTTGATTGAAATTAAAGAAAAAATATAAAATATAAAAGAACTTGCTATATTTACCTAAAATTTTCATGAGTGATATTCAATGTTTAATAAGAATCCCATTTCTTAAGCTCAAGTAGAAAATATTGAATCCAAGTGAAAAAATAGACTTTTCTCTGAACATATGGGATACATTACTTCTCATCCGATGAATAGAATTACAATGAATTCTCTTTGAAATCTAGAACTTGGAGTTAATTTGATTACATATCACCACTAAATGATAGGCAATTGAAATTACTTACATCTACATCAATTTCATACTCTGCCATAAGCATTCTTTTGCTGTACGGAGATAAGTCTGCCATGCAAATGTAACCTCCGCTGAGTATATTAAAACTAGAAGTCTTTACAAATTGTCTTGTCGGAAGCGTTAGTCAGGAAAAGTATCTAATATTATTTCGTATTTTGCAGGAAGTAATACTGAAAATAATAAGATTATTTTTTTAATATTTGAATTTAAGGTAAAATATATATATATATATATATATATATATATATATATATATATATATATAACAGAAAAAGGAAATAAATTTAGAAATATAAGCTAGCAACAAGGCGTTGAGGTTGGGGATGGATAGATAGGTATATCAGTGGACACTCACAGAAAGGCGATCCATGGCGGCCGGTGTCCACTGCTCTCGGAAGCTTTCGGGTGAGAACCCTTCCTCAGCGGGAGAAAATCACAACTGAAGAGTGTCACACTGGAGTTGAGGGTAGAGGGTCTGCTTAGGAGGGTGGTTGGTTTTTGAGGGAAGTGATTGGTTGGAAGGAAGTGAGGGAGGGAGGAATAATGGGAGGGGATACGGAGAAAGCTAGCGGAGGTTAAGCCCGGGAGTACACATACATCTTAGGATTGAAATATATGATTGTTCCCAATGGCGGAGCTCCATGATAGATGTGTCAGGTGGGAGGGCGCGAATGATTTTTACTTGGAAGCAGTCGTTGAAGGGGAGGTTATGATAATTGGCGTGCTCCGCTACAGGCAGCTTCAATTGTTGTGTCACGCTGCTCCTGTGGTTATTGATTCGTACATTGAGAGGTGTGCTTGTGAGGCCAACGTAGAAGGCCTGGCAGTGCTTACAGGTGAGGAGGTAAATTACATTACTCGAGGAACAGGTTCCCCGAGTAAGTATCTGATACGTTATATTTGTGACAGGGGTCGTGAAAGTTCGGGAGAAAGGGTTGAGTGGGCAGGTTATATTTGTGACAAACCCTTTCTCCCGAACTTTCACGACCCCTGTCACAAATATAACGTATCAGATACTTACTCGGGGAACCTGTTCCTCGAGTAATGTAATTTACCTCCTCACCTGTAAGCACTGCCAGGCCTTCTACGTTGGCCTCACAAGCACACCTCTCAATGTACGAATCAATAACCACAGGAGCAGCGTGACACAACAATTGAAGCTGCCTGTAGCGGAGCACGCCAATTATCATAACCTCCCCTTCAACGACTGCTTCCAAGTAAAAATCATTCGCGCCCTCCCACCTGACACATCTATCATGGAGCTCCGCCATTGGGAACAATCATATATTTCAATCCTAAGATGTATGTGTACTCCCGGGCTTAACCTCCGCTAGCTTTCTCCGTATCCCCTCCCATTATTCCTCCCTCCCTCACTTCCTTCCAACCAATCACTTCCCTCAAAAACCAACCACCCTCCTAAGCAGACCCTCTACCCTCAACTCCAGTGTGACACTCTTCAGTTGTGATTTTCTCCCGCTGAGGAAGGGTTCTCACCCGAAAGCTTCCGAGAGCAGTGGACACCGGCGTCGCCATGGATCGCCTTTCTGTGAGTGTCCACTGATATACCTATCTATCCATCCCCAACCTCAACGCCTTGTTGCTAGCTTATATATATATATATATATATATATATATAGTTCTTGCGAAGATTCCACGAACGTGGCAAACAATATAAAACTTCGTCACAGGGTGACACTAAACATAAAACATAAAAAAGCAAACTCACAAGTTTAAAATTTTCGGTGGGTCGCCCGCACCTTCGTCAGTGATAGAATTCTATCACTGACGAAGGTGCGGGCGACCCACCGAAAATTTTAAACTCGTGAGTTTGCTTTTTTATGTTTTATGTTTAGTGTCACCCTGTGACGAAGTTATATTATATATATATATATATATATATATATATATATATATATATATATATATATATATATATATATATATATATATATATATATATATATATATATATATATGTATATTAATTTATCTTCACTATCCCGAATACAGCACAATGGGCAAATTTACATCGGGAGATTAACAGTAACAACAGACGAGACACAAACACCAATGTCCTGGGCAGATAATATTTTACCCAGGCGGGCCTCGAGCCCGCGACCCTTGGAGTAGCAGGGGAGGACTTTAATCCGCCGGGGCCGACAAATTTTCTTCACATTGGTAGTATGTTGGCTGTGGAATAGTTAGCAAAATAATTTTACATCATGCGTCCCTCTCATCTTCACTATCAGGTGTACTTGGAAACTTTTTGAGGTTGGAGGCTGAAAGATCACGAAAACTGTGAATATTCCAGCGCAATGTTGATGATTCGTTTGAATATTTGTTCAACGTTTGTAGTTTTAATTTCTATTTTCCGTATTATCAGGTCTCAATTGCAATTTCTGAAATCCAAGTTACTGTTAACAACCATGAGCCCAAATTGTATATCTGATTTTCAACTCCAAACTTTGCTACTCAAAGCCAATACCACTTTGCTTCAACTTGATTTTCTACGATGTCGCAAACTCAAAAAATGGCTATGGCGAGCCACTTTCCTTCCTCAACGTAAGAAGTGATTTTTCAACAGTTAATTAGGCCTGGGATCGAAATGGCTACGAGCATAAATGAGGCAGATGAAATAATGCCATTTATAAAAGCTATCGCATTCCTGGAGGCCGTTACTTAGATAGCAGCTAAATATGAGTTCACCCAAAAGTTATCTATAGTGGTATCTATGAATTTCCTAAAAAAATTAGAGAACTCGGGGACTTGTAAGTAAGAATGGATCACAATATCATTAGCGCTGTTGATTTCTCTAACTAAAAATTAAAACATCAAATGGTTTCCTCTACTGCTCCTCCGGCCGTTTTTAAACAAGGTTTCCTGTTCGTAATTTATCTTAATAATTATCTCTGCTTCCCGTCACAATTTTTTCTTTCTCACCTTTACTCCATTTAATTGCGTGAGGACGCAATCTCCCGCAATGCACCGTAGACATAAAGAAAACCAGAGAGTCCTTAAATATGACAAGCAATTGAGTAAATGATAATTATTAATGAAATATTGAATAGTGAGAAGATATCACAATAATTGTCGTTTCATTTTTCAGTTAAATACGAGATTAAAATTTCGAGGATAAAGCAATTGCTGCATTAAAATTTTTGTCTCCGGCTATTTTTATTCACCTATACAGACTTAACACAAGAAAAAATTCTACCAATCAAAAAGTAGGGGATAAGCTTTTGAATTTAAACTTCATTTTTTCACTCTCTGTATTAGATTTTTATGAATCTTCTCCAGCAGAAAACTGCAATTAATATCAATTACAAATCAAACCTCTTAGGACAAAGCAAGTTTAATTTCTTCTCACCCCTTCAAAAGATATTACATAGGTCCAGTAATTCGGTCTGATTGATGGGACATTGAAGCTGAGATGATTTCGCCGGAAATTATTTCAATACATCCTCGGCCTGTCGGCTCATGAATCACACCACCCTTTTACACCATTCCCTGCATCTATTCTTTTCGTTTCGTTTCGTCCACGCATCGCTTTCCTGATTCTAATGGTTAATATTCATAGAATAAATGGAAGTTAATTGCTAGGTTGATTCTCACACTATGCTTCTTCCACCTATCGTGAATAAAGCCTTCAGGACGGATAAAACGGTGCCTACCTTCTGATATTTCCCTCGATCTCATCTACTGAACTGCGTTCCAGTGGATTTCCGGGAAGTATCAGGAATAAAATTCCTTAACCATTCGACGGGTTTCGTGTCAAAATTTCACGACAAAATTAACACAAGCATTTATAGCATGATTCGGAAATAGCTTGGGTTGAAAGCTAAATGGTGTATGTTTAATGCTATGCATAGGGGAGTGGTATCACCGATGCATTGCACGGCACGGTAAATATACTGGTAAACAATGAAATTTATTACTTTTAACGCAAAACTCATTGACAGTGAACACTATTGAAGTTGAGTCCATGATCATCACTACGGTTTAAAAAAAATCCGTGAATAAATTGATAACTCCATTGGATAACAATGGCTTAACACATGATCATTTTTATATAAAGGCCAAAGATTCCAAAAAATAAAATAGTTTTTTCCAAAACGTAGCCTAGTTCTCAGAAAAGAGCATTTGAACTGTTCGCAAGTGCGGCGTAGATTTAGAGGATAATGTAGAAAAAATTATACAGAGTACAAAGGTATAATTTCAAAATTATTTCCCGAGGGGCCATCAACCCATCACAAATACCATCGTTTCATTTACCCATGCCTCGGCAATTTACCTTCTTTTCAATTTACCTTTTTTTTTCTAAATAAAAATTATATTCACTTACACATGACACTGAAAAGAAAACAATTTATCTAAATTCTATTTTTTGGCAAGTATTTTATGTTCCCATAATGCATAGGGCCAGACTTCACAAAGTTTAAGCCACTATTGTACCCCTTATTATTATTTTTTTTGACTAAAATATTCGGGACTTCCATCATGAAAGAAATTAGCAAAACGGGATCGGTGGATTATATTTAGAAAGGGTTAGTAAACGCCTTCGTTGTAAAATTCTAATTACAAAAGTAAATAGTTTTGAAAGACATTTCAATGACTGTCAAAACGTAGGTACGATATGCGCGTCATAACTTGTAAGCCGACGAAATAAAATGCATAGGAGGGGGATATAAAATATCCCAAAAGAGGGAAATGAAAATAAAAAGACTTGAAAGAGAAAATGGATATATTAAAGGTTCAACGATCTTAGCATTCCACTGTTTTTGGAGAAATTAATGCTGTGAGGAAAGATGGAAAATGTAAATAAAAAGGTATTTATGGAATGGTATGCTTATATAAATACGTTTTGGAATTAAAGAGGATCGTATTCTGAACGCAGAGTATAATTTAATCCAAGGAATGTTCCAGAAAATTCAGGGAGCGACAGCCGTGCTAGACACTCCGACTAACGAGGCGTTCGAAGCAATTAAAATCAATGGTAGAGTCGAGGATACTGCTTTTGATCACTTTAGTTCAACGTGCCACGAAATGTGTCACGGTAAAATCAACAATTCCTCGCCCTCTCTACAATCCAGAAATAACCCTTCCCACCAACGCACCCCTACCAAACTACTCTTAATGGTGCGAGTGACCTCAATAGCCGATTGCCTAATCGAATAACCAAATGACCAATGATCAACATTGCGCTAGGATATTTCCTGAGAGATTACTGATACGTTACTGAAAAGAGGAGCAACCATTTTGTAAAACAGATCAGAGTATCTAAGTCATTTCATGGAAAAATTTTTTATTCTGAATAAATCAGTTGTAAAACTAAGCAGGTATAAAACACGAAAAACATTGGTATTAGTGGCGGAAATTTCCAATAGATTTAAATATTCGACCAGAAAATGTTGAGCTATTTTCAAAGAAGCACAATGTATTTCATGAAATTTGTGGACCAATTGCATGTAGGGAAGTCTTGCTTGGTGAATTACTCATTGGAAATTAAATCGAATTCACTATTGTGCGTCAGTGCGCCATTTAATCACCTCTGTAATTTATTATCATATTTCACGCATCATCGCAGTACAGCAGTCTTATCCCTAGCATATGGTTATGGAGATCGCTACTGCTGGTTTGATATCTCTTTCATGCTTCTTCATTTTAATTAGGACTGTAAGAGACTGCGGATATGTTTAAATAACCGAAGGATTTATTAAGAAAAACTAAAAATTTTCTAAAGAGTACCATAAAATTTATGGGCTAATCGCGTGTGCGAGAGCTATGCTAGGAGAATTATTTGCTGAAAAGAAAACATATTTCACCTTATTGAGTCAATGCGCCACCTACTCTCCTCTGTAATCTAAGATCACATACGACGCATCATCGCACTATAGCAGAGCCTTATCCCGGTTATAGGGGGGAGAAGATCACTGCTCATCAGCATCATCTACTTGAGTTTCCAGGGTCTGCTTTGTGCACAAGACTTTCCACTTTTCAACCCTCCTCCCGTATCTCCGTATTCTTTTCCATTCCTTTCATCCATCTATTCTTTGGACTTCCTCATGGCCGTTTCCCTTGCATTTATGTTCATGTACCTTTCAAAGGATTCGTTCAGCTATCATCCTTTTTACATCCCCAAACCATTTCAGCGTAAATACCTCCATCTTTTCCTGCCACGGTTCCTCATGTACCCCGAATCTTTCTTATATTATCCTTTCGGGTGTTTCCTGCTCTTCTTCTGAGCAATTTCATCTCTCATTCCTATCATTTCTCTTCATAGTCCATGTGTCCAAAAGATATGTCAGAATGGGAACATAGTATGCCGTGCTGATAATACCTTATCTCCTTTCTGAGACGTATTTGCGCCATGCCAAGCTCCGGACTTTTCTCAGAAATTTCTACCCCTTTCATTCATTTCTCTATCATCTCTTCCATTCTCTACCACTACTCCTCCTAGCCGTTTGAAACATTCTATCTTCTGTAATGAGTGAAGACCACTACTGCTAGTTTTATATCCCTTTTACGCTTCCTCTTCTTCTTTTCGGACTGCTACAGTAAAAATGGAATCAGTCAGATGCGTTGGTGAGATGGGAGTCGACGTTCCAGTGAAGAGGCGCCAGAGACAGTAACAACGCGCAATCGACCCGCCGTTAGCGCCACCCGGTCATCAACGGGGACAATGCGCAACTGGGGCTGGCTGAGCCGGTGATTTGCTTCACGCTCCGGGTCACTCATTGTTGGATAAACGGCAGAGCGGTGAATATGGAGAGACGCGTTTGAATAAAAAAAAATCTGCCGGTTGATATTTTTTGAGCGGATTAAAGCGTTTGGACTGCGACAAGATTTTGCATCCGCCATGAAGCTATACAGTTTCAATCTCGGTACTTGTTCCTGTTAGCATGCAAATTTAGAGCTACATAAAACGTATGCACCATATTTGTGCTCTTTCATTCATCACGGCCTACTAAACATTGGTTGATAAAATCTTTAAATTTCACGTCCCTTTAAACAAAGGAATTTTCCGCAACGCGGCGACTTTTACATCGTTTATATTCATCGCAGACAGTAAATATCAGAAAAAGTGGCTCACAAATTGGGAGACGAAGTCATTCATGCAATCTAGAACCACTTAAAATGAGAGTAGCGAATGGTTTAAAGCGATTATAAATATATATCAAAGTGCTTTTAGGTCAAAAAAAGTCTAATAACGCCAAATAAGCTTGAATTTTGGAGAATCATACAGAGTAAGAGTTAATATAGAAAAACGTGGCTCACAAATTGGGAGACGAAGTCATTTATACAACCTAGAACCACATTAGACGATAGAAGCAAATGGTTTAAAACAATTATAAAAATATATCAAAGTGCATTTAGGTCAAAAAAGTCTAATACCGCCAAATATAATTTTATTAAAAATAAATTTTAAACAATTTTGGAGAATCATACCACAGTCAAGGTACGTGCAAATAAGGAGTTGATATACAGTCGAAATGGATGAAAGACAGCATTAACATTATTTACTTGGGTAAAAAAATAACTATATCTCTATAGAATTTACAATACACGCTAAATTAATTACATAAGTTTTTATAACTTATCTTTTCTTCCATATTTACTTTCGAAAAACTAATAAAAGTTTAATACCCCCTTTTGCCTTTACAATTAGGTTAATTATTGAAAATCAGTGTTGGATAGCATAAGAAGTGCTGCCCTCAGTGGCAAAATATTTCACCAATAGGGAATCAAACCTGAGACCGAGGGACTAGAGAGCGAGGAAATCATCTCTTTGCTTTAAGTATATACATGGTCATGAATTTAGAATTTCATTCTATTGTACAGAGAGCCTTAACGTAGTCTGAGTGAAATATCATTTTACCTAGATATAAATGAACTTGGTCTCATTTTAAAGAAAAATATACCACCATTCCATTGACCCTAAAAATTCAACCCCTTACCACATAACTTTCCAAGGTATTTGTCGGAAAATACCAGCAATTTTATTTGGGAAATGGTACATGTATGCACTCCAGAGAGAGAGATTATATTAAAAATTAGGCATTTCCTACACTTAGATCTCGTCAAAAAGTCAACCTACACTTAGATCTCGTCAAAAAGTCAACCTACACTTAGATCTCGTCAAAAAGTCAACCGTGTGTAGTTTGTGTGTTTCCTCGACTATTTTTGAAAATTAATCACATTGTTACCGCAGTAAATTATTCGGGATCACAATAAATCTTCCGTTTTGATGGAGTTTCAAACGTACCGCGTGAAAAAAATGAGTCAAGTTAGAGATTTATTTGGATATTTTCATTTAATTACTTCCAATTTCTGAATTGGAAAACTACATAATTTCACCATTAATAATGCAATATTTAATTCGTGTGTTTCACAGCTGGTGAAAATAAAACGTGTAATTCGAGTATGATCTCTGTAATGATTAGGTAAATATCTCACTCGCACTACCTTAAGTCAATTTTTAAGTGTTCAGGATGCAATTTCAGACGCTTCAGGAAATATGCAACTTTCAGAGAAGTCTTGTAATAATAAAACTAGGGGAGGAAACAAGAGGCTCCAAATAGTATTGGAACCCCGTTCCTTTATCAGAGCACATCAACGGATCTCTGCATTCCAGCACAAATAACGTGTAGATAGAAACGAAATAATTCACTCCGCCATCCCTGGAAGAACTCCTAAAGCTAGGAAAGCGAGCGAAAGCATTTCATTTGACGTCCTTTGGATTCCACGGACGATTCCTCGATAAGGGTGGTATAATCCAAGGGCCCACAAACAATCACCTCCTGAAAACCCAATGGGCCTTCTGGGGAAGTCCTTTTCATTCCGGCATCCGAAAAATGGACCCGCCAGAGCCTACATTCCTTCCACGGCGCGACACCTTCACTACGTCCCATCTCCCCCATCTGCTTCTTCCACAGAAGGAAAATTCCCCACACCTCTCCGTGGAGAGCTATAGAGACGAATAGCTTGCGACATAATGTTAAGAAAAAACTGGCGAAGAGAGTAATACGGAGAGAAATGTTGGGGCCACAGTCGTTATACACATGTACGTGGATGAGAATAGAGAATACAAGTTTAAGTTTCATACTTTCAACTTTACACCTTCAGCCGTCACTTCATGGAAGTAGCTTATATTCCAATCCATATTGAAAATAAGCCTTGTACTTTTCCACAGTTATTAATCGTGAATGTACAACGCGTTTTGCAGCTTGCTGCATCTTTCGGTACAGTTGTTTATCTTTGATTTATTGAATGTTACAATAGTAACCTCACGTTTTAAAGCGGGGGTTTGGAGAAATAGCTAATTTTTGGGTGGAAAGGCAGGAGAACATACATACATTGTAAGAAGGGAAATTTTTCCAGAAAGGAGGGATGCGGTTTTCCTGAAAGGGTGAGGGGTGCGGAAAAAGTAGCTCATTGAAAAGGTTGCTTGACTCTCTGATAATTTCTAATTGCTCCAAAACATCCATATTTAAACCTTCTGGTAGAAAGTGTATAATTTAGGGGATAAAATCACTTACGTTACTATTACCCCGCAGATGCGTGGCAAATTGTGAGTTGGTATTCATATAAAAGTAGCATCGTGATTGTTCTTGGATGTAAGTATTGAAATTTTGTCCAGTTTGACCTAAATAAGCTATATTACAACTATTTCATGTAGATTTGTAAATACCAGACCTGAATAACTTATCAAATTTGTCTTTATACCGTTTTCAAATAATTTCAGGCTTGACTTTATGGGATAGTCACATGTAAAATGAATTCACTCTTTGTACAATCCTCAATGTAATTATCAAGATATCTTGATAATGAGTCCTATGTCCTAAACATGGTTGTTAAAGACAAATTGGAATGGAATGTATGGAGCGAGATTTAATTTGTAGAGATTGGAGAAGTTGCGATGGACGGAAAGGGAGACGAACTCGGAGGCGGTCGGAATGGTGTGCGGCGAGAGGAAATGTCTGGAAGAAGTGAGATTCAGTAGGAGGATAAATCGGCAATGAGGGGTGAAGAGGCGCTGAAGTCTGTAATAGAGGGAAGGGTGTTTGGTAAGCGGGGAAGGAGGTGAAAGAGGGATAAAAGAAGGGATATGTGTGATAGAGGAACGGGGCCAGAAAGTATGTTGGGCATAGGAAACAAGTTATGTTGGGAAATAAGACGGTAAAACAATGAGGTGGATAAAAGGGCATGATTTCATCAAACTGTTACCTGACAGCCGAGATATTCACCATACTGCTTCCTCATCTGCTTCCATTACTTGCCGCAGTAATTGAGCGGCGGAAGAGTCTTCTAGTAGATATAAAGCAAGAATATATAATTTCTCGATTTCAACGGATTCTGGAGAAATATCGTGGAAGTTCGTCACAATAGAACAAAAACCACAATTGCACTTTTCCACAGGATATTATAAAGAGTACGACGCGTTTCAGCTCACAGTGAGCAAAAACGCGTCGTACTGATTGGATTGGATTTTGTGGAGGCGACCGACAGCTGAGTTCATTTGCGCCATAGGGGACAGGTAAGGTAGGAAGGGTGGATAGAAACCCGGCGTCGGCATTAGCCTGCTCTTAACGAAAGGCGCCAAGGGGACCACGGTTTAACGTCTCATACGACAGACGGAGTGCTGTACTTGAAGTACCATCCACAAGGCACTCAAGTAGAGACCGGATTTCCTCTGAAAAAGATCCTCCTCAGCAGGGATTTGAACCCTGGCTGCCCGTATGGTTGGCCAGTACTCTAACCACCGCACCAACCCGATCCCCGTCGTACTCTTAAAAATATACCGTGGAAAAGTGCATTATTTTTTCTGTTATAATATAATTTATATTGAAAATTTAAGGCAAGTAACTCTTCAAATATACATAAGTTACAAGGAGGTACTATTTATACACAATTTTATTTTGTATTTTTGCTGGGTGTACGGATTATTATTAATTTGAATACATAAAAATATTACACAAATAATGAATTTGTAAGAAGTAAATGCATACTGATTTCAAATAAGTTTTTAATGGATAATATCATAAAGTTGTATAATTAGTGCGTTTTCCTGTAGGGCCCGGTGTTAAGCGGGGGGAAAAAGATGGTGGACCACGTTACAGCTTGAAACATCCACCAACATTGCGAGCAACCTCTCCTTCTACCTCGGTATTGAGATTGAACTGTACCGGCACCCACTCATTTTCGCACTTACCGTAAACTGTAGGTCAACTCTCGTTAAAAATTAACGGAAGTTGGCAGATACCACGCTGACATGTCTTATAAAACCCTCCAGGTTCAATCTCTGCAGTAGCCTTAAGCAATTAAAAAGCGAGTTACTGGGAAGCACCTTCTCCATTGACAACGCCTCTCGATAGTTTGGATAGCTTGCATGATGTATCAAACTGCAAAATAACTATCATTAACATGCGATCTGCAATATCGATCTGTACGTAATATTATTCGATCTTATACAGTACTAAATACAAATGAGGTATGTTATTCAATGCGATGGCGAGACAAATCATGTGAAACGAGGTGTAGGATGTATGCGTTATTATATAATATTTTTATATTTACCCTTTTTGATGAATTTCATTTCATCTGCCATCCTTTCATCCATTCGACCCATATCTCTCCCTCAATCTGCTACCGAATGACTATCGATGAGGAAATGCGATGGAAAGGTGTTAAGTTCTCGGTCAAGCACAAATGTGGCTTTCATAAACAATCAAATTTTTTGTTATATTCGTACAAGTGTCCTTTCAATATATGTGATACACTTCACAGTGTAACATCATTGAATCAAAAATGGCTTACTGAAACAGATGAAAGAGATGACTAGCGAGGCATAAAATGGGGTATGAAAATAATTTCTAATATGGAGACAATCACGGTTATTCATATTCATGCGAGAGATAAATGCCGAAAATAAAAGATAATATGTCATCTTGGAAATATTGACACCATCATGCAAATGAAGATAGGCGCCGACTACGAGTGTACCATCACTTTCCGCCGAAAGCTTAAAATTTTCGTGGTTATGAGGGCATGTCATGCGAGGAGTTCGGAAATGCGTTGGCATGAAAGATATTTTAAGGATTAAACCATGAAAAAAACGGTGCGTATATTTTATATATTAACAGGGAGCAGTTATGAGACATTCTTCATAAGGGTTTGTGTCCAGAAAATATCTCCTGGATGTGAAACAATACAGACATAAAGATGTCTTTTGATTGCATGCTCAAATATAAAAATTCCCAAAAGATCATCCACAGAGATTATCATAAAATTTAGAAATGTCATCTCTAACTGACGAAATGTCACAAGAAATGTATCCCCGCGGTTGAGTCGCTAACAACTCGAGGTATTTTTTTTATTTGTATCAAGTAAAATATTTTCGTTATTGTCAATTTTCCCATCTCTAACCAAAACCTGACCCCTTTTTATCCTAAATCTTTCCGCCATCAAACGTTCTCCATTGTGCCGGAGGCGATATTGTTTTCTGAGCGCCTCTCCGTCCAGGTCGCCCATTTCTCCGGCTCGTCTTTTCCCCCCGGCCAGCCTCCAAGGGACTGATATTCTTCCCAGCATCGCCAGCGTCGCCTCATTCTTCAGCACAATTGCCCCTAAGGGTCCCCGAGGGAGCGATCTTGCCTCTTTTCCCCGGAGAGGCCCAAGATGGAGAGGAGGTAGGGGTTTGCAACCTAGGAACGACCATTGATATTTCAAATGAAACACTTGAACTTGGAGATTGTACAGAGATTCGTTTTAAGTCACGCTACGGATTATCGGCGTCTGAATGTGGAACTACATCTATATCTACCTCTACATACTACCCCGCGAGCCGCCGCATGGGGGTGTGGCAGGGGATGGTAGGTCACCAGTCATGTAAAGATGTAAAATATTTGGAGGTGAAATGGTGACATGAACTATAGGAGTGCATTTAGAGGAGCTCAGTTTTTAATGAGGTACTGCCGAACATATTGTGACTCTGCCGAACAGAGAGATACAGAAACTCGATGAACTATCTCGAGTTTTTGTATCTGTCAGTTCGGCAGAGTATCTCTCTTATTTTATCGCATCTGTCAAACCTAGAAATGTAGTGAGGCGTCATGATAATATTCTCTGCGTCGCTATGGAATGCATCAGTTCTGATTTCTCAAGCAGCCTAAGCCTACCGTGCAGCCTCCGAGCCTCTAGGGGCTCCCACCTTAATCCCTCTAACAGTTGTGTAACACTATGTCCGTTCGTAGCAGTTTTTAGCAGTTAGTAGCAGTTAAATGGTTGGAGCACTAATCGTGAGTCATTGAGTGAATATTTAATAACTTTTTATGCCAGTACAACAATACCTTTCACCACCTTTCACTTCTTATATTTCTCCATCCGGAGGAAATCGCTACACATGTAGTAATATTTAGTGATAGTAATATTTAAAGTGGTTTTCGGTGCAGAATTGAAAATCTATGCAAACATCCCACGTAGTAAAATGCTTTTCTTCAGGTTTAATACTTTTAAATTTGTTAATCACCATTATAATAATATGAAATGTATTATTTTGCGTCTAGAGAGAAATATTTAAATAAAGTATCTAAATACTGCGAAACATACATCAAGTGACATCCGACTCCGAGTTTGAGCAGCATGAAATTGTCAAGAAACCAAATTGACATAATAATTATTCTCTTTTACCAATAAGAGCAAGTATACAAAGTTTTACGCTAATCTGAACCTAGAAAACCGCTCATACCACCTTGAGGCGTCTCAGGAAGATGGCATTAAACTTCAAAGCCAAGGAAAAGTTATGTGCAATAACCTGGTCCTAGTGTTTCAATTTAAAAGTGGATGACTTTCAATAAAGTTAAGCCGGAGACCGCAAGTTCTGACCATCAAATATCGTTATTTTAAAAATGCCAAGGTTATGCTTTACCGAGCAGTTGAGCCGGAATGCCACCCTAATAATTCCACTCAACTAGGATTAGTGCCGAGAAATTCCGCTATTAGGGATCAATTCCCTGGCTCAGTGAAATATTTCTAGAAATTGCACATAAGCATATTAGTAGTTTTGGTCAGAATGACGGAAGTTTTTGACTGCTGTAAGTCACATTATTGACTGCTCAAAGAATAAAAGAGTACCGCACAGCTATAGATAACATATATGCAGAAATGACTACAATATTAACATGAATATCTTTCAAAATGAAAAGTTTCATTTATTTTTTAAGATATTGATAAATAATTCAGTCTAATTTTCTCTCCATAAGTATGAACAACTGAAGTCATAGCTATAGATTCCCAACCATCTTCGTAGGCTGTTCGCATTCTACTCAACAACTCTACACTTGAAATCTTTCATAGTGAAATGGGCACCTTGGAGCATTTTTTGCAAGCAGAAATCATCTAAATTTGATCTTTCCTGGAAAAATTATTAGTGTAAAGGAAAATTACTGACCGTGGGTCAAAGATACATTTACTGTAGATTTACGAATTCCTCGGAAAATTGGGTTAGGACAAAACATTGTAGACAATCGCCAAATGTTCCGCAGAAAAGGGAAATTTATAGTAATGAATGACGCTGGTTCTTATGCCAGATTTTATGAGGCAGAAATCTTTGACCAATAAGAATAAACTTAGGTGTATCTACCTAAAAACATTTACTAAGAATCTTCGGTATATAGCGAGGGGTCATGACAATTTTTGTTGAGACATGACTTTAAGAAGTATCATTCGCTATTTTTCTCTAATGCTGTCAATTGCCAGGGACAACAGTACAAATTAGTTGGCTTGTTTGCAAATATGTTTAGAAGTCTAAGAAGTTTGTCTGCTCATCAGCTGGTTACCCATTTTAGAATCTACAGAGATCAATCTTTCGAAGGAATTCAGTGTGATGCCGCTTCACTAAAAATTTTATTCTTCCACAAGAATTACTCTGAAATTTAATAATTTGGCTGTATCATGTGAGATATCAATGACTATGAACTCATGGTCAATAGTGACGCGCTAAAAAAATACCCACTAATGTAAGAAAAAATTCAGAGTTTAAAAAAATTTGGATCTGAATTTCCCCGAAACCAGATCCTCTTCTAGAAATGAATTGGGGAAAATTCACGGCTTGGTCCAAGCTAATTCAGTGTGAACAACTGGAAAACTTCCACATATAAATACGTAAAATTTGTGATGGCGAAGGGAACGGCCTGGGAATATGCAAAATATATTCTACATTTTTCAAATCCCTATCCGAGACCCGTGACCTCGGATATAAGATTTCCGAATCCCTTATTTCCTGTTATAAATGTGCCAACGTGACTAATAAACTTAAATTTTCACTTTGCTGATTTTTTACCCAGAGTCAAATATTTATTGTCCTTGTCAAATCATGTGCCATAAAGGTAATACACTTGTGTAATTTACTTGAGCTCATCTCCATGTTAATGCCTGACGCCTTTTAGCCATTTGGCTGCCCAATCAATGGTGCTTAAGCCCCCAGGCGGAAGCATAAAGAGGAGCGAGATAAAACTCAAAGTACAATGCATGGAATCCATCATCCCACACGCAATTGGTCCTGCAATAATGTTGAAGCAAAAACAAACCAAACAATATGTTTTTGCAAAACTAACAACCAGTATTATGCGCAGTATTGCGCTAGAGTGCCAGATCGTTCAACTTTCTATGCTGACAAAAAACCAATGAGGTGCGTCTTATCAATGAGCAAAAGTCTACTCAAATTATAGAAAAGAAGAGTATAAATGCGACCATGTCTTGAGGAATCATGATGGTGTCGTACAGCTAAAATCAGGTCGATATTAAAGATCACTCTTCTGTGGAAATTCATTGTCGTTTTATACGCTCATGGTATTTAAATACCAGACAAATGCATGTCGTCTGAATAATCTGCATTTATAAAACAAGCTTTTTCATCCGTTTCCTCTATCAATCTCTCTCTCTCTCTCTCTGATTCATCTACATCGACATTCTGCCCTTAAACTTCTCCGGGGGTGTCTCGTACGTGGTATATGGACGTAATACATGGAGAAGGAAGGTGAAAAGAAAGGAATTGGAAGAGAGCAAGTGAAAAATTGAGCTAAAAGTAAATGGGGTAGGTCGCTCTCTCACTTCGGACTTGCTAATACTGCGTAGGAAGAAGGAATTTATACACTTATCTGTCCGGTAGAGTCGTTATCCTACTTTGCCACTCGTATCAGCACAGAAGATAAAGGGTACAGACTTAAATATTATTCTCCGTGCCTCCTCATGTTCCATATCTCCTTCAATATTGTCGGCCGAACACTCCCACCTTGCACCCTTACGTTGGCTATAATTGGGGACTCGTGGGTGTCGAAGAAAAAGCATAAATTATCCATTCTCGGGATATTTTCTGATTTTGAAAATAGTTTAAAGTACAGAGAACAATTTTCCATGATTATCAATTGTATACTCCCAAATCATCCTTACTAATGTTCTTCCTATTCATGCTTTTGTTTATCCTGTTTTCCTTCGCAATATTTGCGCTTGCTATGATGAATTGGCAACTTTGACTAAGGCAGCAACTCATGCGGGCTACAATTTTATTAAACTAACTGTATTGATTTGAATAGTCACATGAATCAGTTGAGAGTGCTGATTTCTCATCACGATGATTGCTAATTCCTACAGTTACAGGCGATTTTCAGGAATCTTGATCAATACATGATGGATGCAGTGGAATCTACACATACGGCGAAGTCTTCTTTGTTCAACCCTTTGGTGAAATATTTGGTTACCTTACTAGACCAATTACTTGACCTCGAGGAAGACTGGGGAAAGTTTCTGTGAACGCGTACGACTCTTAAAAACCGTATCTTACGTTAATATCCCTAGATAGTGCTGTGAAAGAAACTCTTAAGTAGCCCATTCGACACCGAGTGTCGAATGGGCTATTTAACAGGGTTCCTCTCCACATTTCCTCCACTCCCCAAAAATCACGTCCCTAACCACCTGACTCACCTATCCGTCCATGCCTCAAGTGAATTCAGTTCTGGGTCGCCTCCCCTTGGAACCGAGCGAACGGGCACAATTAGATCCAAATTCCCTTGGGGTGATCCGTGGAGAGCGGTTGAAGGACTCGGGAAAGACTACTAAACCGCGTGACTCTTCGGCATCGGTCGTATAGACTAGACTTCAACCGACGCCAGGTTTCTCTCTATTATTCCTCCATCCATTGTAGAGGCACTCATTAGCGACCCAAGCACCTCGCTTCTAAATGGTGGAAACGATCTCGGTTGTAAATAGCCATCACCGCTAGCTGTCATTCCCTAATGACCGACTGATATGATGTTGCAAATTTTATTCCAAGTATTTACCAATTTTCAACGCAAAAACTCCTAAAATTTCCTCACATTTCAACTCATAAAGCAGTCATCAATGCTGCTGGGATTTTTCTTCCATTGATAAAATTATATTTGATGAATAGTGAAGATACTGCGGGGATTACCATTTCAATGGCTTTCAACGGCTATTATTAATTTTACCATCTTTAACGCTGTATTATGTCATTTACTGTTCATAGATAAGTTTTGAGATAGATACACAGAGATTAACCTCAAATGGTTAAAGGTTATTTTTTTCTTAATTGCCAATGATACAGACGACAGAAATCATTTCAAACACTATATAGAATTGGGTATATTGGTGTAGCTATAATTACACAGAGTATTGGGGAAAGTTGGAAAGTTACTGTTGTCACCATAAACCCATCGTTTAACCGTTTAAGTGTGGCATGACGAGATATCACATCATGGTTGTCTTTGCGCTGACGCTGATGACGTGATATCACGTCATGGGTAGCGTGAGTGTTCGAACTTTCACTAAGTGGCCTAGTGAAAGCTTCGAGGTTAAAGCTGGAGCACTCACGGAACCCTTGACGTAATATCACGTCATCAGCACCAGCATAAAGACAACCGTGACGTAATACTACGTCATACCGCACTCAAAAGGTTAAAAAATGCACTAAGGCACCCACCAGTTAAAATGAGGACGGTCACAAGCAAAGAGCTACGCTTTGAGTACTCTCCATTTATTAACCAAATTGTACCTAATTGGGATTCACTGGAAGATTTTCCAGGATCCAACTCTGGGCCTTCCATTTTCTATGCGAAAACTCCAGGAATCACATAAGAGTACCAAGTCATCATAATAAGCCTGAGGAGATATTTACAGGAAGTACTTTATTTAATGACAATATTGACATTTATTTTCATAAATTTCATTAATAAGAGCTTGCTAACTATTATTTGAAGAATATGGGATGTTATAAAATGATGCCGCCAAATAATGAGAGAGCCAAACGTGTACATTATACATATCGCTCTTCCACCAATGATTTCACTCTCCTTTTTACCAATGGGAATAAGAGAAATCTGTTCACCAAAACCATTTTCAAAACCTCGGCACGAATTTCCTCTTGAAATTTTTCCCGAAGGAGGGTCTTTCCGATAGCAAGATAAATTAATGTTTTAATGAATTCCTCCGCCCATTTTGCCACAGAACATTTGATTTTACTGCTCCAATAATTTTCAAATTATCCAACGACAGTTACTCAGCCGGAATCATGAGATAAAAATTTTATGAACCAATTCAATCACTTATACGTCAATATGAAATCCGAATTAAAACCGTAACATGTGATAATGACTGGGGGAGAAAGATGACCTACCACATGATCAAAAAAAAATGTGACGGATATATCCATACACTGGAGGACAATTACATTGGGTGGAAATATTAAAATGGCAATTTCGAATTTTTATGCGCTACATAATTATTTGTGTTATTGAATAAAAAATACCGGGCGCAATTTACCTGATGTTGATTTTTTAAGCACCGGCAATAATACTGATGCATCTTTTCATTTACTTGACGTTAGGAGACACTAATAATTGAAAGGTGTTATAAAATAGCAAGCTACCATAAATTCATTTCACTGACTACAGAAATATGTTGTATAGTTTCCTATATGAATACTGAATACGTCCTGTTAATTCGGTCCCAGTCGCCACCATCGAATCTGAACAGCATTTATTTCCACGTTCCTGAACATTTGGAAAAATGAGCCTTCAATGGCCCACGATTGCCAATCCAACCACCTTAAAGCTTCCAAGTGAACTTGTATATGTTAACGAAAACCAATGCAGTTCAAAAGCTATACGAAATAAATATCAAATAAATAGCTCATAGAGGGAACTTTGAAGATATTAAAATGCTAAATCTGTTTAATTTAATGTATCAGATAAGTAGATATATATATATATATATATATATATATATATATATATATATATATATATATATATATATATAATGCAATAGCAGAAATATCACGGTGCTGCAATGATTAACGCAACAATAATAAATTTTTTAAGGTAATGATTTTTTAAGGCAGTCGAAGAAAAATCTTAGACCATATTTCGATCAATTGCACCTATTAAGCACTTACGAAATTTATATTGCCGGCAGCGAACGGTGTAACATTACAATTATAATTTTTTTTAAATTAAGCATATAATGACTTTATTTGTTGGAATTTTATTCGAATTATAGAAGAACTTGCATATATAAATGATACATGATGTTTTCAAATAGGAGACTCAGTGTGGCACCATGATACTCGAGAGAAGCAATTTTGACTACAATAAATTGCGTTTATAAGAATTCCTGATTATATTGGTTGGAATATTACGAATTTGACGAAGGGCTACGGGTTGATTATCATTTGTTTGCCAAAGAAAACAAATGGGTATGATGATATTTTTTCCACTTTCCTCTGCAGATCTTATTATTAAAAACACGGTAGCTAGGTTTTGCTCAATTCTGAACATTAACAAAAATCGCTCCACACATAAACATGACCCTAATCCATTGACTTTGGCGGATAGTTCCCAACCAGTTTACATGGCTCTTATTTTCAAGGCTCTTTACTACTCTTTTCTCTCAAGGAGTTTACGCTTTGCTCTCAAAAAGTCATTTATATTACGTTCCCTATTTTTTTTACATTAAAATTTCAGCGGCTCATCGGACTGGCAGTTAAACGCACTTGAAATAACCTCATCTAAGCATACAATTAGAGGTAAGATCAAGAGAAATATCTCCATCTGGGTTCTTCGGCTAGGAAGATCGGCCATTGCTTATTCTAAAATGGAAATATCCATGCATGTTTAAAACGAAGAGACTTCCTAAGAGACGACGGAAATCTGGGTTTGGCAACCTCGTTTGGCATGTGAACCATACCAAAAATAGAAAATCTTCCTCGGGGACTTTAGCGAGATAGAACATTCTGCTGTATAACATGGAGCTCTCTATCACATTTCTCTTTTATCAAGGGATCTTAGGGAAAGATGACTACTACTACTACTACTAATCTACTAATGACGCCGTGATGGTCTGCTGACTCGAGCTCTTTGCTTTGGACGACTAGAAAAACAACAATAGTGCTATACAAAGCGATGAACTGTCCCGAATATTTCTAAACGTTTTTGCTGAACTTTGCAACATGATTTTAACCCAGTCTCAATATAAATGAAATTGGAATTTTGAACAAATTTTGGAACTTGTGAGTTGTTACCGAGATAGAGGCAGTTCCAGCAAAATTTGATTCAAAACAATACAATACAGAATATTTAGAGGGTTGAAACCAAAATATATTATAGTTTCATCGGAGATGCATTATACTGCCTTTAGAAAAAGAGAGAATTATAATATTATTAATAGGGTTTTCCAGACAGGATTTGATCACCATATGACCACAGGTTCAAGAAGTTTCCAACACAAATATTTATACGTGGAGAATGAAGAATAGGTTGGCGTAGATAATGCACAGTGGGCGCTTTCATCTGGTAATCCATTTAACTTGTGCCATGAGATGATATAGAACTGTAACACGATTAGCCCCAGTGGTTGGTCGTCCTTGGCTAATAGTGGGTGAAGTTAACAATTAAACTACGCATTAAATGAGGCCATTCCCTAAAAATCCGCTGAATGTGAAACCAATCTAAAACTTCAGGCTGGAAGAGCGTAACTTTGATTTACGGAAAATACAAACCGTATATTATTTTTGTTAATTACAGCGGTTGTCAAATATATGTAGTAAGCGTAACAATACAGCTATTGCTGAAAATTTCTTATGCCTGGAAAGAATATTAATTTACCAATAATTATACATTTTTAAGGTTGAAATGTTTCTTAAATTCCATACGCTGAAAGTTCCTCCACTTACGAAGATATTTAGTGATTTCACAAAAATTATATCAGAGAACAATTCATTTATTTCCAAAAAATATAGGAACTATTTACAGTTGCACTTAGATGTAGCGTAAGGTTAGTGAGGACTTTATATCTGTTTTTGAATAATGTGTCTCCATAGAGCACATTTGGACCTTATACCATGGTACACTGCTTTCATTTTTAGGCAAATATCTCAAAGCAAAGTATAATAAGTGAGAGTTAAAAATAATTAAAAATGAGAGATAAAATTCGTAGATTTTTTATACCCAACATCACGCCTAACTACCTAAAATGGGTATGTTTGAGGTCGTACAGCGAGGATTTCCTTATGGATATCAAATAGGTTACATAGAAGTTTTATGGAAGGCTGAATGCATGGAAGTTATATGCAAACTCTACACTCATCTTTTTTCTCATTAAAAATATTAGTGTACATCCATGGTAACAAAGCTACTATTTTCTTAATAAAACAAATTGTTACAAATTATGCTTCAATATTTCATTGGAATCTGCAACACTCTATTTTCACACGAAATATTTGCTATAGTAGCTTAATGTTCCTCATCACTCAAACGTGAGAATATTATTTTTCACATCAACAAAAAAGTAAAAAGTTATAGGAATATACACAGTAAAACTATAAAAATAATAGGGATTTTAAAAATTAAATCAATAAATTCTAGAGAAAAGAAATAGCTGAAGACTGCCTTGACAGAAATGCCAAATGTATGCAATTGTTGCAAGATATAATGACTTTTTGCCTACAGTAACGACTCACGGTATTTTTATTTTTTAAGGGCAAGAATTCGCAGACTATTCCACTGAATTCGCCATGCTAATGCAGTTTCAGACGATGCCGCCGCAGAAAGGGTCGGTAAAAGTGTGTTCTTTTGTAAGAGCAGTTATCAGTGGTAACTGAATCCAAGAAGTCGATTAAGTTCACCATAGAGAAAAATATGTAAAAATTACTGAAGCCATTAAAATCCTACAATAAAACCTTCCATCTTCATTGTGCAGTATAGCCATTAATTTCTATGAGCCCATGAGACAATGCATTTTTTTGGAGTCCTAGAGAGAATTAAATTCACAAATTCCTAGAGTTCCAAAGACAGTATTTCTATCAACCTATTAGAGATATAAACATCATAACTAATATCGATCAGGAGTTATATCGTCCTTTTATGCGTAAGACATCAGATTGAACTGGAGGAGTGATGAATGCCAAGCATTCGGGAGAAATTATGTGACATTGCTTTTAGTCACTAGAAATGAATTTAAAACCTCACTCACTACACAACATCATGATTGACTATTCAACTTTTTTAAATTTAGTTCCGTAAAATTAAACATATAGTTATATTCCGTTTTTAGTACCACATACTAGTTCAGAAACATGGAGGACAGTATTTAATGCCTTCATGAAGTCTGCGAGAAGTTCATATATTTTGAAACCAGACCGAAACATCACCATATTTTGTAAGAACCAGGGAATAATTTTGACGTTAAACTTTGATTGAAATTCGTACTCATAAAACTCCTATGTGGCTATCATTTCCCGTAATTTTCCTGACGCAACCTGTCCTGAATATGTCCGCCCCGTCATGGGTTAAACTGCTGCGAAATAATCAGCTTTGAATTGAGGGAATCCTCAGCGTGGTTGTGTCACTATGTCTGCTTAATAACGTTTTGGCTTCCCGATCATGCAAACGAGTGCGACAGGCAATCCCTATAATGCCCATTTCAATATAAGGGTATATATTTCGTGCCTTCGATGGGGAGCTATTTTCAGCTTTCCCGGAAAAATCCATGGCTTTTATCTCGGAAAATAGTCACGTAACCAGTGAGAAAGACAGCTTGAGGAATATCAGGAAATCTCTTCAAATACAAAGATTGTTATCGCACTTTGTTAAGGATTGCATCCTAAAGTGGATGTATTGCATAACCTTTCACTTATTACAAAAATTTTGATCAATGCTGCCTGTTAAAATTAATTGTATCCAGGTATCGTAAGGGGAAATAGGATGTTCATTCTCTATGGGGTAAATAAATCAACAAGGGATACATTCATCACGCTTACAATAAGTAAAAAGTAGAAGATATTCCAGTCACATAGAGAGTCATACCTATTCAGATTATACAGAATCAAGGTGTGCCAAAAATGGCGAAAATATAAATTTTTCCTGACCTCACTTATTAAGGTACATAGTGCATATGCGATGAAAATATTCATCAGTTTGAACAAGAGTAATTTATCAGAGAGGAAAATCTCATCTAATTCAATGGTTGTAACCATCAAAACACTAGCATTCACGTTTATCCAACGATATATGAACGAATTTATGGTCACAGCTTATAGCTTTAATACGCAGCTACAGATATTGGTAGTTTTGCACTTTTCTGAAAATTCAGTCAAAGAAAAAAATTACTTATTGTGGTAGAAAGATGGCACATACACTATTAAACGGGAATATACAGGGATAAATCATTCCTACAGTGTTTAAAAATCTTAGACTCCCGAATTCTCTTGGAATGCAATGATCAACGACGCCACTGGCGCTTTGTAGTCTCTTCCGTAACGAATAGTGTGCTTTAGGTCCAACCCATACGTATTCCTTCTCAGCAGTTAAACCATGTCGAAGTCAAAATGATCCTTTGTAGAGACAAACCTGCAGAAGGATGGATTACTGATTTTCAAAAATAGTGGGAACATTGATCAACCTATAGGTATATAATATAATGTCACCCCTTTCATAAAATTTTACATGGTAATTAATTAGATATTAAGTGATTTTTATGATAAATGATTGACAATGATGACGAAAACTCAGAGAAAAGACGAAAACAATGTACTGCTGAAAGGTTGACTCTAACACAATTTTTGACAGGCAAGTTCTTGAGAAACAGGAGCGAAAAGGTGGGAATTCACACTCCCGTCTACATTCCTAAGGTCAACGGCACAAAATTCGTCGGGGTTATAAACTTCCCCTAATCCTTATTTTGGCCCATTTTTTATCGATGACGTACGGCAAGGCATGTGACGTCTGAATCGTGTTCCGGACATTTTTTTTAAACGGAAAAAGTACAAAGAAAGAGTAAGATAAAGGTTGACCCGATTCCTATACATTTTTTTCAATAGCTTTGAAAGAGGGGAGAAATTCTTAAAAAATATACAAAGGTCAGACAATACTTATTTTATCGAAAGTATTCGATCGTTTATCCAAGGCAATACGTCTTTCGTGTTTTCTCGCGTGGATTCTTATCGATGGAGACTTGTGGGCGGTTAATGGCGTTCCATGCCACAACAGATTTCAGGGGTCAACAATTGATAATGGTTAATGGAGGGTAATTCTTGAATAGATTTCAAAAATGATACCTCTTTTGCGAAAGTGGGTAAAATATTTATGACTATGATTCTCTTATATTCTATCAGCTTTTTCATCCTATTATACCTACCACTTTCTAGTATATGTGACCACGGGGATGTCGGTAAAAACTATTCATGACGACACTTTCTGAAGAGATAACAAATAAATTAATATTTTGGGAATGGCAGCATTATAGAGGGCCCAAAAATCGACAATGATGGGCATTAGACATGGAGCTAATAAGTCAGTGGATATGAATATATAAATATAATTACAAAAAAATTAACGAAATGCATCGTACATTTTTTTAGTCCACAGTTCTCGTTTTCTGTACCATTTCTTTGGAAAACAGGTGGATACGGTTAGAAAATGAGATTAAAACATGATTCAGGTTTTTGCACATTCTCAATAAAATGAGCAACATTTCTTTAAATGGGCTTCATTACTTTCAGGTAAAAGTGAACAGCCTTGAAATATAGCTTTAGTATTTTAAAAATTATGACAAGAAAGCAGCAGCGTTAATACACGAGTTAGCAGAAGTCAAGACGGAACCGAGATGTTAAGAGGGAAACTTTTTAATGAGGAAAAGGAGGTAGTTCCACAGGTTTTAGAGGGATCGATTGAATATTGGGTGGAGAATATGGTGTTGAAGGTTTTAGGGAATGGATAAAAATGAGATCGCAAGGATAGAGTGAAAAAGAGAGACGGAAAGAGTCAGTAAACCACAGGGATATGCCCATACAAACGGAAAGAGAAATTGTCACTGGACGATGCAGGTACAAAATTAAACATTATCAAGGGTACACGTTATTAGTGAAATATGAATAGTAAAATCCACCAATTGGATTTTAAACCCAGCAAGTCCTCTGTGCACGTGGAGAAGTGTGACGGAAGTCGAAACGACATAAAACGGAACCAGATATTCGTGGTCACTTCATTTCCATCAGTTACCAAGGCGTTAATTTATAAGTTCGTTTTCTTCACCATTATTCAAAAACAAATATATTTCATTAGCTATTTAGAAGAGTATATACACGACAAAATCCTGAAGATGTCATTATGTGACGAATCCCGGTTCGTAAAGAAAAAATCTATTTAGTGGACCAATACTAGAATATTTTGATTTCCGTTATGGAGAGGTTCCATAAAGTGAAGCCTGAATTTATTAGGTATATTTACCAGTAATTAGATACTTTTACGCTTTTTTCTCCCTCATCATAATACTGACCGATCCTGCGAAATCAAAGTTCTGTCGTCCCCTATCACAACGCATTTGTTCGGGCCACTTACAAAAGCCATTGTACGGGAAACACGTGCCCTGCAACGGAGCATATAAAATTTCCTCTAGCTACCTTGCCTACTCTGTCTTATTTTCCTCCCGAATCATGGTAAAATGAACTTTTGCCACGCATCCCTGCGGTGACTCGCTCGAAATACTCGGAGATCTTGACTTGCCACAGTTAACCGTGTGGAGATTAGTTTAAGGTAGTCCGAGCGAGATATTTCCCTAGTCATAATAGAGGCCATATTCGAATTACACATTTTAATTTCACCAGCTGTAGGACACATCAATTAAATATTGAATTATTAATGGTGCAATAATATAGTCTTATATGACAGAAATTGTAAGTAATCAGATGAAAATATCTAAATAAGTCTTTAACTTCACTCATTTTTTTCGCACGGTGCGTTTGAAACTCCTTCAAAATGGAAGGTTTTTTGTGATATTTAAGAATCTACTGCGGTGAAAATATGATTAAGTTTCAAATAAAGTTGAGAAAACACAAACACTACACACTGTTATTTTTTACGACGTCTAAGAGATCAAAATGCCTACTTTTGTAAATAATGTCTCTCTGGAGTGCATGAACGTACCATTTTCCACGTAAAAGGGTTGGTATTTTCTGGCAAATATCTCCGAAAGTAATGTGGTAAGGGGTAGAAGTTTTGGTGTCATTGGATAGGTGAGATGTTTTTCATTCAAACGAGACCAAATTCATTGATTTCTAAGTAAAATGATATTTCGCTCAGACTCTCTTTAGACCAGTTATGTTGCGAGAATACGGGGTTATGCAGGTGTCCGGCCTCTACGTACTCGAGGATTCGAGAGAGAAGGGATTACGAGGAAGAGGCGAATGGGAACGCTTGATTAAACTGTGGGGTAAGAGGATGACAAATATGAGTGCAAATATGTCCAGGAACTGTATATCCCTAAAGTTTTACTATCGGAATTTGAAAAATGTTTCCATTTGAGATTATTTAGATTGGAACCTGCCACCTACTTTGGAAATTTCATGAAATGGGAGGGCAGACGTACAACGGGCATCTACAAGAGATTTTATTAAGCAAAGAAAGCGTTTACAATGAAAAAGTCTTTTTTTCGTTGGATATATGCTAACAAATGAGAAGCGGCGCCAAACAAATCTTGTAGGGAGTGTTACACAGCATGACAAAGATACATGGACAACTTGAAAGCTGGAACAGGCGAAAATGGAGGCATTCGCAATTTCGTCCTGGATAATGGATGCTGAAGAACAAGTGGACGGATAACAACAGAAATGAGGTATTCGGTAAAATTCCAAAGTAGAAATCCATGGGGAGAACTATGAAAAAGAAAAGGTCCACACGGATAGCCCACATTTTTATACGCAGTGAATTAGCCGGCAAAAAAAGAGCGGGAAATAAAAAGGAAAACCCCTTGAGGATAGTACTGAAACGAATACACAGGACAGGTTCAACGGAAAATGGATGTATAATATCCCCAAGGACAAAGAAGAGCAATTAAGGAAAAAAATAGAATGGAAAGCTACAGCGAAAGAATTGTAGGGTAAAATAGCTCTAATAATACGAATTCACCGGACGGACGAATAACCGGACATTCACAAATAATATCTGGAAAACTCATAATACATAAAGATAAAATGAAATTAGCGTTTTAAGAGAAAAATCACTTAAAGGAGTGAGAAGACAAGTACCCTGAAGCAGGTAATTATCGTTATCAAGGAGGTACAATCATAATGTATGTACAATTAACTTTCATGTCTACACTTCATCTCTACTGAGTTATGATCATTGAAAGCTATTTATGATTCATTTGTACTTTATGAGTATACGCTGATTGATAGGTATGGTCAAATTCTAGGTAAGGGTATTTTCTGGCAATATAGTTTCACATTTTCAGTTATCCTTATTTTCTTTGCATTTGACAAAAAATAACACGGAACTTTCCTAAATCTAAAGGCATTCGTCAATTTCTACCACGTTTCGTTCAGAAAACTGTGGGATGAATCGAATATTGAGATGTAACGATCTCTTTCTTAAAAGTTACAAAATTATTAATTTTTTTAAAATTGTTAAATATTCTCTCGATAATGAGCACTTTTGTCACATCAGCAGTGTATAAATTCATTTTGTAATTATAAAACCAAAGAACTGAATGGATGATGCTTATTCATAAGCGTAGTGTTCATAGGTCTGGTTAGATAATGAAACATTGTTTGTAGAAGCAAGAAATTATGATCTTTACTTAAATATTAACATTACAACGAGTTCTAAACTGACTTTTGTATGTTATTTGAGTATAGATCTCGAGTTAATATTAAAATATTAAGAATACTAGGCTTACAGACAAAAGTAAAAAATTAAGCAAAAAACAATAAAGATCAAAAGAAAGTATTTGTTTGAGGTACCATAGATATGCCTAAGATAAACAGAATTCCCTCAGCGTGTTTTCAAGATTTTTGCGGCTCATTTACACGATTTAACTGACATCTTCCGCGACCTTACTCCACTTTGGCCGACTGCCTGCTCTAAAACTCCTCTTGTACTAATTTTGTCTTCGATGGAGAAACACAGGATTATAAATATCGCACTGTCACTTGACAAAAAATAACACGGAAGAGCAAAATAAGAGCAAAAAAAGCATCGCAATGCACAAAATAAACAAAAGGGGTATACAACCTGGAGTCTTTGTTAAAAGTAACTATAAAGAGCCATCAGAGCAAGTGATGCAGAACTACCCTGGGAGTCGCCAGAGACTGTAAGCGAGATAGAACAAGCTTACTTAGTTAGTAGATAGACAATTCAGACCGCGCGAGCCTTTGGATTACACAGAGGGGATTGGTTAAACATTGTAGAACATCATTAGCTGTTCTACAAGTTCAATGAAAGGCTTAAGGCAAGTTTTACCTAACTTCCTCCATTCTGAGACATTTTTTCACATTTATGCTGACATCAGACTGGCCATCATTTCTCTATTAGGAGGCTCAAACCTTGTCTCTCTCCATCTCGTTCCCAATTCTTATCCACTGCCACCCTTACTCAGCATTATCGACTCTATCACTCTCTATTTAACAAACCAAAACCTATCAACACGTCCAATCAACAATTCTGCTGTGGGAGGATCTCCAACATTAGCTCCGTTTCCCCCATCACCGTAACTTCCTTGCTTGTCTCCCTGAAGGCCTATCTCATCTCTCAATTCTCCTCAAAACCCAAAACACAAATATCCGTATCTACTTAGATCCTGTTTCAACAACGATCATGTTTCTTAACCCACACATCACCAAGCTCCATATCTTACTTTCCACCGATTAGGAAATGCATAAGCGAAAAGAAGAGTCCAATAGTAAGTACAAATTATTCTTTCATCTCATAGAAGGACAACCTAAATTGCCAATAATCCCGCTATTCACTATGCTTGACGTGTAAGTTACTTTCTCAACCCCAACGAATAGGTAATCTATAACTTTAGGTGGCACGCGTGCAATTTTTTATGTATAAATTATTTTGACAATAGAAGCACTTTCAAAATGTATGAATTAAACATAGCAACATAATTCTAGCGAAAATTCTAATCTTTCAGACTGAGTTACTTGAATTGAAATGAAAACGAATGAATCAAATATACCAATTTAAGGGACGAATTCTAATAATTTTTAATACACTTTTCTGATGGCTCCTTAACGGTCGAAGATTGTTTTACTATTTTTTCAAGCATAGGGTTATGATAAATTTATTTTTGGAAAATTTCAGAGAAATTATAAGAAACACTCGGCTGAAGTTTTGTTCTCTGCATAAAAGTTTACCCATTTTTTAATAATGTATTTGTCCGTCCCTAGATTGCACAAAAGTTCCACTAATCCAAAAAAAACTAGCTTTCTTTTTAAGACAAATACGTAGTTGTGACCAATTATTGATGCATCGATATCGTTCAAAAGATGGCACCTGATAATGGGGCTAAATAAGTTCAATATTCAAAAACGTCAGTCTTAAAGCAGTTTAAATGTTTACTACATATTGGCCTTAAGGTGGTGGGAGCGGTAATCGTTAGTCGATGAGTACATATTTTTAACAGCCTTTGAAGTTAATCGAAATATACTTTTGACCACGTTTCACCCAAGTAAATGTGTAATACTCATACATTTAGCGATGTAAATGGTGCTATCACTGGGTTAAAAATTTTTGTCTCAATGAAAGCACTGTTTTGACCTACGTTGACGGCGCGGAATTCAAACTTAAGCGAATATTAAAAGTAAATACTAGTATATTACTCGTCATTGTACCTTAATATATGTCATACACCATTATAAAAACGAGAAATGTATTATTTTTCATTTAGGAGTACATCTATACGTTAATATAAGTAATCGTCTCCGACTTCACTTTGTGGAAGTGAGTAATATCCATGATTTAAAACAGCTTTGTTTCAATTCACCACGAAGTTGCTGAAATCCAGGTCGTATTTATAATAAATTGGGTGGATTGAAACAAAGTTATTTTTAATCATGGGTATACATTTATAATCTAATTATTAGGTAATACAACTCAAGTACTAAAAGGCTGCAGTGTTAAATAGCATTAAGTTATCAAGAAACCAAATCGGTAGCATACAACTTCACACTTATATATTCATATTACTTATAAGCACACGTATGAAAAGTCTCACATAAGGCTGTAAATTAGAGAATATATCTCCAGCTATCTTATAAGACTGTTGAAGGAGAGGACTTTTACTATATCCGTGAAGTTGAACTGCCCAGCGGAGAGCTCACACTCAAACCTTTACCCGTAGGGTCTCCTGTTCGACCACGCCTCTCCTTTTGAAAATGCACACATACTCCCCTTTTCGCGCTTTCCGCAGCGCAATCCCGCGCAATTCCCCGCCACTCACCTGTCTCGCCAAGAACCCACGTGGACTCCGCACCGCATACCGCGACGGACAGCGCGCAAAGCAGCGTAATCCACATCCGATTAGGGGCCATCATCTCTCACGAATCATCACACTAACACCACCGATGCACTCTCTCTTGCGTTGAACACACGGAACACAATTACAATCACGAACTTAGCCAAACAACGGCAATGGTTTTGCACATTATCTTCACACTCATTACTCTCTTCTAGGCACTAAAGAGCCAGGGATGATTTTGCGAACGGCAGATTTTATGTAGCGTTTAAGAGCCAAACCATTATAGGCGCTGAACAACAAAGAGTGTAGACGTGATGGCTAATAAGTATAAACAGTTTGAAGAAGGTAAGCATTAGGCAGGCGCGCACATATTTGCTGGGGAGCTCCACGCGGCGCCAGTCGGCGGGTTTCTCGGCCGGAACGGGCGCGAGTCAACGAGGGTATCCCCCTGAATCCAATACCGGGCGGATGAGCTAGTCTTCCTTGGGTAGCGGCCGACCCAACTGCCGCCAACTTTAAAATAGAATCCTCGTAACAGGTCTATCGGGAGCTGAGGACGCGAGATGTGTCACACTACGCGCAGGCGTTTCCTAGTTTTTTTACGAGTCTCTACTTCCCCAATTGTTTGTGATGATGATCTGAAAAGAATGGAGCTAAATGTGGAAACAACTGCGACGAGTTTGCTCCACTATTCAATGCCACAGCTTCAGCTACATCCATCGCCGGAATTAGCACAACAGGTAAATGCTGAGGAATTCAACCCCAACGTTTTCGTCTTTTGACAACTTCCGAACAATCGTGCTCAACTTGTCAAGCCGATTATATTCGAACTCCTCGCGGGAGTTGTTGCTACGGTTTACTTTCACTTTCTAAAAGGTGAACGTCAACCACCATTCGCGCGAACACAGTTCCTGATTCTAGGCAAAGACAACACTTACTTATTCGTGGGCGACCACAGGACCGTAGGAGTTAATATTATCTCTCACTAGAAATGGAGAGAATATATCCTGGAAAACGATTGGGACACAGGGAGAAAAAGTCCGCGAGATTCACTCCACTTTTGTTGTCAGTAGAAGAAAAAACATCGGACACATCACACTTAATCGAAAATAAAACATTTTAATATCATGTTGACCTTCGGGGATAAACAAGTAGATAAGAAGGACGCAAAATTTTGGAAACCCGTCTAGTTATCTTGCACGATAAAATCCTCCCGCTGAACTCACTTCAGCCGGAATCCGGAGAAAACTTCAGGCCGTCTTCTCGACATTGATTTGCGAGCGAAGGAACCACTTGGGCCACTCGATGCCGTCCACTCCTTGAGTCACCGAGGAGGAACGGAGACGACGACACAACCGGACGACAAAACGCTTTAAAAGGACGTCCAGCGTGGAGAAGAAACAAAAACCGGTAAAGGGTGTAAGGAGCGGAGCGGTCGTGCGCTTCCTTAAGGCGAAAACCACCACCCGGTCAACAACAATCCCTTCTCCACTCAGCAGAGATCGCTCTCATCGGCCCGACTCCTTAAACGCGACTGCCGACGTTCTCCCTTCCTCTCCACCCGTCCTCCTCCTGCCGTCGAAAATAAAAAAAAAGGAAAAATTAACCCATCCCCCTCCTCCTTCTGTTCTCCCTTTTGCGCCGACCCGCACACACGGCGCACCGCCTTCCTTTTTCACTCTTCTCTCCGCCTTTGCCAAGAGAGAGAGAGAGAGACCACGTGACACGTCTCCCTCATCCCCACCCCCTGCCACCCGCCACGCGCGACGGGAAGGGCTGTCGGCGGCGGCTGTTGAGTGAGGGGGAAGGGAGGCTGAAGGTAGCAGAGAAGGGGGTGTTGGGGAGGGGGATATGTGAGGTAGTATACGTGTAGTAGTGTACTATTTGAGGGGAAGTGAAGGACATGAAGGCGAGGAGGGGCGGCCGATGAAAGCGGGGAGTCTGGTTTGAGTGTAAGGGTATGGGGCGTTGACTATGTGCTGCGGGCTCTAGCTGACTTCCAGCGATGTGTTACGAGCGGAACTAAACAAAACGATGGAATGGGCCTGGATAACGATCGGTTAACACCCATTCGAGATGATCAATTAGAATTTGGAAACATCCTCAAACCTAGGCCTCGCTATGCTTACGGTTTTTCTGGAGATGTAAAAATTAATTATCCAGTTCTGAGAAGTGGATGATTAATTTTTGTTTATGCGTTATGCTTCGAAACAATCCTTTCTCTTTCAACTTAATACGTATCAGGGTTTTACAGAGGAATGCTTTTTCAAGCTTAAAACTTTACAATAAAACCTTAATTAAAATGATCATATATCCATGCAAATCACATTGATCCCTAGTATAGGAAAATAAAATACTTTGTAATATTCCACTGGGATTAAAAAAAATTAAAAATCGCAGTGGAATATTACAAAGTATTTTATTTTCCCCCACCAGAATGTTATTCCACAAAGTAGAGCCTTCAACAGTTGAACTATTACATTGACCCCTACTTTTAGTTTTTGGCAAAGGTTTAGTTAGTATCATATTTGATAAGGTACACTTCAACTCAAAACCTTAGCTATCGATAGCGTTGGATTCTAAAACTATTGAAAGACGTTGAGAATTCAGGAAGCCCGGTTTTTCATCATCAGCAACAAACGTCGGCGAATCCTGTTCCCATGTCGCAGCAGAACTCACATCCCTAAGCCGCAAGATGTCAGACTTAACTCACCTAGGGAATCTCATTTTTCTTGGGGGTTTTGGGGAAAGAGATATGTGTGGTAGTATACGTGTAGTAGTGTACTATTTGAGGGGAAGTGAAGGACATGAAGGCGAGGAGGGGAGGCCGATGGAAGCGGGGAGTCAGGTGTGAGTGCAAGGGTATAGGCGTTGACTAGGTTGCGTGCTCTAGCTTGATCCCAGCGATGTGTTATAGTTGAAAGCGTGAAAGTTTCAGGCACTTCAATACGATGCAAATAAGAAGAAAATGTGGTGACTTTGGCGTCGATCACAAGTGATAAATTTAAAGCCAGGAAATAAAATAATCACTTCCATTTACCCCTTTTATCAGCCGCTCAAATAAGACACACCCAGGACAAAAATTGGTTTCTGTGAAAATGCCAGGAACTTTCAATCAAGCAACACGAGCGGAACTAACGAAATGATCGAATGGCCCTGAATAGCGATCGGTCAACACCCATTCAAGATGATCAATTAGAATTTGGAAACATCCTCAAACCTAGGCCTCGCTATGCTGACGGTTTTCCTGGAGATATTTACACTTCTGAGAAGTGGATAGTTAATTTTTGTTCATGTGTTATGCTTCATATAATGTCTTACAACTTTTAGAGGGATTAGGGTGGGAGCCTCTAGAAACTCAGAGGCACTAGGCTTAGGTTGCTTGTTAAATTCAGAACTGATATTTTTCAGAGCGACATAGATGATATTTTCATGGCTCCTCACTACATCTCTAGGTCTGACAGATGCGATAAAATAAGAGAGATACACTGCCAAACAGATAGGTACAAAAACTCGCTCTTTCCGCGAAAAATAAGTGGCCACAATGAAAATTATGCTCCACTAAATACACTCCTATAATTCATGTCACCATTTCATCTCCAAAAAACTTGCACATTTACACGGCTGGTGACCTTAAACCCCCTGCCACACGCCCATGGGGCGGCTCGCAGGGTATTATGTAGATGTAGATAACACATTTCTTTCTCTATACTTTCAACTTAATTCGTGAGTATCAGGGTTTCACAGAGGAATTCTTATAAGGACAATATTCAATTCAAGTTTAATTGTTAATGATTAAAGCTTAATCAAAATTATAATAATTCCATACAAATTACATTGATCCGTACTTTCACTTATTGGCAATGTTTAGTTGGGCATCATATCCGATAAGGTACACTTCATTCTAAAAGCTTAGCTACCGAGAGGGTTGGATTATAAACCTATTGAAAGACGTGAGAATTCAGGAAGCAGGACTTATCATCATCAACAACAAACGTCGGCGAATCCTGTTTCCATATCGCAGCAGAACTCACACTCTAAAGCCGCAAGATGTCAGACTTAACTCACCCAGGGACTCTCATTTTTCTTAAAGCTATGTTTCCAATGAATCGAGTCCCCCTTTCACAATCATTCGCTTATCTTTCAGATGGGGGTTCAAGGTTATCGAGGTGAGCGATTGGGTTGGGTCGGGGCGAGGAAAACAGTCCACCATTGGATTCGGCCTTATCTCATTGAGAAATGATCAAGGGTCCTTGTAATTCACTCGACGAGCGGAGTGGACGATATGTGGGAAAGAGAACAAGAGACCATGAACCCGGATCTTCCGTGTGTGAAGCCGGTACTCTTATTCAGTGGCTTCCTAAGTATTTCAGCTGCGGAGTCCTTTCCGAAGCAAGAGTTTTCGTGGAGCCCCACGGAACATCTAAATTTCATGAAAGAGTTTCAGGCGTAATTTGGTGGAAATATTGAATATCCATACTGGTAAAAATGAAAGGATGATAGTAAATTTCCACACTGTTTAATAAGCACCGACCATGGTTTATACACTTTATGTCATTCTCAAGGTAGTGAGTATAGGATATTGAGGATGGCATTAAGAGTCGAAACCACAGTCGGTGCTTCTAAACAGTATGGAAATTTACTATAGTATTTTCATTCTCGCCAGTATGGATCTAGAATTTAGTTTTATATATATTTTATGAGAGGCATATTACACACCATACATGTACTAAATTGTAATAAACCAAACTTTGTGTTTTTCACAGATTTAAAATTACGAGTACAACCAGTTTCGGCAGTTATGCCATCACCAGACGCCAATTAACGACATCATCAGGTACACTGTTAATTCAGAGTACCTGATGGGGGCGTGACTGCCGATATCGGTTGTACTAGTAATAATAAATCCGTGGAAGACACCAAGTATGGTTTGCTACGGTGTCGACCTTCCACCAAGTGTAAACTTCAACATTTGAATCTGCATGTACTGAAGTTTGAATAATACGGTGAATATATTAATAAAGAAAATAATAGTACAAAATATGGATGGAATCATCAATTTAATTTTTTTTTAATTTTTGTGATATTAAAAACTCTCACGGACGGAGCCCAGAATTATCTTCTGTAGAGTGTAGAGCTATTATGGCTCCGCGAAGCAAATTTGAGGAAACGCTGCTCTAATCTATTTGTTCCCACAGCGACTAATACCACTCCATGGAAGACGATGATTCTATCTAGACGGGCGAAAAGAATCAAAGGGGAGGTAGGGTGCGCTGGAGGAAGGGTCCAGTCCAAATTGTACCATAAATCCATATCCTGAAATGACGAAGCCATCTATCCATGGATTTGAAACTAAATTTTTCAATCATATTTGTTAAATTTTTTTAAAATATACTGATTAGGCTATGAATATTTGATGATTTTAAAGTTTCAGATTGGAGAGCGTAAGGTATTGGTTTGTGGAACCAATTTTCGATGACTAGAAAAAGTTTTTAACAAATTCCCTATAAAACCAAAGTTCTGGTTCTTCTGTGGTCGTTGTAGGTAATAGGAACACTTATTAATATCAACACACACGTTGACATTCATGGAAATGATCGCCATGTGGACATTAACGGGAAGGGACGGTACGCGCCTCGCGACTCAATGCAGGAGGCGCGTGTATCTACATCTACATAATACCCTGCGTGCCGCCGCATGAGCGTGTGGCAGGGGGTGTTAGGTCACCATTTTTGTAAAGGTGTAAGTTTTTTGGAGATGAAATGGTGACATGTATTATAGAAGTGAATTTAGTGGAGCTCAGTTTTCATTGTGGCCACTTATTTTCGCGGAAAGAACGAGTTTTTGTACCCATCTGTTCGGCAGAGTATCTCTTATTATATCGCATCTGTCAGACCTAGAGTTGTAGAGAGTAGTCATGATAATGACAGTTTATTTTTTCGGGATTCATTCCGCAATGTATGTATGGTGAAAACAATATTTCGCTGGTCCTCCTGCCAGCTTCATCAGGTTAACTGAACTGATTTCTTAGTCTCGCTCGTCTTTATATATGAGTGTGGACTCCCTTTGTTGCCGGAATTTAAATTTGAAAAATTCGTTTAAGATTGCTACTCAACGTGTAACCGTCTTCTCGGTTGACGTTCTCCGGTCTCTTCGCAATTTCTACAGCCTCCCTGATTAATCTTGGGTAATAGGTCGTAGTTTTATTTAGTAGTAGTAGTATTTTCCTCAAAGTTGAAATTATGAGTGGGGCCGCTGAGATGCTGTTCGGCTATTGCAGTAATACGGTAATTATTATTTTTAATTGCCCGTTGATGCTCAGTTAACCTGATAAGGCTAACAGGAGGACCAGCAAAATATTGTTCTCACAATACATACATCGCGGAATGAATCCCGAAAAAAGAAAGTCAACACTGCATCCGCGGAAGCCTACGAGCTAGTCATGATAATATTCTCTGTGTCGCTCTGAAAAATATCAGTTCTGGATTTCTCAAGCAACCTAAGCCTAGCGTGTAGCCTCCGAGTCTCTAGGGGCTCCCTCTATAATCCCTCCAGAAGGTGTGAGACACTAAATGTACGCTCGTAGCAGTTTTTAACGAAGATGCTAATGCAGTTTTTAACGAAGTTTTATCTGAAGACGTTTGTTCGGTTCTAGTTATATCCCGGAGAATCATAGAGAGTTAGCAGCCCCGCTTTGGTTCATTTCTGGAAAAGACTGCTATAAGCCGACCACATCCGCCCGAAGTAGCCGACCTGGATAATTTTCCAAACTATGCATGGAATTTGGGCGTTACATCAGATTGCCTTGCAGTACACAAGTTAAGTTTGGCTAAAAATCAGAGAAACGCCTCCCGATTTTTTATAACTTAAGGGCCTTATATAACTCTAGTAATTTCTTTTTCGCCTCAGCATATGCTCCACGCTTATTCATCCCGTCCAAAAATCTATTCAGTCTTCCCCATCCTCGCTTGCCCAACATCCTAGCCTCTATCACGCAACAGGGTAACTAAAGTACTATATTTATTCATGGATAGGGCTTTATGGAGGAAATCATTAGAGATGGATCAACTATACCGGTCTCCCATCGAAAATAAAACTCTTTTAGCTTTACCTACCCCGAAAGGGCTTGGACTGATTTTTGTGTCCATCAGCGTTAATTCCTATCAATAAATTCCATGGATGTTTCTGGCTTCGGACAAAATCGCATTATATTCCTTGACAACGTTTTAAAAATTATTTATTGTATTCACGTTAGAGATTGGCGGTAGGTAATGGTGACAGGATGGATAAAGAAATATGTAATTCACATTTTTTCCTCGCTAATGGAATTATATTCCATTCTATCTAAGAGCTTCGCTAAATAGCTATGACATCCGGTGAACGCGTATCACTCGAGATATGTACTTGGATTAGATTCAATAATTGTCATCGATAAAAGTGACGAAATATGTACCTTGAAACAAGCAGTTATGTCAAGTTGACAGCGGAACATTGAAGCATGAGAATTTGGCTCACATTGTATTCACCGTAACAGGTAAGAGATGCATATGTTCATACATATCTATCACGTTATTTCCGCCCAGAATTGGAAAGTATTAAGGAGCATGGATAACCAAAATGTTTAGTGACATGTTTTGGGCGCCATACCATCTCCACGTATGTCAATGTTCCTTCGTGATTCCCTATTTTTGATCTGCATCAGTGCTCCATTTTTCCTTCCACGCTACAAACACACTAATATAAGTAGCAATGGGAGACACGGGGTAAGTGTCAGACTGTCGTCCCAATGTTATCTACTCTCAGAACTTCTCATACGGCTTCATTAACGTTATGGTGATTAGAGCATTTTCAGTTTACGCAAAGATTTCCGTAAAACTCTGCGAAGATATACTCATTAGTAATGCATAGATAAAAGGGAAAATATTGTATGCTATCGATTTGATTTCTTGTGCAATTAAATGCTATGTTAACATGTTGCCCTATGGCATTTGGCACTTATTTCTTAATGACTCGAAAACACATGCAGAGATTTTTTCCTAAAGGCGAAGTAATAAATTTCTCATTATCATAAAGGTGTCAACTATCATCTAGCTAATATCTAGGTAAATAAAAAAAGGCTAGCAAATATCAACGTAACTATCCGAAAAAAATACTCGTATTTACAAGTGATTTCTCTAAAATTTTGACTTCCGCGCCGCAATTATATTTTGACTCAAACTTAACTTTAGAAAAAAAATTCATTTAAAAAAAATCATTCTTGCTTATAAATGAAAAAGTTAATTTAAATGTGTGAATACATGCACTTAAGCACTGTGTATTCTTAGTGTTATTTTACGCACTTCAAAAGCCATTAAAACTCTCTAAAAGGCCCACGATTATTGCTCCAACTACATTCAAAGCAATTTTCTCGAGGGAGGCTGAATATCCGGACAGACTTTCAGGGACAAATTTAGGGGTGATTATACCCGATGAAGTCCGCCGAGCGAATATTTTCATGCAAAATCGAAATTTTTAGAAAATTTAGTCTTATAGTATCGTTATAACGTTTTATCCGTAGAATAATGAAGTTTTAACGGGTGGAAATACTTTATTTTAGTAGTACGTGATGTACACTTTATGTAATATCCCACCAGCAACGATTCTCGCAAAATGCCCTTTGCTGTCGATGCACCCTCTCTTTTAATGACTCCATGCTTTAAAAGGCTAAAAACTGAGGATTTTTCAACCCAGGATATTGGCGTTGGTGAGCCTATTCAGTGGTTAAGTATGAAATGGTACGATGAAAGAGGGCTACATTTTTGCTCTAAGAGCTTTAAAATAGATTTTCCCGCTTCCAAACTCATAGATCGTAGGCAATGGATGATCAAGGGAGTACTAAATAGAAGTTAAATATGTTATAGAGGAGGTTAAATATTTGGGGATCACTAAAACTTTAGACTCAGAGTGATTCATGTAAATAACATTTGGGAACCAAGGACGAGAAGTCATGAGGCGAAGAGTGGAATGGTTCTCATGTGACAGTGTGAAACAGGAAGGACACAGGAGTTTATTGCTCTTAGGATAACCAATAGTAAAACAAAATACTGCCACTTTCCAAATATATGTAGAATTCCCTTCCAATTACTTGAGTGTCATTTGTGCACGAGTACTAGGTGAGTCGTGTACACTAAAATGGAGTCACTAAAACGCAGATATGGGCAAAATAACTAACTGTGAGAACAACTGCTCACAACTTAATGCGATGGAGTTGACAAGCTCTTTTATGCAATGAATTGCCAGAATTGGTGCGCGTGAAGTGGTTCCTATATTATTAAGGCATGCAGCTTTCGAAACAACCAGTGACAGATGGAAGTTAAAAGCAATACCGTAAGGAGAGTGTCCTTTTTCTAGTACGTTTGAAAAATGGACGCAAGGGATATTGAGGACCTTAGAAAAGAAATAATTTATTTTCCATGCAGATAGAGGTTTTAGACATATCACACGACAGGCTATCTAGAGCAAATGGAAATACAAAGTTACTTCCCATTTCACCGCAGATTTAATTCTTTACTTTGTATATATCATATCTCGAGACCCAAGGGACCTCAATCTTAGTTTTCCGGAAAACAATTACAAAATGCCATCTAATGAAAAATTGAGGATAGTTGAATCTCCAAGTGGTTGAGTGTGTTCGTTTACAATTACAGAGAAGATCAATAATTAGTATAAATATTTATTCATAGATATTCTAATTCCAAGAAAGTGAGAGAAGCGTACTATAGACGGTGTTTGTTAAATATTGGCGCCGTTAAACATCAAAATAAAATCCTCTACTGTCTGCAGATGAATATTTTTTAGCGTTCAGATAATTAGGTGTACCAGAAGTGGGCAAAATAACCTCCCTACTCAAAGGCGATTCTGGATCGACATTGATTCCCATTCCAACGCGACATATCAAAAAGGACAAACTACCAGTTCCATTAATACTTGCTATTATACGCTAGGGATAGTTTGTATTCATTCCGCTCCGGTTGAAAAAGACCGCTTTATTGACCACTCTCTTATGTAAGCAAATAGGAAGGATAAATAAATTAAGAGGAGGTTTCGTGTTGTCCCGGGAGTTTTTATTTAACGTCGAGAGGGAAACGACCTGAGCACGGCATTTCCATTTCCGGCCTTTTACCAATCTAGCACGCACAAAGTAGACTATTATCGAAAAGTATTACGTTGCTTCATAACTTCCACCAGGAGATTATCTATCTTCGTGACCTGCGATTGATCATTCTACTAGGCCTGTTCGACGACATTCTCAGCTTTCGTTTATTTAATGATTTACCCTCATTCCTAAAGTTCACTGCTTCAGTTACCGCTGTTTTAGTGCTTAATCACTGATTAAAATACCATTTTTATGGATTAATCTAAATTTTTAGTCTCTTTATTTATATTATTTTTCTTTTTCAAACTTTAAAAATGCATCTGTTTGACTCCTCTAAGCAGTCATAACTGCCCTCTAAATCACAAATTTTCAAAGTCCAACCCTTATTTGAATGAAATTTGGTTTCAATGGTCATATTTCCGAGATTTAGGAGCACCGAAACTTAAATGTGCGAAATAAGAAATCTTTGTTTACCCTGGACGAAGAAAAATAAAAGTGTAAGGCATTTGTTAATGACGCTAGCCTATAGTGTAATGCGTAAAGATTGGAGAACTTTGATCACCCGGGTGGAAAGATGACGTGGTATATTTTTTAACGACTACATTGCGTCTGTAGAATTTACAGGAATGATAAAAAATAAGAGATACGTCGCGGGACAGTTAGTAAAAATATTCTTTTTTCCTACGGACTGATAAAAACTACAGAAAAATCATCATAGTGAGACATTTATTTCTCTTTTGAACTATTCCCCGTCTTCATCTTGGCTGTTGTCCTAAAACTCCCAATGATACACGCTTGCAGCTATACAAGTGTATTGTAGCAGAAAATTCTTATAAATGCGTAATAACTCTCCCGTACCCACCAAACTTAACTATATCTGCTCCAGTGCATAATAACTATCAAATACAATAAAATATTCTTTCCTGCATCGGGGGATAGGGTATTGGAACGGTCTACCAGAGGTAGGTCTCGAGCCCTACCTGCAAAACTTTAACACGTTCATGAGAAGGTTGAATAAAATTGAACATTAAGGATTTTTTCTCTTAGTTTATTTCTATGTATTTGGCATGTATTTGTGTTTCTCTATTGTAATTTTTATGTATTACATTGGGTAAAACCAATTTATGTAACCACCCGACCAAATGGTTGACTTGTAACGTTATCTTACTATTAATAATAATAACAGCCTATTCCAAGTTAAAATAGCATTCCAGTGTTGGCATCCCATTCCAAGAGTTACTGTGTTTACCTTAATATAAGACCCCCCACTTTTAGGGCTCAAATTCCAGGAAAATATAAAACAGGTGGGAGAGCCCTCAGGGAAGTACCCAGCCAGTTTTGATAGAATGTGTGATGCTTTACATGTTTTGTAATTGAGCAGTAAGTGTTTCTAAATGTTGTTTAAATGCTTAAGGAAACAAATCATCCAAATTTTGAATAGAACACCTTAATGATGGGTACCTTGGTATAAAAGGTACCCCCTCTGGCTTATCCTCCCCGTAAAAGACCCCCACCCCATATTTGAAGCACATTTTTCGGGGGTTTTACATTCAGGTAAATACGGAACATCGTATTCTCATTGCCTGCATTCCCGATTAGAACACGCTCATTTTTCTCTGCACCTGACTTCTCACGCCCTCCGCTCCCTCTCTCTCGTAAAACACAAATAATGAACTAGGACGCTTGGTGATGGCTTGCTCCTGACACACTGGCGTCCGTCTCAAGGGCGGACTCGACTTCGACAAAATCAATTCTGGGCTTCACTCACTGCGAGGCGGTCTCAGCATGCGAGGAGGGTCATTCCGCGCGACACCGGGAGAGCAAACACAAATCAATAGCACGTTGGTCGCCGGCAATAGCGCCACCCGAGTGTCACACCACAATCCGATTGCTTTTGCAATCAACCTTCCTCGAACATCAGCGTTGTGACAGTTGCAGTTTCATTTGGAACTTTGGTTTGACTCGGTTTGGAGACTTTAGGTTTTGGAGCACTCAGAAGACCACGCAAGTTTGATTTCCACTGTCCTCAGGAAGCCCATTCAAAAAATACTGCGGTCGTGCTATTGGTACAAATATCGATATAGCACGCGCCATTAGTATCTAATGAAATTTATCGATGCCACATATGTACGGGAACTATGGTTTTGATGTCAGTAAGTATAAAATCAAGATATAATAATGTTAAGAGACTATCGCATTGAATCTACATTATTGCCTGGCAAATAATATCCCAAGAATATTTAACTGAATGAAAAATACGTTAATTAATTGACCCATTGACAGTGGCAAGCGATTTCTGTGCTCATCAGTCAACTTTCTCTCCACTCTTGATTGTTGCATATTGCGTTGCCCGACTGCAAGGTAAACTTCATGATAAGTCAGGTAAGGACGGGACTCAATAAACGTGTGAGAAAAAACAGCAATCAATACATATTAATTCTCATAGGTGAAATCAGATGGAGAGATTAACGGAAATAACGATCGCTCAGTTAAAGAAATGTTAGAAAAAAAGTTTTTTCAATGCAAGATACGCGGATGACTTAGGGAAAGCATGACGCTGAAATAAATACCACAACTAACACGAAATTGAACACGAATGGATTATCCATAACTTTCGGTTATCTAATTGAGCTTCTTCTTCGATTGATACCGATGATCGGCGTCTTATACACTTCGATATTTTCACTTTCAATTCCTCAGTTTAAGTACTTTTTCGAGTAAGTTATCGAAAGAAAAGTATTGAATACGATGTACTTGAAATTGAAAGGACCCTATCGATGAGAGTAAGAGAAGTATTGATACTTTTTACGTTAACTTAATGGTCGGTAATCAAAATAAAAGCAGGGTATCACACTGCCAAACTGACAGGTTTTATTTGTGGTCACGAGCATGGGAGCAAAAACAATCACTAATGAGATGGAATTCGACGTAAAAAAATCATTTGACTTCTTCATCAAAGGCTTATTTTACAGTTTTATGCCAGTTACTCGGCCATAAAATCAAGTAATTGTAAAATTCGCCTAGAACAAAGACTGGTTGGTGATGTAACTGGCTAATAACCCTGACTGAGACTAATAAATCCGGGTTTGAATCCCGCTCAAGTCAAATGATATATATATTCATGGTAAATATCATCCAACTAGAGTATTGGTTTGCACCTATGTGAGTGACATCGTAGCACTTCAGTCATTTAACGTAATGATTGGACAAGGCTTTACTAGTACCTACACAGAGAGTCATTTCAAATAGATACAAAGGATAGAAAAATTGTTCAGCTGACATCAATTTCATACCTTACATAAAAAGTTTTAGAGCAAATGACTATTAACAGCATTTTCCATATGAAAAATTTACCTCTTCACTTTTATATTTTAAAGAAATGCATGAATGTGTCCGGCTCCATTATCAAGCAATGCACTCATTACTTCTCAAACTTGCCCAGAAAGCAATGTAGCCCTGTACGCTAGAAATACCCCCTCTTGTAGTGTCACTTGGCTTCTATGGATATATACGAATACTTGACTCGTATTTAAATGTATAGTTTGACTGTTCGAAGCTCATACACTCAGATGTTGGCATAAACCTGAGACAATGCCCCAAGCCGTACCCACCAACCTGGACATACCCGAATGATTCTGAAAGACCTTAAGCAAACCGATGTCTTCCCCCGATCCATTCTTGTTCACCCCAAAGACCATTGTTTCTTTCCAATCGAATAACCCCGCTTCAAAGACCCAAAGCTATTCCTCATTACGTCACCACCCACTAAACCCGCTGCTTGATCGACCTGCACACTCCCCAACCCCACTCACTCCTACCCACGCATCCTTATTCCCTGCCTACCAACCGACCTAGGGTTGCCAACTGCTAGTTTGTTATTCCAGGAGCTTTGTGGTCCATGTGAAGGAATTTGCTAGAGATGAAGTAATATATTATAAGAATAGAAACAAATTTATTTCTCAATTTCCACAGTAGTTGTGTGTAATTTCACCAATACTGAAATATCTACTTCCTGACGATTAACTGTGTTAAAGAAATAATCTTCATTGTTGAAGCTGGACGCATTCATAACACAGAAGCCATTGACATGCAAAATTTACCACCATAGCGAAAGCATAGAGGATGCATAGTATCTTAAAGAGCTTCCCTTCTAAAGACTTCTTCTTCAGAAGCACGTTTAAATACAGCGATGGAATTTCACTACTTATGGAATTATATTCACGACAACAATGGTAAATTTAGCGTATCCCTACATATGCTCTTCCTCTATCAAATTTACTATGAGCGGGAGTAGTGAGCGCAATATTTACAGGAATGTGCTCTAAAACCACAGTATCTCTTCCATGGTCCTTCTACATCATAGATTACCTGTTAAAATTAACACAAACATTAGCATTCATGGAGATAATTGCTAAGTGGGGATGGATGCAAAAAGAAAACGCCTCAACGCGAGGCGTGAGTATCTGAGGGTACTTGTTCGGTTATTGTAGTATCCAGGAGAATCCTGGAGAATTGGCAGCCACGCTCTGGTAATTGTTCTTCATACTCGTCCGCACATTCCACTTTTCAGTGAGAAAACCTCTTCGAGGAGCTGCCAATAAGATAATGCAATCACTTTGCTGCTCTTATTCGAACAAATTGCCACGATGACGGAATTCTCCAATTCATCTCGATGTAAAAACTTAAATAAATAAAAAACAAATTCCACGTAAAAATCAATAGATATGAAGATACTTTTTTCAATTTTATATGTATTTATTACTAATGAGAATACGTATGAGAAGTTCCGTGTAAATCTGCACGTAAACAAAAATCGCTTCGACCACCATAATACCTTCCGAGATCTTCTCCATTCATCTATTTGCCGAGGACTATCGAAATGGGAAGACGCCGCCTATACTGCCACCTACACGTGAGTCAGAGAAGCAACACGAGGAGGAATAAGGGGGGGAAGTGGAATAGGGATTAGGAGGGGAATGGGGCGGGAGGTGGGGGCGATAAAGGGGAGGAGATGGAAGGAGAGTGGGTGGGCCAGGGTCTGTGTTTGCCGCCCGCCCCCCGATCGTCAGTTCATTTGGATTCCTTAACCGTCTCGTCGCGTTCGACGTCCATTCCTTCGGTCCTCGTGAGTGTGTTTCATCCCCCTTCCTCCATTTCCCTTTTCGCGGTTCCCCTCTTCTTCCAACAGACTTTCCCTTCCACCCCACGCTTGTTTTTCCTCAATTCCATTTATTTCCTGCCATATATTTTCCTTTTACTTTTTCATCGATACTTTTCATCATGTGCGGGAGGATTTTTCTTCCCCAAAAATTCTCCGGAAGGAGAATATGGGTGGTTTCTGGTAGGCTTCCTCTCCATTGTATCTTTTGTGGTTCTTATAAACTTTCATTTTTATGCATTATTACATAAAAGCCTCAGACAGCCATTTTCTCATAACCCCACTCTTTTCAAAGACTATCCGGCCACCGTTTAATAATGCCTGGAAGAGGAAAGATGAATACAGCATTTTGGGCGACACTAGAAGATGCAGAATGTATGAAGATACGAAGAAAGCCTTGAAGGCGAGCGAGAGATATGAAGACGGGTGAAATAACGTCCCAGAAATGGTGAACCTAGGAAAATGACTGTCCAAGAAGGAACAAACCAACCGGTGGAATATCCAATAATGGCGCTGAAAGCCTAACAAATGACGCAGGATTCACGTTTACTTGATGTTCACAAAAGGTATGACGTCTTTATTGGGGCGAGATTGAAACTAAGGCAGTACTTTCTTCCATCTAACCCCTCGCCAGAAAAATTCATTAAATAAGTGTGAAGAAAGATGTATACATTTGTGGGAAAAACGTAAGGAAGTAAAGTGGTTTTATCCTTGACGAAAAAACCCACTGCAGAAAAATATATGAAGGGGAGTGTGAAAAACCTGAGAAAACCTACAGACCTATTAAGCTAATGTAACACCAGCAATTTACAAACAATGCATGAAATACCCATGATATTATAATAATTCTTAAAGAGTAATTCATACATAACTGCAAAGCTAAAATTTACTGAATAAGTAAGAAGAAAATAAAATTAAATAAATAATAAGAAACTAAAAATAGATAAATTAGGGACATAAGTTGAGGATATAAAAGTTGAGGATGAGAAGATAAGTTGAGGATATAAAATTGAAAATCAGTTGGCGAGAGCATTAGCGACGGGAGGTTATTTTAGAAGCGGTTTCTATGCCGAGAAAATATTTAGGGCAAGAAAATGAAAGTAAGGCTACGGAATTAGCATAAAGTCTTTATTGTGACGAATCATCATAAAAGAAAGTAGATTTCATTGAATGAGAGTGAAGCCTTTATTTTAAACGGAAAATGGTAATCCTCACATTGCTATTTCAAAAAATTGCAATAGAAATTTTTAACTATGCAGTGCTTTTTCAAATTAATTTAATTCCGCATTTTCATAGATAAATCCTTGTCTCGAATATTCCGCGAATGATACCTGCACATAGGTCGTGTTAACTTCAAAACTGATCCATTCGTAGGGGGCGATAGGACATCTTAATCATCGTTCCTCTACAGTTCTTAAATTTTCAACATAATATCACGTCTAACCGTACGGTTCATCCATTTTCCCTTTTAATTTGTGATTGTAAGCCAATAAAGTTAACGCATAAAGTGCATGAACGCATGGACCAGCAATCGAAAAGTGAATTTTTTCTTGCAGCAGTAGATTCTTATTTAAATGATTTAAGATTTTTCAGGTGTATTATATTTAAATATCTTTCTCGGGCTTCGCACATTAACATTAACGGATTATGAAAACATTACCCGGTGCGAAGTCCGAGAAAGATATTTAGATTCTTATTTATCGCCGGAATATGCGGTAGAAGACTGCAACTTTAGTGGTGTACATATAGATGAGGTGCAATCATTGTTAGGCGGAACTCAGGCCCCAAGACAAACATTTTTATACCCTTTTATCTCCTTTCCCTTTCCCAAATCCACCACCCCTTACCAAACGACTAACACCGCCTGCTTCAGTATTATTGTCGTATTTTTTATCGATCCCCACTTCCTTTTCCTTTTTTTTAAGTGGTTTTGAATTGATCCAAGTGGTATGAGACGTGAATGTTTCCCCTCCACGCAAAGATATCCCATAGCTTTAGGTTTCCCATCCCCCTTACCTCCGACAGAACCCCATTTCGAACCAGAGCGACAAGAAATGGAGTGCGTGCATTACTTGCGAAACATCTATGAGACGAACGCCACGACGCATCACTTCGTAAAGGGAAATATGCCACATCAAAAGGCAAACTTAACTACTGGTGTTAAGAGACATTGCGTCTAGATTTTCGTAGGCAAGGTAACTTCATTGTAAATATTCACTCAGTAATTCTTCGTCTCATGACTCCTAACTCATCTGGCACGTATGAAAGAGTTTCAGGCGTAACTTGGTGGAAATGTTCAATATCCATACTGGTAAAAATGAAAAGACGAGAGTAAATTTCCACACTGTTTAATAAGTACCGACCATGGTTTTGACTCTTCGTGTCATTGTCATGGTGTCATGGTGTCTACATAAAGTGTCAAAACCATGGTCAGTGCTTATTAAACAGTGTGGAAATTTACTATCGTCTTTTCAATCTTACCAGTATGGATCATCTGGCATTTAAAACTGTCTACATCTTACCTTGAATACCCCCTCAAGATATGACGCATAGGTTTAGTTTTTACTACATTCACTGCTTAAAAAATATGTCGACCTTCGTACTCCCCAGCTCGCCGCCACAGGGGCATGTGGCACGGGGCTCTATGATAATCGTCATGAAAAATGGAGAGATTAGGAACAGGAAATATGAAAATGGAGAGTCCAAAAAGATATGATCGAAAAATAAGTACATAAGTGACTCACTTTGTTTTTCGTGATTCATAGGTTGATTAATCATTATTGATTCGTGAATTAATTCACACGTTAGAAGGAGTTTTTGAAATGTAGTTCCACATTGTATTTCTCGTATTACATCGGTTCTAAGCTGAGTCACTAAGTTAAGAGGTGTAGTGGGGAGTAGAAATAAAATCCTTTTTGTCATCTTGAAACTCGCATGCTAAATTTTACAAGTGGTCTAATCTTATCATGTAGCTTCCGAGTCTCTGGCGGCTGCCAACCTAGATCTTCCATCAAATGCACCATTTTACAATGAGATTAAACCTTCGAAAGTAGTCAGTATTCCAAAGATTCTTTTACTGCAGCTATCTTTTCCTCTCCTCTCAATCACACGTAAAATTTTTTTTGAGCCTTCATTTTATCATCTATTTCGGCTTGCTGCAATTTATACTTGTTCATTCTCCGCATTACACTCCATTCATTTGTATATATAGCATATAAAATTGGTTACATATTCCTATCTTCCAAATGTGTGAAAGATAGAAGAAGATAGAAGAAAGTCTTATAGTTCAAAGAACCATCGATACATAAACATCCATGCATAATGAGCCTAAAGAGTCACTGTTTTACAGGTGGTAGAAGGGCCAGAGAATTGCTGTTCATTTATTTACAGGAACATCGCAATGGTGGATGATTTTAGGCTCACCAAACCATTCACAAAAAGGAGAATGAACATCCACATCCACTTTTTCAAGCCTTAAAGACACCGTCTGGAGGGTAATGATTACAGATAAAGCGCATTAGGAGCAGCAATGCGATCTGATTAAACATTTGTCGCTTCCATTTGCACACAAGTTTTAAATGTTTGCCTTATCGACTGCACTTTGTTACGGACAATGAGAGTCACCAAACGAGAGCCTAAAACCAAAATTAATTTATCTCGATTTTCCTTTATATATTTCTTTCAAGTTCATCCTAAACACATAAATTGCAACTGAATAAAAATCCTTCAGTCTTTATACAAATTATGAAGGCCTTACGCGAATACCTCCGTGAAATAAGTTGAAATTGCCATGAGAAAAAAATACAAAAGGAGTTCCTGTTCATACGTATCCTTCTAAGTTGCTAAGAGGGTCAGGATGTCTGTGCAGTGTAATGCTTTGCCCCAGAAAGTCAAAGATTCGAGGTTCTCTTCCCGGTCCGGTCCAAGCCAAATTTTTCCATGGAAATTTCAACGTATATATCAGTCTAGTTTGTTAGTGACAATTGACTGGCTATCTCAAGTGAATCATCAGCATCTGGTGTTCTGCCTGCTGGCAGGTCCCGTACACCACTGCTGTCTCCATCCGCTTCTGTCCCGAGCTTCCTTCTTTGCTTCATCATAGCTGATGTTCTTCACCTGATCCACCAATTTAATTTTTCTCCTTGCTCTCTTTTTCTCTCCTTCAATTGAACCCTCAAGTGCCACAGTTATTATACTTTTCCCTCTCATCACATGGCCCAACCAGTTTCCTTTCCTTTTCCTTATTTCCTTTAGGAGCGATCTTCCTTCTTTTAATTTTCTCAAAACCTCTTCATTTCTCATTTTTTCTACCCATCTTACTTTTTCCATCCTTCTCCACACCCACATTTCATAAGCTTTTATTCTATTTCTTTGCCTCTTACCTAATGTCCACGTTTCACATCCATACATGAAAACGCCCCATGAATAACATTTAGCTAGTCTCTTTCTCAGCTCCAGATCCAGGCTTTTACTGCATAGCAAGTTTTTCTTCTGGCTGAAGGCCTCTTTTGCCATTGCTATCCTTGCTTTTATTTCTGCAATACTTCTCCAGTCGTCTGTCACCATCGTTCCTAGGTACCGGTAGCTTTTCACTTTTCCTAGTACACCTTCATTTATTTTCACACTCGTATAATTTTCACAGTTTACTGGCATCACCTTTGTCTTTCCTAGGTCTATCTTCATCCCATATTCCTTCATCCCTTCTTCCAAAACCTTTATCAACCTTTGAAGTGATTGCATATCATCTGATAATATCACCATGCCATCTGCGAATCTTATACTTCTTATCTTCCTATCTCCAATGCTGACTCCTTCCTCTCTCCCATCAAAAGATTTATGGATCATGTCCTCAACATATATATTGAACAATGTTAGCGACAGACAGCATCCCTGCCTTACTCCTCTACCAAGATCCACCTATTCTTTCATATCCTCATTTATTTTTAATGCAGCTTTTTGCCTCATATATAATTCTCTAATGAGTTTTTTCTCCTTCCATACCAATCCCTTCTCTTTTAGAATTTCGAACATTTTATTCCATTCAACTCGATCAAAAGCCATTTCCAGATCAATAAAACAAACTGCCATTCCTTTTTCTCTCTCTATATACCTTTCTCCAGTTATTCTTAACAAGCCAATGGCATCCCTTATTCCTTTCTTTTTCCAAAAACCAAATTGTTCCTCCCCTACATTTTCTTCCATTATTCTTATCAATCTCCTGTTCAACACTCTCAACATTATTTTGGCTGCATGTGTAATTAGGCTTATCGTTCTATGTTCAGTACATTTCCGTGTACCAGGCTTCTTAGGAATTGGTACCATCACTGTTCTTACAAAATCTTGAGGCCATTCACCAGTGTGATATATTTTGTTACACATATTGACAATTTCCTGCACACCCTCTTCTTTGAAGCCCCAAGTGGTTATCAAATAGAATTATTATTTCAATGTGCTTATTTTCCCTTATATTCGTTATTGCTACTTGCTAATTCGAGAGCTAATTGAATCAATTCTATCATAATTGAATTTGCCAATGAAATATGTACTAAGTGTGGTATTATAATATATTTATAGTTTCATAATTTGTTTGCGCAAACAACACGTACAAACGCATACGCAATTTTAATTTTATGAATTATCATTATATTACGCATGTTGCATGGTAGAGAAAGTTGTATCTATCGATAATGTATTCAAGCAATCCTGAGAACCTTGCAGTAGAAAGAGGTTAAGGCGTTGAGATAACTAACATGATTTACACTCATCTTTACAACCAGCTTGTTTAAATATCATAACTTTGAATATAATTCTATATTCGTACGCAGAACCATATTTACAGATATGGTTTTACGGATTAAATTATGAAAATTCATTATAAATGCTTCTTAACACACTTATTTCTAATGTAGGCGACATTGTCAATTAAAATATCAATTGTTTTAATGAATAAATAAATGGTAATCCATTCAACTTCCACGGGTCGAGATTAATGCGATACCCTGAGGGCTAATGCTACAAATATGAAGCACAGCCAAAGAATCGCTCAAATACTTCACAATAGAGTGATTTTTGAACCACTGAAAGAATGCGCCGAGTTAATAGCCCCTATTCTGTGTCTATAATGTCCTCAATAATTAAAATAGGATGTTTCATAAAAATGCCGCAAGTCAAGCTTCAAGATGTTGGGATTTCGTGTAAATGAGTAAAAACTGTTCCACACTTATTCGCTCAGGTTTCTATGAAACGTTAAACTTTACTGGTAATTAATAGGTACTTCATATACAGGAATAAAATTGAAATAGTTTTATAAATTAACATTGCATTACTAAAAATACATTTAGAATACATAGCCTCTCCAGCCATAAAATGTAGACGCACTGCCATTTTAAATGGATACAGTGCAAGATAATTTATCTTTAATTGTTTTAGTTATTTGCAGGAGACGCACACGTAGACATGTTGATATCGGCAATTTTGGCGCCAACACTTGTGCGAAATCGTATTTATAAGCTCTTGGAGTTTTAACTACTAAACATGCTTAAGCCAGATACGCATGGCCATACCTCAAGTCGAAGGATCATTTAAACTAAGCTACTAAAAATAGAAGGAATTCAGAAACAACTTAAGATAAGCTGAAATGATGGAAAAATAAAGCTTTGTTCCCAATTTATGTCGTTATCCCCGAAAATAAATGCACCACCAAGCAAGTTTTTGAGCTATCATTGCCACAGTCCAAGAAATTATGCGTTGGAAAAGGAAGAGTGTTTAAGATGTGAGATTATGCAATTACTTTCGACAGAATCATTTTTTTGAAGAAATTGCCATGAGAAAAATTCACCCACCATGTTTGAATATTTTCGACAGAATCATGCTTACAAATCAGCACTTAAAGAATGGGAAACTCGGAAAACCTGGGCGGAAATACGAGAGGGTGAATACGCAGAAAGGGGATCCTTATGTGGCACAGCGGCAGAACTTATAATACGACTTCAAAAGGAGTGCGAAATGAAGAAGGAGAAATATTCTCTTCTTTCTCACGGTCCATTTGGAGCAGAACTCTCCTCAACATTTTTTTCAAGGTCCCTATTAACGTGGTGTAGGCACTCCAGCACCGAACATCTTCCCTCCCCGGATTAATGGCCTCACTGAAGAAGGGAAGTGTAATTTAATTTCATTTTTTTCTCTCCATTAATTTCTCAAGTGATGAGATCTCTCTCAACGACCCCATCCCTCCCACTGTGAGCACGATTCAACCCCTCTCGACCACCCCCGTCACTTCACATCCAACTGAGCGGCATCCACAACTGCTCTCGAATAAGTGACCTTCTTTCTTCACAAAGACCAGTCTCCAATTGATTTTTTTTAAACTTCATCACGACTAACGCCTTGTTTTCCATTGATGACTCGTTCTCACGTCACATCCTTCAGATAATACTCCATTATTCTCCTTGTTCCTTCACTAACCCTCAAGTCCTGAGCCCTATTGAATATACCACCGGTATAAATTCCAAATCAAAGGCAACCCATTATGAATTCAAAATGAATGGTTGTGTTCTCGGAAATTGTCCCGCGGCATACTTTGATGGCAAATAGGTTTAGACTCGAAAAATAGGAGTAATCGAAACAAGAAATAAATCTAATAATTTCCGCCACAGAAAATAACGTATCTCTCATCTACCGAGAAAACAAACTTGTTAGGTACTATTTCAGCTGATAAAGTAGGACAATAAGAAAATGTGATTAATTCATGCAACGAGAATTATATGAAAATTTGACATTGCACACTTGATGAATGATGAACAATAACTTAAAAGAACTTGGCTAATAATTTTATTTTGGCGGCGCTTATCGATTCACAACACTGTGCTATGGACATATAGCCATCAGTCTGCACATCACTTTGCCTTTAACTAGAATTTAAAATCATGAGCGTGCTAAATTTCATTCACCACAGAAAATCGAGACTTTCAGCGTGATACGAGGGGCTCGATCTTTATACTAACACTGGTGGCATATGTTGACCCTCACTACTGGCGGATTTGAACACACAGATAAACCGAGGGATATGATAAATTAAGCTCTAAATACTCGTTTCTCCACTCGTGGACACCAGAGTTTTAAGAACGATGATTATGGACCAAAACCGTACTGTTGGAGAAGAAACGCGTCCAGACTTCTTTTTACTCAGTAAACCCTTTGGCCGTGATGTTGAGAAGGAGTTGACCTCTCCATCTCAATTTTCAAGCGGCGGTATGCAGGAGTAAAACGTAGAATATCGCTGAGCTATTGAAGAAATTGAAGGGGTATTCAACACTTGCAGCCAGCATAGACCAATTTTTTGAGCAAGAAATACTTTCATCCATCTTTTGATCTTAGTGTCTCTCATACTCAATCCTTATTGATATATTGGGTTACGTCAAAAGTTTCAACATGTCGACGGATGGCATCATATACCTTCGAGATCAAAGTGAATCCTGAATACATTTGGAGAACTTTTACAGTCATTTTACCAACGTGAATGATACTTCTTAATCATCATATTAACGACTATAATAGCTCGTATCATACAATTATAACAGGGGCCTCAACTTTTCCAGCTCAGAATACTAAATCTATTATTAACTAGGTATTCTTTTATTCGAGTAAAAGACGCCGAGACCCTGATAAATATCAATGCAACATATTATTTATGAACAGAAATGCTTCCATACAACTAATATCTCAAAACTACCTTTGAAATCAAGGTTAAGTTAGATCTTTCCCTAAAGAAAAGTAACCAGTATCTTAACGAGGATTTTCATGCACAAAGATAGATATTTGTTTAGATTAACAAGTTAGCAGAGTACCACTTTTTACTGTACAAACTTGGATAGTTTTATTCCAAAAGCTATTTAAAGAAATACCATAGCGTTGAAACTAAAATTGACATAAATAAAATATCACTGGACTAAATATTAATATTGAAAATAAAAATCATTTTCATGCTGAATTGACACCAAAGATGTGCAATTGTCTACAATAGCTAAAATTTCTTAAAAAGGAACCAAAGACTTCTCATAACTAGTACAAGCAATGACACAAATAGCACCTACGGTCTCATGTTTGAAGATGAGACTGAATGTTTGATTAGACCCTAAGCTGTAAGCTAAATGTGGCATGTGCTGAAAATAATCTTTGACACCTTAAGTACACAGGTTACTTGAAAATCGAAGCTTTTGCAAGTAGAGTACATAAAATGCTTCATTCTTGTCTCTGCATCGGTTTTTGCCCCCGATGGCATATAGAGCAAAGCAATAATTCAATTTTATGGGAGGAATTCACATATGTCTGCTTTTTACATTGTAAATTTGCAACCGAGATTATGTCTTTTCCAGGTAATACTTGTTTGATGCACAATTTGCCATTTCATTCAAAGAGGTAGAATTTTAGGAAAATCTATTTTATTCGCTCTGCGCGTGAGATGGTATCACCTGAACGGTTGACCCAAAGGCAAACGTGAACCAACAATTCGTGAGGATTTCGAGTTCCGCTGCGTAAGGATAGCAAACCTTATTCAAGCAAATGCAAACTTAGTAACCTCGTAAGGATGCTTGCTTCATTGCGGGGCGACATTTTCGGCCATTGAAATGTTCAAAGCTGAATCCGAAAGCTAACTTGGCAATCATGAATCGCTACCAAAGCCCTTGTTTGAAGTAAAAAGCAAAAGAAATATTCACATAGGAGGCTATGGACCCAACCAAATAGTGTTTCAACGTAACCGAGGATGTGATGTCACTGCCTCTTCAAAAGTTAATTGAAAATGATATCCTTTAGAATTTTCAAGGTTGTGATGTGGAAGTTATATCACTGTCGACACCAAAAAGTTTCTAAAATATCCTGAATAGGGCCAAGATTAAGTTATTTGCGGCAATAGCAATTTCAAATGGTCACTAAATATGTTATAAAATTAATTTATTGAGGGTGGTCGCCCAAGGTATAATAAGCACAAATTTTTGCCAACAGTGAATAACATGACGCGAAATTGCATTTCAATGAACCTCAAAATCACGATTTTTGTATTGATAACAAATTTTTATCCTTTTTCTCTTTATTTTCGTTTATCCTTTAATCCCAGTTAATACTTTAAAACTACAATTGTTTTAAGTGAACAAACTGCGTCACGTACAATAAAACTTGAAATTAATACATTCAAGGCTATGGCATAATAAATATGTCCACGGCGCTCATTGTCTTCATCTGTGGTAAAGTACTTAAGGTAAAAAAGCGCAAAAACTACAAGTACGGAGATATGATCCAAGGAGCACTATTAGAAACGTCATTAGAAAAAGCTCATAAACTAGTTTTAAAACATGGAAATTAGTTTACCTCGGTAAACCGGGTCCTAGACAAAATTTAAGCAAAAATACTGATGCAAAAGGAGCATTATTGTAGATGATTTGAGTCACTCGCTAGGCCTGATTAAGAATTCACAAGAACAATTTAGTCTGAAAGATAATACATCAAAAGCAATAAAATACACATCTTGAAGCGTCACTTACATATATCAGGAAGTTGAGGGACTCATCAAGGATTGGCATTTACCTGAAAATACAGAAAAAAACACTTGTTTTTCTTACTGATCTTTGGGACACAAGAATCATGATGAAATCTATAGTCATTAGATTAAGTATTCCCTTTTGTAATTAAAGCCACATTAAATGTTCAGTACAAAATGAATTACGGTCAGAGATAATCCCGGTTACTTAAAAGTTATTGTAGACGAAATAATTTTCAGCATTCCTTAAATATGCATGTCTCAAATATTATTATCGTAAAAATTGATCAAATACATATATTAGGATTTAGCCAATGTGAAATTTTCTCGATAAATATAAAATCATTTTTGTCGAGTTCTGGTCAAATATTATATATTTCAATACAACGTTTCCAAAAACATGTTTCGAAAAACTTTCAGCAGTGCTCCAAGAGCTCCGAAAGTCGATATTTGCTTTGTTTGATTTTTGAATTTTGCTTATTTCAAACTCCTAAAGATACCATAAAATTTTGCGCAACGCTGGAACTGAAATATTAAATATTTGTCCACAACACGAGAAACTTTATAGCTTGGCATAAACGCTAATGGAAGTAGATTTTCACAGTTTAAGGGTTAAATTAAAAACGTCACGCTCACTAGCACACAATTTTAGTCACAATAAGTTTATATGGTAAGTAAACTTACATATCCCAGGAACATAAACAGAAAAAGGACCAGATGTTACCACTTAATGGCTTGAACATGGCACAGTTTAGGTCAGCACCGCAACTTCCTGGGAATATTTTCCATTGAAAAAAGTTGAAATCAAGATTGTATGGAGCCACTTTAACAGTAATAAAGTCGAAAGAACGAGGCCGGTTATATGTATCAGTGCATTATTAGTTTTCCGCCGCCGAGTTCTGCCAGCTCACCTCTACTGGGTATTTATTCTCTCGGCGTGCTCATACCCATCTATAAACTCTTCCCCGACCAACACTGACCCCGTGCCCTCTACGTGCTCTTTTAATGGGATCCAGTTCCATGGCCTAATTTCTTCCGTATCATAGAAAGCGTACTTTTAGTATAATATGCTTACATTTTTCGAAATGGGGTGTATCTCCACGTACTTTATGAACAAATATTAATAAGATGGGCTTAATTTTGGTCAAATTTAATTGGTATCCTACAATTTTCAGCCCACTTCCAAAATTACGCCGCTTTTAAAAGGGATTCCTGAATTTAAAACAAATACTTTTATTTAACTACGCTTCCAAATGTACCACTTCTGACTATAAATACAATTAATTAATTTATGCCTCTCAAAAAGTTTACGTATTCGATGATAACAGTGTGCATTGTGCATGCTCTAAGAAGAGAATTTAACGTGTTTTATTCATTTCCAAGCATATCAAAATTTGAATGAGAAATGGAACTTAAGGTAGTGTTTCAGAAAATCAAATTTATAGAGATGTATCAGTTGTGTGGTGACTTGGATACGTAAACCTATCAGTAATATCTTTAATTGACTCAAATTAATATTTATGACGACACCAAAAAAGGCAATTTATGCATTAATGACAATTTAGGTTAAATCATGGCAGAGTAGTTTTTCCAAACTCTCATCTGAGATTTTTCACTTCCCTTAAAAAAACAGGTTTGATATTTTTTCCCTTGAATACGGGAGAAAGCATGATGAAAGCATACGAAATATCTGGAATATAAAAATGTCTTTGGCAGGAATGTGAAAGAAGAAGGAAATATAGAAAAGCAAAAAAGTATGTTTCCATTAAAATAATAGTAGGGTGAAAAGGTTGGCAGGCGGAACAATTTCAAGGCAATGCGAAGAATGCCTCGAAATTTCAAACGACGCAATGTAAACTTTTCAATAAGGATACTTTAGTGCATATTTTTTTCTTTATTGTTTGATTATGAGTGTTCACAACCATAAAAAAAACATAATTCGTTGAAGCAACTTTAAATGTCCGAACATTATTATGAAGACCATAAATCTCGGTACAGACTATTTACTATAGTGCGTAAGAATTGGGGAATAGTTGTGCGATTAATCTCACTCTCTGGTCTCTGTTACAATATATTACTACCTATTTCGTTAGGCAAGCAATTTATTTTAAAATAAAATTCAATTTCTTTTAATTGGAGGCAACGTCTGGGCACTGCACAGCCTATATATTTTTTTCAAAATGTAGGAGAAAAATCCAAAAGGATTCCCGACGAGGCTAAGTGAAAGTTAAGGACGACCGCAATGGCGAAATTTTTGGGGAATGAAATAATCCGGTGGTGTAAATCATTTTGTTAAACGCCCTCTTCTGAACTCGAGGATTCGAGGAGGGTAAGCAAGGGGGACCCGGTAGGGGGTGGGAGAGGGAATTGGGATGGGTTGGTTGGGTGGACTGAGGGCTGGTAAGGATAACTGGGGAGGCAGATGAATGGGAAGGGTTGTTGGAGGTCGAGACGAGAACGGAAGACCGGGCAATGCCTACGCGAAGTTTTTTTTTCCTTTTTATAAATCCTTCTCACTCCCCCGCAAACCAACATTCCACCCATTTGAATTCCTCTTCTCTCGAATATGGCCGACCTGACGCCAGTCTTTCTCGCATGTTTAATCTTAGGCTACCCCCATATCATTTTTTTCCGAAACATTCCTCTGCCTTTCCTTCACTTTCCGTTGTGACTGTCCGTGGATCTAACTCCTACGCATATATCTGTCCAGCACAGATTGAATCAAATAGCACGCCAAAACTCTAACCAAGAGTACAAGAAAAGATTCACTGAATTAAAAATAGCGGCAGTGTTGCCAGAGATACGATAAAGTTTTCCTTAGAAAGGTTCCTAAGGCAGCTAATTTTGATGGGTTACAACTTGCTCACACACATAAATCATGAAATACGAAGAAACTAATGGTGACACTAAAATATCAAGTAAGAAGCAAAGTGTCTCTTAATGAATAACTTTTATTAGGTACCATCCAAAAACATTCTGATTTATTTTCAAGTTTGTTCTAAGCAAATCTATTTTCTGGCAATGGGAAAAACTTGACGCTACCTGATACTCAGCGGAAGACCATGACCATAGAATAAGACAGATATGCTGGTGAACTAACCGATTGGAAATGCAATGTCATGTGCAGGCAATCAGAGAACATAGACACTGCCCCTGAGATTGATTTCATAATAATGTTGATGATAATGTCATCTCCTCTTAAAAGCAGGAAAATAGTTGATCTTCTATCCAGATCTTCCGTGCAAATTAGCTCAGTGGTACAAAGAGCACACAGAATTCTTTCCGTACAACACTTGTTTCTCCAAGCATTCGTGTGTTTTATAACGTTGATGCTCGTGAATTTTACAATATTTGTAATTACTAATATATTCCACCTCGTTGAATACTCACCGCTGATAAATATTTTCTTTTTTTGCATTATGAACATAGCTGCTTTTACAATTGCAGCATACAACTTGGAGTATATTGATAAAAACTCACCCCATAGCACTCACTACTGAGGAAGCTAATAGAGGCATGTGGATGCAGATGTAGATATGCACTGAAATAGCCCTACTTAAAATGCCTGCATTTCTCTCTTCAAGGATGCTGGGTCTCCGTCTCCGACAGATTGCTGCAGAGCTTCCGCCATATCTTCCTTTACCCCTCCCGCCCACCCGATTGTAAATCATTCATCAAGACAAACTCGCTAATTCTGGCGCAGAGATTTATTAAGGGTGGACCCGGCGGGGCAGTGAGCAAGGCAAAAAATGGGAGGGAAAGCAACGAATTTTTTCACAAGCGTGAAGCGAGATTTTTTCCTCATATTTCCGCCGGGAAGGAGGGAATTAAAGGGAAGAGCAGAGCTCCATTTTCATGGTGCGATTTGCCTTAGAGATGTTTGGACATTGCGATTCGTTGAGGACGACTTATTCGTGGAATACGCCTTAGAATGCTCAGATTATCTCACGGAGCGTTCAGATACACTGGCGGTAAAGACTTTCTTTTCGATTTATTCTAGTGCTCATTTATAATTTATCGTGTAGAAAGTTTATCTCGTTTATTGCACTTATTCAAATTTACGTCAAATATTTTTGTAAGTCTGCACTGAGAGAGTTTGACCAGCCGTTGCCAGCTCCTTAGTCAGTAGCTTTATGATATTCTTTTCTTTTCCATTAGTATTAATTAAATTTCCAGGATATTTAGATCAATGCATACTTTCTGTACCATTTTCCATAACGTGAAAATCTCTTCTAAGATATAAGGGAGGATTTTATATTTTATTCGTTTGACACAAAGAACGCTATCGTTTTTTGTGAAATAGAAATTAATATTTTAAATGAGAGCTGTTTATATAAAAGCGTATCAGGCTCAAATTTGTGGAAGCGATAGCCATTTCAAAATTAAAAACAATTGTAACTTTACACAAAGAATTTTTAATCTTTGCCGACCATGGTTTCAGCACCTAGTTCCATTATAAAGGCCTTGATAATGGCACTTTTCAAGATAAATACTTGTTTTAAATATCCTGATGAGTGCTTTTCTTGCGATATCGGCTAAAAGATGATTTGATGAGGAGTTATGATGTTATGATGAGTGCACAACTATAAAATCAATTAAATTTATCACTAAGTTATACAGCCATTAAACTGGACAGTTATGTGCTTATTTTTCCTGTTTCATACTGGGATATTCTAAATGATGGGCTCAATTTCTTAACTCTGTTCTCTCTATTGTTTTCGGGTTAGCTGCGTCAAGTTTTATTCAGATGACGTTTCGTGGCCTATGCTGGCCACATCTTCAGATCAGGTCTGAGTACTTCCTACTGAGTACCTGAGTTCAGATCTCAGACCTCATCTGAAGATGTGGCCAGCATAGGCCACGAAACGTCATCTGAATAAAACTTGACGCAGCTAACCCGAAAACAATGGAGAGAACTGCAATCCAGCGCTGCGAAAGCCTCCAACAGAAATTCTTAACTCTGTGTTTCAAAACGAGAACTAAACAAATATTTAATTAATCACGGTTAAGCGCTCAAGCGGTGTTATTTTAAACTTTAGGACAAGGTACTACGTTGAGATTTTAAAGGCAATGCATATTTCAGAGAAAGTAAAGGTACGACGTTAAATCCATCTTTTAAAATCACCCAGTATATTATAACCCTACTTTAGTATTTTTACTTCTTTTTTCGAAACATCACGACGATAAATGTTTTTCCAATTTCCAATATTGTATAATTTTACCGATTTCCTCTATATTTCCTTTTTTACACTGTTAGGTAACTAGTATTAGATAGAGAAGGGTGGAGGGCAGCAATCAACAAATCTTAGGTTTGAAAAACCAATGAAGATCACAGATAGAATGGGAATGTGAAAATGTGATGTGACATAGAATGGATAGCGCGACAGATTATAAAGGCTTGATGTCTTTCAAAGACTGAAGAGTTGTTCTACAGCTGAAGAGAAAGACATATTACAGACAAAAAGGTGAAATTTTATTTTGTCATAAACAATGTTTCTAAAGATTATAAGTACGTCCCACGATGCGGGAGTTCTCTCCTATTAATCTTCGAAGCAATTTTCCGCCGTCTAATTCATTTTTCCCCTGTATCCTAAGTGGATTGATTCTGACCGAGGTTATTCATGGCTTCCTGTGGATTTTTCCTTAACTAGACAAAGGGTAATTCATCCCAGTTGGTTTCACAGTTAACGAAAGACACCAAATTATAGAGATAGATTCCGAATGTGATAGGTGCGTTAATCCCTTCTTCCCTTGCCCCATTACTGACTAAATAAAGCAGCGTGACGTCAAGTATAGGATATAGCGTACCATTCCCTTTTCTTCTTTCCGTTGCTCTAGTCCCATTGTCTTTTCCCGGTATTTTTAATGTTTGGTGTCCACAGAATCCCGGCCACACAATTCTATGACGACTGTCAAGGTATCACAAAAATTTAGGTAATTAATATCCAATAACCTCGCGTTCGTTTAGGGAACTGCAATGGAGTAGTCAAAGTTATCCATTCCGACAAAGAGTATATTTAGGTGATTTTCGATAAACATTTAATGCAGGAAAAACATTTTAAGTATTGAGATATTTTAAGATACATATTTTGGTTCGAAGGCTTGATTGTATATCTTATTTAACCATGACAGTTATTCTATCAATGCAAAATTCCTTCATGGTGTATTAGTTCTAAGCTACTCATTTCTACTTAATGTAATGTAATTATTACATATATTATAAAATATTTATTATATATTTTACCCTTTATGAACGCCATTGATGAGACAAATAACCATTCTCTCCTGCAATAATTTCTCTGATCTTTTTATTTTTTAGATTCCCTTGGTCATTAAATACAGTCAGCTAATAATATACCTCATGTTATATTTTCTTCCTAAAATACCTTGTATATTTCCTACATTTTGATTATCGACAGTCCTCTACTAGTTCTCTCAGTCCAATTCCTCAAAATGTATTTTCTTACTCTTTGCAAATAATTCATTGCCTTAGGTCCATGTGTCATATGGCTGTTTTCTCTCGAACACAACTTTTCCTTCTTTATGCACACTTGAAATAATATTCAATAGATTGAATCTAAACTCAAATCCAACCATATTTTGAATATGTTTTCACTTTTACTGTATTATAGCGTAATGGTAGTGGGTGTTTGAAAATGTCATAAGTAGTCACTGATTAGAAAATGTCATATTTAGTCACTAATCTAAATCTGTTAATGAAATGTGAGTCTAGATCTGATTGAGTCTCGACTTTCCTTCTCTAAATTAGTATTAGACGTAATTCCGTTCTTCCATCACTGAGTTTACTCAAATCAAAGCTTTATATTTTGCAATTCTCTGTCCTCTTTTCTAATCGCGTTTGTCTTTAAATTCGTATATTCTTTGCACGACCGTTGAAGTCAAATCGTGGAGGCTTTCAGCGGGAACTAATTCCCATTCCGCATTCGTCATCATCCTTTATTATTCACTCACTTCCTTCTCATCTGTACACTTTGGAATTCGTCCTTATCATTAAATCGACGGCAAAGTACAGAAAGTCCTCACTTGAAAATCATATGCGTAAGACAGAGCCATCGATGAATGGCATTGGCTACGAGTATTCCTCTGAAAGCGGATATCTAAAGGCTTTGTTTCGAACTTCGCATCCTACTTGCTCAAAAGTGCCACCCAAAAGATTGTGAGGACCATAAGGTAAGGATTTAAGTGAGTCTTGATGGTAGAAAAAGTTAATTTTTCTTATAAATTCAGGCTTCACTTTGTGGAACCTTTCCATATCGAAAATCAAAAACTTTTAAGTAATGGTCCACTAATATTTTTATTGTTTACGACCCGGGTTTCTTCACGTAATGACATCTTCAGGTCTGAAGATGTAATTACGTGACGAAACCCGGGTCGTAAACAATAAAAATATTAGTGGACCATTACTTAAAAGTTTTTGATTTACTTTTCTTATTATTTCTTTTGGTTATACGGATAGTATTTTAAAGCGTAGTTTGCTAAGTAGATAAGTTTTCCACCCCCAAGGAGCTGGTGCTGGTACAGTATAATCATGTCAGGAGGAATTTCCGTTTTTACGTCTGACTCCATGGAAACGCGGGTGTTCAGTAGCGATTATAAGGAACAAAACGTGAAGTTGAAATGGAAAATGGGCAGTAAATTTGAGGGGAGCTTGGTAAAAATTTCAGGCTTTGTCGGATGTGTTCTAATAAATCGTTGTGCCATAAATAATAAGCGTTAATTAAGACGGGTGAATTTCTGTATACCAGTCGTTTAACGTTCACAATAATCCTCTACACAATGACTCAGAATATGACTTATTCTTAAAAAAAATATATCTCTAACTTGATTTGTTAACAAGATGAATGACTTCGAGAATGCCCGATCTGATGCAACCAAAGCAGATTAACGTACAGTACCAACGATAAGGAACACAAATTGGGAAGGTAACAAGAGACATGAAATGATAAGTCATACTTACTGAGAAAATTGAGGTGTGAGACCACATTTTTTTTCGACAAAATGTATAGTAATTATAATACTTCTGCAATGAAACCATATTCAATTTGTAGATTAGCTATCACGGCTAATCAACACTTGAAGGCTTCAGGGCGTTTTACGTGACTTTAGCAACACTTGAGGAACTCAGTTCTTCATTTCAAAATTAAAAACAATTGTAACTTTCCACACAGAATTTATCTTTGCCGACCATGGTTTCAACACCTAGTGCCATTATCAAGGCAATGATATCAAGGCCTAGGTGGGGTGAAGATAGTTAATTAATAATTTATAATACAAATTATTTTATCAATAATTCAGATTTATCGTGTCAGTGATAACACGATAACAAAGGAAGAATAGCCAACTGGAAATAAAATTCGTAATCGCAGTTAAAGCACCGTCTGCTTTTGCTAACTAGTGTTTAGTATGTAGTCCAACCACCATCGTCTACACAACCACTTAGATTAGTCCGCCAATTCCTTCGAGATTAGAAATTTTCGAGTTTGTACCGTATCTACCCTGCTTCCCGACTTCACCCCAGTTTACAGTTTATAGCTATGTGTATTGCCACGAAATTTCACATCTGAATGCCGGGATAAGCTAATGAGCCAGATCGAAAGGTAGAAAGGGAATTACGAGGATGAATAAGGACAAATTGCTCAAGGCGCTTCGTTTCCCGACTTGTCTCGTCTGCAGTCAAAAGGCGTTATGCGCGTATAAAGGGGTGATAAGGTGGAAATGCTAGGCGGGTTGGAGGCAATAGTCTGCGGATGAGATGGAAGGAATTGAGCTGAGTAAAGGCGAAGGAAAGGCACTGACAAATAGTTTGAGGATCAGGAGCGAGTAACAAACCAAAGGCCTCCGGAGATACCGAAATGCAATATTCTATCCTCGGAGTAGATTTATGGAATGGAAAAAGCGACAAAATAGTAACTTTTCCGTCAATTTAATGTTATGACTTCCACCCTCTCCTTAAATCCACTGAAAGGAAGATGAGGTAGAGGCGAGGCGCAAGAAACATTGCCAAATTGAAAGGCCTGGGCTTTCACCCGAGAGGTATCCTTAGGAGACAGCAGCAATGGTAAGTAGGAAATAAGAAGGACGCCGTAACTAAGATATTTATAACAAAGTATTCGTTCGAGTAAAAGCTGGTACCAAGGCTTCAATATGACGAAAATTGCCTCACGTCTTTAATAAAACCAAAAATTTAGGCAATCATTCATCTACCTTTTTTAACGCTAGCCAAAAATTATACGCCGATTAGAATAGGATGCTTGAAATTTTAACGGCTGTGTGCTCCAGACGATTTTGACTAATGTCAAAGAGTCTAGTTCTCTCGCACAGATGGCGTCAAAAATCTGAAAGTGTACTTTATATGTTTTCTCTTTTACTTTCCAAAATTCATTTAATAATTACGATTCGCTTTTTACAAAATTTCCAAAATAACCGTTTAGAAATTTTTACAAAATTGCCAAAATAACTTTTTGGACATTTTTACAAAATTGCCAAAATAACGTTTTGAAAATTTTTACACAATTTCCAAAATAACTTTTTGGAAATTTTTACAAAATTGCCGAAAATTAACTGTGGCAATTATTTTTGCAATATAATTGTTGGCTTGTGAGGGTGTATCCAGAGTTCTACGAAAATGGAGTTGGTAGGGAAATGCCTTTAATAAGACTATTTCGTAAAAACTGAGGACTTTCGTGAAATACAAATCCTTATTCTGTTTAACAATACTAAATTTACTTGCAACTGCTAAATTGACAGTTGTAGTTATTAAACGGGGATATATTCACTGAAAAGAAAAAATACTGCTCAAACTACCAAGAGTTGAAAGTGTTTTTTACTGGCACGAACATGAAAGGTTCATAAGTACATCTTCTCCGCTCAACTATGAGCATTCTTGCCTTACGCCTACTTCTCAATCAGTAATTGAATTTTAAACAACAAGGTGTATAAAACCATAGCGAAATAGTTATTTAACTAAAAATAATTCAAAGTTTAACTAAAACGGAATTCGGCTTGGTTCCCACCATGCGCCACTCTGGTGTTGAAGCCTAATAAAACCATTGTTGGAAATTTGAGAAGAAAAATTGAAAACCATAATATATACCAATTACTTACTATAAAATTTATCTTCAATTATTAAGACTTGTGCGTATAGTTGCCAAATCAACCAAAACGGCAAATGGGGCCATAGAATATTTTTATGCTCATCACAACGTAATGTATAGAACAGGATCAAGTTTCTATGCACACGGGTCTAACTTTAGTACTTTCGCTCATCAATTTCTGGTTTTTTAGGTACCTCTTCAATTAAATAAGAAACCATTATCATATTGCTGTCTTTACACGATACGCCAAACTTTCTTTATAATAATCCACGGATACATAAACTCTTCCATCCGTTCTTTTTTACTCCCACGTCAGTAAACATTTTCCAAGGCAATGAAAATGCAAATGAGAGGAGCGGAGGAAGTAGGTGGAAGGTGCTGGCGACCAAATAGAGGAGTGAGGAATTTCCACTGTGGAGTAAGTCGCCAGGGTTTTTCGGGAGCGTATGGGTAAGACGAGGATATAAGAAGGGTTCGTTCGTATGACCTCAACCGCTCCTCTTGGGGCCGGTTTAAAAATAGTGAGCGGGACGCTTGTAGTCTGGGGATATTCTAATACCTCCCTGCGGAAAGAAATTCACCATCCCGTCACCCACAGGCACTGAAATGGACCCGGTCTTCCCGAGTTTTTGCTGAGCGGTGACGTGAGGCACGGTTTTCCTTCCCCGCTTTACATTCATGCGTTTTTGTATACATGCCTAAGTTTGGATGTATGTTCCGTCCTTACGTTAAATAATTCAGCAGCCTAAAGTAAAGGCATTATTTATACGAAAAAATACATCCGGGCATTAACAGCCCAGTTTTGTACTCACACCGTTTCCTATGCCAGCGGATTTGCTTCCGGATATTTGCCCTCAGAAGAAATTAAGGCTTGGAAACTGGGATTGTTTGCAGACCGGAAAAAAAACATCATACCAAGATATCCTTCAATCAACAATAAAAGAAAAAAGTAAAGCAGAAGATATTCAAATATTTTCATTTGACGAAAATACAGATGAGGTTTCACACTGTTGATTACTGCAAAATAAAGTATTAAAGTTAGAATGACGCAAAATGCTATTGAAGTACTGAAAATATTCATATATTGTTCTTGGAATCAAAATACACACCAGATTTAATCATGTTCTCGAGGTCTTTTTTCCGCATTTGCCAACACATTTATTCAAATAGTCCTTACGGAGGTATTACTCTCTAGAAAAACACGTGTTAAAAGTAATTCTATGTAATATAAAATAAGAGATAATTGAAAGAAAGTAAAAAAATAGACAGAGATCTGAAAAATTAAGGTGGGATAAAGGTAACTATGAAATAATTCTTATTGAATCATGGAAAATTAATGTGTAGGAAATTGGACGGAATTTGACGACGCTATTGGTGATTTTCGAGAAATATTCCACCAGAGAAAAAGAATATTTTACCTTGCCTTCATAAAAAAGGCACTCCATTTTCCTGTATTCTTGATCACATCAAGTAGTTATTGTTGTTATTATTGTTATCAACTATAAATAATTTTCCTGCAAAATTATTAAAGAAGTATCTTACAATATCAAAACAAAGCTTGGACTTGATATTCTATTAAAAATAAATATTTCTCAGAATTTTATCTTATGCTTCAAGGAATCTGTCATTTTCTATATATTTTTAAATTCAAAATTCTGAAATTGAATGAGTAAATTTAAGATAAGCCCAAAATTTGGGAGGAATATTCAGCCTTTTTCTTGGATGAAAGATGCTCCCATCGCCTACCTTCTAGAATAGAACTGTCAATAGTTCGTAGAGGTAGAAGAGTTTACACACCTTTCCAATTATATCTAGAAACATCTTAAAAGGTAGAAATTGAATGTGTTATTAGGGAGTGTGAACAAATTTACAAAAGTTAACATATTGATTGAAAAACTAATATGATCTGCTAAAATAAAACCTGAGCTAAAACCAAAATGCCTTTTAGTAGTCAACATTAGGCATTAGGATGAATCAGCATTGAAAATTTGTTAAACGAAATGAGTTTCAACCAGCATACGTCTTTATTTTATTCAATGTGAGGAAATTGAAAAATAAATATCTTGAAACGGAAGAAATCCAGTCAATTAAATAAAATTGACCCAATCGTTGACTAAAAAAAATAAAAACCAGGCAATTCTCTCCCGTTGTAATAGGAAGTTTCCGATTGTTACAGTAATTAAAAACGACTGATTCTTATTCCTGATTATGTCGACTCTGAGCTTACTACATTTTTCCCGCAGCGTAGCATTTTTATCTCCATTTCGTGAGTAAAAAGTGCTGGAGGAAAAAAAAGAAGGGTTAACACGCCAGCGCTTTAAGGCGACAAAGCGGCCAAAATGGACTCCAATAAGATTAGGGGGGGAACCGAATTCGTAAACTACATTAGGGGAAGTTTTTCTTTTTCCTTTTCCACCCAGTCGCCGTCACCCACCCCATCTTTCGACTTCTGGCGAACCCCTACCTACTCCCGCTGAATCCACCTCTAAACCGACACACCGGTCTCTCTCTTCCCTTCCCTTCACCACTTCATCGCTTCTTTATCTCCACCTTTAGAGACCCTGTCCCGCAATCTCTTCCCTTTTATCAGCCCTCTCCCTTCCCGATGGAGACATATCTTCGTGGATATTCCACATCTAACCTCCTTTGCCGGGGTCACATCAGGGATTCTAGGCCAACTCTCCCGGATTCCACTAATGGAGAAATAGAATTCATTCTCGGGGGCGAAGCCATTTTGAGATTTGTGAAGTTCCAAAGACTGGCTTTGTAAGATCATGTGGAGTGATTGACTGATGAAAGGATACTAAAGAATCCATTCCATGGGAGGATCAAGGGTATGATAAATTAGGAAATACCAAGAAAGAATTGGCTAATTTAAGACAAAGAAGGTAAGTACAATTCAATTCGCAAGATGGTGGGAAAAAGTGGTGCATAGAGAAAAATGGATGTTTGTCTGGGGGAGGTCAGAGCCTACCCTGGGCCATAATGCCTGGAGATAGAGTAAATTAACACAAATATAATAGATTGCATTGAAATATTACAATTTAAAATTAAATTTATGATTGTATATGTAGAATAAATTTATGATTGTAAATGATAAAAACATGGTGAAAAGTGATAATTCTGATCAGAATTAAACTTGTTAATGGAGCTTGTATTTTAAGATTGGTTGTTCATTGGTTGTTCAATCCCAAAAGTATTTTACTGCAGCCCTCCACCCTTCCCTATTTAATGCTGGTTCCCTTACCTCCTGGTATCTCTTTCTAAATATTTTCCATTTTATTTGTTCCATAAACTTATTCCTGGGTCTTCCCCTGAGAACTTTTCCCTCTATTTTGCCTTCCATTATGTTCTTCATTTTCACAATAATTATTATATATTTTTTAAAAATTTATAGACGTTGATAGGCACATTTTAAGGTTACGAATTTGAATATCACACCTTAAATGGTACTTTCAATTGTGCTTTGACTCAACCTACTAGCATTTCTTACACTTGACACGAACTACTCCAGGAATCAACTCTTAAAGAGTTGGCGACACTAATCACAACTGCCAATGCCGGTCCACGCTCCAAACCCTTTTCAAGTTGAGAACAATGCAAGACCTGCGTTACCTGACTGATATGCAGCATTTAATTCTAATCGCAAAGTACCCTATGCCTTTTCTGTTCCATTTTATCACATATAAGCAATAACTCGATTTGGAAAATAACAATAGAGTTAAGGTTTCACTTTCAAGTCAAATATCACAATTGACGTATAACAGAGTATCGTAACTTCCAAACCGCACGAACTACTATAATTTCCCTAATATTCGAGTCCTATTCCGATGAAATCCATTCAAGATTGTATGTTTGGCACATTAAAAGTAAATAAATTGTAGATAAACTAAAAATTCAAACCTTAAACACATTGCATTTATCATAATATCACATTCAAATCTCAATGCTAACCTAAATCTTGGATTCGCACCCTGTATTTAGTGCATCAAAACAACGGACAGGCCTCCCATATCACATATTCCTCGAGAACATAACTGCCTTATAAGGAACAAAAATGAAAAGCGATAAAACGGAATAAGGACAAAATTTCACCCTTTCGTGGAGGCTGAGTTAATTCCAGATAAGTAGGATCAGCATAATTCTTCACCCTCCCTTACTTTTAAGTCTACCGATTTAGGATTTTGCTCGAGCAGCGGGCGACCAAGCAACGGGGACGGGAGATTAAGGGGGATGGAAACGACACGAGGAAAAAAAAGAACCTTTACAGAGCGCTGTGGTTTTCGTCACCACGGCTGTGAGCTAGCAGATAAAAAAAATCCGTTTTCAGGGTTCGGCTCTCAAATGATGGGCCAAGCCTTTATTTTTTTGGTTAGGTTAATGCTAAATATGACTGAAAGACATTAAATGACCAGCTTCACTAAAAACTAGATCATTTCAACGGAGGTGTATTTCGCAACGGCGCGTGATATGAAAATTAATTGATATAAGTGTTTTTTACAATCCCCTTTTAACTTTGAATTCGGTCATTTTTTTTGAGAATGTAGGTTTTGTAGAAGTCTTACATTTGTGATAAAAGAGGAAGTCGTCAGACACCTTAGTCGGCGATCTGCCGCGCAGGCGGCCCCATTTTCTCACCAGAGCACCGCATTATGCCTGAATGGACGCCCCTCCCACACCACCAATAGAGCGCATTTACGTAATCCTTTTGCATTTCAGCGAATTTCCATTTGCATTTCGGAGAAGTACGTACTTATCCAATTTCCCTAAGGTGGTCGCTTTTTCCTTCGTTAACCCTGCGACGAAACCATTTGGAAAGTCAAATAAACAAACGAAAACACTAATATTTATTTACTGATAAGGCATCTATATTTGCAATGAAATCTACTATCATGTGCACCACTCAATCATGTGGGATACATTTTGTGAATGTTTTCCGTTATTAAGTCCTTGAAATACATGTACGCTTCCAAAATCTCACATCTTTTACCCCAAGGAACACATTAACGCCGCTTATTTTTCCATTCCTCATGCTTCAAAATTAATTATACCGTAGTATAATACCCCGCAAGGTTGACGGTTTTCAATTTTTGCAGATAAAGATAGTGACCATTTCCTCATGAAAATATAAAAAAAGGCGCCAAATTAGTAAGTTTAAGAGTAATGTTAGCATAGCTTCGTTGTGGAGGAAATCAAGTCCCCTAGCGTAAAAACCGTTATTTTTATATTAGATTCCAATAAATGGAATTTTCTGTAGCTTTCGTGCGTGAAGACCTGACGGAACTATTTTCTTATGGTTTTTTTAATTCATTCATGTTAGCCTCCCGTATCACCTGTAATCCCATTTATGTTGCATTGAACCTTCAAAAAACACCGCGTAGCTGATATTATGATTATGTTTCATTCAGCTAAATTCTTCGTCTTCATCTTAGAAGCGTGGTATGCGATATTTCATTTGTAAATAGATTTTGCAAACAGACACAGATAAACTCTGGATTTTATACTTATAAAATTTGAATTTTATACTTATTAAATTTGAAATACACTCCACCATGTTCATCAAGTTCTAGCCTATTCGTCATACGACGGTTCGACTTATGATAAAGAGTTAGGAGTTATTTGGTATATCTGCCCCGTTGCTGGGTAGCAGGCAATTATAAATTTTCCATCAGTTGCCACTGTGTACGAGTGCCACTGTGTTTTGAATGCTCATGATTTTCCGACCAGCTCATTCGGTGCAAGAAAGCGTGCAGAGAACAAATATCTGATCCAGCCGTATCCCTGTGTCTTCGAGAGAGACAAAAGCGACATTTAGAAGGGTCGAGCGTCTGTCTCACGAGAAAAAGAGGGAGAATTGGAGACAACGGTCATAACCAAGGATATCAATGCAATGACACAGAATTTAATTCACCAGTAGGTACGTGTGACAATTATTTCCGACCCGTGGTGATCATCGTCAAAAAGGTTCAGCCCCAGAGGTCGTCTCTATTCTTCATTCCAAGAGACTATATTTAGGATTAAGCTCAGCCAGTGATAAATTTGGTGGTTTCCGGCGATACTTTATGGAATTTACTAATCATTTTGAAAGAATAGAGTAAACTTTGTTTTTCCACATGAATTTAATAACTTGCGACCATGGTTTCGACGATTAACGTCATCATCACCTGATGACGTTAATCGTCGAAACCATGGTTGCAAGTTAATAAATTCATGTGGAAAAACAAAGTTTACTCTTTCCTTCAAAATGATCAGCCAGTGATAATATTTTTACGCCAGTCTTTTACTATCTCTATACTTTTTCGGTAGGACAACCGGTGTCTCCAAGCTCTTCCATCGATATGAATACTTCAATCAATAGCCGTTCAGAAGAAATATACAAAACCTGTATTCTTAAATACTACCCAGTTAACGTAACGGCTGCTTTATCTTGAGAGCAATGTTAACCGTGATTTGTAAATCTGAGACTTTGTGTTGCTTTATATTTCAAAGAGCCACCTCGCTCGCGAGCGTTGGACCCCACAGTGTTACATTACCCTGCCTCGCACATATCTGGTCGTTACTCAGCTACTTAGTAAATGATGTAGCCAATAAAACCAACACACTATGGCTTTCATCTGTTCGTTTAATCAAAGGAGGGGACAATTTCCCCATTTCTCCCTTCCGCCGCTCCCTCCCTGCCTCAAGCCCTTCTCATACTACCACAACCGACTTCCACTCGACTCAATCGAGGTCGTCCAATATCGATTGTTTGCTTCCTTCGATACAGGCCTTCGCAACCTAAACAATTCCGCCAATAGTGCGACATTTGAAGCATTCTCTACAAGCATGAAATAGGTTCTTATTCTTTTGCCGATTTGGTAGCACATTTGTATTCGAAATAACAACTTACGCGTTATATTCCCGGATTTCCTTGGGTTTGCTATAGCAGAAGATACTCATTGTGCACATTATTGAGAGTGGCTGAAATTGCTGAAAAAGTCTTGTCTATAGAAAGATAGATACAGTAGACCCCCGCTTTACGATGGGTTCGACTTACGATCTGAGCTGATTTTGCGCACGATTTTTAAAACTTCAAATTTCTCCGATTTTGTTTTAAGTGTCAATAGTGTTTTGAATATTGGTTTAATAATATTTTTAATGATTTTAATGCAGGATATTTTGTATGCATTGGCTCTGTCGCGCACACTGAATGGTTTGGCACTGATTCTCTTCAAACCGATTCGTCGTCCGGAAACTCGCTTTACGATCGGTCCTCCGGAACGGATTAATATCGTAAAGCGAGGGTCTACTGTATATCGTATAGAATGACTCCGCTACTAGCCTTATCCCACACGCTACCCCAAATCAGGATGGATAAAATATTTCCAACAAACACCCATTACGACTTCTGTGGCCTCAAAAGATCTTCCCCTTCCTTCCTCGAAGAACTTCGTTCGTACCATAGCATAGAAACGGGGTCGGACGTATTTCCATTGCTCTCCAGGGGAAGGAGAAGCGGGGAGGACTATTTCATTTCTAAGCGCTCGCAGCGATCTGTGTGACTGCGGAGTTTGCCTACGTGCCTCACGCACAGAATGAGGATGACTTTGATTTGTGTTTTCCGGAAAACGTAAAAACACAAAAAATGAAAACAGGGCTGAAGCTTCAGGCACGTCGCACAGGTAGCAACCAACCCTAATGTCATGTTTTTCTTTACCGATCGCGCCAGGAGATAACCCTATTTTAACAGTATCATATGGGTCGCTCGCTAGGCCAATAGAGGTCTAAGTTATACAGCCATCCCTTACCATACATACTATCAATTGAGAATAAAACGAGTTAAAAAATGACAATTCGTTCAGTGGTAATATCGTAGTAGAAAAATGACAATTAGGTAAGTAGATCAGTGAAATGCGAAAACGGGTTACTACAGCTTCTAGGTTTTCGTTTTACACTGTGAGATCATTTCGACCAAACATTTTACCGTACTGGGAAATAATCTTTTGATTTCATACTAAGTGCAATTAAAATAATATCTAACAGGGGATTTTATCCGGTTAGATGACATTTGTACCATAAGAAAACCACGCCGAAAAAAAGTTTTGCAACCAAAGATTGCTACACCCATACAAAATGTCATTCTCAACCCTATCATGCAAGCTTCGGTAAAAATAGGCCTACAATTAATTTCCAATCGTGCATAGCCAGGCATATCACATGTATTTTTAATTGATCGCTATTTCTCTGCATCATGAATAGTGACCTTGAGACACTAAAATACCATAATTGAAACCAATAATAGTTTCTGCTCATTGATTTCCAGTTACAAACTAACAATTTTCCAAATTTTCAGAATGGGTTAATCATGACGGTCATTTGAAATTCCGCATATAAAGTAAACTTAACGATGTCAACCAAAAAATGTGTACGATAAAATGTTAGATAAGATAAATTTCGTCGAGATAAAAGCATGAATTGCGTATTTAATAACTTGTCGAAAGTTTGGAAAGTGATCCGTGTGAAGAGTATAATAATCCACTGATCATAAGATGGCATTACATAAAATTCAGCAAAGTGAGGCAAGAAATTAAATTGATGATCATTTGCGTCCTCACCGTCCACAAGGAAAACAGGAATGTCGATAAACTGTAAATCAATACATTCACATACATAATAATAGGGCCCAAATGATTTCCTGCATGCTGTTCTCTGAGCTTGTTGCAAGGAAAATTAGAAAATCCTGCGCATCTTCACCATCAGGAAATATATAAAGCAAAGAGTATGAGCTGAGGCCATCATGTCGTTTCCCCTAAATTATGGCCGAACCGCGAGTTCTTTGAGTGAGCGAGCAAAGAAACTCAATCGACAAATCACCCATGGCCTTCCCGCGCATAAGGCATGAAGAGAAAGCTTGAGACATGAAGAGAGTCATTGAGTCACCTAAGACGGTTAGGTTCTTTTTTCGTTATTGAAAACTGAGGTACGTTGTCTAATAATGCATTTTAAGGACAAATAAACCACAATTTGGATTCACTCTCATTTAGTCATCCTCAATTCCATGTGCTATTTGAGTGAAAGTAAACTGAACAGCTCAGTAAGCACGGTCGAATTTTTACTGCTGACGATTTCACAAATTAGACTCATTATTTGACAGATTTAACTCATAAACATCTCTATCCACTTCCTCCCATCTCCATTAGTGGCGTCCTAACATACGCTGCCACACGCCACTGCGACGGCTCGCAGGGTAACAGGTAGATGTCTAATAATAGTTCATTTCAGCCTTCAGACAACATAAGAGACACAAAAGACCTTTGCCGTTATGAGCGATTACAGATATGAAAATATGGGCTTGCATACAATTAGGAATACATCAAATCGACAGATTTTGTCTTCCGATTGAATTTACATTATAGTGGTTAGAGCGAGATTTTTTCCCCAGCGAAAATATAAACCATATTAAAATCTTTTTTATTCAATTTGTATTATACCAGAATCTATAAGAGGCATAACAAATATTTTTCCATTTTAATGGCGCAAAAACATTGTTTTATTTGACAGAAACTCCCTGCAATTAACTAAATATGTATTCATAAGTCATCAATCGGTCTCATTTTTATCACGCAATATGAAGAAGAGCTAGTTACCAATCTTAGGACTAAAGAAGAAAGATCTGACACTTTCCCGGCGAACAGATTTGGTAAATTTCTCTGGGGCTTCACACCGGTTTAAATAAGCTAGCACTTAAATAAATTAGATTTTCAGGCTTTGTCAACCTGAAAAATTGGCAGTTGTGGAACACAGCATTAATCTAGACCTGATCTTGTGGGAAAAGACGACACTTCTTTGGCGTGCAGGAAACTTTTGGGATAGACTCACCAAAGAGTCGACTGGAATTAAAATGGAAGATAAAATATCAATCGTGATACAGGCTATAACATCAGTCCGAGTTGGAAGTCCATTATAAAAAGAATTAAGAATGCAAGATCTCAGCCTCCATACCCCAACGGTCTCCGGAGCCAACAATCCTCCTCCGGCTAATCAGGAGTGACTTAGCTAAAGCTATATAAGCCAGCGGTAATTAGAAATCTTGCGACATTCTTGCTTTGAGGATGGGTAACGAGTCGTTGCCGGAAACGTTGGCAGTACTAACTTATTTAAACTGGTGTGAAGCCCGAGAAAAATGTACCAAATCTTAGGATTGAATTATCAATGAATATGATAGGGAAAGCCTTCACAATGAAAGGTTTTCAGCGATTGTGTAAAAATTGCTGCGGTGAGGAATTTATTTATTATTTAAAAAAAAGTTGAAAAGGCATACATAATTCACACTACTAAAATTCTGACATAATATAAGCGTTAGGATTACTATATTTAAAAAATAAAGTCCCCGTGAAGTGAATGCAGGAACCTTTACCAATATAAAACTATTGGTATTTGTTGGCAAATATCTCAACAATTAATGCGTTTAGTGGCAGTTATTTTGAAATTTTTGAAAAGGTGAGATATTTCTAATCAAAGTGAGATGAAATTATATAAATAGCAGGGGGTACGATATTTTCCTGAAGCTATCTTTAAAGACACTGGCGTTAAATGTTCGAGACAGCCTAATTCCGGCTATATCCTTGAAATCCTCCCTTTTGCAGCTCATGTCTTTTTTTCAGTATCAGAAAGATAGGGCGGGGTAAGTATCTATCTCCCGTATTAACGTTCAGAAACTCGCAACACTTGAAATTCTGAAGGAATTGAAATATATCTTGTAAAAATAGCCCTTGGTAATTAACGGTGTCCCCATCAGAAAATGCAAAAGAGCAAAAGTTACAAAATATTTTTTACATGATGAAGCAGACTATTTTAGCCGAACGCGCAACATATTTTACAAGAATCAAGCCACTACGGCATAAGATAAAGATAATAAACTGTAGAACAGACACATTTAAAATGTCTTTTAACGAACATAAAGGGGCAATAATAGCTGCAATAGATCAGTTATGGAACTCCGGCTTTTGATAGACTGATAAACTTTGTACTAGTGTTAAATAATATGCCATCAAAATTAACAATTCACCCCGCTTGAAATGTAGGGCATGATTATGATTTCTGCATGATTTAGTAATACGAAGGATTATCAATTTGCAGTATTAATAAAATTAACACTTAGTTGTATGTTACGACTGTATTTACACGTTTGCATGCTCGATTAAGTTGCCTTCTCCTATTTAATGCCTTCACCGCATTTTATTCTCCTGACTGCTTTATGGCCTGCGCCTGGCAGCCAGGAGAAAATGCGAGGCTTTGATTTGAACAAAGATGAGTGCTGCACACCTGGTTGGTAGCTGGCTCCCGTGATATTTCGTAGATTTAGAAAAAGGTCAAGTTTATATGCCTGTTAAAAAGTGTGCAATATAAACGTTTGTTTAAAATGATAACCAAAAAAGAGAGCTGAGTCTCGAGGAGCGGCGTGGTTTAATATCGGTCAAAGTCAAGCCTCTACATTGATCTCCTTCATTTTTCGGGTTCTGCCGCGTATTTTGTTGGAAGTGACAACGGTTACGCTGACACTACTGTCAGCGTCTTCAGGTCGAAGATGCCGGTTCATGAGTTTGGCCCTCATAATATAGGACCTATTTCCCGCCAATCTTCTACTGGTGCTGCTCTCTCATTGGTCCTTTTCAAAATTCTCCTCCATGTATATCGTCCAGGTGTCCTCTGTCTCTGTTGAAGTTGTCCGTCCGTGCTATCTTGATCGATTCTGTAATTAGCCTAGGGTTATATGTGCTCTCTCTCACTATTACCTTGGCCTCGTCAAATTTTATGTCATGTCCCGGGGTCCAGGCGTGCTCCGATACAGCTGACAAGTAAAACTGTCCATTTTTCGTTGCTCTTCGGTGTTATTGTATTCGTACTTTTAATGACCGGTAAGTCAGAGGCCAAGGTAATACTGAGAGAGAGCACATATTACCCTAGGCTAATTACAGAATCGATCGAGATAGCACGGACGGATAACTTTACCAGAGACAGAATATACCACCTGGACGATACATGAAGGTGAATCCTGAAAAGGACCAATGAGAGAACATAAGCGGGAAAATTGGCGGGAAATAGGTCCTATATTATGAGGGCCAAACTCATGAATCGGCATCTTTTACCTGAAGACGCTGACAGTAGTGTCAGCGAAACTGTTGTCACTTACAACAAAATAGGCGGTAGAACCCGGAAAATGAAGGAGAACAACGTAAAGCACCGCGGAAACCTTCGTTCTCACATCCAAGCCTGTACATTTCTATCTAAAGAAGACGAGTTGAATGTCAGCAAAATAGTCTGGGATAGCAAAACCACGTGGAAAAATAAAAGCCCGTTTCACAGGAAACATTGTACAACACAAGCCCTAGTATGCTATCCTGAACTAAATTTCGAGGAATGAATTCAGTATGATTGGTGTCGTCCCAGGTGATATCACAAAATAATTGTACTTGTCCTGGCGGGGAAGCCGTATTTCCATTCATACTTGAATGCATGTCTCCAAAAATATTAAATCAACCAATCAATTACCGTGGATGAGCAAGACATCAGTAGGGACATTTTTATTAATTGTTGATATTGCAGGTTGGAAATTACTGATGACCAAAAGGTGGTATGCTATGTTTAGAGACTCTGGTTAAATAGTGGAGATTGCTCCATTTACGTAAATGCTAACGTGATTTGTTGAAGACCACGTGATGCTAGTAGCATACTAGTACAAAAACCATGAAATTAAGCAGATTAGCCAGAATGATATTATGCTTGCTAGTAAGCATGCTGGTGCCATTCCATACAATAATGGAAACCTATCATGGTAGCGTGTAACCTCGAACTTATGCCGGGTCACGCAAGGTATGAAATTGGCTTTTGCCAATGCCAAAACTACTGAGGGAATAACAGGCGCCAGTATATTCTTTGCACGGTAAAGGTTCTTCTTTCTAAAAATTATCAAAAACCACTCTTGCTCCCATCATTCCTCTCATGGAGAAAACATCACGTTCTTTAACATACAGTGTACAACCAGATGTATGCGAATGATTGCTTTATTTTATTACCGTTTGGAATGGATGGCACCACCAAGCCCCGACTCGACGATTATGACACGCGATTACTCCGAAAACCACAGGCCTTGGCGTCCCGCACGGCCCAATGTTTCTGTGAGAAAATCCATCCGCAGAGCAATACTTATTTAAGACGTGACATTTTTTTTACGCTCCCAGGCAACGCGCCACATGCCGATGCCCCAGGCGAATTTTAAGCAGGCTTTTATCTCCCGCGAAGCTCTCCCAGACGCGGAAACTTAAAATGTAAAAAGGAACGCCGCTTCTGTGAACTGTGTGTGACAAGGATGATGGAGTATCGTCGTCCACTCCATTGTCATTCTCTTGAGCGCGCATAAATGCCGGCAATCGTTTCAGTTTGGCTTGGAAGAGCCTACGAGTGATATAAAGTTGCATTCACGATCCACCCTTCGAGAAACCACTTCGTGAGAAAAGTGTGACAGCGGATGCTATCGCACAAGTCATTCTTACTCGCACGAGAAACGTGTTTCACGCATATGCTTTAAGCGTTCTTTTTTAATTATCAAGCTAGCCCACACTTTAAATTATTTTTTACTACTACGCCTTCGATTTTTTTTCGCGAAAATTTAAGAATACACAGCTCATGGATGTAAACATAGTCCAAAGTTCTGAGTGGGTCTTCTGCTTTAACTTTATAAAGGCTGGTATTGCGTTTCATGGCTCAGTGTTTACCTTTAACGCAAAGCGACATAAAATGGATCATTGACAGACGTTTCAGTTAAACTATAGAGTATTTCTACATCTACAAAAGGTAAATAAACGATGGGCGAAAATTCCCGAATGAATAGGCCGTTACGAATGCTTCCCTAATGCGCTCCACTACAAATAAACAATTTAAATATTTGTTTCCATTTACAAAATTTATGTAGCTTCGAAAAGTAAAAAAAGAGAAAGATATGAACTCGGCCACATGACGCACAAAGCATTAGCTGGATAATAGACATGACAGAGTCTCATATTAAATAGAATATAATGGCTACACATATAATGGGTACGAATTTTAGCTAATGAAATAAGAAAGCCATGCAAAAGCCATGGAAACTCCATTATAAACTTATAGAAAAATATCATAAACACTGAGGCTCGAAGCCGAATGCTAGTTGAATAAAAAAGATTTTACCGGGGCTTATCACTGGATTCCCAGGATTCTAACAATGTTTACTGCGAGTCAATAGATGTAAGGCAAGGGAGGAGACGGAGTAACACATCCGGAATTAAGTATAAGAAACACTACGACATGAACTACCGCGGAATTTTGTGTTCACGGATTCTAAAATTGAGTAAGAAGAATTTATAACTTCTTGTATTTTAGCCTACATGCCTCATTCAATTTTGGGTAGTGTGATATGCTTACATTGTCATAGAGTCAAACGCTCTAAACAAAGGTAGCTCACGATATCACAATTAAGTACCAATTCACGCATTCCAGACTCTAGGCTTTTTACAGACGCACATATTGGTAACATTCTGAGCTGATCCGGCTGATAGGAGACTTAAATCTGGTTAAAACTCATGAGACCAACTCAACTTTTGAGAGATTAGTTAAGTAGCACGAACCATTATATTTTCCTGGTATAAAAGACACCACCGCGTGAATTTTATTGCATATTTTCCTTGCCGTCGGAATGGCGTACCGTGATGGCATGTGACCACTCCCGAATTACGAAATACCGTCTCTTGAAAATGGACTCCTGTCCTCGGAGTTACAGACAAATATTTTCCCTCATGGAGGTAGGATTTGAAATCCTTCAAGCAAATGAATTAATGAGGACTTGTTTTGTAAAACAATCGTCGAAGCCACTTTTGCAGACACCATCCATCCAGTAACAATTAATCATCGATCTTTCCTGAAAGCGGAACGCATTCTCCTCATCGAAATTCATGGCGAACTTCTCTCATGTGTCTTTGACATTGTGGCCAGCAATAGCTCATGACAACACCATGAAAGACTAGAGTGCGACACAAATACTTTGAAATCCATCTCCGAGTAAATCTTTAACGACCGACCATTGAAGTAGGGCCATCTCGCACACTTAATAATCACGTTTATTCAATCTAGTTCCATCCAATCCTCTAAAAAATACCTAACGATTCGCATTCGATATCATGTATTAATACTTCACAAACGTTTATGTCCATCGGTTAGTCAGTCACGCCCGTTACTACATAAAACGGGCACGGGAAGAAGTTGACATTTTCCTGGAATTCAGGTCGTGACTCAAAACAGGCGTTAAGAATTACGCAAACCTCCAGGACCGTTAAAATATGTTATATTGATTGCATATCTACAAAAATTTACATCCGAAATATAACTAAAGAATTTAATTCAGAATTATTTACCATTTTTATCACTAGTTCTCAAGAGAAATTTATACCATCTTCACTAGACTGCTAACGGAACGCTATACTTCCTTTCTGCGTTTACTTTTCCTACACAAAACGCCATGGCTTAAAATTACTGTTTTTGCTCACAAATAGTCATTTTATATAATTCCAACATAATGGACACATCAACTTTTTGAAAATTACAAATGAGGCTCTATATTGAAAACTATTCTTGAGGAACTCACGTCTTAGATTTCAAATCAAAATGAAAGTTGTGGTGATATTTTAGTTTGCGAGCCTTTAGATCCCAACTTTCTGTCAGCGATTTTAATGATTTTTGGACGGTAAATGTATTTTCTGCTAAAATTGGAAGATTTTTGTAATCTCATCCAGCATTTAAAATATCTTTTTATCTCCGTTGAATGTAATAATAATACTAATATAATAAATATGTATTCCACTCCAACAAGAAATACAAAAATAATAAATTAAACAGACGAGTGAAATTAGGCACCCCTGATGGAAAGTTGCTCTGAAGGGGTTGCCATTTCTTGGATATGGCGTTTTTCGGCGGTTATATAAAAATATAACAAAATAAAATATACTAAGATCTATTCAAATAAATATACAAGTAGTGTCCTTAAACAATATGAAAATATCGTTTTGTCACACAGATGTTACAACTTATCTATCTTTATCATTATATATATAATTCTCCTGTACAGGTGTATGTCACTGAACTACTCCTAAACGACTGGACCGATCTTGAAATTTTTGTGCTTATTTGAGTGGGTCCCTGGATGGTTTGGATTCACAATTGGATCCGGTAGGTGGCACTGCGATCGGGTTCTAAGAAATATTTTTACGATATTTTATTTTACTTTGAAAACAATTTTCGCGTAGCAGAACATATAACCCCAAAATTTACCCCGCCCCCCCCTACCACCCTCAACATTTTTTAAATGAAAAATATCATAAGTTTATGAATAATTGACCGTTGGAACCTTCTGAGAAGTTCATGAATAATTGACCATCTGAGAATAATCTATAGTTTTGTTTGTGTGCTATGGGTGGCGCTGATGTCGAATTCTGTGGTATTTGACGTACGCATCAATACATGCGCAAGTCGTCGCACTTGCGTCGTAGCTTGGCGTTGTTTTGACGAAACATAAGATTAAAATGTCAAACTCTATGTCAAATATCACTTAGTATATAGTTTATCGAAAATTCCAATACCGAAAAAACGTTTGCAGAACCCACTAATAGCAGGAAAACCAACGTTTGGGCAGGACAACGTCTGTCGGGTCCGCTAGTAGTAGTATATTTCTCAGTTAATTACACTCAATAGAATACAATGCATATGGGGCAACTCTACATAAACTATATTGGAATCTATGAACATGGTCAATAGAAACCTTATTGAAAAGGTTTAAGCCATAGTTTTGAATAATATTTCAACATCTTTTTGTAAAAATAACCAATTGAACAGTTTCTTTGAGAACAACACTTGGTTGTTACAACAGTATAACTCGAGTGGTAACTGCATAAAAACTTTTGGTGCTATATAATTATGGAAATGTCAACGGGTACTCTCTTATAGTATTGTAGTAAAAAGTTCCGTTCTCTTTCGACCTTTCCAGGTCCCTTTACTTTCCTACGAGTACCTATCGAAGGATTTGGGTGGGCAAGAGGTCCCTCCGGCCAGTGTGCCCAATCTACTCAATCGAATCTTGAATAAAAAGAAGAATCTCCTCCCACTCCCCTCTGTGCCGAACGTGATATACTGTGCGCCGCCACGGTGGCCTCGTCCCATTCCTCCTACCTCCGTCTCTCTGCGAGACCTCCCTTCTCACTTCATCTTGCGTCTCCTCCGACCCCCCTAGCTCCTCTCACGGACCACTTCCTCTCCAAAGGTGAAGCTTCACCGAAAACCCTCCTTACCTCTCACCAATTCTCCTCCTCTCTTCCAAAGTCCTCTCCTCCTACCTTCTCCTTCCTCAGAGAACCCATCACCTTTCCTCGAGAAAAGGAGTCCCTCAGAGGAGAGACGAAGGGGACACTCACGTTGTGCAAGTGTGTGTTTGTGAGCGTGATTTACTCCGTGGATATATCCGTTTTAAGATTCCGCTCGTGGCCGTGAATTATGTCCTCCTCTCGGGTGCCTTCCCTTATCTCTCCCTCGACTTTTTTCCCTCTTTTCATTTCTTCGCCGTAACTTCTGCGAATGCCTCCACTGGATTCATCGGAGGAGGTGGGTTCTCCGCGAAGCTCTGAGGAGTCACTTGACGCGTGGAGTTCGGATTGTTGCGGCGGTGGAAATTATCCTTAGGTAATAAAACATCGGATTCGGATAATTACAATTGCCTCAGGCTGAATCTAGTGGAAGCCACCAATACCCTTGATTAAACAAACAGACGGCTTTGTTTTATTATATCAAGTTAACGCTGCCATGTAATGCAGCATTTAAGTTTAGTCGACATTAGCAGTGTGGTTTTTAATAGAAAATTAAGGTCTATTTTAACAATCTCAGACTAACGCTAACAATAAGATGAAATAATTTGCTTGCTAAATTTATGCTAGTGTAATGGAACGCATCTTGTCGGTTAATTAACTATTACAAGAGTACTAAGTGTTGCATGCATCATTAAGTTCGAATTTCTCAGTAATGATGATTACAATTTCCAGCAATAATATCTATATGGATTCACTGCCTGCATAAAGTGCAGTCAGATAGAAAATACGGAGGTAGGTTCGAGAATATTAAAAAAGAGAGGCTGAAACTTATCGAGTTTTAACATTATAGAGATTGTGAAAAAGCAATAAAAGCATTATCTGCTATATTTTAAAGAGAATTTTGGAGAAGTTAGAATGTCGTCATTGTCGCTAAAGGAGTAATCGCAATCTTTACTGTGTTAAGTATCAAACCACTTCATGTCTAAATCGTTAAATAATTGAGAGAAAGCTACAGGTAAGCTAAACAGAAAATAATAAGGCGTAAGCCGATTTTCACAACGCCATGCATGCATTTTAACTGAATACATTTTAACCCAAAAAGCCAACTGCAGTGCCTTTTAGCGATGGTTTTTTTGCCTGCATCAATGATGTAACTTCAATTTGATTATACTACAATGCTTTTGATGGTATGGGTGTCTTAGTCCTCTAAAAACCTCTCATAATTTACAAATCGCAATTATGGAATTTTGTAGTGTAAATATCTAAGTATCAGGCACTTTTGTCACTTTCCAAATCAAAATATTCCATTTGAAGTCGTTCAAAAAATGCCATAAAGGTGGATGTATATCCGTTAACAGATGAGAATATATGCTTCTCTTAAAAAATTGAAAAACTATTTTTACAACAATTTAAGGAAAATAATTCACTTTCTTCCGGCCTTTTTGTAATTCATTCAATATATAAAAGATTATGTTTTTTCACTGGGCACGAGCGATGATTCGTGCATGAGAGACTTGCATTTCATGGCAGTTCACTTTTCGACAATTGCGTGGAATTGAACTATCTCGAAGGTCGACCGCACATAAAAATTGGCTGACCCTTGGAATCGCTCGATTAAGAAATCTAGATACTCGATTGTCTCTTCTCGATCAAATGATATCGCTTACTCAATGTAAAAAATTATAGCTTGTTCAATTATAGCTCGACTGACTAGCTCGTGTAGAATAATATTGGAATGCTTGGTCATATTTTGGTTAACTATGCATCCTTAAACACTGACTTTTCCTTTCGTTTTTCTTTGGCAGGCATCATCGGAGGTACGAGGTTAAAATTTACGTGCTGCTTCATGGGATCCAACTACCACAGGGATCAATCGATTGCTCGCCTGGCCATTTATCGTTTTACGTAACTTTCTCTCAACATCCTGCACGAAGTGTTGGAAATTAGAAGGGCCTTAAGGGATTAAGAGGGGCATTGAGGGGAATAATAAAAATTGTTATTTCTACTGATGTTTTATCAATGTTGTTTTAAGTATTTGTGAAATGGTATAGCTCACAGTGGTGTGCATTATACTTGTTTTGTGTGTATTTTATTATTGATATGAAATTTTTTTAAATTTTAATACTCGATGCTTCTTCATTTATCAGCATTTTTGAAATTATACCAGCAAAAATACAATGCTATTTTTGATTACGCTGCAATGCATTCAAACTGTTGTGTTAATTGAGAATGAGTCGGTAACCCCAAAACGGAGTTTCTCCTAAGGGATACCTATATTCCCTCAATTTGGAATAAATATCACTGTGAAACATATCTGATGTTGTGGATTAAACATTATGAGTATTATTATTTGTTTAATTACAGGTCTACGGCTAAAAGCGATACACTAAACAGTTAATAATGAGAGACAGAAATAGCAACTTTACACCGGATAAAAATATCTAATTTGACCGAGGTTTCGATGTAGTACATCATCATCTGGTACGACAATTACACGTAGTGGTATATATACACTAGCTTACAAAGTTGGTGGTAGTGTTGAGGGGGTCGTTGGAGAGAAGAGGTTAACTTAGTAAAGAAATGTATGGGGGGGAGGTAAGAAGTGGAAAAGCAATCAATGGGAGTTTTCGGTTGGAGGGGTAGGAATTAAGGTACAAACATAACAAAAGATCGCTTAGGAGTGCACCCGTTGGGCGTCATCCCTATCTTGATACACCCAAATACGGTGGAATAGGGAGGGATCTATGCGCTATTATTTTGTAACTGGAGGTAACGTAGTACATCTAAACCATTGTCAAATTAAGTTTATTTATCTAAAAAAAATTGTTATTTCTGTGTTTCACTACGTAAAAATTGCCTGGCATCAAGCCTTATATTTATATTTTAAATACTTAATGTTTTAATATTATACAGTTGGAAAAACTCGCATCGGTTTTACCTTGAATTTGCTCGGTTAAGTAAACTCATTTCTGACCACTGACACAAGTCCCAATATGTTTTCTGACAACTTTCACAAGTTCTCATGTGTTTTCTGACGACTAACACAAGTCCCAAGATGCGATGATAACTCCTTAACTAATACAATTATAGGAGAATCTACAGTGAAGCTGTTCAATCAAATTGGATCGCTTCCCAATTTCAGTGGATGCACTGCTCACCGATGTCATCGCATACCGTCTTTGGTAAAGGTTGTATAAAAGGAAGGGTTTGAGAAGTTTGGATCCGATGTATTTGATCACAGTGCTTCTATTTTCCAGATCAGGCATTGCTTTTTTTTTTAAAGAGGTTCGTGTTTGTGTCCAACCGACTCCGATTTCCACACAAAGGACTTCCCTCATTCCTAAGTATAAAGAGATTTTAAGCAGGAGCATTTTCATCGACCAAAATTCGTTAAGATGGAATATGATCTCAAGGAGAAATGAAGCAGTTCAATTTCTGACTTTCGTCGTCAGAGTCGATCAATTAAAGAGTGGAAGCGATGTCAATTGAAATTTTTGATTGAGTCTCCGAGCGCATTGCGTCATGGTTTATCGGAGGCTGCCTCATATTGGAAATGGTTACAAAGCGGTTCGAGATTTTCGTTTTGTCGGTTTTTCTGAGGACGCAGAAGAATATATACACATTTCTGAACGAAAGGAGATTATATAGGTCACTGGCCTCGGTTTACTTGATATGAAAACTGCGGCTTTCTTACACAGGGCACATAGACGCTTACAAAAGCCGGAATTACTATTGAGACATTCCTTTGAAAAGAGCTTGAGGTAGGCAGCCAAAAAATACTTAAAGCCACGAAAGCAATCTTTTACGACGCCAGAGTAAGAAAGCACGCATATAATAATGTATCCCTATTCTTTTGAAAACATTCAAGAATCTGAAACAAAAGAAAACAAAAATTACATGTATTTTCAGAAAATAATGAAAGGGGGGAAGGATCAGTGTTCGACCCTTACGAACAAATACTGCATTGAATACTGTTTTAGTACTATTATGTTTGCCCAGTAACATGAAAAATCACTGGGATTTTTTAGTTTTAAGGAAGCAAGGATAAGTACAAATGTTAACAGATTAACGGCTGAGAATGTAAAATAAAATTTCATTTCTATACTATCACAAAAGTTCGAATGGAGAAAGCACAAGGAATTTTATTTCCTTTAGAGCTTATTCTACTGAGCTAAAAGAAAGCTATTCTTTCACGTCGATTAATCAGTCAGAGTGGCATCCATGGGGGATATAGTTTCGGTTGAATCCAAGAGAGTTCGAAAGTTTTCTTTACATTCTTAACTACTTTTGGATGGTTACTGTAAATCTCCCAAATATAACGAATACCTGTTTCATCAGATGGCAAGTTATACCTCTGGCATATTGCTGTTTTTATTGAGCGATAAATTTTTACTCTAAACTTTTTTAAATATATTTAACCGCGAAACCATCAAAACCCTGAAATTTTTCTACATATACCCATATATACACTGAAAAAAACACAATATAAAAATTTTAAAAATTTATATCAAGTCGTTTCTTAAATTACCTCACCAGATAGTCGTATATACACCTACAAGTATTTTACAATACCGTGGTGTTCCTTAATAAGATGGTGGCATAGATTTTGGTGACCGTCCACAGTACATGCCGGCCCCTCAGGTGGTGGAGTAAAATCCTTGCCGAACTCACCCCGGATCACGAACTTGAATACTGCCTGGGTAGGAATTCGAATTTCACCTTAGTAACGTCCCAGGGAATGGTTTTATGCGTTTACTCCATGTGTCACTCAATTATGATCTTAAGAAGAGGGATATTAGTTTAACTCATTTGCTTAATACTAGGGACATTTCGTTCCATGCTCCTAATCACCAAAAAAAATCCAAGCTTTCTGTTTACATTGGGACGTATATTATACCATGAATATTGTGGCCATAGAAGTGTCTCATTCGGAGAACAAAATTATGGGTTCTCAGAGTGGCTTTAAAACAAAGAAAACAAATCAGTCTGGGAATGATTATTTTATATAAAATACGAATTAGGCATGAGTAATACCACCTGAGGTGGAGTGGATAACATTGATGGAGCTTCAAGTACAATAATGGCCCCAATCAAAATACTCATTAGTAAGTAATATAAGTTTGTCCATGAATTTTTGACAGGGATTTTTTTTCTCAAGTTACCTTTTTTACTTAATGCACATATACCTCTGTCTTCTTATTGATTTTAGAATATCCCCATTTCTCAGCAAAAATCAGATAATAAAGAAAGACAGAGTATCCAAGCATGAAATATAAGCCGATTCAAAGCAGTTTTTGACTTAAAACTGTCTCTAAGGCTTCCTCAGTTTTCTTGTGTATTGCAATTTTTAGTGTTCTGCCCCCATTGCAGCATTTTTGTGAACGACCGTCTCGCCGGCATTCCAGGCGGCATCATCAGGTCCAAATAAACAGGAGTTGTCAAAAAGATTTCGTATTTCTCTGGAAAATGCCTTGACAAGCCTGGATTTCTGGACAATTGAATAGGGGGAGAAGCGGAAGGAGGAAGGAAAACGATGGATTGAGCCGGTTGTAATAGTGATTTGATGATCAAGTGGCAATACTCACAGAGATAGTTTTTGGGATGGGATTTTATGAAGAAAAAGTTGACCGATGAGAAATGAAAAATGTTGATGCCAATTTTTTTATACCACTTAATTATCTAAATACATATGCATATATAGCCACCATTCATGTACTTTTCAACAATTTATTAAAAAGGAAAGTTGACTTCGTGGGAAAAAAATTCAAATCCATTGATAGATCGGTTCATGGGTGGTTAGCCAAGTATTTTTGGGTGGAAAGGAAAAGTGTTCGAATGGAGACGGAAGCCGGAGAGAGAAGTTAGATTCATAGGGTTTAAGGATTCCGGTAGTTGTGTGAGACTCCCCATGGGGTCTGCCGCCATATAATGGGCTCTGGTTCGTTAAACGTCCGCGAAACGGTCGTCCACAAAAATGCTACAACGCGAGAAGAGCCTGAAAACTCGCAAAACATAATTTTACTTCAATACGACAAAGATAGCGAGGCGTATCGAAGCGAGTACTACAAGCTAATTTTAGAATTCTGCATAATATCACTCTTGTACTTATGTAGGCTTTTCTGCTATTTATATATTTATATTTGATGAATTTCATGGCATAAGCAACTCGTGCCATAAAATAGTATTCATTATCAACATCCATCAATCGATACATTTGTTTGCTACAGCTCTCCATTCCTCTCCCCTCTCAGCTAACCACTTACTTCCTAAATAGTTCTTAGATTGTACAACTTTTATTATTTGTATAAAGTATTCCTTGTCTTTCACTGAATTAAATACAGAGTTAAAATAAATAATAAAATGTTTGTATATGACGATAAGATATCAGAATTTTCTTCTCATAATAATAAAATCTCAATATCATACACAGCCTATCGCTACCGTTTAGAGTTCTACGACAAAGGGAAAGCGTGAAAGCCAAATTAGCATTATTTTACATTCTTTAAAACCCATTAATTTCATCCCATCAAACTCTCCGTCCTTATCATTTGGACTCCAATTTTCCCTCTATTATTAACATTTTCAATTTTACTCTTTCTTCTCTTCCTCCTACTTTTGTTCCCAAGCACTTCGCGTACGACTTTCTGAAACTTAATCTAATTGGCATAGATATCTTTAAGGAAAAATTAGCCCCCATTCAGTTATGACGAATTTCTCCTTTGGCATTGGATCTTTACATCCCCCACTACTTCCTCTTCATGTGTAATTTTTCTCATTAATAAGCCCAGACTGACGTGATATAAGAAATATTTTTTTCTCACTCGACGTAAAAATAAATATAAATTAGCTTCGTAGATGTCATAATTTAAAAGCCATATTTGAAAAGATAATGAAAGATATTGGAATAAAAATAGATTAGCTCTAGAATATGAATCAAATCGTAGGTTTAACGTCGTAGGTAATTCAGGGGTGATCATGGAAAAAAATTATTGCATATCAAAGTGCGAAACCTTCTTCAGAGAGAACAACGTTAATAAGTGTGACAAGGATCCAACTGTGATTTCAAAGTGTCTGCAAAAGTTTTATAAAATCCTGCTCAGCCCTGTTAAGACCAGGGGAAAAAACAACGTTATTGCAAATGAACCCCTCAGCACTCCTATTTTATGGACTCCCCAAAGTATATACGCCTAATTAATTTTCCTATAAGACCCATTGTATCTAACGCCCCTCACCCCCCCCCCCCCTATCATTGCCCCTAACCGCCTCTTAGAAAAGAGAGTCAACGAACTATTCAAGCAGTATTCACAGTTCTTCCCCATGTACAATATCAAAAACCCCTCGGAACTAGCCAGTAAACTAACAAAGTTAGTTCTCCCCCCAAAGTGTACCCTTGTCTCTTTCGACTGGTGTAATCTCTTCCCGAGTGTCCCTACAGATGAAGCACTACAGTTAGCTGAAGAAATCTTGCTGCGGAAGGCAATTCCCACCCCCATCACTAGTGAATTGTGTGCACCCATGGAAATGTGCGTCTCCTAGAACTATTTCAAATTCAACGGGACATACCTTCAACAATCGGAGGGCTTAGCCATGGGCTCCAGTGTTGGCGGACATTTTTATGAACTCTGTGGAAAATGATTTATTTGCCTCCTCTAATGCTTTGGTCAAAAACATTGTCTGTTGGTATCGGTATGTTGATGACATTTTTTGTGTGTGGTCCGGCTCAGAGTGACAACTAGACAGTTTTCTGAGTTTTTTAAACTCACTACGCAAAACTATTAACTTCGCCTTAGAACAGAAAAAAGAATCTTCCATCAACTTTTTAGATATCACCATACACAAAAATAATCAAAAACTCAAATTTTCGATTTTCAGGAAGGACACATATATTGCCCAAGTAATCCACGCGAAGTCAAGACACCACATCTCTAAAAAATATGCTGCCCTTCACTCCATGATTCACCGCCTAGTAACTACAGCAACCATGTCACAAAGCAATACTCAAAAAGAACTTTTAATAATTAAACACAGCAAATAATAATCGATACCCCTCACAGCTAATCCAGAAACTGTATCAGAAAAAACTCAATAAGATAAACTCCATCTATGGTAGCTCTTCCTCAAACAGTGATACAGATGCAAAGTGGAAGGGAATATGTTATCTTGGCCAGTTATCACACACAGCCACAAAAGCCCTGCCTAAAGATAAAATAAGGCAAGACTTCTACAATAAGGCAAATTTTCAAAATCTGTTATTGAAGACGAAGGAAATTAATCCCATTGACAGAAAAGAGTAGTATTCCAGCTTAAGTGTGATTGTTCTGCGGTTTACATCGGCCAGACAGGTCAGCAGATCAGACAAAGGGTAAAAGAACATCACGCTTGTTTCATCAACTCTAAAGACACATCCCATTTCTCAAAACATCTACGTGAACAAGGACATTTGAGTGACTTCATCCCTAAAATTCTCCATATTGAAAAGAAAGGCCTCCCCCTAGATGCTCTTGAGCAATTAGAGATTTTAAAAACAGTTGGCTTAAAAGGACAAAATTGTCAACGACACTTTGCATGCCTCCCGATCTCCCCTCCTAGACCTCCCACTGTTCCGGGCTACCAGCTGATCATCACAAACTCATGCGTCACACGACTCTAAACCTTTCCAACACCCACCACCTACCCACCCCTCCCACTCCTCCCGCCCCACCAACCTTCCTTACCCCCAAAAAGCCCTAACCCGCTCCTTCCTTAAGCATGTGTATATATACTCACTGAGATAAAAAATTTTCTGTAGTCACCTGATGATGACCTCAGTGTCGAAACCTTGGTAGAGGAAGAAAAATAAAATTGTGGAAAAATCAAGTTTATTCAATGATTTATAATATGACTACTGTTGATGATGCAATGACTGAAATCACATAATACATATTTATTGTTTCATGTAAATACGTAAATGAAATAAAATATGCTCTTCTTGTTCATGTACCGTCTCCTCACAGAAGTTTGGCAGTCATCATGGCAACACTAGATCTTGACTGGTCCGATCACAGCAGCTCCTTGTCTGAGCAACTGTACCATGATTTTAAGTCGTCCAGCCAGGACGTACGTCTTCTTCCTCTGGTTCTTCAGCCATAAATCTTCCCACATAAAATTATCTGCAACAGGTTATATTTTTCTCATCTCCTAATGTTCCCTAAGCATAGTAACTTCCTTACTTATATTGTATTTAGCACTTCTTTACTTTTTCAAATTCTTTCTAGGACCTCTTCATTTGTGGTTCTCAACATCCAACTGATACGAAGGATTTTTCCGTATGCCCACATTTCAAATTCATCTAGTCTACTTATTTCTTTTCTTGAGAGTCCAAGTTTCCATTCCATAAAAAAGAGTTGAAAATATGTAACACCTTAACAGCCTACATATGCTACAAGGGTCAAAAAAGTCACCTTATAAGGGCTACATTTTAGAATAAAATTACGTACGTCCACCGAGAAGTTTAATGCGCTTCTGGCTTCAACCCTTGAATATAAAACTCCCCACACCTCTACCAGCTAGCTCCTCCCCCACCCACCAACTCCCCTCTCACTTCATTAAGCAACGGCCGTGATTTTAAGATTTCTCTGCCCACACGGACGATTTAATGACATCAACTCGCCCCCGCGAGACCAAAGATGATGAAAAAACACCCTCCTTATGGATATTCCTCGCACTCTCCTTACGACCCCGACGTGAATCTAGAAGGGAAATAAATTCAACACGCACCATTTCTCATACTAAATTTTTACTAACACCGTTACTACGACGGATTTTATCACATACAAAAGATTCATGAGATACTTAGACTTCAAGGAGAAAGGCTTAAAATGTCATTTTTTTCTTCGAATGGGGAAAACAATAGCTGTCATCAACGACTCTAAAAATTAAAAATTTCTAATAATTTGTACGCCATTTTAATAATTTTTATGTTTTTAGTGTTGAATATAATAATATAAATATTTAACTTGCGTCAAAGGCTGCATAATCTTTATAAATGAACTTTAGCAATGGGCCAACGTGTATAATAATAGTGTCCATTCCATATAGATTAATAGTAATGGGCCTTATTGGGTGTAGAATATTCGCACACATGCGATACTTTACAGAACATGTAATAAAACAGCCAAAAACATTATGACACCGTTACTTCGATGCCGTTATTACTAACACAAGATAAATAGTTTTATAGTTAGATCCAGGTGCAGAGACAACACCTGCCACATAGCGGTGTGCAGGATATTATGTAGATGATTAATTAAAGCCACCCGTTAATTAATTTTAAAAAGTTAATTAAAGTCACTCCGTTAATCTATATCTCTAAGTTGTGTTGATATGGATATTGAAAAGAAAAAAAACCTCTTTTAAAATGATGGACGTAGTAAAATACTTCTTTTCCGCATAAAAACTCTCCTCTGATATATTTCTGCCCAGGAAAGTTTGAAATTGTGAGCATAGGGATGTAATTACAAGGAATGAGAGAGTTTAAGTTAAGGGAAGAGTTTGATGGGAGGATACAGATTGGCAGAGAAATTAAGAGATGGAAATTTAAACGGTTCTCAAGGAGAGTGGCGAAAAAGCAAATCGGTGAAGCTGGAGTTTTTTTGGCGGGAAAATCGCAGGAGATGACGAAAAATTTCCCGTCAGCTGACAATCACAAAACAACCCACTGGTAATCCCCAAATACACTTTTTATCCCCTTGTCCTATTCCTATTTGTCGGCCGACGCTTTTTCTTCCATTTTACCTAAATTGAATGCCTATGCGGTAAACATCTGTAAAAACCTCCGATAAATTTAATAAACGGTTTTAGGCCTGAGCCCGCAATTCTGTACCATATATCAGGAAGAAATCGGTGAAAAAATTATCTTGGTTTTTATCCTTCGCTTAAGTCCTAATTACAAAAACTACATAATATGTATGATTCCAAGAGGTTAACAAAAGGTAATTCATGGGGAGTACGCATTGATATTTTTCCAAATTCTATCAAAATATGAAATGCAGTAGAAAGCCTTATAAATCGCGCCACAAGCTGAGCAAAATAGATTTGAAAACGATAAAGAAAATATAAAAAAATTATCTACAGAGAAATCAGGTGTAGTTTGTGAATTATGAAGATGTTTTAACTTATTATCCGTCCCAAAAATCATACGCAAATGCATTTATCTCGTTTATTCTTCCACTCACTACAATCCGTGAATTATTCAATGGATCCAATTACATTGGTGAAAACTTTCCGTCAAAGTCAGCCAATCGGAGGAGAGAATTTACCCTAGATTTCCCACCTGTCTTCTTAACTTTAAAATGAGACACGATTAACCCTCATGAAATTGTGTTCGTCGGTATATTTTCGCAGTTTATAACGTAAAAAAATACGAAAAAAAACAAAGAGTGACCGTTAAGAGCTTCGTTTACCAAAATGGCGCCCACAAACGGCGCCGATAATTGCGTCATTGGCAAATACTTTAAGATGGAAATGTGATGAAAAACTGAACATAACTGCTCATTTCCGTCTCAATGCATCGCACTTTTTAATCCGCCCAAAATCTCTCCCGAGAAAAGGTTGTGGTATCACATTAACGCTTCGCTCCGGAGCGAAGAGTGACTTGGAGCTGTTAACGTCCAAGAAGAGATTTTTTGGTTTGGAATGAAATAACTTTGTACTTTTCCACACGGCTTATTATCCTCATCCGGTTTCAACGCAATAGCGTCATTTTCAAGAGGTTACTAAACGCCAAGGCCATCAGTCTCACACACTTATACAATAAGCCAGGGGGGGGGAATTAGGAAAAGAGGTTGGGGAGAGAAGTAAGGCGAATACGTGCAAGCTTACTGGGAGGTAGCAAGGTCAGTGTTATGAAAACATAACTCGTAAGGAGGAGGGGGAACTCTAACAGATAAAAGTGGAGAGCTTATAGAAACAACTTCGTTTACCATCTTCTCCTTGTACAACCTGTGATATGCCCTTATTTCAAAGTTTTACAAAAAAATCTAATTTAGCACCTTTGTCCCCAAAATGTAACACATTCGGATTAAAATTAGAAACATGATCTTTATCAATTAAGTGTTTTGCAAACATAGGCTTACAATCAAGATTAATCAATGAATTTTTATGCTCCCTAATTCGTACATTAAATCTCCTACCGGTTTGTCCCACATAAAAACAATTACAGTTAGGCGTATTACATTGTAGCATATAAATACCACTTTTGTCCATAACATAAAAACAAACTTTAGAATTAAAAAACAGTGTACCAATCGCCAAAGGGATATAAAAACATCATTTTACATTATCTTTAGGGAACATATAACATATTTTATATGACAGTTGGGGCACAAAGGGAATTTTGGCCCACTTAACATTTAGACAAGGAACGGGGGAAAGGTTGGTGGACAAACTAACTGTTTTTTCTCTCTTTCTCAGAATTAATTTTATTCAAGAAGGATGTGGCGTCAACGTGTCTTTCAAATTCCAATGCAAGTTACCGCATACGTAAACATTGGCGTTTACGAGCAATTGAAATCTTCTGCATCTTTGAAGTATCGTGTACGTCACCACAAGGATGTGTGGCATGGGGTGGTTCCACTCCGAGAATGCAGCAATCGTCCCAGTTCAAATCAGAAACTCGCGCGTTCCCACGGCAGTAAGACCAAAGAGCATTCAGCTTAACAGTACGCGGCCAAACCAGACACTAGGAAATTGCTACACAAACGAATATACTAACATGAAATACAATCGTTAATATAAAGCAACTCGTTAATATTATCAACGCTACAGATGAACAATACTACAAGATACTCAGTCATGCAGGAAACAAATTCTCGCCGGAAATTTCAAGTGGGATGAGTATTTAATTATCTACATCTACATCAACATACTATCCTGCGAGCCGCCGCATGGGCATGTGGCAGAGGGTGTTAAGCCACCAGCAGTGATGTAAAGATGCAAGGGATAGGATTTTGGGAGGAGAAATGGTGACCTATATCATGGGAGTGTATTTAAAGAAGCTCAATTTTTATTGTGGTCACTTATTGTGTGCGGAAAGAAAGATTTTTAGTACCTATATGTTCTGCGTTTTTTGAGGGGAACCTTCACAAATGCCTACTCAAAATCAAGGAATAACGCGTCGACTTGCTTTTTAGGCTCACCTGATTTTAAGATATCATGAAGGAAGAGCGCAAGCTGTGTTTCGCAGGACCTGCCCTTACAGAAACCATGCTGACTGTTCTATAAGAGGTATTGATTATCCAGTAATGTCATAATATTGCTTATAAAAATGTGTTCGAGGATCTTGCATTAAAGTGATGTTAACTATATAGGCCAGTGATTTCATAGGTCACTTCTGATTTCTTTTTTTAAAAATCGGTGTGACGTTGACTATTTTCCAGTCTTGGGGCACCTTTCCTTCGGATAATGATTTGCTAAAGATAATTTCTGAGGATGGTGCAACCTGTGGCGCTCCTTGAGCACGCGTGAAGGTATTCCTTCTGGACCTAGGGACATGTTACTTTTAACCGATCGCAGTAGTTTAGTAATTCCACCATACTGAATTGTTATGTCCGCCATCGGCTCGTTGAAGACAGGAATGTCTAAATTGTGTAATGTCATCCTTAGAAAATACACTTTTGAAGAACTTATGAAAGTACGTTATTAAACAAAAGTACAAATTCTACATTGGGGTGGTTGGAGTAACATAAAATTGATCCATTGCAACTATTATGTTCCCTAATTGTTCGTGGGAAATATGGTATTTAAAAACTACCAGTTCTGCGGTCTATTTCCTTTATTATATGCCTCTGATCGGTTCTACCTTAATAGGTCAGCTTCAGCAAAATATGTTAAAATATACATGCAAAATTACAGAATATAATGAGGATGAGCCACCAATGTGGTAAGTATAATATGAAAGCAAAATATGACCTTTAAGTTTCTCTTTTGTATTCTCTTCTGCAAATCAAAATGGAAAACGGAATATTCTATCAGCGAAAAGTAATGAGTCAGGTTTTAAGAGGATGGATATACCATAAGAGTTACCCCGGATGTAAAGGCTATGACCAAATCATGGCAAAAATCTGTTCTATGGCTACACCAAGTTTTGGTGCGCGCAGGTTACAGGTCATATTGTTAGATCGACTGCAATAGCATTGTGGGAAAATGAGCTGAAATTGCTGGCTGCTGCCTTGATGCATTTATTTCCAATAACGTTCCCGGTGTTTAACGGGGACGTAAAAATATGAATGCATGTGCTTGCTATGCTCTCAGGAGCCTAATGAGACCGATGGATTCTTATTATTTTAGTGCATTTTGCTCCCTTAGGTGCAAATAAATAAGCGTCTGCCACGATTATCGCTCCGCAAAGCCTCGCTTAAATCTCACACACGTTTTCCCATTCTCACCTCCTCAGGGCTCTGCTCTTCGAACCTGGATCCAACTGCACTCGTTATAAAACCTTCCAGACACCCCCTCCCACACTCCCAAGGTACTTATTCACTCTTTAAAGAGCCTTTCTTCCTCATGACACCTAACATCCTTCCTGCGCCAGCGCGCCATTACACTCCGTCTCTAACCTCTCTCTCTCTCTCGGCATATTTTCTCATAACCTTCTCTCCCGCTCGTAATTACATGACGACGGATTAATTATGGCCTCGTCGTCGTTAAAATGCGGATCCTTGTCTATCCAGTCGCGTTAAAATTCTCGTGTGATAGGTTTCTCACGACGGAGGAAATATAGGGCGTGGCTTCGGGGTACCGCGGGAAGAATTTTCGGGTTATCGACGCAGAGGGAACGTGGAGAGGGAGGAGGTCTGATGGGAAGTAGTTAGGAAGTGGGGAGAGGGAGAGGGTGGGGGGAGACTTTCTGAGTGGCGGCTCAGAAAGTATGGTGTGCTTTCAGTAACGTAAGACGTGGGAGTTTGGGCCCCGCTTTCATCCCCAATGTTTGAAGTGCTTTATATTTTTCCAGCTCTATCAAACTAACAAATCTAACTATCTATCAAACGGATTAGATATTTAATTGCAAAAAATAGTACAATTTTTTAATAATCGCAGGTGAAGCTTAATTTGTCGGTAAAAGCGTGACTTAAAAATACTCTGAAAGAGAACAAGAGCCACTGATAAGAAGTTGGTCGAGGGCATGCTCTTGAATAATATCGTAAATAAACAACAGGCACGAGATAATTTCTTTAAACTGTATTGTGTGGTGTATTTTAACTGGCTTGATGTATAACTCTACTTTTCATTTTACCATAAATATGTTTCATATGCCATGTAACGAGAAGATATTATTCTATAGATATCAATTTTTTTGTAATAATTTTGAGCTGTTAACTGCATTACTATTATTTTTTCTATTACTATTTGATTTATTCCTGAGCAATAAATGTTTTTCTTTCTTTGTTTCCTTCTAATTTCAACGCACTAACCTCAAACACCATTCTTGCAGGTACAAAGCACATACTACGCAATAAATTACAAAAATAATGAACGAATTAGACTGGTAACATCCATATTATATCCACTTCTTACAGAGAACTTACAGAGGCAAAAACCAATAATACGCCCCGCCGTTAGCTACGTATAGATGTATTTGTGTATCTTTCTCTGAGATTGACAATTTTCATTAATAAAATAATAAGAGGCTTCTTTTTTAAGAACCTATCAACTCTGTTTGGTACAGAATTATCATAACAACAGGTAAGACAGGTTGGCAGTGGAATATTATTTAATTTTTAGAACAAATTCCTTATATAGAAGTTATTATAATATGGATTTAAAGGTAGTCGAAAGGCAGATTGATTGACGGGTAATATCTTTAGTGTCATCGATTGCCATTTTATCCTGGCACCAGGACCAAATACTTTTGACTGTTGAATTGCAGCATAACAAGATGTTAGTTTCTAGCCTCCCAACCCGTTCAATCAATGTTACATCAACTTTAAATATTCCGCCAATCCACTTTTTTCTTCCTATGCAAGATTTAAAATTAAATTTAAGCATTTTTGAAAATGGGTTGGCCATATATAAAAGGAAAAATAAGGTCTCTCTTCAGGGAAAACTGGGAGCGATAACCTAAAGACATTCAAAGTATTTTCAATGGTATGTCGTTCAAAGATAAGTATATTGCTAGCCAATCAAAGTAAAACGACTACCTGCGAAATAAAACTTGTGAATGTGCTTGTGATGTGAAACTTGTGATGAAGTAAAATGATTGAAGGAGAGAATATAACAATAAGATTTTCTCCTGAACGTCTTAGCTCGCACAGTCTTAGTAGGAGGCGCTGTGATTCGTGGAATTAGGGAGAATGAATTGGAGAAAAAGAAGGGCGAGAAGCAAGTTATGTTTTGGCAGCGAAGCCACCCCGCACTGTTTTAGAAGTTTTCGATAGTTGGAAGAAAGGACCTTTTTCCATCCATCATTTCTCCTTTTTTTAGGTTTCTATCAGATTTTGGGGTATAATATGTTGTTTTAAATACATAATACCCGCCGGGCTACATGTGAATTCGTGTTCCTATACTTGTATGGCTGTTGGTTTTTTAGGCAGAAAGTTTAAAACTTGGTCCCCGAGAAAACAAACTGGCTTCCCGGAATTGTAAGAATCTTCATTGCTTTAGTCTCGTAAGATGGACGGTTTGAACCAATGCTTCCAGAGTTCGTCCTAGAGACGAATTAAACTCCTTCCTTAGCTAATGTTGAGTAAATTGGTCTATTGCCTACTGTGACTGTGCCAATACGGTAATGAATGCGTTATGACATCGAAACTGAATGAGGCGTGTACTTTTTCCTGAATAAGACTTGAATACTTTGGCTCATCATAGATTCCAATGGACTATTACATACTTATGATTATCACGAAAATAGCTATTAAGCCTTTAACATCGGGCTTATTAGTATAAATAAAATAATTCTAGAAAATTATTTAACAAAAGAAGCAGGGAACATAATAGACAACGAAGTAGACAAGACACTGGTAGCTATTTGCGGGGAGTGGTAGAGATGTTGCTTGTTGGATCGAATAGGACAGGAGAAATAATCTGTTTGGAGAGTGGTTAAAAAGGGTTGGGATTTGGTGGAAAAATGATCTATTGGAGATGGATAGGCGAAACTAGAGCATGTGAAGAAGAGGATTGTTTTAAGTGGTGCGAGATGAAACACGTAGGTAGTGAGACGGATAAATGGAGTTCAGGGGATCGGAAGAAACCATTCAAGATATGGTAAAGAACTTCAAGTCTATCATCTGTCTGCGGATAGAAGATAAAAATAAGAATTCACAAGTGGATTTAGCGCTGCTAAAAGGCCGGATCGAGAGCAAGTTGAATGAAAGGTAAATCGTGTTAATTGAAATTCATTGAGTTGAATTGGATTTCTATGTCTAACTTCAAGCAGAGAGATACACAGTTGATCGTCATCAGTCGTATTCTTGCTCCTAGAACATGTAATTGTAAAGGGCATTTTCTGGTCATGCTACACAAGCTGTAACAATGACGTACGACCAAACTTTCAGGACATATTCCTCATATGAATAATAGGATTGGATATTACGAGAGGCGACCGACAACTACGGTCATTTGCGCCATAGGGAACAGGTAAGGGCGGAAGGGTGGATGGAAACCCGGCGTCGGCATTAGCCTACTCTTAACAAAAGGCGCCAACGGGACCACGGCTTAACGTCTCATCCGACAGATGGAGTACTGTACTTTAGCGTTCTTCACAAGACGCTCAAGTTGAGATCGGGTTTCCTCTGAAAAATATCCTCCTCTGCAGGAATTTTAACCCTGGCTGTCCGTGTGTCATATGAATAAATTAATTGAAGCTGCAATATGGGCCGCCATCTTTGCTACCCCCGATTAACCTCTACGCTCATTGACTGACGCACTTACATTGCAATTTAACGATACTTTCCATCATGGACTCCCTTGAAATTAGTTTACATGAATATTTATGTATACAAGAATTTACTTTTTAAGAATACATTCCTCATTTATTATTTTTAAATATCTAGCTTAATAATACTCCGTACCACCAGTAAAACAGTAAAATCGAGGAGAATAGATATCTCTAAGTAATCGATGTGTCTAAAAAGTTGAACATTGCCTAATTAAACAGAAGATACCTAGATAGACCCATTTTAATACATCCACTAATGCGTCTATTCTCCCGTGCCATCCAGGGGCAAGGAAGGAGAGACCAGGAGGGAGGAATATGGGAGAGATTTCGGTTTTCAGGCTGCACGATCTACCTCACTGGTTTCCATGGTCAAACACACTTTTCCAGGACGGTCTTCCGTTGAAAAATATTGTTTTAGCGTCCTAATATCGCTGTTCTCTTGTTAAATACATACACAGACTCCTTGAATGGCTGGGTTCATTTCATTCGCCACTCGGAGTTCACCCTCGCTTGGGCACACCGTGCAGTGGGGAAGCGAAGGATCGGGGGTGAGGGGGGTCCGTACGATATCGGGGCACGGAGGAAGGAAGGAAGTGGCTCGCACATGGGCGTTGGCGCCGAGAGGGGAGGTTGGGGGGGGGCGGTTGAAAGGCAATGGAGGGGCGTGGCGGCGGTAAGGAGCCCGACGGGGGCCCGGGGGGGAGGGGGGGGGGGCGCATATAATGGCTCGCTCGCCGTGGAGGTCTCCTCCACGTGAGGAGTTAATCAGACTGGTTTGTTTCGGTCGGTTGGCCGCGTGTTTTGGTTTAGCAAGGGAACGCTTAGAGGATTGGGAATTTAAGAGCTGAAGCACAAGCGGAATTACGAATTGTGTGCACCAAGGGACAGGCCTTTCACCACTTCCGGTGAAAATTCCGTGTTTTCTCACGGAGGTTTATTTTTTTTCGCTTTAATTTCCATCAGCTCGCGTTCATTGTCGACCTGCGTTCACTCCGCCTTTCTACCACTTGTTTTACTCGTTCATTTTTTTTAATTCGGATTTTTTTTGTTCGAAAAAGCTGGTTTTATGGATTTTTCGGGGAGATTTTTCAAGAGTCTGAAATGGAGGAGGAGAAAGGTGCGCGAGAAAACAACGCACGATGAAAGTAGTCGGGAGAAATGGCAGAGAAATAAAATTCTACCGAGCACATTTGCCAAGTCAATAGTTCACGTGACCAGGCACATTCTGATTTCTCATGGGCTTTGAATTTTTAACCTTATGGGTTTTTAAACGTGGGTTTTTGGAGTGGAACATAATTTTCCTGAGAAATTCGCTCCGAAAATGCGTGCCAGATCCGAAAGCACGGAACCGCTTTTTATTCCACCTCCTTGCTAGGCTTTGGCCATTTTCCAAAGTTCGAAATAGCGTACTCATCCACTGGATTAGGCTGACGCTCGATAGATTGAATAATAACACTCAGAACTTGCTTGATGCAGATATTCCGCCGAATTTACTTGGGTTCTACAATAAATTCTACCGCAATCGAGGCTAATTCAATCAAAATTTAGAACGAAAAATTATCGCGAGAGATTTATGAATAGGGTAATAAAAGGACATTATTTATCTCATTTATCACTGTCACGTTTAAGAGATGCTGGTTTAAATGTTATCATCCTGTCTCCTTTTCTGTTCCTTTGATTTGGAACACTCAACCTTTCGCTGTTTTTTAGTTTACAGATTATTTTCATAAAATTACTTTGGATGATTATTTGATTCGGTAAAAAGCATAAGTGAAAAGCACGTCAAGCAATTGTTTCTTATCCAGCATATTAACATTAGATCTCTTCAGTTATGTAATATTTAATATGATACTAAAATTATAAATGTTGTAGAAAACCTACATATTTTATATTTGAGACAGAAATATGTGACCGTAACTCGATAAAAAGGGGGAAAATATTATTGTTGAACATCTGTAGAACTTTATGACTCCCTCGGCAACACAATTAGAAATTAACAATGCATTTCAAGCGGTAAACTCAGTTTTCGGTTATCATTGAACATTACTACCTGTTGTGAATGAAACTGCAAATAGATACACTCTTATGGAGTCATAAGGGGCATACAAATGCAAACGAAAGTGATAGGTGGTATGGATCCATCCTTTAGTGGAAAATTTCAAACATCAATGTGAAGGGCAAAACAGAGGGACCGGAGTAGAGTCGAAGACAAAAGAGCGCAGCCACGGAGAGACAGGGCAGAACGATTTCCTCGGAATTAAAAGGTACAGTGTGGAAGCAGACGCGCCAATTGGTTGGTTACCGCGCCTTTTACGGGGGAAACGAAGAGAAAATGAGTGGGAGTGAGAGGTGGGGAAGGAAGAAGGGCGGAGAGAGAGAAAATAAAGGGATGAACCCTTATGGAATGAAGCAAGGGAGCAGGGAGGGCGAGCAGGGGTCGGTAGGGAGTGGCGGTTAGTACGGGCGAGGCGTGGCTGATGGCGAGAGCGTGAGACGGCGAGGCTGATACGAAAGGGAAACATTGTTCAAGGGTCACCTTCGCAGATGGAGGAGGAAATAATGGCACTGCGTCGGGTGGGGGCGAGCATTACTGCGATTCGGCGTGAGATAATTTCAATATAACGATTTTTTGTGTATAGAAGTTCATGATGCGATATGTTGATCATCTCAGTCAATCAGCTTTGATACAAAAAAGAATCACAATCAACGTAAAGTGATACAATTTTATATCATCATCGTCTGTGCAGTCAGGGGGAGGTAATAATGTAACTGTGTCGGGTAAGAGTGAGCATTACTGCGATTCGGCGAGAGATAATTTCGATATAACGATTTTTTGTGTATCGAAGCTCACGATTCGATACGTTTATCATCTCAGTCAATCAGCTTTGATACAAAAAAGAGTCACAATCAACGTAAAGTGACACAATTTTATATCATCATCGTCGGTGTAGTCAGGGGGAGGTAATAATGTAACTGTGCCGGGTGAGAGTGGGCATTACTGCGATTCGCGAGATATAATTTCGATACATCGATTATATGCGTATCGAAGCTCACGATGCGATACGTAGATCATATTTTTTCTTATGCCATCTACCTGTGATACTTTGATTACAAACCGAGCCGCTAGGATGAACATCATCAAGTAATGTTACCATGAGTTATTTATCGTCTTTTAAGTTTGAATCGCAGTATCACAATACACCGAGCTCTAAGAAGCATACGCCCAACTTCAGAGCGGGATTATATTTGTTTGCATACTGAGCTATGAATACGTCATCATATCTTCTTGGCAAATGCATGGCTATGTTATATCGGAAGATAATGCGAATACGAAAGGAAATATACCTAATTATAAAAAAATATTGTGAATTGAACGCGTAAACTACTTACGGACGATTTCAAAGATTCTTACGTACTCTGCTAACATAATGCACAGGCAAAGAGGCGCACGAATTATAGTTCAACTAACAAAATGGTATTAATGGATCGCTACTCAGTTTAACAACGCCTAATTTTCTACTACCTGGTTCTTAAACACTCCACTCCCTCGTATAAAGGTGCTAATGAATATCGCAGCCAATCAGAAGCGATCCACCTTGGGTGATAAACTAGCATAATTTATCCATAACGGAGAATTTAGACAAATATACCAAACACACCGGTTGAATTGTTAACCTCAAGTCTGGCAGATTTTGTGAATAGTGTTGCTTTTGGATCAAACTGAGCATGTTAATTATTTTTATTGATCTCAGACTGGTAGGCTTCGTGAGAATTTATTTCAACGAAAAAAAGAGGGAGTAACGTGACATGCGAGGTTTCGAGCGTCGGAAAGTGTGGAATATCATTATCTTATTCTTGTTTAAATCAGTGTACGCCGCGCACCGTAGAAAAGTGCATTAACTCGCATTCAATATATGACTTTTTCCCAGAATGCCTCATCAATAACTTACATGTGAACAGTAGTAGCCAATAAAATAAGTGACGTGCATCAGAGTTATTAATACGAGCATGTTACTCTTATACTATTGCAGAAAATGTTTTCCTGTTGATACACAGTAGTAAAATTATTTTCCTATTTATGAGTGAACAAATCGCATACGTCACAATTATAATTACGGATCTGTTTACATTCTGTCGCAAATTCGTTTGGCTTATGTTTTAGTTTTGGTCTCAGTGAGCTCTCATCACCCATGTTGTCATTAAGAATAAAGGTTGGTTTTAGTGCTTTAGTTAATAGCATCTTTTTCAGTGCTAATTTCCTCCTAATGGGGATATAAAATCAGTTTCTTATTTAGCTTCGAAAATGGTTCTTGATGAAACAAATATTCTGAGGTGAAATCTGTCCCATTTTCAGAGTAAATTACAGTCATAAAACATTCTCTTCTCATTATAAACCCTTGTGTGAGAACTTTTTATTCCATCTTTGAAAATATCTGTGCTTAGATTCTGAATAACTAACGAGTGCCGATTGAATAACTGGCCAACTACATTCACATTTATCACAGCCCTATCATATCATCCTACAGTTTTCCATGGATTTACTCGCCTGGTACACTTTCAGACCACAGGAAACGGATTACTGAACGCTGTTATTCTTTGCTGTAAATGGAGAGTGGCACCGCCACATTTAATTCGCAAAAATGCAAAGCAAACTTATTGTAAACGAAGGTACCTGACATAACGAAAGATAACTCTCCCCTGGCGGTTGGCCAGCACACTAAGCCGTACAGCCGACTTATGGTCGATTACAAAAATAGTGGCGATACTTCTTGACTCACCCTCGTTTAAACATAGCCACTACTTTTCAAAAATACATTTTAAATTTAATAGTAAACTCTAACAACGTTGCTCCGTCTTTTAATCGCTGAATGGTGAAGATATCGACTTTTAATCTACTAGCATGCATCTGAGGAGATGAAGACTCGAGCGGCGGTCTGAAAATGCCTTCTCCGGCGAAGTATCCAATTATCCTTCAGGGGAGCGGTGCGAAAGGGGACGAAGAGGTTGCTTCAGTGGTTCATCCTATAGATGGAGCGACATTAGGTGGTTGGCCAGGAAGGGCGGGCGCATGGAGGTAGGCATGCCTGCCGTCCTGAAATCCAATTACTATGGAAACTGTGAGAGAAGGGATCCCGCTTTGGCTTTATCTCCCTCATTGTCCCATCCTAATCCACACCGTTTGGTTTGCCTCATTCCCTTCTCCAGTCTTTCTTTCCCACTGAGGCACGGTGGTATTAAAATTTCTGTATCGAAGAGCGATTTGAAGGCTGTGAAGGGATGATGCGAGATACGAGGATGCGAATCCTCGACCGTGAATATACTTTTCTATCATGCATTCGACTGCTCCCAGAAGTCACTTGGTTTCTCACTGCAAATTTTTTTAGTTTGCACGAAAGAAAAAGGAACATAAATATGAAATAGGGTCAATGGATTGTTCCTGGAAGGATGGAATGACAATTAATGACTAAGTATAAAGTCCTACTTATTTCCGAGAGATTTTCTTCCGTATGATTGAGGAAAATGAGAGAAGAGTACCAGAAAAACGGCGTAGAATATAATTGAATGGTTGATTTCAGAAATAAAACCCATAAAAAACATAAGTAAGAAATTTGAGTCACACAGTTCCATGACAATTTTGCGTCCAATAATGGTATCATACTTTGCTACCGTATTTTGCTAATTAGGATTACATTATACGAAAACATTCATACGTATACGCTAACCCATGTTTTGGATAGTGAATAACCACCAGGGTGTGTTTGGAACCCACTACTTTCAACTAGAGACGGGAAGATCACCATACAACCGTCACCCAGGCTACCTTATTTCGTTTGTAAAAATTAAATAGCATTTGCATAAATTAATATCAGCACAAATGTTACCATAACTCACTTTCTTATGATGCCTAGTACAAATCTTCAAATATAACTGAATTAAAAGGTCTCCGCATAAGGCCTCCTCGGAAACCTCGCAATAGAAAAAAACGGAACAGTATGTAACGCAGAGTTTCATAGTTCTAACGCCTTTCTTATTCCCCCGCGATGGGCATCTTCAATAAAATCTCATATATCATGTATTAGAAAATCGTAAATTTCTAGTGACAAAGCAAAATAAGTTGTTAAGTAATGGCAGAAAAATCAATTGCACATGAGAAAAAGAATATTTATTAGCCCGGAAAATGTTAGCAAAATCATTTGTTCACATACTGTAGGGCCGGGTGAGTATGACCCGATATCGTAATGATAGTTTTCAAAGACTATCACTAAACACCTTTTTTTCCTCTCTTCAACAGTGTTACTTAATTGTCTCTTGAGGTAGTTTGAGCGAAGTAGTTCCCTAAATAAAAATATCTCCAAATGTCTTTAACATGATCAATTTTTCGCGCAGTAAGCTTAAACATCTTCCAAAGTGGAAGGCTTTTGTGATAATGAAAAAAATACTGCGAGAGCAATATGATTTATTTAAAAAAAAATGGTCGAGAACACATACAAACTACACCCTGTTAGTTTTTTGACGACATCTAGATGTTAGAAATATCTCATTCTTAAAATAAGGTCTCTGTGGAGTGCATGCACGTACTATTTTCCATGTAAAATGACTGATATTTTTTTGTAAATATCTCGGAAATTAGTGTCCTAAGGGACTGATATTTTGAAAAGAGTGAGAAATTTTTAATTAAAATGTGACAGAATTATTTGATTTCTAGGTGAAATGATATTTTGCTCACACTACCTAAAATTATTCTTCATAGTTCTCGAATAAATTATTTATATCACTGTATTTACATCTTTTCGGGACGACTTATCTTAGGCTATATTTTTAGAAAAGTTGTCATTCATCTATATAAACACTCGAAATATAGCGTGCACGGAAACTTATTAAAGAGTCTTCACTTCAGCTCAGTCCTACGGGCCTGTCCTTTGCTTTGACAGACATTGTGTTGCTCTTCCTCATTCTCCCCCAATTCCCTTCCCACATCCAATTCACCCTCCCAAGCGCGGCCCTGCTGACGTCCTCGCCCTCACCAACCAGGGTCCAAGCCCCATCAATCTCCGCGGAGACGGTATCTGTTTTCGTCCTTGTCACCCTTTCATTATTTCTGTTTCTTACCCCTCACCGATTCTTTCTCGCTCTCTCTTCATCCCTCACTTTCAAAGAGAGGAATGTTCTCCGATTCCTCTTCTCCCGTCATCCTTTTCGCGTTTTATTCAACATTCCTCGCCCCCCTCCCTCCGTTTTGTAATTGCTCAAGTCTCCATTAACCCTCATCCCTCCTCCTGTCACTTTCCTGATGTCAGTTGGCGAATTTTCTCCCCTCCCTATTTCTCCTACCAAATCCCCAGACGCCCAACAATACTTCTTCCTCCCCCTGAACATAAACCAGTTCGATAAGAAAGGCAAAGTCAGAATGCAATCTAGTCCAAAGCAACCGTAACCCTTTACGTGACATTACTGTTTCTGTCCTGATCCTGAAGATGACACGAAGTGTCGAAACCCGGGTCGTGTTATTAAACCTATAGTGGAGTATGCAAACTTTTATTTAAGTTACTATGAATTACTTCCACAAAGTCAAGCCTGGGACCATTTCCTTTGTGAATATCCAAGCACTTCTACTCAGAGTCTCACTGTTCCAAGTTGTCACTTTTCATTCTACCCTTGTTTGCATAGCATCCGGAAAAGTGCGGTAAAAAGCAATATGCCTCTATAATGCAGGCAAGATTAGGTGATCGTAAGGATTTGCTAAAAACTGTATGAAAAAAACATCAAAATGAAATGTGAAACAATAGATTGAGACCAGGCTTTAGAATCCTTGTTATTTCCCTCTAGAGATCTTTTTAATATCAACGCTTATTCCTCTATTCAATAGCGACGTATCAGAGGTGATGTCAAGGCGGTTTCTTAGCGTCAACGAAATAAAGCTGGCTGAAGAATGCAGTGATGTGGAAGATCGGTTAGAGTAGGAGTGATGGCTTAGAGTAGGAGTGATGATTTATACATGAAAAAGAATACGTTGCGAGTTGCTTATTAAGATTGTGGGGATAGTATTGACTCATAAACATGAAGAAACAGAGTAATAAAAACACAATGAAGAGATTTGGAGTGAATGGCATTTAATATGTAAAGATAAAAAAAGTCGTATCTTGTGACCCTCAGCTATTTGGTAGAACATCAGTCCATAATATTGTGAAAGGGGTATCGAATAAGATAGTCCTTACACTAGGAATTATGATCGAGGTGCCAATGGACTCGTTTAGATAACTTATCGATAGAAAAATTCTAGTTAGAACTGTTTTGTTCACTGATAAAGAAGCCAAAAGGTAGCACCAGGAATAAGATATCACTTCGGGACATATGGTTGCCGCCTAAATGGAGGCGTTTTTTGGAACTCTGGTAGCAGCCGGACATTTGAGATCCTCCTAAGTTAGTGCTCTTAGGGTTAGGAATAATTGAAATTTGTAATGACGTTTTATCTTGGGTCAATTTGGATATATCAGCAGCTCGCTTGCAAATATAAAAATTTAAATTAGTGGTTAAACAATAAAGAGACTAGGTTGCAAAGATTAGTTGACACTCACACGGTCCATTTGAAATGCCATAAATTTTGAATTGGGAAGTATTATTTCCCTGCCGAGTGAATGACTGTTGATGAGCAGTTAGTTGAGTTTAGAGGCCATTGTTCAATTCGGAAATTTATCCCGTCTGCGTCAGAAGAACACGAAAAAAGAGAGTCAGAACGGAATTAAGAATCACTGCGCAAATGATTTATATCCTAATTATGAAGGCAAACAAAATAAAATGACAATATTTTTAAAAAGATAGAGATAAGTTGGAATAAGGAACGAACGATTTTCTACTAAAAATAAATGTCAAAGAAAAGTAGGACCTCACGATAGGAACAAACTGGTGAATTTAAAGGAACTATCCTCTGAAAAGGGTTATTTTCACCTAATGTTGGTTTTAGCTCTGTATTCGTATATTATGGAACTAGCTCTTTATGGTCCGTAAATAAGAACCATATTTCAATAAGCTAGTTTGTTTTTAAGTCCGTTTAAACGTCTGTACAATTAAATATTGATAACTTCGTCTAAACCTCTTCAGTTTCTATACACCCGTTTCTTTGAGGTGCTGGCAGCATTAGGACTGCTTAATTCCACCTTTCTAATGACACCAAATGCCAGTCTCCTATCGCAGTACATTCCGTTATATATGCCAAAAAAATTCCTGCCATTTTACATGGGAAATTTCACGTGTATGCACTCCCGAGAAATATTTAAATAATGAGATATTTTCTTACTCATCGTTCACGCAAAAAATAAGCAGTTTGCGGTTTATGTTTCCTGAACTATTACTAATAAAAATTAACTACATAATCACCTGCCTACCCCGGAAGGGAACGGCGTGATTTGTATGTATGTATATAATCACCGCGGTAATTTTTTCAGAATCACTAGAAAACTTTTCGTTGTGCATGAGTATTTAAAGTAATGCCTAAAAATTGTCCAGATATAAACTTATACAGATAGTTAAATATTGTTACTAAGAACTACAAACGTATGAAAGTATACTAAAAATAATATTGCAGCATTTACGTCATGTTTCCTGCAGCAGCTGAGATAAAATCGTAAAATTCGAATATGGTCTCCATCATGGCTAGGGAAAAATCTCGCTCCAGCAACCATAACTTGGACTGAAACCAGCTTTATATTTGTGTCTGCTTCATAAATGCGCAAAAGGCATTCTCCGGAAAATAAGTCTCATACTCAAGGGTACAAACCTTTTACGCTGACATCGGGTACTCAGAAAGGAAATAAAATACTTTTGGCAGTGGTGATCAAAATCAATAAAATTGAAAAATATTCTTTAAAATATAACTTTTTCGTTCATCAATTTTAACACATGAGGGTCAAAAGGATGCTTTTGTTGCATTTTAATGAAAAGGCTAATTATTTAAGAGAGGAGTGAGAAAAATGAACGAACCAGTTAAATATACTTATTATTTGCGCTTGAAATTGAGTAACCACCATGGTAGATAATAGTTGATGATGATGGTATAACAAGTAGATTTAGCCAATAGGTAATGTCTTTTCAGAGTTTATTATAATATCAATGAATACACTTGATTTCTCCACAATTTTTTTATTTTTCCTCTACTACCTATGTTTCTACACTCAGATCCTCATCAGGCGACTACATAAAATTTGCATCTCAATGAGTATATATACACATACATGAGGAAGGAGCGGGTTATGGATTTTTGGGGGTAAGGAAGGCTGATGGGGCGGGAGAAGTGGGAGGGGGGCATAGATCGTAGGTGTTGGAAGGTTTACCGTCGTATGACGCATGACGCAACACCAACCACTTACCCCCCTCCCACTCTTCCCGTCCCCAAATAACCCTAACCCGCTCCTTCCTCATGTATGTGTATATACTCACTGAGATAAAAATTTTCTGTAGTCCCCTGATGATGACCTGAGTGTCGACCATAGGTAGCGGAGGAAAAATAAAAAATTGTGGAAAAATCAAGTGTATTCATTGATATCATAATGAATCGTTTCCACCAAGTAATGGCCGACAACACCAACTATTCATAAGTTTATGTTGATGGTACAGTAAGTTGATTTAACGCATATCCTTTCAATGTCTTTTCCAAAACTGGTCAAAGTTCTGTAAACTATTCCCAAAAGTGGACTATAATTTCCAAGAATACAGATAAAGGCTGAGTTTTTAGTAAGTCCTTTGACACTCATCTTTTGATGGCTCAACCAGAATTACTTCAACCATGGAACGTTCAATTTGACACATGTAACATGGTAGGCTACAAGACATGAGTTCAAAAGCCAAACACGTAGTCAATTTTTTCTGAACTACCTGAAAAAAAGTCAACCATCATGTTCCAAAATTGGCGTGATACGGGAAAAATTTGAGTATTACTTGACATATCCGAAATATCCAAATAATTCTGGTTTCCTCAACGGAATACTTTTTTAATTTGCAATTTCTAGGGATGCTTGGCGAGTCACTACAAAGCGATGTCGCCTTTAGTCGATTTTATTATACATTCAGAAAACTGGAATAGCGATATTAGAAAACTAATATTGACGTATATTATAAAATTATTCACCACGAAAGTTATGTATGACAATAAGTATACAAAAACCTTATCAGTTTAAGACTAGCAGGCATTTGATATGGTTGTGTATTGCGAATGGAGTGCGTCAATCATTTGCAAGTGACCAACACAGTTGGGTCAAATATGAGCGCTACATCGACAACGCGAGTCATTACACCGTAAATATTCGCCCCTTTATATGACCCATCCCTCTTTCAATGACTTTTTTTGATAGATTCAATTTAAACATAGAGAAATATATGCGGTACCAAAGCTTGGTGGATTATAAAACAAAGAAAACGCTTTTGTCTATGTTAAATGGATCGAATTAGCATTTAATTTATTTTAAATACTGGTGTTAGTTAATGAATATTCGCGGTACCATAAAAATATATATTAAAAAAAAGCACATTATAAATATATACTAAATAAATAACGGAACAATTCCAAAAATTTAAGGGAAGGCGGTGCGCGAATGAGGTGTTTGGTGGATTATTAAAAAAAGCAGGCTTCACTTTCGTGCGTCTCGTCGAGACACCATTTCCCAAGTTCCATTATTCTTCATAGCTTCTGTCCTACCACCTCCTGCCAAGTACCTTATAGCTGTCTAGCAGGATTAAGCAAAGTTGAGGACGAGAATGCTTTAGCCCTTCTTCGTGTCTTTTCCGCGCCTCCTATCCGCATTTTTCTTTGCAACTTTCCTCCTTCGCCCTTCCCTACGACCATCTTTCCAACCTTTCTCTCCCGGAAACCAGCCTCACCTCTTCCTTGCCCATCCCATTTGGCCCATCCTTGCCCATCCCACACCCTCGACGTCTTTTTCTTCTTAACCTCCTCCCAAAATCCTTTTCTCATTAAACTTCCTGGCCCCGTCTTTTCGCCGGGGATTAACAATTTAAAAACCTATTATTTTTTTCATGCTCGCGTTCCTCCTCTTACTCACGGTGGATTTCCTCTCCTCATTCGGCCTTCCTCCCCTGCGAGAGAAAATCTACCGTGCCCTAACTCGCTTAATACTGACGAACACTGTGAGAGGCAACAGGCCTCCGAGATGGGGCATCGGTGCCGTTGGTAGCAACACTTGGTTGCAGTCGCCTGTGCGAAACGTGACGTCAAAGAACGGGACCTCAAAGGGTGGAGAGGGGCACGTGGCAGGCCACGCTTTATTTATTATTTTAGCAATCAAAACTCCAGAAACAGCCACTATGACCTTTACATTTACTGCCCACGGTTCAATTAACAATAAAAATTAAAAAAAAATAAAACAAAAAATAAGGAGAAAAACAACATTGAACAAAATACGTGGCAATTCCATGGCTGGGAAGAAGAATTCGACAAAACACATTTCAGTGGAGAAGAAGAAAAGATGTTGCGTGAAGAACAGAAGGGTGGAATGACTATCGGCAATGGCAATTTTATTTCAATAAGATGTGTAAATAGCGTGTTGCAAGTACGAATTATAAACGTAGTTTATTTAACAGTTCTTTGACTAAATTTTAATGGCTTTGCCCACAGTTGTTGACACCCCGTCGACATGCGGCTGGAACTATGATGATGGTTAAATTTTGATGAAACAACCCCAATAAGATTAAACACATTAATTGATCTTGCGAGGCAATGCTTATATCGAAAGCATCATCTACGGAACAACACCAAAAGCACTACAAGTAGCATTACGAAAGGAGGGATCAGTACGACAAAAGTAGTCGGGTAACATGAAAGCAAGACACGAAAAAAAAGTGCTGATAAAACAATCGGATCCAGGAATTATGAACTAATAGCATTTTGGAAATAAAAGATCTTACTTAGGCTAAGTATGCAAATTTTGACCCAAAAACCCACAATATAACCGTAATTATTGGATCACATTACCGTTAGTTAGGATAGTTCCACCAACAGGGGCATCGATTTCAATGATTTTAATGATTTAAAAATATAATAGAACATCGAATGCAACGGTTCTGGTAGAATTATTTGCTGCACTCATTAAATGCTCAATATATAAATTATACAAAGATGTTTTTCATAATTATTAACAAGTTTTATCTTAAAATACCGTTGTGCTCGTGCTTTAAATATAGAAATAAATACCCAAGCGAAAAATTTTATAGAGCCTTCAAAATCACTCGAAAGCAACACCTATATTAACAGTGATACAATTTGCACCCTTATATAATATCCACATTCGTATCCACGTTTTAATCTTCATCTGCTCACAACTCGCTATTAGCAGCAATACCCGCATCTTCCTTTTCAAATTATAAGCGGCCTTTTAGGCACGGTTTGCCTTTCTGGCCTACAATACAGCTCTTTTACGGCTATTCGCTTTTAGACCCTTTTACCTGGCGCCTTCATTCACCTAACATGAAAGAAAAGTTCAACGTTTCACGATTACTTCAGTTAATGGCCAAATTCACTTTTCATAACTTTCCATGTCTCACTCATTTCCATACCTCATTTAATGAAGAGCAGTGGTACGACATTTACGCCTACCAAATCTAAAACTCCTTGTTTTAATTCACGTGCTTAACTAAGCAAATTTCCATTTTTCGATCTCAACTATGATTTTTCCTGCACGAATGATGTGGGTACATACCCAATCAGAAAATATATTTTCTAATAGTACAAATGAGTATTTATAACGATAATTACACAAAGTCTGATGTGATAATTAACCGACTTTAACCGAAAATGACGTGTAAACCTCTGCGTCTTAACCTGAATCAGAATGATGAGTGATTGAATACATCCACATATTTCACGATATATCTAAGAAAACTATAAAGAAATAGTGCTTAATTATCTGTTAAATTATGCAGCAGAGGGGTGAATATATTAACGACTTATCTGAATGTTTTATGGACATTTCTGGGCATTAAGTAAAGCGAAACAATTTTCCAGTAACGGATAAAGAATGAAAGAAAGACCATATTAATATATTGAATTAAATGTTCACTGATTTTTTAAAATTATGGAGGATTATCTGTTGGAATGAATTAATGACTTTTATAACTCATTTCTCGGTAGAGTGCGTTCATTATCAATCTCTACTTAGAATACTCCTTACTGTAGGGAATTTGTCTTTCAGATTTACCTCCCACATTTGAAAAATAAAAATGAAGATATTTTGACAGGTTTGAATACTTCAAGGTAATGTGAACATCAATTCATCAAGATGTATAGGGGCTTCACGCATGAAATCAGAAAGATGGTGAGGAGGATATAATTTGATCGGATCCCGGCGGTTTAACCGCTTGAACTCCTAACCATAAGTCATTGAGTGCTCATTCAATCACATATAAAGTAAGGCGAAAACATTCTTGGGCTGTGTTTCACTTTAGTAAAAATGTCTTTACGGTGGAAATCACCTTGGACTTAGTAATAAAACTGATGCAAGAGTCACATTTAAAGGGTTTTCATCTTATTTTGAGCAATGCTACGACCTGAATTTACTGGGTTATGTGCGAAATTTAAGCAAAGATTATAGGTAAATACGCGTTATTAACATTTTGAAAGGTGTTGAGCTACAATTTAAAGAATAAGAAACGTATTATTTCGCATTTTGGAGAAAATGTTACACATGCAGTCAACTAAGTTTGAAATGTATGTCAAATGCTATAAGAGCACGTATTAAAATTGCAAAACAAAATTACAAAAACCAAGTTGGTAACATGCACAATCTTTCACTTTGATCTACAAATATTACTAATAAGAACACTTGTGATTAACAGAACTCTATACATCAGTAATAATAGTTTGAACCACCTAAAGGTAGTTAGAGCGAAATATCATTTTACCTAGAAATCAATGAATTGGGTCTCATTTTAAAGAAAAATATCTCACCCTTCTAATGACACCAAAAATTCAACCCCTTACCACATTACTTTCCGAGATGTTTGCCAAAAATTACCAGCCATTTTACATGGGAAATGGTACGTTCATGCACTCCAGAGAGACATTATTTAAAAAATGAGGAATTTCTACCACTTACATGTCGTAAAAAAATTAACAGCGTGTAATTTGTATGTTTTCTCAACTACTTTTGAAAATTAATCAAACTATCACCGCAATAGGTTCTTGGGTATCACAAACAACCTTCCCTATTGAAGGGGTTTCATACGCAACGCGCGAAAAATTAGTCAAGTTAAAGACTTATTTAGATATTTTCATTTAATTACTTATCATTTCTATCATAGAAAACTATATTATTGCATCATTATTAATGCGGTATTTAATTGATGTGCCCTACAGCTGGTGAAATTACAATGCATAATTCGAATATGACCTCTATTATGACTAGGGAACTATCTCGCTCGTACTGCATTAAACGGTGCTAATTACAAGATTGGCACAAGGCTCCTCATCAGCTATCACGATTACATAAACTCTATTGATCATGCATTATTGAAAAACGACTGAATTCAATAGCAAAGGATTTTATCATGAGGCTTCCTAAGAGTCTAATAGGCAGAAAAACAAACCATATTTCTGGGAATAAGACTTCTTTTGATGGTGAAACAAAACTATAGGCCTTATTTATCCTTTAGCTCGATGGGAGGAAAAGGAGTACACTAGAGAATTCTTTAATACAAAATGAAATAATGCAGAGTCAACACTTTCTATGCATATTGTGAATGTTCTATGTATAGACTCAAATATTTCCAACTTTTTACTTTTTTCTATTTCCATACTCGGTTCGAGACGAAAATAATTATTAGAATGCTGATTACTTTTGTAATACGTTCCTTGGGGCCCCCTGTACATCACCGGAAATCGAACGTGGGGAACACCCTTAAATTTTGAAAAAAAAACAGCCGCCATCTTGTAGTTAAAAAATAAATGCCATAACTTAGGAACGGTCTGTGATAAAAAGATGTAGTTTACACTAAAATGCGTGTTATGCATTGCTTAGTCAGTAAAAATAATTCTTTGTTTGAAAAATTACTAATTTACGGTCAAAATGTATTTAAATTGGCAAAAAATCGAACAAAAAGGAGTAAAGTTGTGGATTAATTTGTTTTAAAAACACAAATAACAATAATTGCCCCGCATGCGATATTATTTTAAGGCTCCGTCCAGGCCATTGTTGCCATGCCGTAGTATGTAAGTGTGACGCCTGCCGGCGCACTGGCGCGGCGCAGGGTCGTGACAGCAGTGTCAGCAGCGCAGCGCTATCAACGAATCTGAAAGGATTGGCTTGTTCATTCCTGCATCCGTAGAGTGTGTCGTTATTATTATTCTCGTCAAGAGAATAAGTATATCACCGTGGCGTGTTTTATTAGTGGCCAGAAGAATATTCAGCGTGTTCGTCGTCAACAAGAAGGACCATTGTTTCACGTGTTATTGGTAAGTAATGTAAGTGGAATTTATACCTAACGATGCGTTTCCAAGGACGAATTTGACCACTTTGTAAGGCAAAGTTTTTTCCCGATTCGTCGTACAGATAAGTGTTGGTGCGGCGTCTGGACAGACATGACGATAGAGCAGGTTTTGATGCAGTCGATGAAGGTTAGCGGTGGGTTGACGCAAGGCCGTAGCATGTCTGACAGCGTGATTGCACAATGTGATTTCTACCATGCCGGGAGCTCTTCAGGTGACAGAAGCTGTTGAAACTTTTGCCGGAGTGACAGCTGAATCGTCCGACCAGCACATTTCGTTGTCGAGATCATGGGAAGCTCGAGACACCCGTGACTTTAATAAGTTCCTTGTTTGGTTGAATCATCATTCGCCATTCGCCAAGTCTGAAGAGCTCGTGTCTTTATCTTCGGGAATAGTTGCCGACATCAGGGTAACTGTGATTACGCCAGGAAGCTGGGGGAAGATGCTGTGACAGAAATCACAGGAAAACATTTTCAAATGCTACTTTGAAGAGGAAGACGCAAGTGGTCACGCTAGCCGCAAATGGGAGAACAATAATAGTTGATAAGGATACTGTTGCTGCAATAAGCAACAGCTGTTCCAGAGCATCAGCTGTTCCACCGCATCGCGTGTGTTGCAAGAAGTGATGACGAGCTTGAAGACTGCCTTCGTCATGAATTGGCACCGTTCCCACAGTCTTTGTTTGATGGTGTTGGCCTTCGCACGGGAGCAATATCGAAGATTATTCACGTAATCGACAAGATTTGCAAGAGTAGTAATAAATTGCCAGATAATCCCTGCTATGTTCTCAACGGTAGTGATGTTTTACTCACAGTTCACTGGCCCCGTCCAGCTACGTATGCCGATGTATGCACCACGTACTTGAACTACGTCCACCGTAATTACGGAAGAAACGTCACCATAGTATTCGACGGATATGAACCGAGTACAAAAGATGCAGTGCACAACCGACGAACAGCGGGGAAATCGGTGGCGAGGGTTGATGTAACTCCTTTCAACACTGTGACAAGCCCACAAGAGCAATTCTTGTCGAACGTTTAGAATAAACTTCTTAGCGCAGAGTTCAAAAACGCCAAGTTTTCTGATCTTCAGGCCTCTAGTGACGCGGACGTCCTGATTGTCGAAACTGCGAAGTCAAAAGTGGCGTCCGGATTATCAGCTGTTGTAGTTGCGCGGATTCAGATCTGCGTACGCTAGTTGCATCCCTGTCGCAGCATCAAGATGCCGTGTACATGTTAGTTCCCGGGAATCCCACCTCCACCAAAAAAGTTTATTGCAATAGAGAATTGAACGAAAGTCTCGGTGACATGACGAAACACCTTTTTGTACATGCTTCCATGGGCTTCAATAAACTACCGGCTTCCCACTACCGGCTTCAATAAACTACAAAACGACCTGAAGCTGCAGAAAGCTGTAAACATTTTCAACAACCCAAACGCGATGCAGGATCATGTTGCGGCTGCAGGTAAGGAATGCGAAATTATTAGAATATAAACGTTTGTAGTCAGATTAAAGAGTTTATCATTAATGTGTCATTTGTGCTGTTCCAGGAGAGCAGTTCATTGTCCAGTTGTAGTTGTAGTCCAGTTGTATGGCTGTCAAAGAGGGGAGGTGCTTGACAAGACCCGATACAAGAAATATGTCCAGACTGTTGGTCAAAAACCTCCAAACTACGTGATGAACCTCGCGAGCCTCCCTCCTACGTCGGCTGCCGCCCGCAAGCACAGTCTACGCGTATATTACCAAGTCCAGGCTTGGAGGGGAAACGTCGTTGAACCGAGAGATTGGGGCAGGACCATTGGACAGGAAAAATATATTCCTGTTCCATCTACGTTACTCCCGGCACCGGAAAAGTTACTACACCTGATTCGCTGTGGGTGCAAGATAGACTGCTCCCTTAACTGTGAATGCAGACGAAGCGGCCTACAATTCACCACTATGTGCAGCGGGTAGGCTGGGGAGTCTTGCCTCAATAGGAATATCCTGGATTATGACGAAGAAGACCACTATGAGACCGAGCAGGACCACAGCGAGTCAAAGCGCAGCAGCGACGTACTACCCCATTCAAAGGATTTGGTAAAACGTAGACGAGTGTAGTATTTTTTTCAAAACATTTTTAAATGTACATTTGCTACCGCAAGTGTCAATTTCATCTTAAAATAAGTTTCCTATAAATTTCAATTATCTAGATAAATCCTATATTTAAAAGGAAAAACATGCAACTTTTTTTCTTACGATTTGTAACGTGTTTATGAAATATTTTGTCATTAAATGTAAATAAATTGACAATTTACCTGCAAACATGAGTTCTTCATTGAGAACTAAAAATTTTGACACCAAAAGCACCTCTATTCCTAAGTTACGGGATTTTTTTGAAAACTGCAAGATGGCGGCGATTTTTTCAAAATTTAAGGGTATTCCCCAAGTTGGATTTTTGGTGATTTTTAGGGAGATATACAGGGGGATTCCAGGAACGTATTGCAAAAGGAAACAGCTTTCTAATAATTATTTCCGTCTCGAACCTTAATTTGCCTATACTACTAGTACAGTCCTCAAAAAAATTTTTCACAATTGTATCAATAGAATTATTAATCAAATTTTGATGTCGTAATTACATATCTACCTTAAAAACGTCACCAGCAAGGATTTCTTGTAAAGGAGGCATAAAAATATGAACAAACATTTTCAGGAAAGTTATTTAAACTAAGAGGCACAATTACTGTGCAGTTGGAACATTCTGTACTTGCAGAGTCTTAGGAGTGGCGCAAGTAGAAGTGTATGCGAAGGCATCTTGCCCAATACATTAAATAATTTACATAAAAAAAGAAAAATATGATTTAAGCACTTTTTACGATGCAGTCTTGCAAAAAAAGCGTATTTCTTACATCCGAAAGACTTCTGAACACTCATAATAAAAAATCGAAAATCACCCGAAATATGCTGAAATAAGTTCAATTCGTCGTTAAATGCAATTTTAACGAGGGTGAATAAGAGCATAATTATGGCGATTAATTACAGCTACAGATTAGTATCGTGTCATCTATCACAGTGATATAAGAGCATTCGTCGACCCTTTCTTATGAAACCTCTCAACATTTCACGTCATGTGTGCTTTGATTATTGTATGTACATACAATGAAGCAAGAGTTTTCGAACCTATGTTCTTATTAAATGTTAAATGCAAAAATTCTCCATAAACTCATTTTAATAGCAAGCTTGGAGTATTTCAGTCAAAAAATACTGATAGTAAAATGAGTGTTTAATACGTGACATGTGCTTTGCAGAAATAAAAACCTTAGTTATCAGAAAAAGTGCTGTAACTTCTCCGTTTACCACAAATGATTGTAACTTTTTAAAGTCATCATCTTCATCTTATTTTTTTTTTAATTACTTATTTTTGTTAATTACATGGAGTTTACAAAAATGTACAGATTCAATACCTAAAAAAGATAAAAGCAAACTTAAATAAAAGCAATAAGTATAAAATAAATCTTGTAAAATGCACGCTATTTAATCAACTATACAAATTTACGGTCCTGCTAAGCCATATGTGGCTTTGCTTTTTATAATTTTTCAGTCGTGTTTTTATTCAAAACTAGCAAAAATTAATAAAAAATACTAAATATATATAAAAACACTGGAGAATTTGCGAAATAAACAAACATAATTTATGTGCATGAAAACCATTCCTTTCTCCTTCTTTTGCTCTTGTAACTGAAAATAAATCATTTGGCATTATAACATTACCTCACATTCTTACTTCATATGACGCATACTCGATGGCCGTTAAGCATCGAAAAAAACACAAACTTAACAAACAAAAAGAATCCTAGCGTAGAGAGTGGATGGAAGAAATGTAAGATCTAATTACGATTATTTTTGGCGTTATATTACATCTCGACCTTTTCATTAATATCTTCTCAAGGTGACAACGAGGTATGCAATTTCACTGCTCGACTACTTAATAAATAAAAGAACGCCGGCCGAAGAGAGGAAAAAATAAAAGTATTTTCCCATTTTTTCCCATTTTGTATTTCGCCGGAAGCTTCATTATGTAGGTCTTATTACAACCGAAAAAAGTGGCGGAGAATAAGTACCTTCGGGAGGCTTCCTGCAGGGGAAATGAAAAAAAAGAGGAGAATGCCTTCAAGATGGAATGGCTCGGAGTTTATTCCGCTATGAGAATAGGGTTCTCGTTAGCGGTGCGGCCTCACTCAAGGCTTTCTGCTCATTGCAATGATGATGAACTAAAAGACGCGAGAGACAAGATGGAACCGTGCACTTTTACCTGCTTTCACCTCGGGAAGTCAAATGAGATGATTTCTTATTTCATTAGCGGAGAAGGCTAAACTCACTGCGCAAGTTCATTATGAAACGACGACCCTGCTTTTTTTAGTGCAACTATAATTTCCTCCAGAATTAGACATTCCCTGTTGTCTAGTCATTAATTACAATCTTGCCGGCAGCTAAATTACATCATAATCTTGTTCCCGGAATTGAAATAGGAAAGGTATCCATTAAAAATTATCCTTGTCGCCAACTAAACCTCCTTTATTCGTATATATACCATACGACCTATGTAACGCAGATAAGCACACAGGAAATTTAATGGCTTAGCTAATGGTTTGTACCTTCATAACCACGCTGTGACGTAACGTCTGATATCCTGCAAAAGTTTAATCATTAGACGTATGATTAATTTTAAATTTTAAGCATTTCACTAAAAAATATGAATATTAATTTTGTAATTCTTGTCATAACATGAAACAGAATACTGACAAACTTACGGAAAATAATGCAAATATGATTTAATAATACCGGAAATCACACGTGAGAGTGAATATTTAAAATTGTAGTGTTAAAATTAGCTATGAAACTTAATGTCTTCAAACGATAAAAAATATTAAATGAGTGCATTTTGAAACATTTTTACAATCATTGTAGGCAGCTTTTATCTCATTTTTTTTAGTAAAATATTAACTTCTCCAATACAAATAAGAGTAGGCAGTTTCTCGTTCATTAATTTTCAAATTGTGTAATGGCCACCACATGCACAGCTTTCATAAGATTTATTCAATACATTGAATTAATAGGAACGATGAACGATGTTCAATAACGATGATGTAACAAACCAGAAAATCAGAGCCGTCATCTGGATACGAGAGAGCAACGTATTCTTGGGTCATTTTCACTTAACATTGAGGGTTTGAGATGATTTTGGACGACTCATCCCTGACTATGAGTTTTATCCATCGGGCGTATGTATTTAACGGCTTCATATATATATATATAATATATATTCATATAATTATATGTATCATATTATATATTCATATAATTCTGTCGAATTGACTGTCATTTTAAGCAATGCTGAAACATGTTTGCACTTTCCACGCTAGAATAGCTAGCAGCGATCGAAGTCTCGTGCAAAGCCGGAGCTGGGCGGAGTTGATGAAATGGAGTAGATCTGCGACAATATTAGATTGGCGAGTATTAGAAATATTATATATGTATTTACAGTATTTTACAAATGTTCATAATGCGAGAAAATCTATATAATTTCGTATGCAAACTAGCCAAAAACACTGTACACGTGTACTTACTAGTAATATGTGTATATAGAAGTGAAAGAATTATATGTTACCGATTTGACTTCTTCGCAAATTAACGCAATTAACACACGTAGCCACACGGCCTTTTAAAATTATTTTGAAATAATAAGGAATAAAATAAGGAATTTATTCCACGACAACATATCATTACATAGGTTATTACATAAATAAAAAAGCAACAAATTTGCTGGGAATATTGGTGCCATTTGAGAATGCCCGCTTAGAGGTTAACGACTCAATCATCTTTTAACAGTCATCATCTCTGCGATGGGGTGTTGACACAGTTAAATAAATCTTACTATTTGACAAACAATTTGACAATTATATACTCAAAAGGTATAAGTATCATTATTACATATTCACACTTGTTTCAATAATAAATGAGAAACATCCTGAGTATCAAATGACCATTTTTCAGCATTTTACAAAATTTGGCTACACTTGTTAATGTTACAATATGTTTTGGCAATGCGGATAAAATTTTTGGCCCCAAGAAGAGATAACTTTGCCTAAAAATTTCGTTTCTTGGTGTTGGTATAGCAACATTTATGCGACTACGGAGCTCACGTGCTCGTGGTGCTTTCATTTCATCGCAACGATTGAAATAAATCCTTAGGACCTCGTACACAAATAATGGCCTTAAAGGTAAAATATTCAACTATTTAACGAGAGGGAAGCTATGTGTGGTACTTGGGGCCCGCTATATAACCCTTACATTACGTCTCTGAGCTACCAACAGAGGATTAAAATTCGTTTCAAATCAAAGGAACAAAATAATTCAATTGTTTATGTTCAAGCTAAATTGCTCAGCTCAAGCTCACGCTAAATTTAAGTTGACAGCTTACAAATATGAAGGTAGCACACCGAGTTAAAACACGTGTTTACGTATGATTTTTGCATACATTTGAATTTTGCTCCGTGAACACAAGTCGTAACAGAGCTTCAACGAAGACGAGGATTTAAAAATATATTTTTGCGTCATTTTTATTTCTTAATGGTAGTTAATCCCACTTTATAGTCATAAATACATTAGTTTAGAGTGGTCTAAGAAGTTTGGTCAACTTCCGCGAAAATTAATTTAATGCGCTTGCAATGACTCACCATTACCACACGAGCCGCCTAAAATATGTACGAGTTAACCGCTAATGCGAGACGGATCTCGCATGTCAAACCGGCGAGGGTGTGATCACTTTCTTACTCCGTTGGTGTTTAGGTGAGTGAACTCGGACGTAGATGCAGGAATGAACTCGGCCTTACGTTCGGCTATGTGGTCATAAGACCTCTAGGGTGAGAGGTTTTCGATGCAGGACATTTTTTTTCGCTGTATTCAACTTGTTAGACTCTCACAATCATACACACTCCTTACAACTCCCTTCCTGAAGCTCAAAACCAATCACCCCGGGGTCCAAAATTGATAATACTCCTCACGATTAAACTACCGCCTAATATTTCCCAACTTTCAATATGATATCAATTATAGTGTATGAAAGATGTACTGATCTGATATCGCTATGATACCACAGTATTATACATTACACTCTATTGTAAGGTCCTACATACACTTTCGTATTGAAAGTGGTAAAACATCACGGCTTTCAAATTGAAGAAGAAATAACTTCAACGATGGAATTTAGAAACAGCAACCATTGAGGACGTATACATTGCATAAGGAAAAATGAAAAACGAAATTCGGCATGTCGACATGTTTGTAATCCAGCAGGGAAATTCGACGGCATCAATAGCATTAGTCAAATTAGAGAACCACAGAAATGATTTTTCCATACTGTAGCGGTGCCCACAGTGGTATATTGATGAGGAATCAGGTGCTAAGACAACGAGAAGGAGCAAACAATTACCTATGTAGTAGAGAAAAACTTAAGAAAAAAACACTGCAGTACTAACTAAAGATATCATAATTTAAAGAGAATTATCGTTTGGGATGAGAAATAATGAGCGATGTAGGTTACGATTTGTAATTTCATGATAAAGGCCGTTTTCCTTTGGCGATATCAACCAACATAAGTACGTGTATGGATTTGATGCGTGCCATACCGAGCATTATAGACAAAAGAAAATGTGAACATCAGTAAAACAGTGTTGGCCGAAAAATAGCCGGAAGAATTAAATCGAAACAAAGGAAGGCAGATCTCTCCATCATGTTGGTAGTAGAGAGCTAAATTGCTGCGGAAACAGGCCTAGAAATTAATTACGTCACGATAGATATTACCTTTCACCAGTAAATAACCTGCGACACGCGATTATGAATGATTTTTTTTTATAGTGTACGCATTGCCGAATTATGCCAAGTGCGAAATTGCAATTTTTTTGACGTGGTTCCAAATGAAGAGTTTGGTTCAATTATTTATAAGCAAAAAATATGGACTTTTTCCATCATCTTAGTTTGATGCGTTGTGCAAAATTTGGCCCGATTTAATAAGGGCAATCAAGGATAAAGAATAATTGGGACCGGAAGTAATGTGCAAAGTAGGATACGATTCTTTATTGCACTATAAAGGGAATTTCCGCATGACTATATCAACCAACACAAGTACACATTTATAGATTCATGATATGATGGAATATATGATTGTGTATCTTGAAAGACGCCTAAGAAGCAAAGTAGGATATCCTCCGTCTTTGCAATACGTAGTCGCCCACCTAATGCGATGTTTAAGTTTGAGTATCGCTCAGCTCCCTCTCCTTCCTTCCGATGGAACTCTGGGCACTTCCGCAGGAGTTCAACCCTCACTTCCCTCGACAGTAACTCCCGATCGTTCATCCCTATCCACCCCTCAGCTCTTCCCAGGCACCCCTCGCCTCTCCCTCCTTCCACAATTCTCCCCCATTTGACCGCCCGTCTACGTCTCTCTCTCTTTCCCTCTCCTCCCCTGCCCAATTTGACCTTCCCTCTCTCTTCCATTTGACCTCCACGATGCTCTTCCACTCAACAAACTTCACTTCTCTCTCGCTGCGGCTCCTTTTCCCCCCTTCCCATCTCAATCCTTCTTCTTCTTCTTCCTTCCCCTTAGGCCAATCCTTACTTCTTCCCCTAACAAAAACGCACCCGTCCCAACTCCCTTGCTCACAGACATGCCCACGCTGACTGGAGTTCACTCTCGCAGCGCCTTTCTTCTCGTCCTCCCTGCGCTCGAACAACCCCAAACCCCTGCGTTTCTTCATCACAACTTCTGTCTCCCTTGACTACCATCGGACTTTTTTTCCTTTACTGGGACCGCAGACAAGGATTGGAACTGATGATCACGTAAAGAAGTGGTGCATTTGAGCTTGAAATGCAAGGCGACTATTGGTACTTTGAAATAATTTGACTGGACTTTGCACCCTAAGATAGTTTGAGCAAGGTATCTTTTCACTTAAGATTGAATGATTTTGTTCTTGTTTTCGAGATAAATATTTCACCCTTCCATAGATATCAAAATACAACCTCTAACCGAACTATTTACCGAAATATTTGGCATAAAATACCAGCCGTTTTAGGTGGAACATTGTACATTTATGCACTCCAGAGAGACATTTATTTTTTTTAATGAGGAATAAGAGAGACATTTTTTAAATGAGGAATCTCACAATTACATCTCGTCTTCGCATTAAAATTGTGTAGTTTGAATTCCCTCTCAACTATTAATTAAAATATATCATTTAACGCCATCATTTTTTCCGAGCCACAAATAAAACTTTAGCTGTGAAGAAGTGATAAACACCTCAAGAAAAAATGTTTCAACTTAGAAACTTATGCATGCATATTTGGTTAACAACTGGGAATTTCAGTCATATAATACATATTATTGCTCCATTGATATAAAAATATTTTTTTCATGCCTTTTACAGCCTCTGAAATTTAAAAAATGGAATTAGAATGTGGTCTCTATTAAGACTAGGGGAAAATCTCGTTCAAACTACCTTAGGAGATATTTTGAACAAAAAAAATGGGTTACTTTCATAGGGTCCAATGAAACTTCACATGCACGAAAACTTGCTGTTACACAAAAGAGAGTGCAGAGTACTGCACATTAAGTGAGCCATACGGCTATCTGACTGATTTGGTTCTCTCAAATACAGTATGAGCCCCAAAGAATGAAATAATTGAACCACAGAAGCCCTTAGGATGAAATGATGGAACTGTGTATAATTTTTTCCTCACTTTTAAATATAATAAGAAATTGAAACGTGGGGAACATAACCCGGTGAAGAGAAATGTAATACTTCTGTACGACAAAATATGAAAAAGTTACTAAGATATTTTGACCTTAAGTAGAACGTGCTTCTGCTCAGATAAAATTAAACACTGTTACGGATACTCATTTTAATAAAAAGATAAAGGAAAATTTATTCTTTGCGTCCTTTCCATTCGACATCGAAGTCTGATAAGTGATGCATATTATTCTCATCTTAAGGCATGCGGAGATTCTAGTTACTGAAAGGTTGAATTGAGGGTCCATGAAGAGGAGTGCAGCGGAGAGAAAGGCGGGAGTACTACCCTCACCACAATTACTTTACCATCTTGAGAACCCTGGAATCAATGACGTCCCTTATTGACACATGCATGACGAAATTCAATTCTGACCGAAACCCCAACCTTTTCCGATACACTCGGGATCACCTACCTCTCGTCTTCTTATACATGTCAACGCAGTGTATTGGATCGCATTGCAACCTTCGTCTTATTTCTTCCTTCCCTTGAAAAGAGTTCGGGTCGGAAAATCGAATTTCACTCATTGGTGAATTGGGTAAGTGGTAGGGAGAGCGAAAGAAGAACGATATTGAGGAAATAAATTAGGAAATAGATCGCAGTGCTGATCGACAGATGAAAGACTCTTGACAGAAGTTCACTATTTCGCGCTCTGATTGGGCGAGATTTCCCTGATAACGAGATAGACCTATCGTCACGAAAGAACTTAGCCATTTTGGTGGGTTCTGATGTAATGCTCTTTAATATCTCACTTTTTAATGCCGATGGAGCCAGCTGAAACGCAGAAAGCTGGAATATTTAGCATGAGTGCGTATGCATTTGCTCCATATGATTCGGTAATGATCCTTTGATTAGCATTAAATTCAAAATGAAATTCAGGATGAGCATTACGACAGTCATACGTCACTTTAAAATTTTAAAAGACCACTAAGTTTTTCAATATCCGCTAAACGCTGCAATATTCTTACTGAAATCTTTTTACAACTGAAAATTTATAAAACGTTGTTTCCAAATGAGCGAATAGGAACGAAGTTTTAAAGCTCCTAAGCACATATGAATTGGAATTGCATTCAAATAAAATTTGTTAGCATGAAAATTCAACGAAGTTATCATGACGTTTTGCGACCATCTTTGATCAGAAAAGGCCGTAAATACAAAATTACGCAACTCAGCGAAACTTGCATAGCAAAGACAATGGAATTACTCACACTACAGCGCTATGAAAGCCTCAAGCAGAGAAGTAATAGTTATATTTAAAAATGATCGTCTAAATTACTTCTCATTGTGCTCTGTAACTCACCTTAAAGGCAGTAATTGTAATAGTTATAGTTATGTTATACATTTTTCATTTATTACCACTTTTCATGACTATAGTTTTCGGCGCAATATCCAAACTTCATCTGAATTTTATATAAAAATATGTTTTTCCAAGGATATATGTATACATGCCATCATATGATGCTAATAGAAAGAGGAATATCTCATTTACTCTAAGGCTACACGTTGAAATAGCATTGAATTGCCAAAATAGCAAATGCGTTTGATGATTTTTATTCATTTTTATCAAGTGGGATCACAATTTAAAACACGGATGCAAAATTTCACTAAATTTCTGTCCATAAATATGAATGTATCCAACCACTTAAGAATAATGAATAATTTACCTTTCATGCACGATATTAACAAATGTAATTGTGTGGAATTAGTTGATAAATTAAATTTTATGGCACCAGCAAAAAAAGTGAAGCAAAAAAGGACTTTTTACATAAAGACTAATTATTGTAAGAATGCACCATTAAATAGAATATGTGCATCTTACAAAACAGATAAAGAAGAGCTAAATATGAACTTGTCAAAAGAAAAGTTTCGCCAAGTTATACTGTCAATGTCATCAAAATTGAAAAATGGTTCTAAGAAAAAAATAATATATTTCTGGTACCAACACTATTATTAGGTAAAAATGTAGGTATTTGAAAATCAGCTTTCGGGTTTCCTTCCACGCGTTGTCTTTTTGTGACGACAGTTTCTCCGGCCATCCTGCTGGTGTCTTCAGGTCTACAACCTATCAAATGCATGGAAGCGAGTTCTCACACCAAAAGCGCGGGAAACCAGGTCGCTCCGATCGATCCGACAGGTATATACGGACGGACCATGAGATGCATCGCCACTTCAACCTGAAGACGCCAGCAGGATGGCTGGAGAAACTGCCGTCACGAAAAGACAACACAAGGAAGGAAACCCGAAAGCTGATCTCCGAATGCTAAAACGCCGCGGAAACCTTCATACTAAAAATTTATGTAATATTCAGCCAGCCTTGACTGTTGTACTTTATTAAAAATTTAACATGTATAGTTTTACCCTATTTTTATTTTCATCATGTTGGGTGAGCAGTAAACTTATTAAATAAATAAAACTTGAAGTGTTTGATCAACTATACCCGCCTGATTTTCCTTCCTTCAGGGCTCGTTATCCGACTCCACACCGCAATTATATCACACTCTTTCCTTACTGTCAAACTTCAGGTGACCGCATAACACTCCCAGTCCGCACCCAGAGCTAAACCTCCACACCGATGATATGCCTCACGATCCAGGCGCCCTCAAGTGTATCCTATCCCCCTCCCGCCCCGCCCATACGACTTAGCTTTTATCTCACCACTCCCACTTTCAGTTTTATCGCTCGCACAAGTTAAGAGTCGAAGGCTCTCAGGCACGCACACACCCTTTCCTCCATTTGCTTCCTTTCCCCACTTGACTCCTCTCCTCCCCATTTTCCGATCGCTCTATCGCGGTGGAAGATCACTTTGACTTCGAGAATATATCGAGAGATATCGATAATCGATTAATAGTGAAATCCTTGAGATGGCTATACACAAGGTAGGTACTTTTCCAGCAGTAACATAATAGGTCGCTCGCTGGTAGCAATTCGATGAGAAATAACGGACAGATTTTAAGCTATCTGGGACTGGCCACGGAGTTCCACTTTTTCGAAGTCACCCGCAATGCACAATTGTGCGAAATTCCGCAGAGAAAAAAATTATCCACCTTGAGCGGGGAACTAAAATCCACAGGGGAAGAGGACGCCTCGATAGCTTAACTGGCTAAAGTGCTTGGCCGGAGATCGAGGGCTCCGGGAGCGAATCCCGGTCAAGGCGGATGAGTTTTTTCTCTGTTGAATCTCGCAGTAAGAACGGACTTCCGTGGTAGTCATACGTGTCTGGTGTACCACAGGGTAGCGTCCTTGGCCCTCTTCTGTTTTCACTCTATGTGGATGACATCACAGAGGGCATAATCCCTCTCGGCTGCAATATTCTGCTGTACGCGGACGATTGCAAAATTTTCAAGCAGGTTGATCGCCCCTCTGCCTCACATTTACTTCAATCCGCCATTAACTTTGTTTCCGATTGGTGCTCAACTTGGCAGCTGACCATCAACCCCTCAAAATCACCTCTTATGACCTTTTCATTAAAAAGCAAACTCCACTCACATTCTTACACTCTCTTAAATAATCCTATCCTCCCTGTGACTTTCCATTGCGACTTTGGAGTCATTCTTGATTCTAAAATCGACTTTAATGACCACAGTAGAATGATTGTGCGGAAGGCGATGGCTATAGTTGGCATGCTTTACCGCCTCACTGACGTTCAGGACCCTACGGCTCTGAAAACTGTCTTTTTTGGTTGTATTCTCCCCATCTTAGAATACTGTGCACCAATTTGGTCTACCGCCTGCCACACTACCTTGGATTTGCTCAACCGTCCAGTCAACTTCTTTCTTGCCATAGTTCGCCATCGAGTCCCCACCTTCAGAAGCTCAACCCATGATCTCATCCTTTCCTCCCTTGGCATTTCTCACATAACTCACCGCCGTGTCCGATCAAATATGGTCTTCCTACACAGAATCTTCAGCGGCTCTCTACGGACCAATGAAATACTCCTTCTCTTTCGTATTCATGTTCCTCCCCGTCCATTACGCAGTAACTGTCTGCTGCATACTCCCCGATTCCGTCTTTACATCTCCCAGCGTTCTCTCTTCCACCCAATCCCCTCCTTGTTTAACTCCTTGGCCTCGAAATATCCTTCCTTGGACCTTTTCTCTTCTGCCACCATTTTCAAATCGCCACTTAAATGATCCACCCCTCTCCAATCCCTAAGTCCCTTCTTACGCTTGCCTCATTATTAATTTATTTAACGTATATTATGTTTTTGTTTGAAAATTTTATTTATTTATTGATTATGTCAGCCAATTTAATAGCCTTTGTGCCGTTTTTGGAGGTGAAATATACAAATAAATAAATAAAAAATAAATAAATTTACACTTCAAACTGCCTTGCGAGCCGCCGCATGGGCTCACAGAGGGTGTTAGGAAATCAGCCGAGAAAAAGGTACATTTTTGGGAGATGAAATAGCGAAGTGTATTCCTGTGAGTCATTTAGGAATAGACCAGTATTTATTTTATTTAGTTATTATGAGAGAACGAGTTTTTGTACCTATCTGTTCGGCAGTGTATCTCACTCATTTTATCGCTTCTGTCAGACCTAGGGATGTAGTGAGGAGTCATGATAATATTCTCTATGTCGCTCTAAAAAATATCAGTTCTGAATTTCTTTAGCAAGCTAAGTCAATCGCGAAGGCCCCGAGTCTCTAGCTGCTCCCAAACTAATCCCTCTAAACGCTGTGAAGCACTCTATGATTGCTCGTAGCAGTTATTAATGAAGCGCGCAGATTGCTATATGCGTATGAGTTCATCGTAAGGAACCCTGACGAATACTTTCTTGAAAACAAGGAACATCGTTTGTCGCAAGGAAATACTTGTTTTTAGGATTTATTTCATTTTAGGATTGATATCCATTTCAATATGAAAGACAATAGTAACTTTTGACATAGAATTTTTAATAATTACCGACCATGTTTTCATTTTGAAATTATTAAAAATTATGTGAGGAAAGTTACCATTGTCTTTCATTTTGAAATGGACATCAATATCAATTACATCCACAAAGTTAAGCCTGGTACGCTTTTTATAATTTTAGAATGTTGTGAAGGAAAGAGCGCAAGCTTTTTTCGTAAGATCAACCCTTCCGAAAGTCGTGCTGACTGCCGTGCAAGAAGTGTCGGTTATCCAGAATGGTCATGTTATTGCTATCAACGATGTGTTCGATAATCATCCATGAAAGAGATGTTAACGATATAGTCCGGTAATTTCCTGGTTCACGTCTATTTCCTTTTTTAATATTGGCGTGACTTGGCTATTTTCTATCCTAGGGGTACCTTGTCCGGTACCGGATAATGCCTTGCAAAATATGATTTCTAGGAATGGTGCAATCATTGGCGCTAACTCTTTGTGCACGCGTGCAGGGATTCCTTCTGGACCTGGGGACTGGTTACTTTCCATCCATTCCATCACGTTGAATAATTATTTCAGCCGTCAGTTCATTACTGATAGCAATGTCTGAATTATGAACTGTATCATCCTTGGTGAAACACAGTTGAAGTAGTGATTTAATAGGTCAGCTTTGTCGATGCTGTAGGTTACCACTTTGCCGTTTTTATCCAATAAAGACTTTTCCGTCTACTCGCCCTGGAGGTCTCTCGTGTAAGACCAGAATGACTAGGGAGGTTTCATCAAGTAATTCACCCAGGGTTTTATGTTGAAGTTTTCATGAGTAGAAGGAATTATTTTCTACATTTTTGACCGTTGAATACCACCAAGTTCTCTTGCTGCAAGTTCCGTTGTTGCGTTATCTGACTTAATAGAATTTGTAGATTATCATCATCGGTCGTGCAATCATAAAATGGGTTGAATGCTAGGTCTCCTCCGCCCTGAACTATCTAAGTCCAGGTCTCTTACTTCTTGGTAGATCTTCCCATGAACCTTCTTTCTTATTTGGTCAATGGACTTATTCCTAGGTCTTCCTCTGGGGACTTTTCTCTCTCTTTAACCTATAATTACGTTCTTCATAAAGCCATTATGCCTCATAATTTTCAAGTGATCACGAATAATTTGGAGTTCAAAGGGTTAAGAATAAAACAGCTATTTTATAACAATAAAAAATACAAATCAATATACCCATAAAATGGATAAAATGTAAAGTTAATCAACAGTTTATAGACCAGCAGTATTAAGTTTCAATTAGTGAATCCGATGCCGACAACTTCTTATCCAGATTATCACGCGCAGAAAACCGTTTGTCTCGCAAAAAATAGCACGCTAAAAACATTTCTTAGACAGTGAATTTCCTGGCATCAGGAATCCGGTTTTGCAATAATTAGTTAACATTAATTGTAAGATGGCGAAGCTTGACTTTACTGAGAGCTCGGGGTTTGTATATTACATTAGACTCTTGGTTGCTGGAACTGAGCGCTATTGATAAAATCGCATTAGCTTCACTTCCAAAAATTATTCTTAACCCGTATGTAACATAAACACCATAAAGTAGCCTCAGTGATATGGAAATTTTGAAAGGAACACGCTAATTGCTTTTCAACTATCCGTTACGGCTGTTGTAGAGGGCAACTCATGGTTACGACCAAGGAGATTATAAATAAATTGAAGTGTCATTCTTCTTGGATATCAAGATCGGGTCCGTTACTATGTATTTTAACTTCTCTATATGGTTTTTGTTGATTTTTACCAATTTACTGTTATTCAATTGATTGCTTTTAAACCTTTTACATCAGAGGATATCTATTGGATACGACATGGCTCTTATTAATTACATCCTTTTATCGACTGTTGCTATTTATTCGTTTTATCTTTTTGTTTTTTTAGGATCCATTACATGTTATTATAGGAACGTTTTCTTATAAACTCGTGCGGAGTATAAGCGATGGGAATCGGGTCATCGGAGGAGATTGCTGTTCCTGGGCATCCAGCCGAGTCTCAGAAACAAGGCGACCTCCATGGCCTACGATGTAACCCTTGAAGACCTGTTGTAATTACCATGATCTGTTATTTTTGTTGACTAGAAACCTACAACAGATTGAAAAATTCTGGAAAAAGCCCTGGGGCGGGGGTAGAGGGGGCCATCTGGCTTCTTCTGCCCCAGGTTAAATAAACACTAGTCAAGTCAAGTCCGTAATTACCATTAGCCAATTTCTGTTCTTACTGTGGCTAACGTTCTCGGTGGTCGCGTTAAATAATCGTCAATGGTAACTGTAAACCCTCTGGTAAACTATGCTTAGTGACTGGAATGCTGCGCCTATTCCACACATTCCCTGCATACCTATTCTTACTTCACCTTCGCCCGTAAGCGTTTACGGCCCCCTCCATTTCTTTTAACCTCCTTGATCACGACGGTATTGGGAGAATAAATGTCTCCAAGTTACGCAGGTTCACGCGAAGGTGGTCTGAAACTGTAATTAGTTTTTTGGCCAGTGTGGGAGGAGGATCTCGACCGGAAGTGACGGGGTGACGGCAGCCGGAAATGAAAGAGCCGCTCTGCGGTGGCCACTTTCCAAACTAATCGCTCCTTCAGCTTCTGCTTACCCCTCCAACCTCTTCCACACCTCTCTCCTTTTTTATCGATACTCTTTTGTTCTATTATCAACAGGAACTAACTTCTTAATCCCTGGACTTTTTCTTACTTGTGGAAGTATTTTTCTTTGCCTTTGTGGAAATGGAGAAAAAATATCACCTACCTCTTATCATAGGAAAAGGGACATTAGCAGAAGACGAGCCAAGGTTTAGCAAGGTGTACAGGACCGAAGAAATGAGCAGCTTTTCATTCACAACATCCAAAACTCCTTACCTGTTCAAAGAGAGGAAAATGGAGAGTTAAAAATTACGTACTGAATTTTTGAATCATCGCTATAATTGGAAAATTCATGTTTTGCTTACGATAAAAATTTTGTGAAAGCGTTCTCAATTTCCGAAGTCAAATTGCAAATTTTGTTAAAACTCTGTTTAGCAATGAACTTTTTCGTAGCATAGTGAACCTAGTTTGATTAAACGTTATAAAAAGAAGTTATCAGCGATGCTCTAGTCAAGCCTAACTATGTAAAGAAAAGCAATGTACATTTCTCGATGTGTAACGAAAAAATATACATGTAATGGAAACCAATTCAATGGCATCTTTCTGTAGAAAATTAGTTGGGAATTTTTTATCGAAAGATGTTATAGAAATCCAAAAGTACATATTTTTAAACCGGGTTATTGTGTTGGTGTTACATTTTGAGTTACAGAAAAATTGATGCCTTAATTTTACATATAAATGTGCGATTGCCTTTGTTCTGCTTATAAATAGTCGATATATTATATTCGCTAGATTTCCTACACCTATGGCGCAAAGAATAAGGCTACCTACCTACTCACAATCTAAAGAGTTATTAAAAAACAAATAAGCGTTTTCACTTGGACCTTCCAATAATTGGTAAATAACATCATTTGGCAATAGAATTTTCATTGCATCGGTAGAAAAGTTAAAAAAAAAATGTTATAAAGTAAAACTCTCTTTCATCATCTCACATGCATATCCATAGAACTATTTTGCGGGTTGTTAACGATTCTAAACGTGAAAGTGACCAATTCAGCAATTCACAACTTTGCAATATAGATTCAATGGTCTGGAATCCTAGCAATGTCTGTCGTTCTAAACGTCGTATGATTTTCAGATTACCAATCATAGGAATAGAAAAAACGATCACATGGAAGAAATAACTCTCTGAGGCGATGAAAATCATTCAAAGGCTTATGCCTTTTTTTTTAGAGATAAAAACGAACCACGCTGATGGCCCAAATAGCAACCTTTATTGTTATCTTTATAAATCAATCATATGCACGATCTCTTGCATTAACGTTTGAATGAGAGAAAATATACCTTTTAAAGTGGTAAATATTTTTAATATTTGTGACATTATCCAAATGATTGAACCGAACTCGTTCAGGTTCCATTCAGGCAACTACGTAACTTTCGTTTTTTTGCATTTGTTTGGACAAAAAAATGTGACGAGTGAGACAGTATTAAGAGGGAATTGTTCTTTGGAACATTTTTGTCAGCGAAGATTTGTTTATCTCATTTGATAAAGACTTTGAGATACTCGGATAGTGAAATATAATTTCCTTCATTTTTAATTTAATTTGCCATAAGAATGATTATCGACATTGAATACCAGGAGTATCAGAATGGAATAAAGTGAACTTAACCTCGTAATATTTGACTATCTACCTGAAGAACCCCAATTTTCCCCAATTAAACTGTCATGCGTCAAACTTGGTCCTAAGGCCGTGGTAACTCTCTCCTCCCCAACCCCCAGTCCAATTCGCCATTGCTGTCGCTTTTACCCCAACGCAGCGAACAAACATACATAATATTTCTTCTGGAACACACAATATTTCTTCTGGAAAAGTCGATGGGATATTCTTACTAGATTTTCTCTAAGGCGCTTCACGATACACGTACCTTAGACTCAATCAGAAAACACAATATTCTTTAATATTGCATTATAATAATTCGATTCAACAAATTTCGTTACTATAACAACTCACAACTATTATTTACGGTAAAAATTATAACTTATATCCCATTACATCTCAAAATTTTTCTTGTACCATCACATAGCAATACTTTGCATAGATCGTCCATCTCAAATCTAATTGCAGCGTAAATCTCATCGCGTTCCGCGGGTGGCATGTCACCGCTCTTCATTGCATTATTCACCGTTAAACCATAGACTATGAATTTTGATCTTTAATGATATTTACGACATCTAATTGTATTATTATAATAGAAGGTGTACCAGAATTGTGTGCGGAAATCATTAAATTCGAACAAAAGAATACCGATCAAAATAACGATAATAATAAAATTTAATAATTTATCGAAAGAATATTTTGCTCTAATATTTTGTTTTATTCAGACAGTCTTATGCATTTGCCTGCAAAAGTCAAACACGGAAGTTTTTCTGGAAACTATAACCATAAATAAAAGTTTAAGTGCCTCAAAAATTGGGTACTTAAAACATCATATGTATGCGTCATTTTGTAGCGTTCTTGTATTCTTTCCAAACATTAATAGAATAAGCAATATGATAACAGCATGGGTTTTGAAAATCTAGAGGGCACTCAATTTTCATTAAACACAGGATGTATTCCAAGGGATAGAAACTAATAGGTTGCTTTAACAAAATAGGTGAAAAATAATTTTTTACGACTCTGAAGTATAGCCTTATCACTTCTCATTCACTCAATTTTAGTTAAATAACATCTAGTGTTTCCATCAGTACTTATTTTGGTGTAAATATGCATTGTTTAGACAAGAGGAAAGTAATTATACATTCCAACATAAGCTGGATACTCATTATAAAATATAAATCAACTCTTTTATTATTTATTTAGCTGAAAATTGGAGTGATTCAAAACTATTCCTAAGGATGATATATGTAGCCAAAATTTGTGAGACGGAACTACAGCCAGAATTGTAAAGGCGTGCTCGCAAGGCTCTAAGTAGATGAAATATACCTTGAGTAAAGTTGCCGGATGAAGCACCGCGGACGTTTATATTGAGAGAGATTGGAATGAAAACGCGGATAAATAGAACTGTATCTCAGTCAAAGAGCACGGGGAATAAGAACAAAAGGATGGAATGCTTTCGAGGGAGGGCTATTATCACTAACCGCCTCTGACGCTGGACGAGGGAGACGGATTTAACGTGATATAGGGAGATACCTATCCCTACGAAATGATCCCTCGAGCGAATTTCCGGGAATCAGAGAACGGCGGACGAAGTGCAGAATTTAGCCGACCCGTCGACGCTAAAATGACTCCTTTTTTCCTCTATTGTAACTCTCCTCTCATGTTGCACATGTGAGTTCAGAGTGTCGATCAGGCATTAATCCAATTCCCGGAGTCAAAAACGGTTTACGTAGCTCTCCAAAACAGAAGAGTGTGTTGCGATGATTTTCTTTTATTATATCATGCGAGCCTCAATTACAAAACCTGTAGAATTGGTTCAAATCAATTAAAGCACATTCATCACAGGCATAACGAGGAGGATTATTTTTTGACCTCAAAAGTTTTTGTATTCAAATATACGCGTGTCATGAGACTCTATAGCAAATGAAATTATAGTGTTTTGCTTCTTTTTCAGCATCCAAAATAAATGTGTACCTGTACATGATTACCAGACCACGGGCTCAAAAGTTATGAACTGAAAGATAGAAATTACTTTTCGTTGGAACTGTTATTTTAATGTAGCTTAGGCGAGATTGTACCAAAGTCATAATGGAAACCAAATTCGAATTTCAAGTTTTAATTTCAGCAACTATCGGAAGCATGAAGTATATGCTGTAATATTGATGGTGTAATAGATATATAGAATATAGATCAAGCATATTTTAGATGACCGAAATTCTTCTTAAGAGTATTTAATTAAAATATCTACATAACTTACGGTAGTTTGAGCGAAAAATTATTTTACTTAGAAATCAATGAATTTGGTCTCATTTTAAAGAAAAATATCTCACCCTTCTAATTACTTAAAAAATTTAACCCTTTACTACATTACTTTTGGAGATATTTTCCAGAAGATACCAGCCCTTTTACATGGGAAATGGTACGTTCATGCACTCCAGAGAGACATTATTTAAAAAATGAGGAATTTATAGCTCTTAGATGTCGTAAAAAAACTAACAGCGTGTAGTTTGTACGTTTTTTCAACTACATTTGAAAATTAATCATATTGTCATCGCAATAGGTTCTTGGGTATCACAAATAACCTTCCAATTTGGAGGAGTTTCAATACACCGCGCGAAAAAAATGAGTCAAGTCTTATTGACATATTTTCATTTGATTACTTACAATTTCTGTCATGTAAAACTATATTATTGCATCATTTATAATGCAATATTTAATTTATGTGACCTACATCTGGTGACATTAAAACGTATAATTCGAATATGGTCTCTATTATGACTAAGGAACTATCTCGCTTGGACTACCTTAACTCCTTTTATACTCGCGGTACGTTTAAAAATCCTTCATAATGGAAGGTTCTTTGGAGATTCTAAAAAAACCTACTGTGGTGAGAATATAATTTACTTTTAAAAACACTTAAAGCTGGGTGTTAAAAATTCCTCATTTAAAAAAATGTCTCTCTGCATTACATACACAATAATTTCTTACGTAAAGAGGCCAAGATATTTTAGTAATTATTTTGGTAAGTCGTGCGGTAAGGAGCATTTATGTTTTATCTTAGGCAGGATAATTTTTTTTCCCTCATAATTAGAACAAAGTTATTGGTTTCTATGTAAAATGTTACCACCTTCAAACTGATTAACGTGCATATAAGAAGAACGTTACCAAATATCGATAATCATTTTTATGGCAAATTAAATTACAAATGAAGGAAGTAATATTTCACTATCCGAGTATCTCGAAGTCTTTATCAAATGAGAAAAACAAATCTTCACCGACAAAAATATTTCAAAGAACAATTGCCTCATAAGACTGTCTCACTCGTCACATTTTTTGTCCAAACAAATGCACCAGAAAACGAAAGTTACGTAGTTGCCTGAATGGAATCTGAACGAGTTCGGTTCAATCATTTGGATAATCTCACAAGCATTAAAAATATTTACCACTTTAAAAAGTATATTTTTTCTTATTCAAACATTAATGCAAGAGATTGTACAAATTAATGTATCGTTCTAAACGGCCTCGACGTATGGGTTTCTTATAAGGAAAACATTAGCATTAATAAATGATGCATGAAACGTACAGGAACTCATATAACTGTAATTAATTAAAATGTTGCCTCATTTTGGCAATGAATCTGCATATGACAATTGCCCTCTATTTTTTGCACAAAATTTCAATTTCTACGGGAATTTCCATTCCCAAATGAGCACAGTCAAAAGAGGTCTGTTTTCGGAATTAGCCTCAGGCTCTCTCTACATAAATTTTTTAATGCTGCTCGATTAAAAGTACGTCTATCTTATATGCCACATTAGTGCATTTGCCTTAAGTTGTCAGGATTTGTACAGGAGTTTACATAATAGGATTGAAAATCAAGAAATCTTTCATGGTAACTATATTTAGTTTAAAAAAGCTATTCAAGAAGGGAATAACATAGGCGAAACATTTATTTGTAAATGAAAATATACTTTCAAAATTAATAGCACAAAAAAGTTCAACAGATTCAGGCGAGATATCGTGGAAGTTCTTCATAATGTAAGCGAAATAATTTCACTTTTCCACAAATTGCTTTAATGGGTACAACGCGTTTCGGCTCACAGAGCCATCATCAGGTACAAGACCCTGGTCTTGTGACCCAAGGTCTTGTACCTGATGATGGCTCTGTGAGCCGAAACGCGTTGTACGCATTAAAGTAATTTGTGGAAAAATGAAATTGTTTCTCTTACATTAACACAAAAAAGATTAAACACAGTGAAATCATTAACACAAAGAAAGAGGAAACAACTCACAATGTTTTTCACAAAAGAGATCAATTTTTGCAATTTTAAATGCTTCAATTAATTATTAGATTAGATATGTCACTTCTTTAATTAACAGTCAGTAGTATTTCAGTTTGAGACGCTTCGTCGGCTATAATCATTTGGCAGACCTAGTCTACCACGCACATAGAGTTACAGCAAATACAAATTCGATCCTCAACTAACGATGCTCAAACTCGGTGACTGACCGGGAATCCTAGCCTTCCGCTGCGGCAAGCCATTACAGCCCATTACATAAGGCACAAGGCCTTCTCTTTCACCCACAAAAAATGCATCTCCTGTCCATTTAGTCTATTGCTTGACAAAATATCCACTCGCGGAATTGATTTCAGATGAATATGTTGAGCTAGTTCTTCCCTGCGATTTACTGAAATGAAAAGACTTGCAATATCCAGAACTTAAGGTAGTATGAGCTAGACTTTTCTCCAAGTCATTGAAGACACCATATTTGAATTTCATTTTTTTATTTCAGCAGCTGGCTAAATCATCAAGCATACCCATTAACATTTATGGTGAAAATACTGTGTTATACTACTGGAATTCCCGGTAACCAGCAAAATATGCATGTTAAGGTTTTAATCTGATCTAATTTTAGCGCGCTGTATGAGGAAAAAGCCTTCACATCGGAAGGCTTTATTGGAATTCTATAAAAATTTCCAGCTTGAATAAATGATTTATTTTGAAAAAATAATAGAGAAAACATACAAGGTACCCACTGATAAATTTATGAAGAGGTATAAGTGTACCTCTTCTTTTTTCTCATTAATTTCCCATTTCCTCATTTTAAAAAATAGTGGTAGATTCCGGTGGAAAATATCACGAAAACGATTTCGGTAAAGGGTTGAAATTTTTGTTCATAAGGCTTTGGTAAAGTGCTTATTTAGAAGGGTAAAGTATTTCATTTCAAATGAGACCAAATTCATTGAATTCTCGGTTAAAAGGTAAATCTGGATATAATAACCTTAAGGGCTGGGGCGGATGAGGAATGGAACGAAAATGAATATGGAAAATCACAAGGTAGCAAAAGGATTTCTCAGAATGGTTCTAAGGGTGCTGAAAGGAATGCAGTTTGAGAGAACTCCTGGGCTCCGGCTGGAAGACATCGCTATCAATCCACCGGGGATAATGAATCACAACGTTGCTGATAAAATTTACTAAAATTTACCGTTACTAAAATTATAGAAAACCAACTCTTTCGAAATATAATCCTAATCAAGGATAAATAATCCCTAAATTACGCCTATGATCGTAGCTTTTGGTATCAATTTTCATCATCGAGTACCATTTTTTACAACGACAGAATTATTTTACCAAGTCATGGGCAAGATTTTGGAATAAAAAACTCATTGCAAAGTGGTAATAACTGAGTTTATTTTTAAATCTACCATTGAATGCAACCGTATCCGATGAAAGAGCAGCGGTGTTGAGATAACTGGTGTACGTGCTTGATGTCAACCTCTCCCTTAGCGTCCAATCCACGCGTCAAAGTGCACGTTCTACACACTGCAGCCAATTATGGACAAGGATGCGCCACTGAAATGTTTACACTTTAGCCAGGATCCGTATATGAGCCTATGGGATACAAAGCCGGTTCCTTAAACATTATCAAGAACGAATATCTTTAATTAAGGACGGAGGGTTGGGGAAAGTCGATATAAATGGACAGGTGAGATGAGAAAAGGAGCAGGAGGAGTCGAAAGGGGCAAAATGCGAAATAAGGGCGTGGAGAGGCAAGGGAGGATGATAAAGCGGAGGGAGAGAATAGAGAATGCAAAGAAGGGAAGGAGGACGAACGAGAGTCGCTGGCGGTGGTTAGCTGACAGTGCAATGTGTGTTTGTGGGGGTTTAGAGCGAGAGGGGTGGAAAGAGACGACTGGGGTTAATTCAGTCAGGGGCACACTCGCCGCTAATTACACGGATTCTGAGGGATGAAGAGGTGGAGCAAGAGGAGAAAGGTGGATGAAAAGGTGGAGGACGGCAAAACCCGCGGTCGGTGGGACGGAGGTGAAATGTGTGTGGCGGGGATGGGGGGCTCAAGGGGGGAGGGGTTGGTACGGGGAAAAGGCTCTCGACGTTTCGAGGTGCCCTTCATCCAACCACCCATACTCCGCTACCAATCCGGTCTCTCTCCCGGGGCGTGATTTGAAGAGCTAGCATGAAACGAACGAATGCGACGATTCTAGCTCTCAGCCTTTCCGGTACGGGAAAGAGAAAGATGAAAGAGATGGAGATTAATCCACGGAAGATAAAGAGGTAAGCACAAACCTTCTAGTAAGCTATTTTCACGACTTTGGGATGCAGGTAGAAGGCCGAAATTAATTAAGTAAGAAAAATGAAACACCGAAGAAGGAGTCATTAATAGGTCTGCATTCCTGTACGGTTTTCTAAAGAGAAGCACGAAGTGGAAAACGAGGATTTCGATGAATTAATCCTCAGAAAAGGAGCAAATTGGAGATATTGCATCAGGAATCTAAATGCTTATAATAGCTCCTTCCACAAAGTATAATCAAAGAGTTGGTCATGAAGGAGTATTAATACATATATACGGAAAAGAATGGGTAAATTATGTGTAACAATATAAACAATACTGCGAGCGGTAAAAACATATGTATGTATTTAGTGAAACACTTCCTTTTTCAGTTGTTGGGATTAAAAATTGAAGTGATTGAAAGAATAAGGCTCATTGGGGAACTTGTGTTTGGCTAGACTATCGCTTTGAGCCATTGGTAGTTCCCAAAGTTAGTCAAGTAAACATGTTCAGCAAATTTTCGTGGATAAAACTATGGGCATTTTAGGTTCTGAATTCGATTCCTGTTCGTCCTCTCACCTCTATTCTGTTGGAACTTCCTGATATTATTTGAAGATATCCGGACATTTTTATAAATACAAAAATTTTTCATCATTATTCAGTACTAGTTCCTAATAATTTTTTTACTTTTATTTCATTATATTTTCATAAATATGGATCAAAATGCTTTCTAATGAAAAGGCGAATGAACTTATCACTCGATTTTTTCATGATCTGATTTAGAAATTAAAGAGATCTCTTAACAAAAAAAAATTAAACCAAATATTGATCCAGGTGTCAATACAAGCAGAGGCAATTATATTCCAAGGTAATATTCCCCTTTTTTCGGCAATTTCGATTTATCATAAATTTAATGCGAATTAAAGTGATTTTGTGAAGTGACAGCAAAAGAGTTAATGCGATAATTTGTGGTCATCATCGTTTTGTAAGGGGCCATACAAGTGTTACCTGGGGCGATTTTGGTCATATTTTTAACCTTCCATCCCCCACAATGCAGCGTAAGATTTCATGAATCCTCTCTCCTTTCACCAACCAGTAATACGTGAGTGATGATAAATTTTGGAAACATGCCCGTTGTTCAACCGATTATTTGATGACCGATATTCACCACAATTTCGGCTATCCCCAAGGATGTTGACAACGACATAGTGCAGCTGGAAGATGTAGATCTTCTGGGTTGGTCCATTATGTTGAGAGGATATATTGAAGATAAACCTAATGGATGATGTATTTAAAGTTGGCCTAAAACCTCACCGACCTTCAAAATCAAAGCAGGAACGCCGGAGAGACTGCTACCCTACAACAATGCAACTACGCAGAGGGAAATAGGGGAAATCTTCATTCTCAAATTCATTCAGCTGCGTAAACTTTCAAGCAAATATATATCTTAAAGATGTTTGTACTGTGCAGCAATCTAACAAGTTCTTACTGTAACTCCAATTTACTAATAAAACACCAAAAAAGCACTTTGATACTACCCCATAATTTTTTTCCTCCCAGATTTCGTTGAATGACATCATCATATGATGAGGATCTCCACTATTTGTAGTTAGGTACGACGTTATTATTATATTTTTGTTAATAATCAAAGCTATTCAGTGTTGAAGGTATATTAAGTGAAGATTTCAATACTTTTTTCCAAATATAACGGAAGTAATAGTTTGGTAGTTAATAGTAAGTCGGATGCTCCAGGCTCGTCTGAGACCGAATGAAAATTTCAAAACTACTTAGTTTCTGGGTGACTTAGACGATATTATTTAAACCTTTAAATGCAGAACAAATTGAAGGATACTCTTTAAAACTGGTGAATTATCAAAACAGAGAACGATATTAAATATACAGTAACACACTGTTAACCGTGAAGTTTACTTTTCTCCTCTATCCTGTCTATTCCTTTTAATATTTACTCCCTTATTCAAGAATAAGGTCCATATATCCTCAACCCCTCACCCCCTTAGTTGGCTCTCAAGGTAGAACGCGACTAGATAAATAACCAAGCGAAGTGCATGAACGATGAGAAAAGAGAAATAGAATACATAATAGGATGATATGATAGTTGGTCACTCCTTCCCAGGGTGGTTTACCCAGCTTCAAATCGAAATATTAATGGGGAAAACCATGAGAGTGCTGAAAGGTGAATAACGAGGAGGAAAATATGTTGCAATATCATATATAAGGTAGAGGGAGCTATACCTTGACGCTAAAAAACGTCCACAGAATATAATATAAACCTTGAAGAAGATACAAGAGGAAGAGTTGGCAATTGCGAGGAGGTATGAGCAAAAGAGGCTGACTTGTGAGTATGAAAGATTCGTGTACATTTTGAAATTTGTGATATGTGTAATTAAAATGAATGCCCTGCATAAATAAAAAGAAAAAATGGGAAATGTATAAAAGGAGGAGATAAAAAGGAAGGATTGAGATGGGAAATGCAAATGGATTGAGAATTATAGAAACTCATTAACCCGAAGACAGTTCACCACAGATTTCCTCTCAACTCCATAATCTTAACAGTTTCAATCCTAACTTTAGAATTATGTCTCGTATGTATTGAGACCTTGCTCTTTCTTCTCCTCCTTAACTGTTCCTTTCGTTATTGTTTTCAACTCGCTTCTATGTTACAAGATAGGCCCATCAAGTTTGCTTCTTCTTCTCCCTCTTAAAGGTGAAGGATATAGAGAAGAGGAACTTAAAACTCCCTATACCCTTTCATCACATGAGTCGGTTTCCAGAAGGTAGAAATAATGGAATTGGAGTGGTGGACGATGATTAAGCGGGAGAGAGTTGGACGAATTACAAGGAGAGAAAAACAGGACAAAGGTGGGAGGGAAATGATGGAATACGACAAAAGTGGAGATGAATGACCCGTTTTTGAGGACAAGTGGAAGAAGGGATGAAATCGCAAATGCCAGAGGATATATATTATAGAGGTCCTGATTTTTTTCGGGAGGGAATTCGAAGAAGAGCCGGGGTTATGCTCATGGCTCACATTCCAACAGCTTCAAAAGACTTCGCAAATGGCCCCTGGATATGGCTTCCCATTCAAAATCTCCCTTGACGACCCTCCCTCCTCTCACCCTGCAATGCAGAGCTCCTCTTCTTTCCATTATTGCTTCCTTTTTTTGTCCATTTCAAACGCGCAGAAACACACACTTCACGCCACCTTTACTCAAAAATGTACGCAAATGATATTTGCAGATCGTATCTCGCTCAGAGGTCGATAATTATTATCTGCGAAGTAAATCGTTCTTAAAATTAACGATTCAGTCAAATTAATTTCCAGTTCTATTGAAGAATTTTCTTGTAGTTGAAGTAATAATATTATTCACAATGTGATGGAGTAATATAATTATCTCATGACGCAATGAATTGAGGAAAATTCTATTAATCCTCTGATTTTGAGTGAATGAAGTTTAAAAAAAATTCACAAAATGAATTTTTCTCCTTACGACCACCTGAAACTCGATTTTGCTAATTCAGCCGGCAAAAGATTGATGTCCTTATAATGCCTCAAGCATTCAAAAAAATAGTAGATAAAAGAAATGGAGATCGAGGACAATGATTATTGATAATATGGTATAATGTGTTCCAGCTGTAATGCTCTTTATTCCCTAATGTATATAAAAATATTCTTCATTTATTGATATCGAATGAATTCTTATAAATTATCCATAAAGTAGACTCGAGTGTGATTCTAGTATGACTTAATTTAGACGTAACGGTACAGATTAAGGGAATGTTCACTTCAAATCCTGAAATTCACTTAGAACTTCCTGTTTATTCACCTGTCCCAAGGCCATGAATGACTTTCGCAATGGTCTCTAAGAATAAATTTCATGCCTTTGGTGCTTCAATAGCCTCTTCGTTTGTTCAGGCTCACGAGCACAAGAAAAATTTATACTTAAGTAGTCTTTGATTTCGGTTATTTATTAATGTGGAATAGATGTTAATTATTGCTAGATCCAGAAATTGTATTGAATCCTTGTCCTCTTCTTTGATCATGAAATTCCAATATTTACTTAGAATCCTTAAAAAAAACTTAATAAATTCGGCTCACAAGCGGAATGTCCTTGTACTATGACAAAATCGGTATCAATGTAGCAAAACTTATTTTTTTAATATTTTAATAAAATATTGCCCGAATAAAACATAAATCGTCAATATTTTCGAAATTTCGGGTCCCATTCCGGAGGGAGGGAAGCCAACGGAAAAGCCTTCAGTATATAATTCAAATTTTTTATTGTTTTAAAACAATTTTCTTTAAGTGAATTTTAGAATTGCATAATTTCTTCCTTAATAAATAGTTAGATAAATAAATCCTTTATGAATAATGGACTTTTTCCATTGAAACGTTTTACGTTATTTTCAGCGTTTCATATGCAGAGACGAAAAATAGGAAAAGGTAAACCACGAAAAGGTACCGTTTCCATTTGTTCTCCATTAGGAAGTAATCATGTCGATAATGCATTGACAAACAATTGGATAATACAAACTCTTAGGGTTAAAATTTGAATCAAAGGTCCATATGTTTTCTCGTGAAACGACTTGGCATTTAACGGATGAAGATGCTGTCTTTATGCAGTTTTAGTCATTCGCAGACGCGACGAGAAAGTATATTCATTTTCATTTGGGAATGTTGGTCACTGGAAGTGAATAGACCCACGGATGATGTGACTGCCAACTTGATTTTTAATGTTAAGAATGAAACCACTTGGTTTTTTTCCCCCAATATATTTAAACCACAAATCTACCGGTTTCGGCCTTTTCAGGCCATTATCAAGAATACATAAATCGTAATTTCCACAAAGTGAATTCGCCAACCATTGATTTTATTGATTTTTAATTATTGCTTGTGGTTTGGGTCCTTCTTAAGTAATATAAAAACGTTCTTCGAGGAGATACTATAGCATTTCTCTAAGTATTTATCTTTGGACTATATGACCGAACAGCGAAGAGTTTGCACGAATACATTTTGTGAATAACGAGTTACCTCCATGATCATCTTCGTAATACTATTCATATTGGTCATTTTTCTCTCACTGGATTGCACAAATGCTGGCGGTGTTCGAAAGACTTGAACATTATACGCCAACACAAAGCTGTTTTCACTCTAACTCCATTTAGAGTCTACTGCAAAATATTTCAGGGACCAGTGAGAGGGAGGTTAGGGGGAAATTTCTAGCTTTAGTTCAAATGTCTAATTCCGCCTGAGAGAACTCACCAAGTTACAAGTTTTAAATGGTCAAAAAAAACCTGGTATTTTTAGGTATACATAGATTTGGAAGTTGAGGGTCGTTTTAAAATACGATTCAATAGTCGTCGGATTATTGCTATCACTGTACGATGAAAAAATTACTTGATATTGATATTATAAAGGAACGATATGCGCCTCAACATCAATAAAATCTTGGGAGTAGATCCAAATTTTTACTGAAATTCCCGCACCAACTTTTAAATTTAAACACGTGAATTCGTGAATTATAACAGTAGGAAAGTGTGGAAAAAATTAGTTCCTAATTTTAAAGCCATTATAGTGCAAAAACTTCCAGGGGGAATAGAAAGTAGGGTCTACTTTCAAATCTTCTTCATCCTCAGCAGTCTTTATTTTAGCAATAAGTCGTTCGATGAGTTTAAAATGAAATCATATGCGTTTTAAGACATTGCTTGCCAGACCTTATTTTGTTATATGTTGATATGACAATAAAACCCTAATACAATGTCTGTAAGCGATTAATGGGAAACAGGATGCAGCACTTGGACCACCATCAACGCAATAGCTAGAAATTGTGGTCTCGATATTTCAGGATAACTTCTTGGAATCGGGCACTGACAGGACAATCCTAGCCCAACAAGTCAAGATACTTCTAGAATCACACACAAGATACTTCTGGATTGGTTAAAAAAATACAGCCAAGAGGCCTTAATTTTTATTCAGCAAATATGGCGTCATTTTCACGGAAATTAACGATTTATTAAATATAGAGACAATTAAACATAAAATCACTTCAAGAAGCATTCTGATGAAAACTAGAGAATCAGTGTGACATGGATGAGCATTAGGATGAAAAACTGAAGAATAGAAATTGGACGCAAACGCAATGCCAATAAACACAAAATGGATCCCAAAGAAAATATTAATGAGGGATATTACGAATGAAGGATATTACTACAATGGCTGACAAATTTTATCTGGCGGAGAGGACATGATGTAGTGGAAAGTGTGTCAGATCATCTGCGGAACTAGGTCTGGAAATGTTGATCTCCGAAGTACAACACTTTTCTTGTGAACCCGGAACACCATCCGCTGCATGCATTTAGATGCATAAAAATTTTCTCTTTTCACGTCGAATTATAAATAACCACAAATATAAACTAGCTTTGAAACGTATCCTTGATTTGTGGAATCATATTATTCCAGGAAACACAATAAATCTTCGTCTACAAACCTATCTAACGGTCGGAGCAAGTGGTAACCAATGAAATTGTGGGGCATATTTCTGGCAGCGATAACCACTGATGGTATTTAGGACGCAGCTGGACAGGGAGGGCACTAAAATATCCCGCTTGCTTTAACGAGCTGTGCAGCGAAACTTCGTAGAGCTCAGTCGGCGGTGAATATTGATAGTGGGGACTATGCAGAAAGAGCAAGATGATTAGAAAAAAACATTTAGGACTCAAATTTCCAAACTCTCACTTTTTATTCGAACCGTACTAATGAACGCGAAACTAGGACAGCAAAATCTATAACAAGGAAAAACATTTTGTCACGATGGAATAAAAGCAATCGGGGTTGGATATGTCAGAAAAGGGAATAAACAGCTTACTGTCAGGTAATGCGGCAAGGGATCGGAAGACAGGTCCACTGGTTTGGAACGCATAGAACTTGTCGTTGAAATAACGTTAACAAAACTCACATTTGAATGGACCACGGTTATTGGGAAATGGACTGAAAAACAAAATAGGAGCCAGTGAAAATTATGCAGCGAGGAAAAAACAAAAACTAAATACAAAGAGCAAATAATAGAGGTCCAGATATAAATGCATGCAAAATATTTTCGTCAAAACCATGAATGGGAGTTTTTTAATGCATGCCATTTGGCTCAAAGATTGCTGGGATTGAAAATGCGTAACAATAAATAATTTGACATCAACCTCAGCATTAAAAGACAGGTAAATTACTGTTTCTATATATAAATAATATAAATCATAGAATCTATGAATGAATAAAATGTAAGTGAATTTAAAATATAATACAGAAATGTAGCAATGGGGAAGAAGAAAAGGAGGAGTCACGGCCTACCGGCTATAACAAAAAGGAATGAATGTAAAAAAGGAACTAGTTTACCCACTTCATTTTACCGCTACGCGTATGGTCGTAAAATAAATCAACCGTCTTTTTATTTTAACAGTAGTTTTTTCGGCTTTGGGGTGGCTTACATTGTTGGAGGCTACCCATTGCCATCCATTTTCGTGTTTGTCCTTCTGAAGACAAGTGCCGAAACTTCTCTCTCTCACTTGACGTGAGTAGAAAAAATACGTTTTTAAAATATATAACAACAATTATCTTAGCTATCTATGAAAAGAGATGAAAAATAAGCATAGCTATCTGCTGGGTATTTTGAACTAGTTCCTCACGATCATTACCAAGTATATTATGGTTCCTATCCTTTTATTTTCTAGTCTACAATATCGTTATCTATCTTCTTCTTATGATAGTTAATGACTACTCCTACGATATTCTCTACTTCTAACTCAAGGGCACGAATCATAGACCATAGCACCGCGGATGACTCGCTTATCAATACAGGAAAGTTAGTTGGAGATCCTACAATGATGCTTCGGGGTTCGCAAACGAAACATGCGACGTTAACCCGGGGGATTAAGTCACATCTTTCGAGACCTTCCTTCAACTGAATATCCATTATGAACCCATCTATACAGTCCTCTGCACAGGAAATTTCTACATCTCACACTATATATTCGCGCCTTTCCCTTTCTCTTTATACCTGCGTTTCCTTTGCATTTCCTCACGTTAAACTCCCACCCTGGGTAATTACCTCCCATGGCACGGCATACCCAACCTTCAACCGTCCAAAAGAGCGCTACACTGGTTGAATACCTATTACGACCCCGTTTGAGGATAAAGCTTCACTGAGACTTTTCATCCTCTGAGCAACCTTCACATGCTCTCTCGCACCTCCATTCTATCAACCTAAAATGACGCGCTATTCCTTCATACTTGCTTCACTCTCTTCGTGAAAATGTTCACTTTTCATCAGATCACTGACGCAGATTTTTACGGCTGGAAATGATTATAATTTGGCATTGCATGCAATCTAGATGAGCATGACGAACAACATTTTTGGGTGATAAAAAATAGGCGGGGTAAAATATTGCAAGAAGGATTTGTAAACAAAATAGAAATGCCTTTTTCCAGCCATTTTAAGGGTGGAGAAATGATTTCACTATGGTGATAGAAAAGTGAAGAAGGTATATATTATTTACACGAAATGCCTTATGTTTGCTAGAAACGGCATGATTAATATACTGATATTTTACAGGTCTAAAAATGAAAAAAACTTAGTAAGATCATAGAAAATGGAACATTAGATTTTTGTGACGTTTTCAAAATTATATTTTCGCAGTGAATATTGGCTCCCCCGAAAAAGTGACAAACTGGCAAATTATATCACATTGTTTCACCAATCTATCATAATAAATTCTTTTACAATTATTAAATGTATCACTAACAATTATCATTGATAATTCATCAATTTTACCTACTACATAGCCAGAGGACATGTCAAACAATTAGTAGAAGGGTAACCTCAAGTACCATTCCTGTGGCGCTGCAACGCAACGTTTGTGCTAGGCAGCATATGCGTACTGTCTGAAATGCTTAAACATTGTATCTCAAGGTAGAGCGAAAGGAAGTGTTATGCGCCGTAATCCTAGTCAGGGGTTCTTCCTTGCACGGAGGAGTTTCGGGGACGCCGCAATGGGGCACCGAGATAAAAGCAGCCTGAGGTGACAGGCAAGGCTAAGGAGATATGGAACCCTGGGAGCGAAAGGCTTAAGTAGCCATTCACAGAGGAAGGAGACACCTGGGTAACTTAATTTGTTAATACACCCGGTGCAAAGTTGGTTAATCCCGGTTCGAATCCCAGTCCAGAATTTTTCATTCCTGCCTCCATTGCGGATAATGCTCTTCAAAGTTTAATGGTGTTTAATTAAGTAGCCTACCTTGTTCCTTTCTCTCAAGCAGGTGAGGAAGAATTCACTGCGGTTTCAATTGTCTCTCAGCTACAATATGGGAAAGAATATATTCTCGAAAATTCAAGACTATAGCAATTATTTTTTTTTAAGTGTTGTTTTAGAAGCCTGAAATTGTGAACTTGAAGAAAAGACACTCATGAAATTTAGAGAACTGATGTGGGAGGGGAAATATTTTAAATTAATTGTTCATCTATTCTGAATTTCTGTATGGGTTTGGAGATAGTTACGTAAAGAAAAACGTATACGAATACCTAAAAAGGATCATTATTCATCTAGGTGTCTTTCAATTAATTTATTCCAGTAATGCTTACCTCGAATTAGAGGGCTAGCGTACGGTTAATGAAGAAATGAAGAACTCAGCTTTTGCTAGATGTAAGGAAATCGCCAGACCTCTGTTTCGTCACCTTGACTCGATATTATCAATATTTCTTAATTCAATGTTACAATGTAAGTACATACTTTAACTTACTGATTATGGGTATACCAGTGCTTAATAAAATACGAAAACAGACATATTACCTTAATCTAGGAATCTGCTAATATACATATATGTAGTTATTTGTCACTGCGAAAGTAAACTCCTGTGGTTATGGACTGTGGCACTTGGTGCGAGCTAGTTTCCACATAAATAGATTCTACGAAACTATTTGAACCTATTATCCTGCGTAAATTTGAGGAACTGCTTCTTATGACTAGCAGTGCAATAAAATAAGGTACAGTTTTAAATATCAGTCATAATACTGTCGCAACCAATACACATAGAACAATGAACACATGCTCTCCATGTTTCCAATTTTTAAAAATTATTTCATGTTTTCAACAAATTTCAATTCAATCATCAAGTCTTTTAGAATGAAATGGAAGCCGTCAAATGTAATAGCTATGATCTTAGGATTATCTTGCCATTAATCTTTTCATATTCTTACTCAAATATTCAAGATGTTTTTCACCTAACTTACCGTTTTTTTCTAGAAGTACTTGTACATAGGTAGGAATAACCTTCATAAGAATGAGATGATATAGCATGGGCTAAAAATAACTACATAATAGTGCGACGCACTTTAAAATAAAAAATGAGCACAATGTAGAAACGATAAAGGGACGAAGATTCCTTCGCTTCAGAATATGTATATAAAAAAGTCTTTATCAATCAATATTGGAGATGAGTGTTAACTTCAAGACAGCATGGGTTGCTACGCGTGGATGTATTTCACGCGATCTGAATTGCTTATTGGTTGATAGTTTTCCATTTCGATGACCAGAGTCGAGTTAAAATACAAACACTTACTCCATAAAATTGGTTATTGCACGGTTAAGGGTGCGTTCTAGGTGGCATAAATTACTGTGTTATGCGAAACAGCATCTTCATTGGATAAGTAATAAACTCACCTTTAATTTCACCAAGACAGTCATAACAGTCATATCCCGCGATTGAGATTGATGAAGTTTAAAAAAATTGGCTGCCCATTTCTGCAGCACTGAAATTCCCCGAATCATACACGCCAAAGGCGTCGTGGCTTCATTACTTCAAGAAATTTTTACATATCTCAGAATAAGGGTTAGTTCATGTACTATCAACATGAATTTATTTTAAAATATTCTCATTGAGAACGCGATGCACGGCTATGTATATAATCTCCCTTTCGGGTAGGTTTCCTAGATGAGTTTGACAATAACCCAGTGAAGACCACATAGCTGGCACATTCAACTAAAACTACCTGAATGAAATTCATTGAGTGCTAAAATAAAATAAGGGGATGATTGGAATCTGAACAGGTATTTACCAAGATTACTTTGTCATATTTCATGCCGATAACGAAATAATTGAATTAGGATAGTTAATGTTAATGCACAAAAATCAATTCCGGAAGGTTTATTTTCACGGAGCACTTTTAAAGAATATATTTTGCACTTCATCAGTTAGAATCGAAGAAATGTTTCCAAGCTTGGAATTTTACCCATTATTGTAATTGCTATACAGTTTGTAACGCTGACTGACGTGACATGAGCACAGCAACTGCCCAGTAAACGGTGCTTCCCATGAAAAAAACCTTAGCTACCGGCCACTTTATTCAATGGACATTTTCCAGCCATTACGAAGAGTATCTTATCGACCGGTTTGTCTCCCAACGGTGGTGATTTTATTTGCCAGCTGTGAGTGGAGAGGGACAAATTCAAATACATCAAGGCATGGCCAATACAATAGATAGGTACTGAGCGTGCGATGGATTGCATATTGAATGGCAGTCGAGCAAATATTGAATTAATAGCGAGGTAGGCCTGCTCTTGTGTTCTGAATTTTGAAGAGCGTTTTCATTTTCTTCGTGGCCATTTGACAAACATTTAACAAAAAAAAACTCATGCATTGCATCTTTGAACAAATTTCAAATCTGTAGAGGGATGGGCAGACGTGGACCTCAATTCCATCACTAAAATAATGACCGCTCTACACAAACCATTTGCTCTATCAATTCCACCGAACTCCTCAGTAGAATTCTCTTTGATAGAAATGCATCGAATAAGCAGATCAAGGGATGCGGTAATGGACACGAGCAACGGTATATAAACAATATGCAGTCAATATTGCGAGTGCTATTTGAGAGGTCCTTTTATAATTGTGCTCCGAATCTGGAACTCATTCGTTCTTTGCTGCATAATTTAGTTTTTATCATCTCTAGCGATCAGGTACATATAGTTATCTATCTCTGTGATGCATAAATGTCATAAAAGGGTTTAATTGTTATCTACAATATGGAAAATAAAAATGCCAATAGAGGCGATAGCTGCAACTTTGAGTGTTCAATGGAAAAAAAGACTACCTTCTGGATGAATTGTGTGGAAAACTTAGTAACCACAGCAAGGAAATACGAATCGTAGAACACACAAGAAAATGTTTTTTCACAATCAATACATTTAAATGCGACAAAAGGAATAACAATATGCGTAACACTTCTATTGTAGCCCTCTTGACAACAGAGATAGGGCTGATTCTCTTGGAAATAAATGCCCTATATGTGAGCAACATGTATTTGAGGGAGAGAAGAATAAAGGAGTCTAAAGATTTCGCTAAGCACACTTCGAAATACCATAATTTAGGACCCACTGTTCACTTTGTGGGGCCCAGAAATCAGCTCTCAAAAAGTTAACTTAATTATTCAGTTTATGAAACAGAATTAAGCACAAGAAAGAGTATTCTCAGCTCTGTTTATGCCATAACAACTACATATTGTATAATTTTATCGAAAAGGTTGTAAATATATGTTGGAAAATTTTTCAATGGCTGGATGAATATGCGTACTACTTTAATTTACTTTAACATGGGAAATGATTCAAAGTCTACTTCTGCTACACTTGTGTAAATTTTCCTTAATAAGTCTTCTCAACATTTTGTGTCTGAAATAGCAGGATTATTACAAAATTATATCTTTGGAATTGAGGCGACTGCCATGGGAGGGTTCTGCGTTTTTAATCCGTAAATGCCTCCTATATTGTCTCACAGATTTTCCCTTCACTAAAATGTAAACAGTCCAGATGCACGGTCCCACAAAAAGTAGCTCACTGAACCCATTTCAGTTCTGAAAGGGTGACATTCCCCAAAGAATGCAACTTGTTTTTAACTTTGTTTTACATTTTGCACGACTTCATAAGCCGCATAGTAGATGGAAATAAGAGATAGGGAAACAAGTAAATCCCGGAGATGGAATTTATCGTCCAAAGTTCTGAGGAGTTTCCTTTCCTTTTTCAAGAGGGGTGGAATCGCGTTATCCATAAGTTCTTTCTGCCAGAATTTGCCAAGCGCAAGGGGTGGCGTTCCGTATTCATCATCCTTCAGATGCTGATTTCTAATTTCAGAGTCTCTCCGTACCAAAGATTCTCTCTATACCGACAGTTATTTAGTATGATCACATTGATTTTTTTCCAGAGCACGGCGGTAGTTATACGTGTGTAGAATGGATATAATCATACTTATTCATATTCCTCTTCCAAATCTCAAGCCTTTACAACACTGGGAACTAATTTAGTTGCTATCAGTGAAAAGATGCCGTATCAGAAAACCACTGCCATGACCGTATTTCTTATAACTACATTTCGAATCTACATGCTCCCATTAATACAATTGTAACACAACGCGGGCCTCCATATTCTTTTCCCACCGCGTGGGAGAAATAACAATTAAACACCCACCATGTTTAACTTTTCGCGGTGAAACAATAGGGAAACGGAGGGCAGAGCCAAAGCCGACAATGATGAATTGGGGAAGGGGATGAATAGAAAAGCACGAGCGGGTGATTGACAGGGGAGTTCTTGAAGGGAACGGACGTGTGGTGGGGGTTCTGTGCCATATTCCGGAGGAAGCGGACATTCAGCCGTGATACTGGGGCCAGAGAGAGAGAGACCCTGATACAGGACTACCATTCGTGCAGATGCTGTGATCACATTACGCCAGGACTACGGGTTCCGGAGGCTGTAAAGCTAGAGTGACACCAGCCACGTATCAACCTGTATTGTCAACAAGAGCGTAAATATGGACTTTAATTCTGTATTTTAAATAAGCCATACAACCCAGTTGGGTACAACCCGGATTAGAGTTTGATGCTAGTTTTGTTTTATTTACATTGGAGTAATGAATGTTTAAAGAAGATATATGGCTTAATTCAAAGAAGTTGATTATCATAAAATGTTTAAAGACAAGTAAATCATTTGAAGTAACTGTATGAGGTGCAGAATATTACAATTGTCTGGGTCATGACCTTAAGTTAAAGGTAAAGATATTATATACTCTGTTTTTGTGTGTCTTGATTCAATGATATGATTTTGTCTGATCAATTAAATTGCTAGTTATCACGTATCGCATGTTGTTTTGTGTTTCTCATGTTATCTACCGCAGAGAAGGCTGGGGCAATTGAAAAAGGTAGGAGACCGTGGTTAATTTATCTCACATTTATTTTCCATTTTGATACTCACCACGTGGGCATTTTGAGTTAACGATAATAGAGATTGTTTCCATTTCTGACCCAAAACGTGGGGCTGTCGGGTTGCATTGTTAATATTTTACATTTTTTGTTTCACCGCGAAAAGTTAAACATAGTGGGTGTTTAATTGTTATTTCTCCCACGCGGTGGGAAAATAATATGGAGGCCCGCGTTGTGTTACACAATGGAAGAAAGGAAAGTGTTAAATTAACCGTAAAATCAGCCCAATCCACTTAAATTGTTTGGACTACAACCACTTTTCTAAATAAATCTGCAAAAGTTATTGTAATACACACTCATTCAACGGTGATGCAAAACATATATTGCTTATTTTCACGAACTGGAGCAAAATTTCTGGCATAATATTTATTTATTTATTAACTTAATTTGTCCACATACAGCATACTTGCCAATTTACAGTGGCCCAATATAACAAACAGTGAAGATAGACACAATTCAAACAAAACTAAGATCAATAACAATTTATTGACATTTTTTTAAGGGACCAGCGGAGAGAAGCGATAAACTATTGCTAGCGAAATGAGAAGGAGCGCGTTGTTTAAAAGTGTTGAATGAAAGCAAAAACGGATCAATGTTGGTAGGAAGAGAATTTATCAGGGAGGAGAGGCGGAAGTGAAGGGAGCGTTTGGTCAAGGATAATCTAGGAATGGGCAGGTGGAGTAGAGAGTGCGTGCGGGTGGGTCTAGATGGGATTCGAAAACTGATGCCAGAGATCAGATCAGGCCAGTCTGTAGAGTAGTTGAGAATGTCATGAATGAGCTTAAGGTAAGTTTTTAGCATTAGTTTCGGGATATCAGGTAAGGAGACTGTTGACAAAATGGTATCAGTTGCCATATTGTGCAAATGGGGCACTCTTTATTTTACTATATCGCAGAGAAAATTAGTAACACCCTTAAGAGTTAAAATATTAGATGGAGCCGAGATGGACCATATGGGGAAGCAATAATTGATGAGTGGAAGGACAATAGTTGAAAAGTATGAGCGTAACGCAAGTGGATCTGTAATGTCTGTGTAGCGGTAGAGGAGGCCAAGGAGAGACATAGCTTTATTTTTAACTGCCAGAATATGGTCGCAGTAGTTGAGTTTTGGCACGGAATTTTTTGGAATATGACACGAAAGTTAGAATATGGCATTAAGGGAGCCTCTTCTATGCAGCAGCAATAAATAAATCTATGAGGACGCATTCGGTAGACATGAACAGGTATGCAAAGTGGACGCAATATACTTTTTAGAAGCTCATTACGGCAAAACGCATTTTACTGAACTCTAATTAAAACGTCAACCAAAGTGGGGCTGCACGGCGGTTGGCAGTGGTTTCTCAAGAAGCGTAAGAGCAGGAGGAATAATTTAATTGGGAGATGTCATGCAGGTTTGCCCTCAGAATACCAACCTCAAATATATTTTACGACATGGCGTTCGCATATCAACGCCTTCTCTCCTGAGAATATAAATTAAAAACGCCGAGTGAACCATATTTCAAATAAATACCAACATTCCCAGCTCGAAAAATCTCGCGGCAAGCTTAGGGAGATAATCGCCGCTAATTAGGTTCCCGTTTGCAATCCGCTGAATGGTGCCCAGGCCTCTACTAAAGCGACAACGGACCACGGACATTCCCACGACTACGCATTGAAAAGAGCTCGAGGTCGGTGCGTGAAGGCTCAAGGGAGCAGAGAAAATGAGAAAATGTTAAAATTTTTGGATCACGCGGCAAAAGAAAATTCTTTTTACTGGTAAATACGATTAATTGCTTGTCGCTTTAGAATGTAATGATTAATTCCTATGAAATATAATAATGCGCACGACTTTCATTCGCAATGAATAATTTTTAAATGAATTGTATTCATAACAATTTTCAGAAACCACAAAGAGATAATTAATTATTTTTGTTTAAACACCGTCAGAAAATAAAATCTATTGATTCAGTTATACACAAATTCAAGACAATAAGTTGGCATGCTACGGTACAATACAGTAAATCAAATGGAATGATAAAATTTCACTTTCCTTAGTATAAAATATAAACTTGAAGGAAATCATCGCGTAGTGAAGCGGGGTTCATTAACCAAAATATGTGCCATTCTCGTAACATAAGAATTTTCAGTTCCATTTACTGAAAGGTGTAACTTTACGTTCATTACGCGGAACGGAGGAAGTACAACGGGAATCAAGCAAAATATAGTGCAAGCTAAGTCAGCGATTTTGACGAAAAGATAACTGCTGCGTTCAAAGAAGAATGGATTACCAACGGGGAAACAGTATGAGTTAATATTCATGCAGAGCGTGAAACACTACGGATTTGAAGCATGGAGTTTTGGTAAGGCAGACCAGAATAGACTAGAAGCTTTCAAAACCTGGTGCTGAAGGATGATGCTGAAGAATAGATACACGGGCAAAATAAGAAAGTATGAAGTTCACAGGGGAGAAGAATAGGTAAGAATCATATGGGACACTATACAGAAAAGAAGAACCTCATGAATTGGGCTCACCCTGAGATAAATGAGTTTGTGAAGCACATAATTGAAGGAGAATGGAAAATCCCAAGAGAAAGGTCAAAGAACAAGTACCTCCTTGGGTAAAATAAAGAAGAAATATTGTTAGATAGGGAAGAATGGACGGCAGCAGTCAATAGCCAATGATTGAATGATCAATGATGATAGGATTTACTAAGGATTCAATTATATACATGGTGCCAGACCATTAAAAAGTGTTTTCAATAAATTGAGTGTATTTCCTAAAAGTAACAATATACCCTCATTGCAAGTATAAAATACTGGATAATTTCACAAATCAAACGTTGTTAATAGATTGATATATTTGTGTTATAAATACGTATTTTAGCCACTAGTATATTGTGTGATACCGTATGATAGTCCACTACACCTATCTTATGACTTCAAGAATCTCATTTGGTTGGATAGTGAATAACGGCGCATATTACATGGAACTGAAAATAACATATTAGAGATTGATATCGCAAGTATTAATATCATACAGCACTGTTTCATTTTACATTATGTTGAAAATCGAGTAAACACGACTACTGATCTATAAAACAAATGATAATGGGTATCACTTTAAGTATAGGACACTGGGTATGCATAAAAGAGCGGAAAAATAATTGGCATTACGCACGGAATTAAGATGGAAAAGGTGAATGTCGAGCTGTCGTAGATCTTAGAACGAAGATGACCGGAAATGGGAGCCTTCAGTTGTAAAAGTCCAGTCGTGGTGATGATTCCCACATGTAAACCTATATTAGTAGTTACTGATTTTAATGATGAGAATAATAAGTGTATGGCGAATTGGTGCAGTCACTAAACTTAAAAAAAACATTAATATTAACGGCAGTTGAGCGAGACTTTTCTCTAGTCATTACGAAGACCATATTCGAGTTTTATTTTAGCCACTGTGAGAAGCAAGATGTAAATATTTTTACAAAAGTGGTGTCAAAAGTACTTTTTACATGACTGACAGTTAACAAATAATACATGCACAAGTCTTTGAATTGACTCATTTCTTCACGCCGTTCAGGAAAAAAGACATGGTATCAGATAGTTCTTTTGCGATCCTGCAAAAATAACTACGGGGAGTAAGTCATTTGTTTTATGAAATATTTTAACTACAGAAAACATTCATGTACCCGCAGTTAAGTTTCTGAGAAAATTTAGTAGTTATTAATCCTTCGTTTTTTGAGTAAAGTTTTTATTGAGTGAATACCTGAGCAATTTCTTATTAAAAATTGCCGCTATTTCTTCTCAAATATATCTAAAACTAGGGTAGTTAGGGGCATATATTTTCTTTTTTTTAGGGAGGTCAGTAATTTTTCATTAAAATGAGACCAAATTCATTGATTTCAAGGAGAAATTTTATCTTACTCAAACTACCTTAAAGCGGAGGCGTAGGCCTCCCAGCTCCAAAGTCGATGACTTCGCTGTGAAACCCTTGTCCCTCGAAGGGCACTCCGGAAGCCGATAATTCCAGACCCCTCTAACGCCACCTAGAGACTTACCCAGGTCCCAGAGCATCCTGTGGAGGGAGGATACGGTAATTACCCCTAAGCGACTCCCGAATTTCCTCTGAACTGCAGACATCTACTCCAAGCCCTTCGAATAGTCAGCCATCTTTCTCTTCCTCATTCTCTGAGGAATTATATTGTAATTCCAACTCTATTCGAAAATGTAAGATAGTAGCCAGAGGCAGTTAGCGAGATGATTAGCTCGCCAACCTTTTGCAACCATAATGTTAAAATAGTTTTAAGTGAGAGCTGCCGTGCTGACAAGTCCGAGACATTCCAATAAATTTTATCTATTCCAAACTCAGTTTGTGCAAGAATAAATGCGATGGCTGAGACAGTTAAGACGAGGAAAACGGGAAAAGCTCCAACTTGAGTAGCGATGCGGTATCGTAAAAAAAGTCTCGTAAAAGTACTCACAGCGAGAATCAAATGGAATGCAACAACTCCTCCAGCGTTTTGAAACAAAATCTCGATATTAGTAAGTAAAGAATAAACAAATCACAATACTAATGAGTACCTATCGAATAAAAAATACATTATCGCCTGGAAAATATTTTCCACGTAATATATTTATAATGAATAATAAAATGATGCCGACTAGTATACTCATCGTTGGGTGGGTAGAAAAGAGACGCAATGCACGTTCTATAAAAAAATTCACCAGTGAAAAGACATTAGGCTTCGTTCGTGAAATATTTTCGGAGATACGTTCAATGGTATCAGGCTCAACTATGTGGAAGTTGATATTCACAAATGAAAAAACGACTTCGTTTCCTTCCACTGATTTATTTTCTTGGTACGACATGTTTCGACACATAGAGGTCATTTTCAAGTACCTATCTATGTGTCGAAACATGTCGTACCAAGAAAATAAATCAGTGGAAGGAAACGAAGTCGTTTTTTCATTTGTGAGTATTTTCGGAGAATTTGGAGTGAGCGATCGCCCGGTAACAATTATCACAGAAAATAATTATCTCATCGCAAGATGCGCGCAATGAATTGGAGGAGCATGGCGCTAAAACCAAAAACCTAAAACTAAAATCCATGGAGCTTATAACATCGCTGAATTAAGAATGAATGTATCATCTGTTACTTTCGGTTAGTCAAATACGATTTTACTTCCAATTGCACCATCAATAAACGTTCTATTGAATTCGATTGAGGACTTAATAGCGCAGTAAGAGTAGTCTTTCGATTAGATTATAAAGAAACAAAATTAATTGAAAAAGTACTCTGCATTGAAGGAAATTTCTCCATAAGAATAAAATATCGAGACTTTTGCCGCACACGTAACCACGCATACAGATGAACACAAGATATACATCAATGTGACCAAGTATTAAATTGCAAAGCATCTGATCTACGAAGGCCACCGCAGTTATGCTACCCTAAAGAGAACCTGCAATAGATACTCTCTACCCTCCCGAGCATTTTGGAAAGCAAGGAGAAACAAAAGTGGATAGGCAAAAATCGCTTGAACGAAATGAAAATTTTAGCCCACTCCTCCATACTCCATTCTCATAATTTCTTCTCCACTTGCATTACCCATATACCACCTTTCTTCAACAATTTTCCTTCACTAAAAACCATTTCCCAAAAGTATAAGTTAAACCACGCCTTATTGCCATTTACCTGATGAAAATACTAGCATATTAGGATCTAGGCTTGGTAGAACAGGGGTTGAATGCGTACAACAATGAAATTTTCAGCAAATAGTTTCCGTTTTTTATTTCATATTGAAAATTTATCTCCATCACATCTCGCTCATAAACTGTGGAACCCCGCAATACTATTTAACCCATGCACAAGAAGTTAAAAAATAATCACGTGGTTTTAGGCAACGGAGACCCTTAAAAATAAATGCATAAATACAAAAGTAATCGGCGCATGATGATAATTAATCCATACAATCGCGTTCATTTTTAGTACACCATAGAAGGTACCTCTTAACTGGGTCCCTTTTCGTGTTTAAGGGTTTTGTGTTGAAACAGTAAAGTATACCGAATATATTTCGGTTTCGATAGCTGGTCATACACATAGAGGAGCTGATAACTATCAGTGAACACCACGGTTAATCCGCAAATTGTGACATCACTCCCCATGTAAGAAAATTTTAATAAACTTACCAGGACTCGTTAAATAAATTTTCGTCGCTAAAATATATTGACTCAATGCCTCACGCTTTCTTGTAGCAGGTTAAATGGGTAACAGTTAGTAACATAATTGTGAGCATTATTAAACATTTGGATACCATCCGGACTACAAAATATTTGAGTTTCGGTGCTGCAAAAAAGTGTTTATTCTGACTAGAAAAAAATCCCTATCTACTACTTTTCGCTTAATATAGAATGTAAAATAATGTCACTAAGTGTAATAAATTAACTTTTATGTCACTTAGCACATTAGTATAACTATGAGTGTCGAAAAATCCTTATAAAGAAATGAGTCTTAGTTTTGATCTATCACCTAATTTTCTCGTTTTTTCATTATATCGCTCAATTTGGACAATAAAGATGCACCTATAAATAGTATTAGATGCAATAGGAGTAAAATGGCTTCTACTATGATGTAATATGATTAAATTATCTGTAAGTACCGCTTTCAAATCGCATAATTCGTTCAAAGCGATAATTCGTTACTGCGTAGTTGTCACAAAATATGTACATGTTTCCGTTTACCATTAAGCAACACGCCGATTTCCGCATTGCGATACCTCGCAAATATCACATGTTGATGTAGAGTAATCGTTATCAGGTGCATCGGAGACCTGATTATGATGATTATGATGATTGAGCTCCCATAATTCCTTTAAAACCCATGGGTATAAAGAGTTTATTTTCTTTGGGTTGTTTCCGTTTCTTCAAGTCACCCACCACAAAGTTGACCGCTATCGCAGTCTCATTGCAATTGCCCTTTATTTAATCCTTTTGATATTGAGTCCACAAAGTGACCACGAAAGTTGTAAGCGTAATGAGTTCTTACCTTAACGTTTGCCAGAAATACTTATTTTTATGTCTCTGAGAGCAATACACTTATCCCTGAGCTTTCAAGCGTCGATCTCAAAAGGCTAAAAGGAATTAATTCGCTAACCAGTCGGCAGATTGATGCTTTTCTCATGATCAAAAGAATCTCTTACTGTAGGCTAGCTCTCATTTATTTTACGTTAGTTAAATTTAAGATCAAGGATAATTAAAGGGAAAAAATCCTTATTTTTATCCAGTACTCCAGTATTTTTATTCCGCGTCAGGCAGAATCAAATATGCGCTTTCACGTGTAACTATGTCTCGTAAGGTAAGGAATATTGTCAAAAACAGTTCGGTTGCTTAATGTATCTGGGGCTGTGTTCACTCCAAGGGGTGGTGCAAGGTTCACTCTACGGAAAATAGTAAATCACTCTGTTCTATTCGTTGTCTTCTGTGAAAACTATTCATAAATGAATCAGTTTTCGGTTCTTTACTTCAGGAGAAGGAATAACCTCTGATTCATTTGAAGGCTCTACACACTCAGAGGTGAAATTATATTGAAATTAAGAGTACTTAAAGAGATAAAGTTCTATAAGGAGATGTATGGGTGTTCCTGGTTATCCCTGAAGGAAGTAAATTAAGATCCTATAAAAAAACTTTTTTCTAACTAAACTGCAAAAATTAAACCATGAGAAGTAATCGGTGATATTAATGAAACAGACATTAACTCTTTATCAATATCTTTGGAGTTCTTTATCACTAATTTACTTCTAGTTATTGGAATCAAACGCGAGGATCATTTCAACAGAAACTTCGCGTAAACTAAGTCGATTAGACGCAGAGAGCACTACATTCAATTTCAAAGCATAATATAAAAAATTCTGAGCTTTAGTATATTTCCGGATAAAGTAAACGTCCTCATAACTTCCTCATATTTCCCCCGCAGTATTTTTTCTTCAATAGCATTTTCTGAAAATGTTGAAAATTAATTCAAGCAGTTATCTTTCATTTAAGATTACCTACTCAACTCACACGGCCAACGGCCACACACCATTGGAGTTGTCATTGGAAATTTTCAGATGCACTAGAATTGAGAGGGACATACAAGAGTTCTGCCTACTAATTCTCTAAGGGCAGCTTAACATTGTCAAATGAAGGATTGGCCAAGGGGACCACGCTCTTTTCTCATACATAACATAAAAACATCGCGTTTTTTATGCTTATTTTTCACACAGAGGGACAAAATACTGCCATTGAAATAATATTCACAGAACAAGATAAAATTTACGATTATGTTGAAGATAGAATTTAATGCTTTTTTAGGCGTTTGCTTGTTTAACCAAGTCTTATTTAATCCTCCCACCTTTTTAATGGTAAAACTTTAGCCGTTCCGTTATTTGAAGAAGCAGAAGATGAGGTCATTATTAATTTATCCTCTGCTACAAGCACGAAATTGGAATGTACCGGGAAAGACTGTTGGTTCAATACAATCTGATATCGACGAGGAAACAATGTGAGATAACACTTGCGCGGAGCGTGGCAATCTACCCAGCAAAGAAAAACATACCAGGAGAGACAAGACGCCTACAAAACTTGGTGCTGGAGGAAGATGCTGAAGATCAAACGGATGCATAAAATATGAAAAGACGAAATTTAAAGAAGCGTATAAGAATAAAGAACCAGAGATAACACGAAGCAGATAAAAAGAACCAGATGGATTGGACACATCCAGAGGCACACTGGGTGTGTTTAGAACAAAAATGAAGGAAAAAGTGAGGAACTAGTCCACAGTGAAAAACTGGATAAAACACATGAACCATGTAAGGGTGAATGTACATAAAAAGGCCTACCAGGAAGTGAGGTAGCTAGAGTTTGATCGGAGGGAATGTAGGGTGGCAGTCAAGCAATCTTTAGACCGGACAACAATGATGATGATAACTATTCCCAAGGAATATAGTATAATTTTTACATTCGATAAATCGAAATAATTCTCGAGGTTACCACTAAAAATGTCATTGGTGATCCGGAAATATAGATTATCTTGAGGGGGGAGGTTTCCTTTTCTTCAGTATCGCTCAGTTTTTCAGCCCATATAGGAATCTGGTCACGAGCTGCTCGACAGAATGAGACGTGAGCAAAGAGACGACAGATAAAGAAAGAGACGAAGCAATCGGAGTGAAAGGATCATCGAGACAGATGAAGATGGCACTAGGTCATCAAACTGAAGCGTGATAACTGAAATAACAACCATATTGTTTAACCCTGCTCTCTTCCTACTTTCCTATGGATATCACGATGAAATGAACGAATTAGGGGATGTAAAGCAAAAATATCAACTAACTGTTTAAAAATTTAGGTAAGTAAATCTTGAAAAATATATTGGTAGGTTAGTGCTATGGAGTTGTTTAGATGAGGTGTGTTTCGAAACTTGGTGCTGGAGGAAAATGCTGAAGATCAAACAGATGCATAAAATATGAAAATATGAAATTTAGAGAAACGTATAAGATAACACGATGCAGATAAAAAGAACCAGGTGAATAAGACACAGCCAGAGGCATTCTGGTTGTGTTTAGATCATTAATGAAGGAAAAAGAGAGGGATTAATCCCCAGAGAAAGTCTCTGGATAAAACATATGGGCCATATAGGGGTGAATGTACCAATAATTTCAATGGGGCCGAGTTGGAAATATCTTATAGTTGGCACACAGGGCTGGCTGCGACCTCTGCTGGGGAAGCTTAACGTCGCCGAGAGACGACGAGGTAAGGCGAGGAACAACAGGGCTAGTGAAAGTGCAGTCAAATATACTCTGGAGTAAACGCCCCAGCAGAAGGGATGCCTTCAAGAAACTCACGTCCACGCCTCGGAACCGATCGCGGGGTTTTGTATCGGGCTTCGCCTGACTTTTCAGTTCGCTGTATTTTCATTTTTGAAACTAATTTTTTTGAGACTTGAGGGACTGGAGAAAGAGCCGGAGTGGTTAAGTGCATGGTCACTGAGATGTCGGAGAATGAGGACGAGTTCAAATCTTCGTAGGCGACTTTTTTTCCAATGAGCAACTCCATGTGGGATACGTGTGTGAGAACTCCAAAGATACACTCTTTACATTAACACAATGCATAAGGTTGGCATGTGAAGTCTGGCCTGTAAAGGAACGTACTAAACAAACATAAAAAGCTACTGAAATGGATTTTTGGAGACGGGCTGCGGGACGATAAAGAAAACAAGAGTTACAAATGAAAGAATACGACAGATACAGAAAGTCGAGCACTATATAACGGAGGACATCATGACCTAGCAGCTAATATGGCACGGGCATGTAAAAATAATGAACGAGGATAGACTACCAAGAAAGATCTTGGAGCTAACTATCCAAGGGAAAAGAGGAAGACCTAAGAAGAGTTGGAAAGAGGGAGTGGATAACGAAATTAGAGCGAGAGGATTGGAAGAAGATCCATGGAAGGACAAAGAGACTTGGAGGCTAGAAATTGGAAGACGTCAGATGACGTTATGAACCGATCCTACATACATACATTCATTTCTTGCCTTTGATCACCTTCGTAGCTCAGAAGACTTCACTACAATGCGAGAGGATAAATCTAAAATATTTTGCTAAATATTTTCACGTATAATATGGAGTGAAAACAACTACACAAAAGCTTGATAGCTATCACTTCATAATAATAAAACTTGCTGGCTCCAGATAGCTGTTAAATATACCTACTGAGCAACGAATGAATGCTTCGAGAATGAATCCTAGTTGAGTGCCTTGAATACAGAATTCAGCAGCAATTAAAGTATTTGTGAAGATTAAATAGCCTAATATTCAATTGATTCGGGGAGACCTGAACTAGTTGGGTAAAGGGGCATGTTTGTACTGTTAACAGAAGTTTCACAGAAGAAGTTTTGTAGATAAACGTAAATATTTTTTTTCATAGCTTGGTTCATAAGAGAAGCCGATTGGTGGTACAAATACTGAGGCCTTCAGGCCTCGTTTACAGAGTTTATGTCCGTACACATCTACTCTCCATTGGTACTAAGTGAAGTAACCACTTGGTGAAAGACAGCAAACACTTTCAGTTTTCAGTTTATAACCATTTAAATCCATCATTTTTCGGTTTAAGTAAGTAATAAAAAAAACTCTGAACAGACAGAACTAAAAATGTGTTACCCGCATGTTCATCAACTTACTTCGATCGTAAAATATCATAAAACGCTCCATTACAGGAAGAATCTTGAAACTTTAAAATGATAAGTTGTTCCATTTTACTTATTAAGTAGTAATTACTGTACTCTACGTAAAATAAGAGTTACATAAATTACTGATATTTAATGCAGAAATGAATTGCATATTTGGACTATCGATCAAGGAGATGTAAAAAATTTCTTTTACATTGAACGAGGAACAACTAGGCACTGCGACTGATACAAATCACGGCTGGTCTGTCAATTCAGACAGCTCATGAGCTGAAACCACGATCACGAGCTGACCTAATGCCATCATTAACAATGATCGCTAGTGCACACGTGCGGGTGACTGCCTCAATGGAGAAGAGCACGATCGATCAGGCAGCTCATGAGATGCCACTATGCTCCACCAAGTGTATCCAATCGTGAACGGTTCATTGATGAGTCATCATTGTGACGAAGATCACTATAGTGAACGATTTTTCCAATTTCCTTTTTGTTCGTGTCAGCCTGAATCATTTATAAGTCTTGAATTTCTTAAAAGCCTTAAATCGGTCAAGGAAGGCTGAGACAACCGTATTTTTTAACCTTATTTAGACTCGTGGCCCTTGGTAAAATTGAATTGGAATGTGCTCAAGGTATATATATGCTTTCAAAAACATAGCTGTCATATAGGTAGACACATCTCTAACGACCTCAACAAGCTGTCTCAAAGTTGTGTGGCATTGGTTGAAGGAATAAAATACATTTTTGTGTTATTATGAATGAAATAATGCACGAGGAATATCAACTACATGTACCAGTATAAAAGTCTACAACTGTTTTGAAGTGGTTTTCAAACATGCCCGGAAAGAGAAAATACAATTTAAACCTACCCGTCCTCAATTTTCCTCTTTTTATCGTGTAACGTATTATCGAATAGTGTAAAGCTATAAGGGATTTTAAGAATCTCTACGAAGCCAGGTTTGACTAGGCTCTCAAATACTGTAGTAGAAGTCCAACTTTCGCGTCCGTTCCTCGTATTAGGGAGAACTTCCATCGAGTTTCTACCACTAACCCAAATTAAACTAAGCCTTTTCTTAAAACATTCATTTGCATGTATGGTCAATTTTCTACAAACTCAACGGAAAGTTCGTAATCAACTCATTCTTTGACAGAGATCAAATATTTGTCTGTTTACTTCAAAAGTAAGTAACGGAAGTTTATATCTTAATTGAATTTACCCACCACTAATCTCATTACCCAATTGTTCTCAACACTGAAATGTTATTATTTTACATGTAAACGAGTCATTCCAGCACCTTCCTCACTATCGTTTATTTAATCCACATCATCGTCACATTGCAGAACACAGATCCATTAAGCCCGCAGCAGGGAGTATTATGTCCAGCGTTTTCCTTCCTGTGTCCTTGCCTGGTCTCCCATGCCCTTCCGACCCCTGTCCCTTCGTTGTCGTTGACGGAGCCCATAGAGAAAGGGCAATCGGGCGTGACAAACCAGTCGCCTAATCACCCAGCTCAGACGCCGAGATTGTACACATACTCGAGTCCCAGGCATGTGGGCTTGGTGTCTCTAGATGCCACTCTCCTTGCATTGAGATCTGCTTTGCATAGATTGCCCCTAGTACACGTTGAGCGATCGAGCTGATATAAGCTCCAACCATTCTTGAGAAGCAGATATCTGCTTGGATAGAATATTATATTTGATAGAATATTGTATGTTACCATTATCCTTGAAAATTGAATAGATGTATAATTACGTAATTGAAATTATGAACTTCTACTGACATTGCAGTTTTCCTGGACAAAAAAAAACAGCGGAACCGGCTATATAATTAATACCGGGTGATATAAGCTCCAACTACTCTTGAGGGTTAGATATCTGCTTAGATATAATATTATACTGTTAAAATTTACATTGAAATTTGAATAGACGCATAATTACGTAATAAAAATGCTGAACTATTTCTGAAATTGCAGTTTTCCAGGGCGAAAAATCAGCGGGAAAAGTTATACAATTAATCGGTAATATTCTGATCAATGAGGTAAAAACAACGCAATACATTAAAGCTTTTCAAGGAAGAATCAAAACAACTTTTTTCATTCCATTGGAAAGATTTTATTGATACGAACTGGGTTTCAGCACTATGAGCCATCTCCACCTGAAAATGACCCAAAGGGTCCAAATCCGGATCATGTCAATAAAATATAACAATTTTAGTTAACTTTCGACCAAATAAAGCCTACAACCGCATTTTTAGGATTCCTAGAAAAAAATTATAGCATCCTAAATTGTCTTCGTTTGTGTATACCTATGACGGAGACTACATTTGATGCATCCAAAAATAAAAATGACGATTCTTTGCCTTGATATATTTTAAAGGAACCATTAGAATTTTTGAAGTTCAAAGTTGCTTGAAAATCAGCGTATATTTTTATTTGAGAAACGACATGATCACTAAATTACTGACACATGTTTTTGGTGACACTTAAGTCGGGTGTCCGTTTTTATGAGATTCATATCAACGGGATACAATTAACAGTGTCAAGATAAATTACTGCGATTCAAGCTTATGTCTATTCGCGCAAAACAAAGCTCAAATGAAAGGAAATTATGGGTTAATATCATTGACACGAATTCGTTTCCAGCCTAATTCATTTACTTTGCTACGCAATATGGAAGATTTGAATTAATGGCACCAATGAATTTCGTTACCAACGAGACGTATGCCAGTATTTTCCTCGATAAATCAATTAATTCTTTCGTGCTAACATATGTGCTACACTATCAGGCGGTAAAAATTCAATCCCCACAGATTTTTTCACAAAATCGTTGGCGTGACAAAGTAATATCGTTTAATTTGGAATCGGACTGCTCTTGTCACTCAAGAGAGTAGGAATTTAATAAGTCAGTCTGCTCCCGTATCGCGTTTTTCATCTGCAAACGTACCTGCTGGTTACGTAAATTCAATTTTGATGGTAAATGTGACTAATACGGCAAACGGTGCTCAATAAAAATACACTTTCAAGGGAAAATTACGTTATGTAGAAACATAAATCAAATCCAACGCGGATTGGAGCAATTATGCTTTGAAGCGCTGGTCCATGTATTTGACTTTTATTTATTTAATTCTGAAAATAAATATCGGACTGCAAAATCCTCATGGTTCAAAAATCTGAGATAGGATTTATCAACGTCATAAAAATAGTTGTTAATCTGAATAGAGGCAGTTTTGTGGAGGAATTGGACATTTTTACCTCAAAAATGTATTCCACAAATATGAAAGACTGTCTTAGAAAGTAAGTATGTAGTAATTCTAGTGCTTTCCTTTTTCAGCCGTGCATATATTTTTTCCGTAGTTTGACAATTAATAAGGCAATAAGTAAAGTAAATTTATTCTTTCGTCATTTCCCAATGAGTTTGTAGCGTAAAAAGGCGAAGGAAAGGCGAGCAAATAGTCTTTAGTGTGTAATTTGCACAGTACTGTAGCGGGGAATGGTTCAGAAAAATAGCCTAAACGGAAAGACCGAGAGAAGAGGATGCATGCGTTTCAGGTATGGCAGAGGAGGTGGATTTAGAAGCTGTAGTAAAGGGAAATTAGGACGAAAGGAAAGGTACTTGTCATGGCCGTTGAGGAGAGAAAATTGTCAGTGAAAATTGAGAGAAGGTGGTTAAAGAAGCTAATGAGAGGTGATGGTATGCTGCATTTCGCCACAGGAAGGAGGATACTGGGCAAATGTGGAACGAGATTATTGACATTATACGACTATGGTGAGAGGTCATATAACCTGATGATAAAAAAGGAGCTGTGCGTGCCACGAAGAGACTACGCCCTTTGGAAGGCGATGATGCGCGCGGACCCGCGAATCACTTCGAAAGAGTGGCCCTTCTTGCCCTTGGTGTCGAGGAACAAATAATCACAAAGAGGTATTGAGAGGGGAATGAGAATTTTTTTGAACCAAGTATCCGATTGAATTATTAAAGAACCAAATGGTGAATCTCGAATAGCCATACCAGAATATTATCGTGCCTCAGGAAGGAGAAAAGTTGCGGTTAAAGGCACGGATGTACGGCTCTACGGCTACTGGTGTACGAGCATCATGGCCGGCGACTCGACTCCTCAGTATGCATGACTCGCTGAATTATGATCAAGAACCGAAATGATCCAACAGACCCGACAGGGCCCAACTGACCACTGACCATTTGCGCATATCTCCGTCCCATTATATAGGAGAGCCGAGAGAAGAGGTTTTGGATAGGTAACAAACTGGGGTGGGGAAATTGAAAGAATAGTGAAAGGTTACACTTCCAAGACTTTAACTGGGCTATTCTGAGCTCTACCAGATAACAACAAACATATTCAAAGAGAAATGGATTTCTCTTTGAATATGTTTGTTGAATTTCAGCTTGCATGAGAATGCATGCTTAAGAAGTAAGGAAAAACACTTATTTCTATCTTGAAGAGATGTGATCTTAACCACCAACATCCAGGTCAACCAACAAAAGTAAGAAAGAACCAACAACCAACAAAATTAAGAACGGAGTCGAAGAACTTCATTTGCAAATGAATAGCACCTATCGGTTTCCCTACTTTAGTTCAAACCTGCCTCACCCAGCGGGCTATAAAAAAATGATTACAATCATTGATTGATTTCCTACGCAATAAGCAAATATTTCCGTTTTTGGTGTAGTGGGAGCTGAATAAATACCAAACAATTACTAAATATCTCTGCTTTTATTGGTCGATAGGAAAGTCTTTCTAAGTCCAAAGATAGACTGTAATACATTGCAAAATGGATATGTCATGCATTTCAGTGGATCTTATTTACCTAGCACACTATGAGCACCGTTAAAATGAAGACTCGCGGTTTGATAAAACGGACAGCTGGTATGAGAAAGGTTGTTGACCTAACAGGCATTATACAAGTATATTTCGAATCTTTTCTCGCCAGATGACATCTCTATTTGTTGGTATTTTTATTATCAAAACTAATTTGAACCATTGAACTCCCCTAGTGATGTAAACCATGGATTCACGTGAAGTTGAATGAAGTTTAGTTTATTAAATGAAAACCGTGCAATTTTTCCGCGTACAAGTTTACCTTCGACCCGAGTTTCAATGATAATGCATCATATTCAGGTAACCGTTATCATCTAACAATGATGCATCGAAACTCTCGACGAAAGCAACTATAAATATGTTGAAATGGACATGGTTTATTTTCATCCCTCCCCCAATTACGATAATGGCTCGGACGGCATTATCAAAAGTAGGAGCAGCATTTCTGAATCAGCTCAAAATTTAAACTCTTCTTCGGGTATAAAGTCGAGGCTTGCAAAGAAATAGTGCCACTCCTACTCTCCTGAAACAATAAGAAAAATTTAACAATGCTGCTATCCATATTCCGGCGTGAAAAGGACAGTCTCGCCTAACCTCTCTCTTATATCCCGCTTAAGCCTTGAAGGGGAACACAGAGCCATCCTCGACTCCACTCTGACCTTTTCCATCATTAAAAATTCACCACTCGCGCCCCGGCCTACGCAGTTTAGAGAAAGGGCTAAAACCGTGTCTGCTACATGGCGACTTGAATGTACATTTCATGCCTCTGGATTTCCCCTTCAAAGAGTCAATAGGGAGGTGTCACGGTTTCCGTATGAGCGGAGAAGGAAAAAGAAAGAACTATCAGGGAAGGGAGAGAATTTTGCCGCACGCGAGGGTGTTCGAGTGGGCGAGCATGTGTGGCAGGAAGCCTTGTCTAGGAAGCAATGGAGGAGGCATTTTGGGACGGGTATTGGAAACAGGGTGAGACGGGAGTCGGCCCTCAGACTAGGGTGAGGGTAGGGATAGGAGCGAATGGTTAGGGTGGAAAAAGCGATCCGGATAAAAGTGTCCAGGGTACAAAAAAGGTCAGAATGCGACGTTCACAGCCTCCACAAAATGACTAGTATGAGTTTTCTGGAGAAGGCCATGTGTTCGTCGCTCGCCTTTATATCGTGGCAGAAGACCAAGTGCTTCCTCTTGCAACTTCTTTGTTGCTTTTATTCCCCTTCTCCTTATTCTACGGCAGAGGAGAAGCCCAAGTTCAGAGACCACGAGTTTGGTCGGCGAGGAGACTCGATTTCCTAGGAAGTCTTATAACAGGAAGGGTACACAAAGATGTGAACGCCAAAGAGCAAAAAATGCCCCATTTCTTCAAGCACGAAAGGATAATTTTTCTGTTTATTATCACCCATGTCTCTTCCATTTATTCGCTGAGGTAGTTCTTCCACGCGTTGATGCCTTATATTTATTGGCTTCTCCTTGCCCTAATATTGCCTTGTGCATCATGTACGAAAAAGGCAATCACAGACATCCTCTCAAAACCAAATTTATTGAGATAAAAATTCAATCATCTGGCAAAACATTCACGCTGATGTGTAAAAGCAGACTTCATCGCCGCACTGGTGAAGATACCATTGCCTTTATCGAAGAGTAAATTATCTTCATCAACGAGAACGAATGAAAGAAAATAGATGAGGGAATAACCTAAACAATACCGTCTCTAAAAGCAAAAATTAAGCCATTTCGTAATCATCTCCTCGGTTATTATTTATTTAGTAATGAAATTTTTCCGATCATCTATTTGAAATAGGTTCAATTTATAATCTCTTCAGTTTATTTCAGAAATGAGCGATTATTACCCAATTTTCCATGATAGATTTTTCATTTACTATGGTAATATAAAATGATACCAAACCCCACAACACTTTTTAACCAAGTAAAACGTAAAAAATACAATTAATTTAAATCATTTTCGAATATTTTTAATAACATAGTTAAAAAGTATTTTATTCATGCTTTTGTCTTGATTCTTATTTTGAAAAAAAAAACATGTTTTTATGATGAATGGATAGCGGAAAACAAAAATCCTTAATAGCGCATAGTACAAGTTAGCATCCGTCCTGTGACGTAAACCACATGGGAAGATACCGAAAAATAAATTGCATTTATTTTAACATATCCCGATGATTCTTTGGCTTTCGAACGATGGAATACAGCATGATAACACGACGCATTTCCATGTTTGAATGCCGTCATATTCTTTTGACCACAGGCCCTCATGATGAGCATGGATCCAAATGCTACTAATTGCTCCGACACCCTAGGGGAACATTAACTGAGTCCGTTTGGTCGCGTTACTGATGACGACAGTTGCTGGTATTATCATTCAATTTGATGATATCCCTGAAAACGACCAGAATATTTGATCTGTAATAGAATGATTTCCAGACTGTTTACCCTCCCAGACATATGCTATGACGCATCGCAAAGACGAATCAATTAAGCGTTGAGTACAAAAAGAAAGCCACCCACTGAACGGTAATTATTAAACGCAAATGTCCCATCAATTAGAAAGAATACCCCAAACATTGCTCAACATCCAAATTGTTGGACTTTTGAGGCAGGATCACATTAAATATACGAATATGACGGAACTAAGATCGTATAAGGTTCGATCATCTGTCTTTAAAAATCAATCAAGGACTGTATTTCTCTATTTTTATAAAATTGACTGATGATTATAAACACATTTTAGCGTGTTAGATAGATAAAGAAGGTTCCAGTTCCCCCGATTCAGTAATCGTTTTCAATTTTTTTCAGTGTTGCGATCTCTTTTACTGCATTTGCTGAAACTCTTTACGATAAGTCAAAACTTCTATGAAGCCGTACTAATTTTTTAAATATAGTATGATTCAATACAATATAAAAGATATTACTGGTGGTAGTACTAGTTCTTTCACGACTTATTCTACTTCTTTCCATCTATTTCTCCTAACGCTAGTGGCCTTAGTGTATTGTTAAATAAACCTTCAAATTGGACAAGCTAGGTAATTATTTTCCCCCACGATATCAAGCAAATGGCAACTTAAAAGGTGAATGGTAGCTATATCTTGCATTTATTTGATATGATAAGTTGCAAATGATTGCTCTCTGCTTTTCATACTCAAGACTTCCTTATACTACTATTTACATTAAGATGGGAATCGCAACAAAGCACCCGCGTATCCATATAGACTTCCATTCATGACGACCTACGCTCGAATTTCGGCAGGAGCAGATCAATACTGAGTATCATGTGAAGACTCATTAAGTGTAGTTTGTCATTCGTCGGACAGAGGGTTAATCTGTAGACGGACTCCATTCTTTAGTGGCCGATACCGGCGCCAGGTTTCTTCCCACAGTTTTTCTTCCTCGAAATTGCTCTCAATCCACCCCGTTTACCTTTGCAAATGACTGAAGTTGTCCGTCTCAATCCGACATATACTCGCCACTCCACGCCAATGTGTTTCTATAGAGCGAATTTTGTGAACCTGTAGACGGCATTGGGTAAGATTGAAGGAGCAGTGTCGCACAATATTTTCCAAAATTTGTTTAAAAAAATCAATTCAATACTCTTTATATTTTCCCACGGTTCGAAATAGAATTCAATATAATTGCAAAATCATACGATAAGACCATATTGCTGCCGGCACCACCGAGAAGATCGAGAGAAATCTCTCGAAAGTCAACTTATGATCCAGATACACGTGCTGTAGAAAGACAGCCGACCACCAGCCTAAAACCAAAGGACAGGCTCCCACACACACTTTTCAATACAGTGAAACAACTTCACTGCACATGAGGCAAATCCTATATTGCAGAGGCACGTAAATCAATCATTTGTAGACTACGGGAATACGAACGGGCCTCCGAAAAGAAAGAGTTCCGGCTCTTCACCGTCGTTGAACGCGTAACGTCGGAGCCTGGCCACAGTGTTGAGTTCAATGATTCAATAATTTCATGCAACGAAAGACGCTACTTCCCAAGGCAGATCCGGGATTCCGGTGAAGTCGATAAGTACCCGAACAATTACAACCGGTAGGACGGCTATAACCTGCCAAGTGCATGGAAGTCATCAGACCAGAAAGCAAGGGCAACCGGACAGCCAATCAGAAAGACCCATTGGACGGGACCTGACTTCAAAAGATGATACGACAATCTCCATCAGCACTTCAGAACTGAAGTCACCACCAGCATGGATTGAGAAACAGTAGACACAAAAGACAACCCTGGGAAATAACACTCAAAGGAACTAAATACCTGAGAAAAGATACTTGAAGAACTAAACGCCATGGAAACCTTTCTGTAATCGGACCTTAACAACGTTCATTCGTGGTGTCAGGAGTGTGGGTTAGAATTAAATATAAGCATATGCACCACAGTTCACTTCCTGCAAAAGTCATCACACAAATGCCATACCTATACTGCTGGTGGAGTAAACATAAAATTTTCAGATACAGTAAAATATTTTGGCATTACCTTAACTTCTGATATATCATGGGGACACACTTATAAAACATATGTGGCACAGCATTTACGAAATTAGGTTTTGTTAAGCGTTAAATAGGAAGGTCCTCGGATGAAAAAGTAAAAGAGAGATGCTACTTCGCTCTGATTAGACCACACTTCGAATACGCCGCGAGTATTTGGAACCATAAAAAAATTTTGGAATTATAAAAGTCTAACCAAAAAACTAATTAAATACAAAGAAAAGCAGCGCGCTTCGTTAAATCTGCTACTACTAGCGAACATATAGTGTCTCACAACTTTTAGAGAGATTAAGGTGGGAGCCCCTGGAGACTCGGAGGCCAAACGCAAGGCTTAGGTTGCTAGAGAAATTCAGAAGTGGTGTGTTTCAGAGCGACATAGAGAATATAATCATGATGCCTCACTAAATATCTAGGTCTGGCAGAAGTGATAAAATAAGAGAGATACACTGCCGAATAGTTCAAAAACTCGTTCTTTTCGCGCACAATAAGCAACCACAATAAAAATTGAGCTCCACTAAATACACCCCCATTATACATGTCACCATTTCACCTCCCAAATACTCACATCTTTTCACGGCTGGTGACCTAACATCCCCTGCCACACGCCCATGCGGCGGCTCGTGGGGTATTATGTACATGTAGATATAGAAACCTTCGTATAAGCCAAGTGATAAATATTTTGTGACCATATTGGATATACTGCGTCTTCAGTCCAATAAACGCCAACATGCTAAGTAATACAATATTTGGATCTCGACATTGTCTGAAAGGGAATCGAGGGGAAGAAAATTAAGAGAAGGAGGAGGTGGGCAACAAGAAAAGCAGTCTTTGTTTAGTGCAACTTCTGCCATCGGAAGACGTCGTCAGTCTCCATCACTTGATTCTCCGTAAGCCGATGCCGGGAACGCGATAAGGAAATGGTAGGTCGGGTCAAAGAAAGTTTATAAAAGGTGGAGGGAGGAAAGAATGGGGAGGGGAGTGGGGATGGCAGAGGGTGGCGGCATTTCGGGGGTCTTGAGGATGACGCGTGCGAAGGAGAATTTGGCACGCGCAGTCGGGAGAAAGGAAAATGAGGAAATTCACTATGAAAAGAGAGATGAAGGATGGAGGAGACGGGAGGAAGGCAGAAGCGAATATACCGGAGAGGGAGAAAAAGAGAAGTCGTTAGCAATACGCTTGCTACACTCTTTGGAGCCAGCAAAGCAACATGCGGAATTAAACCCCGAGGGTGAATTTCGCGGAGAATTATTATTCTTTTAATTTTCTGGTTATTTTTTCCCTTTCTTTCCTCTTCCAAATCCCTTATCAACTGCCTCAAACAACCCGAGCCTCTTTTGTGCACGCTTGTTCCTTTCCATTTTTTCTCTTTTGCTCTTTATCCCCGCTTCATTCACCGCTCTATCTGTTCGCTTTGAAAGAATGCTCCAATATCTTTACCCGCGGCTCTATGGCCATAGAGGAAGAGAAATGAAGGGAGAACCTCAAGTAAATTGAGCAGCCTGGATTTTCGGGGTGCGCCTTGGCCCCGTCTCCTGTTTCGGCTAAAGCAGTGGAGAGAGGAAACAACGGCCATGGCGCTATTGTAAGCATGGCTCTCTTTCCCCAGAGATGATTCGCCCTCTTTCATCTCTCGAATTGTTTCCTCCAAAATGGAAAAATAGGGGACAATAGATGAGAAAATAGGTGAAGAAGACGACTAAAAATGTTTAACAGACCAGATACAGCGAATGAAACGCCGCTTGGAACCGTTCGGTGTAATGGTAGGTGTAGTAAGTCCTTGATATGTGTCATTTCAATTTACGTCTGACTCGATGTTTCATCCATGCTGACACGATACGTCGGTAAATTTTTCCCCGTTTAATTCTGATAAAATAATAATAATTATATCATAGTAATTTATTGCTTCCCTTTAGTACAGTATTTTTCAACACATTTTAAACAATAGATAGAAGCTTTATGTTACCCCAAAGATAAATACCTGTGTGGGGGTAACCAAAAGTTACCGTGTAAAATGGAAATTTAACAAAATAATATATGTACCAGGTTTACATCAGCGCTACTCTACATAATATCACTATTTATAAAGCTGTTTCTGGCTAAAGAAACAATTTCATGAGAACTATTGAAAATTATTTCAATATCATCCAATTTGAAGAGCAATATTTTAACTTGTCTTAAAAACAACATAACCTTTTTTCCATTTTTACATGCTGTGAAAGTAGGTTAAAGATTTTAGGTGCTAAATAAACAGAACTTCTTTGGAATGTGGTAATATATGGCCTCGGGGGCAAAGCATTGGATTGAATACTAAAGTCCGTTTGTATTGTCTTGCCACTATGCCATGCAAATTACCACTCCGCATGTAAAAATTTTTCAATACTTTATGCATAAATAAATAGCGTAAAGGCAAACTTTTCTGCTAGCGAAAAAGTGGAAGAGTATATAAATATACCGAATATGCATCTGCACGCGTTTTTTGATAACTGAGACGTAATCATTCTATCTGGAATAGCTATTTCTTCATATATAAAGGCAAAAAACTAATTTCGAAATTTACGCCTTGATTTATCTTGGGATTAAATCGGTCACAAATATCTGGAGCCGTTTTACGTTGTTTCGACACACGACATACTCTCCTTCTACACGCATCTCCGATGTAAATCGAGAACTTACTCCATGACCTTTCAAAAACAACTTTCCCCCAAAACTTTGGAAATAAATCAGGTTGTTTACCGATTTTGAGTACACCGGGAATAGCCACGGACAACTTTACAGGGTCACCAACATTGCACAAATGTGTAAAATTCCACAGAGAAATATCATCCACCTTGACCGGGACTTGAACCTGATCCCTCAATTTCCGGCCGAGTGCTTCGGAAATCGAGTACCGGTCATGGTGGATGATTTTTCCTCAGCGGAATGTCGCACATTTGAGGTGGTGAAATCTGGAAGACACTTTTTACAAAGCTATTAGCCATTTGATAGTGATTTTGCAACAGTTTAAGAAAAAAGCTTGTTTTTTATTCATAACTTAAATATTTTATGACATGAAATCAAAGTAGGCGTTCACCACATGCAAGTTTGAGCTGATATGATCACAACTGCGTTAGTAAGACCGCCCTTAAATAACACCTATCACTGTAGCTTTTTATAGTACTAGCTGTTTTCCATCAGCCTAACCAATTTTTAGATCCTATGCTGTTGACTGAGAAAGATTTACGAAATGCTTCATAGTTAGATGATTCTATGTTCCACTCATCTATCAACGAACGAATATTCTATGCCTTTTTTTAAGAAGCTTCCTGAGTCAGCCGAAAGAAAGGTAAAGAAAAACATCAGCAAAGGAATATTGAAGAGCCGATTATTTTCTATTTTCAACGAACTACAAGTGTATATTCTATTTGGTGATAAATCATATGCAATATAAAAATAATGTAAGGAGTACAACAAATAATTGTTGAAGTTGAGGCGTTGAAATTATAGTTATGACCCTCCGAATCTGTGAGTGTTATCCGCAATAACTTCAATGCCAATTGAATGAAAATTAACGTGATAACATTTGGAATCTGAAAGAGCAAGATAGGTTATGGAACAGCGGCAATAATTTAAAATATCTGCTCACAACCAATTTTGATAATGAGTTCGTAAATTTTTCAACCACGACCTCCTAACCAGGCCAATGTTAAGATGAGAAGCTAATCTGTCTTGAGATGCCCTGAGGTGGGATCGCAGAATAACTCTTCAATGGTTCAAGGTTATTCGCCTTGAATACACTTGTATGCACGTTTATACCGAGAGCAAAATTGCTAAGGGGATTTGCCACCCCAGTTGCCATGAATACTTTATTAGTGTAAAGAGTAAGGAATTGAGATTAAGTAGAAATAAAAAACGGCAAAAGGGGCGTAACATAGGAGAGAATGTTGAAGGTGATTTGAAAAATCAGGGAAAACTGTGTCTTATCAGCAGTAGGACCGGTGAAGTTTTAAAAGTTGAGGTAATAACGTCAAAATGATGCGATGAAAATTGTTTGATAGTGAGACGCCAGTGATTAGGTTCACAAAAAAGGTAGGTTTTTGCAAGCGTCGACGAGAGACTTCTAAATATTTCTTCGTTAAATTGCACAAGATTTCTTTTCAACCATGTTTGTAGTATCTTAAACTATGATGTAATGCTTACTAATTTTGTCAAAAAATTCATCTAATTAGAAAAAATAGGAGGTAGATATCTTCATTTACTAGAGAAGCTTGCATCATTGTGGGACAGAAAATTATGACAATGATCCCGCAGTAAGCACACATTAGCAGAAAGCAGAATTACATTCGTTCGAATGTATGAACAATAGACATTAACCTATAAATCTCATAATATAGGTACATTAACTTTTATCGGCGACTACGCTAAATTAAGTTCCCATGTTTGGTTTAGAATAAAACAGGGAGTTATAGGACGATGCTTAATACCTAGATAGCTGTTCACTTATTTGGGAAATACGTGAGAAATGCCTCATGTGACAGCGTAGAAGACTGCAAGCAAAAAAACATTCTGCGCCAACATTGAATATTTAAAGGCCACTGTATAAATTTGGTGAAGCAACAGATGACGAAAATGTGCCAAAAACTTAAGTAGAAGCTTATCATGAGACAAATTGGAAGGATGATTATCCAGTGAAGGAATATGTTGAAAAAGTTGAGCAAGAGAATGATGTTGGGCACCTTAGCAATTTTTGGGAAAGATTCGAAGATGAAGGAAGAGATATAAAAATGTATTGATGCGGAAAATAATATCGTTTAAGGCATTTGGAGCATATCAAAGAGAGAATGAATGTCAAAGGGATCAAATACATTTTTGAAAAAAGTATATTTTTGTCCATTATATTGGAAAGCAGTAAAGCTTAGCTATGTCTGCTAAGTATATAAGACTGGGCCATAAATGGAGCACTATTCCTTTGTTGACCATAGTAGGAAAATGGATGAGAATATAATGAGGAAGGAGTATCGATCGAGTAAAAAAATGAAGTCATTCTGAGAGGAGAGAAATTTGAGCAAAAGAATTCCTTCACCGATCTTGGAATTACTCTCACGTGGGATGGAAGTAGTACAACGGACGTCAAGCGGAGATTAACTCAAGGTAAGAGGGCGTTCATGGGACAACTGTTGAGCTCAAAGACGATAGGATTAGAAACTAGGAAGCACTATGTGAAAACATTCGTGTGGAGCGTGGCACTATATGGATTGGAAGCATGGACCATTGGAATAACTGACCAGAAAAGACCAGAAGCCTTCAAAACCTGGTACTGGAGGAGGATTCTAGGAGAAGGTAAAATGGACAGATATAATAAGAAATGATGAAATGTACCGAAGAGTAGACGCGGAAGGAGCATATGGAATAACTTATAGAAAAGAATAACCAGATAGATTGGACACACCCTGAGGCAAAATGTGTTTTTGTAGAACATAATTGAAGGTAAATAGAGGAAAAAGTCCCCAGAGTAAGACCCAGGAATAAGTTCATGGACCAAATAAAGAAGAAAGTACATAGGAAGAGATACCAGGAGGTAAGGGAACTAGCATTAAATAGGGAAGGGGGGAGGGCTGCAGTCAAACAATATTAGAACTGAAAGACCAAAGATGATGAGCATCATAGTAATTTCTTCACATGACTCTTAATGCAAACCGTTCTTGTTTTCCTCCAAAACTCCAGATATCAGCGTCGCTTCCGTGGAAAACTATTCGAAACAGGGGTAAAAAAAAAGATTTGTTCTTACTAAAGTAGTGAATGCAGTTTTCTGCCATGACACGCAGAAGTTGGAAATTAATAGTGCACTCAAATTTGGAAGCGCAAGGGTCGACATTACCCCCACACTCTTTGCCATTGCTTCCAGTTGCCCCATCACTGCCTCCAGGCAGTCTCTACGCGGCCTCAAATGAAAACTTTTTGTTTGGTTCTATCGATCTGTCAGCACAGCAGAAATTAATTTAAGCTCCTCTCTCGGCTGGGACATTTAATTGTCTTTCCTGAACATATTGAGCGATCCCAGCAGCCCCGAGGCCAAATGGAAGTTGTCCTCTGCGTCCCTTCTGCTCGTGAGACCACCCCTACCCTCCATTCTAGTTCCCCTGTCTGTCGCTTCCTTCCTTGGTGTCGCTGCAGCCCATCCTCGTTGTCGCGCGCTGCCCTTAACGCACGCGGCCTTAGCCATGACACTTTTGACACGGCATTGGGCAATAAAGCGGGAGATCAAGAAAATCTATAACTCGTCCAGATTAGAACATGAAAGCACTTCCGTTGAATTGCTGTATTTTTTTACCCTGAACTCAGAGAACACCTTGAGCTCCGAATGAACCAACTGTCCCCGTCAACATGTTGACTTGTAGGGGAGGCTCATCGAATTTTTTAACTCGATACATGTTTCATTTTGACCCCTCTGTTATTTCTCCCCTTCCAAACATCCCTGAGGTGCCTTACAGAGTAATAAGTAGATTTTGTCCATAGCTTGCTCGCAATAAAATTCTTCCAAAAATTATACTCCACAAATTCCCAGTCTACTCCCGTCACTGATTCATAAAATTATTAGACCTTTCTTCCAGTTTTTTATTGCATTGCAAATAATAAAGCATCCAATTAGTACAACCAACTGAGCCATTGAGATCGCCAAAAAGCTGGGTGAACTGTTTTATAATTACTATTTCATGAGTACATTTTTCTACTGCTTTTTATCCTTTGAATATATTGTTGACACAGTCTGTGAAATCATTCGTGTGGAGCGCAGCGCACTCTGGATTGAAAGCATGGGCCATTGGAAAAACTAGCCAGAATAGACTAGAAGCCTTCGAAACCTGGTACTGGAGGAGGATGCTGATGATAAAATGGACGGACAAAATAAAAAAATATAAAGTGTACAGAAGAGTAGAAGAGGAAGGACCATATGAAACAGCATACCGAAAAGAAGAACAAGAAGGATTGGACACACCATGAGACAAATGGGTTTGTGAGGAGCATAATTGAAGGCAAAATAGAGGTTAATGTCCCCAAAGGAAGACATAGGAATAAGTTTATGGACCAAATAAAGAGGAAAGCAGATAGGAAGAGATACAGGAGGTAAGAGAACTAGCATTAGATAGGGAAGGGTGGAGGGCTGTAGTCAACCAATCTTAGGATTGAACGACCAATGAATGAAACCTTGAGCTGCCCTTAACGCAATAAAACCTATGTCTATGGAACATACGAACATGTTCCATAAACATGGGTTATATAAATATAACATGTTTCAGGTAAAAGTCTACTACTACGATACCCGCGGTTTAAGTGTACTTTGAATATTCCTGTCGGTGTAATTACTTTTTCATTCAACGATAAGTCATTGATTCTCAGAGAGGTTGAGCGCAGAACACCATTCTTTCGTGTATTCTAATTTTATTCGCGTTTAATATCACCGAGGAAAAAATAACCCTGGGTGCGTTGACTGCTTCTATGTTAAACACCTCAGCAATCACCGTTAAGACACTTCCTGATAAGGAACACCACCAGATATATCAGGCACGGCATCAGAAACACCTACTTAATAATTCACGATGCGACCATGGTCTCCTTAACAGTGATTGAACATTTTTAAGGACCCGCATTTTTTTATTCAATACACTGTTGTCGTAAATAGTCTCAGCTTTATAATATTCGGCTGACATTTTAAAAAAATTTATGAAGCTGAATATCTCTAATTTAATTTTTTTCAATTTTTGTAGTGTGTTATTTATTAGACTATCTCTTAGTTGACGTATTCATTAATGATGGAAAAACGTATAAAAACAGGTTTTAATGCCGTGCAAAAACTACGAGAGTTTTTGAGCAAACATTTTTTCAAGAAATTTACAAAACTTAATAATATGTCAGATATAACATAGTAAAGGGTAATGAAGGTGTACTTAGGAAAAACTTACACTAGTGCAACATCTATTTACAAGCATATATCGGTTTAAAAAATGGAAATTTTGTGACTATATCACTAGTTTTTGGAAATAGTTCAAGATTTTTTTCATAAATTTACGGGTTTAGTGCCAGCGTGCACATTTTACTTGTCGAGTATTTATGATTGGGGTGCGCGTGATGCTAACAAGCTATGAACTCAATTTATGCGAAATCTTTAAACCTGAGGCTAACCGAATTACATACTTTTCATCCGGATATTTAATTTTACTTTACCTATTCATCTAGTTAATGATACATATTTGTTTTTCTCGCTTGAGATTTCCATATGTTCTCCCATTCATCGAGTTCTTTTCGAGGTCTTTGCATCTTAGGGCCCTAATTCATCTTCCCTATCTTAAAAAGAAGTCTCGCCATTTCTCTTTTTTTATAATACTCGCTTTCCATTCTCACTAGTACGTAGGTCACTTCGCAACTCAAGGGCGCTATTGCTTTTCATTTTTTCAGGTCATGCGCACTATTTGGTAACGTACTTCAAAATATAGCGTCTAATAGCGCAAATAATAAATTTGAATGTAAATGACGTCAAAAGATGTTTTTTCGAGTGGATATGAATTTACGCATAATATTAATGATCAGGAAACTAGGTTCTGTACCCCAGGTTTATATTAGCAAATATAGGTATTCACCAATTCATACACCTGTCAGGATATCTTAATGAAACATTTTTAGATAGGTTTTCTGGATTATACTAAGTAGTTAACGACAGCAATAACGTCGTTTCTGCATTATAAAATCAGATTTGCAGGCTTTTACTCAATTGGCCTTAGGTTTATATATACTCACATGCGCTCTTAAATTAGACGAAGTGTGAATAAGCATAGAAAGTAACGGAGTGCACTCCGTAACTAGGTTTTACGATATTTTTTTCTCAAAAAAATTACAAAAACTCAGATCATTTTGGATGTATGAAGTTTCCCTAGAATTAAGCAATTTTATACGACAAGAGCTTCTTATGGTGCGTTGGCATTAATAGGAAAAATACTTCCTACAGTTTGATTGTATTCAATTGGCAAACTTGTCAAGATCATAATGTCATCTTTTATGCTTTATGATGACGTTACTAATTGATAAAATTTAATTGCAAACTCTGGACACTGGGAACAAGCAAAACATGATGAACGCATGAGAACAATTGTGTCTGCTGAAAAGAGGAAAGCAGATATCTCCTCACAGCTACCGGAGCAAAGCTAGAAACGGTTACTTTTTTGAATTAATTTTCTCATCTAATGCAACTCAACACCTCATATTTTAGAAAAGTCTCGTTTTAGATACAAATTTCTCGGTATTTGCATTTTTCCAAATTTCTTACCTTATCGCATATCGCATAAATTTTTTCAGTCTTTACTTTCCATTCCTCTCGCGTCTGCAGAAATGTTTCTTCTCGCGCAGGGGTGAAATTTGACGACAGGAGGATGAAACAAGTGTCTCTCTCTTTTAATGCATCTTTATCTATTCAATGCAAACTTTTCGCTTCTTCTCCCCCCCTCTCACCCGCTCGCTTTTCTTCCAAACTTCCAAGCATTCATTTTTTCCCCCTTCCTCTCACCCGACCCGGACTCCTCCCCCTCAGCCTCTCTTCCCATACCCTTCGTACATCTCGCGTTGTATCTCCCGCACAAGAAAAAAGTTTTTTTTCCCTCCTCCTTTCCAGTTTTCCACCGAGTCATTTTGACAGCCGTATATCAAACGCTTTATATTCCATATTTTCCAAGTTCCTCCTTCGTTTTTTCATCCATTTTGTATGCGCTCTTACTCTGTTATCCACAAATGTCAGATGGCTGATACCCTGTTCTGACTAGGCATAGGCGCATACTTTGTTTTTCCGAGACATATATTCTTCTCTGTCGAACAAGCGCTAACAGGCATTGTGACGAAATGGGAAACATCATTCTGTGCCGAGTCCGAAAGAATATTTTCCTCTCGTGGTTCGCCAAGGATTTTTACCATTATTCCAATGTAAAGATCCTTTTGTTGAAGAGGGGACCATAGTGATAATGGTATTTTCCTGGTAAACCTCCAGCATTTTCTACTAACAAGATATGAAATTTTACCACAGAATACGGATAATTAATAGTATGGCCATGCCTACTCGCGTATTCGTGCGAATTTGCAAAGACTACTGCCTTTGTCCGTCCAAGATAATTGCGCAGTTTAAAAAAGCAATTTAGCTAAGACATATATGAAAAGTAAGGATTTATATGAGCTATGAAAATATATATGAAAAGTAAGTTAACACGTTATTGTAAAATACCCAAAGACCATCATAAATTCTTCCGTCACCTGATTGCAAAACAAAAACGGTATATTATCTGATTTGCTACGCTTATAACTCTCATCTGCGCTAATATGTTGGATATAGTATGGTGTATTGTGAGTAGAGCAATTCCAGAGTTTTAAAATAACGACGAAACTATCAAAACGAACGCATGTCAAGATGCCAATGTGGAAGAAAGTTTGGCTGTCGTGCTTATTCAATCATAGAGATTGACGAAAATATTGCCAATAATTGAAAGTTAACTGAAATCGTTCAAGATATGTTACTCTCGCTCATTCATTCGCTCGTATTTTCATTAAAGATGGATGGCAAAAATCCATCGACAAAAGCAATAATTACACGTTGTATAAAACTGTGAGACAATATATTTATAACCCCAACTAATATTAACTAATGCGTCAAACACGGAATCTAAATTTTAGATACCACAATAAATAAGACTCTTTTTACATGCACCTTCTTTATTATGGACAACATAGGTATAGTGTTTGCACAAATAACTCTTTCTGGACGTTAAATAACTCGAAACATTCCGAACAAAGTTGCTCAAAAATTTCCCAGCATAATTGGAGAAAAGTTTAAGTATATCATACCTTACATATTCACCAAGTTGCCTGTCGATGATTCAATTTCAAGGAAAATATTATTATCACAAGTTACACTAATGCGGCATCAATATGGTTTTTTCGAATAATGCGACTAGTTTATCTTGATCTACTTGAGCAAACTTAACTAAACAAAAGTATGAAAGTTATTGTTATTAGTTATGCTACGATCACTTAACATAGATCGTGCTATTATCTCGTCAACGGCTTCAAGGAATAAGTTGATTCAAAGGAATATATGAAAACGAAATACGGCCGGGAATACATAGGTTCGTAACAAGTAATCACTCTTTGATATATAAACTATTAGGCCATTAATAGAGCAATGGCGTTATTTAACACTACATCCTTAACACAGTATGGAACTGAAATAAATTGAAGCGTATGCTTGATAATTAATTAATTCTTCTTCTGCCAATGTTTTTCGCGTTACTTGCTTAACATAGAAAACACATGCACTGATCAAGAGACATGACACAAGGAATAATAATCTCCAAAAGCGGCCTTGATCATAAGTAAATACTTCTTGTATACCGTTTAAATTCAAGCACATTTTTAAAAATAATCTACAGTCAATTTTACGTCCTTAGTTGTATTGATTTTTCTTTCTCCTTGCTTCTTAGTTGCATGTCCCGTCGACAGAACATAATTTTAATATGAGTTCAAATAAAATAAATATAATATATAAATGACATTATGAAGAAAATAAAAAATTCGAATTTTCCGAGACGGAATCATAGAGCCTAAGGGTTCATATTGGACCCAGCTCGAATTATCCATTCAAATTGACTTTCCCTCACTTGATCAGGGGAAATAAAAAAATGGCAGGTCGGAGAGTGACACATGATGTAGCCCAGCCGAGGTGCCCCCAGGGGGAATTTATTGTTAGGCCGGCATGGGAGAGGAGTGAAAAATTTTTTCAGGAAATTTTACCATTCAATCAGAAAAGAAAAATTCGGACGCAAACCCATTCCGACCTCGGTTACGACGATTCTGTAAAGCATTTTTTATCCAATATGTAAACTCAGGCAGCGCAGGGAGCAGAGATTGTGTTGTGACATTTGGGGAAAGTATGAATGAACATGGCGGAGCGGATAAAATTTCACACCGGGAATTCACTGGACTTAAACGACATTAATTCCAAATCGTATCGTGAAGGGAAATTCTTGTCGTAATATGCGAAGAATGTTTTGTAACATTATTTATAAGAGTTAATCTAAGATTGAAAAAAATTTTAATTTTGTTACGCATGATTTTAGATGTGCAGTTTGGAATCGAGTAATCCGATGTGAATTGATGTGTCACAGTCTGAGTTCAGTCTGCGAACGAATTAAATAATTATTGTTAATCGATAAGTGTTCAGTAGTACCTGACTCTAACTTTTCGGCTCGTACCCGTTATGGAGTTTTAGTGTAAAAATAATTACTCTCGGTGTAAACATGAAACTCGAAATCGGTATGACTTCGCATTCATCGATAGGAAAGGTGGAATTCCTCATATTTCTTGAAAGTTACACGTTGAACAAGCTCGTTTGACGTCAAGTGAAGCGGAGTTTGAGACAAGAAAGTGTTCATGATAAGAATGCAATTGTTGAGTTCGAGGAAAAAAGGGTATGTTAACAAAGAATTAGGACAAATCAAACAAAGCTCAGGGTCATGGACTATTAGGAAGTTCGAACAGATGTTTAAGAAATGTTAAAATTGAAAAAGGAACTTTGGTTCAATTATAACTTTCCTTGGTGACAGTAAATGATCTTGTATTTTAAGGACGCGTCACTTAAATTCGGATGAATTAACATAAAATATAGTAATCTATCTTGATGTGGTTGCAAAGCACTGAACAATTTCAAATTCTTCATTTTTGCACCAAGAAATTGTATCATGGTAAAATAGTATTATTTTTTAGTTATGGCATGGAAAAGGTTGATGGCTCAGAATTAGGACGCGATTTTTCTAGTGAACTACATCACGTTTTTAATGCAATGCAGTATTATACTGTTATATGATTCAACTATTAGATGTACTATAATAGTTATTGCATACTAGAGACCATGCACTTCACGCCTCACTAGCTCACAAAGCATTGTTATTTGTGTCACATAAAAGTCCCCTTCATGTTTCTATCTCTATAAACATCGTAGATCGCACATTAAGCAATTTTGCATAGAATAACTTGTCTTGGGAAGATATTTTTAGGTGGTATTTCAGTTAGAAGCTGATTTATTAAACAACAGCTGGCTACTAGCTCTCTACATTGTAACGGCAGATTCTTCGTTTGATGATTTTGTTGCGTGATAAACGCAAAGGCGAATCTATCCCGAAGTTGTTTATTTGTTTTTTTTTTAAGATTTGGTTTTGTTTATATGCTTTGTTATGAGGTGGTGCATTCTAAGTGTAAGGTGTGTGATTTGAGGAAGTGATGAGATATTGACCCCAAAATTTTTTGTGAGGACGTTGTACTATCACACGAGTAGTTTGTCTCGCGTGGACATTTTGTGTGGAAATTACGCTCGTCAGCTGAAAATCAGGTGATGCAGATGTCTAGTCAACTAAAACGGGTAGTCGCGAGGAACGTCCTGCCGCTGGGCGAGCTAGGAACACCCTGTATGCTGACCAGCCAACGAGCGTCCACCCGTCACCATATGTGCCGACTTTCCAGTAAAAAGAGCGTAAGAGGAAATTTCCTCGACATTCCCGGCTATCGCCACAAAGACTGCAACTTTGACTTGACTTGCACCAACCAAAGCGTACCTACAAGTTTGTTTAAATCTCTGTGCAACTGTTCATTTTTTTCTCTAGGCGCTCCACGCTTCCAACTTTCAATTGCCTCATTATAATGTTATTTTCAATAACGCTGAACGTAGGTCATACTTAATTAACTATACACCCTCAGGCGTCACTACGTGGAAGTATTTTATACTTGAATCCATATCAAATATTGGTGGAAAAGTACAAGGATTGTTTTAATATGGATTCAAGTAGGTAATCCTTTTTGTATTTTTTTGCTTTATTTCATCTCAATTGTTAAGTCTATAGACCCTACGAACCCATATAACTGATGAAGAGCTTTGCCACGTAGTTTTGATCGTCATGAGTGAAAATTATGTCTTAATCTATGCGTTTTCTAAAACCATTTCCCGATTTTGTCAATAAACATGCTAATTGTGATAAATACTCCCACGCCCTCTTCTTTTGCTGGAAACCTATCACCTTCCTCTCCCCAGTCATCCAACCCAAACTTGCTCGCCAGACGTCGCCTCACCCTGAGATATCCTACTTTTTCTTTGATTGCTTGACCGCCGCGGCGTGTTCGCAAAGGAAAAATTACAAAATGTAAGCATGGACTACATTAGCCGTAGGGGGTAATAGGAGCAAAGTCGGTAAACTATTAATGAATGGAAAGCCATTACAAAGATGGGGTGAGCTGTTACGGCTAGACAATTAAAATAAAACAAAGAAAACCTCCAAAAGCCGTAAACAATTGGAATCCTTCAGAAAACACCAAACTTACTGTGTTGGTATGGGAAACCACAGCAGCAAACCACAGTAAGTAAAACTGATAAGACGTGTTTATTTACAATCTGTCGACTGTATTTGCATTTGAATTTGCCGCCTTTCATCACTAGGCGGCCCCACAACCCAAAAAGTTGTTTGTGCACGGAATTCTAAACAAAAGTTTCTGGCGAAGAGTCAACAATCCATATTGTATATTCATGACCGAGGCAATTACTTCCATAAGAATTAATGTAATTCCAAGTGCGTACATCGTACTGGACACTCCAGAATACATACAAAGACGCATTTCATATAGAAAAAATATAGTATATATTGCTAAAAATAACAACAAATCAATATAAGTTTAATGTAAAAGACTGATATATGGAAACGGGACATGGTATATGGAAGACGGCGAGTAGGGGAGAGAGATTTTTTATTTTATTTAACTTTATCTTTACTACCCCGAATACAACGCATTTGGTCATTTATGTCGGGTTAATGATAAAAGCAATGAACGAAACACAAACGCCCATGATGTGAGTGGTGATATTTTACCTAGACAGGATTCTAACCCGTGATCTTCCGGTTTCCAAGGCGAGGTTTAGCTGAGAGATGCGCACACATTATTGTATGGCAGGGGAATTCCCTTTTTAAGGACATCAGGAATAAAGTCACTATTTTGGGTCCATTCCAGTTTTGTCCTTTTGGCACTACGATCAGGTTCAGAGTCAGTGGACCATGTCGGGTCAAAAATCTATTCAAAGAGGTCTGTTTCTGCCAAACATCGTATACTGAGCAGGTGAACGCGTGGGTCGCCCTTTGTTTTCGCAAAATTAGCAGCGAGATCACGTGAGACACGCCGACGAAGTACAAGGCAACCGACGATAACTGAGACCCGAGGTATTACTGTATTTTGATTGTAAATTATATTCACGTGCGTGGTGAACACGCCGAAGGCACGTAGGGAATACGCCATTCCGTTGGTGATCCCGCATTAATGTAAACATAAATTCCAGATCACAGGACAGTTGGTGGGAATTACGAGGCTAACAGCTCGTAAATGACTTTAAGGGTGGCCCTTAAAAACATGGAAACACGGGTAAGACACTCATAGATTTTCAATGGCTAGGTCGCACAATATTTCTCAACAGGGAGTGGTCGACCGAGATGACGGGGTGTCTGGTTGAGGATAACAGGGAAAAGAGAACGTAAAGGGAGGGAGAAAGAGCGTGAAAATGAGTTTATTACTACAGTTATACACAGCTGAATAGGTCAACTTTACTTTGTTCACATTTAAATATTATTATGCACTAAATTAATGCAATAACTTGATGCATTTTACTGATGTTTAGTTACATTTCATTTAATATAAACAAATCAGTAGAAATCGAGGAGTGTGTTGTACAAAAACTTTGGATATACGAGGGCCGTTCAAAAAGTAATGATAAAAACGCTCTACAGAAAAAAATATTTGTTTTACTTCTAAATCTAAATGCTCTGTTTCGAAGTAACCCCCCTCGGATCTAATGTACTCCTGTCATCATTCCTGCCACTTTTTAAACACGAACGCCAGATCATCTCTCTCGAGCTCCTTGCAACGCGCCTTCAAGGCTTCGATGACCTCGTGATTGGTCTTGAATTTCCGTCCCCTGAGCATAAAATTGACTCCGGGGAACAGCCAAAAGTTACAAGGGGCCAAATCTGAACTGCACGGTTGGTGGGGCACAGTCGCGATTTCGATAGCATTCAAAAAATCTAGTGCAGTGTGAGCGACGTGGGACTATGCATGCATGGCGTGACACAATGTTGCCTTTGCTCCGGTGTGTGCAGGCGCGGAACCCATCTGCAAGACGTGTCGCATGGCCAAATTGAAAATGCGCTGCCAACTGAAATGTGTAGACATGTGGCAAACTCCCTAATAGTAATTTGTTGTTGTTCGCGAACGATAGCGGCAGCTGTATTCTTTTCAACCTCGGAGCGCTACGTTGAAGAAGGCCCCTCGCGCAGCTCATCGGCAATGCACACTCTCGTCGACGCTTGTAACCACTTGTAGAAGATCGCCTAGTTTGTAACATCTTCATCATACACCGTAGCTAATAATTCATGCGCGTCTTTTCGGTTCTTCCGAGTTTCACTAAAAATTTCTCGTTACAATATTGCTCTAACTTTTCATCCATGCTGGACATGGTAGGCGAATATCTAACAGGTTACGCGATCGTCACATACGTCCATTCACTGCACTGATCGACTTGAAACTGGTCGTTATAGATGGCTAAAGGAATTAGCTAGACGATGGTATGCAGTATTGTTCCTCTTCACAACAAATTTTCCCTCAAGATCTCTACTATCATTACTTTTTTAACAGCCCTCGAACATAGACACTCGTCACTTTTCGACTGCAAGGCTGTTTTTGTGGACTTACCTCAATCTTACTATTTTGCAGTCTAGTTGAAGGGAGCGCTAATCGTGAGTTATTGAGGACTTATTAGAATAAATCAACAAGTAAACAAAAAAATTCTTGGGTCACATTCACTTAAGTGTATCGGTCTACACGGAGGAAATCATCATGTATGTAGCAGTATAATTGACGTGTGAGTTTTAGTAAAAAAATTCCCATCAATCAAATCACTGTTTAGAATTGGATTCACGGCGCGGAATAAGCAATCTAAGCTACAATATAATGTAAATACGTCTTTTTTTCTTCATATTACCTTGATATTCACAAAAACCATTTTAATAATATAAAAATGTATTACGTAGCATTTTGGAGAAAATATGACTTATGTAGTACAATTATTTTGCAATTTATGTCAAGTTTCATTAAGCTACGAGTGAAAATGGCATTAGAATGCTAAATAAACCAAATAGGTGACATTCACGTATGAGTAACAAGTAGAAATTTGTGTGAAAAGTCTCACACAAGTCTGCAGGTGAGTAGTAATCGCTCCAACCTTGTTACGAAGGAAGATGCCATGCATGCAGAAATACAAATTGAGATATCTCCCCGCTTGTGACATCCATGAGAGTACAAAGTTAAGTGAGCAGCGGGTGTGACTTCCACGAAAAAACCACCTTTCAAGAGCATCGCAAGTCCCACTCAATTCATCACTATATCGCACAGGTCCATACGTCGACTTTAATTCCCTACAATCGCTTTATACAGAAGATAGGCAAGGAATAACTACTACGATCCGGTAATTAGTCGCCGAAGAACTCAGTCTTCGTCTCGTAACTCTTTCGTCACTCCGTTAATTCCGCTGAAGGCTTTCATTATGGGGGCGCAGAAGAATGAAAGACTGAGAAAGGTTAGTGGTCGAGTGACGTTGAACTCAAGGCAGGGAGTGAGAACGGAAAAGATAAGAAGGGCAGAGGGATTGAGAAGAGACGAGGGCGGATAAGGAGAAGGCATTACTGGAAATTTAAAAAGCTGAGCAAAAGATCTTTAGGCGACAGGAAATTTTCAGATGGATTTTTGAGACAATTTGATCAACATTTTCCTCCAGCCATAACAAATCCCATGTTCAACTTTTACTTTAAATCGAGTAGACAGACGATGAAAATACCAATATGTCATTATGTATAAGATATTGTGATCGTAGATACTACCTTGACCAGACTGGTCATCTTAATCATACACAATATCGTTCATATTCAAGCCATCGACATGACTTTTCACGCGATCCGCTTAAACCGGCATCTAAATAAAGGCATTTCTGCGAGATGAAGAAAGGTAATTTTGATTTTAAGTTAAAAAACATACAGCCAACACACTGTAATATCTGCTACGCTACAAATGAGTCTCTGTAGAGCATTTTCGTCATAATTAAATATAGTGACTTTGGAGCAAATCCCTTGCAAAAAGTTCTCTATTTCCTAGCAATTATCTACGAATGTATTGCAATAAATGATCGATACTTGAATTTTACCGGAAAGAGAGGGTGGTTTTCTTTACTATGAAGCCAAAGTCATCGAATCATATAAATATATCAAAATTTCGTAAAATGCGGATTTTAATATGGTCTGTACCATGCCTGATGAAATTGTAATGAATAAGTGACTATTATATGATTGGTACAATTTCCGTGGACTAAACCTTTAACAACCAATTATGGTACTCATAAGTCTTCTAAAGCCTAACTATAACTAATAAGACTAACCCCCAACATGACTTTTGCTTCGTCACAACTCACTCTTTAAGGCTTATCATTCCTTGAGTTTTACCTTGTGTCATTCTTCTTGTTCCAAAATTTTAAGTGTTATTTCAACCATTTTCCTCTCTAATATTTCTCAGCCTTTCAACATTTTCTGCAATTTCATTCGCTACCTCGTCTGAATAATCCCAACTTATCCTTCAACTTTCCTCAAGGCCTGAGTTCATCGTTCGTTTTCCTCACTGCCGATCAAAACATCTCCATTCTTCTCTGCACATCTCAAAAGACTTGTGAAACGCGATATGGGTGCTGAGTGAATGCTTTATAATGGTAAAGGTACGATTATTGGCATCGTTTGACGAACGATATGACTCGACTCGAATATTGGAGTTATAATGTCGCACTGCCGTAGCCAAAGCGATTTGAAGTAGGCGCGCATGAGACGAAGGAATGAGCGAGCGTGGTGCTTTCCTGGAAGGAGAGGGAATACAGAGAGAGATACCCTTTTGAGGAAAGCGAAGAGGATGAAAGAAAAAAGGGCGAGGGAACAAGCATTTCGGGTGAGACTTCTGCTTCGCATTATCAACACACTCGTGCTTTCTCACCCCTCACTCCGTCCTTCTGTCGCCATCCCATCTCCGGCCATGAATTTCAATTTGTCGTCGTGGACTATTTTAGAAGAGGGATGCAGCTACGCGTCCTGTACCGAACATAGGTCCTGCGGCACTCTTGGGAGAAACTTTTTGTCCAAATTGAGTCTCTTTTGCCAATACCTCTCTTGGTTACTCAGAGCTTGGTTACTTCATGACCGAACAAATGAATCTTCTCTCAGACAGGCGTGGAAGGTGAAGGCGGGTTTTTTCCCTTACTACTGTCTGTGACTGTCTGTTTGTTGCTCCATCACGCAAGAACTACAGAACCGATTGAGCAGAAATTTGGCATGCATATAGATAATACATCAGTTTGTAACATTGACTATATTTAAAAGTCCTTAAGTCCCCCGAAGACGGTGGTCCGTGTTAAAATTTGGGTTCGGTGCAGTGGTTTAATTATTGCTTTTTAAAACTACTTTTAGTCCAGAAGGCTGAGATTTTTAAATAATTTTTTATCTAATTTTTTCAATTGATTTTCTTTTACGCTTCGAATTTGTCTGAAAATCATGTTTTTAGCTGAAAAATCTCACATTTTTCTCTGAAATCAGCAATATCATATTTACTTGACAACCAGCGAGTTGATTTCCACAGGGTATTCACTCCAAAACATTTCTGCTCTGAAGTTTTCGACACTGAAATCAAAATTGCACATATCACGTCGTTTCTCGCCTTTTGTGCGCGGACTTTAACTAGACAGTTAACAATTAACAGATAACTCATCCCACGTGTTTCATTCCTTTGTAATTGCCTTCGTCTAATGAATATTGGACATATGCTTGGACTAATTTGGATGATCTTCACAATGTTTACGTTAGTTTAAATAATGATATTTACTTTACTGTTAGAAGGGGTAGATAAGATATAAATATATTTCATTTTCCTCTGAAAAATGGTTCGCATAGCTCTTCAATCAATGGATAACCGTTTCTCACCGTCGAAAGTTATCCCATATCATTATTGTGAGCTTCGAAGCCGCAATTTAACCTCTATTTCAGTCATGTTACATCATCATATCAATCCATCCTTGTCTACAGTCAATATTAGCAAGGGCATTTACAGAATTAGCGCAATGACGCAGAATGGTCCACGCATAGAAGACAAAAAACAAGTAAAAAAGTCTGATGACAGCTGGTAACACAAGCCAGGAAGTAATGACGTATTTTAGTAAAGAATTTATACACATATGGATCCAGTTTTCAAACTACTGTTTGAGAAATAAATCCTAATATGCATAAAGTAGAAAGGCTGGACAATAACAGCAACATAGCAAGTGATTAGGAGCAGCGGGGGCTTTGCGTTACCAAAGAATGATGAAGATCAATTGGACCGAGAGAATTACTATAGAAGATGCCCAATGAAGAGTTGGAGAAAATAGAAATACAATGAAAACTCAGTGAAGAAGAAGAAGAGAAAATTGTTGGACAAGTATTGCGGAACAACTTGCCACAGAGAAAATACAGGAAGAAGGAAAAAATGGGAACAATTTTTGGAGAAGACCGAGAATGGAATATGTCAAGCAGATAAAGGAGGAAGTCAAAAAAATAATTATGCAGAAAATAAATATGAAGCGGTAGAAAGAAAGGTGAGTAGAAGGAATAGAGCTATCACAAAACTATCTTAGAATTGATGACTACAGATGATGGTCAGTATTATGACACATAGCATTTAAAGGTATATCGGAGCTGACCGTGCACTAACTTTAACGTTGTCAACCGCTGATGGTCACACACTAATGTGAAATTTACAGCAAAAGACATCTTTCGCCTTGACTTGGATTCGGACTCAGACCCCTTGATTCTGCGCCCAGAGCTTCAACCAATCAGGCTACCCAGGCTTTTTCTTTCACCGAGAATAGTTGACAGAGAACGGTTTTAACCCAAAATATATACATATAAATTACACCTTGAGTTCAAAATACTTGCTAAAATTTTCGTATTACATTACTTACGTTCATTGGAGAGGAGAGCAACTGGATTCCTTCACCTATCTCGGAGGTACCAATAAGTGGGACGGAAGAAGTACAACGGATATCAAACGGAAAATACCCCAAGCTAAGAAGGTGTTAATGGGAAAAATACAACTGCTGTGCTGGAAGAGAATTGAACTATGAACCAGGAAACAGTATGTGAAAACATCCGTACGGAGCGCTCTATGGATCGGAAGCATGGACCACTGGAAAAGATGACCAGAAAAGACTAGAAACCTTCGAAACCTGGTGCTGGAGGAGGATTCTAACGGTAAAATGGACGGACAAAATAAGAAATGATGAAGGGTACAGAAGAATAGAATAGGAAAGGACCATATGGAACACCATAGAGAAAAGAAGAACCAGATGGATTGGACACATCCTAAGACACAATGGGCTTGTGAGGAACATAATTGAAGGTAAAATAGAGGGAAAAGTCCCCAGAGGGAGACCCAGGAATAATTTTCTGCACCAAATAAAGAGGAAAGTACATAGGAAGAGATACCAGGAGGTAAGGGAACTAGCACGAAATAGGGAAGGGTGGTGGGCTGCAGTCAACCAATCTTAGGATTGAACGACCAATAATGAATACGTTCTAAAAATCTATCTTCCATTTCTGTAAAAATTAGTCTCGTAACACGCATATAATTACAGAGATGGTTTCCCGAGTTCTAAATTGAGACCTAACCAAAAATTTCGCCTCCCTTGCTCGGATGTGTCTAGCCTTTTGGTCTCTTGGCCTAGTCCCTGAGTACGCCAGGCAGACTCCGCGCCACATGTCTCGAAGCGAGGAGAGACACACATGAGGGTAATCTGACCCTAGGGTGGGAGGAGGAAGAGGAGAAGGGGCATTTGGGGGGGGGGGGAGAGGGGCGGGTGGGCCTTCAGGAAGGGGCGAAGGTTTGGTCGCAAAGAAGAAGAAGGTGAGGGTGAGTTATGGGTTTGGGCTGCGCTGTTTCCAACGAGACCGTGAAGACACGGTTGACTGGCGCGGGCAAAGCCTTTGGGGGAGACTAATCTCAAACATATTGCGTTGGCCCTTCATGGGACAAGAGACGAGGAGCGAGCGAACATCCTCTTCCTGGCCCGATTTGTTCCTTTACTTTTTCTTCCCTGGCATCACCCCTTGGGACCCGTCGTGGGAGTTTATTCAAGAAAGGGTAGCCGTGAGAATGGCGCATACCTTCCCTCGAGTCACTCGCCATATAAGACTGGCATGTCCAACATGTGCGTACTTAATTTGGAACTTGACGCGGCACAAGACAAAACCACTACATTAGACGACCATTGGACATTTATCTAGCATCTTTTAAAGGCAACATTCTTTTATATTTATTTGTACCGGGAGCAAAATATGCGGAAGTGTTACATGCTTAACTCCGTAAAGTGAATTTCCGCACTACTTAAATACATTAGAACCATAGATTGAAAAAATTTAATTTCAGCATCATGGCAACGATACCAAGTGTTGAAACCTCGGTCAGCACGCATTTAAAGATTGTGGATATTTAATGCAGAGTTTCTATTTTACCGTTATGGAGAGGACAAAATGGTTAATTGAAAAAGGATCAAAAATAAGCCTCTTTAGAAGACTGATGCAAAATGTCTGCAATTAAAATTAATATTGTACATATCGTTCAGAAGAAGATCCTATAAATCTTATAATATTGAAGATAAAATGGCCAATCAGACAGTGGGTAAGAAAGTGGATATTTTGGTTGAATGGATTCGTTCACCTACGTACAAAATAATTTCACATGTTATGAATAATTTATATACACTTATATAGCCACAGCACAGTCATATAATTATCGGATATCATGGTGGCCGACAGCAATGGATCTCACGAAACACTCACGCCAGATGCGTAAAAAATAATGACAAACGTTTGCATTATTCACTGTCGCGATTACTCACAGAAAAAGATGCTAGCAGGTGTATTATGCTCCGGGTAACGCTTAATCCATACCTGAAAAGAAACAAAAATAATTTTAACCGTTAGGATTGACATGAATATAGAGCTGATAGAAATGTTAATTTCACCCAAAAAGTATGAATCTGTTTACCTCAAATCAATTTAACTCCTGTAGATGAGGTTGTCACGTTAACAAAAGCATTGTGTAATATCCAAAATATAAGTTAAGTTCTTTCAATATTATTAGCATTAGCCTTTCCAATGCGTCACTGTATCGGAGTGGGTTGCCACACAAGTACGGATTGAATCGAGCTACCGCACCCTGTTTCATAATTTTCCTAAACTGACGTGTATACATTACATTCATAGCCACCACAGCTTTACCACCACACCAAAACATATTGCTCACTTAAGAGGCTATTTAAAATCAAACAGATTGCCTTTAGACTTCGGGAGAGCTAGTAATAAACATTGATCTTGTAATATAAGCATAAAAGTCCACATATTTAAGTGTATAATTATAATCTAGTGAATAATATATGTCAAATAAGGAAAATAAAATCTCTCCTATCGCTCTTAAGTTTCGTTGTACTACTGCGATATTCTCTATTTCCAGTTTGTAACCGGTATGGCTTGAGATGGTAAGCATTTACATCTTCTTTTAAAAAATACTGAGAAGTAGCACCTTGTTTTACCCATTTCCGACCACCGTAGCCATATGGCTACATCCTGGCGCGTGAGTGTATGACGGTAGGACGGGACGGTAGGAGGAACCGCGTACTTCAACGCAATTAACTGGTCAACACTGCGTCGCTCAAGGTCATAATCACCAAAATATTTGGCATGGGTACTTTAGGTGATGATAAAAGTAAAATAACAAAAATTCAAAAATCGCGAACAAAAATTTTTCCGGGTGGAAATAGATTTAGTTGGTAGGAGCGCTAGTTGTGAATAATTGACAGCACAATCTTAAAACTTTTCAAATTAGTAAAAAAAGTAATTGTTGGACCACACTTGACCCAAGCACCAAAATAAATTTTTACGTTGGAAATAACAATACGTGTTATAGTATTTATGCAGCAAGGGTTTAAGTTTTGAAAAAAATCATCTCAATTTAAGCGTTGTTATGACTTAGGTTTACGTGACAAAATTCGAAGTTTAAGCGAAAATCGTTAGAAAATGCACATATTTTAATCGGCCTTGACATTTTTTAGTAATGAATATAATAAAATAGTAGGTTTCCAAGTTCAGGAGAAAATCTGTACATATATCATTGAATAATTTTAAAATATACGTTAATTGTGATAAGGCTATAAGTTAAAATAACATTAAATTAAAGAGAAACCTAATCGGTGATATCGAATATTTCCGATTTTATCAATACATATTTCTTAAAAGTATCCAGGCAGAATTGTACATAAGCTAAAACGGTTAATGGAACGGAATCAGAAATTCAAGATAAAATCGTAAGAAAATTCGCGATTTTAAATCAGCTACGACAATTCTTAGTAGCGATTATAATACCATGGTTAACATTTTCTATATACAGGAGAAAATCCGTACATATATCTTAAATTAATTTTTAAAGATACGTCGATGGTGATAAGGCTAGAAGTTGAAATGGCATATAAGGTAGTGCGAGCGAAATAGTTCCCTAATAATAATAAATACTATATTCACACTATAATTTTTAATTTCATCAGCTGTGAGACACGTTTAAAAAAATGATTTATTAACTTTGCAATAAAATAGTTATAAATATCAGAAGATTTAAGTAATCAAACGAAAATATCAAAATAAGTCTTTCACTAGACTCATTTTTTTCATGCGGAACGTTTGAAACTCCATCAAAAAGGAAGGTTTATTGTGATCCCGAAGAATTTACTGCGGTGACAATATGATTAATTTTTAAAAATAGTTGAGAAAACACACAAACTACACACTGTTGTTTTTTTACGAGACGTAGATGTTAGAAAATGCTCTTTTTTAGAATAAGGTCTCTCTGGAGTGCATACACATACCATTTCCCATGAAAAAAGGGCTGGTAATCTTTGACAAATATCTCGGAAAGTAATGTGGTAAGGAGGACAAGAGAATGAATTTTTGGTGTCAATGGAAAGGGGAAATATTTTTTTCTTTAAAATGAGACCAAAGTCATTGATTTCTAGGTACGTAAAATGATATTTCGCTCAAACTACCTTAATTACCAAGAAACCTAATCAGTTACATAAATATTTTTCGCTTTTATCACTTAAAGGTAATCATAGTAAATTCATATTACCATTAATCATTCATATTACTTAAAAGTATTCATGCAGAACTGTATATAAAAACAAAATACGCTCCGGCCACCTTACGGTTAAAGGAACCTAATGGAGGAAATTCGTGGGGGAGGCTGGGTTCGAGAGTTCTGGGAGGGAGCAGTTAAGGGCGTGGGTGTGACGTCAAGACCCTGTCCGTGTTACAGTCGCGCGGCCGAGTGAAGATGGCGGATGGGCAGGGGTGTGCGTTGGAGCGGTGACCCTGAAAATATCCACCTAACCCTTCTCCATCCACCCCTGCCTTCATCACCTCCCCACAGCTTCAATCACAATCGCTTTTTTCTCCTCCACCACTCCCCCCTCCTCTTTTAGACGGCTGCCCATACCGTTACACCCTCCTCCATTTACCCGTCCTGAAGGCAGAAACTCAATGAACGTAAAGAAATTAACGTAAGTCATCGACTTACGTCGAAAATGCGAACTAAGTGAGACGGAAACCGAAACGACGAAAAACGGAACCAGAAGCGAATGTATCACAAGAATAACCTACGTTTTAATGGAGAAACGAAAATGTTGAATGCTTTTCATACTAATGAAGAGGCGATCAGTTCACGAAGGAAGTTTTATCGTATTCTACTTTTTTTAAATGCATTTGAAAAGTTGTTCCAAAATTTAGCCTAAATCATTTCCTGACGGCTCTTTCTGGCAGGGACTTAACATTGTATAAGACATAAATTAGAATGACAGAAAATGAGAATATACTGTACTTGAGAACACTGCGGTACTTTAGTTTTACGTGCGATCTCAATTGCATTCTTATTCAACCGGTGAGACGTAAAATAGACTATTCTTTTATTCTAGCTGTTGGCTATTTTATTCTAGCGGTTGAGATAAAGAATTTTATGTTAAAACCCGGTCCCAACTAGGGTTTTACATGACCAATTGAAGCACAAAACTCCTTCCGTCGAAGTTTAATTGTTGATTCTTCGACGTGTCAAGTATAGAGAAGGATAATACCGACGTAAAGTTTCTCTCTAAAATTCAGCATCTACCCTCAAACCCTTTTCCTAAATACACAACCGATAAAGCAATGATGACAAAAATTGACCCTTGATATAGGTCACCACACCTAACTGCCAACCGAAACAGTAATTTTTGTTCATATTCTCATGTTATCTATTCACTATGTCACCGACGTCGGCTCGTAAGCTACGTCATCTCCAGGCGCCATATCTAGGAAGGACTCAACCTCGACGGTGCGGTGGACATGACGTCACAGTATCGACAGGTCTAAACGTTTAAAGCACACAATTCAAATTAAAAAAAAATGTGGCATAAAACTTACGTCATAGCATTTTCGAAAATTCAGAGATTTTTTGAAAACGGTCCAAATGCGACGTTTCGATTTAATTGATATTTCAAAAATTTACACATTTTTTTACCATGAGTTTCAAACCAAGTAGTCTCGAGTTCACCAAAATTATACAAAATGATCCTTTCCTACGTTTGAATTCGTGAAAAGTTTCTTGAATAAATTACGGAAACATTTTTAAAACCTTTCGTCTAAGGTAAAAATATTCTGTCTCAAGTCGAAAATTGTGATATACATTGACGTGACGAAAGCACTCGTTGATGAAGAGATTCAATATAATCATGGAAAAGGAAGCCTCTGGAACCTTTCCAGTACATTTCCTTATTTAACAATCATATTATCACAATGATATTCATCATGTTTTACCTAATACAATTGCCTCTAAGAATAAGTTTTTTTTAACCGTAGTCTGTTATACTTGAATGCCTATTCCGTCCTATCAATAATGGCGCACTTTGGGTTTAATAAAATTAATGATCGGTGACTATAAATTTCTTATACACATTAATAGTGATCAAAATTTGTAGGTATGTTATTGTGCTATTTGAAGATTAACTTTTAGCATAAAAATGATGAAAAAATTATTTAAATTTCCCAAAATTACAGTTTTTTTAACTTAAGTCTTTCATTTGAGCATTTTTTTTCCGACTTATTTTCTACGATTCGGACGGATTTCATAATGCTGAAGTATTTTCACTTATAATTTCAAGTCTACAATTTCAAATTCCGAATATTCTGCCCTCCGATATCTCATAAGAAGGAGGTTTTCTTCCGAGTAGCTGATTTCGTCTACAGTGGTTGTCTCCATCTGTTTCTGAACCTCGGTTCTTGGTCCTTGGTCTCCTTGCGTCGCCCCTTCTTGAACTCATCCATCAGTCTCACCCTTCCCTTCCTTCTCTCTTCTCCTCGTCAACTAATCCATCAAGAGCTGTTCTTATATTCTCCTTCCCTCTTACTTCATCCTCAATCCACAGAATCTTTCTACTTCCAATGATGTTTCGGAGTATTTTGTTATGTATTTCTTTTTTTATTTTCAAATAATGTTTTATTATTGCTTGCATATTTATCAAGTTTACAAAATTATTTACAGCTTTTTTAGCAAATAAATTCGATGGTTTCGGGCATGAATATACATTGTGGATTCTCGACTCATCGCCAAAAACTGTTGCCCAGAATACCGGAAACAAACAACTTTTTCGATTCGCGGTCACCGTCTAGTGATGAAAGACGGGAGTTCAAATGTAAATACAGTCTACAGATCGTAAATAATTATGTTTTAACGGTTTTACTTACCAGTAATCACAATGCAGTAGATAAAAATATAGTACAACACGCGGTACGTATTTACACTCTTTCTTAATATTGTCCGGTTCACTGATATATTTAATTCTTCTACAAATGTACTATTAACTTCTTAGCACTTCGTGAATATCGTTCAATGGCAATTAAATAAAAATACGAGGTGAAAAAGTAGAATGAGTTAGAAGACGGATACAAGTACTAAAAGGATTTCAAAACCAAGATCCGGCAATATCATCTACGGAGAAATTGTGCCAATAACTATCATTTTAATACCAAATAAAAGAGAGATTCCTGAACCTACTCCGAGGCCACATGAATAGTAGGTAACATTAACATCCACCTCAATCTATCCAAATCATACCTTCTGATTCCTAAGGCCCTCAACAGGTAATAAACCGAAAAAGGTAAATTAATAGTAAAAGATCCACACAGCAGAGAAAAGACTCACGACGGAAGTTTCATATGCCTATTACACACTTTCTGTATTTATTTCCTCTCTAGCATTTACAAAGTAAATGTTAGGTCTCAAAAATAGTCAGCTATCATTCACAACATCAAATAGTTCATTTCTTTCAATCGTTATTGAATATTCACCACAGTCTCACCTTAACAACAATTAACAACGGCTATTTTCGATTCGACTGGGAAGACTCTATTCTAAGTGGCGCTAAGGACTGAGTGACATAAATGTGGAAATTCAGGCAACACATTACCTAGGTAACGATTCCAAACATTTAAATCCATAATATATATTCATGGTTTCGGGCTTCAAATTTCCTCCAAAAATATTTTGTGAAAATTTATTATAAACCATCAAAATAACTAGGTAATTTCTTCACAGTTTTATTTTGAACGACCAGTTTCATCACATTGGCAAAATCTTAAGGTCTCTTCTACCGAAGATGTCGCCTCATCGATGAAACTGGTCACTCATAATGAAACAGTGTGAAAAAATTAACAACTCATATTGAATTTTCTCCTTTCTTGCACATACACTTATCGCTGATACGTCGACAGTGCTAGCAGAAACTCATTTCCTTGTAAATAATTTGAAATGGTAGTCCACAGATCTTTGGGTCAACTCTACTTATGCAACTCAGCACTTTTGGAAGCATATTTTCCTTATAATTCCAAAGGAATCGATTAAGGAAAATGAATGCGGATATACATTCGTAGTGTACGTCATTTATTCCTCCATACAAGGATCCCGATTTCTCACCGTATCTGTGCAAATGTATATAAATCTATTGGTGTCTGTCAGTTACTATTTGCATATAAACGGCTAATCGATTGAGCCAAAATTTGGATTACAGATACCAATTGTATTTGGTTTAACTACAGGTCTATCTCTGTTTTGAAAGTTCTACATCCACATCTACATCTACATACCACCCTGCAAGCCACGGCATGGGCGTGTGGCAGTGAGTGTTGGGGAGTCCAACATGTAAGGGTTAAAATTGACTTTCAAGTTTATCACACGTTTGTAGGGGATTTCACATTTATTACGAGGCCCCCATAAAATTGATCAATTGAAAGCACTGAATTTAGTGAAGAGGTAATCATTTTTGCCTTAATAAGTTTATTAAAATGATGACACTGGGTTTGAATTCTTCACTATCGGGTGGATGAAAAAATAAAAATAAAATTCTTGCAATCGAATTTGTCACACGTTTCGTGTTTGCTTGAAAATTATGTTTTTTAATGCCTAAAACTTCAATTTTCCTCTGATTTCAACAGTACTGTATATCCTTGTCAACCTGAGGGACTTAGGTTGGAAAATTTCAACCGGAGATTTTATGGCTCGGGTACATTTCATTATATGCCACGTATTAGCAAATATTAGTGATACTTCCGCTGTGGAACTTTTTCCCATTCTTCATTAGCGCTTAATTTCCTTAACACGATATTACCATTAAGCTCGTCTCAAGGGTCCTTATTGATAGGGCCCATCGGTATATCGCTAACTACCTAGAATTGAACACATTGCTTGAGACTTGAGGCTACTCCTCTTAAACCTTAAGTCCTAGCGCTCAAGCGGTTGGTCGGGATTCCTACGGGCTCTAAGTACAGTAACCACTTATTTCTATTTCGTCTCGGAAAGAAGTAATGATCTGTTAATCTAGAAACTTTGCGCGCAAGTACACAAAAGTTATCAAAAAAATTTATATAAAAATATGCATGGCGTTCGTCACTTTTGAACAAACCCGATTGACCGTAAATTATTCATTTTTCTATCGTGCACAATAAGGAGAGCTTTTGACTTGTTCTTGTTTCATAAAGTGTTTACTTATTCAGCCCCGAAAAGGTCAGAGATATCCCATTCAAATTAATTTTTAAAGTTAACTTTTCCACTTGTGGCTTTAGTTTTTTGCGAATTTAAATTATAAAGAATCATTGCATAAGTTTAGTTGCTAACTGTCAGTTTTACTCTTAAAAGCAATATCAGAAAATGAGCTCTCGGAGACTAAACGTGCAATTAACATTCGGGAGAAAATTTAAGAACATGAATGGGAAGTAAATTTCTCAGCTGCATACTTAACACTACTAGGCATATAATTTCTCAATATATTCCTCCCGTTGAGTGTCCACGGGTAACTCAATAAACAATGAAAGTCAACTTGGGCGTAATTTGAGCTTAAATTGTTTTTCGGGCGAAATTCACGAAGACACAGCAGTCGAGAGAAAATAATTAAATATCCTGATGTTTCACACTCTTTAACTTATTAGTAATGACCAACTAGTTACCAATTTGTTTCTATTGAGTAATATAATCATTAATAACAGGAAATGTGAATTGTAATTTTTAAAAATATTATTGTCACCATCATACGGTATGTTACAATGAAGTTTGGTTATGATATTACGTTGTATCGCCATAAATAGTGTTTCAATAAAGATAAAACCAACTCACCATGATACCTTGAAATGTGAGGTTTATTAATAACTACAATTCAGAGCTCATCCAAAAAGAAATCTGTCGAAATAAACGACTATATCTAATTATGTTAGGTGAACCCGAATAATTGCAATCTCATGGGATCTTTTTAGGTAAGTTGTGACATTAAATTACTTTCCACCCCATATTCAATCATTTGCATTTACTCAAAAACATTGCACTAACTTTTGAATTGAAAATATTGCAAGGTGTAAGCCCCAAATGTATCGTAATCATCAAACTACGAGTTATGTATGGTCTTGATTAGGCCCGACATTTTTTTGGACTAGTAGATTTTTAGTAGATTTAGTAGATTTAGACTACATCGGTATATGTGAGTAACCCATCCGTCTAGTGAAAATGGTCACGTGACTTGTAACTTGTAGACTTGCAGCTCTGAGAAACAGCTCCCTGGTATCAAGATATGTTTGGGTGTTCAATATGAGAATGGAGCATCTGACACAGATAAAAGACCTGTCTCGTTGAACACGTGATCGAGGATGATTGGGTCACAACACACCGCGTCGGCTTTATGACGCATGACGTCTAATATCCGGATTATTAAATGAATGCTTGTTACCCGAGAAGAGCCGGAACAAAATAATGTTAATTTAATTTCAGCACAGAGAGCAAGCAGTTTATTAAAAATGCTTTCAAAAGTAAATACTCGTAAGGGTTATTTACTGAAAAAAATAGGATACACCTTTAGTTAGAATTATTTGAATTATATTTATAAATGTGCCCCAAAATTTATGGTATTAGGTAAATTGAAAACAGTAAGTGCTATAAGGTTCTAATTCAACCATTAGTTTCCGTAACTTAAATAAAACTATGTATACTCCACTATAGGTTTAATAACACTGTTATTGTTAACAGTGTTATTAAACTTATAGTGAAGTATACAAAGTTTTATTTAAGTTACTATGAATTACTTCCACAAAGTCAAGTCTGGAACCATTTCCTTTGTGATTAGTTTCCGTATTGACAAAACATAAAAAGGGTAACCTTCGGAGGTAGTTTTGAGCACTAAATGACAAACGTTCGGCTAAAACTCAGAATTTACCCAGAAAAAAATACAGGGATTAATCAATTAAAACCAATGTTGTCACTATTAAACAGTAGCAATTTTGCGATACTTAAATGTTGAAATTAATTCCGTATTTACTCACACTGAGCAAGAAGTTTTTTCTTCTTCTTCGAGCTTCGAGTTCCGAGCGGCTAATGAAGTCAATAAAATGAAGCCTGGGTTAAATAATATTGAAAAAAGGCTAACATAAAAATCTTTCGGGTGGATAGGAAATTTGCTTCCTTCGTGGTGAAAGGTTAATGCCAAGTGGCAGGGGACTGAAAGGCGGTTCAACGGAAGAGAAGAAATGCAAGTATGGAGAACGACACAGGAGGCTGATGAAAAATTCGAGGGAAAAATAGGAGGGTCGGGATGTTTTTAAAAGGGTGGCCCCGTGAGAATAGGGTGTGCGATGAGCTCGGGGGGGCGTGAAGAGGAGAGGGTAAGGGGTCGGTGGTAGGGGTTTGCGAGGGAAGGGGGGAAAGACGGATGTTCCATCGCCCCAGGGGAACCATACGGACGTGGTGACATTTTGATGAAAATTTTGACACACAGGAAGGCCCAGCGTATGGAGGAAAGGGAGTCTCTCTCTATACCCTCGCTTTTAACACGGACATGCATATTGGATTAACCGCATTCATGGTTATTATCACCGGAGCTAATTTATAAAAGAAAAAAAGGAAGATGAGAATATTTGTTATCCGTATTTGCAAAAACTAAATGCGATTTCAGAGAGAGAGGTCGCGCGGAGGAAGCTTTCATTTTTAAATTGTTTTCGAACCCTGTTCTTCGGTTGCAAAAAATACATAAAAGAGAAAAGATAATCCATGAGACCCTGAAGTTTTGTGCAAACGGTTGGATGGATTAAAAAAAAATGCTTGAAACCCGGCACCAACCACGAGTTTAATTATTTTCTTGTTTTTGCTCATGTTATCGTTATGTAAATTCTGGTGTGAAATACAGGCTGGACGATATGAGTTATCAGCGTCGAACGCAGTGCTAGGTTATTTAATAATGCATGAATAACAATTTCCATGGGTGTTACATTCCCAGAGGAGACGTAAATTTAATTAGATATTATTATAAATTAAGGATGTCACTGGAATTCGCGCTGTCATTATAATGCTAACCATTTACGAGTGGCAAAATTTGCTCATGGTCATTATAAACTCAGCTTATCTTCTGATCCGTATTGACAATTTTTTTTAGATTCTTTTACCGATATTGAAGCAGCCTCGAGCAGTAAAACTGTCAGTCTGTAGCACTCACAAAAGTTTACCCCGCAACTCACCTCTTCGTTAGCTACAACAGAAGATCGGCAGAAAAATGATTATAAATTTTTTTTAAAATCATGTTAGTATTATTGCAATTTTCCAAAAAGACCAAATATTTTACCATATTGGAACACTAATTTGGACTAAAAGTGCAAATTTTTTCATCGATGAAATGCATTTAACATTTCATTATAATTATGTCCTTATTTTCCTACCAAAATTTATACTTTCATCAAAGACCAATTATCATAGGGAATATGGAATATCTAAAGGAATATCTAATCTATAAATATATCTAAAGGAATATGTTTTCAAGTAATATAATGCTACATTATGTGTAGTAAATTTTAATTTTCATCAATCTTTTTATGCTTTGGACCGTAATACTATGTTGAGGTGCTAGACGATGCTCTACATAATGCATTACGCCAGCCGGGTTCAACGAATCTTGCAACAATGAAATTGTCAGCATTATCTTAGGTATCTAACCAAATACGCAGAGCTCTCATAATTTTCAACTCACAATTTCAATGCATACGAGTATCTTAACTACAATAAAATTAAAAATATACAGTTCTTACATTCTCAATTTACTTTCTCGCCTTAATTTCACCGTACCATCTCATCCTACCGGGGAATTTAGGACTCCTTGGTTTACTTCTGGATTGTGGCTAGTGGAAATGTACATATATTTCAATTGGTTAAAACTGCAATTTGGAAAGGGAAAACATTTTTTTGGTGTTGGCCACCCTTGGTAATACGGTATCAAGGTCTGAACTCTTTATTGGCTCTTACCAGCAAAGGCGATGTAAATAAATATATAATCTTCGTCCCGGCGCCGATGTGAATGCTTGTTTTATTGTCTCTCACCTGATCGTAGAATTATTTCCAATCGAGAAATTCATAGACAAGTGAGAAAATCTTCAAATGTTCCCATCTCCTAACAGGACATAGATCCACGACCCCGTTAAGACAAATCCTCCGAGTTTCAAGTTTAGGACTCCTTGGTTTACTTCTGGATTGTGGCTAGTGGAAATGTACATATATTTCCATTGGTTAAAACTGCAATTTGAAAGGGGAAAACATTTTTTTGCTGTAGGCCACCCTTGGTAATACGGTATCAAGGTACGGTATCATTGGCTCTCAATTAGTGCAGGAAGGTTTAGTTTTAATTTTTGTATTTGAGATCATGAGAAAATTTGGCCGATTTAATGACCAAGATACGTACATTCTGGATGGAGTGAGAACTAAGGAACTAACGCATCAATTGGGATTAGGTTAAAACTTTTTTTTGATTGATCGGTATATGATTGACGACATGGGTCCAACAATAAACCATTGAAAGCAGATGATAATTTAATTCTTATCTTTTTAATGTTTTTAGAATTTTAATAAATAGTTTGTTGAGTAAATGTTGTTAGGTGTTGCAATATACAGATATTTCCATTGGCTCTAACTGTGAGCAAAGAAATAGGAAAAACCATTGGCTGGTGCTGATCACTCTGTCTCAAAGTATCTCAAAGGTCTTATTTATTACCTTTAATGAACACAAGAACAATTAAAAAAAATAATTAGTCATCGTCCTCGCACCGATGTGAATGTTTGTATTATCGGCTCTGATTTGATTGTAGAGCTATTTCCATTGGAGAAATTTAGAGAAATGCGAAAAAATCTATAAACGCTGTTTTGTGATAGAATGACTCATCCAATGCCCACTTATGGTGTAGCCCCCGTCTAGGCATAAAGTAATTTTAAAAGACATTGTGCGCTCTTCAATTCCCTTTGAATGACAACCGAATTCGGCATATCAAACACTTGTAGTAATTATTGGCAACGTATATCGCCATTGATGCCTGTCGTCGCTCTTTATTCTGGTCCATGCCTCCTATGCCTCAGAATTTATTCTTATAATCAAGTTTATGCTACATAGTAGGCCTCTATGTTGGGCAAAAAGGTAAAACAAAACTATCAAAAAGTATTTAATCAAAGTATGACGCAAATTGGGTAAGGTGGCAACAAATCTCTAGCTGCGTTTATGATACACACAAACAGTCAGAATTTTTTAAAAGTAGTTTAGACCAATATTTTTCTTGAATAATGTGAAACTTGCCTATGCAGTATTTTAGCAGAAACCTTGCAAATTAGCCAATATTTTTGGGAACGATATGAGTTTTCCATATACATCAGGAAGTTTTTGAACTTCCCCTCCCTTAAGCGGTCACCTCCTCAAGCCTCCATTATCTCAAGAGTTCGGCAGTGGTCGCTAAATTCAGGTTTAACTGTATGGCGTTCATAGTATTCAAAAGTGCCTCCACTGTGCATTCTACCATCAATTATTTCCGTGATACAGCAATTCAGACCAATACGGTTCGGTAGAACGTTGGACGTCGAATCCTATTCCAATCCTATTCCTCTCTGAAGTTTTGCTGCACAGTCCGCCCGACGGAGCAAGTATATGAACTAAAGAGTGCAAGACCGATTCTCTCCCTGTCTCCCACCTTTTTCGACCGGCTTTGAGTGCTGGAGGGTGAATCTGCTTCAGGATTAAGCGTGGGGAGGTGGGTGGTACAGTCAGTTTTAGTGAGTTGGGAACGTCAGGACACAAGGAGGAGAGATGAGGGGACCGAGAAAATCTACACCCTAGAAACCACATGCCATACGAGCAACTTAAACTAAACCTTCTCTCCCTCAAAACCTCAGAACTTGTCTCCCGATCCCCTTTGGTCGGTCGTGCCGAAACTCCTTCTCAGCACCCCGTCCTTACACTCCTCTCCTCCCCCCTCTTCCATTTCCCCTCCCCCTGACCACAATCAGACATCCCACGACTCGTCTCCGCAAAGCAACCAAACTCCATTCGTGGGCCCCAACTTCTCTCCCAAAAACCACATGATTCCTTCAACTGGTGAATCTCAATGGATGGATGTATACAGATTAGATCGACTCGTTGAGACGAAGGAAATGGGAAAAGACGAGCCAGATGGATTTCAGACGAGGGCTGAACGGTAGAGAGGAAATCTGAAAATGCGGGCGCAAAAGTATATCTTTGGGAAAACTACAATGAAGACAAAAAAATCATCGGTGTAAGGATTTGAACATTATTCACCTCGACTATGCACAATTCTTGGCGGACATGACAAAAGACGTTCTACCCAGCGGGAAATTTTGCGACTTTTATCGCCTGTAGACACATATATATTTATTACTTACCCTACCGGCTTTATGAATATCTTCGATTCCAGACGGGATTTCAGACGACGGCTGAACTGTAGAGAGGAATTCTGACAATGCTGGAGCAAATGCGCATCTTTGGGAGAACCACAATGAAGACGATGAAACCGTCGATGTAAGGATTTGAACAAGCACAACTATGCACAATTCTTGGCGGACATGACAAAATACGTTCTACCCAGCGGGATATTCTGCGACTTTTGTCACCTGTAGACACATGTATATGTATTAATTACCCTATGGTCATTACGAATATACTTCGATTCCATTCTCTTCATCAATACAACGATAAATTCAAACACAAGAATGTGAGCTTGGGAATGATTAACGATTAAGACCTTTGCCACGTGGCCGCACGATAATCTACAAATGACATGCTGCCGGCCTAATATCACCACCTTATAGGAATATCAATTGCAGCCAGGGGAAAGAATATAAGAGACCTTATCTTTGAAACTTTAACTATTGGGAAATAGACACGAATGCAATAGTTACTGAAACATGATCTTAGCATGTCACTTAAGGTAGTCCGAGCGAGATAGTTCCCTAGTCATAATAGAGACCATATTCGAATTATACGTGTTGATTTCACCAGCTGTAGGACACATCAATTAAATATTGCATTATTATTGGTACAATAATATAGTTTTATATGACAGAGATTGTAAGAAATTAAACGAAAATTTCTAAATAACTCTTAAACTTGACTCATTTTTATCGCGCGGTGTGTTTGAAACTCCTTCAAAAAGGAAGGCTTATTGTGATCCCGAAGAATTTACTGCGGTAACTATATGATTAATTGTAAAAATAATGGAGAAAACACACCAACTACACACTGTTGATTTTTTTACAAGATCTAGGTTTAGAAACTCCTCATTTTTTAATAAGGTCTCTCTGGAGTGCATACACTTACCATTTCCCATGTTAAAGGACTGGTATTTGTTGCCAAATATCTCAGAAAGTAATGTGGTAAGGGGTTAAACTTTTGGTGTTATTAGAAGGGTGATATAATTTTCTTTAAATTGAGACCAAATTCATTGATTTCTATGATATTTCGCTCAAACTACCTTAATTGATTTAACAGCAATCGATCCCATAGTTAAGTGTTGGTGCAACTGGTCTCAGCCAGTAAATAGCCCTAGGAGGGCTTGACTACGACAGAAACACGAAAGAAAGCGGGAAGAGTATATAAAAGCCGATGATAAAAGATGGGAAGCGATGCGGTAAATGGAGACGAAAGCATTGAAGAGGCGACGTAAGAGATTTATACAGACGCGTCTGTTCGTCTCCCGGCGAACAGAAGACTGTCTATAAGGAGGGTGAAGAGGGAAAGGAAAACACACACGGTCACCGACTTTCGCCTCCTTTCCGATGATTTATTGGAAAGAAAATCCCATTAATCTCCTCGCGAGAAAACAAATTAAATTCCCTCGAGTCCTTTTCTTTCCCTTCCTCATGCTTCACAGTTTCTCTTCATTCGCTTTTGCTTCTTCCCTTCCTTCATCATCCCTTCTAAACAACCTGTGAGCTGTTCCTCCTCCCCTTATCCTTATCAAGGTGCCAACCTTCTACATCCTTCGCCTTCCTTACGTTTCCCTCGACCATGATTAGTCCCCTTTCCGAAACCTTCAATATTTTAAACAACCTCGGCACCGCTGCCGGGACCCTTACTTCACGATACGCGCATTGATTTCCGATAGCTAACTCTAGCTCCCCGGTTTTGTTCGGAATATTATTCTCTCTTTACTTTCTAACAGTCCTTCTTTCCACGATTCCTTCCCAATCCACCTACTTACGTTTTTACGAGTTCATGAGCTCTGACCGCTAGTCTATACTGAATCAAAGTATAGAAAAATAAATTGGTACTGCCCCGGGGCATAGCAATTCGTTTCATTCATAGCGATAGTAGATATCTTCCTAAAACCCCTGGAAGAAAGCGGATTGGCCGAGAGTTATGCCAAGGTAAACGTTCCTCTCAATGGAGGCGAGATTGAATGGTGATTAGATGAGGATAAGGCACGAAAGTTTATTCATTTGTGAAAGACCAATTATCTGTAAAGTTGTTATTCCTCGTGCATATATTCAATGCATTTATACTTAAACGAGTCGCAAAAGGATTTCCCTTTCACCAATGGCTATCTTTTTTTATAATTTATATCCTTCCAGTGCTAATGTCGTCAGTTAACTGCCACCAATGACCAATTTTGCGGCTGACATTAAGAAAATACATTATCTTGAGCATGAATGAGGTCTATCTTGTATGAATAAAAATCAACAATTGAATTGAAAAAGGCATAGAAAAGTAAGCTCCATTCCAACAACCCTCAATATTTAGACACATTACAAGACCTAAGCTGACTCGCATATAAATGTACAATTGAAAGATATTTATAGATACATAGTTTTTTATTAACAACAGTATAAATTCTATTGTTCAAATGTAAAAAGAGCAGTGAAGTTAAATCCCAATGTAAGAACGCTCAAGTGAAAGACGAAATGGATTACTTGTATATCATTTTTCTATTTGGAAAAACATTTTTAAAAATGCCTACAGGTTGTCTATCATTAATTGAATTGCTATAAGTCAAATAAAATCTTAGGATGGATTTAAATCCAAAAATATATTTTGAAATAAGTCTATGATAAATAAGATGTATGATTACATAAATTAGTGGATATGTTACAGTTAAAGTGAAAGGGTAGAAGGCAGAAAGTACGATTTAAAAATATAATTGTACTTACTCCTTGAGGTGACAAATGCTTGTAGATTAAATCTATAATAAGCCATTTCACTATAATTTATCTAGAAACAAATACTAATCTGTTGATATCTAGCGTAAAGGAAAATTTTGTAGCAAAAAAATTTCAAATTAGTAGCCCACAATAAGTATAAATGTTTAACCAAGGGTGCATCAAATATTTAACGCTTTGTTGTGTTCCTCATTCAGAGGATGGCATGGGCATGATAGATCACGCTGTTGCTTTTTGTTCCTTTCCTGATTCTTGTTTCGTCAATTGAGTCATCAAACTGTATTTTTGTGAGATAGGGTAATGCTGTTCCCATTAGCCTCAATGCTGACTTGTGTATTGCCTTTTAAAGATCATATTGCTAACGTTCCTTGCATTCAACCCTTTTCTCTTAGTGAGGCTCTTGCCATATTTTCTAATAAAAGATAGTTTGGTATGCACGCTCTGAATTATATTTTTTCTGCACTTGCTTGTATCTTTTTCATAATTTGGATCGGAAGAATGTTTCTTGCACTCTCGAGCAAAGGATTGAAAGTGAGAGGTAAATTTTATCAGGAGAGCAAGTGAGTCTCTTCTTCCTGCCGTTTGATGCCACCACTGGTCGTTACTTGCCTCGATATATTCAGGCGATGAATATGAGTAACGTTTTCATAAACGTAAGTAAATATGAGTAACGTGTACAATGTTGCACCTAAATTTTACTGAACAGTTGAATTTTAGAACTGCTTCTTAATTATTTAACGCCGAGATTTAATTTAGGGGCACATTTTGATCACGGTTAGTTACCATTGATGAGTTGTGTTATTTAAAAAATTCAACCTGCTAGATTTTACATAAAAGCATAAAATAATACCGCAAAAAACACAAATGAATACTAACTCAGGAAGGACAGATACATTTTGCAGCTCATTGATAGAGTAAAAACCTTCTTCCATTCCGTTATTTTCAACGGATTTTTCCTTGAGTGAAATCAAACGGGTTTTTTCTCAAACATTGAACTTCCCTTCCCAACACTAATGGAGATGATAAAAAATTGCGCACAATTCCTGGCAATTTCAATGCAAATTGTTCTCAGGTGTATTTATTAGTAAAATCTTCTGAGCACATGATCAAAATAGAGGCAAGTGTCGTATTAGCAAGCTCAGGTATGAATTCAACGCGAATCCTCCCCTCGAATGAGATTTTCAAAAAAATAAGATCCCTTGAAACCCAGCCATTGAATCGTAGATGCAAGGAATATCTAATATCGAGTTCCACACAGGAATCAAGTTATGCATGTGTCGTCGCAACAACTGGAAAAATGGAGGTGACATCCAACCAAATGAATTCATCACAAGTAGGAGTGTTTTGAGGATTAATAATTTTCGTTCCTTTACACGAAATGCTGCTCAATACTAGAGAGCTTTGAGACAAGAAGATGATCCTAAAATATCAGAATATTGAGTTTGGGCAAAGTCACTTTTGGAATAAAATTTTGTTCTTCCGAAAATTTTATCCCGGAAGAAGCCAGGCTTGCAAATACACTTACCTAAGCCAAGGAAAGAGTGTATCAAATGACTTATGAGTAGGCTGTAAAAGTCCTTAGAGTAGAATTATATGGTTGCTAGAAAAAAGCATGAGATTATGTGAATGAACTCTTAATTCCTAACTTGATTTGATTCAACCAATGAGGTTGTAAATACGGAACTCGCTTATATGGTTTATTCAAAGATTGATTTCGTATTCGTTCGTTTCTAATATGAAAAACCACGGTTATTGAGTAAGCGATGTACAGGATAAGAATACGAGACATTGAGACATGAGGTATCGAGAAGAAACTAAGAAAAGAGAATTATGGCAAAGATAATAGGGTTATGAAGAGTTAACAGAGAAGTAAATGGAATGCGTAGTTCATCTTTCATATGAGATGGGTAAAATGAATAGAAAGCAGCTTGAATTGTTCTCCAGGGTCTGGCGTTAGTCTTTAAGCGACCTCTGTCCTTCTGAAAATAAGCATAGTGCGGAAAACAGTAGTGTTTGGCTCTCATTTAATTTATTATTTAAATTTGACGTTTACTGGGAAATATTTTAGATTATAGTAAACTCAAAACAGATGCAAAAAGACTTTTCTATCATTGCATTTAGATTACTCTTCAAATCTTTTTCCGTATTCAGCATGAAAACTTGCATAGAAATTGTCGGAAATTGTATACTTAACTAAACAAATTTCTTTTCAAAATCAATATGAATGTCTACCTATATCAGTTGGTAGGCCTTATGAATACAGCAGTAAACGGTTCAAAGATGATTATAAGCATACGATTTAAGATTTTAGAATAATTGCGAAGGTGGCGTTGCTTAAAATATTTGTTTCAGGTGGTTCGAGAGGGAAGAAAAAATGCGGGATTTTGTAGGCGAAAAATTAGGGGAAAAATTAAACTTTTGTTCGAAGGATTTATATAGCAAAAATAGAAGAAAATAAATGTTTACCGGGACCTGGAGTATAAATTAAAGCCGGAAGTTACATCTGCACTGAGGTACAGAACATACACAAAATCTTTAAAATGTAGTGAAATTTATGCTTTTCTGATCTTGAGTATAGTTTTCACGGGTTTCGCTCCCGGTTAAGTTATGCTATTAGGAACCAAGGTCTCTAAAGGTGTCTCAGCCTAAATCTTCGTGGTTGAGTCAGCAATAAAATTAACTCTCGGAATAAAATTTGAGGTATCTAACTACATATACTTAGTCTTAAATACGATTTTGGAGTCGAATAATTTCGAAACTGATATCCAGTGGGTTTGGGATTTAAAATATTCCGATAAGAGTACGGAAGAATTATTTTTTTATGACTTAAACCAGCCACTGTAAGGCAGGTATCATAGGTATTGAGGGCGTATGTGTGCAATTAGAACTTCAGAGTGGTTCCCGATCTAAAAACTGGTATAAGATTTACAGTTCTTTCGAAGAGTGTCGTGATATTATCAATGATACACCCATCTGGGGGCCAGAGACTGAAAACAAACTTGTTAATTTTATAGTGCAAACTCCTCTAGTGAAATTTGTCGCTTAAAGCTTAGAATTCACCAGTTTTTTTCTCAGAGTCTTCCTCCCTAAAAGAGAAAGCGTCGTTTTACTACTCCCTCTAATTCTTTTCCTAGCTCAGCGATTTCTTCATAAGTTTCGTCGAAATAAGGGAAGGAATCTAGCCAGGCTGTTCTCTAGGTCACCGTCAGATACGGATAATTATCAAACATTTTGCAGCGAGAAAGATGAACTCTTCGATAGGAGCGACTGTCATGGGATATAACCATGTAGTCCATTTCCCTTGCACTAAAGAAATACATTGCAGATGCAGAAATACATAACAAAAGCTACGTAAGGAAGGAAGTTTAGTTATAGTCGGTGGAGAAGACAAATCCCACTGCATTTTTAAAATTGCAGTGCAAAATTTAATTTTTCACGAGAATTTTTTTTGAAATCTTAAACATCTGAAATGTGAATGTTTTCTCCTTGAGACTGCTCGAGAAGTTAACTATACCTCTGGCATTTCCAGACAGAGCCCTTACTCCAGGAGTGCTCTCAGAAATTAGTTCACTGGTGAACTTACCATACCAACACCTACAAGGGAATGGTCCTCTGAATACAATTCAGAAGTGAAATCAGAAAGATTTTAACAATTTTTTCGGTCTTTCAAGACGTCCCTTTACACTTATGCTAAACTATATTGATCCTTAACGGTAAAAAAGAAATATTTCATAGTATACAAAATGTATATTAATTTTACGCCACGAGGCACATGATTTGCTTCTTGCAGTAGCTCGCTAGTCATAAGCCCGGAGCTCCGAGGTCATTTATAATCCCTATTTTGAAGTAAAATGTAAGATAGGCTCCTTATGCTTTAGGAACTTACATTGGAACGTCACATCATTTCCACTTCCAAAAAGTACTGGATATTTGTTTGGTTGACTAACATATATGTCGGCCCCGGCAGCCTCGGGGTAAAGTCCTCGCCTGCTAACCCGAGGGTCGCGGGTTCGAACTCGCCTGGGTAGGTTATCCACTGCCCAGGACATGGATTTTTGTGTGTGTTAAATGAGTTAATTGTAAGAGAGGGTTGCACAGTCCAAAATTCGCTCGCAATAAAGACAATTTATTATTATTATTACTATATTATACAGTAATACACTTTCCTTAACTACTTTGCCATTATTCTTCTATATCATTCTCTCCAAACTGTACCTTCTCTTTCATAAACTGTCCTCTCTTTCTACTTCCTTCGTATATCACTCAATCATACTTCTAATCATCACCTTCTTTTCCTTACACACTTCTTTCCCTCCTTGCATTCGTCATCACGCTTCCACGTCACCGACCCCAGACTATTCCTTATCTCTTCGCTTCTTCAACTCTCTCTTTCTCCCTCGACCGTCTCTCGCCTGCCAATACTCATCTTTCCTCCATCTCCACGTCTCCGTGAATCCTCGCCCTTACATCACACCACGACGCACGCTTTTCCACACCAATCACTTCGCTCACCCATTCTAGATGAGCCCCGACACGACAAATATTTGCTGACGCCCTATGCCTTTCACATCACGCCTTTACCCATTCCCCTGGAAAACCTCCAGTTCACTGCCATCTGCCTCACATTTCGCTCTTTTCCACCCGCGTTCCCAGACCACCAGACATCGTGACCTGCCCTCCTCTTCCACACCATGCTCATCTAGGGCCTGTAAAGCCTTCAAAAGCTGATTCCAGAAGTCACTTAGTTGATGGAAGATTAAAAGTGAACGGTAAAATTATCACTGCCTTATTACGCGACTAATTCATAAAAATAGCATCGTTGTAGAGTTTTACCACAATTAAACTGGATAGGCGTAAGTGGTTAATACTTTTTACTCATTTTCCAAATCAGAAATTTGCGTACTGGCTGAAAACATAGCCAATAATTGCAGAAAATGTCGTGTTTCCTATTATTTTCAGACTAATGAAAGCAGATTACTCATCAGAAATTATAGAATAAAAATAGGCAGGTGCATGAAGTATGCACTTCTTTCGCATGTGATGTCCCTTAACGTTCACTCTCGATGGTAATACCAACATAAATACGCGCAAATTTTTATCCGTAACACAGAGTAGCATAGTTAAGGAATTTTCGTCTTACTGTCATTTAAAGCTGTATAATCAGATGAGACACTTTCGCAAGCACAATAACATTAAAATAACATTTCAACGCGCCATTATCATGGGCATTATTGAATTTAAAATATTAACAATGTAGAAATAGTTAACACCAGGGTTCAAGGTATAAAATCTGTCAAATTTGAAACCAAACTAAAAAATATGACAGAAAAAACATTCAAATAATATAAGGCAATCAACAAAATAATTTAAAATGGATAGTGCAGTTATGAATAAAAATTCTCTTCTGTTTAAAAGAAACTAATTAACGAAAAGATCGCACACAAAAGTATGAAAACTGTATTACTTCAATCAGTTTTGATAGTCTACAGCTTCTTGGTTTCCTAAGTAATCCAAAGTACATTTCATTATTGCAGGAATTGGTTAAACTTTTATAAGAACTCAGATCAGGAGGAAGCAAAAATATCCAGGAAGCTTTATGTTATGAATTATAATCTTTTCTAGATTGTATGCAGCCTTCTCTAACTCTGGGAGTCTTGTTCTGCATAATCCGTTTGATTCATTCAACCTACTCTCATATTTTCAAAACCGTAATCAACTATCTGTCCCACCAGACTCTCCCATCACAACGAAAGCTCTATCTAAGGTGATAAAATAATAACGAGGCTTAAAGCTATTTATTTCTGGTGAAATATTAGTGAGAATATAAATTGGTTCCTACTTTGATGCAAGTTTTTCTGCCATCCCTCAAATTATTCTCTGGTACTCAGTCCATCTCACCACGCTGTCATGCATTCGTATCTCCCAGTAACGTACAACTACACGATTTGAAAAGACTCACCTCTATCAGTCAAGTGGACGACATGCTAGGAATTATACAACTGTTTTTTTATGAAGCTTAAAAGCGACCGGTTACAATTTTACATTCGTAAAATAAACCACAAAAGCAAAAACAATGTGTCAAGCATGAATTTTGACAAATTTTCGAGTACATGTAGAAAAATCCGCATACAATCCATTCTATTTTATTATACCAACCCACTGAAACTTAAATTGCAACAAGACTTTAACGATTAAAATTTATTTGACTCGCGTCCAAGTATTCCTCTGTTACATGCATTGGGTGTTGATATGGTTGATCACTACATTTAGGTTTTCTATGACCTGGATATCTATTTTTCACACAAATAAATTGTTAGTTTTTTGTAACGCAAGTAATATGCGTTGGGAAATTTTATGTGTTTATTCGGTACCCGCCCAAGTACCCCAACATTGAATGGAGAAATTATCCGTAAAAAGTTAATCTGCGTAGCCGTTGCGGATTCAATACTTTAATAGACATTCTAAGCGACTGCTGAGATAAAAATATAGAATACAACAAAGAATTTTAATTGATGCCATTTGGTTTCCATCTCTCCCATAGTTTTGGAAAATATTTTTGTTGTTAAAACCTATCCCTGTCGCGCTGTGACTAACTTTACTTTCAACTTTGTGGCTTAGAAACAGCCAGGTCAGGGCCACTGTATTTTTTAGATTGTGCGCACTTAACATATTCATGCGTCCTACCCACAACTCAATTATTTACCCTTCCTCATATCACCATCTTATCATCCGACCAATCCAACCGCATATACCACCTCAAGCAAAAAATTTCCGTCTTCGTCATCTGTCATTTTTCCAATTTTTTCTCTTCCTCGCCCCCATTATCATGTTTCATGGCAACGAAGTGTCGCGTCCTATTCCTCACGCTCCGAACGACGCGAGCCAGAAAAATCACGAAAAAATCTCCGGATGATTGTTCCCAGTCAACCCTTACACCTGGAGGAGGCACTTTGATGGGCATCAGACAGGGGAAAGGTTTTCCCCGAATATTATAAGTCCGCCCCAGGGAGTGGGACATATTATTAGGATTAGGTTCTAAGCCGTGGTATATATTTTTCCCAAAACAATATCTATGAGACAGAAAAAAGTGCAAAATTAAAGTTCCCTTTCTCATACTTATAATATTTTACCTTAACAACAATTACCTTAACTTCAGATATATCGTGGGGAACACACACACAAAACATATGCGGCACAGCATTAAAGAAACTAGGTTTTGTTAAGCGTATAATAGGAAGGTTCTCGGATGAAAAAGTCTAAGAGAGATGCTACTTTGCTCTGGTTAGACCACACCTCGAATACGCCGCGAACATTTGGGACCTCGGTCATAAATGTTTGACGAAAAATATTAACAAAGTACAAAGAAAAGCAGCACGCTTCGTTCAAAACTGCTACGAACGAACACATAGTGTTACACAACTGTCAGATGGATTAAGATGGGAGCCCCTAGAGACTCGGAGGCTGCCCGCTAGGCTTAGTTTGCTTGATAAATTCAGAACTGATATTTTTCAGAGCGACACAGAGAATATTATCATGACGACTCACTACATTTCTTGGTCTTACAGATGCGATAAAATAAGAGAGATACTCTGCCGAACAGATAGGTACAAAAACTCGTTCTTTCCGCGCACAATAAGCGTCCACAGTAAAATTGATCTCCTATAAATACACTCCTTTAATACATGTCACAATTTCCCCTCCAAAAAGTTTACATCTTTACACGGCTGGTGACCTACCACCCCCTGCCACACGCCCAGACGGCGGCTCGCGTGGTAGGGTGTAGATGTAGATGCACATACATGAACATTGTCTCTCTCCTTCCGCGCGTTATATACGACTACAGCCAAAGTAGATAAGTTATAAACGCAAAGATAATTAGATGGTAGTTATTCAAGAGTTTTATGAAGATAGTGGGAAATTTATTCCCCAGAACTACGTCACTGAGATAGACAAAGGGTGCGAAATTTACGTTCCCTGCCGAATAGATAAGGTATGTTTTTCTCGTTTATCGCGCTAATTGTGACTACAGTAACAGCAAATTTTGACAAGAAGGTTGCGAAAAACATCTTCCTTGGCATCACTTTCACCGCGAATTCCTCCGACTAAGTTCCCTTGAGATTTACAAATGTAGTGCAACACTCCCTGTTACTCGTACTAGGGGTAGATTAATGGAGAGAACGCATATAGAGAAAGAGTCCAGCTAGGAAGTTATTTTTGCTATGAAAAAAACAGTTAACATTCCGTGGATATCTTAAAAAAAGAATGGGTTTAGCAGATAAGAACTAAGAAAAATGTTTGTTAATCTGATCCGGCGAAGACCCAGGCGTCCATAGCCTCAATAGGCAAGATGCTGCGTTGGCGCCTATAACACTCATTAATTTAGATGCCAGTAAAGAAGGAAGTTAGATAAACAGATAATAGGTAGGAGTGTTAGCACAAGTTAATGAAGAAAGGAGAAGCAGGAAATTATTGACGAAATCCCCACTTATTTTTCCCCCTTGAACTTTTCTTCACACTCATAACTTTTACGGTCCCAACACCTCATGACACAAGCTCTTAGGTTTCCTGGGCACTTATTTATCGATGAAGATGGGTGAATTATTAATTCCTTAGGGACACTACGAGATCTTGGAGAGGTTTTTGAAACTGGTTTGAGAGAAGAACGGACGCTTAAGGACCGTTTCGAGGATTGCCGTAGAGGGAAATGAAACTCAAGTGACGATCCCGGCATATACAGAGGCCTGAGTAAATGTCTCCGGCAACCCCTTAGCTCGGATAATATTTCCTCCTTTCAATTCTTTCCTTGAAAATCTTTCCACCCGGAATGGAATGAGATGGCACCGAACCAAACGAGATAGAGTAGCTCTCCAGTCATTCCTTCTCAAAACTTTCCTTTCATCGTCGAATCTTAGGCTCTCGAAGCCTTCATATTTTTATTCCTTTAATGCTCTAGCCCTTGGGGAAATTTGCTTCTCGCATCCATTTGCATACAACGGATGCGAGTCGAGGAAATATAACGCATAACTCCTCTTAAGATGCTTTTCAAGTCCTAGGAGGAAGTTGCTATGTCATTACATTAATGCAGGACTTTCTTTTTTTCTCTTCTTGAGCCGAGGATGTTTGCTTCGATAATCACACAGGCAACAAAAAACAAATGTGGATCTTATTCTTTACCACCATCGCATTTTTCAACAAGTGTCGCATATTTTCAATTTAAAGTAATGTACTTGCTTGATTGAATAAGACATTACCTGGAATTCTCCACAGAATTTTATTGCACAAAATGAGCGAGCGAAACTCCCCAGGTATATTATTGTCCGACACAGTCACGAGATTCTGCAGGAAAAAATGGAAAAATGTCTAAAAATTATTCCTTCGAGAATTAGATAAAAGAATGTATAGCTTTGCTAATGATAATAAAAATATAAAAATAATAAAAAAATAGGGTCGTCATTGTGATAAACAACTGTAATATACTCTGCTCAATCATTACGTTTCTATTTTATGCCACAAAAAAATAAAAAGCTAAATTTGCCGTAAGTAATCCCGATTAAAATTCTTAACCTTAATTTGAACCTGACGCGCCAAAGTATTTTCACTCATCAACTCCTTTTGGTATGAATACCCTGGCGCCCACTGGCGAGCGACATTTTTCGGGCTGAATCCTGAAAAGGCCTCTCTTTCTTTGCAACCTCAACGGAAATTTTTCTCATCTCACGCATAATACGTTTCCCTCTTTGCTCCCGCATTACAATGTCCACACCCTCGGATGACGTTTGTATATTAAATGAGCACATTTAATACTGCTACACATATATTGTACCACATGTACCAACAAATATGCCTAAGCCGTTTTAGAGACTTATTTGTGAAATGGAGGCCTAAATTTCTGAGCTCTGCATATGAACCATGTAATCAACGGCGGTTCTAATTTAAGCAATTGGAACCTATTATATACAATACAAATAATATTTTAGTTTCAAAACTATGAAATATTTCTCATGAATAAAATTTGGGACATTTATGGACATTTTCTCCTTAAGTTCCACATCGCTCTATTCCTTTACAAAACTTTCCCAAACAAATCAAGAGTTGCGCCATATAATTTCGATTATTTACATCAATTCAAATGCGCAAAGAGAACAGGTTGGCGGCAAATTAGAAGTGCATGATCCTAGCAGAATAACCTGTAGCGGTTACATTTCGACAAACCTGGTGTTACCCTTGCCCTATTTCTTTCAACAAAGATGGTGTGTTCCTAGACCAGATACACCCTCAGCGGAAAACGTAAAATCCGCAGCAACAACGAATTGTGTTATGCTAGGATAGCAAGTCCCGAAGCACAATCCAAAAATTCTCCGTTTGATTACCACCCTTATGTATGAAACTTTTTCTTTTCCGGGGCTGTCCAGTGAAATAAGTATAAAGCATCAAAGACAAAGTAAAATGCCCCATGGTATTTTGAACACATCTACGCATTACTGCTGGAAGGTGGCCCAAAAATCACCTCACTAGTCATCAACCTTATCGTGCATAGCGCCACAAGAGTGATCACATAAGTAACGTACTGCACGGGTAACGGTAGCTCCTTGTTTACCAAAATGCTTGAAATCCTTGACCGATCACTAGATAATAATACCACTTGCCTGTTAAATAACTCATCTTGAAGGAAAATTTGAACTTTCATAAAGTACCGATGAATTTTTCTATTTTCTCTAGGTGAAATTACCTCCACACAATCATAAATGTCAGCTAATACACGTTTTAGCAATCTTCTAACAACATCTCTATCGTAAATAAATGATCTCAAATTGCCATGTAATATATAATGTATACAAATACAGTTAGATGAAATTTCACTCATATACCTACTACCTTGAATATTTCTCGTAATTTTCTCCATTGCTAATGGGTGTATGGGGTTTGAATTCAAGAACCTAATCTTTAAAAGTCCACCTGTTATTTAGGTGCCATTAAAAACCTTATGAAGTACAGCACAAAGTGAGGAGAAAGGAGGGGTGTGAAGTGTATTCTTTAATGAATATAATAGCAAGGAGAAATATAAAGGTAAACTGCTTATGAGGATGGGAGTTAAATCATAGAGTGGGGAAAATTGAGAGTAAAAAGCGGTAATGGGTTCATCAGATCATAGTTTTTCGCGAGCTTTCGGTTGATGAACTTAAGGTTTCAAAAAAAACCATAGCAAGCTAAAAGGTTGTTTCATACACACGTATTGAATACTTGGTACAAAATTAGATCAATGAAGCAGTTGATAACATTGAAGTGCTTTCTTATTTTATTTTTCGATTCTAAGTAGCATGTTACTATATGCAACATACGTCACATCGTTTCTTTTGAGAAACGAAATAAATGCGGCAGTCAAAACTGATTTACGGAAAAACGAGCAGTTCCTACCCTGATGTGATGATCCCACCTCAATCCCAAAGCACTCTTCCAAAGTTCCATTCGAGGTACACACCCTCTCTTCCTTCCTTTCCCATTCTTGTCTTAAACTTAGACATTCAACTTCCCTTGAACTTTTCAACCTACCGGCTGTTTTTCCTCATCGCACTGCCATTTTCCCTCTGCCTTATTTTTCTGCGCTCTCATTGAAGTCCATCCCAGTCACGGTTCAATTCGACTTACAATTCTCCGCTCAGTAGTCGTTTCATCCTCTCTCTCTAAACCACAAAGTTAATCCATCACTTTTTCTACGAGTTGTCGAGTACAGTAAGTCCATGATTAATATAATTTCGGTTTACGTCACATTCGATGTTACGTCCATACTCGCAATGGCCATGTACAAATTGTACCCGTTTAAGGTAAATAAAATGGAACAAATTAATACATGTTTGTTTTTATGATAATTTAGACATATGTTAAATAGCCACTTAAATATATTCATTTTTGAACGAAAATAAACTTGGAAATTAACGCCTTTCTAAACAACGGAATTGAAGTTGTCACGAGTATCTGAGACTGTTTTTCATCGTTTCAATTTACGTCGCACTTTTTCAGCAAACACCTCCGACCTAAATCAATGACTTACTGTAAAAGTTTAAAGTTTAATATTGCTTATTCCATAATTAAGAATAAAAATACAATAAAAATAAAGTTAAAATCAGCAGAATGCTCTGTTATAGATATGAGTCATTTTGAGGCGTAGAAAAACAGTCTTCGGGTCTTTGCTCGTACCGTTCCCACTTGCTGGTGGCCCAATAACGTCAATATAGGGATTTAATGAAGGGAAGGAATAGAAGATCATTTGTTGGCTGATGTAAACATGTAAGCGAAGAAAGTGCGCGAAATATTCCTCAAATGGATCTAATGGCAAGTTGAGGGGCCGCACCGATGCTTAAGATTTTGGCGTCATTTATAATGAAGAATGTTGACTCACACCACGGCTATCCAAGATTTTAACCTTTACGGACTCACCCGTAAGTAGAAATTACTGTTTAATTCCTTTAGAGGAAAAATTTTCCGACTTCACCGTGATTCAAACCTGGATTCTTAGATACGACGCCAAATACCTGAGCCTGTTTAGCTACCAAGGCGTCATTCTTCTCCTCGCGGAATATGGAAATAAGCGTATTCTTTGGACTGCATCGTTACATCGTACGTCTGGCATCCTTAAATATAATATCTTAAATCTATGTGTCTGTAACTCGACAACGCCCTCTTAGTTCTGGCGTCTGCCGCAACATAGGAGAGATCTACGCCTTCCAATCCATTGCCCTCCCCGGGCAACAGCGCCACCGATGGTACGGTGGAAAATGAGACCCATGAGTTCACGAGAATGTTCTCTGTGATGTAAAATTAAACAACTTGCAGCTTTTTGATAATACTACATGGATATGAAAAAATCCTATTGATATAAAGCACTAAAGGTTTTAGAAATATACGTTGCACCCGTAATGGCAATCACCTGGTTTTCGGCAAATATAAAGTTCTCTCTCGGTCGAATTAATTGGGCAGAAAGTAAAAAGCAAAATGTTACAACATTGACGATCAAAGTAAATACATATTCCAGCACCATTTGCAAGGAGATTTTATGCAAGTTACATAACAGAGCCATCAAGTCTTAAACTCGTAGACGTTTGAGGAAGCGTTTTTGGCCGCGGTATACAGCCCCAAAAGCCCATATATACCCATCGCGGCAGAGGACGCCTCGGTAGATTAAGCATCAAAAGTAGGCGGCGCCATGTCGGCGCCGAGTCCAGGTTTGAGTCCCGGTCACGATCAATCATATAACCTCAGTGGAGTGGGTGCCATTAGGAACGGCTGATCAATTCGGTGAGAAAAGGATAGTACGTTAATAGCAGCAAAGTTGGAATGAAACTAAATCTTAAAAAGAAAATGCAATAAACAAATGGAACTATCCACACAAATTATCCAAGCGATGTTTTCTTTTCAAATTCTTGCACCAAATGTTTTCAAATTCTTGCACCAAATCGAAATAAACATTTTCGCAATGCACTAATTTGAAGATTTACTCGTCCTCTACCTCTTCTAAAATATAGCTCCTCCCCAAGCTCTTCGGGGGACTCCATTGGTCATACTTCCCGTTCGTTTCACCTTCACTTTATCTTCATTATTATTCGCTGACGTTACATTTCCGCTTACCAAAATCTCCTCTCCTCCTTCGCAATTATCGCCCAAGATTCACTGCGGTATCAGAGAGTATTTCTTACGTTTACCATATGGAGAGTCTCTTTATTTCCAACCTTACTTTTTTGCTGGTAGTGGACTTTTCCGAGACCTAGTTAGCTTGCGCTAACCAGTTCCCAATGCTGCTTTTCTCGCCGCCCATCCTATCTCGAGGTTATACTAGTTGGCATGGTGCTTCCTAGCTAGTTTTTTAAGCCCCGAAAGTGAGTGAGAGGATTTATTTCCAGGAAGATGCTTTCTCGAGTGATGTAGCCCTGATCGCGACCGTCTATCTTTCAACTCGTGCTCCGTACTCTACCCGATTCCCAACCGACCTAAATCCATTGTCATTAACATCCATCCTTTGACCTCTTCTCAACCATCGCATTTAATGCATTTCGTGGATGTGTATTTACTAAGTGTTTCCCAAGGCATAAAATCGTAAGAAAATTATAATTTGGCCTCATTCGTGACTAGAAAATGTTTGGTGATCTTCACCCCCTGCCACACACCCTCGTGGTGGCTTGCAGGGTATTACGTAGACGTAGACGTAAAATCCTCCACTGCAGGTATTGTGGCGCCCATGCCCAAGCTTTTCGGGAGGGTTTGACGCCTTCCTTGGGGGTTCTCGAGTTTCGTTTTCCCATTTTTGAGTTTTATAATCTACTTTGAAATTAATGTATGTTTTATATCGGCTCTCTCTCACATGATTTCTTTTTTATTATTTTGTCAGCTTTCATTCTTAGCTCTTTGTATGTTCTTATATTTTTCCGAGCTTTCCTTTCGTTCGTCCATTTCCAGGCAGCATTTTTCTCCGCCAAAGCCATCTCACACTATTAGTTAACACTAGAACCGCCGTAGGTTTTACCACCCCTCCGACCGCCAAGGGGTCATTTTGACCCCACTTCATTTTAATTAGAAAATAAATTACTGTATCCTAAAAAAGAGATACATGTCAATTTTTTATCTAATACTACTTAGAACGATTAATTTGTAATATTATTATTATTATTATCATTTTAGCAAGTTAAACTAAATTATGATCACGTACACGTACGGTTTTTAAAACAATTTTGTACATAAATCACATATGGGTACATAAATGCGGCAAAATAATTAAAAATTGTATAGGTTATAATTAGCAATAATATTTTTATCGTTTATAAACTTGTATAAAAATTTTTAACGACTTTTTTCATAAAATTATTAGTGAACACAATTGTAGAGCACGTCAATATGCAGACCAGACCTGTTTTGCTTATCTTGCGACAGCAGGACCCACAAACGAATTTTTGCATGATTTACATTTGTCGGAAGCTTTATTACCTTTACACTTTCCAATCTGGCATTTTCTACGGGCGCGACCCCGACTATTCTCTTCCCGTTTTTCTTCACCTTCTCCATTATCGGATTCTGATGTTTCCTGAGTAGGAAGATATTTGTTGCGTAGCTCCTCCGCTAATTTTCTGATTGATTCTCTTCGCCGCAGATATTCACCCGTTACTTTTCTGTACACAGTAAATGCATTTATTGCAGCCAAATCTAAAATATTGAAAAATGTGTGGACTGACCATCTTCGCGCGAGAGCTTTGACTGTGCACTGCCGATCCCAGACAACCAGGGATAGAGGAGGGAAACCACATTTTGATATTTTGTAAATGACAACACAAGGTAAGGGTGGAATTTGTATGGAGGACACGGCTCAACAGCTTGCATGTGCGTTGCTGAATACATTAGTCTGTAGCTACGAAGTATACAAAATAAAACCGGGGAAAGAACCGAGAAACGGCATTTGATAATTTGTGAGAGACAGGACAATGCAAGGAAAAAAATTTGGAAGGGAGACAAAATTCGACAACATGCAATCGGCGGTCTAGACAAACTGATGCCAGTCCGGCTGCTAGCTATCATCTTCGGGAACCAAGGGAAGAAGAGATAAAAAGGGAAGAGGAAGCGGTGCATACCATTTTATGTACAACGAAGCAGACACCATGAACAGCAAACAAGAAAACGATGTACAAAAACGTTGGGTCATTTTGACCCCTTGGCGGTCCGAGGGGTTGAGGGCCTGTACCTCAGATAAATAACAATACTTGTCTTTTACCTAATTGGCATCCAATTAGGTATGAAAATCGATTAAAAGTCATATACATATGATGACCCCATCAAAAAAATTCTAAGAGTGACAATGAAACATATACAACCTCAGGGGTCAAAATGACCCCTCGGCGGTTCTAGTGTTAAACCATTCTTTGCTCTTTGTCTTCCTATCTCCTCACAATATATTATCTGAGACACCTTAAGCCTTAGCTTCTTTTTGCTAACTTCTCCTCCACACTCTCCAGGCCGTAACTGTTAGGTAAATGATAAGACACGACAAGACACATGCAAAAACACATTTGATTGAGAATAAATATAGTATTTTGTACTAAAATCAATAAGATGTTTATAAAAAGTAATATAAAAGACAAATTAATGCCAGATGGCGAGGATGGGAGGGAGGTGCAGGTATTATTGTTTGTAAAGGGAATGCCCTTCCATAAGGACCTAAGGTGCCGCTTCTTATCTCGGTCTTTTTGGCATTAGAATCAGCTTCAAAATCAGTGGACGAATACTGCATAAGAAAGATGCCCAAAAGGGCCTGTTTCTGCCAGAGTCACGCAAGGAGAAACAACGCTACACTGGGTAACATAACGCGTGGGTTCTCCTATCTTTAGAAAAAACTTAGCTGCGATGCCACGTGGGTACTCTGACGAAATCTAAGGCAGCCGAAGAAAAGAGACAAATTTTTCGCCGAGAAACTTGATGAAAACCGAAACCGGTGGGAGCCGAAGTCATCGGAAACAGAGATATAACCGTATCTCTTTCTCCAACCTTCAACGCCTTCTGTTAGCCTCATCCATCACCTTCGTCACCTACCATGCTCACGATCACTTCTCGTTCGCCTTCCTTTATTACTCGCGGTAATTACTTCATTCTCTTCCACGCTCATTATATACATACCTCAGAAAATAAAGATGTAATATTGTGAGAACGAGGGCTTTCGCGGTGCTCTACGTTCGTCTCCTTCATTTTTCTGGATCTACCGCGTAATTTTGTCGTCACTGTACAACAAAATTCGCGGTAGATTCCGAAAAATGAAGGAGATCAGGAGGTAATATTATTAATTTATTTCCTATTCACTTTGTTTCTCAGTGATCGTTCTCATTTGGGCGGGTATATCAATTTGTGCAATCGAGTAAACAGCAAGAGTTCATCCTCATGGGAGGGCCTAAGGGATTTCAGAAGAGTGGTAGGAAGGAAGGAAGAGGGGACGAGTAGAGTCCAGGATTCTATTCATCCACCAATAGTCCCTGAGCCGGAACCCTTTTTGCGATCGTCCTTCCATGGGGGACGCTCAAGAAGCCTCCGATCGTCCCCACTTCACTTCCGGCCCGGAAGTTTATCTCTTCGCAGTCCGTGCTGACCCCGAAACAAACGGACTAAGGCCTTCTCCCCGTTCACTGACTTCCCCTGAACCGCCTCGAAGTATTTGATGCACAACCGAGTTCCTAAGAGCTCATGTTTTTGTGCTCAATGAAGTTCTCCTCACTTCGTGGAAAACAAGTGGGTGTCGCCAAATAGGACAGACCGAAAATGAAGTCATGTGGACCAGTATTTTTCGGTGCTAGAAGACAAGGACTTCACAGTTTTACGTCCTACCAACCGAAATGAATAGCGCACTTCAAGCCTAATGTAGAACCAGAAATTAGAGGAAGGCCCATGTAATATAATCCCAGAATTTCAGCCATCTCAAAACAATGACCTCCTTCTAAACATTTATTATTGATCTCATTACGCATTTTACGCGCAGTAATGTTCTTTTCTTAAAAATAAGTAGCGCACTTGAAGCATTATGTAGAACCAGAAATTAGAGGAAGGCCCATGTAATATAACTTTTTTTTTCAGCCATAACCTTTTATAATTTCAGCCATCTCAAAACAATGACCTCCTTCTAAACATTTATCATTGATCTCATTACGCATTTTAAGCGCAGTGACGTTCCTTTCTTGAAAATAAGTACAAAACATCAACTTTATTGATCAGCAGGTTGAAAACTCTACATTCGCGTACCCATCGGTTATAAATTTCCCAACATTATCTTATAAAAATAATCCATAGCTGTAGTTCCATTGCTTTCACAAATTTGCCTTAGTATTTATTCACCTCCTATCGCGCTTTACAATATTAATGAGCACCAGCCTCTCAAAGTACACGTAACATGATCGAGAAAAGTTAGTTTATAAAGAAAAAAAAGTTTCCTCTGCTCTCCCTCAAGTTAGTCACAGCCAGACTACTTTAGACTAAATACATACCCCATTTTTACCGTCGGACAAGGTTAAATTAACGGAAATCATGAAAGATTTTTTGTGAGGAGATTGACGACAAAATGCTGGATAAGGGCGAGATAAAATTAAAAACTTCGATTATTAATACTACGTATGAAGGCAGGCGTTCTCCTTATTTTTTCAAGCAAAGCTTTCTTTAACCTTTCATCCCCCTAGAGCAATGGCAGTCTTCACTAAATTGGTTCTATTGAGAAGTGATTTCACTGAATCTTAATTGTTATCGTGGCTACATAACGAAAAAAGTGTCCTTTGTTTCATAAGAATATAAAATAATAAATATCCAACCATTCAAATTACAAAATCGACATGAAATCACACGATACTATACGTGTGAATAGGAGAAAAAAAGAAAAAAATTGCATGCTGATGCAATTGAAACGCTCAGAAAAATAATTGTTATAAATATGACCACTATCATTTCTGAGAGTAATTCCAAAATTGTCTGAAGCATAGGTTCGTCGATTTAAGGGAAATAATGCCAAAATCGGGTCAATAGTCATGAAAAATTGTTAACTAACCCGTAGATTGTATAATATTAATTACATATGTTGCTTCATAGATAAGGCTGGTAAACTTTGAAAGCAGCAGTTTTAACCGAGGAAATTAAAATTTTGAATTAAACTTACGTGTTTTGAGTCATACAGTGGTGGACCTCTTTGATTAAGCGGGTTCTTCATCGCCGTCGCAGGACTCGCACCCGGCGGAGAGAGTGTGTGAGGAGGTGGGGGATACTTCAGATATGATCCCTGACTTAAGTACCTGATGGCTTTCCGCGCGAAGAGCGTTGATTCGAACTCCGGTGGAAGAGAACATCATTATTTGTCACTCATCATCATTGGTCGTTCAATCCTAAGAAATGATGACTGCAACCTTCAATCCTTTCCTATCTTATGCTCGTTTACTTACTTTCTTGAAGCTCCTTCCATATACTGTCTCCTTTATTTGGCCTATGTTTATTCCTGGGTTTAGCTCTAGTGGCTTTTACCTCTATTTGTATCTTCAAATATGTTTTTCACTAACAAGTTGTGCCTAAGGCACAATTTCCAATCCATGTGGTTATTCTTTACCATTCCTTGATTTTTCTTATTTGTACTCACACATTCTTTGATAGATTCTTTATTGTTTTCTTATTTGTCATTGTGATCCCAAAACAGTAAATAACAGAAAAAATATTCCGAAATAAAATAAATCTACTGAATAATGAATAATTATAACCCTCTTCATGTTTTTGCTTCATTATATTTAAGGAATAAAATCTGATTTCTTTTCCTAAGAGGCCAAAATTTCAATGATAATTGAAAGATACTGAAAGGGTGAATTTAGAGGCGATGCCGGGTCGGCGACGGAAGTGACATGACAGTCAAATAAAACGATTCCCAGTTGGGAGTTGGGAGAACAGGGGAAAGAGAGAAACGCTGGATATTGGCGGATAGATAAGAATATTTGTAGAACTTGCCAAAGAAGGATTCAATGGAACGAGAGGACTAAAAAATAGATAACTAAAATTAATAATAAATAAAATAAAAAACGGCCACATCTTTGTTCAGCAGCTAATAAAGCGAAAATTCTCCAATGCTGAATATGGGGATGAAATACGTGGATATTGCCGCCGGAAAGTTTAAGTTGGCCCGTCAAATGCACAACAGATGAACTAATTCCTTCAATCAAACGGGTTAATATGCATATCACAACAGTAATTAGGCTTTCTGATTATCATGGCAATTTTGGAAGGATTTATGGGTGAAATTCATCACGGACAATGAAGGACCACACTCGAAAAGGAAGAAGTTCATCAATGAAATCATTATCATCTAGGATGAAACCGTATGCAGGGTAGATCTTTATCAACAACTACCCTGCAAGGCGCAATATTTGCGTGTGGCAGGAAGTTTCAGGTCTCCAGCTGCTCAAAGGAGAATGGTTGTTGGGCGGCGAAATCGTGAATTGTGTTTTTGGGAGGGTTGAGCGTTTGGAGTGGAGTTAATTTTCATAATGTTCACTTATTTACGCGAGGGAGGAACAGATTTTCGTACCTACTTCTATCCTTTCGTAACACTCTCTCATATTATCACTTGTATCACTTGCTGTAGTGCAGCGCAAAAAAGATATTCTCTGTGTCAATATCATGCATGGTATTTAGAGTTGAGCCATGAATATGGAAGTTCTTGCCTCGGTTCCAAGTGGCAATTAAATACGTATCTACTAATTGCAATAGGCAAATATTCTACTATAAATTCAAAGGTCCGTGGTTCAAAATAACATCTAGGCGAATGGGAGAATTTTATTGTAACCTATTCACCACACCATTCTCGGTGGTGTCACCATGATTTTACAATTTTCTTAACTTGATGCACCGGAGGAAAATTCAGTTGTTGGTATGACCGAATAGTTCCTTTATATTTCGATGGCTATAGTTTGAATCTCGGCAACGGTGGAGATTTTCCCGCTAAATACCCATATCCAAAAGCCTTCCCTAATTCCCTTCCCTTCCCAAAAGAGTTCCTCTGTGATAACGACCGGTAGATGAGACTTCACTCCTCGTCGTAGCTTCCTGGTAAGCGTCTCCGTAGGTTTAATAAGCTGCAAGATATGAGGACCATATGTAAACTTAATGAAGGTTAAAGGAGAGCCCCATGCTGAAAGGTGAAAGATAATCCTGAAAGTGAGTAGTCAGTTATGGGATCGTCATCTCATCTTCCTCTCATCACATTGTAAAATATACACTGAAAAGCAATTCCTTACTATGCTAAAATAGCACAAAGATTACATTGGCCCTCAAAATGCACACACTGTCCAAAAGGTGAAGCATTTAACCTTCTGCCACTTTGAACATTCGGTTAACAGTAGGTTAACCATGACGCACGTTAAGTTTTCATCCACCGTTCCCAAAAAATTCTATCCTTACCAACAAACTTCATCATGATGCACTTCATCATCGTCAGCACATCATGATGGCTTAGCACGGGTCAGCAATCAGTCGCCCTCCCAATTAACTAACAGCCTAATTCAACCTGATGCTGACGCCTGTGTGATGGAACTGAATAGTAGTACAAATAATCTCACGGTGAAAATTTAAGCTTGAGTAAGTGTCATTTGCTGAGGAATGTCAATGCAATGAGTGATCGCCCAGAAGGTGTCGTCGTCTCAAAGTTCCGATTTATTTCTGTATGTTATTAGGTATAAGTGACTCTGAATTTCTATTCAGCAATCTGCGTGTAATTTAACCCTTTGTATACATAAATTAATTTTTGCGAAATCAAATTGTTTAAAGTACTTAAATGTACTCAACAGCCAAAATGCAAAGACTATGTATATATTGCATGTTTAGGCTGATGGCAGCCCCATAACAGGCGCTCCCTAAAGGGGCCACCTAAATGCCGCTTTTTCTGAGAAATATTATCCCATTTTGTGAATAAAAATGTTTTGAACTAAATAAAAATCGTAAATTTATTCCTTATTTATTTTTAGGTTGGCACCTCTTGTATGTGATCTTGGAGACATTAATATCCAAATGCGGAGACTACCTTACTCCCCCGTGGGAAACTAATCATCAGGGCAATGGACTATTCCACCCTGAGTGATCTCCCACGAAACGGCCACCATGTTTCACTACCAGAACAACTTGCACTTGCACTTGCAACACTGCATTTTCGCTGCAACGAGCACAAATGAACGGGAACGCGGGTCTAGAATATTTTCCCTGAGGTGGACACGGCTCGTCCATTCCCGAACATATTTCTGTCTCACTTCACATAATTGGTTTTTGGCGAGACAGACGGAGACGAAGAGAGAGAGGCGACCTTTCAGGAGGTGAAAGTCTTGAAGTCGGGGGAAGGTGAGTCGTAACCACTATTCAGGCGATATGCTTCGTGCGACGTGAGGAAGCTTTGAAAAAGCACCATTGATGTGTAATCAGGGATAGCGCAAATTACTTTAACCCGGGAGAGGGCACGCGGTTAAATGTCATCGACATGTGTCATCGACACCCCAGAGCAAGTATATTTTTATCTTTTTCCTTGAAAAAATATGGTCATTTTGTCTCCTTTTTAAATGGATTTCTCTTATTGCCTTCACGCTATGTATTTATTTTTACATTATTACTAATAATCTGAGGCCGGAAGAAAAGTATTCAACAGAAGTCATTTCTGCAGCTTCTTTGGCACTCGTAAAAATAATTGATGTTACCTAATCAACTCATGTTTTCTAAGACAGGGAGTTTCTTATTAAACCTTCTGAATATGATGTTCTACGTGCTAAATAAGAAAAAAATACGATCAGCACTTACATTTTCTATATTTTAAGTCAAAAAAAGGGCCGATTTTCTCAATTGAAATTATGAAATAAAACTTGATTATTTACAAATATTACTGGAAAATATTTAATAGAGTTGAAGTATATTGAAACAGCAGCAGTAGAAAGTGATATTTATTACCATTATGGACGCAGTATTGATGAAGGAAAACAGCGTGGGGTGTATGTAACACCCCAGACCACTTTGACTCGTTCCGATTTCGAAGCAAAATAATATTTTATGGTATACTGACATATATTCGTCATAATGTAAGAGATTTGACGGTATGCAAACTTGCAACATTGTAGATACATCGATGGACATACAATGTAACAAAGAAGAACCTTGGGGTGTCAATCACACCCCACGCGCCCTCTCCCGGGTTAACAAGTGAGATACAGAATTACTGAACAGTAACGTGAGGATTACACACACAGAACACATGGGGCGCAGCATTAAAGAAACTTTTTTCATTCTGACGATTCTGTTGGCCCGTATGTCCCTGAAATCCCAATAGGCTGCTAAGCCTGTCATTACATTTTCCATGGATCGGGACAACAGAACTTGACATACATCCATGCCCTGAGTAGTGAAAAACCCGACGACCCTCAGGTTAGCAGGCGAGAACTTTATCCCATCGCCACCGGGGCCGGCGTTGGTTTATAAACTATCATAAATGAAGATTATATTTCAGTAATTCCATTAATTCTTGAAGGATATCTTCCCAGGTATCTTTACAAAATATTGTGATTGCATTGCACTTTTTAAACCATAAGTCGCGTGTAGATGAACTCATTGGTCCAAGACATAGGTGATTCATTAAACGTTTTGTTAAACGTATAATAGGAAGGTCCTCGGATGAAAAAGTCAAAGAGAGATGCTAATTTGCTCTGGTTATGCAACATCTCGAATACGCCGCGAGCATTTGGGATCCTGGTCAAACAGATTTAACCAAAAAAATTAATAAAACACAAAGAAAAGGTGCACGCTTCGTTAAAAACTGCTACGAGCGTACATATAGTCTCACAACTTTTAGTGGGGTTAGGGTGGGAGCCCCTTGAGACTCGGAGGCTACTCGCTGGGCTTAGTTTGCTTGATAAATTCAGAACTGATATTTTTCAGAGTGACATAGAGAATATTATCGTGACTCCTCACTACATCTCTAGGTCTGACAGATACGATACAATAAGAGAGATACACTGCCGAACAGATAGGTGCAAAAATTCGTTCTTCCCGCGAGCAATAAGCGAAAATAATAAACAATGTGCTCCACTAAATACACTCCTATAATACATGTCACCATTTTATCTCCAAAAGACGTACATCTTTACACGGCTGGTGACCTAACACCCCCTGCCACACGCTCAAGTGGCGGCTCGCGGGGTACTATGTAGATGAAGATGTAAGGATCCAATTGACGACATAGAAATATCGGCATGTATAATATCCATGAGGATTTAGATCGGGAAAACTGGTATTTGGCCAGCTCGAAGCTATAAAGGGATATAAATGTGAGGGTATTAAGGATACCGGGAGTAGGATCGTGCTGACCTGCAGGGGGGAAGGAGAAATAAAAAATATCGTGGACTGAGATAAGAGAAATGGAGAGGGAGAGAGTTAGGGGGTGGGGGACAGATCAGGTCGATGAAGGGGTCGTAACATGGGGACAGCGGGAGGGGTGGTTGAATGGCTTTCTTCGAGGAAGAAACGGAAATGGAATCCAGCGCACGGAGAAAAGAAAAGGATGGAGAAATGAAGAGGAATGCGGGGGGCGCGGAAATTAAGCGCTGAATCGCGGGGTCGGTTTGGGGAGGAATTGATGGATGAGGTAGGTTCTTGGGCTCGGGAAAGAAGGATGGGACGGCGGCGGACGGTTGGGCAGTGAGGATGATGGGGAACCGAGCGAGGAACCACGGAAAAAAGTCCCGGAGTTTCGAAGTCGAGAAGACAACCTTTTGTGTGTGAGGCATTGGGGACGCGGAGCAGGGTTGGGAGCCTTCCTTCTATCGCCTTTAGGAGTACGCTGGTCGCCTTTCCTTTTGTGCGAGTTTTTGCTTTTGCTCGCTGGCAAATCTTAGTGCGTGCGAGCGGTGTGCGTTTCTGGGTGTGTCAGTAAAGGGCGACAGTTTTTCCTTTTGGAAAACGGGTATCTTCTTGTTTCTTTCGAGACTCAGTTAAACGAATGGTAATGGAAGTAAGAGACGATATTGACAAATTGAGACAACATTGAGTTTAAAATCTGACACGGACAGAGTAACACGCCTTGAAAATGGAAAACAAGTCGTTTTCCGAAACGTCGGCAAAAATGAAGCCAATCGCCTGGTGCAGAGCCCGAGAAGAGTTTATTAATACTATTCACCAGGAGAAACTTAAATCTTTTAATATTGACAAACTTTGCGTAATAAATACAAGGGACTGAAATAAGAGCCAAAGAATCTAAAAGAGCAAGAAAGTGCGTATGTAATGTATGACAGGGTTTTCAGGTTTACGCAATCAATTTGTGTTGTGCTACTAACTAGGAAAACTGATTGGTACAATCCCCAAACAATATTTTTATCAATATTTTTATATTGATAATTTTATACCATAACTAAAATTATATTCCTCAGTACAGTATTCGTGCATCGAAGAAATCATCCGATAAATAAGAAAATAGTGTTTTTTTGCGAGAAAACGATTTTTTTACCTACGTATCCAGGATATCTCTTTTTCCATATGCAATGGGTGAATAGAAAAGTGTTTTTACACATTAGAGAAAAAGGCTATTTGTGTTTACCCAAATACAACGATCTCTGCACGTTGCAAGCTAATGGCACCCAAAAGTTTATTTTTTCTTTTTTCTTGCATCCCGAACGATTCCGTTGGCCCGTATGTCCCTGAAATCCCATTAGGCTGCTAAGCCTGTCGTTAGATTTTCCATGCATCGGGTCAACAGAACTTGACATACATCCATGCCCTGAGTGGTGAAAAACCCGGCGACCCTCAGATTAGCAGGCAAGAACTTTATCCCATCGCTACCGGGGCCGGCGTTGGTTTATAAATTATCATAAATGAAGATTATATTTCAATAATTCCATTAATTCTTGAAAGAATATTTTCCCAGGTATCTTTACAAAACATTGTGATTGCATTGCAATTTTAAACCATAAGTAGCGCGCAGATGTACTCATTGGTCCAAGACATAGCTGATTCATGACAAAATTTTCACCAATATGTAACTTTTTTTTTGCTGTAATTTTTAAAGCACATGTTGAAGTTGATTGCGGCATACACCATAACTATGCTATACTTCCATTACTATATTGTGGAGAAATGACAAGCACTAAACGCGAAGTCAAATATTTCCTTTGGCAAGGAGAATGAAGGGGTAATCGGATTTGAAGGATCCCAAATAAACTTTGAAACTTATTTTTTACTCAGGCAGATACGATAGCAGACTATTCAGAAATTATATTTCACACAAATTAGTACTAAGTATGTCTTTATCTTTACAACACCTATATTTATATAATTACCTAAAGTGTCACTTACACATTAGAGAGATTATAGCAATTGGAAACGAGAAAATTACGGGTGTCACTTAAATTAATATAATCTGTGTCATTTATAACACACGTAGAATTAGATCGGTGGACTATCTGGGGAGGCGACTGACTGCTTCATCCACTAGTTCTATGGAGGTCAAGTCGTGAGATGAAGAACTCCATCGTGAATTGGGGAAAAAAGATATGAAAACCGCCGTCGCAGAAAGAAACATGGCTCATCAACCTACTCTTTACGCGATGCATTGTTAACAGTAAAAAGGAATCGGCGGCGAGGGATGAAGATGGAGAGGAATGAAAGGATGAGGACGGAGATCGGATTTTTTCTTGGAAAAAATCTTCAGAAAGACATATGTCACAAAAACACAGCCATCAGGCTTTTCCATAAAGTAAGGGTTATGTAAGGAATCTAGTAATACTTGATAGGCTAAGAAAACTTTTTATTTTCTCAATTTTCTTCATAATTCCCAATCCTTGTATGCTTCCTTCACTTCTTTAACACTTCTAAAATCGTTCTAACCCGCTCTTCTATTCTTTGCTATCCTCTCTCTCTCACACACACACACACCGTTCTCTCAACATTAACTTACCTCTTTTGTTATTTTACTCTCATCCCTCATTTCAAAATATCTAAGGCATGTAATGACACTTCCCACCGAATTTATCCAACTCTTATCCTTACCCTGACACCCTTTTTTGCTGCCATATTATAATGTCGAGATGAAAACGCTTTTGTATGGTGCGATTTCCGCTACTCTAGACGGAAACTCAATCCTTGAAATTGTAATAAAATTTTAAACTAGTTAGCATCTCAATTGGCATAAAACTGCAAAGTAAAAAGCAATAGAATTAATTTTGTGGACAAATTCATTCATAACAGTAAAGTCAAGTAGAAACACTTGATAAATAAGAGGTGGGACTACTGTGAAGGTCTTTAAAACTATATGACCTTCGCCTACACCAAATGATCTAAAAATATAAATGAATGAACTAGACTTTCCCATCAAACTAGGTGTTTCATTGTACGTATTGGTTATACGTATTACATTTAATTGTTTTATTGCTAAAGTATATGTGTACACATTTTGTTAACGGAGTTTCAGCAATATGAGTTTGCTTAAATATCAGCAAATATACATAAACATACGAATAAGAAATGATACTCTAATGATACTTTCTAAAAACATATTCCTTTCTAAAATATTTAAAATACATAAAAATACACTAAGAGCATAGTTTTCACATTCTCTCTTCCTACAAAAATCGTGGCAAAAAAAGGATGAAAATCAACAATCGGTTATGCTGACTGTGATCAGTCTACAACAATAAAGTCTAATGAAAACACGATCACATTTGACGAAGACTCATGCCTGCTGTAAGTCACATCAATTTTAATCATTGATGCATATTAAATTGTAGGTAGAATTCCACGGGCACGTCAAAGAAATATCTAAATAGAGCCCTGAAACATTTGATCTGGTGCTGTTTAAACAATTCCTTCTTCAACTGATCTCCAATGAGACGAGATGAAAGAAGAAATCGGCTCTGCAAAACTTATCATCACTCTTTTGATTTCATTTTACCTTTACAAAGGGGAGCAAGTCAAAGCTTTCGATTGAGAAGGCAAAGTTAATCAAGGACAAAGAAACTGAAGGTGAAGGATCTCGCGGCATCCCTTCCAAACAGGCTGAAGATGATCGCAACAAACATTTCGTCTCATTATCTTCTCTTACAGTGGACTGCTTCAACTTCCTATTTCTTTGTTTCTCACACTCTCAACCCATCCCATTGTTTTCTGCAACAGGCGTAATGTAGCTCTTCCTCGACTCCCCAACGTACCAAAAAGTTGTCCCATTTTTACCCTGAAGCCTGTTCACATCGAACGGGGGAGCAAGACTTAAGGGCACCACTTAGAAACGACTGTGCTTGGAGACTGAATCGCGACAGGTTTATTAGCCATATTAGATAGCACTATCACAACTTAGGCAAGGGGATATTTTTTGCCCTTTTCTCTTAGCTGCAGAAGGTGAGGTTCTCTAAAATCCCGCCATTAACAATATCTTTTGATTATTGCCAAAAACTCTCAATAATATCCACATTCTTCTTTTCAAGTTTTTTCCTCTCACAAAAAACTTATGAAATATAGCTTCAAAAGTAGGTATTATTAGAAAATAGATAATAGATTAGAACAATAAATTTCACTAATAAGAAACCCCTCTCGACCACTTACAAGAAAAATGAGTTCATTTTTTTTTCAACCAACACTCAGGGAATTTCTGACACGCAAAAGTTGTGAGTAATTTATGTGATGTCCCTAATATTTTGAATTTATTTAGGACATTTTGAACGCATTTATTCTATTTGATTACATAAGGTCAAGATTTTCAAAACATGCTGCTACGCATAGATTGGCGGTAAAAAATAAATATAACATAGAACGGTTACATGGCGCAGAAATAATGACTTAATCCGAAAGTTTATTTTAATTAGAATTAAAATAGAGAAAACATATTCTATTCGGCGTTGATTTAATTAAAATCATAAATATTTAACAAAACTCCATAATACCTCACAACTTACATTCCATAACACGGAGTCCATATAAATTAGGCTAAGATAAAAACACGGCTATGACCTATTACCAGAAATACATGTCTACATCTACATTTGTATACAACCCTGTGAGCGGCCGCATGGGCGTGTGACAGGGGGTGTTAGATCATCAGCCATGTAAAGAAAGAGTAAGTTTTTGGGAGGTGAAATGGTGACATGTATTATGAGAGTGTAGTCAGTGTTTATTGTGGTCGCTTATTGCACTTGGAAAGAACGAGTTTTTCTACCCATCTGTTCGGCAATGTATCTCTCTAATTCTTTCGCTTCTGTTACACCTAGAGTCATTGTGTGATGGCATGATAATAATCGCTCTGCAACACACCAGTTCTAAATTTTTCAAGCAACGTAAGCCAAGCGTGTAGCCTCTGAGTCTCTAGGAGCTCCCACCTCAATCCCTCTTAAAATTGTGAGACACTGTATGTTTGCTCGTAGCAGTTTTTAACGAAGCGTGCGGCTTTTCTTTGTGTTTTATTAATTTTTTTTGTTGAATCTTTATGACCAGGGTGCCAAAATCTCCCGGCGTATTCGAAGTTTATATCCCTATATTTTATAATTGACCAATGTATACAAAATATGACAATGGGCAAACAATATATTTTGTCGATAGAGAGTTAACCTTCGTTTCAAATACTTAATTCTCTCCTAAAGTTATGATAGAATATTCTTCAATGGCTAGTAATTAACAGTCATTCCTTTTCTCATTTTATAAAAATGCTACTGGCCATTAATAACTTCATTTTCTATGTATATGGTCCATTGTGCTACGTGACATAAACCAAAATCCTTCGCCACATTGCGGCATTGAAAACGATTCTTGAAAACCGACAGGAAGAAGAAGCGTCGCGAAGCTCCTACTTTCCGGAACAAAACTTGACATCTCCGACTACGACTACGAGTCCACTTTCCCTTGAGCGTCAGTCCATTTGGTTTTTTACCCGCTCCGCTGTTGTTACGAGGGACGGGACTCCGGTCAAAAATATCCCTTCAATGGAAACCCTATCTCCTTTTCCTTCCAATTTTGTATCCTTTGAAAAGTCATGATTCTTCTCTCGGCTTCCATTCATTACTTGTTACGTCTCTCCTTTCTTTGCGATGGAAAAATCAACGAGGTATCTTAAGTCCGTTTGATACCGACCTCTTTGTCTGACGTAGTGCTTGATATTTTGGAAACCCAGGCCTTTCTAGCCCGCAAATATCATCTAGAACTCTAATTCAAAGGGAAATGTTCGACTTCAAAACAAAAGAGAAATATCTGATTTCCTAGGAATATGGAATGAGGGTCGTTTAAATAGAAAATCTCAACCGATGTAAAGCGTGAGGAAATTGCACTGATAAAAATTAGCCTAAGAACTAATAAATCTTTTCACTCGGCGCACTTAGGGGTTGGTTGGGTAGGTTGGTTCATTTTTATAAACTTAGAGAGTTAATATTGCGGGCCGGTGTATACGGCAATTCATTCCGCCAGCAGTAAACGACTACATAAGTTGTCATTCATATTTTATATAAGTTTGACAGGTAGATCGCGTGGGTTAGTTGTATTCGTAACTCACGGTGGGCGAAGCCTACCGAGGAGGGTGATTCTATATTTGACCAAGAATTGGTCCGTGGACACCACTCTGATGACGTACGCCGACTGACCGCGCTGCGCCCACCGGTAAAGGGAGCCGGGTGACACCCAATCCCAAATTTTTGGGTATCGGGCTCCTCCGGTTCTCACAACACGTGCGGTAAATTTTCGCGTGAGCGAAAACTGACAGCGACTCGTGCCACGCTGTTGGGGGAACCCAGCAACTACGAGAACTCGGAAGGCGGAGACCCATTGGCGTTTCGACGTCAATCCGCCTCATTGGTGTCAGACTCCCAGGGGTTGTGCGTTTCGTGTGGCGTGCCCGACTGCTGTAATCGAAGTCGGGTGCCGGCGGTCCGTATCGCGGCCTATTCCCCTTTTCGTTTTACCTTCCCCCCTGTAAGACCAATAGGATTGAGCTTAATTGCAGGTGCCGACTTACTGGCCTCCCGCGCTAGTAGACGCAAGTAGACGCATGGCTCTGTATTCGTATCGTGAATAACAGGAAAAGAACTTGAGAGCACAGTGATTATCCAGCATTTTAGACAAAATATTTCGTACATTTTATATCCTTCTTACCTGTATCATACATTTCCCTTCCTTCTGCTTGGCTGTGGTTCTATCACCGGAAGCCTTGCGATTTTCAAAGGCCCAAAAACATCAGCCACTTACAACACCACTAATCGAGATATTTGCTTACAAATATCCGCAATTTTACATGAGATGCGCCTATGCCCTTAACAGAGTTTTTACGGAAAAACGAGGAGTCACTAACATCTAGATCTCGTCACAAACATACCAGGGAGTAGTTTATTTGTTTACAACAGTTTAAAATATTAACCCATATACTAACGGAAGTATTTTTTCAGGTCACAAAGAAACTTTCCGTTTGAGAAGGTGTTCTAATCGTGCTTTGTGAAAAAAATGAGACAAGGAAAATAATTATACACATCGATAAATTTATAATATCACGCGGCATTTGCGTCATAAAGCAATGCAGTAAATTACCACGACGGTAATATTACAACATTTGCTCCATGCTTCCTACAACTGTTGAAATTAAAACATTTAATTCGAATATGGTTTCCATTACGCCTAGGGAAAATTCTCGCTCAAACTAATTTCTATATTGATGACGTAGACAAATTGTAGTTTTATCCATTAAATGTATGCACAAATTCTCCTCGGCAATTTTACCGAGTTACATTGGCAAAAAGCACCAAAGTATGCACAGAAGGATGAACTGTTCAGCGCTTTAAGGGACTTATAACTTAAGCCGATGTTTTGTATTGAAATGTCGGAATTTTTTATCATTTTTACCCGGGGGGATTACCAATTAACTTACGCAAGGCATATGCTGGGAAAGCATAAAGACTTTTACATGTACATATATCTTTGTACTGTGGTAAGACTCATTCCTGACAGGGGCGGGTATATTATGTAGTTTCACCGCATATGGAAATAAAAGTAATTTACTCATTTTCTGGATACTTATGGAAAATTGCGATTCTAATTTCATTGTGATAGAAAACTCTATTAGAGGAGAATTACTAAACGCTTGCTTTCCATGCTATTTTCTCGTGAATGGAACTTGGAATTACAGTGAGCTGAAGTACACGATGGGAGATAAATCTGGAAAGAATGTATTTTGATGTCTTAAATAAATGGCCTCAACACGGAAAACTACTCGCAAGATCAAAATCTCCCAAGAAATTAACTCAAAATAAAAAATGATAAATTGCACTAACTTTTTTAGGTTATTAGGCAATTACTTGCGATAACTGAAATCATACTGTAATTACACTAACTTTTTTAGGTTATTAGGCAATTACTTGCGATAACTGAAATCAATTCCCAAGATATAATGCTACATTCACCGTTTGTGGCAAGGCCGTTCAATATCGATTGCATTTCTTCGATACAGGTCTTTGTAACATACACAAGACCGCCATCAATTTGCTGATTTGGTGTATTTTTCCAAAGTGAATCATAGGATAGTAAAATTTTTTGATCATTCGGCAGTGCATTCGTATTCCAAATGAAGACATGCAGGGCAAATTTACAAATTTAAGTTTCTATGACAGTAAATACACAGAAACCACATTAATTGCGACCAAATGGTGAAAATAGTGCAAAGACCAGTGTCAATAGAGCCACGTACATATCGAATCAAATGAGCCTGCATTTATGAATATTAATATGTGCTATTAAAAAGAATATCCATAGCATTCTGCACATTGAATTCCTCCGTTTTGGTTTTCAATCTCGATTGCATTAAATTTACAAAAGAACGATTTAGAAAATGTACAAACATAAGGAATTTATAAGGTATCTGTTTAGACTGAAGTCTGTTTCACACAAAGCTGTATATTCCTCGGACAAGAATTATTGAATATATTACCTTAACGTTGAACCTTGACAAAGCGATACAAAACAGCAGTTCAAGAATGCTTGATCCAGAATAACTCATAAGCCCATCAAATGGCCAAAAGGTGGTAAAGATAAGTGGGAAGCGTTAGAGCCGGGTTAAAAAAACGGCAGAGACAAAATAGCTACGTAAGGTGACTCACATTGAATTTCCACTCTTCTTCCGCTTGCTTGATTGTTCCACTCGTTCCTTTTTGTTGATGGAATCCTGAGAAGGCTAAAGATTACTTGCTTTTGGCTGAGAGGTTTTAAACCGATTCATGTCTCAAGAGTTATTAAAACTGTTCAAAACGAGAGGAATTTTATGGCGACGAAGCCGTCTAAGAGCTTTCAAGATACCATGTTCGCTACCATGACTTTTCAAATACGCCACGTCCATTCGAGAAACTTTGATCTATATTGTATGAAGAATGGAATTTGACGCAGAGTTTGATGGAGTGAAACGGGCATTACGTAGTGAAACCTACGTAAGGACGAGGGGAAAACTCACACCGGTTCTTCCATAGAAAAATGCAGGATTTCCTTGCCATGAAATTCACAGAGCGATCAGGGCCAACTCAGGTATAGAGCATATTTTGCGTCTTGCGAGAAAGGAAGAGGGGATTGAAATAAATTAGAGATTGAAATACATTAGCACGCCCATGCGCAGTGCATGAAATTTACGTGAAACTATTATTAGTATTATTGCTTGGAATAGCAGAGGCACGCCAAATTCGAACAAAATATTTAAATCCTTATTCGAGAAGCAATCGAAATAGCAAAAAGTTCATCTAATTTTCTTAGAGAAGGCCGTTACCGCATAAACAGTATCTGGGAAACACTTCTTTCCACAAATATGTTTGTAACCTATAATTAAATGTTTTCAATGTTGGTTCTCTTTTTCTCTTTATCTACAATGATCACTCGTAGAGCAAGCATTTAGCACAATCATACCTAATCTCATCTGTCACATGATAACATTCTAATCATGATAATACGCATTGCTTTGTAAGCCTGAAAATAACGAAGATTGAATGCCCGTTGGTGTAAAGATGACGCATACCTATTGATAACGGGTTTTGTATTTACGAGCACCAACCGGCTGAAAATAAAAGTTTTACTAGATTGTTGCTTGAATATCGAGAAAGCCCACTAAATATTTTCTCTTAATGAAATAATGACGGAAATCACTGACTTTAACGGTGTTTTTTAGAAGGTTGCACTGAAGTGACGCATATGAGAAATCTCTCACCAGATGTTTAAAATTCTTGTAATAGTCTATTATTTCATGTACATCAGTTTAGTTGAAAAAACAGAGAGGACTTCAGTGTGGTTCAAGTGAACAAATCAAGACGGTAGAATTAAAGTGACAGTAGCTGTAATAGGAATTCATTGAGTGGACTGTGATGTATTTTCATGCAAGTGAAAAATCATTAATGGACATTTAACTGGTGCTTTTCTTTTTATTTGGTGGAAATCAACATGCATACAAAAATGCAAATAATATATCATCATCATCATTGGTCGTTCATTCCTAAGATTGTTTGACTGCAGCCCTCCACCCTTCCCTATCTAATGCTAGGTCCCTTACCTCCTGGTATCTCTTCTAATGTACTTTCCTCTTTGTTTGGTCCATGAACTGATTCCTTGATGTTCCTATGGAGAGTTCCCTTTTCTCTGAATTGAGACTCTGAATTTTCCCTCTATTTTACCTTCAATTATGTTCCTCACAAACCTATTGTGTCTCAGGGTGTGTCCCATGAAAATAATTCAATGGTAGGTTATTTAAATTGTCACCTTAATGAAAACAAGATTATGACAAGGATTTACGGCGCGGGCTCCGAAATTGAAGCGAACATCAGAAGTAAATACTTATTTTCTACGCAGCAAAACCCAATGAAATTTTTGCAAATTATGCAGCTACGAAGCATAACTCAATAAAAATTTTATCCACCATTTAAATTATATGAAACATTATTTCACGTCTAGGGTAAATCTGTAAGTAATTTATCCAATTATTTAGAAATATATATGTTAAGAATCACCATGTTACGCGTTAAATAATCATAATTTTTCCAAGAAACAAAATCGGTAACATGCATTTCTGTCACTTTTATCCATACATTCAGCTGATAAGTACATGCATGCAAACTTACACGTAAATTTCTACATTGCTCCAGTCTACACAAATCGCTCCAACCAGCGTAAGCCTCGAGAGAGTCTCATAGAAAGTGGCTCCGGTGTATTTTAACCTCGAGGGAGGCGCCTCCTTAAATCAGAGTTCGCAGACGTCCGCCTGAGGTCATTCGACGCTCAACCGTTTCGACCGAGAGTTATGGATCGCAGAGTATGGCAGGAGTGTGGGGGAAGGCTTTCAGGGGTTGAGAAGAGGTGGAATCGTGACGGGGAATAGACTTCGTTTTGATCGATAAAAAAAACCCTTCGTAAACATCGCGTGCGTTTATTCTCCGTCCCCTTGGTCTTTTTCTTTATTTCTTTCATCTTTTTTCTGTATCAACTCCTCGTACTTCGTGGTCGTAACCGTGGCGACCATCAGATCGATACATCATAACCGATTGGAAGTTTTTATTGGGTCTGTAGGTCATGATGGGATTGGTTTTTACTACCCTTTACGAAGTGGATATGTACGTGACGTGAGAATGAGTGACCCTTTCGATACGGATAAATAAGGTACTTCAAACACGTCGTGTTATGGCACTTTAAACCTGGTTCGGTGGCTTTGATGTGGCGTTTGAGGTCTATTAAAACGGATCTTGAAACGACGAAAAACCTTTGTATCTCGGATTTGATAACGCCTTAAAAAGTGAGCAGGTAGCATCAAGTTGAGAAAAATGCTCTCTTTGAGATAAATTATTTTTTCAACTTATGTTTATTAATTAATTTAAGGGCTGCTTCACAGTTGCAATTACCAATATTTTTTTATTCAAATGGACTGGAAGCTATACGCTATAGCTTTGGCGATGTAATCTGATCCAGCTGTGCCAAATATATATTATGCAATGCATGCATTTATCAATTTAAAACTGTTCAACTATTTATATTCTTGTCAGAGTGATAAGAATACATAACTACATGCATTGTCTTTTATAAATGCAGAAATAGGTGCACTTGTTAAGTCGATTGCATATATCCACTGACTTTTAATAGTTTTTAATAAAAAACCAAGTATGAAATTCGCCAAGAAAAAATCATTTAATTTGACCGGGGTACGAACCCTGCTCTCCCACTTGATGGTCAGGTATGTTAGTCGGCTACACGACAAAGATATTCTCATCTCGGCCAGAAAAAATGATATTTCTAATGGCAAATATAATATCTTGACTTCTTACCATCATTTGTAAATGTAATGATTGAAAAAATACACAAATTTCGTGAATTCTTTACGTGATTACCTAACCTTCTCATGTTAAAAAATTTGAGGATCGATTTACGTTAGTGTAATACTCTGGTAATTCTAAACGTCACACCATACATCTTCAAGTTTTACGTCTCCATACAAAAACCACTTCAAAGCGTCACTACTTTACCGGATAATATTAAGACCGTCTCTCACTTCCTTCCCGGAAACATTAACTCACCACAACATTTTGAAATTTGATCGCTAGCACTTACAGTCAGGAGGTATTTTATTAACTTCTTCACTTAGTAATTACTACTGGTACATTTCAATAAACCTTCCAATTACCTTATGAATTATAAGTAATTCAAAGGATAGCCCACGGATTTTATTTTCTGAACCTTCATGAGGTTTGCAAATTCAATCTCCTCTCAACTCATTCCTCTCAAGCCCGCTGCTTAAGACTCTTGTTGTACTTCAAAGCGTATGACTACCCTCCTGTTTTCTGCATCTGCGTAATAGCGCTTTAAAAGCATGATAAACCCGTAAAAGCACACCCAAGTGATATAAATTAAAAGCAAGCGGAATATATAAAGTCACTTCCATTCGCTGTGACCTACTTTTCGTCTGCTTCACGAAAGTAATTCAAATCTTAGCCAATTCAAGGCTCTTTCACTACCGCAGATTAATTTACATATCCACGGAATCAAAGGTTATATATCCCTTGTAAAGTCGGACTTTCTATGCAAGATTTTCAGCTCTAAATAGGGAATAAGGATAAATGCGTGCGATACGCAAGAAAAGTGGACTAGAAGCTAATAGCCACCGATTATTTTCTGGAAATCAACAATAGTGCCATACTCTAACAACGCCTGAAGATATTCGATTACAAAGTACAAGTGTATCGTACTTATGAAATGTTCGGGTAAACTATTTTTTCCGAGGGTAAAATTTTTCAATTATGACTAATCAAAGTAATAGTTATATACGTTTGGAGAAATCTAGTCGATTAACAATACTAAAAACTGAGTAGCTAAACACAGTCAAAAGAAAAACAGCGAAAAACTATTTTTTTCGAGGGTAAAATACTTCCATTATGCCTAATCAAAATATTAGTCTCATACGATTGGAGAAATCTAGTCGACTAATAATACTAAAACCTGAGTAGCTAAACACAGTCGAAAGAAAAACAGCGGAAGCTCAGCTGAAAATGTTATTTAATGATGTGAGATATGAAAATCAGAGAGTGAAAGATTGCAGCAACGAAGATGGAAGAGAATATTCCAGAGCTCCATAATTATCCACCTCTGCGTCTCTTTCATTTGATCATTTCTCCTCTCCCAACTTCCTGTGGCGTCAACGAAAAGGGGGTTCTCGCTTTCTCTGTCCGCCTTCCTCATCGTCACCACCCGAAAACTCCGCAGCGGATGAAACCTCCTTAACCCCATCCACTACTTTATGGCCATACTTTCGCCAAAGAGCAGGGAGAATTTTAGTTGGAAGTCGAGAAGGAAAATTTCCTTCCTTAACCTTCGAGATAACTCGTTCTCCTTACCAATTCTGCCTTTCATAGTTTCCTCAAACAAACCAATTGGGAAGGATTCCTCTTATTTATAAACCTTCCACAAATCGTTCCACGTCAAGACTTTCTCAAACGTACGAATGCTCATGTAGGGATCAGGGCTTCCGCTCCGTTCGCAGAAGGCACGAAAGATTTCTGGGTTCCTCCGGGTCCGAAAAATTCGTCCAAGTCATTCGGTCCCTTCCGTAATATTTCCTCCTCCCAAGTTCAGAATATTTCAGCCTAGTCACCCTTGTGTGTGGAAGTTTACCGTCTAAAAATCGCTAACTAACTCATGCTTTTCATTCAGCCTCTCCCAATGCTCTTCTTCCTTCCCTTGTGTTCTCCCTTGCCGATGACAATGGAACCTAACTCAGTTCTCTTTCTCCGACCTTCCCTCTCAACATCCGTCCCTTTCTCAGGAGCCTAACGTGTTTTCTATAGGGCGTGGTTTCCACACTCATTCCTCAGCCCATTCAACGTTTTCTAAACCTATGCTTATACCTCTCTCAGCCTACCATCATCACCATATTTCATTCAGTTCAAGAATTTGTTGACTGCAGCACCCCTTTGCTAATTCCTTTATCACCAGATAATTCTCTTCCATGTCTCGCTTTCTATAGCTTACCTATTTTTTTCCTCAGTTCTCATCGTGAGACCTTCTACCTTATTGTCCCTTCTATGATTACAGATCCATGCGGATTCATTATCTTTCTGGGCCAATTAGAAGAATCTCCTCTCACTTAATTACCGTTTATACCGTTAATTATCCCTCAGGTTCATATGACCCAAAGCAGTAAGATATTTGCAGCTTCAAACTGTCTTTGTCTTACACATAGTAGGTACATTTATCTTTATAAATTCTTGAATGCTAACAAGATATAGGTTTTTCCAAAAATAAAGCACCATAATGTAAGAAAATTGTGATCTTGGACCAGAATTTTCGTATTGAATAACACACGGGTTATAACTTGACGTTTTTTCGAAAAGGATTTTAAATTTTCATTAGTCATGAAACATAGAGTAGGTATAAAGTGTGTCGTTCTTTTTAATAAACGTAAACTACTGCTTTAAATACATCTGAGTTTCCCAGACACTTATGTCCTGTAGTATGTTTTGGATATTAAATGTCAGTTTTATGTGAACCACTTTTTTTTCATAACTTGTTAGAATCGGGCTTCGTGGTGTTCGAATCACGTGTTGGAATTATTCCGTGACATATAATCATTTGAAAGTTTATAAACATGCGATAATCTATCCATTAAGTGTCTCCAGTGATGCAGTTCCTCTCTTAAGTGACGCAAGGTTTATTCCGCGATCCATCAAAGTAGCTCTCCGTTAACTAGAACCACATTTCTCTCGTCTCTTACTTACATTCATTGATAGCAAATTTCTATCCAGTGCCCATTTTTCCCTTTCATGCATATTTTTTCCTTGTAAATATTCATGTAAAACCATTATGTGTGTTCATGAAAATGATAAAAGGGTTAAAATAATAGATATGAACCAGGAATAGATAAATTGACGTCAGAATTAAAGTTTATTTTTCCAATAATGAAGCCAATTTCGATTACATGAATGTTTCATTGGAGCAAGGTGTAACCAGAGCTTCGATCTATTAATAATAATAAGATAGTTACAAAGTGCGGTTTATAATCCATTTTCTACCTGATAGACGTCCATATTTATTTTTACAAGTGACTTTATAAGGTTTATTTCAAAAGCTAAACGTAGGCCACCCCATAATAACCAAGAGCTCAATATGACTCTTTTCAGCATTTGATAAAATATTAAATATGCACTCCAACAGATTACAGAGATATTGCGTCATGTTTGGCAATATGGGCAACATGATGGGTAGGCATAAATGCCTATTACCTTTCCAATGACGGGCCTGCACTACCGAGTTGATGTGATAATGCTCACAAAGAGATTGTTAATTACGTCATTTTATTGGCTAAACGCCGGTCTTCCTACAACCACGGTATAAGAGCCCAAATTAAAAGCATGATATTATTTCAGTTCATGTACCCAACTGCAAGTCAATGACACTCCTCACAACTGATATTCATAACTTTGTGATCGATGATGTGAACCTTAGAGCGTATAACGAGGCAACTATTGCCAGGAGATAATTACTCCATCCCATGTGCTCATACTATGAGGGGACGCTCAAATGAAGACAATCAGGTAAAGTAAAAACTCGGAAAGTTGGGAAAACTAATTATTGAACATAAAATTATGACCAGAATAAAATACTACCATGAACTCCTGAATTTTGTTTTTTACAGAGCAACAATATAATAGACTGCTTGTTTCCACGTCTGTGATGATCATATCTACTGTCGCATCATGGTGCTTTATGGGACCTTATATCCGCTAAAGGAAAATGATAAACCAAGGCTTGTGCATTATTTTATGCGGGAAAAAATCTTAAAAAGACGCTTCGCTCGAATATTCACCAACCTAATAATAAAAATGACCCTGTAAGCCAAGATTGTGTGGCAGAGGAAGGATAATCAACAACATGCATTGCACTGTACACTCATAAAGTTCAAATAACCACGACCACTGATGCATAAGCGAAAACCCGATAAAAATCCCCAGTGATGGAATTGTGCAAATGTACGCCGCTCTATAGGAATGCTATCTGTGTTTCGATTTAAATAATTTTCATTTTCACCCGCACAACTATACAGAGATAGCAAAGTTACACGGCAAACATGCGCACGGCGCACTGCTATTACTAGATAGCATGGCTAATGGAGGGATAGGAAGGGGTGTCGGAAGTGATTGTCGAGAGGAGTGATGCGCTCGACGTTGTGGCCGAGATTAAACGGCCCCTTTAAACTTCTCTCCCTCCCCACTTTCAACCTTTGACCCAAACCGCAGGATAGCTCGACCACCCTCCCACCCTCCGCAAAGGGCTCGGCCCAGACCAACGTCCGCCGCCTCCACCCTCTCAAGCCCCCGTCCAGGTCAACTCGGCCCAACTGCTTCCACCAGTGATTCTGTATCGTGTCAAAAATATCGACAATGTATCGATACGTATAGCATGACATTTATCAATACTACAAAACTATTAAAACAAAGTTATCTAGACTAGTAGATATCTAAATGTCCATCTACATACTACCCCGCGAGCCGCCGCATGGGCGTGTGGCAGGGGGTGGTAGGTCACCAGCCGTGTAAAGATGTAAAATTTTTGGAGGGGAAATGGTGTCATGTATTATGGGAGTGTATTTAGAGGAGATCGATTTTATTGTGGTGGCTAATTGTGCGCGGAATGAACAAATTTTTACCTATCTGTTCGGCAGAGTATCTCTTATTTTATCGCATCTGTCAGACCTAGAAATGCAGTGAGACGTCGTGATAATATTCTCTGTATCGCTCAAGCCAACAAAGAATTTGAAGTAACTATAGAATTTAATTTACATAAACCTTGAGCATTTGGGACCCAGGCCACAAAGATTCAACCAAAAGAATTAATAAAATACAAAGAAAAGCAACACGCTTCGTTAAAAACTGCTACGAGTGAATATATAGTTAGTGACTCAAAACTTTTAGAGGGATTGAGGTGTGAGCCCCTAGAGACTCGGAGGCTACGCTATAGGCTTAGGTTGCTAGAGAAATTCAGATCTGGCGTGTTTCAGGGCGACACAGAATTGATGTCATGACGCCTCACTATCTCTAGGTATGGCAGATGCGATAAAAAAGATCACATGCTATTATTTCATTTCGTGCTCCTAATTGCAAGTCACTGACACAGCCTCACCACTGATATTCAAAACATTGTAATCGATGATGTGAACCTTACGGCGTATAACGGATTATGTTGCCGAATAGATAGTGTACAAAAGCTCATTCTCTCCGCGCACAATAAGCGACTACAGTGAAAACTGAGCTTCACTTAATTCACTCCCATAATACACATCACCATTTCACCTGCCGAAACTATTCATCTTTACGCGGCTGGTGACCTAACACCTTCTGCCACAAGCCCATGCGGCGGCTTGCAAGGTAGTATTTAGGTGTAGATTATAGCTGATAACATTTTTTCCGTAGAATATTTTGGATAAGAGTAGAAAGTGAAGGTAATTAGTTTACTCCATGATACAAACAAACGCTTTCACTGTTGATAACCTAAATTTTGTCTATGATTTTGGAATAGCTAAACTGTAATACTTAGCACAGCTCCACTACAAGACAAACACGATACTTTGGTAGGTAATAATGAGGCACTAAACGCGTCAGAGAATAAAATTCACCAAACAACAGATATTTAATAATATTGCTCTTTTCAGGTACAGATATTTATGTTCGTAGGTGAAATGTTAAAGAGAAGTAAATGGAATGAAAGATTGCCCAGCGAAGGAAATGGATAGTAGACAAAAATGCGTCTATTTCAACGCATAATTCCCGTAAGCATTTGAGGAAGTATTAGGAGGAAACCAAGGCCACTTGAGCATGAATTGCTTATCTGTCACATTTGATTATGAATTGGAATTTCCCTTACAAAGACACAGCTACTCGGCGCTCTACTGCATTCAATACCTAAGATTTTGATACTACTACGTCAGTACTCTTCCAAATAAATTATCGATAGTAAAGAATCAAGTACGAAACTAGTTGAAATAGGAATAAATATATCAATTAAAGAAAATATCGATACTATTTCCGTATCTCCAGCTGCCACTGCGAGAAGATGCGCTCATTTGAGGATGGCCCGTGGCGAGCTGAGAGGAGGATCCCGAATTTAATAGTGGACTGGATCCGCATTATTGGTGCTTGAAACGCGTGGCTTTTTCTTTGGTACGTGCGCATTCAATTTATTGTCCAGGATGGGAAAAAAACACTTTAGAGCTCACAAAAAGGATTATATTCGCTTTTCCGACCAAGGTTTCGACTTTTACAGTCGTATTCAATGCAAAACTCGCAAAATATCCGAAGAGTGTGAGCATGACATGGGCGCAAGAAATGAGGGGGTTGGTGTACAGAGTTAATAAGGAGAATGGGGGAAAGTGTGAATCGGAAGGTCATGACTAAGGCAGCAGAAGTGAAAACGAACATGAAAAGCAGAGGTGAGAGGGATAATGGGTGCGGAGATGAGAAAGTAATGTCATTTGGAAGTTTTCCCTTCTTTCTAGAGGACAATATTTCAAATATTTCAAGAAAGTATAACCGGGGAAATTTCGTCTGGACATGAAGAACCTCTAGCACAAAGTCATTCTGGTGTTTATCTTCAATTAAATGCTCCATCAAGACTGAACTGAGGTCTGCCTTGGCGATTGATCTTTCATGTTCTTGGGCCCAAATATCTATTGAGGTGCCAGTTTGAACAATTTACATGGAAGTTCAATTAGAGGTGACACACCAGAGTCTACAGTCACCATTTCTTTTTGTCAATTGGTATATATTCCGAGTATTAAAACCAATAGTCTTCCGAGGGAGGGTGGGGAATTGGAAACTAGATTGACTTAGTCCTCAAGGAAGACGTCCGCGAACTTTTTAGTCAAGGGACCAAGAAAGGAAATTTTGCACCTCGAATATGAGTTTAGCATGTCTCTTTAGAAGAAGGTGAAGTAGACAGGCTGGTAATTATAGGTAATTTTAACTCTATTAACTTTCCGTGCAATAGCTATTCTCTGCGAAAATTAAAAAAATAGCAACGTATGTCCACATAATTTTCATTAAGAGAATTTTAGTTTCTTAGTGCATGAGCTCGAGCCATGTTGTGAACATATCTTGATGAAAGCTTCTGGCTAATTAACATGAACTATGTATCTCTTAAATAGTAATTATTGAAGCCTAGATTATATAATTCTCCGAATACATGTCATGATTGAATACACGATCATTATCTACAGCTTTATAAAGCGCGACTGTATCCAACGACCTGAGAGAATTACTATGAAGTAATAATTAACTATGAAGACATAATACCATCCAAGATGGGGAAAAATGTATTTCAATAGAAGGTGATTTTGAATATTTCCTCATTGTATTGTTCAATCTACTTTAAATATACATAATTTAGGATAAAACAGTTATTACCCAAGTTCGATAAAATGTAACTCACGGCAATTCGTATATTACATATCACTCAATGTTAAGAAAAGACAATCGGTGATTATTATTTCGTAATTTTTAACTGTACTCGATTCCACTAACGACAATTTACATCAATTGCAGAGAGAGAATAAGGCTATTTTTCTGATAATTATTAAAAATATATATTAAATTAACTCTGTTAAGCGATAATATTGAGTAAAATTGCGTATTATATCGATAATATTGAGTAAGAGTACAGTAAAAGTGGTACTTAAAAATACTCGTCGGTTAATTTTTTAGGAACTGTCCACGTCTACGCTACAGGTCATTCTAAATTCTATATTTTACCTCCTAAAATCAAATAAAGAGGAAATAATCCTTGAGTCGGACAATATGAGCCCTGAAAAGAAGCACCTGCGTTGCTTGCGTGAACCTCGAAAAAACTGAATATAAAAAGATCACTCCAGAGACGTTATTGATTTTTCCCCCGAAAAAAAGTCAGGTACACTTAGATGCGTAGTCAGGGTGAGGATCAAACTCTTATTTGTAGAAGACAAAAACGTCGTTGAGTTGATATGGGCTGAGAAATACCTGACATTGACAACACTCAGTTGAACCAAAGTGTTTATGACTGTCGTTTCACCATCGCCAAAAATATGCTTGAGAACCATATAAGGAGCAGAATAGCAGCACATGAGAGATAGTACGCCAAGTATCTAGGATAGACTTGTCCATGTTTCCCTCTATTACGATTTGTCCTCAAAGTCTATCCCTTATTAAGGTAGTCCGAGGGAGATAGTTCCATAGTCATAATATAGACAATATTTGAATTATACGTTTTAATTTCACCATCTGTAGGTCACATAAAATAAATATTGCATTATTAGTGGTTCAATAATATAGTTTTACATGACAGAAATGGTAAGTAATTAAATGAAAATATCTAAATATGTGTTTAACCTATCTTTTTATCTATGGAAACTCCATCAAAACGGAAGTTTTTTCGTAATACCCAAGAACCTACTACGTTGACAATATGATTAATTTGCAGAAATAGTTGAGAAAACATACAAACTACACACTGTTAGTTTTTTGACGACATCTAAGTGTTAGAAAAACCTCATTTTGTAAATAAAGTCTCTCTGGAGTGCCTACACATACCATTTCCCATGTTAAAGGACTGGTATTTGTTGGAAAAAAACTCCGAGAGTAATGAGGAAAGGGGTTGGATTTTTGTAGTCATTGGATAGGTGAGATATTTTTCTTTAAAATGAGATCAAACTCATTGATTTCTAAGTAAAATGATTTTCCGCGCGGACTATCTTAAGCTATACATGGAATGCATTCCTTTCTCTTTTACATGAGTTCATCTCCGTTGCACCTCCCTCAAGCATTCTGATTGTGCATCCACCTCTCCCACCACTGCATTTATCGTATCCACTATCTTCATACTCACCCTCCATTTGGCCGCCCTTCTCATTACTGACGCCTTCCTTCCTCTTCTCCTTTCACTTTCAACTTTTCATTTCTGTCCATTACTCTCCAAAGATCCGTCGGACTCTCGAGTCTACCTCTCTGCTTTTCACGATTAATGAGACTGAAGCAGAAAATCAGAGCCATCAGAAAATTGGACTTAAATAGAAAGTCTCCTGGCTTGATTAGCGAAATAGACGGCAGAACACCGCAGTTCTACCCTGCCACCGTTGAGGCTTTCTACATCGCAACAGCTTTTGCCATTGTTTCATTGAAAACAGAGATGCAGAGAAAAATTGACACAATGAGAAATATAATGAAGCAAAGCAAACAGATTTTGAAGGGTAAAGAAAGGGAGGCGGGTCATTAAAGAGGGAGAACAAAAACTGGAGCAAGTACAACATTTTAATTATATGGGTAGTTATCCAAATGAAAATGGACATAGCAGCAAACACATAAGGAAGAGAGAGCATCGGCTAAAAAGATATTACTAATAACTAGCGAAGGTACTCGTTGAAATTCAACGGGGGATGAAAGAAAGACAGGGCATATAGGTTGTAGGTTGGAGTTGCTCATGAGGTGTATTTTTTTCTAGGCAAAGTAGCTATAGTTTTAGTTTTATTTTTTTAATTAAGCAGATGAAAACCACACTATATTATGCTCACCGAGTTTCAACAATCTATTGCAGTTACATATAGAAATTATACTTCAGGCCATTTGCATTCCAGAGGCTAGTCGTATTAATATAACATCGTGGCATTCTCCTGTTTTACTCAGCTATAATTTTAGTTTTACTTTTTATTTCAGAAGATGAAAACCACACTACATTATATTTACCGAGTTTCAACATTCTTTTGCAGTAATATAAGGAAACAAAACTACAGGCCATTTGCATTCCAAAGGCTTTTCGCATCATGGCATTCTCCTGTTTTGGATGGGTCCAACTTAAATTGATCCACTTCAAATGAGTTTTGCCAATTTTAGGCAAAAATATCCCTGAAAATATCGTAATCAGCAACATTTCAGTATACGGCCTAGATTTCCACCTACTCTAGATATAAAACCCAGCCTCCATTGTAAAGGCCCCATTTCCCTTCTAAAGCTAATGCCAATTCCATAATTACCAAGGAAATATTCTATTGTTGACAAAAACCAAATTCATGCTTTTGACATTAAAAACGCGATTTCTAGGGAAATTTAATTCGGGTAAGAAAATTTAATTTAGAAATAAGAAACAGAAATTTTTTATCCATCAAACGGCGAAAACTATCGCCTTCTATCTTTAGTAGAACTAATTAAAATATGCAAAAAAAACCTCTGCACTTGAACCAAAATGTTTAGACTTGAGATTTTCAAACACATAACACACCAGATGGCCCAATACGCTGCGCATGGGGCCCAGGGGCCTTCCTTACAGTCCCAATTTCCTTAAAAAAGCTTTACTGATCCCATGTGTGAAAATTTCACTAAAATCGGTTCACTCGTTCAATACTTATAAGGCATTCAAGAAAGCATTCTTTTGGAATCCTTTAGCCCTCTGGGGCCCCAGCGTGACTTACGACCCCATGATTGTTGTACATTTACTATAGGTATATTTTCCGTGTTTCTAATACAGGCAAGAATTATCTTCCAGGTCCAATTTGTGGTATGAAAGGGCCCACTTGAGGGCCCTAAGGCCCTTGTTCTATAGACTATGCGTGAACCAGATATATCAAGTATCTTCCTGCCAAATTTTGTTTCAATCGATTCAGTGGTTTATGAGTGATTGAGTAACAGACAGACAGACACCACTAGATTTTTATATATTAGTAAGATAAAGAGCTGATGAGAAACATTCGTAAGGATACAAAGAAGAGGCTGGGAAAGAGATTTATAAGGAGCGTTGTGTTGTATGGTGCTGAAATGTGGACCCTAAATAGGGAGGACGTCAATATGCCACAAGCATTTGAGATGTGGGTGTGGAAAATGTTGGAGAAGATGCAGTGGACGAGAAAAAAGTCAAACGAGGAAATTCAAAGTAATGAAAGGTGATGATTTGTTCAAGACGATGACAGAGGGAAGGATGCTTGCCAGGCGAGGCAGAGAATAAGCTTTATGTACGGGATGACGAAGGATGGATCATATGCTGAAGCGAAATAGGATATAATATAGGGCCTATACAATGTAGAAAACCAGCAGGATTCTCTCTGACTTTCAATAAAACTACGTTAAACCGATGGAACACTTTCAAATATCGAGCAAGTGGCTAAAAAACTTTTTCCATCATTTACTTCAATAATAACACATCTCAATTCCCTATCTTTGTCATGGCTGGATAGCAAACAGCTCTCGTCACAAGCTATTGCGGTAGCATTCACAGTTTACTAGGATGTCGGCTAGAAAAGGATTAAAATGGAGGAATTTGCGCTTCAAACGTCAAATAGTTGACTGTAGTGCAAAAATTAGAATTTCCATGATAGATAATCGTTCATCCCAATCTCGTCATTTACTCAGTACAAAGTGTAAAAAGGAGTGGTATTTTATTGTGCATGCATAAGGCAACTTGCTTAAAAAAGTTACATCAATGCATTAGAAGTAATTCCGGCTTTCACCGATCAATACGTGGGGTATGTAAATACTATGAGGTGTCATATTTTGGGCAAAACAATGGTATTCACCAAAAAAATTATTTTAAGCAAAAAGAAGGAGTTGAATAAGTCGACAATGATAGATTGCTAAAATGTGGAGAGGACTTTTATGACATGTTAGATTGTAGGCCTTGAAGTAATCAAAGAAAGTCATTTTAATGGTCCGATGATTAGAAAAAAGCAGGGCTAAAACAGATAAGTGATGTTAAAGACAGGTACAATTCCGGGAGAAATGCATGTTTTTTGTGAAAAACTTGAATAATGAACCACTGTAGTGGGAAAGTAGTATGCAGAAGTACCACCCTCGAAATAAAAATTCAGTCGGGAAAATGATGACGATCATAATAATTTTTCTTAGCCACTGACAATTGTCTTATACAAACATTTGCTCCTCGATGCGTATTATAAATATTTTTATCATTTTTTTAATAATCTCACTATTTTTGTTTGGCATACGAATCTCTCTTTCATACCATGTACCCACATTTTTAACGACTTTCTTCTCTCCATGTTTTCTCAAAATCTTTCTCTCTCCCCTTTTAAACCTCCATCATCTCAATCAGTTCTCCGGAATTTCAATTTCTGACTTTCTCTCCTGGAGATATCTCCCTTGCTGTACTCCAGTGCTTTTTTTTTCATTTCATGCAGCCTTTCTTTTATTTTTAATTTTTTTTTACTCATCCAGGAACTGTTTCGCTTTCATCCGTCCCCTTGTCAAAATTCTCCATCGCATTTGCCTCTCGGCTGTTGAAGCGGGGGAGGGTGAGTCACCAGGATTTGGAGCCCCAGCACAGAATTTCACCTCTGCAGCTCATTATTCCAATCCAAATAATCAATAATTAGAAAAAATAAATTATCCCGTAAAACCACATTCCAGACTGTGTTTATTTTTGCCATGAGTTTTTCGTGATGATCAGATACGGCAATCCACCAAAGTCACAAATATCGTTTTTCCAGGTTTTTGAACCGTCCAATTAGTTATTGGTTTAGTGTGAAAGGTTCACAAAAGAATTTTATGATTTAACGCCATTTTTTACAATTTTCACCCCCATAAATATTGCACTTGAAGCGCTGGCATCATGTGAGCAAAAGCGATGAGGAAAAATGGGGAGATCTAAAACTTTTTTTAAATGAAAATATGGCGATGGCCGAACTTGTTGCTTACGCTTTTTTGGTTAAGAAAGGACCAACACGGTAAGAATCCAGCCAGTAATTAAGCCAGGAAGATAATATAGATAAGGTTGTGAAACATACTTTGCAATATAAGATAATATTTTTTTGGAAAATTGTAGCGCGACGATCGGAGCACCTGTATGCATCTCAAATGACAAAGTTGTGTTGATTAAACCTTCATATTAGCATAATGTCTTCTTTCTTGTAATGTTTAACTACTAAGCTTGACTGATGCATGAATTACGCGTTGTTTACAAATGAATAGAGAGTGCTACAAACGAAAAATACAATTTGACATCATCAATGACTTGACGAATCTAACAAAAACAAAATTGGGCTTCGCTATGGCTTTATTATAATTTTCTCACTTACTCTCACCAATAACCTATGACTAGCCCATATGAATTCAATTATATAATGATAGACTTTCATTGCAGCTTTGTCTTAAAGCAGGGAGAAATCGCCTTACTAAACAGCATGCATAACCTGTCATGAATTTAGCAAGTAATTTAATTATTACAGGCTGGGATAGGACGAATATCTAAAATATATGCATTTTTGTTATTATTCTTATCACATACTTGCCTTATGACTGTTTATGGAAGACACAATGTGCATTGAGTATTTTAACATATGGAAGAATTAGTGTAATCGTGAATTGCTCATCTTTATACAAATCATCCGTCGTCGGAGTAAAGTCACTCACAAATGGAACATTTCACTTCTTCTTCGCTTTTTTCACAAAGTTCACCTTCCGCTATATCGCATAGACCATGACTACATTCTTTCATGGATGAATAGGCTACTCGAGCGCTTAGCAATTTCCAGGTTTTAAGAGTGTCGTAGTGTGGCGATCCAACCATTATTTTTTTTACACGTAGGAGATAACCATTGCAATTGTTCATGAACTCGCACATGAACACAGTAGGCATGTTTTTCATTAAACCCCTTATCAAATGTATGTTTATTACGCATTTTATAACACGAGAAATGCATGAAATCGTATGCAATTATTTGGAGGCTAATTTTGAGCATTGGTAGGCGATAAATATCGTCACGGGCAGACATTCGTCTGCATATTCAAGAATGGTGATTTCATTTTGCTCAGATTTCAAGAATACGATCTATTTACGGTCTCATTTACGAGTGAATATATTTATGAAATAGTAATTGTTACAATGTATAAACTTTGCATGAATTTGAAAGGAGCCAAATTTTTCACTATGAATTTTTGTTCTACGCCAGATTTTTGCGTAACTTGGCTTCTGCATGACCCTGCCTCGGCTTTACCGCATATTTACCTCCCGCAGGGTACGATCCGTGAACGCTAAGAAATTTTGAGTCGTACATAATTTTACATTAAATGCAATGAATTTGGCCATATCATAGAGACAATATCTCATTAATCTAATGAGATAAAAACACCGACATCGCTCTACTATTCGACTCATTGATCAAAAGGCGCAAGCCATGGTTTTTCGGAAATAGTCTTTAGGCAGGCACTTCAGATACACTGAATTAACAAAATGAGGGATCTCTAACACATGGATGTCATCATCATTTAAATTGCCTGAAAAACTAATAAAATACGTCAGAAAATTTTGTAAAATCGCAGAAAAATCTTCGGTTACGAATATATTCTCATCGTAGAGCGAAAAAAAGTCTACTTCATGGCTTATCTATATCTACATACTACCTTGTGAGCCGCCGCATGGCCATGTAGCAGGGGGTGGTAGATCACCAGCCGTGTAAAGATGTGTATAATTTTTTTAGGAGAAATGGTGACATGTACTATGGGAGTGTATTTAGAGGAGCCCAGTTTTTAATGTCTTCGCTTATTGGGCGCAGAAAGAACGAGTTTGTGTACCTATCCGTTTCGCAGAGTATCTTTCTTATTTTATCGCATCAATCAGACCTAAAAATGTAGTGAGGTGTCATGAACTAATTATCTGAGTTGCTTTTAAACACACCAGTTATGAATATCTTATGAACGTACCCTGTTAAATTGGAAGGTTTAAGGATTTTCTGGAGAGTTTCAGTCGAATTAAACAATAGTTAAGCTTCTTAGTTATAACATTACTCCCTTCACCCTTCTTAAGGCTGCAGAAATTAAAAATATAATGACATTCATTATGTCTTGGGATAATATCTAGCTCAAACCATCTCAGAAGAGTCCAAAGGTATGTTGCAAAATAGAGGAGTGATTTTTTCCACGGTTTGCTGGATACGAATATACTGGGCGTTTTGTCATTAACCACAGTCGCTCTGAGTCTCAGATTTTCGATAAATCTGATATCCTACCTGTACTCCGTCCAAAAAATGGCCGACGCAATGACTCACAACCCGAAAGGAAAAACAAATGCGGGGTACGAAGGTCGTCTTGCAGGGTTCTAGCCCATTCCTCACCATCAAGTTCTGTGTCAAACACCGCACAAGAATCGCTGATTTAGGTTTCTCGAATGATCAGCACATTATTGAAACGTCATGATAGTAGACATGATGTCTTCAAAGATCTTTGGCGGCTTCGGATGGCCTCCTTGGGAAGACGAGGAAATATTATCTACATCGAATTATGTTACCATAACGTTCTGTCCTGATTTAAATCCAGATTCAGAGCTACAAAATCGTCTTTGACGCTTTTGGCCGAGTGAAACTCCTATGAATAATTCCTCTTCAACCATCCCTGAACTGCGGTTTGTATCTTAGATACCGTTTGACGTCCAGCGTTTCATTCAAAACGTTCCTTGTCCAAGGAAAATTAAGTGGCTTTAGTCTTAAATAAATGTTCTCTTCATGATACTTGCCACTCTATAAGGTATCTCTGATCATACCACTGATTTTAAAGGCAAGGTGTGGTGTGAAGGTAAACATGAGCTACTAGAGTCTAAGAAATGTGCTACTCCTAATACTTTGGAAGATATACCGTCTGAGAAAACCCAGATTTTTCAATACTTAAGCACGCCAATTTAAATTTCTGTTTTAAGCATACATATATTATTGGCACATTTTTAATTAATTATTAATTCAATTTATCAATGCACATACTAATATAATAATAAGATATAATAACAACATAATATAATAGAGATTTCATTTTTCCACCGTTTTAACAGTCATTCCATTCATTCATTCATTCCATTACTAAGAAAATATGCCACAAAAGTACTGCAGGGTTCTACGTTCAGACGTCAATTTTCAAAGGAGTTTTATCCCAAAATACTTAAACAAAATTAAATTCCATTTATCGTCTGGTTATCATAAATCGTAATATTACCCAGCCTTTTACGATAATTTGATGCTAACTAAGAGTTCGGGTTTGGTATATAACATCAATCAGTCAGTTAACGCCAACTTTAACAATTGGAGAATGAAGAACAGCCCCTTCTAGTAATTAATTAAACTTTGCATAAAATTTATATGCATAAGCAATATATGGATGGCAATCTGCTAATAGATAACTACTTAACCGTTGCTATAACTACATTAGTTCTAAAGTTACAGGTGTGATGGCTTCAAATTGTATACACTCCGGAATGCAATTCATGTCTATTAGGTACATCAAAAGTTTCAATGTTTCATTATATTGTTATCTCAGGAGCTAAAGGTAAACGAAATAACTGAACTAATATTCCTCCAAAAGAGTGCAACGAGTGTTGTAGGTTGAAAATTGCACAATTGTATAAAATCGTGAGATATTTAAAAGATAAAAAAGGTAAAAATACTAAGCAAACATTGCTGTTAAAAGTACCGTCTCCATTAAGTGCAATCTGCAATAGTAAATTAAACCATGTTCAAAAATTTGTTGCCCTCAGAAATATCTCCCCGACGTATTCAGAACAAAAGGGAGCATATATTCGTCTGCTCTGTTTCACTCGACTGTGAACGTATTCCTAGCCACAGGAAATCCTCCCAATCGTTCCACTGCCGCAAAAAAGATGGAGCGGGCAACCGCATGTTCCTCTCACGTGTTTATTTACCCTTTCCGAATGCACACTCAGGCGCAATATTGTGGGTAGTTCTAATGATCACAATACTCACCACAGTAGAAGTGATTCAGCAGTATCCCTCATAGATGGAGATTAAATATAAACCGATGTATAAAAACTCAAAACAACTGAGTGATTAATACAACTCCTTTATTATATTTTTTCCACCGCCTTTCCCGGAATCGCCTATCCATTATTTAGTTTTTTTTTTCGCTGTGAGTCGTATGTAGGCGTATTCGCTACTGATGCACGTACCTGCAAACTATCGTACCTACCATTAACACCTAATCTACGGTGCGTTATGATGAAAAAATCAGCTTTACCAAAGAAAACAGCTTTTACTTATTTTAAAAATTTCTTAATTTTAACATGGATTGTTTTTATTTCCTCATGAATAAATTTTATCTTGCATTAATTTAAGCAAAAAGTATCAACTTTCGTTAGTTATTTCAAGCAGAGCAGCATTCAGGAAGTACGTTCCTTTCCTTTCCTAGCTGTAAAACCTCTCCTGATCTCTCCACTATTCTCCGGTATTTACGCAAAAAAATTTCAAAGTTTTTGGACATGGGCTAGATCTTCTAGCAGTTAGTTCACTGACTGCAACGAACGAATCTCGATGCATGGTATTGTGAATAATTTCTCCAAATTCATACCTCAATATTATATAACAATTTTATTTCCAAAAACAGCAATGTTGGTCAGAAATTTGTTATGCTCGGCGTTTTACGGTTATATTTATTATTAATGATTTTTTAGCAATAGCAAAAATCTCCTTCAATCCATAATGAACTATATATCAATTAACTATTTGTGACAATCTGAATCTATTTCCTTCGTACTTTGCGAACAGTAACTCTATAAGACGACGAAATAACTCACAAATTGGGAAGAAATTGATAAAAAAGTAAAGACTCATACCATTTTTCAATAGATTTAAATTTGTGATATAAATAATACATGATGCATGAAAATTTGTAACCGTGAAACACAGTACACGACATATTTCAGACCATGATTGCTGTTTTTTGCAAAACGACCTAAGTCGAATGTACCCATAAATTAGTGAATAAACTACATGTCTCAAGTTTGTTTTCCTACAAACTAGATACTTCCCAACCTATCAATTCTAGTGAAAGAAATTTTTATTCACGAGGATTTACATCGTCTTCTATATAGTATTGTAACGTACTCGAGCTCTCAATCTGTGTTTTTCAGGATTTTGAATGTTTTATTAGTACTCCTCATATTTCTTTTTATTGGATTACATACTTTTATTACTTTTTTGTGTTAGTTTAGCATAGCTTGGCTTTATAAAGCACACATCAGATAGGGCAGACACTCATTGTTTTTCGCACTTAAGTGTCAGCTGCAATGCTCAACTACTGTTGCAATGCTCAACTACTGGTCGATTGTTTGAACAACCCAGTAAAAGTATTGATTTTCCTTGCTGCGTCGACGGAGGAATTAGGAAAGCATTATTTTATAAGTGCTACGGGAATAAGTGGTAAGCTTTTAATAGTAAGTCGGCAGGAACCCACCGGACGCAACTCGTGGAATACAGGAGGAGGAAACCAAGTATAGCAGAAAGCCTATCAGCAAGGGAGGAGACCTATCAAGGAGGTGAAAGCAATCATCAATAGAAGCGGCAAAACTTAAGTATTAACCGGACCAATTTTCCTACAAGATATTGTTAAATTGTGCATTGCTATATTTTTACTATTTGTGTGTTCAATCAAGATGTGATTGTATTTTTAGGGAATATTGTATATACTATCATAGTTCCTATATATACTATTGAACAATAATGAACCGACAAACCCAATGTATTGCTTATGCCGATGAGTCGGCAATAGTCTCATGAAAGAAACATTTACTAGAAGAGACATTTATCTTTATTGAAACCGCATTCAAAAGTCTGAGATTGAAAATTTATGAAGATAAAACGAAATATTTGGAAAGAAACCAGAACAAAACTAGAGGACCTACAAACAAAATTAATGACAAATATTTTCAAAGAGCGGAGAGCTTCAGATACCTAGGATCCTTACTAACAGCAAAAAAAATCAGATTTCCCTTGGAATTCAAGACAGGTTCCACATGGGTAATAAATGCTATTATGCGCTGCAGCCTACTTTCAGGTCAAGAAATATTTCAACAAGCACAAAAATAGTCATTTATAATACAGCGCTAAGGCCTGCTGCCCTATATGCCTCCGAAACATGGAAACTAAACGTTAAACAAGATGAAATAATCAGAAGATGGGAAGAAAGATTCTCAGAAGAATATACGGTGCCATAATAGATGAAGGAATATGGAGAATAAGGACAAATGCTGAAGTCTATGAACTGTATGGAGAACCAATTATCATATCGATTATGAAGCAAGGAAGACTTTGTTGGGCTGGTCATGTACAACGCATGGAGGAAAGCAGGACAGTAAAAAAGGTTTTCATTGGCACTCCAGGAGGGAGGATAAGCAGAGGAAGACCACGAAAGCCGTGGCTTGATCATGTAGAAGCCGACTTGAGAAGACTGGGGGACAGGAGATGGAGGCGAGTAGCGGAAGATAGAGATGAATGGAAGCAGATCGTTCTGGAGGCCAAAGCCCTAAATGGGCTGTAGCGCCAAAGATGATGATGATGATGACCATATATACCTATACTAAGTGAACCCAAGGAACAATGAACATAGAAAATACGTGTGGAAAACAACAGTGATTTGATACTTATGTGTATTTAAGTGCTTCGTGTATTTGTTGTGTTTATGAGTCAGTGATATTTTATTTGATGATATTGTGTCACGTTTGCTGAATTCTATTTAATAAAGGCGAACATGCAGCTAAGTGCATGTTGGCGCCCAACCGAACGAGTAGGACTGTCGTCTTATCTTATTTTTTGAATGTTACGGTATACTCATGCTCATTCTGCAGGAACAGACGAAGGACGCCACAACTTGGGAAGAAGGCGCATTCTGAAGAGTTCTCTCTCAGCTGTCGAAGTCACGGTGTAGTTTTTAAAACGGAAGGGTTGGCAGCACGGGCGCTTCGAGAACCAATCACTCCGGTGAGGGCGCACGACATGAAGGTAGGATGCTCAAAGGGAGGATGGGACGGCTGCAAGACCAAGGACGCTGCCAACCCCTGCGATGTTTATATGACGAGGCGGAGCGCTGCGAGGCATATCCTGCACGCTCTAAGCCAGAGTAAATAAATTTATATAAGCGATCAGCATCGGGTGAGTGCCGCTGGCGGGTCCTTTGCTATTTGACATGCGATGTTCCCGCAGGTACGCCAATTAATGGCCTTTGAGACACACACAATCACAAATTTATCACACGAGCATCATGATGGCCATGATGTTTCTCTCGACCTTCGTCACGGCATAGATGATGACGTCTTTTGATGTAATGTTAAGCGAGTCAAGTGCTGCAACTACGCTAAAGACGCATCAAATCGGTGAATACTTATGACACAAAAGGTGGTTTTGCAATAAAAATAATAACGAAAAAGCTTAGTGCAAAAAAGCTGGTAATTTTGAATGTTTGAATGCTGTAGCGTTTAAAGTTGTAATTCCTTTCAACTTTTAGTTTATCTGTTATTCAAAATAAATTGTCAACTTGGTTCTATGCACGACTGGTTAATCAGCTAATTTGTGTGTGCTGTGATACATAATATTCTTGTAAACATTGGTGAGAATAAAATTCTAGGAAATATGAAAATCGTGTAATCCAATATAAATTTACCAACCTATCCCCAAAATGAATTAGGTATTAAAATATTTTAATCGATTTAGATATAATAGACCATTTGCTGTTCATTCATTTGCAGTCTTATACGAACATAATACAAATCGTCTATGGCGACGCTTAATATATATTATCATACGATACTGAGGTACTAGACCATTGCACAGAACACCCTCATCTAGTCAGTGAATCAATCTCTATTTTCTTCAATTTAAAGAAGGTTCTTCAATAGAATTTCCACCGATGACTACTCATTTAAGGGGACTACATCCTTGCAAACGGATTAAAAGTGAGTGTTGGTTTGGGGGTGGGGGCGGAAGAGTCGAAGAAAAAGATTGAAAAATAAAGTATGGCACGAGCCGGAATGAAACCCGAGGAATGAGGGAAGCGTTGAGTTTTTCCTTCTCCTCCTCCTTTGAATAATACTCTCGGAGACCCCTCATCTGTCACTTCGGAGGCATTATTTCTCGAGGAGCTGAGGACGACTCAGGAGATGCTTCTTCAACCCTCCACCCCGTGTTTGCTACCCCTCCCCCGTCCCCACCCGTCCCCTCATACCCCTTTTCAACCCCCCTGTGGTCCAACGTCCTCATTTCTCATTTGTTCCGTCTTAGTTTTCTCGGATGAGGGGTGAAAGTTGGGGAGTTGAGTCTTTCAGAAAGTAGAGCGAGGAATAAACTGCGGAGACAGTGCGGACCTCGCTGGAGATGGGGACGAGAATGAGTGTGACGTTTAGAAATGGCTCAATGAATGGCCTCGAGTAAGAAAATTCCTGGTTTTTCTTTCGTCCATTCATTTCTCGTACAATTTTGGAAGTCCTAGTTAGATAACTCTTTTACACCCTCGCGGAAAAAACTGACAAATGACCCATTTTGCTACTTCGCGGCAGTGTAATCCTTATGAAGTCAAGTAAGAAGTAAATCACGGTTCTGTTTTTAGCTCTGTTTTTATTGCCGTCACAAAAGGGAGATGTGAGAAAAATGACATGGTAATATACATTTTGGTTTTTGAAATTTCACTATCGTTTTCATATACAATAGTTCAGTCACATTTGGAATAACCATTATAAATTAAACACATTCAGCCTTTTCAACACTTTTTCGAATTACTCAATAAAAAGTATTTGCTAAATATTTTTCCATATACTCTGTATGCATAAAAGCGATTCAGCGTCAATAAAGATTTACAGATACTCAGTACTGCATTCATTCAGTTAAAAACACTACGTCGAGTCAGTTTCGATTTACACGCGAGATTATTCAAGCAAATTTAGTCGACCACTATCTGCTTAATTCAAATAAATCATTCCCTGCTCGCTATTAAGCAACAGCGCTCCCTAAGTCCATCAAACATTCTAAAATCTGCCGCTTAGTGTCCAAGACAGCTTATTCTTAGTGCTAATTCAATCGTTTTGCAATAACGGAGAGACTATACCGTTTAAAAATAAGCATATGGTGACTTCGTATTTTAGCACGTATTTTATCATCAATATATGCAAAGTAATAAGATAAAATAAATGCATCATTCCGCCACTCAATTTATCTAATAACTTAGACACATGGCTATGATTAGGGTTGATCGAGGATTATGAAATAGAATGGGGTTGCATAAGAAATAATAAGATTGAAACTGGCTGTAAGTAAACCAAAATAACGTAGGCACTCATCTTCAAAAGAAGACCATGATAGTTGTTGTTTACGAAGAAGGATATTGTAAACAAGAACGCCACGGACCCGCATCAAAGTGGACGTCCGAATATCAATGGATGTTCTTCATTGGTTGAAACTAAAAGCATACAGCATGTGGTCAAAACATGTACAGTACTCGATCTTATTTACGAAAACAAGATGGCTTGGACTCTATCAACACAAATGCTCTGTATGCAATGTGAATTTTTAAAGAATGATCAATAACATTGCTTTAAAAGGGCATCTTCAGTTTGTTCTGAATACAGTTTTCAATAGTTGACTTGAACACTTTAGCCTAAATTTTTGGCCACCAACTTTTATTGAGTGACTGCAGAAAAGAAAGCGCTCAACCATCTCGTTATCAATTTACGCGGCCCGGCTGGATGTTTATTTACCTCGGGGAATTAGTCGAGTGAGGAAACAAAAATGCGTTAACACATTCGGTCTGCGGCGGTCCTCATCCATTAGCCGCTATCCCATCGCCCTGCTCTTCGCCAATTACCTCGAGCACATCCTCCAGGGGCATGGGAGCTGCCGTTCCCCCAAACCTCCTTGGTTCTCTATCCATTCCTCATTCTCGGAGTGGTGTGGGGCATACATCACTCGTGACCACGGAGCTGAAGGAAAGGGTTGAAGAGGTGAAAATGGGGGCTCGGCGAGCGAGGAATGAGAGCTCACGAGTCGAGGAATTGCGGAGGATAGAGAGAGACATAGAGTGAATGGGCTGGATAAGGAGGACGAGAGTGAAGGTGGTTGAAGCGCTAATCGTGAGTCATTGAGTGCAAATTTGAACAACTTCAGCAAAATTCTGCCCAAAAAACATTCAAGGAAAACTTTAAATCAATAGTTAACTTGGAGGAAATTACCATGCACGTGGTAATAGTTATTATGCAAAAATTCTATCATAAAATGATCTACCTAATTAATGTATTGCTATGACTTAGGTTTACGGCACAGCATTCAAAATTCAAACAAAGATCCAATGAATCTGCACGTTTTTTTCGACATATATTTGCAATATTTGTTAGCTACCATTTGAATTTCATGATACGTATGTGTCGTGTTTTTTTGTAAAATCAGAACAAAATTTATAATTAATTGATTTCAAAGTTTGAGCAAAATGCCTTCAGGTTACAGGATAGAAGTTTTGAAGAAAAAAACCGGCCAAATAAGTTTTTTCCGCATTTATTTATACATAATACTAATAATTACTTTTACAATAGCAACAAACATAACGGAATAGCTCACTTTTCCTGCATTGGAATCTATTCACCGCTGAGTAACGAAATGACAAGTAAAGTTGACTCCATTGCGCTAATGAGCACTTTTTCAAAAAACATCATCCACTCAAAGTCACTATCAATGGGTCCAATAACGCTGCATTAAATTCTATTCTATATAACATCAAGTTAATATTTTATCGCAACATATACCAAAGCATTTTAGTAAGCCTTCCATTAATACAATTTTTTTCAGCGTACTAACTGAATGACTCAATTATCCAAATTATGCCCGTTTTATTCGGAAATGATTTTCTTAGACCCGCCTTGATCGAAAATTCTCGATCCACCCTTATCATTTAATATGCAATGCACAACAAGCACGATAAGGACAATGTGTTTCAGTCCCTTAACCTGCTGACTCTTTGGCTGAGGGCGCTGCGATCGTTATCTCGCACGCACACAGGTCCAATCGGTTCTCCTTCGAACCGTACCAGGTCACACAGGCAGATGACGGAACAAGGGATTCGTCCATTCCCACCACTTGCGCGTCATCTTTTAAGCATTCGACATATCGCTTGCACGTTCACCACACTTCTGAATTCCCATTTTCCCCGGGCACTCTCGAAGATACAGACGTAAGGGCAATGTGCTTAACCCGTGCGGCCACAATCTCCATTAGAGGGGCGGGTGGAAATGACGGAGAGCTACAGAGAGCAGGGGTGGAATAAGGTCGGGTGAGACACCACGGTCTTCCTTCGGCCCATTCCCCCTCGTTAGAGGCAAAGACGACGTTCTCAACGGCAGCAACTATGGCGCTTCTCCTTTGCGACACAAATAGGCATCATTATTCGATCCAGCGTCTCCACTTCAGCATAACCACCTTGAAAAAAATCACTTCTCCGCATTAAAAAAAACTCCTCCTACACGTAGCAATCCCCTTACATCAAGACCCTACTATACTCATCGCCTTGTCCACAGAAACCCTTTTCAACTTAGCTCCGAAACCCTGGTTCCCCTAGGGTTCACCTAACTTCCGCCGCCTCCGCTGAAGTCCCTTCACTCACGTCCCTAACACTACTCGTCCGCAGCTTTGACCCGCCTTGCCCTTCGCAAGAGCCGTTCAGAAAGGCTGCGCGGCATCCGAAATTGAGTATCGAATTTCGTACAATAGGGGCTGCAAAACAGATAAGTTAAGAGTAATTGGAATGTGGTGAAACTGGTGCAGAATAACTACAAGCTAAAATGAAATGAATACAATCCACTACTCATTTGACATAGCATCACGCAAGAAAATCACATTTTACGGTCATTACACGCTTTGGAAAGAGCGATTCAATGTATATCATGCGGATTTTTGTTACCAGGACCTACAAAAACTCATCGGAAAAAATATATTTATTCGCCCCTCAAATAAATAACTTTTTAAAGGTATATATGCTGATAGGTACCCATATGGAACCTTTTTTGCGATCCATGTGCATTCGTACATTATATTTAGGATGCTAAAGCTTGGTAAAAAGCAGTAAGAAAATTGAATCATTAGGGAAGATTATTGCATGAGCACGCGTAATATTGAATGGGTGGGTGTTAACCATAAATTTATTTCCTATAAGACTTAGAGAGAGAGAGAATATTTTTATTGAAAAATCTACAAAGTAGAAGAAACAAAACTTTAAGCAAATATTTGGAGACATAGTTCAACCCTCGTAAATGAATAATAGAAAGAGGAAAAATTGGCTGAGAGACGTAAATCTATCAGCGACAAAAACTGTCCGCTTATTGCCGACTGCTTTCAATGATAAATTTAACATTAAATGCGTTATTATTTTTGTACCAAATAAAACAACTTATATCGCACATTCAATTAAATAATTTTCATCGACTGCTGAAAAAAGGATACCTTGTTTCTATGGCTCATCGAGTGAGGCAAACTACACAGTAGGATTGTTTACTCTTCTCAGACATACTAAATACACGTTTCTTTGCTATGTTGCAAGTTTGGTTCACCCTGTGAACTAAAATTACATTAAAAGTGGACATTAAAATGTCTGCTAGGATGTCTCAAGCAGTTATCAAATTTTCAAGAGTGCTTTTCGAGTAGTGCTAATCAATAGCGTATCATTAGTTCGCATAGCCTAATCTTATACTCCATGCAAATCACAATGGATAATCTAGCAAATAATTCAGAATATAATTTTAAGATTTATCTTGCAAATTTATCGGTATCGATTAACTTCTGACTATACCAGAGGCAATCAGTCGCAAATATCGAGTATCGCGTTCGATACCATGCAATTCACCACACTCCTGCACTCTCTACCGCCCCATCTCCTGCTTTCCTGACTCTTTTCCTCCACCTTGATTCCCCATACCATTCAGTCCTTCACTGAAACCGCAGGCTAGCCGGCCCTGAGAGGGACGAGTAAGCTGGACATACGAGAGCGACCCAGAGATGCATTTCATCTACATACCTCAACTGCTCCGTATGCCACAACACGCTTGAGTGGAAGAGGATGTTAAATAACTGGCTATTAGGAAAGTAGGAATGAAGGAAAATATACAGGAGAGAAATATATACTCAAAAATGTATTGAGAAAAGAATATCGGTCGGAAGTCTTGGAGTATATAGCGAGGCATAAATTGTTAGCATGTAAGGAGTTGTGAAAAGTAAATAACATTATTGAAACAGTTTCTAGATCAAAGGGCAAGAACCAAAAATCTACATCTACATCTACATAATACCCTGCGAGACGCTGCATGGGCGTGTGGCAGGGGGTGTTGGGTCATCAGCTCTGTAAAGGTGTAATTCTTTCGAGATGAAATGGTGACATGATGATAGGAATGTATTTAGTGGAGTTCAATTTTTATTGTGGTCGCTTATTGTTCGCGGCAAGAATGAGTTTTTGTACCTATCTGTTCGGCAGTGTATCTCTCTTATTTTATCGCATCTGTCAGAACTAAATATTTAGTGAGGAGTCATGATAATATTTTCTATGTCACTCTGAAAAATATCAGTTCTGAATTTATTAAGTAACTTAAGCCTAGCGTGTATCCTCCGAGTCTCTAGGGACTCCCAACTTAATACCTCTAGAAGTTTTGAGACACTATATGTACGCTCTTAGCAGTTTTTAACGAAGTGCGCTGCTTTCCTTTATATTTTATTAATTTTTTTGGTTAAATCTATTTGACCAGGATCCCAAATGCTCGCGGCGTATTCGAGGTGTTGCATAACCAGAGCGAAGTAGCATCTCTCTTTGACTTTTTCATCCGAGGACCTTCCTATTATACGGTTAACAAAACCTAGTTTCTTTGATGCTGCGCCATATATGTTCTGTATGTGTAATCCCCACGAAATATCAGAAGTTAAGATAATTCCAAGATAATTTACTGTATCTGAAGATTTTATGTTTACTCCACCCACAGTATAGTAATGGCATATTTGTGATGACTGATACGGTTTACTACTTTATCTACAGCAAAGGCATTTGGGGAATATTAGGCGTGATGGCTGAAGCATGCATAAATCAAAAACGAAGCGTCAAAGACAGAAGTGTACAAAGCGGCAAGAGGATTGACAAATTTCTACAAAAAGATCCTCTGTCAAAGGCGTAGCGAAGGTTATTATGCTTACTTGGCATCTATCGAAGGTTTTATTACTGCAAAAATCCTTTGAAGTCGATAATTAAATAAATAGACACCTCATTAGCACGTGTATGATAGAGAAACATGTCTGTTTCCACATGATACCTGGCACGGATGCAAAAATGGGCCATTCCGAGAATAAAAATTTTACGCGCAATCTCTCTTTTAATCGAGGCAAAATGACACTCGAAACGACCGGAGCGTTCGGTAATCTGCCATCGGCTCCCAGATCATAAAGAAGCCTTTGCTCCTCATCCAGGTGACTGCAGACAGGAAAAGCTATCGCGTGGGCACACGCTCTTTTTAATTCATAAAACGCAATCATACGCTATCAGACACAGGTCACACAGCTCCCGTCGAACACTGCGTTTGAAGCTGGTTAATAGGGATGGCGGCAGTGGGGGTTCTTTTTGGCGGGCCTCTATAGTACACGGCCCCGCAGGGTGTCGAAAAGGCCTTCGTGCGATGGGAGTCAGATATGATGTGCGACGTGGATAAAAAAGGAAGGCGGAAAGGGATAATACGAGGGAAATGGTGGCTTCATTAATTTCAATGACGTTGGCGTTTGAGGAAGGGAGTTGTGAGCGGTAGCTGGGTGAATAGGGGGAGATAATGTACGTGATAACGTTGAGTGGAAGAGAGAGCCACCTATGTTCTCCCAATCCCTGGATTGTGTACTACCTGGCAATAGGGAGCGGTGTGGTAATGCCGATGGCCCCGTTTAAATTATTCCTTAAAAATAACTAATCTCATACTAATCTACGTGTGAGTTGCCAACTTTAGCTTTACAGTTCCTGTTTTATTTCAACGAGGGAAATATGCATGTTTTAAAGTCGAAAAAAGTGGCATTCGGATTATGTTTTGATAAACCCACATCTGCTAATAAGGAACTAATACCTATTGATGATCGTGGTCAAATTTAATTTTTTATACCAGCGGTCCAGTGTAACATATTCGTATACATGGCTCTTAATACACCGGTGCAACAATGAAGTGTAAGGAGTCGTAAATTGATTGTTAGAGATTTTAATCTCAATGAAATTTTTTATTTTCATTGCCTGAAACTGAATTTCTAACATTATTCCGAGTACAAGCCTACCACCTGGTCACTAGGAAATACGTACCCACCACTGCTTCTCGAGGAAATGACAGGTAAAGTTTGCGAAGAAAACAGTATAATATTTAACATTAGCTTTGACCGGCATGCGTTTCAATACCTATTTTTCTTTCTAAGTAGGATCACATACACAAAGCAGGCACAAATGAATTTGATTGTCCAATTTCTTGTACCAAAACAAGAATTTGTAACGCACAAATGATGGCGTGAGTTTTCATTCTATGCCAATGCTGCCGTTTCCACGTAAATATAATATTCTGTGGTTAAAGTAGCGCAAAATTTTCAGATTTTCGAGCTTTAAAATCCAATTTCAGGATAAAGCAAAGCGTATTCGAAAATCGAATGCAAGAATCAAAACAAGGCAAACAAAGAAACTACTGCACCGAATTATATTCTACACACAAATAAATCACGTACCTTTTAAAACAAATTATGTCTCACTGATATGATTCTGATTCACGCAATATTATGTTTCACTGATACGATTCTGATTCAAATTGAACAACTCGTAAACGATCTGCTTCGTTACTAACTTGTCGTTCCTCGCTTGTTTTAGAGGCTCACGTACCAAAGCCCATTTGTTGAAACTAATTGCGCTCCACCGTCCGTACAATAGATTAAATAATGCAGAACCCTTCGCGGGCGCGCGCACAACAATTCACCAAAGTTTCATTGTAATCTGGTGAATTGTATTGGGACGCATAGAAGACGAACGAACAAACATTCATTTTTATCTATTAAAAGTTTAACGATATCGCAAGTGAATGACTACATACATAAAGTTTGGAACAACAAAGAAAAGAATTTACGTAAATCAACTAAAAATCAATCAGCGGTCTAGGCAGGGAGTGAAGAGTCAAAATAAGTATGAACTCTGCGCCTTACTGCTTACCTGCAACACACATTATGCATTTTACTGCTGATATGCTTAGTAAAATATAAAAAAAAATTATAAAAAAATTTTTGATTGTTTTTTTATTATTTTAAATTTTTTAATTATTTAATTTTTAAAAATTATTTTGAATTATTTCAAAAAATTATTAAAATATAAAAAAGTATTATTTAAAAAAATAAAAAAATAGCTTAGTAAAAGCAGCAGTAACTTCACCTTCCATAACTCTGTTTCATGATTTAGAGTGTATTAGGTCGTTACCACGGGTCTGACGCCCACATTACTTCAATGGCTTTACACATCACCCAGAGAGCTCTAGTGGTCACGGATGAACTGTGTGCAGAATCACCGTGGCAAGTACTATTTAATTGAATATATAACGGGTGAAAGCGCGAAATTGCCTGTCTTTTCTCAAAAAATGGTAACTGAAAAAAAAGTAATTTTTTAATCGATTCCGCATATAGAAAATGTTTGCCTCCAGCAAACTACGCAATAAAGCCATTCGGTCTTTTCCTTCGTGATTTCACAGTGTACCTGCTCGGCCATCTCCCTTGTTTACTTACGGTTGAAACGGCCATTATTTTTGTGGTTCTATGCGCATTGGAGATAGTCGCTGATAAACGGTTTACTTTAAAAGATAAATATTACAAAATTTCTTCGATAATTAATTAAATATCTTTTATTGAAACATAAATTCTCCTTCTTTTTCACGCGTACTTATATTTCCAATAAAATCTAATATTATTTACCTTAGTTGTCATTCATACGAGATATCGCAAATCTGTCAGACTCTTGCTCGTTGCAGTTTGAAGTCACATGCCAAAGGAGTTAATATAGGCGACAGTAAATTATTCTTCTACATGTACTAAACTACTTTGAGGAAGTGTCCATTTACGAGACTTTTTGTCGGAAGCTCTCCGCAGGTGAGAAAAGAACGTTGGACTGACTCCCTGAAATAGTTTGGAGATGAGGAAATATTAGAAAGATGTGATCGTTTTGACTTAAAATATCATAAAGCTATTTCCTCCGATAAGAATTCCATTTCAATTTGAAGCCTTTAAAACCTGGTACTGGAGGAGGATGCTGAAGATAAAATGGACGGGAAAAATAAGATGAATGATGAAGTGTGCAGAGGAGTATAAGTGGAAAGAAACATATGGAACACTATACAGAAAAGAAGAACGAGATGAATTGGACATACCTTGAGACACAATGGGTTTGTGAGGAACATTATTGAAGGGAAAATAGAGGGAAAAGTCCCCAGAGGAAGATCCAGGAATAAGTTCATGAATTAAATAAAGAGAAAAGTACAAGGGAAGAGATACCAGGAAGTGAGGGAACAAGCATTATATAGGGAAGGGTGGAGGGCTGCAGTCAATCAATCTTAGGATTAAACAACCAATGATGATGATAAATAATTCAATCTTTTATAAATAGATTGAGGCAATTTTTTTATCAAAAGCATTTGTCGCTTTGATACTCCACAAATGTCAACTGCGGATGTGCTTCTTCAATTCTTTATCCCCACAATCGAACGTCATCAGCGCCCCCTGGTATTATTTCCGCATACGTCAGAGATGGAAGCATAAATTGCGTTGGTTCGTGCGTGGAGTTCGGTTCCTTCCGCCAGTGCGCCGCATCCGTTAGCGGCGGCGGTTTTTTTCAGGCAAAGTGGAAGGAGTAAGATGGAGCCAAGGGGCCTTCGAGAGATATTTTCGTGTGTTTCACCATATTTACCGAGGGGATTTTTATCAAGTTCCGGGGCATTATGAGCGGAGCAGATTTAGTGAGGATGTGGCATTAAAAAAATTCATCTACTAAATCATATATGGTCGCAATAGCGGAAGAAATTGAGCAATGTTATTCCGTTCACCTGAAAATCGAAGCAAAATAAAGTTAAATACGTCAAATAAAAGTAATTTTGATGTCTATGTTCCTGAGTACCTTACTGAAGGCTTCAAGCTACGGGGTTTGGAGGATTTAAGATATTAAGCCCTCAAAACTGGATAATGGTATCCAGACGAAGTTAATTCATATGTTAATGTTGCTTAACAAGCTGCTCATGAGCAAAGAAAAGAAGGAGAGCGCAAGAATAAGTAACAACGCATTTTAGGGTATATCGTGTACAACAAAATATCCATTAAGTTAAAGAACATGTTTTGTTCATTAAGAAAATGTTTGCCTTAATGTACAAAGAGGGTGCATGACATGGATTCATTTATACCAATTCAGAAGAATGAAAAGAAAAATTAATAGAAAATTCAGCAATGCAAGAGACCGGAAATTTTCTCCCTTAAAACTTAATACCGTTTTCTTAAGATTTTTAGACAATAGCAGTGTTAAAAAAATAAGTTAAACTCTATGGTTTAACAAAATAAATAATCTTCCATTAAATTCTATGGTTTAACAAAATAAATAATCTTCCATTAAAGTCTATGGTTTAACAAAATAAATAATCTTCCATTTTTTTGTACTTATTTATAGAATATAGGTGAAAATACAATAGTTGATCTATAACTGGAATATCCCTAAACCAACTGATGAGAATTCAGGTAGTTTAGTCTAGAAGAAGTACATACGTTGATTCCATGAAAGTCACATGAAAGGCTTTTATACTTATGAATAAATAGTTTATAATACTGGCTATTCCTCTAGCAAGCTAAACATTCTTTTATTGGGATTATGTTTCATAAGTACTACTATATTGGTCCAAAACTAAACGCAGCTTAAGAATACAATATTTAATGGAAAAGGTTCAATTATATCAATAAATGCAAAAGTAAAAAAATAATGCAAATGCGAAACGTCAACAAAATACATAAAGAGTAAAATTATATTGGATACAAGTATGTGAGAGAAATACGATAGCCAATGAGGAATTTATACAATCGGACTTCTGCTGTCATGAAACCGTTCCAGTCACCACGGTAAAATGTAATTTGCAGTACCATGGTACCCAATAAACAGCGCCATTGATTGACAACTCAATATGTAGAAAAACCATTATCTAGAGAGAGAGAGAGAATAAGGTCATCCTACAAGTCTTTTTTTAGCTCTCTGGATTGAACAGCATCGCTTCCGAAGACTGGGGAACTAATTAAAAATTCTCCCGGCCTGGCGAGAAAAAAAACTGGGTATACCTTTCGAACTCTTGCCATCACCTTAGTGGAGGAAAAAATAAAACTTTTCATTCTTTACTTAACATAACGCAACCACGGTGGCCAATGTGGAGATTGGAGTATAAAGGTTGACTGAAACAACGTCTCGATGAGCAATACATTTCCTTTTTGATTTTTTCCGGGTTGTCGTCTCTATAAACTTTTATCCGACCTGCTGAAACGTTGAATCATTAAGCTGCGTATTTGTTAACTAAACAGGGGGGCATGGAAAAGGAGACTCAACAAAATACGGGAGTTGGTTACTTTTTCCGCACAGAATTACTTCTAAATGACAACAAAAAAACGACATTTGGAGACAAATCATCTGGTACACTTTTGGCGTGCAGGACCACTTCGTCTAATTAAGAATAAAAGAGCGAAGAGTAAAAATATTTCCCCAGAGGCCCTGAAGCGACCTCTCTTTCATCTGTCAAGAGGTTTTTCGATTTCATTTTTTCTTCTCACGACCTCTAGCAGTCGAATCTCTGTGCCCTGATTACTCCACGCCCCTCACTCCCGATTCTTTTACTTACTTCTGCCCAGGGCACGACGGCATCTGGGGAATCCTCCTCTTTTAGAGACCCGCTCGCATTTTTCAGCCCTCAATAAAGTCGGGATCCAGCAGGTCCCTTTATCCCCCATGGTGAAACCAAGGCGAGCAAAGTTTGAGGGGTAGGGAGGCCCTTGATGACGTACCTGGAAGAAACGAAAAAAAAACCTCTTAAATTACGAAGCACAATGGAAGAAAGAACTAGAGATTCTCGTTGCAGATTAAGGATGGTTTCCTTTGGGGTGTTTGATATTTTCGTGCTCAAGAAAGAAAGGAATGGGAAACAGGCACAGATGATGTCGGGAAAACATTAGAAAGGATGAACACTGAGACTGTTTCATTTTAACCACTTAACTTTTAGAACATTTCAGAGCTTTTATACGTGAAAATCAAGTTTATTTAGCTTTGCTTACTATTTTGTGTATTTTTAAGACAATCGGCGAAATATATTGAGCCCCCTAACTCGTGGCAACTGATATGACCTACTTTTTATACAAAACTGAGTCAATACAGCTGTGTTACCATCATTCATTAACTTATTTATGGCTAATAAAGACGTCATTTTGTTAAAATATCAAGGATAAATTAAATACTTGTACATTGTAATATTGCTGCAGTTAAATTTGAAGAATTATAAGCTTAATTGAATTTATAAAAAAAACATCAAATATACTAGTCACCACATACCATAGATGTCTTTGTCCAGGGAATTCAAGAGGTATTCAGAGAACAGACAATTGGAACAAAATTCGTTTCGAGGAAACACTAAGAAACTTTTATCGAACAGAAAATATTGTTATTTTTGTATTGGAAATCTATCAAACTGTAGGAAATTTTTTTAACCACTAAAATTGAGATAAATATTAGATGTACTTCGGTAGTAAGCACGGTTTTGACGAGAAATTTGGGGAAAAATTTGAATGCCCAATTTTCTGAAGACCAAGACTTTCTAAAAAAAAATGCTTTTTACAAAAATCTTCGACGGTAATATAAATATCCTACAACTCAATTTTATTGGCAAAACATGCACCAAGGAACTTAAACAGAGGGCGGACATGAGGCAGAACTCAATTAGCTTGACATCAATGTCGGAAACTATAATCTGGAGTCATATCAATCTGTTTTCCGCGATTAAAAATACGTGGATTAGATGGCGCGCCGTCCAAATAGATTCTTGGAGTCGTAAAGTTATTGCAAAACAACAAGAAAGTTGCAGTTTAATTTAAAACATCCTACGCATAAGATTATATCACAAAAAAACTGACCTAAACTTATAATAAAGTAAACTTTTTTGTGAGAAGGCCTATTTTATTGACAATCCAAAATCAGACATGTGGTATCGAAAATGATGCGCGAAGACATAATTGCAACTCATAGTTTTTTGTAATTGCGATTCTTAGAAAACTATTCTAAATTCGTATTTTCGAGGATTCGAGAACTAAAAATATTATTTTCGTATTTTTTCTCGCATCGCAGCTCAAAATAACATTTAAAAAAGTTTGCTAAAGACGAGAAGGTTTTCTCCAGTGTATCGCCAATTTACGTCTTTATTAATCATTTTCTTAGTTTTCAATTACTTCTTATTATTGTAAGCATTAACTTTTTATTTCGATGGAAAAAATATTACTATTTTAGACAAATTCCCTGTTTCCATTTCTAAAAGAATATCTTGGATATTTGAAGACAATAACTCATTCAATCATACGCTCATTTGATAGCCGGTTAAATTGAAATTGGAATAGAATTTAATGCCAAGTTAACGCTACTATCGCCAATTGATTCGATAAATATTCTCCGGAGTAATGAAATTCTGAGACTAAAGACAGGTTTCTTGGTGGTTAATTTCCATACGTGATCTATCTTATTTTAACAAATAGTACGCCCTACGATATCTTATTCACCATATCTTGATTAATTCGCTAGTGAATGATTTACCTATATCGTTGATAATAAGTGCGCTAATTCTAGCTGTAATAACCACAGTCATAAACTACTTAGGTTCCCTACCCGTTAGACTCCGATGATCAACGGTAATTAGAAGCTTTTCTAGAGTAAGTTCCTCCGTCGAGCTGACGGTACTTAATGTAGAGAAACATATCAATAATTTCCTCATGGAAGTATTTGTTAATGCACCAATGCAATAAAGTGTTAATTTTCATCATTTGTGATTCAGGAAAAATGTTTTTGAATGTAAAGATATAAAATCCGCCAGACGAGTAACAGTGTTGATAATATTCGAATTTCTTGTGAGGACATGTTCCTATAAACAGAATTTTCTACGCCTCCAAGGCATTAGAAACTCCTGACGGTACTCCAAACCTAAAAAATAAAAAAAAACCTCCCACAGATTGTTTGATTATCTTTCATTCCATTGATTTCTTCTGTCTCTATCGAAGAAGCGAGATATTCTGAAAAACATTTTCTTTATGATGAAGCTACTTAGCATTTCCCATTTTTTTCGTTATGGGCTTTTATTTTCCCTGCCCATATGATATCCATACTCAACTAAATTGACGGTCGCGTAAAATTGACCACTTTTACGGCTGTTTTCCCAAACTTTCACGACCTCGAAAAGAAAACAAATTTCACCAGGAAGGATGAAAATCTTCACCATAATTCCATACGTCCAGCGTTCGTCTCGACCTAGTATCCCAAACTAAATAATTAAAAATAATAAAAGACAGCAAACGAAGGAAAAAACGCAATCCGTGTGTTTACTGATGTGACAGAAATTTGCCGACAGATAGACTAATTGATAAACTTTTTTTATTTTACAAAAAATTAACTAAAAATATAAATAATTCTTCAAAAGGAAGCTGGAGAGAGTGACAGAGATGATCGCTGTCATACCCCTCCCACTACTAGCCATTAAATCTTTTAGAAAAACATGGAGGCCACTATGCAACACTATAAAAGCAGAAGTTAACGCTATTTAGGTCGTTGGGATGGAGATAGTATATGAAATACGACCGAATCGCGTACTTCAGAAACTACGGACCCCGAAAACAGGAAGTCTAGAATATGAATCCAGGGCGAATGCCATATTCTGACCGATCCTTAGACAGCTGAATGGCCCCGCCTCTATGCATTGAAGACCTATCGAGACATCAGCTCCAGCTTCTCTGATGAAGAAGACCGTGTTGACACGTTGGAGAACACTCAACAACTCACCCATACGGAAACCCGATAAAACTTGTAACGATCACCGTAACACTTTGAATTTAATTTTAATTTCTTAAATTAAATTGTAAGGGCCTTGGGAGGATTTTATCGTTTATTTACTTGGTAACGGTTGTTTACGAATATACGTGGGGGTTTTTGATTATCGTGCTGGTCCAGAGTAGACATGTTTTGATCCTGGAAGAATTTTGAGGATTTATAAAGATATTATTAAATCTTTAATTTGGTTGATTTTCTTATTTTTATCATTCTTAGTGTCCTGTGGACTTTTATGGTGATTTTTTTTCAAAATCAAATGGTGCCCTGAAAACTTTCCCTTGCTCTATCATTGAGGCACTGAGAGACATTAGGAGTTATAAAGCTTATACATTCGTAAACGCCTAGCAAATCCTGCTGCTTCCATGAGAAGATCGCACACATTTCATAAATATCTATTAAAAAATGAAAATGAAATGGTACCAGGATTGATGCAGATAAAGAATCCATCCCAAGAACATGTTTTCAACGACCTATTTACTGATATGTGACCTGAGTTTGGAAATAAAAACTGCAAACTGTATTACAATCAATATTGCCAAGCCAGAGAAAGTTCAAATCTCTGATGGAGTAATATGATCAATTTTTGAAGATTGATCCGAGATTGCCTCACAGTGAATGATATAGATCAAAGGCTAAGTTAATGAAAGCACACTCACTCAAAAACCAAAACTGTCAAAGCGAAATCCGTATTTTACTGTATCCCTTCATATAGGTTGGTATACTAAAAAATGAGATAAAAAAGAGATTTATAACATTTATAAGATTAGAATACAAAAGCAGAGAGATTTTTAAGCAGGAATCTGATGATGAATTTCAAAAATATTCCAAACAATCAGGGAATTCAATTAAATTTTTAGGAATTTTCTCCTTGACCAACTCTTAATCCTTACAACCTTATATCTGTCCATGAAGCCTTACTCTCCTTTATTGCATGAAAAGCTTACACATTTCATAAAAAAATAATGTCCTCAATTAAATATTTTATGTGAACTCAGTATCCTACAACATCAATCACGCAAACCTTTGGTGTGCATCAGGGACTTCTCAGGAGGCTGAGTTGGTGAAAAGTTCTCTCCTCTACCAGTCGTTTCGATTTGCGAAAACAGATGAAGGAGTAAACTACATGAGGTCGAGTGGCTACAATTCCAAAGCTAAGGAATTCTTTGCAAAAAAATTTGGCTCGTCTGAAATGGTATGTTCACGAGCATAATAGTTATATTTTTGGGAGCATAAATAAGTTTTTTTAATGTAAATGATTTATTTTGGCTAGTATTATTCTTTCCATCAGTTTTTAAATGTTTTCCTCCAAAATTTACCTCCAATTTATGATTTTTTATATTTAGTAATATATTGTCCATGAGTTTGCCTCCGCCCAAAAAAATAATTATTGTCTAGGTTTTTGGTTGTGTTCAGAGGAGTCGATTACTCAAAGCCTAAAACTGTCGAGATATATATCATTAGGTGAAATAAAATCTGAGGCATTCCCGGTGTGTGATGCTAAGAAGCTCTATGTAGGTGCCCACCACGTAAGAGAATCCATGGGAGCCGACATTTTGATGGCCGAGTCGTCCATCGTCCATCATTGGGGCTGAATTTGATGATCTCATGTTGTCCGGTCTGTTACATGGGTCAAGAAGTACCTGATTAGCCAGACTCTTCCCGTCTTTTTTGCCTGACCTCCCGTTTTCAGCACCGGTTTCCAGGAGTTACTTAGGGGATATTAATTAAAATTAGTCTTCTGTGGTTGGCTTCTCTGTAATCGCTTACCCGGAGTACATCCTAAATAGATCTTCTTAACACACCATTACGTTATTTCTTTACCCCATTTCCCTGGCATTGTCGTATCATCTGCGTTGGATGAGGCTAGGTCAAATGAAAGGGCTGCGAGGTCAGGCGACTCTTCTCCATGTCAAACACGCTATTTACACTCCCTGCGTCACACCACTTTCTTAGGTGCAATAAATGCAAATATAGAAAGTGCAGCGAAGCTCCATAGCTATGAGGATATCTGTGAGCGGAGGATGCAGGTGCCGTGACCGGAAACTTTCACATCGGCGCCCTGCGGATCTTACCATCGTTCCCCTAAGTCTACCATGCCTTGGTCTTTGACACCTCAAGAAACGATCACGTCATTCATCAGAATAGATTACTGTCTATGCTTCTGCGACAATGAACGGAAATGGAGGGATGAATACAAGTTTTATAAACCAAGGATGAGAACGTGTTTTGCGCTTATTCCATGCAATGACGCCGGAAAAAATAAATAATGAATGGGTCACGAGAAAAGGAGGATAAAAGGACACACAACATATAAGATCACGGCTAGGATAATAAATCATTAGTCAGAAGCTGAGAAGAGAGTAGATTAGTGGTTTTATTTCCCTATCAAAAAAAGAGCTAACTTTCGTAAAAAATCGACAAAGTATTGAATTTAGGATAATGGTAGAACTTTAATAGTGCAACGAATATCACCAAGGAATCAAAACAAACTTCAAAAGCCCACGCTGCATTGCTATTTATTATCAAACATCTTCATCTACATATAACCCTACGAGCTGCCGTATGGGCGTGTGGCAGGGGATATTAGGACACCATCCGTGTGAGGGTGTAAAGTTAGAGCTCAAGGACTTTATCACAAAACAAGCTAACAAATTTTTCAACGTAACTGGTTTTCACCGAGCTTTATAGATAAAGACCCGATATATACAGCGATAGACAAAGTGCCTAATATGGAAAGAATCCAGGGTAGATTCTTACTTATAAAGAATTAAGAACGAAACGATGGAACGCTATTCTAATTGAGCGGACTTAAGTACTTGAAGTAAGGGAAATTAATTAGCAAGTAACCTAAAAAGTTCATAAAGTGAAACGCTCCGCGGAAAGTACAGAACCCAAGAAAGTATAAACTTAGTACGTGGTTTACCCACTGCGCGCCTACTGCATTTACCTGCGGAAATAAAAGTAGCTTGGCAGCAGGAAACATAAATTAAGCTTCAACACTTCTGTTTTGACATATCAAGTGAATTTAGTCGCAAAAGTTTGTAGGTGCATGCCAAGGGAGGAAATAAAGGATTCGTTACATCTTTTACCCATATGCACTGAATTCCTCAGAGAAAGTGACCGCTAAATGGGACTCATGCTGGAATTCTATTATTGTGAGACAAGATTGGGATTCAAACGCGCAGTAATGCATTTAGAAGTATTAGATACTAGAGATCCTTTGAAATTTAAGTAATCTAAACAACTATTTTCCTATTTTGTATAGTTGAGGTAATTCTTAGGAGGAGGAATATTAGAGTCTTAAAAACAGAAGGGCGTGTATGAAGCAGTGAATGGGGGTAATTGAGGCAAAACTTTGCATGGATGCATGAGGCAAAAGTTTGCATAGATAATTGTATAGATAGATGAAATTACTGATGCAGAGTTAGGTGTGCAAATATGTATTTATGAGTGAAACTTTGTGACTCTGCCGACCCCGGAAGGGAACGGCGTGATTGGTATGTAATGAACTCAAATTGTTTTTAACGAAGACCGTTCCTCAACCTTCCCATCCTAGGGACGACCCTTACCTCATTGCTGCCCATTACGTTAGTCGCACTCCACACCCAACCTAATTTTAACCAATGCGACCCCTTCCCACACGCAATTCCCCTCTCAACCCTCACCTCCTCATCTTCCCCCACATCCCGTCTTCTCACCCGCGTATCCGGTCATGGACATTTTCCGAACTTCATTTAATACCGTATGAGTTGTCCAATTTGAAAAAGCCCGACAAATCCAACTGCCATTACTGTAAATTGCTCCCGAGTTACTTCCCTTACACATAGAGTGGTTCTCCGTGGACTCAAAAAAATCCTGATTTCATTACTTATAATTACTTACACATTTGGAAATTGCCTCGTCGCTCTTATATTGCCTCTGTTCGTTACTCTGTTGGGAAATTACGTAAGAATATAGGTAATAAATGTTCCTTTCATTCCATTCCACGTCTATTCTCGTATAGATATTATACTTGCGGCGCGCATAAATTGTCAGAGAACAGCCGTTATTATGAATGCATATATATTGTCTAGTATTCATAGGCCGTATTTCTCATCGCTTGAATACATATCGTGTGTAATTATTTGACTAACTATCTGCCATAAAAAATAGAGCTAAAAAATTTGGCTTTAAAATTTCATATTGAGAGTTGTGCGGCCTTGAATAGATACCTGTCTCTCTTTAAATGCTGCGCCAATGTAGAGATTTATCATTATAGACATTCGCGTCGGAAGGAAATGCTGGCAAGCAAACACGCGACCTAGCAAAGAAGACCACCAAAGAGATCCTCAAAGGTGTGACCGGAGCATCTGCCACATCAGCAGGCGAGTGTACGATATTCGTCCTCTTCCCCATCGAGGGACGGATTAGGGGCCAGATGTGAATGGGGTGACCCTACCCGTCCCTCCCGGTAACACTTTATTCAAAAGTCTTCCGATTCTCGAGGACGCAAAGGAATGAATAGATCTCCCGAAAATATTCCTTATTCTCGGAAGTTCTCTCCAAAAGAGCCGAGAGTCGCGTCATGTCAGTTGCATGGCTGTTTGGAGCCTGGTTGAAAAAATTCAAGAGAAAGGAAGAGTGTGAGGCAGAGCACACGTGTTGTTACCCGGTTGTTGATGGTCAAGTTTCCCTCTATTCAACATGGAAACAGTTGGATTTCCTCTTTTCTTAAGCCTGCACTTATTAGATGTCTCTTTTGTATGTTATTTGGTAGATCTCAGAATAGCCAAAGAAAACCGGTATCGCAAGTATAACCTTTCACTTTCCTTGACATCAATCGCCACCTGGCCGAAAACATCCGTTTTCGGTTTTCCTATATAAACGCATGGAATGATGGTCAGTGGGCAGTTAGGCCCTGTCGGGTCAGTCGGGTCAATCGGTCAGTTTGGCCCAAGCGGGGCAGTTGGATCCTTTCGGGTCATAATTCGGCTAAGCCATGTAGCCGATAGGAGGAGTCGCCCGTGCACCAGTCGTCACAGCGCCACCCATCCGTACTTCTGCCCTCAACTTCTCTCCTCCCCGAGACGTGGTGATGTTCTTGTTTGGCTATTCAAGACGTACATTCTTGGCTTCTTTCATTTAATGATCAAATGCTTGATTTAAATAACCTTTCATTTTCCTTCAAAAACCTCTCTGTGATTATTTGATCCTCGATCCCAAGGGCAAGAATCCACGACTTAATTCATATGGTGACCTTAACACACGAAAACAGTGTGATAAAGGGTTATTCACATACGAGAAAAGGTACTGAGCCCTCTCAGGGGCATGCAGAAATTTAGAAAGGATATTTGAACATGAAAATATTTGTCGCCTTTGGGCAATTGGTTGGCTGGATATGTAGGGAAATAATAAAAACTTACGGCGGTTGGAGCGATTTTCGCGTTTACAAAGATTTGTGTGAAATTAGCATTTATGTGCTTAATATAATTATTTTCAGAAATAAATTAAATGCTAAAGATATGATTTCTAGGCAATTAAATGCTATTTAAAACTTATCCTTATATTTTATTTCGAAATAGTTCGATTATATACGTAGAGATTTTGTCCCAAGCATAATACACATAATATATTTCTCATTTTTAAAATGGTGGAAAATAAGTATCTAGGTAACGTATCGTGTTAAAATCACGTGTTTGCGTATGAATTTTGCTTAAATATTTAGTTATTCACCGCAAAACTCAAGGCATAACTGAATTTCAATATATAAATTAAAATATATATATTACATTATTTATATTCCTTCATGCACGGTTAATTCCGCTGTATTAATGGATGCACTCAAGTGAAATGTGATCAAAGAATCATTCTTCAACTAACTCAAAAATTAATTAAAATTTGCATTCAATTACTCAAAATATGAGCTGCAGCCCCAATAATTTCATAAGATGGACGGATTACGGAACACCAAGTCAGGATCAGCCTTGCAAGGAAACATTTTTTTCACCATTATGATTCGATTCGAGATCTTTTGGGTAAAATGATAGTTACCGTCGCCAAAGTCCAACTTGATTTGTTGTTGTCCCGTAACGCATCGGTTTCTTACAACTATCGATTCGAAAAAAGCAGAAATACGGTGAAAATCAACCCATGTTAACAAACTGCGGGTAACGAAGAATGGCCAAGGAATAAGAGCATATTAAATATAGAGTGGAGATTGGAGGGTGTACGACCATGGAAAAGATATGGACAAAATGTGGAGAAATATGGGAAAGGAACCAATTTTTCGATCATGTAACGGTTTCATCATTTTGTTTAAAAATAGACCCTGCAAAGGCATGCTGACCAAATACCATCATAATCTGATTAAAAGGGATACATGTATCATATCATTTTCTGATAGTCAGTGGACAAATGTACGGAAAGACTTGAGAAATAAACGGAAGTCAGGGCATTGGCGGAAGTCACGGACACGCCTTTAGATCCTGCAAATCTTAGTCCAGGATAATCAGCCGTTGACTATTAGGTACCAATTCGGTCTCGATGGAACAGCTGATTCGGCTTTGGATGCGTTGGAAGTTCCACGTAGCTCTCACCACTAGCATCGGCAAAGGCACCACGACGGCTGTAAACCATCGCCAGCGAACGTTTATAAGCCGGAAAACTCCAAGCCCTCTCCACAGTTGTATCCAGCTCGCTCGAATTTTTGTGGTGCCCTACTTCTGTAGAGTTACTCTGCGTATTAACCATTTTTAAATCAGAATGAAATCCTAATGATTTATTGCTGTTGTTATTAAATATATCCCACTAACGATAATCCTAATGATATATTGCTGTTGTTATTAAATATATTCCACTAACGATTGTAAGTCTAAACTAAAGTAATATTACCAAAATAATGTTTAATTTAAATCACAGACTGTAGATGATACAGATGAGTAATTTTCTATACATAGACTACAATTAGTTTCTATTTATTTCCTCCTTGATGTGAGGTTGATTACAACTATAAACTTGCGACTTGGGAATGGAATTGAACGTGGCGAAGCGACCCTTGCCAACGCTGTCGAGGAACTGGCTTCCGAACCCCACCTACGATTCCGAGTCGACCTTGCAGACGAATCGACTAGCGTATTCGATGCCAGTGGAGTCGGTTCTGATGCGCAAAATACAAATAAACCAAATGTCAACTTCCCAAACACAGACACTTTTTAAGCGCTTATGTCTTCAGAAAATCTTCGTTCCATCCAAAAATGAGATAATCATTATCTGCTTTTCCGACACAAGTTATATCTTCACCTCAAACGCAGTCTGGGGTATCCACTCCGCTAAGCTCTATACCGTGAAATTTGAAATTATGGAAGCCCAATGAAAAAGATACAAACCACATACCTTATTAGGAAAAGTAGTTTATTAAAAGCTCTTATCAATCTCTTGATATCTTTATAAAATGTTTACTCCGTACTATTTTATAGTGAAAACATCACAATAGCGTTGACATAAAATACCATTAAATCAAAAATCATAAAACAGGTTTGATATGAATATGCATGGATACTTCAGTTGCATTTATGTTCTCGAGTGTTTTTGCACGTTCTAATTTTCCCAAATAATGATGATATGTTAAAAGTATCAGTGGATACATTTTTGAGAAGGAAAAAATATCGAGGGAAATTGTGACTTGGATACCAATACGCCGAAATAGATTCTCCACAACAAAACTAAAACTATCCCTCAGTGATTGAACCACGAATTTCATCAGTAATAAAATCTCCGGGTAAATCATAATTAAAAACTACCTCGGCTTACCTGATTTCCGGGTTCCAGGAGCTTGGCTATGGAAGCATATAATTCGCAATTTCCGCTTCATGTGCGTCAATGGACTAGAAGATGTAATACGACTCCCATATTCGAGAAATATACCACCAGAATGAGAGTCGATCGTTCATAACAGGTGCAAGGAAATGGGGATGGATGGCTGACCCAACCGAGCGGAATCCAATAGTTGAGTATACCACGGAGACGCCGTTGAAGCGGAAAGTAGGCGTTTATGAAGCGGACTGAATATAATACGTACCTACCTACGTTTATTCCCTGAAACGAAAACGAAAAGACCGAATTTTTACCCGCAGACGGCTTCAAACAAATGGGGAGACGACGATAGCGCTATCGGCGGGAGTGAGACAAAGTGAAAGCCAAAAATGAGAGAAGATACGGGAAATGAGAAAACCAGGGTAATGAGAAATAAAAGTTGATAAAAATTTCTGAAAAAAAAACTGGGACTTATTGGAGCGTGCGTTCTAAGAGAGCTGTATGCGCCATGTTGAAATACATCGACACTGAAATACTGGGATATATCATTTTAATACTTAATGAACCAAATAACAGACAGAATGAATAATATAGAACGTACATTATAATGGAAAGGGAAATAAGTTGGGTGAACGTATTACTTAAACGATATTTAGCACGTTTCTTTCGGTATTGTTTCATTATTGACACCCAATGAGAATATGACGTAAAAAGTAACATCGATATGTGGCCAGGATGTATAATGCATTGAGTGGAAGACTGTACAGTACAATATTTCTCTGCTCTCACAAAATAATACAGCATATATAAAATAACGTGAAACAACAGCGAACCACAAAGCCACAGAGTGATGTGCAGTGAATGCTTTTGGAATGTATTAAAATTTCTGGAGTTGCTTCGGAGGGATTAGTTGCAGTAAATGAAGAAATGTCTAAGGCTATGGAAATATTGGGGTCGGTACAGTTGCTCCACGATATTCTCTGAAGATGATCGAATTACTTCCTTCACACCAAGAGTGGTTCCCCGTAGGCTCAATAAAGGACATTGACTTCAACTTTATTTCATTTCCCTCTTTTACTCGGTTTTCCAATTTCTCCATCGAGCAACATCAACTTAACCTCCTCCCCCACTCTCAAAAAAACACCAGCAGGGATCGGATGGAAATAAAATCGACGAGATACGAAACGAGTCTGCTTGCTTTTACTTCCCATTCATTCGGACATTAACTTTCCTAAAAGTTTTCACTCCCGTCTAATTTTATTTACGACTGAATTCCCACCCAACCTCTTTCCCTTTCCGATACCAGAAGGCCCCTTGTTTCCTCCTTTCCACGATAGAAACAAAGGAGAAATTAGAGGAAAAGCTTTAAAGGGACTCCAATTAAGAGGACTTAAATAATAAATGAATTGAATTCCGTGCCATTCTCTTGCACGCCTCCCACCCCTTCAGTTTCCTCATTTGATCTCATTTTATGGTCCTCCGTTCCCACATCTCTCGAATCCCAGCCTCCCCACATCAACTCTGGCACCCCGACCCCAATTCACCGCTCAAGTCTCCTCCCTTTAAAACCACCCTCTCCAAATTTGCATTCCCTACGCCATCGTCATCATCTCTAATCTTTGTTTTTTCCCGGGCTTAATACTCCCGATGCCATGGAAATGGAATAAGAGTCACAGGCGTATTTTTCGACCGCGGACGAAAAAAAACACTGGTGAACGAAAGCACTCGGCGTCCAATTATAAAATTATTGCGTGGAGTGAGACATGATTTACTGCACTGGCAGGAAATTGATCTTAGCAAATGCAATGTACACGAACTCCTTGCAAAATAAGACCCATCAATGCCACGTCTATTGAATGTGGCTGCAAGAGTTAAAATTATGGGGTAGGAAAAATTCCTCACCGCATTTAGAAAATGTCTCCCTTAAAAAGTTTAACTTTTCTAACATACGAGAAGAAAATTCTTTTGCATTTTTACTTAAAGCCGTGAATGTGTGTATCATTGGAGTTGGTGAGTATTTATGCTCTATTTCCAGAAAATTCCACTAACTTCAATCTTTAATAATATCCTGGCCCTATAGATCGTTAAATTTTGCAATAATAAACCCAAATACAACGCTCAAAATATCCGATCATTTTAACAGCTAAATTGCCGATGCAGTAGCTACATATGCTATCATATTAACTAATATTCGTTAACACCAAAATTAAGAACAAAGGTAAATCCTAGAACCGAACAGAAGAGCTGGTAACTCCAAAGTCCGGTTCCAGAAAACTATAGATTTTTTAATAACTCGATGAGAATATGTACGCAACTATAATAGAATTATTAACAATTGGTACATAGATAAATGTCATGACAACCACTATAAACGATATCCACTCTTCAGGGTATCATTTAAGTCACTTATATACATGTCGTTAGAACGCTGTTGCAGATTGATAACATATAAAGCAGAAAAAATACTGTGTACTGGTGTCATATTTAATTTTATTTTATTTGACTTGTCCGGAGTGGCCATGGTACGGCGTCCAACCTAAGGCGAGAGGAAAACCAGAAACGCAATATGTAGACCACCGACTATTACATAAGTCTCATGTTTTTGCGGCCAGCCTTTAAATTGTTGCTACGTGGAGATGTTGCGCCAAATAAAGAACAAAGTTTTAGCGCCCTACCTCTGTATTACCGCAGTAGGAGTTGATATTTTCGCGCCACGTGTAGCGAGATGTAGAGTATCATCCAGCGCAAGAAACTGATTTGAAAAACTAAAACCGGTATGATCCCCATGTGTTTCACTTTCGCGGAATATTATGCGTTTCTCCCTAAACATCAGACAGAAAGTTAAATTTCAAGGCTAAATTCTTTTCTTATAAGCCATATTCGCGCATATTAACCTAAAAGCCAAGGCAATGAAATCACTCGGCAGCATAATTTAAACTCGACATTTCCATTCGGCACAGAAAATTGATTCTGAATAACCTGCGGAAAAATAGGGGAATTGAAATGAGAATGAAACCTGTAGATCGTACTGATTAAAAAATAAGGTGTTGAATAAGACTAGAATACACATGGTAATGAATTGAGTGCACAATATATCTATAACAGTCTTAGTTACCTACTCTGAATATTAGAGCGTCATATATTTATGTCAAAGGAGCTGGGAAGGCTGAAAGAAGATTATCACTACCTCAGTCATGTAACACCTGACTAACTGTTTTATCTTATGGCCTACAATGCCATCACAGGATATCGAATGGCTTTAAATAAAATTTTTTTGCCGCGTTATGGCTTCATAAAAGGTTTTTGTAACAAAAATCATTTTAGTGAATAAATATTTTCAATGCAGACATTTGAACTTGAGTAAGCAGGAGTTTTTTGATGTGACAGTGAAATGAATTCCAAGCCTATCTTAGTTGCGCTGTCTCTAAAGGCTAGAGTTGAATATTGGCCTTTATCCTAATAATCATATAATCATAATCGTGAAACCAGGATTAAAAAATATGTTACCAATAGCATCGGTCTGACAGGCCAATAGTAGGCAAATTGCATTTTCTTCATAAATTACAACTATTTATAATTAGGTGTAACTAATTATCCACTTAAAGCATCTTGGGCTATTTTTAGTCTTAAACTCTTAGTCGATGTACTGTTGATCATTTAACCGGCAAAATACTCTTTTCCTCTGAATATGATATTTACTAGAACTGTTATACTTGAATACAAACGATGCCAGTTCACATGTATAAATATATTATTATCTTTCCATGCATAATGTATTCCCGTCAAATGTTTCCGAGTTTTGATAGTGAAAACTTTGTTTACTAATCCGTAATTTCGGTCGATTGGCGCGGATATAGTTCAGTATATGTTTCGAAAGGCTACTTTATTCGATAGGACCACAGGATGTTTCCCACTTGGAACGAATTTAACTTCCTAATAATCACTAAGGTATGGATAAAGACTAAGCTAAACTAAAAAAAATGAGATAATTGAGAAGATGCAGAGGAGATAGCAATATTTTAAACGTAAGTTACGGATTGAGTGTTGAGTGAACATGCTTTCTTATTAAGTCAATACGACCCTAATCCAAAATTATGCACCCGAATGAGGGTACTTTCCTCTTATAGAGATTTTTATTATTTTCCATCGCTTTTAACACACTCACCAGCTTGGGCGTATCACATTTCTGAGCGTTCTTGGTACGTTCGCCGCTCACGTTTTCTTCTTGGTATCGGAAGCTTGATTCATATCCCCTTACTTGCAAAAGACCACAATTTTGTATGAGAGATGATCTCAAGCCATTCAATGCAAATCATTCTCAAACACAAGGTGACACGCACAAGCAATTAGCTGGCTAAGTTATAAGACATTTCGATGCAAGGACTGCGATAAGATCTATTGATCAGTTTTCCATTCCCCAAGTTGTCCATTTTCAGAACACCAATCAACTTACCCGTTGTTCTTATAATTTTGACATTATTATACTTGATTATCATCAGCAATACATATGAGGACCCCAGGAGTCAAGGGGTCTAAGTAACAAAACCATTGTTTAGAGAAAACTTAAGTCAAAGTTGAAAATGTTTGGTACAACCCACTATGTAGTTAAGAGGCATTACCCTAGATAGCAGCACCTGTCAAGAAAATCACTTGGATCCCTTTGCCACCTATAAGATTAATATTTTCACATTCTATCCCTGCACTTAACTTAGTTTTTTTTCAAAAATGTCAATTAGACCCCTTGACTTCTGGGGTCCACATATATAGTTCTCTTCTCCATTAGTAAATAAAATGAAAAGCTCAGTAGTTACAAGCGACACTGAGATGTTTAAAAATTCTTTCATATTTTCGAAATTTCAATTTCCAATTTCGAACATGGATAGCCACTAACCTCATAAAAATAATATTTTGTCGAACACAGGAGATAATTCTCCTCAAATTGCAAACCATGAGACGACAATTGAATCTTCAATGCAAATCATGGTGTATGTTTTAATTTCACCAGCTGTAAGACACATCAATAAAATATTTCATTATTAATGGTGCAATTATATAGTTTTATATGGCAAAAATTGTAAGTAATTAAATGAAAATATCTAAATAAGTCTTTAACTTGACTCATTTTTTTCGCGAGGTACGTTTGAAACTCCTTCAAAACGGAAGATTTTTTGTGATACCCAAGAACCTATTGCGGTGACAATATGATCAATTTTCAAAAATAGTAGATAAAATAAACAAACTACACGCTGTTAGTTTTTTACGACATCTAAGCGTTAGAAATACCTCATTTAGTAAATAATGTCTCTCTGGAGTGCATACGCGTACCATTTTCCATGTAAAAGGGCTCGTATTTTTTGGAAAATATCTCGGAAAGTAATCTGGTAAAGGGTTAAATTTTTGGTGTGATTAGAAGAGTGAGATATTTTTTTAAAGGCGACCAAATGCATTGATTTCTAGGTAGAAAGATATTTCGCTCTAACTACCTTAAGCGCGGAAATCGCGCTTACGCAATTAGTTCCCGCTCTTCGCACGAAGACTACCGCCCAAGCCCCTCAAACCCATTCTATCCTTCCCCGCTCTCTCCAACGCCTTCCCCTCGCTTCCTTTAACCCGCCGCCACATTAACTTATGCATTCCGTCTCAGACTCACGCACATCGCCGCTCACAAAACTCGCATTTATTCCTCCGTGTCCTCTTTTCCTTCTGCCTACTCCCGCCTCTTCCTCGAAAAAAATAAGGAGAATGCACGAACTCCGAAGAAACTCGATATGAATTCGTAAAAATTCAAATATAACCCTTATTCAGGGTCGCCCTCTCACTCCCGAAACCCCATTTCAATCTCTCGCTTTCCCTTTATGCTCTCCCACCAGAGTCGCCACCAAGAGTCCCAACACTCTCTTCCCCACTCCGTCCCATCTCCCATTTTAGGATGTCGACTGCCACCACCGAATGTTCCCATCCTTCACCTCTTCCTCAACTTATTTCTCCGCACTTTTTCGTTTTATTCTTTCTGGGACCACCTCCTATATTATGGTGTCAGGATTCACCCGTTTGCGCGCACATATAGTTCTTTAGGTTGTATAACAACGTAAAGAGTAATAACTTAATCTCCTCAGTCCCTAGACATATCCAGCATTATTTTTGGTCTGAATTTTATTGATTCTTGTTAAATAGATGTTAATAAACAACATTTATTTGAAAAAAAATTTTGATGGGCTGGTTTTTTCGATGTGGGTGGTATGGTATACAATGCGTTGGGTTTCAGTGTTGGATAAAAGTACTAAATTTATGAGTTTCCTGAGTTACCCTAATGGTCTAATTATACCATCTAATGTTAAAAAATTTAAATAATAATTTATAAATATGAATTATTCAAATAATTATTAGTTGTACTTTAATTTACTGTCAAGGTTTATGAATGATTACAATAATTTTCATGGTCCAAAATGTAAAGATAAAATGCCGATGGTAACAAATATAAAAAAAATCTTAAACGTCATCTAAAGGCTGTAAATCTACGTACAGAGTAGATTATAACGAAGAACTACACTTCATAATTATAAAACAAACTATCTATCTATCTATCTATCTAGAAAATGATAGACTCGACCAAATTAGGCAAACGAACACCAAAAAAAGTTACAAGGAGCAATCTAGGAAATGTTTTGTACATTTTGATAGATTACTGGTTATGGATGGTAAACAGATTTACATAACTGCTACATTTGTGATACAGTGCAAAATAGTTTCGATTTGTGGTCAAACAAAGATGGATCTTGCAAGTAGAGCAACGAACTTGTGCTTGAAGTACTACTACACCCACGGAGCCGGCAACGAGTAGGTTTGTACTCCTTATTAAGAATTTCTGGCAGATGAATCGATCCCTTCTTTCGCAGTTCGTTGGGTGGATGAGGTTTTACAGCTTTATATTTCCCAGCAACAGTGCGTTCTTCTTCTTCATGTGTCGTCATTGTTAGTTGATGAATGAGAATGAAGCAACGCATATGCTAAATACTTATGCCCACAAATGTTTGCATCTCTAATGGGGTTGTCCCTAATACTGTTGCTTTTTCAACCATTACCCGCTCATTTGTACAGCATGGCAATATTTCAAAAAAGTCATCATCTAAATAATTGGAGAAATATTCAATAGGTGACTTCTCAATTGGATTCTTGTGAGGGACTTAAAATGTTGGTGCTCGTGGTATTGGATTGTGTGGGGTAAAAAAGGAAATGAGTGGACTTTAATAAGGGTTACAACAGGATTACTTCCACTGTATTTCGTGACAGTTACACAAGTTTCATAAAGTGTGCCGAGTTAAAGGCACAAACAGAAAGCGACAGCGAACAGCATGCAGCAAAGCGGGCATGGTGCGAGCGATGGTAACAGCGTGCAGCAAAGCGGGCGTGAAATGGGCGGTGATAACGGCATGCAGCGAGCAAGGCAAAGTGCGGGCAAGCAAGCAAGTCGAGGTGCGGGCAAGCGAGCGAACAGCAGCGGCGGTGCGATCGGGCCAGCTGGGCCAGCTAGGTGAGGTGCGGGTGAGAGAGTGAACGACAGCCTGCAGCAGTGCGCGCGAACCAGCCGAGAGAGAGAGAGAGATGGAGCACGAGACTGTGCCGAGCACAGGAGTATCCCGTCAGCGCCTCCACCGGAACACAAGAAAACTCGTTAGCAGACGACAAAACAAAAGAAAAACAAAATGAGTTCTCACAAAACGCAACAGATTGATTGAAGAGTATGCCTCCATATCTCTCTTCTTCGTACTTGTGGTATAGGTCCTGCCTGCTGCTCTCTAGCTTGAGCACTAAGAGCAGCTATATTTACATTCGTGGTTTTCGTGGCAGGGATAACTCGAGGTGCAGTGACGGACAGTGTTACAGTATCGGCCTTTCTCCGTTTCTGCATAAGTGCAGCAGGCACATCCGTATCCGAGTCCTATGATGTGACTGAAGGAGTTCGTACTCGAATGTTCGGATGTAAATTTCGGTGAATTGGTGTTCTTGATACAAGAGCACCGAGCTGTGATGTAGAGGAAGGCTTGTGTCCTTGGTATGTATACTGAGCACGATAGAAACTGAAATAACGGAGGTGTAAAATGTTGCAACCATTAAATTGTGCCACTTAGATTTTACTTTGGTACGTGCTTGCCAGAAAACAAACTGTACATATACATGTGCCACCCACATGATCGTGAGGGTCAGGTCGTAAAGGAATAATAGGACTAAAAGTGTTTAAAAATGCCTTTTCTGAGTTGATCTAAGCCTTGTCTTGAGTATAATCCTGATATTAAATTCTGTAGGCCTAGTTACAACATTTATAACGCATAAAGTTTGGACTTTAGACTGTACCGATAGGCTAGCCTTGAGTAGGCTACACCCCAAGCCTAGAAAAGGGTAAGCCTATTGCCTTGGCTTCAGTAGGCATATGCCAAGGGCCTTGTATAGATATAGAACCTTAGTGGGGTTTCCCTGAAAATAACTTCAAGATAAGGCATGCGTTCCGATAATTACTTAACACTAGTATCAATTGAGAGAACTGAGTTCCGACCATCTCCATCTCCAGTTTCGTCATTAGATAAATCGGAATTATCGCTTTCAATAGGCCTTGAATTGGTTCATAGAATACGGTCATCATCACTATCGTCGGACAGCTCTTCAAGCTCCGAATCAAATAACAGGTCAACTATATCGGTGTCAATGATACGACCTATAAAGAGAATAGCAGTAGTACACGGTGAAAGACCTAACGTATTGTATACCATACAGCTGTAATTACATGCAGATCACGGGAACAAGTTTTTAGAACTCAATTTGATGTGATAATTTATTAGCTAATTGAAATACTAAAATTCAAATATCGTAATATTATATTGTTTCGGAATAAACTTTAAAAGTTATTTAAACAATTAAAATGCATATTCTTCATACTTACGTTTTACGTTTGAAGCCATGTTTGCAGAGTTCATATCTCTGCCCCGCGATTTCTGTGCATCTAGCTTCTTATTGATGCTGCCACTTATAAGCAAGCGCTGAACTTGTGGCATTGCCAATATTTTGCGTTGTTGAGCGGGAAAAAATTCAAACATCTGTGTATTGTATACAATACGCCAGGACCGAGGAGGTTAAGGTAATTTGAGCGATATATCATTTTACTTATAAATCAATGAATTTGGTCTCATTTTGAAGAAAAAATTCTCACCTATCCAATGACACCAAAATATCTACCCTTTACCACATTACTCTCGAAGATATTTGCCAAAAAATACCAGCCATTTTAGATGGGAAACGGTACGTGTATGCACTCCAGAGAGACATTTTTTTAAAATGTGGTATTTCTAACACTCAGATGTCATAAAAAAAACTATCAGCGAGTAGTTCGTATTTTTTCTCAACTATATTTGTAAAATAAATCATTTTGCTACCTCAGTAGATTCTTAGATATTACAAAATACTTTCCGTTTCCAAGTAGTTTTAAAACGCACCGCGCGAAAAAAATGAGTCATGTTAAACACTTATTTAGATATTTTCATTTAAATACTTACACTTCCTGTCATATAAAACTATATAATTGCACCATTAACAATGAAACATTTAATTCATGTGTCCTACAGCTGGTGGAATTAAAATTTATAATTCGGATATGCTCACTATTATGGACTAGGGAACTATCTCGCCCGGACTACCTTAAGAGGAAGAATGTTTGCAGAGAATCATACATGATCTGATGAACAGATCTATACAGTACTCAAATTTTGCCAAATTCAACACGTCACCATTACCGATAAAAAAAAGGTTCCCCCAAGCTATTAACACCAAAACGTTTTCGCGCGCTTTTTCCTTGGGGCTAGAGAGGGAAACTAAAACTAAATTGTGTGAGATTCATGGTTGAAAAAAACATTCTCTTGGACAGGGAATCGATCCCAGATCCCTCGATTTCGCACCGAGTGCTCTAACCAGTTTAACTACCCAGTCTTCCACTTCCACACTTCCACTGTGACTCTTAGAAGCACTTGCTTCTTAAAGCCCCCATAATATTCACAGTGGAAGAGGACGACTGGGTAGCTTAACTGGTTAGAGCACTCGGCGCGAAATCGGGGTATCTGGGTTCCATTTCCAGTCCAGGTGAATGATTTTCCAACTGTGAATTTCAAACAATTGTGTGATCACTAGCGGGTGACTTCGTTAAAGTTACTGGGCGGTTAGTTCCGTAGTTCTTTGAAATATAACTAACACTCCATGCTTTCACAACTGAATGATTTTATTTAGGAAGGTTATATGCCCGTATGGGTGATGGAATTAGATTAATTGCGCTACGCTGAACATTCTTTGACCAATGCCCCCATAAAATAAAAATATCAGTAAGTAAATGAAAACTTTCCGTCTTAATAGCCATAAAATACCAAGAACGCCGACTGCAATTTCGTTGTTAAATTTGCTAAGATTGTAATAGATTATACGAGGTCTGTTCAGAAAATAACCAAAAATTGTTAATTACGTGCCAACGGAGACATTAAGTGATATGCGATTGGCAGCACTGCCTTGTGCATAACCTGCTTTTTAACCAAGTGTTTTAGGATTGAAGGTATCTCGTTTAGTTTTCGTGCTATTGTTATTTGAGTGCAACGTGTTTAAGTGTCGGTAGCAATTTTTGAAATGTGTGATTTTTTTAGCAAAGATGCAACGTAAAATTATGCGTCAAACTGGGGAAATATTTTACAGAAACGTTTTTGCATTTGAAACAAGCTTACGGAGATAATTCTCTGGGTTGTACAAAATGTTACAAATGGTTTTTAGGATTTGAAAGTGGTCGTTAATCAATTTATGATGATCCTCGACCAATACGAAAAGAAAGCACGTCAGTCTCGATCTAATGCCAAAGTGATGCTCACTGTCGTTAGTCAATTTATGATGATCCTCGACCAGTACGATAAGAAAGCACGTCAGTCTCGTTCCAATGTCCAAGTGATGCTCACTGTTTTTTCTACTTTAATGAAACTGTGCCTTTTGCATTCTTGCCTCAAGGTGGAACAGTAAAGTGTGTGTACTATCAAGGTATTTTGTGATGGTTACGTGAAAAAATCCGCAAAAAGAGACCAAAGTTTTGGCGAGACAACTCATGGTTCTTGCACCGCGACCGTATTCCCGCACACTCATTTATGTCAATACAACAGTTTTGAGCCAAAAATCATATGACTGTCCTCCCATAGCCTCCTTGCTCGCCAGACCTGGCTCCTTGCAATTTCTTCTTATTTCCGAAATTAAAATCAGGGTTGGAAGGACGCTGTTTTCAGAGCATTGATGACGCCAAGGCAAATTTAACACAGGCCTTGAAGGCTATCTCAAATGAAGCTATCTAGGACTGCTTCGCGAAATGTAAAAACTGTAGGAAAAAGTGTGTAAATAGGTGAGGGGAGTACTTTGAGGGGGACACGGACCAATAATATGTAAAATTAATAATAAAGTTTAAAAAATAAAGTTCGGTTATTTTCTGAACAGCCCTCGTACATTTTTTATACTCTGACGTGAAAAACATTTACTTGATGACCAGGGCCATGTAGGATCTACAACTTAACATCAACCTTCTATTCCATTCATTTAATAAACATCTGAGTACTTTGCAGCAACAAAAAATATTAGCTGCTTTCACATATCCAAACCTAATCGTGGCTTTAAAGCCAAAATCTGTAGTTCATTTTCCGATAAACTATATAAGATACAAATATTGTCTAATTATAATGTCACCCTTCCACCATACGTGGCCATTAACTATTGAATTGAGTACTCAGTCATTGTACAATGGTTCGAATTGCTCTTTAAATTAAAACCCATTTACCTTTCTTCAAAAAATGCATATTAAGCATGTATACAGTATTCATAGCATTCCACACATTCTATTGCTTGCAATTACTCATAATCAACGATTGCATAGGCCCAAAATCCACTTCATAGTTTCTTCATGTGTGAAACAAAGTTGACTCACACAATAATCCCTCAAAAACCTGCTCCCAACTCCATCTTCTCTTCCTACATATTCTTTAATGGCTTCCCTATTTTATCTCTTTGAATATCTGAGGATTATATTTCTCCTAGTTTTGATGTTTTCCCAAAAAAACTACGAGAGTCTCTTTGGAAACAATGGAACTTCGTCAAACAATTCCTGAGATCCCAAATTTTGTTTTGAAAAACTTAAACGGATAGAAGGGCAGTGATAATTCCGTGAGGCTTGAAGTTTTCACTACACAATGAGGAATGATAGAAATTTAGTGATGTTGATTCCTACATATGTAGGGAAAGGAATAACACTTACCAGGAAAATAGAAAAGTGTCGTCTATTAAGTTTGCCAGCCTAAGTTCTTGTGAAATGAGTGAAATCAGTTTTCCAGCATGAATACCAAGGCAGCACATTAGCAGATAAATACTACAAAAAATATGCAGAACGAAGTTTTAAAAGCCCTATCTTGAGCGGTCTCTGAAATACAATAATTAAGGTCAATAATATTTTAAGTGTCAGAATTATTCACCCCGGGGTCACTTCACTGAGGTATCAAAGGAGTATACATTTTTTCTTATAGCTTCATAAAACTTAAATCAATGCATTAACTTTTAAAATTATGAAAAATTAAAAGGTTCACAAGTCATTTCTGTCGTAACATTCTTTGCATCTAGAACGTTAAAACGTTAAACAAACATGAGGTATTATGGTATGCGTTTGAGAGAACCACATATTATAAATACCTATACGGTAACTAAATCAGTAATTATTCTCGTACCATCCATTAAACTTTTCCCTGATGGCGATTATTACTCAAATGCAATTATTTTAGCTTCATCTATGAGAAAGTTAAGAATAGTAGAATCGGACTAGCATATTTTGGAAATAAAACAGAATTATTGAAATTGAAAGGTTTCTACAAATGCGTTCGAACTGAATCGTATTATCGAATTGTTCAATGGAAAACAAGCTTCCTCGCCATTGTAACTTTTTTATATTTCTAAATGCAAACCACCCGAGAGGATGAATTAAGCTGCTACAAAAGTACAAGTTAGAGAGAAAGGGAATTGCAAATAAGAAGAGGGAAAGGGGTTAGCGGGAGGTCCGGGAAGAAGAGGAGGAAAGAGGTCTTTCAGAGGATTTAGCGACACTTCTCATTACGTAGAATTCTCGGAAGCACCCGTCTCCACATGAATAGGGCGCAGCGCGGACCCGACAGCACAGCGGCGCCTTCTGCGGTTAATCCTCGCAGCATCGAATAATGCCGGGTGGTTCCGCTATTCAGTGGGCGGGGCATCGCTTTCTAATGTATACACTTTTTTCATCCCCGGCTAACCTCCTGCCCATCCCTCACTTGAATCGCTTTCCTTATCCTGCAGCATCCCGTTGCCCCATTATCCCCATCCCTTCGGCTTCAATGTAACCCCATACCCTAGGGTGTTTGAGACGACCAGAAAACATTTTTGATCAGTTGAAGAAAGAAAGAGAGCGATAAGGGTTTAAGAAGGAGAGTGGCTTTTCCGGCATATTGCCGCAATGGAGGAAGAAGAAGATATGGTCAAGGTTAAGAAGAAATTCTATGCAGAGGTGAATTCATTTGCTTCTTGAAGACTGATTTTCCAGGCTAAGCTGGAGACTTCTTGAGTAAAGAGAGGGAATTAGAGTCTGCCCAATAGAGATGCGAATGGGAGTAGATGACGTGTTACCGAGGTAATAGTGAAAAGGAGAGGTTTCATGAACGAAAACACTGCCTAGTGAGAGGAGACGATTAGACGGCGAATTTGCGAGAGAGGAATGATAGTATTTTTATGGAATCCTTTTTTCTTGCCTACTCCATGTAACCTCCTTTTCCACCAACCCACCTCAAACTCCGCCAGCAGTTTTCCTGTTACTCGCTCAGAGCGGAACCGTGCTTGAATTTGGGTCATTGGATCATTCTTCGCTTCCTAAAAGCAATAAAAAGAAACTTCGCAGCATCAACGAACAAAAATAAAAAAAAGAAGCATTTCCACGAGTATCTTATTCTGGCCGAGATCCATGACTTTGCGCCCTCTTGGCCTTGCACTTAAAACAATAGGAGGCAAAACCACCCGAGAAACATTTCCATTCAAATGCAAATTCGGGCATTCACACCGGCAAGATTTAATAGAATCTGTGCATTTTCTCGGCATGGTGAAAAAAAAACAGAGAGCTAAAGTCTTGCCCAAGGCCATTAAATTATTGTGAAAGAGAATAACGATTTCTACCCCAGCATTTTAGCCCACTATATTCCATGTCAGGAAATTCCAAAATGTTTCCTGACAGTGTCCATGGAATGTCACAGATATATTCTAGCATGGTTTGAAATAAAAATTTGGTGCAACCATAATCAATAAATCAGTAGTATTCGTAGTTTTAGATAAATTTCTTACGATCTATTTTATGTTGACAAACTTGAAGAGATTGCTTCCACAAAGGGTTATTATTAAATATCTTATTTTTTATAATGAATACCGTAACATGCTGGAATAGGAATTACAATTAGCTTTTCATCAAATGCGCGTGATTAAGTTTGTTCACACTTCAGGAAAGAGCAACAATTAGAGCTTCTTAAAAACATCGGAAATGAAATCGAAAGGTAAAATGGAGGTACGATAAAATAACTTGATAGACCTTTGGATCATATATTCTAATTGCTTTTTTCACTACTAAACTGTATGTATAGATTTTATGAAGGCAATATGTATCCATTATTGAATGGGTATCACAAACTGAAAGCATATCTATGCAACAACGAATGTAGAATGTATCAACCCGAAGGCTTCCCTTTGATGACTTGTCCAAACAATAACAGAATAATCTCTCGTTCAATGAGAAGTGGCGGTTTAGGAATGCAATCGACAACTGAGGTCAATTGAGCCGTAAGCAGCTGGTAGGTAGATCACCGCAGGTAGAATAATTTAATAATATATATAAGATGAAGTGCATCCAGAAAGTTTGCTCATAAACTGAGTCAAGTGTTAATAATTTAATGACGAATCATTCGACGGACGAAGTTCTGTCGCTGAAGTGCTCCTCTTATAGTACTTGAGTAGAAACATCTGTTCATCTGGAAACTCTTTACTGCAGATGGGACTTAAACTGTAAAATCTGGGAGAAAAGCCTTCACTCCAGTATCCACAACAACCCATATGCTTCGTTGTTATATCCGAATCCAAAATCATCCGACCAAGGTCTTTCTCGCCCCGCCCATTTACTTCCCGCTCTTTTCGCTCCAGCCAGAGATGGAAAGTGCTCCCTCTTTTTTGAGGTGCCATCAAAAGGGATTGATCGGATGAGGCTCAACCGACTGCTCCAAAGCACTATACATATAACATGATGACATAAAATCCGGGCGAAGTGTGATGTGAAGGCACTCGCGTGATTTATTCCACGCCTTTCATGAACACTTAATGGTTTATTAGTGAATTTTAAACATTTGGACACCGCATCCCGGGGAAATGTGCACAAAATAATAGTAGCTTTCGTTTGAGTTAGCCCCTGATATAAACTATTAATATTTTGTATTATGTCCAAATTTACATATTTTCTGGTGACGTTATATACATCTCCAACATCCGACGCGTACCATCGCGACGGTAGATTTGATAGTTTCAATAAAATCAGGGAAACAGGTACATCGCAGAATAGTAAATTTAAAAATGACAAATTTCCCGTAAATGATAAGAGGAAAATCCGATGAGACTTGGAAGTAGGTAAATCAACAGACAGTGAAACTGATTAGTAGATTGGCGCCCTACTGTATGCTTCTTAATCTGAGATCTGGTACTTACATTACGTGTCACATAATTCTTACCTTACTCTTGTATCTCGTTAATGGAGTTTCAAAGTACATCAATAAAATAATGTTTTAGCATTGGTAGCTTTCTAATAGAGTAAAGCACATTGTGCTGAAAGTTACTGGTGTTTAAGGGTGCATATTGGAGATAACATATGCTACAATACGTTAAAAGTTGAAGGGAAATATGAAGATGTAGATGTATAATCTCTCTATCAAGTAACGTGGAGAAGGTCCATTTTATTGCAGTGGAGTTCGAAAAGCTGCTGTGGCTAGTTTTAAGGTTTGAGAGCTGATATCACATCCGATGGTCACCAAATCGTACTGCAACAATGACTACGATACATTTCGGCGGAATTCGAGAATATAAAAGGGTGCTGAATTTAAAGCGTCTCAGGCTTTGATCTTCATTTCTGGGAACTGGCCCAAATGTATTTGTCGTCGCTTTCCTTCGATGAGTTACTCTCACTATAATTCTCTATTCCCCACCAACTAAATTAACTATTCTCAATTTTGCATAAATATTTTCAGCTGCAGGTCGCATCTCTAACAACAAAACAAAGTACTGCTACCTTGTTCGAGGGCATACTTAGAATCATTGTTAGGCATACTATTATCTTCGAGTCTCAAATATTTTTGACACTCTCATTTACTTGTAAAACATTTACTCCCTGTATTATAAAACGTATCGCTCTCTTAAAGCCATTTAAACATTGTTTTCTCATAACTCAAGAGTAATAACACAATCTTCACTCACCAATTACGTTCCCCGGAGGCGATTTGCCACTTCATACACTCCCTAATAAGACTATCAGAGGCGAGTGTCTTAAAAATTTTTGTTAAAATATTAAAAAATATGAATGATTCTCGTATACAAGGAACAATACCTAACTTAGACCAGGAGAAAAAAGGGTAGGTTTTGGAACTTCTGACACATCCCTTCAACGAATTAATTTTCCCCACACCCGATATTGACTGGAAACATGATAATTTGCAGGCATCTCTAAGATTTCTCCATCAGTTCAATTAAAAGAAGGACATTCGCTATTTCGAGATATCCGAAGGTAATTAGCGGGGTTCTCTGATTTCATTGCAAAGGAGAAATTTAAGGGCTTCCAATGGAAAAAAATTAATACGCGATCGATGGATAGGATCACGAATCTGGTGATAAAACGGAAACCTACATACCTCCCGAAATCTGAACAGCTACTTTATCAAACACTTAAGCTCGTGAGGGGATTCTAACAAGCCAATTAAAGCTTAACCTTTGAGATGACAGAACACCTGGCCACATATTAACTAAAGAAATGCTACATTGAAGATAGTTTACGAATTATAAATTCATATTTCATTGAATAAAGACACCCCACTTTCAACTTGGGTAGGTAGGCGAAATTGAAACTGAAAAGTCCAATGAATATAAAAGAAACCAAATTATTGATAAAAAAGTTCACCACTTTTATAGACATGATATTTGTACGTAGGCGCTTCGTAAAAGGACAAGACCTATAGAGTTCGTGCTATTTTCGCATCCGAGTCAAGCTGGTTAAATCTAAGCGAATTCACTCCAGAACACTTCTTGCGAAAACTATACCAGTTCTAGTCACCGAAGTCATTACACCAATATCAAATCTGCACTGAGGGTAAAGTTAACACAGAATCTTCAGTGTTAGTCAAATGCCTTGAAATTACATTAACCTCAGATATCTTGATGAACACACATACAAAATATATGCGACTCGGCATTAAAGAGACATGGGTTTATCAAGCGTATAATAGGAAGGTTTTCTAATGAAATAGTGGTGCAGAGTGATACTATACTCTGGTTAGGCCACTCCAAGAAAACGTCGCGAATATTTGGAACCATGGACTGAAAGAATAAATTCGAAAAATAACTAAAATGAAAAAACTTGTGCGCCCTTTCTCCTAAATGGATAACAGCAAACAAAGGGCATTTCACAGCTCTTTGAGATATTAGATTGGTTACCGACTCTGAGGTAACAAACTTCGCTGATAGCTTGAGAAATTTAGAACTGGTGTATTAATTGCAAAAGAGGTTTCCATTTGAACGCCACTATGCATCTCTAGCTCGGATAAAAGTGATAAAATAAGAGAGATAAAGTAACAAACACAAACGTAGGTACAGCATGCGCGCAAAATAAGTGCCCATCATAACAACTGCCCTCCACTTAAAAAACTCCCAAAATTCAGCTCACCATTTCACCTTCCGACACTCATTTCCTTTTCACTGTTTGGTGGCTGGTCCAAATACACCCCGTCGCATTTCAATGCAGCAGCTCGCAGGACAGTACGTTGATATAGATGTACCTAATTCAAACATGTGGTATTGGAGAACATTTATTTTTTTATGAACGATATTTTGAAAAATTAATCGTACTAAATAATTGCCTTTGAAGAATAACTTGCAAGCTGATGAAGTTTTATTTCATCCTGGCGTATTTAATAAGAATTTGTTGGAAAATATCTCAATAAAATAGAGTAGAAAGTGGCTGATATCTCATGGATGATGGTATATTTTTTATTTAAAAAAAGACCAAAATCAATGAGTTCTAAGGGATGAAATAGCATGGCTAAAAACAACTTTTATCTCCAGCGTGAATATCAGCCTTATACGGAGATTTGAAATTCTCTTCGGAGGAAAATAGTGAGCAGTCGTTAGCCTATTTTAACTAGAGCATCGAGCACCAGGACACTGACACACTTACGCAAAGCAAGCAGCTATTCAGGATAACGTGCATGACACAGTCATACAGACGGTTTCCGGGTGGACGTGGGACAAGAGTGTTGGTTAGACGAGATGCGGGACCGCGCGGTAATTGAGCGGTTAGACGAGGTGTTGACGCGGAATTCCGATCGGATGCGCTCAGCCCGGTCCTTCCTTTGGCGAAGAGGTTAACGACAAACTAATGAAGGGGATGATTAAAAATAGGGGAAGCCGGGAGTAATGACAGAAGGGAGCGAACGCCGTCTCCACCACTTTTGCAACCAGCATCTATCACACGGCCATACAGCTTGGCACATTTATTTAACAGTATGGGCACTCATGTCAATTTGTTTACTGTTCAAATATCCATTAAGTAATAGTAGCGATATTGCTAATAGCTGCAGGAAATAAATATCATGTGTTGCAGTTCACTACCTACACACCTGCGGGATCCAAAAATCATTCCATTAAAGCAACTTATTTTAATTCGATATTAAACTCATCAAGATGTAATTTCAGCTATAAATCAATTGAATTGGCATATTCTAAATGAAAATATCTCATAATTCTAAAGATCCCAGAATATCGCCTTCTTACCGCAATACTTTCCGAGATAATAGCCGTTAAATACCAGTCGTTTGCCAATGGAAAGGGCACGAGTAGGCACCCCAGAGACACTATTTAAGAAGTATTTCGAGCACATAGATCTTGCGAGGAATAAAACAGAGTATAGTTTGCAAGTTTTCTCATATTAAAAAAATAAAAAGAACAAATACCTAGGTGAACGTACATTCACCTAAGAAATTTTCCCAGACACACAATTTTCCTTCCGTTGCAAAGTAGTTGTAAATGTACCGAGTGAATAAAATGTATATATTTATAAGTATATAATTGTACGAATAATATTTTTACTTCAGGTCTCTCACTGCTCCTTAAATTAAAATGTTAAATTCGAATATGGTCTCCATTATGATTGGGGGGAAATATGGCTCACACTACCATAAGGGGGTAATTGATGTGGTTTCCAAAGTTTCCTAGGGGTCATTCCATGTCAACTCAACCAGTGCCCCACGCCGACCATATCAGATTTTCATGTTTTTCCAGTAGCTAGTAACAACCTTAGTTAAGAAGAATCTGAAATTTTTTTCCCTAATGCAAATACTTTCTCAGATACGAGTATTTGTATACACTGAGTCACAGAAAAAAATTCTGCCCGAAGGTCAAATTGAGCCAATCAACCATTTTTGTACAGCTGTAAAAACTAAAGTAAGCTAGCAAACCTGGTAAAACCTTTATATACCTCAGACATATAACTTTAGTTTCAAATTATGCTATCAAAAAGATTTTCACTTGTAAATTTATTTTGTTGTTAATATTAAAAAATGACAGTTTTGACAGATTTCCATGAAAAAATGGTATTTTCAGACTGCTTTGGAAACCACATTTATTGCAGTAAAGCCATGAAGATTAGATGGAACACTCATTATATTAACAAATTTATATTGCTTTGTAGCTAGGGCCAACATTAGTTTTAGTTGTTGATAAATTTTCTAAAAACCACCTCGAAGCAAATTTTTCTGGTTGCAAAATACCACTTTTTCAACTCTTAATAACGAAGAAGAAACATCTGACAGGAGACTAATTTTTTTAAAATAAAATGTCAAAATCTCTCTCTATAAGAAGATACAAATCGAAAGTTGCTCCCATTATTAACAGTGACTCCATAATCAATTTAAATAACGCTTGTAAAACGGTCAGCTGCCACACCTGTGTTTCAGGGCTTCCACTTGTAGATGTGTTGGATATGAGTATGAAGGTTCCCTCTAGCAGAAATAATTCTCCAATTAATCTATTTTGATCAAACCTCAAGGTTGAATGGGTTTAAAATGGTGACATATAAGCAAACATATGAATTTAGGTCCTTTCAGTATGGTAAAAAAAGACATTTTTATAACACTAAAAGCACACCTTTTACCCTCTAAGCCTGATGGTATATCATCCAAGCCATCTCAACTGAAGCAACTATGCTCTCAGGTAAGGTGTACTGTCTTCCTGTGATGGTGCCTGGCTCTGGTATCGACATTAATATGTCTTATGTGGGTATCCAACACTCGTCAGGACATTTTGGCCACATGCATGATTTTGCCTTGCCATCAGGTGTCATGAAATTTATCAGAATTTCTCTGTCTTCAAGTGCTTGTAAAACACATGTAATGTACAATTTGTTGTCATAAACAGCAGCAAACTAGGTTCCAGGCTTAGGCATCGTAGTCTCATTGCAAGATGTTGGTTGGCCCCTATTGATACTGACATTTTTTATTACCCTAAACTTAGACAAAGAAAGTCGACTGATTTTGTTTTCCAAGTCTCAATGCCTTTGCTAGAAACAAAAAATGACTTAATGCCTTCTACGTTACTATCCACCCACTCAAATAAATCCCGCGCTGACAAAATGTGTTGTGAACTAGGTCGCTGCAAACATGCTATTGTAGCCATTCGTCGCACAGTTCCTCCAACTCCATCACATACACTTTCACCATGGCTATTTGCAAAATAATGCCACTCTACAGTGAGAGTAAAGTCCGTATAAACATAGGTTTAATTTCAAAAATATAAAAAACAGGTTTTTTTTATATTTTTTGAAATTTTCCTACCGGCTTGCCGCTCCGTCACAAAATATTTGGGTCACTCCACCCAAATTCGACCAGGTGATTGCCCTTGGGGAAACTGATTTTGACCAAATTTGGCAAATCATCTTCATTTGATTACAAAACGAAAACTCCAGAGCCATTTTGTAATACATGCTACGGATTACGAGATATTGCAATGTTGAAAAACTAGAATTTTACAAAAGCGTATTCGCATTTGATGGCATATCTACGGAAATAAGGAAGATAAAAATACATACAATAACTCATTTTCAAGGTCTTGAATTGAAAAAGATAATTAATGGACTATTTTATAAAATTTAAACAATTAAATAAAGTTTATAACAAATTCAAATGTTCGAATCGATTCTTGACGATGCAGTAATGCCTTCGATTTTCCTCGTTTTTTAATATGTTATAGATACAACCCTCCTCTACAAGTTAAGACATTTGGTAGGGGTAATATTTCATTTAAGAAAGAAAAAAAATTCGAGTGAAGGCGTAACGCTGGCCTCCCGCCGTGGCGGCGTCCGGCTCTCGCGTCGAACGTTCAGTAGTCGTTTCTCCAGATCTCATCAGCGCGCTTCCTTTTCCATCTTCTTTTCACCAATTTTAACTATATACCGGCCCTTTGATTCTCTTTACAAATGTCATTCGCCATTTCCTTCCCACTGAAAATACGGCCGCTTTAGAATCCAGGATTAGCGACAACATGCTTAACAGCGGTGGCGACCATGGGCCCACCAGCGGCCGTGCTCGGAGAACAATTGACAAACCTCACCCCGTCTTAGAACGTCTTTACAAGAATGTTGTAGCGGTTCTTACATTGTGCCACAGCGCTGTCGGAAAGGTAAATTATTTCACTTAGCTAATGTATCCTTCTCGAAGGAAAGTTATCAGTTTCCCTTGAAATGTATAGAATGCACTCACGTTATGTTCCACACAGTGTGAAATAATAAACAAACTGAAAGGTGCGACTTTATTGCAGATATTTCTGCTGTAACCCGCAAATGGATGTACTGAAGATTGATTGTTACACCAAAGGATCTCTGGTACTGCATCTTGGTGAATAAAAGAAAAATTCTCGGAAAAATCGGCCACAACGACAACTTCTCGCAATTTCTGATTGTCTCTGACTTTCAAATAAAATGCAGTTTGCATGCGAGCGATGTCGTCATGCCTTCTTACTTTGGTGGTTTTCTCAGCAAAAGCCTCACAAAAACTATCTACGTCCTTGGCCTGAGTGGTTGACGTAAAATGATTTTCCTGAGTCCATTGCTTGAAACGAACTTCATCCATACAGTTTTCCCTGAAGTACTCTGAAATACTTGTTGTCATTCTGTCTGTACTCCCACATTTTCTGACGTCATCATTGTTTTCGTCCTCTTCTCACGGCAGTGTTTCTGAGCAATCACCCATGACGCATATTTCTGTCGGAGGGTGACAGAGTGAGAATTCCAGGCAATTCCAATATGTTTTGAACACTTTTTCTCTGTAATCCGACTTTATTTGCTCTAATCCAGCCCCGAGGTATTGTAACTTGTAAATCTAGTGGATCATGCAGACGCATATGATGTGAGCGACAGGTTCACCAGTCAACACGCACTCGGGAGGCCTCAAATCCACAAATCTGGAGAAACAAATCTTTACATTGGGATTTTTCTCTTTAAAGGATTCATAAGCTTCCTTCAAAGTGCAAAGAATTAACCATTTCTGCTTTACTACACGCACATTTCCCTCCTTTACACTCTTTTTTACCCGCCATTTCTCTACAAATATCTGATTCACCGTAGAACTCAATAACTTCCAGTTTATTGTCATTTGAGAGGTATTTGATTCATCTCGCGTATGTATAGCACAGAATTCCTTGCTCAGATACGTACTGTTTCATCTTTTTGACCAACTACTTCGATGTTTGAAACTCCTTCTTTATCTTTGAAGCACTCGAAGATTCAGGTAAGACAGGTAAGATTAAAATTTTTTCACTCATTTTCGTAGCGTTGAGGAACTTATCCTTCTACTGCATAATCATTTCCTTAACAGCTTGGTAGAAGTGATTTTCTTGTTCAGGAATATCTTCTTGAATGTTCACCTCCCCACCAGAAACCTTTTGAAGAGATAATCTCAAAGCAGTGGTGGCTACTTTTAATTTCTTCGCCGGTTATTTGCTTGATCTGTGCAATTTTTTTAGTTTTTACAGGTGTTTTATCCAGGGATTTTAACGTCTCGTTCAGTTTTCCCAAGCGGATTTCTTTTCCTGAAGTGTACTGACTCCCATTGGATTCATCAGTCCCGCTATCTTTCATAGAACTAACTGATGACTCTGACTGAGAACTTTGAGATTTAATAGCGAATGTAGCACTGGTTGAAGGTCCTGTTGCATCATAAACCCTACTCTGGTAATCGTCATTTGTGGCTTGCTGAGACTGACTATCTGGCTCATGTTGAGAGCAACCTGGACTGTTCTTTTCGGCAACATTTACTGGCTTGTTGAATTTTTTTACACCCACTTTACATTGAACACAGAATTTCCTACCCTCTATTACAACAGACACTGTGATGATAGGAATTGTGGAACTCGCTTGTAATTGTCCACAAATTAATTGAGCGAATATTTCTACGCCAATTCAAGGGATTGCAGCTCTGTTTTGAACCAAACTCACAGAACAGTTAACAGTCCTTACAATGACGCTATCCGCATTTACCGTTTTTGTATGCAAATTAGTCATCTTTGTTTGATGATCTAATTCCTTCTGTGTTTATTCCTCTTTCTCTCACATCACTCCCCTCGAAAGGCAAACATATCCTGCCATAAGAAGTACCCAGATCACCGTCAAAAATTCCCATCCCCTAAGTTTCAGACAATATAGAAATAAAGCCAGTAAGTAATAATTACAATTCAATGAAAATGGCAATTCGCGCTATAAAGAATCAATTTACTGAGTAATGTGACCTAAGGGTTCACGTATTCTCCTGCGAAATGTATTTATTCAACATTAATTTGGCTCCTACCCTTGACGCTCATCTTCGGCAGGCGATTCGGCTCACGCCGCGGGATTACAACTTCCGCCCCCGGTTTGCAAGCTTTCGCTTATTACCGAGGACAATGGAAGAGGTGGGAGGAAAGGATGGGCAGGGAAGGTTAGCGAAACCACTGCCCCTTCGAGACCGACACCAATGAGGCGAATTGAGGTCAAAAGGACCTCAAGGGCCTCCGCCTCCCCGAAGTGCTCGTTTTAGTTTGGTTCCCCCAAACAACTGAGACGAGTCACCGTCGGCTCTGCTTTCGCTAGAGCCTACCGCACATCTCTGCGTACCGAGAGAGCCTGTTGCCCAAATAATTGGGATTAGGTATCCCTCTGATTCGCTTTTTGGGTTGCCGCCGTGCGGTCTGCCGACTTACGTCATTGGAGTGAGGATCACCGGACCCAATGGAGGGTCAAAACAGACCAATTTTGGTCAAATGTGTGAGTACAACCCACTCCTCAATAGGTCCCGACAACCCATGCCCATCATCGGCAGCTAAACTCATTACAGCCACAGCCACACGTTACACACACAACAGCATTACATCCACACGTTAGTACAATCACAACATCCTTGGCCGCGGAATTTCACCAATCTCACCATGGATGAATTTAAGCGTGTTGGCACTCAGGCTGCATCGGTTTGACGAATCGCCCAAGGAGAGAAGTTGACGGGAGCGCAAAAAGATGGTCGAGTTTGACGCCACTCATGGCCATACGCCCCCACCAGCCTGCAACTCAGTCATTCCCTTAAAATTGAGGCACACATTGCTCTCGCCTAAGCTCCAGAGGATAACTTTGGGATATGGGCTACAAAACTATCAAAATGCTGCTAAACAGGGGAGAAAGATTGTTTACCACAAAGAGTCAAAAATATTTCTAGTTACTGCAAACAAAACCACTTTGAGATATGTTATGTTATGTAACCATTACCTGGCGCCCATTTCGACTCATGCAACAATAAACCCTCAAGATAGGGTTCATAGTAAAGCCAGAGGAGTGGGAAATGGAATGACAAAATTCTTTTTGATTACAGACAACATACGCGCTTTGAAATGTGTTATGACTCACCACTACCTGCTGTCCCGTTCCAACTCGTGCAATAATGAGACTTCAAGATACGGTCTCTGGTAAAGTTATAATAGGGGTGGGTGATTTTAACCACTCGCGTGGGGTTTGTGTGTTCATCGTGCCTATTTTACGACGCAGCATAATTCCCATGCTTCGTCCTCTCTCTTTGTCTTCCTCGGGTCCTTTTCTCCGTCCATTTCCTTTACTTCTTCCACTTCTACCTCCCCTTATTTCAGCTCAAGTCTACGCCATGAAATTTGACGGAAGCTATACATATGGACGGCGGTCAAGGAGGCAGGAGTGCTAATCATGGCACTGAGTCATTGAGTGCAGATTTTTATTTCTTATCAAATAAGTAAAAAAAAATATGTTTGGACCACACTTCACTTAGGTACATCTATTACTTCGGTAGAAATAACCTTAAATGTAGAAACATAAATATTGCCGGAAATGCATTTTCAAATTTATCTGGACAGGTATACATTTGAAAACTTACGTGGGTTTAAGGCACGGGGGAGGAAATCATATGTAAATAAGAGTTTTTGCACGGTATAATATTTTGACATTTGCGAGTAACCATTATAAATTTAAATAATACGGAATACTTTTTGCTACTCTGGAAAAAACTGTACATGTACAATTGAATAATTTCAAAATAAATGTAAATAACCATAAGGCTACGTGTAATCATAGCGATTGAATGCCGAGAAAACTAGTCGGAAAAATGCTATTTTTTCACCTTTAACTGCTAAGCTACCACATGACTACTTAGTGTACGTAGGCATGCAGAGTTTTTCATAAACCTGTACGCACTAAAATATCACTACAACCACTTGAATATCAAACGATAGCTTTAACCAGCATTTAGAAAAAGAAGGAGTCGAGAGCCGCGCTACTAAGCCGGCCGCTCAGCGCGACCGCAGTACACGCCGCTTGGCATGTGACGTCGTTCCTTGGCGTCAACAAGGGGACGCAGAGCGGGAAGGCGTTCCCTCAAACTTCCATCCGATTCGGAATTCATTAACACGCACACACAATGGGCAGGATGCAGACAGGCGGCACCACCAGGTCAGCCTCCGATATTTGGCGCGCCGTCGCACTGAGCGGATCCCAGTTGTGCGTGGCCTTTCGTCAAAAGGATGAATACCGGGCGCACTTGTTCGAACCGTCGACCTAGACGAAACGATCAAAGCGGGGTCATTTTTTCTCCCTCACCCCCCATCCCACTCCCCGGGGATATTGATCTCTAAGTCCATGTTCTCGCTGTGCATATCTACAAGCCTCACCAAGATCGTTTTGGTTTCGCGCATATACCTACCTACGGGAGAGGGATTTAAGGTAGTTGGAGCAAATTTTTACATAGAAATTAACGAATTGGGTCCCCTTTTAAAGAAACATATATCAACCTTCCGTTGACATCATAAATAAAACCGCTTACCACATTACTTTCCGAGATATTTGCCAAAAAATACCAGCCCTTTTATATGGGAAACGGTACGTGTATGCACTTCAATGAGACCTTATGTTAAAAATGAGGAATTTCATACACTTAGATCTCGTAAAAAAATAAATAGTGTGTAGTTTGTGTGTTTTCACAACTAATTTTGAAAATCAATCATCTTGTCACCGCAGTAAATTATTCGGGATCACAATAAACCTTCCATTTTGATGGAGTTTCACACGTACCGCGTGATAAAAGAGTCAAAAGTTAAAGACTAATTTGGATATTTTCATTTGGTAACTTACAATTTCTGTCACGTAAAACTATTTTATTGCACCATTTATAATGCAATATTTAATGTGTTTGTCTCACAGTAGGTAAAATAAAAACGAATATATCGAATAAGGTCTTTATTATGATTAGGGAACTCTCTCGCACTACCTTTAAAGTGGTGGCAGACACATAAAAACACGATGCACGTATTAGAGCCTGCAACCCCTGAATTCATAATTCTATTTATTTTCTTTGACAAAGATAGAGGAAAGGGGTTCTCTAAACCATCTTCAGCAAGTGTTGAGCGAGCATTAAAATATTTATGGTACTTTTTAAGTGGACCCGAAGATTTTGACTAATACTTGCACAATATTAACAGAGTAAGTATGCCGGAAAGCTAATATTGTCAACATAATGCTAGACATACCTGTTTCAAGTTACAAATATAAAGATCAGCAATATCAAATAAGATAAATATAGTGTTTTTGACAACTTTTTAGCATATATGCCATTGTTATGTATCATTTAAATTGCCTTACGTAATTCATTCGCAGTAAAATAATGCCTCACATAAGTTTCAGGGAAGAGCTATACACCAATTACTGTGCACTTACACTATAAGTAATAATTATTGATAACATTTAGGTAACTACCCCAGGTAATGGAAATATCGCGTGGCACAAGATGGAAATACCAGACTAATGATATAACGTTTACGTTATTTTGCAAGTAATAAATTAAAGAAGCAGTGATATATACCCCTATGCCGGGAGCATATTGTCGGTAGTCGGGGGACAGTAGAAGTAGGTATTCCTTAAAAATACTGGTCGGCCTAATACCGGCGATTATTTGGCACTACCAATGTCTAGTGCTATATTTTTTGCAACCTTGTAATCATTTAAGGAGCGTTACAAAAATGACTCTCTAAACCTATTATTTTTGGGAATTGTAACCCCTAAAAATTCCTGTTCTCCCGCATAAAGCCGGCAGTTTTCTGTTAGAGTTACACCCGCTTTCTAATCGCATTGTCCTGCGTTTTAAATGTAGAGAAATGGGGGGGGGTAAATATGCCCCCATGCCAACCGGAAGCTAATCTTTACTTCCCATAGGAGCCAGTCTTCGCATCTTTTCAAGAGTTTGAATAATTCATTTTCGGGTTGAAACGGTTTTACATTGTTAAAGCGTAGATTTCACAAAAAATAATGCGGGTTGTTTCGCATCATTTTTATGACTAAAATAAAGTCTACCTGAGTCTTATTCAATCACGTCCTGTCTCATGTTGAGCATCCATACTCTGCTGATACGCTTCTAATATGACCATTGTAGTTTGTGTGCATCATCCGCCTTTAACGCAAGAGTGCAAATGCCTCAATTCTTGTCAGCTCATCTCATCCAATAGCTGAGGCATCGTGTTTTCAGAGCGTGACATCCTACACGATTGTTTCCAAGTACCTCTTACCTGTATATGACCCATATTTCTCCCTCGTATTAGCCTGAGATACCTCCTATGCACTCTATATCCCACGTGCTTCTTTCCTACAATGTTATGAACTCTAGAAGTAAGTGGTTGTCTCCACTTGCCCCGATTTCTCCCATTGCAGAGCAACGTCTGTCTCCAGTTTTTATTCACCGCTTCCAATGACGTTAGTTTTCCTCCTCCTGACCTTTATGATGTGCTCCACATGCACTTGGTCCAGTTCTTTCAAAGATATCTTCATGATTCATTTAACTCCGATGAGTGATCCCCTCCAACTAAGAGAACATCATAGTGCCTACCTACGTCCGCTTCTTATCTTATAATTTGAAAGTTTAAAATGAGTTTTTAGGGCGTTTCGAAGGTTTAGGACGATGATTTAGTATTTTTTTATTTGTTCCTGAGTCTTGGCCAATTTTTGGAGAGGATTTAATGGAGGGGGGAGTGAGTTTTCGCTTTTCGGGGTAGAGTTCTTTAAATGTTTTCAAACAGAACAGTAGTAGCCGAGGGTGGGGCGGATCATTGATTTGAAAAGGATGGATGTGGTGGTTAAAAAATGATGACAGTTTCGGCGGAGCAGAGGGATCAACGGTAGACCAAGATTATTTGCGGACGATACGGTCATCTACCGGAAATTCGAAGACCCAGACTCAGAAAGTCTATCATCAGACCTAAACAACGGTTATACGTGGTGCCAGTAGTGAGGAATAGAATTAAATCTTTGTAAAGGCTCCACAGAGCTAACATGAGGAGAATTGCATTTCACCAAAGTTTCTTTGTTGTTAGATTATCTGATGTTGAAACTATAGCATTGAAATTTATCTATTTATTTTATATATTTATTGATTTTATAGTTTACCCCACAGCATAATTCAAGGGAAAACTCAATACATACACAATATATAAATATACACATAGATATACACAGTCCAAGTCATTATAATATATCAATTAAACCGGATTTAGATATTATAACCCATCAATAACATCAGACAGAGAATTACAAAATTTGTGTCTTTTTTGAAACAGATCAAGTTCACTACAATATTTATCACATTTCTCACAAATTCTATTTAATGGTGAATTTATGGCATAATAGTGTTTTACATTGTTTAAATAAAACAAAGACTTGGGTCTCAAATGAAGATTTGATGCATAAAAATTTATATTCTCCAAACAAAACTGGCACTCACCAATATTTATAATGACAAATAAGTACATGAGATCTTTAACATGTCTACTCTTCTAAACTTTCACAATTCAATATTTATAACAGGGTTTTATATGATACGTGATTCCCTTGTAACGGGTAGATATTGAAACAAACACAATAAAAGTACCTAAAGAATTTCTTTTGAATTTTCTCAATCTTTGATGTATTTTTTGAAAGATGGCGAACAAACCACGGATTCATATTCGAATTTACTTCTAACAAAAGAAAAATACAGCAATATCAAAGCTTTAGATGATTTTATGTACTTTGATAAACAAAACCCAACATTTTACTGGCTGACAAGGTTATGTTCAATAAATGAGGTACAAATGATATTTTTGTGTCAAACGTGACTCCGCAAATCCGGATCTTGAGCTTTTTCCGAAGTTAATGAAACGTTTTACCCTGAAATTCAAGTAATAAATTCTGAATCATAATTTAATATATCGTCCCCAATCATATAAACACACCATACTTACTGAATTGCTATTATTAATGTCATATCTACGTCAAACATTTGGCACAAGCTAACGCGACACAATCCAAGCCGTATTTATCAACGTGCTCTAGCATTTTTAACACTTTACCATACGTTGCTGCAATATTGTTTCCACAGGATTACGTTCATCTCAAGCGAAAACTTAAGTTCTTCCAAGGGTGAGGCACTTAATCCCTTGCGAGATGGGATCCGTGCCGCTACCCCGATACACGCCTACATCCGACCTGCTTCGGCCATAACCCTCCACAGCGAATCCCAGTCCTCTTTTCTTCCTCGCTCCGTCTGCTTCAATCACCGCCTTCCTTAGCAAAATCATTCTCCAACTGCGCTCACGTCGCCTGCCGACATTGAAGATCCGAGATTTGACGTGCCATTCCTTCACTCACGGAGGGAGAGTGCCTATCTATGCATACAGAGTACATTTTTCTCTTCGGATACTCAACGTCAAAGCCTCTCAGACGTTACACACCACCACGGTGCCAATAGTGCAGGCCCCTATATTTAATCGGGCTCAGCGGTTCTCAAATATTCTATACTTTTAACTTAGAGATCTTTTCAGTAGGCCTGCCCAAATGAAACTACAGGGCAGAAAATAGTCACAAAGAGCCTGTAAAACGCTAGGCAACAACAATAATTGTTTGCTCTGTCACAACAAATATTGTTGTGACAGAGCAAAACGTCGTTATGTCGGATAATTGTTTCACCAGTGTTTCTTAAGCGGAGGCTTTACTACGAACAAATATACGCTTGGGGACTAAGAAAAACAACAAAAAGAAATTTCTCCTTCAGATGGCTGTCACAAAGCAAAGAGAGAAAAGTTAGTAGAATTTTTAGTTTTAGAAAAACATGATTACTGTACTGTTTAGTCCTAAGACAGGCGAAAATGGAATGAGTTTGTCATAGATGCATAGAAACATGAGTATAGGAGTCGACAGGTTAAGGGAAAAACTTTCTAAAAATGCTATCTGTATTCAACGTAGTAAAAGGTGGAGTGGATACTGCGTATTTGAAATGTGCGAAAGTGTACCATGAAACACAAACATGTGGCCGATGGTAATTTTTTTTACAATTTGGTAAACAACTCGGCCTGCGTGGATTCAACCGGAATACCTATTGGACAGAATCCCAGAAATAAAAGAGGTAGTTCTAAACTCCCCTGTTAAATTGCGATGGAATTGACAAAGACATATTGAGAGAAAGAACTGCAATAGAAATGCTACCAAAGGATCTGAAAAAAGATAGAGGAATACAGAGATTCACCACCCTATCAGAATTTAATGAAAAAAAGAGAGGGGAACATTGGTAGGTGTGTTGTGTGTCCATATATTAAATAAAGAAGGGCACAAGTGCTATTTTGCTCTTACAATAAACGAATGTGCTCAAACCATTTGTTAAAAATATGTAATGATAGCAAGGAAAACAATAGGTGTGACTGCTTTAAGGATGTTCCACCGAGAAACGAAGTAAATGTCATTTTCATGAAAGTTTCAAAATAAGTCCTTCTTATTGCACTCTATCGATTGCCGTTGAAAAAAATTAGGCTTTCCACGCTATATTTCTCGGAAATCGCATTTAAAAATGAGAGAATTTCTATAGGATCTTATGGCAATGCTTGCCTTTGAGTAGAAGAAATGCAGGTTACTATTCGAATATAAATGTCGTTTTGACAAAAAACTGATATAAGGTGCGCCACAGTATAAGAATCATGATAATATTTAAAAAAATATACCCTAACCACGTTGGTTTAAATGATATTAACATATTTTTGCAACAAAAATAGCAGAAATCACGTAGTTACTAACATGTGGCGCTGCAGGTTGATTCCACATCGGCAGCGCTGTGCGGCTGTGCCGTGACGAAACGAGTGATTTTCGAGCAGACGGGAATTTACAATGAACTTTGTGGAGCTGGATTTTTTGTGCATTGACGCTAAATTTAATACATTGACAAAAAAGTATTCGAAATTGTCGTTGTTCCAGTAATGTTGTCCGGGTTCCCTCGGCATGGCAGGAAATTGATAGCTTCCAAGGAAACGAAAGTTATCTGAAGATATGTTATAATACTCACGGGTATTTATATAAATGAATACATAAATACAATAATGTATTATACAAATATATATGCATCATATTAACGATTTCCTGGAAAGCAGTCACTAACAAACTCAAACACACGCCAACACGAGAGCAGGAAAACAAGTGAACGCAGTAATTGAGCAATGTTGCTCTTACCACCGTTGCCAAGTCGTTATAACACATGATTTTTACCCATTATATTTAAATAAGGAGTTACATTTCCATGTAAATATTTTGAAACTTATTTTTAAATAATGGAACACATTTCAGATCACGAAATAGCGGTGATGAGCTCAAATTTATTGTCAGAACAATTAAACGTGGCAACGAGTTGCCAGCCAGAAACCGAGATCAAAATAAGCTACTGATGAGTCTTAAAAATTGTTTCCCACTTTTAAGTGCTTCGATACAACCTATTCACAAAGTTTTTAAGTACTTGTTTAAATACTATAGGTGACTACGTAAGGTAATGTTTTTTTAATCGACTTCTTAAAACACTTAAGAAGATGGATTTTTCACTGGCTTTTGACGCACCGAGCGGCAGAGGAACCTCCTTAAGTAAAATTTTCCATTGTTAAGTTAAACTCTACGGTGTTAAGTATCGCCAGTGAGAGGTCTTAGTTTAGGCGTTTATTTGGAGGGAAAGATACTCCTCTCTTAAGAGCATCAATGGCGGTCCGGAACTTGAACAAATTTTGGGAGAGCGCGGAACAATGATCCTTTGACTGCAGCCAGCTCATAATTGTTCCGTTTCCCCTCCCCCTAGACTATTCCCTAGCTACATGCCTGATTCAGTTCCATTTACCGTTGCGACACATTAAATTGTGTGTTTTCCTTTTAACTTAAAATTATAAATGGGTTATCTGGAACACCACGCGCGAGTACCACCGAGTTGATAGGGACATACTATTCTACATATGCACCGATTCAAGTGCCAGTAAAGGTTATTGAAGAGAGGAATAGTATATTTTGTAAAGAGTTATCAGAAGGCAGAAGGGTGTGAATGTTATCTGTGAACCCAAGGCACTTGTATACCTGCTGATATAACAAACCCGCTTGGAGATACAATTTGCAGAGTCTCATGACAAAAAAGAAGAATTTACATTCTCTTAAATAAAAGAATTAGGCCAGAATGCTTTTGAAGGCTTGCCATCCTTTATTTTCCATGAACTTGAAGTTTTAAAGTCTGCGAAGTATTTAATCGTCTCGGAATTAAGTAAGAAAATTAAATCACTTTCGCGTCTTTTGAGGCACCAAAGACGAGGGTGAAGGCGATGGCATCAATGTGCGGAGGAGGACTCGATCCGAGGTTAAAGGGATTCCGATGGGAGGGGAAGGCGCAAAATGAGAAAATCAAGGAAGACGTGAAGAGAGGAGGACACGGAAGTGTAGTGGAGACAGAGATAAGAACGGAGAAGAGAGCCACGAACGCACTTGGAACATCCTAGAGGCGTTTACGACGCACAGGAAAACGCCCACACTTAAAACAAGTTGTTTCTTGCACCCCTCCAACCCAAGAGTATCAGACGTTGAGAGAGGCTTGTGTTTTGCAAGTATTCGGGGAAGGAGGCCCAATCAACGCTAAAACCGTTAGGGGAGATGGGGATTGTGAAGTTGGGCCCGGAGTGGGACAGAAATTCATTACGCTACCAGCAATGTAAATACGAACGTGGAAAAGACACTTGCTGCAGAAACTATTTTAACAATTAACAGTGAATATCTTTACCATGTTAGAATAATTTGTCTCCCTGGGAATAAAAAACTGAGCACGTCAGGATAGGGATGGAAAGGATTTGCAAGTTGAGAGGGCAGTGAAAAGGGAAAATTTGTTACGATCCATATTGAGCTCCATCAATGTGGCGGCGTATCACATCATTCCCTACTTAAAGTTTCAAACGCTGAAAACATAATTTTTAATCACTAGAATACTGGAAAGTTGTAATACAATATTCAACCTCCACGGATACAACTATACAGTTTACCACAGCAATTCATACTCAAAGTTTTATGCGTTTGAAAATTAATTGATAGGAAACCATGAGCATCGTCAGATCGCCTAATATTTCCGAATCAATTAACTATCAAGAAACACGAGATTTAAATTAAGTTACTCCTTCCAGCGTTCCAATGATTAATTTACGCATGATTATTCAGTTACAAAAATTTTTCTCGAAAGCGTATGCAGACGTACTTCTACTCACGGATAATATATGCGGAAACATTTTACTCGCACTGTGTCGGTGTTTTATTAATATTCGAAGAATAGACACCTGTTTTCAGATTAAAATAACAATAACTGAGGCTGCTTAAGTCATAATAATTGCGATTTTTGCTATAAATTTTCAGAACTTCCAAAAAAATAATCTTACTAATATATAAAAATCTAGTAATGCCTGTCTGTCTGTCTGTTACTCAATGACTCATAAACCACTGAATCGATTGAAACAAAATTTGGTAGGAAGATACTTGATATATCTGGTTCACGCATAGGCTATAGAACAAGGGCCTTGGGTCCCTAGAAGGCCCTCAAGTGGGCCCTTTTATCGCCAAATATTGGCCTTGAAAAATAATTCTTGCCCGTATTAGAAACACGTAAAATATACCTATACTGAATGTACAACAGTCATGGGGTCGACAAGTCACGCTGGGGTCCCAGAGGGCCCAAGGTTCCTAAAGAATGCTTTATTAAAAGCCTCATAAGTACTGAATGAGTGAACCGATTTTAGTGAAATTTTCACACATGGGATCAGAAAAGCTTTTTAAGTAAATTGGGACTATAAGTAAGGCCTCTGGGCCCCATGGGCAGCGTGTTGGGCCGTCTTGTGTCTTATATGTTTGAAAAACTAAAGTCTAAACATTTTGGTTCAAGTGCAGAGGTTTCTCTCTTTGCATATTTTATTTAGTTTTACTAAAGATAGAAGGCTATGGTTTTCGCCATTAGATAGATAAAAGATTTTAATTTTTTATTTTTTCATTCAATTATCTTATATAAAGAAAATTTACCTAGAAATCCCGTTTTTCATATCAAAATCATGAATTTTACTTCTGTCAACCATAGAATAGTTCCTTGATCACCGTGGAACTAGCATTAGCTTTAGAAGGGAAATGGGACCTTTACAATGGCGGCTGGGTTTTATATCTAGAGATAGGTATTACAGTGGAAATCTAGGCCGTATACTGAAATGTTGCTGATTACGATATTTTCAGGGATGTTTTTGCCTAAAATTGGCAAAATTCATTTCAAGTGGACTAATTTAAGTTGGACCCATGTAAAATAGGAGAATGCCACGATGTTATATTAATGCGGAAAGCCTCTGGAATGCATATGGCCTGTAGTTTAGTTTCCATAGGTTACTGCAAAAGAATGTTAAAACTCGGTACACATAATATAATGCGGTTTTCATCTGTTGAATCAAAAAATAAAACTAAAATTATAGCTAGGTAAATCAAGAGAGTGCCACGTTGTTATATTAATGCGGAAATCCTCTGGAATGCAAATGGTCTGAAGTTTATTTCTATATGTTACTGCAAAAGAATGTCGAAACTCGGTAAGCATAATACAATGCGGTTTTATCTGCTGAGTCAAAAAATAAAACTAAAATTATAGCTGATTTGCCTAGAAAAAAATACACCTCATGAGCGACTCGAACCTACAACCTACATGCCCTGTCTTTCTTTCATCCCCCGTTGAATTTCAACGTTTACCTTTGCTAGTTAATTAATAAAAGTGTAGCTAATATATATTGATTACTTATACAGGCGCCGTGAGCCATTATCAAGAATGGGGTAGTTTATTCTCAAGTAAGGATTGCAATGGTAACACTTAACTTTGTTTTTCCACATATTTTTATTTGCTACGACCCGGGTTTCGATGTTCGACGTAAATTTCAGGTCTTATGATGAAGTCGACGAAGTCACCTGAAGATGACGTTGAACGTCGAAACCCGGGTCGTAGAAATAAAAATATGTGGAATAACAAAGTTAAGTGTTACCATTACAATGTTAACAGATTCCACCAAGTTACGCCAGATACTTCCAATTAACTCATTTAAGGAGTTATATTTGTATTTTATCAAGGAAATCTACTGATGATAATAGTATAAATACTTTCCTACATTTTTAAAATCCTGAGCATCACTATTTCACTTTTATCAACGTATAAATGTCTATGTCGCAAATACATTGGAATAACTCATAAAAACAAGTAGTGCCGGCGCAAAAAATGTGTTATAGTTTTAATATATCGATTATTTGTAAACGCTTAACAGAGTGACGCCTGAAACCATCGAATACCAACATAGTTAGTGTTCACTCTTCACCGATACAACTAAACGGTCTATCAAAGCAACCCCAATTTAGAGTTTTAAATGCTTAAAAAATAATTGACAAGAAAATGTGTGTGTCGCTTGAGAGCTTGAGATTAAAGAATAAATAAATAATAAAAAACAGGTGATTAAAATATTGAAGGGATACTTACAGTGCTTAAATTTGGTAAAAATTCCCGGAATGAAATTTTGTACACCTATTCTGATTCGAGAAAGATTCTAAGCAATGAAGCACGACTCACAATACAGAATCAGAAAACGAAGCACACTCAGTGCTCTTTAGCCTATAAAGCGTCTGGCGTATCATAAGCGAGCTTTCAGCAAGGTAATCGCACACTTTCACCGAAAGATGACGTATACGGAAGAGTAGAAAAGGAAAGGACCATATGGAGCACTAAACAGAAAAGAAAAAGCAGAGGAATTGGGCACACCCTTAGGTACAATGGATTTGAGAAGAGTGTAATTGAAGGAAAAACAGAGAGTACATTTCCCCGAGAAAGACCTTAGATAATGTTGGCCGCGCACGGATAGGGGAAGGAAGTGCGCTTGTCCTTGAGGGAACCAGTGGAAATCTTTTAGGAACATTACTAACATCTAGTGGAGGATAGCAGAAAGAAAAAAGCCACATCATAACTCTTATAAGGGCGAGCCCTCAGTATACTCTGTGGAAAGACCTAAGAATATATGCATGCACAAGGGTAGCATTGAAGCTCTCTCCTCCTTGAAGCTCGGGGAGAATTAAAGCTGAATTTTGCGCATTCAGCAATGTTGTGACAATGAAAACATTGGGAGATCCTATGCAAAAGCATTGAAATCTGGTGAATTTCGTGGCTGTGTTGCGGCTAAGTTGTGTATGTATTGAGTCCATGGAGGATATTAGCGAATATAACGGGCTTCTGGCTGCCTCCAAAATCAACTCAAATGCCGTAGTCTCGCGTTTTATATCGTAAATTGGGAAAATTAGGCGAGTGCCGCGAGCGGCCATCTGTGTGTGAAAAATGGCATCGTTCTCTGCGTTTGTCTGCCAAAACAGAATAAATAAGACATATAAACAGCTACTAATATTATTGCCTTTCCCAAAGTTCCTTGGCGTTGAAGGTGTGCCAATATAAAAATGTTGCCCATTTGCCGTAGAGTTCTTTTCGCAGGGAGTACACTACATGTTTTGGACAGCTTTTGCATTTCATTAATAAATTTATCATCTGTAATCCACAGGTACGAACAGTTACTTGAGGTGAAATATGATTCAATGTGATGGCTAACTAGTTGCCATCCGTGTCCTTGGCCTCTTTTCGTCAGACCATGCTCACAATTAGTATTGGAGAAGACGAAATTAGATGCATTTGTAATACCAATTATTACGTACATATGTAATTAATTGAGGGCTATTGAAGAAAACGAAAAAAAAACATTTGCACCCAGCAAATTCTATGAAGACGATTGAAACTACTTGGAATGCGAAATGGACACGATCAGTGGGTATTCAGTTTTATTCGACATCGTAGCAGACGATATTTAGGGCATTCCTGACATACATCATTGCGTCAATTTGTGATAAACAGAGACAAATATAAGCTTTTGAACTGTCATTTATACTCAGGAGTTTCCCCAAGGATACTTGCATGTAGTATTCATGGGAATGGGAGGTTTTCTGTAAGTATTAGGTTTCCAATGGCATCGAAACAGAGGATATTGTTGACATATGTTATTTTCTCTACTGCTACGAACTGTCGAGAATCGAAGAATCAAAGCAAGCATTACTTTAAGGTACAAAGGTTAGTATTAATATATAAATACATTTCACGTGTTATATTAGCTCCTGGATCCCGTATTTGATAATAATTGTACCACTAAAATACACGGAGTTAAAGGAAAGAAGGTAATGTTTTAATAGTCAAAATATGGCCAAAGCGCAAGGCTGGTGGCTTCATTTTTCTCGCGTAAGGTTACCGCGTAAAGTGTATGCAATCATCAAATAAATTGGGAGGTCGATAGGAAGAGCTACCAGGGAGTAAGAGAACTAGCATTACATATGGAAGGTTGAAGTGCGGCAGTGAACCAACCATAAGATGGAACGACCATAGATGACACCATGAATATATATTATGGATTAGGATGTTTGGTATTGTTGCTTAGGCTACGTGTTGCCTAATTTTCCACTTTTAGTTCACCCAGTCCTTGACGCCATTCGATTTGAGTCTTTTCCGTTGTTATTGTAAATAGACGTAGTTAATTGTTGCTAACGTGAGACTGTGGTGAATATTCAATAACGATCGAGGATATATAAATTAATTGATGCTTAGAATATATCTTGCTATTTTTGTTATCTAAAATTTACTTTTTAAATGCTAGAGAGGAAATATCTATGACAGGAAATCAGTAAGAGGTTAATAAAGCGTTCATCGTGCGCCGACTATGTTGTTTGCCAGAATCCGTTTATAATTGGAATGCATTAACCCTGTTTTGCCTAAGTAAAGAATTCAGAATGCCTTGTTTGAACAGAGCTTGCTTCGTACCAGGCTGCAAAACAGGGTATGAGTCTACGAGGATCCAAAATAGAAGACTTGGATTGAAAAATAAGTATCTGTTCATAGCGGCGGTAAGTGAATTTCTTTTACCTACACTGCAATGATGGCCATTGGGAATACTCATGAAATTACCCAGCATTATTATTAAATTTTCGTATAGCGATATTCACGAAGTGCTAAGAAGTTGTGCATTTGTGTAATTAAATTTGGAGAGGTTAAATATATCTGTAGACCGGGCGATATTAAAGAAGCGTATAATTAAGTCCCGCGTGTAGTACTACATTTTTTATCTACTACTTTATGATTACTTGTAAATAAAAACAAATTCATCAAAATAATAATTTGGGAAATTTTAAATTCATGGAAAAACCGGTAAGACGTGTTTCATCTACATCTACATCTACGTAATTCCCTGCGAGCCACCACGAGGGTGTGTGGCAGGGGGTGAAGATCACCAAACATGCACTATTGCCATGTAAGTAGGATATATAATGTAGACATGCTAGAAAATAGGGTCATAGTTTATTAGTTACTACAGTATATTATTAGTTATTGCAAGTAATTGCAGTAGTTATTACAATAGAATATTAGTTACTACGGTATATTACAGGTTAAAATCTACATAATAAGGAAGGGATTATTGGTAGTTATTACATGCATCATGCACTACAGACTATTCTAACTATGTTTCACCTACCTATCCCTTTTGCTACGTTGCCTATTGTTCTCTCTTATGGTACGCGGGAAAAATGACATTTTAAATCTATCGGTACGACAATCTATCTCTCTAATTTTGTTAATATGGTCAAACCTAGCATAATACGCAGGGGTTCTTAATATATATCTAACGTCATCTGTGAACAAATCGGTTTCGAATTTACTTAAAAGGTTTAACCTAAATTTTAACCTGCGTTCTGATAGTAATTCCCATCCTAGTTCTTCTATTAAACTCGTAACACTAATACAATTATCATAACGACATTTAACAAACCTAGCAGATCTCCTTTGCACGCGCTCTAATTCTTTTATCATACCTTCCTCGTAGGGATCCCATATACTAGCGGCATATTCTAAATGTCTAAATATTCTTAATTCTTTATTTACAATCTGTCGACTGTATTTACATTTGAACTTCCGTCTTTCATCACTAGGCGGCACCACTTTCCAAATAGTTATTTGTTTACGGAATTCTAGACAACAGTTTTTGGCAACGAGATCTCAATCCATAATATTTATTCATGGATGATACCTTGGCCGGTCTCTCTTTACCTGTGCACGGGCACTATTGACTATGCAGTGGGGGTGCGATAAAACAAGAGGATTTGTGGAGGCGTCTTTTTCAGAGGAAATATTATGCGTCTCATCCCCAATCCACACGCTCCGTTGGACTCACCTCATTTTCCCCGGGCTGTATCCTTGAGCCATCGATGCGGGAGGGGGAATTCGGCGCGTTCATCGCTCCGTGATATAATCACGCATCCCCAATCCAGCCCCTCCCGTAATCCCGGTTGCTTACGCAAGTGTTCGCGCGTGGGCCTTGAGGGAGTCTCCCGCGGCAAAGGAGTTCAAAACGACTCCTTTGGGAGGAAGGAAGATCACTTCTCGGGCTTCTCCTTAGTAGTAGTAGGATCTTCTTCCCTCTCTCACCTGACGCCTTGAGAACCTCCAGGCCCTCCTTCCTTGCTTCCTTCCTCCGCCGCACAAACTGTCTTAATCCCAAACAAGCCGCATCCCGGGAAGAGGGAAGGCATATGGGGAGGAAGGGCGGGAGAGTCACTTTATGGCTTTCTCACGGCCCGTTATTTCATATTTTCGTCGTGCACTTGGGGATGCGAGGGAAATGCGAGGCGCGAGAGGGGATGATGGGGCGGGAGGGATCTGTCTTCCTCCCAAGAGCATTACTCAAGGGGCGGGGGAGGCGGGGGGCGGTGGTAGGAGTAAGAGGCTGGAGCTTGCCCGCCCGTGTCGATGGTCGATAGCACCTGAGGGAACGGGGGGCAGTGGGAAGAGGCTGAGTAGAGGGAAGGATTTCTTTAAGGTGTGATGGAAAGAGGAAAGTGACAGGGTTGATATCTTGCATACATTTAAGGAAGTTTGAGCGAAATTTTTCCCAAGTCACATTGAAGGCCATTCCCGACTTTCTCGAACTAATTTCAACAGCTCTGGGGATCAAGAGGTAAATATTACAATATTGAAATTGCAATGATATACTTTTGTACGACTGAAGTTCTCAGCAATTAAAGAAAAATGTCTATATAAGCCTTATCCTTGAATAGTTTTTTACACAGTACATTTAAAACTCTTTTATCATTAAAATTTTAAATTATTTCATGATTCTGAAAACTTATTTTTTGCCAATAGCTGAGATAACTTACAAACTTTCCGTCATTATATTTTTGACCAGATGTGGGTGCAAAAAAATTTATCATTAAAAAAAAGTCCCTCCGGATTCCATTCTCCCATGTAAAACGGGTGGTATTTTCGAATAACATCGCAAAAAGTCTGGCGGTAAGGGGCTCATATTTAGGATTTAGTGTTTTTGGAAGGGTAACATAAGTTTTTATGAGACCATAATAATTGATCTCTGGATGTAATGAAATATCGTTCTAACTACCCTAAAATCTTTTTAAATAATGGGATTGAGGGATACATCATGGTAGCATTGAAAAACACTCTTGTCATTAAATTTAATGTTGGCGAAATAAAATGGATCAGTATCGTAATTTTCACGGCAAAACATTTCTATCAGCAGATCAATCATTGAGGTACGGAAATGATATGCATTTAAAAAAATAAGGTACCACACACCTAAGAGCACTACAATTCTCAGCATTGTACGTTGAACATTAGGATGACTTTCTCTCGCAAAAAATGGCTTCAAATTAATGCTTCAAGACGCCATTTACTCTTATTTTGAAACTAGGCGGCATCTTGAAAAGTTATAGCATGTCCAAGGTGGGTTCTTCCTCCGGCTAAGCCAAAAGTAAATATTAGATAAATTTGATATAAATAAAGATTAGATAATAAATAAAAAGTAAAGATAAAAAATTCATTTAGTCCTCTTTATGATAGCCAATTCGTTTTCTCCCTTAGTTTCATTGGTTTCTTTCACCTTGCTTTCAGTTCATTTCCAACGCACGAGCAATTTCATTGCCAATACCGTCAAAGCGGTGGATCACAGCCGAATCGTCGAAATGGCGTTTTTCTAGCCGGAAACTCCACAGACGGCCGAAACCTTCATCAATAGGTCAGTGGGGTAAATCTTTACTTTTTATTGACCGTCGAAAACGTAAATTGTCTCCGTTTTGGGTGCTTGCGAGTCAATAAACCTAGATTTAGACTACATGGTGGCTGCCGCTGAGCAAACTTCACAGCTTTACGAATTTTGTTGCAATGAGTACCGGTATCGTTCACGTTTCCTCATGATAGAAATGAGCGTCTAGCGTGAACAACATATCTAATGAAAATACCATAAGAATAAGACATTTTGGAAAACACGAGAGAAAACTACCGTTGTAAAAGCCAAACGTCCGTGCACTTGTTATTTCCACTTCTACTACAGTAAAAATTAACGGTCAACAATTTTTGTGACTTTGGACACCTATTGTACGTACACCCGCTAAACTTGGTCATTAATCTGTCCACCTTCCATAACAATTATAGTAAAATGCACATTGAGTGGAGTTTAGGAGACAAAAATTAGGTTATATATACACAAAGACTCACTGCTCCAGCGGCGTTTGGTTATACATAAGGTTTGTGAATTTTCTTCGGGTTGCCGCACATGTTCACAGCATAAATTGTTAAATTTCAATATTCACGACACAAAGAAGCTGAAAAATTGTGAGTTGAGATAAGCAATGAACCCTATGTTGACAAATTGAGGTTAATATAAATAAGATAACATTCATTTAGGCCTCTGTGAGGACCTACGCCCTCCCCCAACCGTCTCACTCGATTATTGAAATAATTTCTAGTAGTAACTATACATCGCAATTTATATACAATGCAAATTTCTAGAGTAACTGACGATGGCAATGCGTGATTCGGTTTCCCTCAAATACGATAGAGTTTAACGTTAAACGAATAATGTAGAATAAAACGTACATAAAAACACTCCTCGTCTTTAGGTCCTACTGAGGGAAGTAATGCATGAAACTTGCAGGTTATCTGGGGCACACCGAAGGCAACCTGCCAATTTCTTTGAAATTATCCAACCCCATTATCTTTCCAAGTTTAAACAACCTCTGGAACGATCATGGTTTCACATTACTTTATTTATTCTCGCATGAATAGAAGTACTTGTTTATAGAAAAAGTGCCCCGAGAACAGGTTTTAAGGGACATATTTAACATTAAACTATGTGTTGATACTGGCCTAAACATATATTGCTGGTCAAACTTCTCTTACGAATTAGATAATACAGACCATATAAACACTATGCAAAAAAGGAGATGGAAAACACGGTTACATTCTGATTTTAGCTAAAGGTAAAGAAGGAAAATGGTTTTCCAAGCCTAATTAAGAAGCCGGAAAAGCTTAAAAAACGGGTGAATCAATCGTGCAAGGCCAATGATTTATCATCAGTGGCATTTTCTCAGAGAAGTTTATTGTGAAACATTGGCTTAAGATAATAATAATAATTAAATTCACACTCAAAATCACGAAAAGCCACAATCATGTCACATCAGCTGAGGAAGTGCCATTTTCATCGCCAAGTGAGTTGCTCCAGCGCAAGCTACTTCCAATCCGGCCAATGTAAGATACTTTCCGAAATTAAGGTAGTTTGAGTGAAATTTTTCATTAGATCTATATCTGCATACTACCCTGCGACGTGTGTTAGAAGGTGTTTGGACTCCAGCCGTGTAAATATGTAAGGGATGAGGTTTTGGGAAGTGAAATAGTCACGTGATTTATGAGAGTGTATTTAATGGAGCCCAGTTTTGATTGTGATCGCTTATTGTGCGCGTAATAAACGAGTCATTGTACCTATCTGTGCGGCAATGTATCTCTCTAATTTTATTTCCTCTGTCAGACCTCCTGTCTGCCTCAGATATAGTGAGGTGCCACGATACTATTCTCTGTGTCGCTCTGAATTACACCAGTTCTGAATTTCTCAAGCAACCTAATCCTAGCGTGTAGCCTCCGAATCTCAATGAGCTCCCACCTCTAAAAGTTGTGAAACACTATTCGTTCGCTCTCAGACGTTCTTACGAAACATACAGCTTTTATTTGTATTTAATTAATTTTTGGTTAAATTTTTAAGACCAGGGTCCCAAATGCTCGCGTCATATCTGAGATGTGGCCATCTACTGGGAAGTAACATCTTTCTTTTACTATTTCATTCAAGGATCTTCCAATTATACATTCAACAAAGCATATTTTCCTTAATGCTGTGCTGAAAATGTTTTGTATGTGTGTTCCCCACGATATATCAGAATTTAAGCTAATTCAAAGATATTTTACTATATCTGAAGATTTTGCAATGACTAACTGCAATGACTAGTCCCAATGGAGGTCATACTCGAATTTTATATTTCAATTTTACCAGATGTATTAAGTAAATATCGTAACAATTAAGGTGAAATTATATCCTTTAAATAACAAAAACTCTCATTAATTGTGTATGTCTCTGTAGGTCTTCAACTAGACTCATTTTTAAACGCGGTACGATTCAAACTGCTGTGGAACGTAAGGTTATGAAAAAAATTATAGAGATAAAATCGTGATTCATTTTTAATGATAGCTGTGAATACATAAAATATATATACCATTATAACTTTCTGATTAGACCTGATTGTTAGAAAATTGCTCAGTTTTGAAAGTAAAGTCCCTCCGAAGGGCACATCCCTAGCTTTTGCTTAAGTAAAATTGCTGTTATTTTTCGCATATTTCGGAAAGTAGTGCGGTAAGGGGTAGATATTTGGCGTTATTGGAAGAGTGAGATATTTATCTACAAAATGAGTTAAAATTCACTTATTTCATGGGCGAAATGATATCTTGCTCCCAACTACCTTCACACACCATCTGTTTCGTAAGACCCAAGCCGTCTGCCCACGCAACGGTCTCCTCTCTCTAGTCCCTTTGGCAAAACCATTCCTACTTTAATGACACAGGTGGTCGTGTGATTTCACACGACTGGATGTTCATTGCAAAAGCTGAGGAGCTGGGACAGGAGAATAAAGGGTGTGGTAGTTATGGCGAAAGGTCGAGGAGAGGAGATGTTTCTCGGAAGGGCCGGGTCATAAGATTGCGAGGAGGAGGACTGGAGAGAGAGGTAGAGAGAGACAAGGAGAGGGATTTTGTAAGGAGGGATTGGAAAGGGGTTTGGAATAGGGAGTTGAGAGAGAACGAGGAGTTTCTCTTACGTGGACCGTACTCCCTAATGAGCCACTAACGGCCTCTACTCCTCAGCACACCTCAATGGAGCAATACGATTTATTGCTCTACAGGCTGCGATAAGATAGTGTGATTAGATACTCCTCTAAAAAACCAGCGAAATAGAACAGTGGGGATCGGGTAGGTGTGGTGGCTAGAGTACTGGCTAACCATACGGACGGCCAGGGTTCAAATCCCTGCCTGCAGGGGAGGATGTTTTTCAGAGGAAATCCGATCACTACTTGAGTGTCTTGTGGAGGGCACTTAAAGTACAGTACTCGGTCTGTCTGATGAGACGTTAAACCGTGGTCTCCTTGGCGCCTTGGCTAGCGTATCGTTAAGAGCAGGCTAATGCCGACGCCAGGTTTCTATCCACCCTTCCTCCCTTACCTATCCTCTATGGTGCAATTGACCTAACCTCTCGGTCGCCTCCCCTAATATCCAATCCGATAGAACAGTTCAGGTATTAATGTAGCCTGGTCATTTCAGTTAGCTTCTTGAAAAGGCGAAGTACATTTTAAATAGTTCAATAGGTATGGAAAAATTTAAAATATTAGCCCCAGCAACGGACAGCTTCATTTTTAAATAAGTTTGCCCTAAATAATAATACCCATGGGCTTAAAAGGATGGCGAATAACCACTTCCGAACGGTATTATGTAGATTACTACGTAATAAAAAGGTGTTCAAATATTTTACCACAGTGCAAGTTTATATATATATATATTTTCAGAAATATAATTAAGTTGTTGGAAAAGTTGCTCATTTACTTAATTGGAAGGGAAAATATATTAAAGGAGGGCAACACATTTATTAAATAAAGTGTCTCAGGAAGGTGATGAATCCAAAAATATTAAGTCAATTGGCTAGTTTCGAAGGAATGTGGGTTGAGAAATATGGTGACAGTACTTTCAAATGTACTCGTTAGCGTGAATCGTAAACATATGTAGAAATTAGGTTATAACTTATTAGATGAAACTATTACACACAATTCCTTCTAAATATTGAATATAGCACTGCACTGTATTGGTCAAAGTCCTGGTTTTATGTACAATAAATAATGGCAAAGTATGCACCCAGCGTGAAAACCTATCAGGCCACCCTATTTGTTTCAATAAGGTTAACGTCAACTGATCAGCTTTCTGGTGCAGCATCCAAACGATATGCTTTTCTCAGTCAGCGCCACTACACCATGAAGCTTAAATCATTTAATGTCCAAATTTACCCTTTTGTAATTAAGTCGTGGAAAATGATATTTAATACATCGTGATTATTACTGGAAAAAATTGCAAAAACAATACCATATACTATGATTGTGACTCAATTTGTTGCTTCATTTAGAAGAATAATTGATATTGATATATAATTCTCGGGTATTTCGGTAAGATAATAGTTTGCCAATTATAAAAAGTACACTGGGAAAACAACTATCGTACCTATTGGAATTTAATATAAGGGGACATTAACAGCAATCTCAACAACGACGGAAAAAAGCAAATTCACAAAGAATATTTCTTCCGAAACGAGGAAAGCAAGCAAATCTACTCATGCACCTTCCAGACGGTGGGCCCACCTTTCTCGTACCCCTTCCACAGCTTCCCTCACCCGTCCCCTGCCTTACACCACATTTCCAATCCCAGCACCTCGACAGTAGAATCCCTAGGCTGTCCTCGTGCCCACAGCCGACGGCCCTCGGCGTTTGTCAGGGCCCTTCCGTGGGGTTGAAGGGGACGACGACGCAATTAATAACGGAAGGTCCGGATGAGGTCGCTGCTGACGTTTGCAAGGGAAGGGGGGCTGTGAGAAGGGGCGTAGCAGTCGAGGGGGGCGGGGGGGGGGGGGCAGAATATGTTGGAGTTGTGGGATTAAGGGAGTTCATCAACGAGGTTTTGGGACACGCGTTGGTTAGAGCTCACGGCCCCTCGCGCTCTATTCCCTATTCCGCATATTCCACTTCATCTACCCCCACCCACCCATCCAACCCTCTCTCCTCTCCCAGTTCTATTCACGTTTTAACAACCCTCTCACCTCGTCCCTCGTGGAATAGGGTTGTGAACCGGTTAGTAATTTGCTGGAAAATGAAGGCTGAGAATTGAAATTTTGCGTTCAGTCCCTCAATTATGTGGGATTCAAAATTGCATGGGGCATTTCGCACGCAAGAAAGTGACGGCAAGATCTTCCAGCAATTTCAGGCACAAGAACGAACGAGTCTTGTATTACTAAGCAGTTCCGTGTACGAGTGTTCGTTCACGTTTTTAACGACAGAGATGCGATTCTTACTGCAAAGTGACTCAACGATTGAAGAGCGCGTGGGTTTGACGTATTTTAAGCGCATTGTCTAAATATATCTTTCGAATGTTTTTTTTTCTTGCTCTCTTAACGATTAAAGACTTCGTCTACATCTGACAATTTTTAGTATCACTTTTCGACGAGGCTTTTTGATTTTAAGCACGATTAGATGACAATTCTATTTTCTATCTTGAATAGGTTGGTCGAAAAATAATAATTGCAGTCATTTTTTATACTTAGCACTTTATCTGTAGAACTTAATAAAACTTTAAAATAAATGTAATTACCATCAATTAGATATGACTCTCAGGTGTCATGATCCTCAAATAGATATGACTCTCGGTTGTTATTTGTATGTGTTTTCACACTAATTTATGAATCAGATCGTGCGACCTCTCCACCTTAATTAGCAATTACTACTGGGGCGTGATGTATAATTTAGACGGTCTAGGGAAATCAAAAAGACAAGTAGTAAAGACATAAAGAAATCACTAGGGGAGAGTAGGGGAATGGCGAACACTTAAGGCCTTTTTTATCACATCTAAATGGCTCGCTCAAATTCAATTCAAATTAATCCTTAATAAAGTATGTAGTTAGTACTTCAAATTAAAAAACATGTTTTATGTCAAGCATGTTACATACAGTTATAAAAAAATATCAACTAAACCTTTACACTGTTCGGTATTGCCCTACCTGTCGGGTAATGACGAACACTTTATTCCCCATTAAAATAACATAGGTAAATAAAAACTCACATAAAATCGAAAATTTTGAAACTGTTAATTGCGTATTTCTGTAGCAAAATAAAGGACGTTGAATGAGATAATAGTAACAGGAAAAATTTGAATAATAAACTAAAATGTTACTAATTCGAAACAAAAAACAAATTTTCTACAGAACGAAAAACAATTATGAAGCTTAACTTGCTTCTTGAAAGAACAATCTTTTAAGTTTATAGTAGAACACGACAGTAACAAGGCTGAAACTTAAACTTTAAACTGACAAAAACTTCTCTATATTGTTCTAAAAAGTTTTAGGTAGGTGCATTAGTTTTTGGCTGAAATTTGGCAATTAGTTTTAGGCACACTGTTCCAGTCTTGGAAATCACATTTGTTATTTGGCCAGCAGGACAGGCCAATTATTTTCCGACACAAATATCGCACTTGTACCCCTCAGGGGAGTCCCAACCAGAGCACTCAGCACGTACCCAAATTTCACATGCAGTGCACCGATACCACAGCTCCTGATCTTGACCGTAGTCGTCAAAGACGAAACACTTCTCTTGGTCCGTCTGCATCTTCTCGAATTCAATTTCCTTGAGAAGACTTTTCTTAGCTTTTCACTGAACTTTCATAAAAAGTTTTCCTTTCCCGGTAGGGACACCTTTTCCATATTTCTTAGGTTCTTTTGCCTCCTTAATTTTTATATTTTTACTTTTGGCGGAATTTTCTTCTCTGATTTTTAGTTTTTTTTCTTTATCTAGTTTTTTTGAAGTTTTACTTCAAGATCACCCTTCATTGGTGTTGTAGACAGTATTTTCGAGCGCTATTTCGGCCTGCCTCTTTTTGTCTTTGGATCATCTGGTTGATTGGCTTTGCTGGTTACGGGGATTGGTAAAATCTCTTGGAAGGATGTTCCAGGGGATACAGCAACCTCATTTGTAACAGAGGACTGGCTTCCATTTGCAGCAGTTTCAATGCATGGTTCCTGACGTTGAGGACAGGTATCTTCTACGAGAAAATCTTCATCTGTAAATATATTTGGGTTAAAAGGGTAAATCCCTGTCTTTGTAAATCCAGAGATGCCCTTCAAGACGGTAGTGACTGTACCATAGACCTTGGAAAAAAGACCAGCCACGTCGTAAGGTGTGATCTTTTCAAACTGTTTTCCTTTCAGGTAAATGTCACACTCCTTATTGTAGGCTGCTTTTAATGAAGAATAGTTAGGTCACATCCAGGGGTTGAAGGCAGTGGGATGTGTGAGGGGGTAAGGAGACAACCACAATACCATTTTCTCGCCATATATCAAAGGCGTCTAGAGTGCAGTGAGAAAAGTGATTGTCCATAACTAATAACACTGACTTTTCTTTGGTAGGCTTTACGTGTTTTATGAAGTGATCTAGCCATTCTAGAAATAGGTATGTCTTCATTTGTCCATCCTGACTTAGAACAGCAGTAAACCGCACCAGGGGGTCCATCTTTCTCTAAAAAAGGCGTCATCCTCTTCCGAGGAAAAATGAACATCGGAGGTACAAATTGGCCAGCCGCGCTCATACAGCACAACACTGTGATTGTTTTTCCACGCTCCCAGCTTGTCACTGCCCCTACTCTTTTCTGCCCCTTTTCTGCTACAACGACACCATTCTCTTGCACAGTAGAAATACCGGCCTCATCGATATTCCAGATTTCTGTAGGCTCAAATTTGTATTTTACCATAATTTCTTCCAAATTAGCAAAGAATTTCCCAACATCCTGTCGGTTAAATCCTAGAATCCTATTAATACTAGTAGCTTCTGGCCTGCGAATGCTTCATTTACCATTCCTTTTTATAAACCCACAGAAACAATCTTTTCCAGCGATTTTTGTCTCTTTGTTAAACGAATGTTTGATTTGATTACTTGCAGCAAACGTGAAGGCAGCACGCCGAATGTCTTTTGGAGTGATGCCATAAAAAATTTTAGCAAGACGAATAATGTGATCAGCAACTTCACGCTCCTGTTCAGGTGTGAAGGTAGAGTGGCGTCCAAGAAACGGGGGATCGGATTTTCCTTTCGATATTCGGTCATATAAAGTTGTAACGGGAATGCCGTGTAGCTTTGCCGCTTGTCGAATTGATGTTCCACTTTTTACTAATACAAAAGCCGCCTCGAGTGCTTCCTTAGTCCAATTTGCTTTATTGGTAGTTCGCTTGCGGTTGCTTGGCATCTGAAACAATGAAATCCTTGGTAGTATTTGTAGGAAAAGTGTACATGTAACCAGCGGGGAATACCGAACACATGGCGGGGAATACCGAACAGTGTACGCCATTACCCGAAACTTAACTTTTGTGTTTGAACATACCACGTTGATAAACGGTTGCCTGTATTCCCGAATCCAAAGTATATTCTTATTTTACATGTTATTAACAATCTATGGACATGTTATTCAAAATATACGATAAATAATAACGCATACATACCTTAAAACATCAGATAACTTCCTTAGATCAAAAACATCAAAAACACACTTCTTTCATCTACTCCCTCAAATGAACTGACAATATGACGGTGCTGTTCCTGCTCTTTTGTATTGGAGCCACTAGACTGCAGCACCTCACATGGGTAAGAAAATACGCTGCTGGCCGAACATAGAGGCATGTTCGGCATTGTCCTATGTTCGCCATTACCCGGTTCTCCCCTACGTTGATTGAGGAAATATGGTTTGTAACGGAGATACGAAACTGCTTTCAAAACACAATTAAGTAAATCGATAGAGACCAAGAATATCTAATGTAAAAGGTAAAAGCGGGGTTGAGAAGCGCGGCAGAGTAATGATAAGAATTGTAATCCCGGACGCAATGAAGGGAAGCAAAAGGTATGTGGCCTAAATACGATCTTAGTGCGGGTAAATCTGCTAATCACGCGTTCTTTGACTAACGAATCGTTGGTGACAAACGAGTAAAAGGACGAATAATTTTATTTTATCAGTGGTTACATTCTGCCTACAAAACAGCCTTTCGCCAGATTTCAGCTGATTTCATCGGAAGAAAATGTTTTATTTCATGGTATTTTCAAACGTTAGTGCCACAAATGTTTTGCAGTTTTCCAGTGGAAGACTGAGTGGCAAAAGCGTTGGTACTATTTATCCAAGAGCATACACATACCGCTTACTTTTTCCTTACTTTACTTTCTCAAAAGTAGAATTGCGCAAGGAAAAGTCGCATTTAGCAAGATTAAGGAACTGGTGACATCGAGGAATATCAGGACAGATATAAGAAAAAGATTTACAAAATGCTTCATATGGAGTATTGTACAACACGGATACAAAACACGGACCGTGAAGAAGAGAGATGAAAAGTACTTGGAAAGCTTTGAGATGTGGCTGTGGCGACGAATGGAGAGAATTGTTTGGAAAGAAAGAGTTGGGAATGATGAGTCACTGAGGAGGATTGGAGAAGAAAGGAGTATGTTGGAGAAATTAAAAAGAGGAAGACTAATTGGATTGGGCATATTTTAAGGAGGAATAGAGTTCAGAAATTAATTACAGAAGGGAAAATAGAAGGGAAGAGAGGAAGAGGAAGGAGGAGGCACGGAATGCAGTCAGAAAACAAAAAAATAAGGAACTATGAAGAGATGAAGAGAGAGGCCCAGACAGAATGCTTTGGAGGCAGTACCGTTGAAACCTGTCCAAGGACAGAGTCACAATGATGATGACTGTCTCATACTTAAAAAATAGAAAAAAATACAGAGAATTTTTTTTCTAAAAATTGCATGGTAATTGACAGAAAATTACCAACTGAGTATAAATAGTCTTTTGATCTATCACGCGTTTTTGGGACACTATAACAAGCCAAGGTGGTTTCAAAAATTTTACTCCAGATCCATGTTGACGCTCTACTTCGTAAGGTTTAAGATTGTAGGGACTCAGATCTTCGCTTGGTTTATCGTAATGCACGTGGTGTTTCAGAGGAGTCTGTTCCTTCGTGTTGGAAAGGGTCATCTGAAGACAAAATGGATAATGGACGTGGCAAAGGGTCTATTGTCTTGAGACACATCCATCTCTCCCCGTTCAATACCCAATCAGACGAAAGTGCTTTCCCTCTTCCACGATTCAACCCTCGGTGAACCACACCTGATTCACTCTGGCCGTTAAGATTTGTTGAGGGGCTCACAACTGAAGAGTTACCACATCGTCTCCTTAATCTAGGTTAGTGAACAATTGTTTCTTAATATTTCAAGTCATACAAAAATATCTCAGAAAAGGTGGAAGTTGAGTGGTAATGAAGCTTAACAATTAGGTAAAAATGCAACAAAAAATCACTGATTATTATTCATCATTTATCACTAATTGCTATTTTTCTTCTGATTAATATATTATTTAAAAACATTTTCCTACCGGGTCAAATTTATCATGAAACATCTAAACTTTTTCATTTACCCTTCATAGGACGACACCATTACCTCACACAATCTCTCATTTCAATGAATTTTGCTTCTCAATAATCTCCATTTAATTTCCAATCATTTCAAAAACAAATGATGTGGTACGAAGTCACTCACACGGGTGCAAGTCAAATGATTTTTTCATGGCGAATTTCATCCCTGGTTAAATTCCATTAACTTTTATTTATATTAATTCTTACCGCACATCACACTGCTCCTCTTTATCGATACTTTTTTCAACACCCCACCGTGTTTATAGCTTTTTCCTCCTTAAAACTTCACCTCCCACTGGTTTCTCAAGAAAAATACCTATGTTGCATATCAGGATAAGTACTGAAGCCTTTGCTATACTGTTATTTTTCTTGTACAAAACCCGAGGACCAGTTTTTTTTACCTTATTCCCAGGATACAAGTTATGCTGTCAAAAACACTCATTTTCAGCATAATCACAAATACTTTACTTTTATGCTCCAGCTCCACTTTTTGCTTTATTTTTCTAAATATATCCATAAAAATTGCTTGAACTGCAAGTATCGCCACAGCTCCAGTAAAACATTTAATCAATAGGTCAGTATTTAGCATTACATTTACAATCTATTGCTACTTACGCTAAGTACTCTTTAGAATGTGAGAATGCGAGAGAGATTCGTTGAATAAGACGTCGGATTGGCGCAACACCTGGCAGCTAAATTTAAATCCCAGAAAATTAAGTCATGACCATTTCTCTAAAAAAATCTCCAATATGTTTCAAATATACCATCAACTCCATCCCTCTGACCAGTCAAATATCTTGGAGTAATAACGGACCAGAAACTTACCTTGCCGACCACATCCATGCCATTAAAGTAAATCCATGTCCCTATCAGGCCTACTATACCGGTACACTGAAATTAGAGATCCCAGAGCATTACAGTCATATTTATCATCTATTGTTCTTCCTCTCCTCTCCTACTGTTCCCCTATTAGGTTAATGTCAGCTCCAACTAATATTAAATCCCTGCAGCATATCCCTAAATTCTTCGCTTGTATTTTTAAAAATAGTGTGCCAAATCTTCACAACCTACCCTCTGATGATGTCCTGTCCTCACTCTCTGTTAATAAACCTGATCATATCTCCCTTAAAACCGATCTTAAACTTATCCATAGTACACTGAACTCAACCATTGAGTGCCCCGACCTTGTTTCCATAATACATTTCAGAATACCCTCCCGACACACCAGAACTCACTCATTGCTCCATGTCCCTATTCCCAGATTATCAGTTACCAAACTCTCCCTCATTTTTTGCCTCTCTTTTCTTGCAAATTTCCTTCCTGTGAACATTGACTCTTCCAACCTTTCTTCCACCGTCTTTGCCAACCTAGCCATTTTCCATTGCCAAAAAAGTAATTTTTACTATCTACCCATGTTGCATTATTATTTGTTACTTTCTTCTTGTTATGTTTTTACGTTTTTGTTCTTTTTTGTTTGCTACATGCTCAATGTAAAATGGCTATATGCTGTATGTGATCTATTTGTCAAATAAATAAATAAATAAATATTTTAAGGATAATCCGTTATATATTCATATTAAATGTTACGGGAAAATAAAAATAACCAAATTGGGAATTCTGGTTGCCATGCTATATCCCTGTTTACTTTAAAATTAATGCCCACATAGTTTCTTTACTGGATTATATACTCTACGTGTCTCTGAAAAATTCTCGCTCATCGCCTTTCAACTGCGTATCCATCCTCACACCGCGGCCTATTTTTGAAATTGTAACGCTGAGGATTTGTACCAGTAAATATAAACTGCTAGTCTTCCTAGTAAATGTCATAATACGTCAAAAATTCATTTAATTCCCATATCTTATATTTTCTTGTACAATATTCTTAGTCATACAATATAGGTTTATCAGTGACTTTTTCGTCCCTCACTCGCCACTCTGGTGAGAGAATTTTCACCCCTTGCGAGCCTTGTTTCCACGGGAACTCTCCGTTTCTTATGCATTTACTGAAAATTTTCATTAGGGGATCCCCCATCTTAATTTCCCGGAAATTATCCTGACCTTTGTGAAATTTCTCCTCTCATAAACAACCTCAAGGTTATTTTACCGATTTTCCACTACTTTCTTACTAAAAATCAAATACCGCCATCATCCTCAATCCTTTGATGCAACTATAAAACTCCATCTAATGCCTTAGCCGCCATATTTTCAGTCCGTGCCACGGAATGTCTTCCCTTCTTTTACCCATCCACCATCATCATCAACGTTTCTAGTCTACTTCATCCTCTAATCTCTATCCACCTTGGGTCGGATGAAAAAAACCAAAGATGCTACTTCGGCCTGGTTAGGCCACATCTCGAATACGCCGCGAGCGTTAGGGACTCTGGTCAAATAGATTTAACAAAAAATTAATAAAATACAAAGGAAAGCAGTGCGCTTTGTTAAAAACTGCTACGAGTGAACAATTAGTGTCTCACAACTTCTAGAGGAATTAAGGTGGGATCCCCTAGAGACTCGGAGAAAAACGCTAGACTTAGGTTACTTGATAAATTTAGAACTGATATTTTTCACTCACCGACATAGAGAATATTATTATGACTCCTCACTACATCTTTAGGTCTAATATGTGCGAAAAAATAAGAGAGATACACTGCCAAACAGACAGATACAAAAAATCGTTCTTTCCGAGAACAATAAGGGCCACAATAAAAATTGAGCTCCACTAAATACACTCCTATAATACATGTCAACATTTCATCTCCAAAAACTTACACCTTTACACAGCTGGTGACCAAACACTCCTTGCTTGATTTCCAGAATACAAGCCGATGTGACTGGGATAATGAAGTCGGTTGGTATATGTTAGTATAATGGCAAATGGGCGAAAATTTTGGGAACAGTCGCAAGGATAGAGAGAAACCAGAAAAAAGCACCAGTCTAATGTTCACGAATAAGACCATTTATTCGATAGTTTGAGGTCTCATCTCACGTACATACAATGAAACTGAAAGTATCCTCATCCTATTATCAAATTAGGAATCGAAAATTCACCAAGGTAATCTCTACAGCTACCGGTTTGCGAATCGATCAAATTGCTCCAGCTGTATCAGTTTAATCCCAGTTTCATCAGATCCCAGTGGAGACTATTTAAAAACAACACTGGCTTTTTTCATCCCCTCAGCAAATGACGTCACTTTCCCAGTGTTTGGTGAAAGAGCAGATGTTTGGCTTCGTTTTCATCAACTTTTTATCCTCTTTTGAGCCGTCCCCGTAATCTCTTGCCGCGGGAAGCGCTCTTATCGAGGTCTTCTGCCCTCTCTAGCCTTCTGCACGGTCAAGAGTGGTCCATTACCCATGATTTTTTTTACTCTCCCGATTGGTAAAAGCGCATGATCTCCGGGACTATGGCAGATTTCAACGCCTTTAGAGTGGGAAAAAATCGGGTGCGGCTCCGCCGAGCTCTCAAGGGGCCTGGGCTATACGTCAATACGTTAGCTGTCGTTTGCACCGCGCGCCGAGCTTAATTTCCTCAATCCATCTCACCCTAACCATCTCGAATATCTGGTAATCGTCGATGACTACCGATAAACCCTTTTAAATTAGTTTCATTCGTTTGTAAATGAGAATTTTGTGTTTGAATGGGCTGGCAGCGGATTCTTTACTTCAAATTTTGTTTCTTAAGGTCGTATGAGCGAAATATAATTTTACTTAGAAATCAATGAATTTGGTCTCATTTTAAATAAAAATATCACACCCTTCTAATGACACCGAAAATTCAATCTCTTACCACATTACTTTCGGAGTTACTTGCCGAAAATATCAGCCCTTTTACATGGGAAATAGTACGTGTATGCACTCCAAGGAGACATGATTTACAAAATGAGGTATTTCTAACACTTAAATGTAGTACAAAAAACTAACAGCGTGTAGTTTGTACATTTTCTCAACTATATTTGAAAATTAACATATTGTCATCACAGTTGGTTCTTGGGTGTCACAAAAAATTCCGTTTTGAAGGAGTTTCTAACGCACCGCGCGAAAAAAATGAGTCAAGGTAAAGACTTATTTAGATATTTTCATTTATTTACTAACAACTTCTGTCATATAAAACTATATAATTGCACCATTAATAATGCAATATTAAACTGATGTGTCCTACAGCTAGTGAAATTAAAACGTATAATTCGAATATGGTCTCTATTATGACTAGGGAACTATCTCGTTCGGACTACCTTAACAGGTACCCTTGAGAGTGAAATGGAAAGAGCACCACGAGACAAGAAAAGGAATAAGGTGGTGGGAATAGATAACACATCAGCAGGGTTTCTCAAAAGTAAGGACCAGAACAAAAGAGGGAAACTTTTAGCGCTGATTCGTTTATTTATAAATCATTTATAAGAATTGAGAGAAGCAGGAAAACTTCGTAAAGAAAGGAATAACTGCACTATGAAGAAATGAGCAACTTCCACTGTGATAATATTGATTACGACCGCTTTCGCTTTTTACAGCATCTTCAGGTCAGCATCTTCCACCTCAAGATGCTGTAAAAAGCGAAACTGGTCGTAATAAATATTATCTCAGTGGAAGTTGCTCATTTTTTCATAGTGCAGCTATGTTCCATTTCCACTCTATCAGGACTGAAGCTACAGATAATTTAAGAAAACACCAATAGGATGACGCTAGTAGTAAGAAACATAAAATATGGGCATAATACTTGCTTTCTAGATTTCGAGAAGACATTCAATATGGTAGACTGGGTGAAATAGATGGAAGTGCTGAAAAAATTAGGGGTTGATAGAAGGGACAGACGTATCATTTGAAATCTTCAAATGAACCAGAACCTGCAGGTTAGGGGAGCCGAAGGAAAATCGGAATGGGCCAAGATAGGACGGGGATTGCGGCAGGGGTGTCCATTATCTTACTCTTTGATGTGTATTCAGAATAAAAGGTAAGGATGGGATGGATAGAGGTGAAGGTAGTAATAAAACTCTGACGGGATCTAATAAATTCAGGTATATTTTCAGATGATCAAGCTTCAGTTCAACAGTTAAGGGGTTATAGTCAATGAAAAATTCGTTAGAGGTGGCAAGGTGGAAGAGGAAAGCAAACTATAGAAAGACGAAAGTCATGATATTCTCCAGAAGGAAGATGGCGAGTCTTCATGTAAGGATGGGAGGGCACGAAATAGAGCAGTTTGCTTATCTAGGTAGTATTTTGGATGAAAACGGGTATAGTAGGGTAGGATACTGATATATAATGTAGAATTGCTACCATAAAGAAGCATTTTCAAAAAAACAGGGAACTAAGGAGAGGGGTCAGAGTAGAGACTTAAAGATAATACTATTGAAAACTAATATGGAACATGACGCTGTATGGGTCGAAGAATTTGTCAATGCGAAGGGTGGAAATACGTAGATTTGAGGCGTTTCAGTGGTTTGAGATATTGGTGCTGAGAAGCATGGAGAAGGTAAGGATAAGAATGAACGTGGGCGTATCGGATATGGTTGGAGAGTAGAGGCACATAGAGGAGGTTCGGAGGAGGTAGAGGAGGTGGATGGAGGACGTTCCGAAGAGAAAGGGAATGAGGAAGAGGGTTAATAGAGGGGATAATACAACTAAATAACAAATTATTTTGTTATTAATAATAACAAAAATATTTTGTTACTTATATATACAGTGTACGACTAATACGTCTAAAGGAACGAGTAGTAATCTTACTCAATAACCTGCCATTGCAAGGGCTATGTCCTCTTGTTTCGGAAAAACCAGTCTCAAAAACAAGTTCAACAAAGATTGCAGTTGGATGCTATGAGACACGGCGTGCTTCAGAAGACTCGCCATCTTGCTTCTGGAGAATATCATGACTATCGACTTTCTATAGTTTGCCTTCGTGCCATAACTCTCTTGACGCACCTCTAACGCATTTGTCATTGACTGTAACCTCTCTACTGTTGAACGGAAGCAGCTTGATCATCTGCTGAGACAGCGACGATATGCGAGATATCAAGATGTTAGGATGAGTACTTTCCAAATACCTACTCATCACCTTGCAGGACAGTCAAATCAATGAATGAACAAGCAGAGGGACCCGGATTTTCAAGGGAAGCGGCCATAAATTCACCAGGCAAATCTTGAGCATTTTATATTTTCTTACACTGAGAAGGCATTCGGTTGGCGTTAATATCTGCTTGCTCTAAACACTCCTTTGGGGCTTCTGCAGCACGCCAATAGCCGTGTCTCATAACACCCAACTGCAAACATTTTTGAACTTGTTTTGAGACTGGTTTTCCCGAAACAATAGGACATAGCCCTTTCAATGGCAGGTTATTCAGTAAGATTACTACTCCTTCCTTTAGGCATACTAGTGGTACCCTGTACATATTAGTTTCAAAATATTTTTGTGAGTAAAAATCTCATAAATAAGAAAATTAACCAGTTCTGAAAGAGAACTATCAGATTGCCACAGATTTTACCGTTTAGTAGCCTCAAATAACAACAATTCTCCGTATAACAATAAATAAATTGACGGCTAAAAGAGGCACGGAATCTGTCAATTTTGTTATATTTTATAATACATTTTTGTGACCAAAATTTATAATTCAGGGACGCATTCCTATGTATTGGTTGGACGTCATCCTTTGCTTGGCGTGAAAGTGAACGAAATAGCACATCAGGATCGTGAGTATTTTCACTTGAACATTTTTTCCCGCAGCTAAAATTTCCGTCAGTTGACACGGGCCTAGAACCATGCGCCTATGCGGCGCCATCCAGTTGGTATGCAAATATTGTAGTTTCACCATCAAGAAGGGGAGATTTTGTTTTCGAACTAACTGAGAGAAACAAGATTATACAGTTGGAATGAATATACATGATAGCCTGCAAGCCACCGCATGTGCGTGTGGCAGGGGCTGTTAGGACACTGGTCGTGTAAAGATATAAGGTTTTGGGAGGTGAAATGGTGACGTGTATTAAGGGAGTGTATTTAGTGGAACTCATTTTTTATTGTGGTCGTTTATTGTGCGCGGAAAGAACGATATTTTGTACCTATCTGTTCGGCAGTGTATCTCTCTAATTTTATCGCTTCTGTCAGACAGATGTAGTGAGGCGTCATGATAATATTCTCTGTGTCGCTCTGAAACACATCAGTTCGGAATTTCTCTAGCAACCTAAGCCTAGCGAGTAGCTTCCGTGTCTCTAGGGGATTCCACCTCAACCCCTTGCTCGTAGCGGTTTCTAACAAAGCGTGCTCCTTTTATTTTCATTTTATTAATTATTTTGGTTAACTCTTAATTACCAGGGTCCCAAATTCTCGCGGCGAATTCGAGGTGTGGCCTAACCAGAGCGAAGTAGCATCTCTCGTTGACTTTTTCATCCGAGGACCTTCCTATACTAAGTATAACAAAACCAAGTTTCTATAATGCTGTTCGTAATATGTTTTGTGTGTTCGTTCCCCACGATCTATCAGAAGTTAATGAAATTCCAAGATAAAATATGATACGTCTGGTAATGTTACATTGGTACTTGCCTGGTGGTATAGCTTGAAACTCGAGAAGACGTCCGAAAGTGACACAACATTGCGACACATATTATGCTGTACTATGGAGGACTGAAGGAAGAGGAGGAAAAACTTCATGATGTTACAAAGTAAGTAAAATTTCAACTTTTCTTCGAATCATATCGCATAAAAGAATAATCTATGTAACATGTGGAATAGTTTAGGAAGAACGTAACAAAACAGATACATGACACAAAAGGACTCAGGTATCGCAGGGTAGCGACGGGTGGAGAGAATTCGCTGTACACGTCGTTAGGGTTTCTATAGGGCCGTACGAGTTTTCCTGCATTAACGGAGCATTTTGGTGGGATTTCAAGCTCAAATTCCACCAGACGTTAACTTGTGTACCCTTTGGAAACCTTTTATTACAACAATATTGATGGAAATGTAATGTTTATTTCTACATTTTCCTCGAATCCTTTATCTCCGTAACTAACCCTTTCAGCTGTCTTATCTGCGATAACGACCTGAGTATTTGATTTCATTCTAAAACAAACAACAACAAAAGCTATGGATCCAAAATAAACATACCCGTTACATTGTGAAGCTGGAGCCATTGAGAATTTCTCTGGAGAAACAAAGAGAGACTCCGAGAGGAGAACAACTAAATTAAAACTCGAGTTTTTACCGTGGGACGACGAACAATGGGGAGATACATTTAACCAAGCTCGAAACTAAAATACTAATATTGATGACACTATTGTTAACGTATACTTTAACCTGCCCACCACAATCGCAGTGGAATTGAAGTCATCTAATAGAGGCAGATTTTCGAGATCCCTCCGAGCACCATTGAGCCTCCAGCCAGACTGCAATAAGTCCAATGCCGGACTTGGAGTCAAAGTGTTCATTATCGGTGTTCCGCCGACCACTTCCAATTATGGCAGGGAAACAATGTAAGCGAAGTGGATGAGTCTTTGGATTGTGAACGCGAATCGGAACCATTTGTTCAGGTCAGGCGGGTCAGTACTAATGCCCAAGCCGAGTTCCTCTCGCATCCTCTTCGACAAATCCATTAATCTCCACCGTCGAAAAAGTTACACAATGGCACGAATGGTCACCGCTTTAGAGAGAGACAGACTGGAGCTCAGCGTTCACCATTTTTAACTAGGACGTTTACATTCAAATTAAATCATGCCCTTCAAGCCATTTCCCACTCACCAACCCTCGGAGTAACCGATATAACAACAAAAGTAAAACAGTTTTTCAGTTAAATGCGACTTCCTGAAAAAACCGCATTCTTTCATATGACCTTCAGGACTTCAGGAACGATGCTCATTTTGTTGTCTTTCTAGGCTCCGAAGTTTGCTGTCTTTCGTGAACAAAGTGCTATAGAAAATTCTCTAGGAACTAATGCCGCGTTTTTCCTTTTTTCCCCTATTTGTGGGCTACATTCCTCGTTTTCCCAGTGATTTGTCTGTTTAGCTTGGAGCTTTAATTAAGTTCGCCGCCCACGACCATATTAATTAAGGATTTCTGGACCACCTGCGCGTAATCTGATCCCAGTAATTCATTAACTTTTCTATCACTGTTTCCTCGCGCGGCCCTGACGCATTGATTCGGGTGTGATGTAACGGTCGCTGGTCCGATCTAATGGCAAAACGGTAAATAATTGGCTGAGGTCGAACGGTTGAGACTGATGCGGATGGCTTCCAGGGAGGGTTTGGGCGAGGGGGGGGCAATCGCGTATTTCTCCTCTCCACACGTTTCCACCTGAAATCCAATGTCTATCGCCCACCGTTTGACTGTTTGTTTCCCTCCGATCCAATTTCTTACGCTCCTGCGTATCTCTCACTCCGGGTCCATTCATCTCCCATTCTCTCATTCCCCCAACTCCGGTCTCTTGACCTCTAATCGATATATTCGACGGCCTTCCCCAGCCCTGATCTCTCCTTCCCCACGACAATCACCGAACAATCTCAGGCGGCACTCATGATGTATGTATTTAATTGCGATGATCAGCAATACACACACAATGCGGTAAACGTGGTGAGTATCCGTAGTCTACCAACTTGATTATTTAACTGATAAGTGAAATGAATTATGGAAACGAAATGTGCTTTTGGAATACTTGGCATAAATGATTTAATAATTAAAAATTTTTCACGTTTCTCAGCAATACTCGCACTTTCGTACCATTGAGGAAACATACAATACTTTTAAACGTACATCCCGACAGTGCCTAATGGTGACAAGATAGCCTGAACCAGTAGAATTGAATCATAAATTAAAAGCAGGACATGAAACAGAATAAAAAAGAGAGTAGATAACATAGTAGGGAAACGTAATTAGTGGATGGCCGCACTAAACCAGTCTAAGGGTTGAATTTGATGACGCTGAGGTCAGTAAAACTATTTCGCGAATCTTATCAGCTATGAAAAACCTGTATTGTACTTTTGACATTTTTCACTTTATCGCGGCACTCTACTATTACTTTTTCCTTGCACAATCAGCGATGCATTACTACCTATTATTATGTCAGTTTTAGAGAATTTTCGTCAGAAAGAGTGACATCATATCTGCCCTGTTAATCTTCACGTTTCTTTGGCGGTCGATTCTGAAACATTCCAGAGCCTAATGAGAGTAATTTTTTTATTATTAAGAAGAGATTTTTCAAAATTTCGACCTCTCATTCAAAACCAGTTACTAATAATTACACATGTTGAGAAATCATACCTTTTTTTAAATCCAAGTAATCTTACTCAGGCCATTTGGAATGTTTTGTAATTTAAAAATTTACTAGCTTTGTCTTATCAATGAAATTCTTGATTACATATTCTTCAAAATATATTTATTTCATAGGATTTCATTCTTTATTCATTTATGCATGACTTTTTTTATTTCCGTAGTTATTTTTAAATATTCAAATAGTTCTTTTTATATTTATCCAATTTTGAAGGTATTTAATGTACGTTGATAGTTAAAATCAGGCCTTACTTTCAAGCAACCAAAAGCTCAGTCTTAAAAATATAAATTGTTGTCACTTTGAATGAGCAACTATAATATTGCTCTTCATAATAAGGCTCGAGTACTGCCTGCTAGTCACTAACAATAGGAAAGATTATATTTTTCCATTTACTTTAAAGGGAATACATCTACAGCAGTTATAATTTATTCCCGCCTTTATCTCCGGCCCTCACCCTTTCTCTTCGTCAAGACCCGGGCCGTGCCGTGCCTGGACCGCCTCGGGCCACTTCGCTTCCTCACGAGCGAAGGAGTCATGGCAACGAGCATCGCGTGTGTACATTCCATTAGTTCCAACTCTCCTTTTCTCCGGGATATGCGTTGCATTTTTCATTGAGTCGCCCACCTCTCCTTTTATTCCGGCCGTACCGCCCGCGCATACCGACTCAGTGTCTCTTCCTTTCACTCCCATCTCTTCAATCCTTTTGTCTCTTTCTTTTTGTAGCCTTTTTTTATCCGTGCTCCCCTAAGATGAGGCACTCGTCTTACTCGCTGAAGAAGATTTACTAGACTTTTCTTCGATTCAACGCCTTAAAGATTTTAACCTAGAATTAAGTAAAACCGGCCAACTGATGGCGCAACTGGGAAATAAAATTTACAGACACACGTGATATTCGAGCTCTAATTTTGCTGAGGTAAAGCCCTTATTAATGAATAATTCCCGCGTGTTAATGTTATTCTGCTGTCTGCGGAAACGAATCTCTGGCAAAGGGAGGAGAAAGGAAAATAGTTCGAGCCAGCAACCCAATCAAATAAGTAACTTTGCCAGAAGAAGTGTCTACCTACAGCAGGCAGAATTCTGTGGAAGTAGGAGAGCAGATTATTAATTAATGATGAACACTATCGCGCTGTCTGAAAGCTAAGACTATTATAGAAGCAAATGACAGGTTACTGGTGTTGCTGGAAACGTTGCGTTACTGGAGAATAGTGAGGATCTAATAGACAGTATCTAACGTGCATTTATTCTATGGAAATGATTTTCATGGAATTTACTCTTCAGTGATATTTAATGCGCAATGCGTAAGCTATTACCTCCTTTGTACCAGAGTGCGGATTCAAAGACAGAGGCATCCATCCCTTAACATCCCAAAATCTTTCCATTCCCCCCCATCCTCTACCCTCCTGGTATATATAAAGGCAGTCGTGTGAAAATGAAATTTGTCTGTACCTGATGATGGCGATATAGTCGTCATATCGCGTAGTACGAATAAAAAACCATGTGGACATTACAATAATTCCTTAATTTTTCCTTTATACAGAGGCATTTTTTCACGAGAAATGCTTTGATCAACTGAAGCATAAAAATGCTACAAACATTAGCTGTTTTAACGTTAGTAAATCAAATAACACCATAGGTTGCATGCTTTACTACAGTTTTATTCCAAATCAGGTATCACACTCAATCGTGCTGAGTATTAACTTTCTTTGTTGATGTATGGATGCCTTCAATATAAATCCTTCCAGTTATAGCTGCGGTATCATTTCTTTCTGTCCTTTTATAATTTCCTCCATACGGCATGACAAGGTTCTTCATCATCAGGACATCGGCGCAGCTCTAATTTTCTCATTACATGCTCGAAGTGTTTCCGTCTAGATGTCCCAAACTGCTCTTTGATCCTTCTGTTGTTCAATATTGTCTCATATCCCGCCCTTTTGCCCCAGGCGATCCCTTTTTCCTTTCCCTAAATAAGTTTTATTGTGTTCTTTCACGGATTTTTCAAAGATTGGTCACTAATGGCTGCCTAAATTAAATGAAAAGGGCAAAAGGATCTTCAAAACATCTATCAAGTTCGTCCCATAAATTGGTCGTCCTGAAATATTAGCTATACACTTCTTTTAACCAAAATATTTATCAGTCATTTCATGCAGTTTCAGTTTCATTTATCAGTCATTTCAGTGGGCAAACCACTCTGAGATTTTCCAACTAAACGGCTCTCAGTACTGTTATGAATATAACAGCTACCCCATTTTAATTATTATACTATATATAACATACATATATATATATATATATATATATATATATATATAACATACATAAAATATATATATATATAACAACTAAAATATTACTGTCCGTTTTTAAAACATTGAGTTAAAATCTTCCACAGGTTAAAAGAAGAACAAACGCATGTCATAAAAAAGATTTTTCATAGATAAGATGGTATTTTAATAGACACTGAAATTATACATATAAAGATTCGCGTCTTCCAATACAATAGAAAACGGTTTTCCTACGATAGACATCCAGAAAGAAAGACTAATTAAAAACTTTGAGGGCGAGAAATGATATTATCATTGCTAGGCATTAGGAGGAAAAAATTATCACATTTATCGCTTCAGAACACGATCTTAATTGCTTTATTAGCGCTGGAAATCCTCCACAAAGCCCAAGAAATACGTTAGTGATAAAAAAAAACCCTATTTGTAGTTATGGAGGAGTCTTCATATAACCATTCCCAAGAATTTAGATTTCTGTAAACGGAAATATTCATAATATTGGTATTACTGAAACTCGGCTGAAATTGTCTAATTTCAGTGATTTTCAAGCATTTCATACATACTTATTATTTAGAGAATATCAATGTGGAAAGAGACGGGGAGGGGTGGGTGTTCATACCTCACAAATCTTTCACAGGTAAACCAATTGGACCGTCACGTAGAATATATTCCAACCATACGGAATATCTACGGCTAGAGTTTGGTCGGTCGTCCACGTAACTCTATGCGCATGTTTGCCTCTCTATCGTTTATAAACCTACGATTCCTCTACTTTTATAGGACTTCTACATTTTTTAATGGCATCATATTACTATTCATGACCATATAGTTGTGATGAGATATATTAAAGCTAATCTTCTAAAATATTCTCAGAGAAGAGTTAAACTTAAGACAATAATTCAACCCTACCAATTTTGAAGTTGGAAAAACTCGCAAAATTGCAAAATGACCGCTCTGATTTAGATATAATCTGTGCTGATGACCTCATGAAAGACGCTCAGATTTAGGAATATGATGAACCTTATCTTAAATTTACAAATGACAATTTTATATGAATTCAAAGCCCCCAGACCCATTGGTTGATTTCCATAAACTTCAAGGTGTTTATCTGATTGGGCAATATCGATTTTCTCTTTGACCTGAATAAATGTAGACAGGAATTTTGTGACGGGTGGTTTCATATGAAATATCTGTCATATAGTATCTTCTGCTCATGCATCTATTAACTATTTCCTCATTTCTTGGTTTGATACACTTCATTTTAGCTATTTCATATTAAGTTTTTGGTATAGCATGTGCTCAAATTCCTAAGAGCCCATATCGGTCTCCATAAATACACGATTGTTATTTGCTATTGTACTATGACGATAATGTGTTATTTTTTACTTTAATGTTATAGAATGCTGATCATTAAGGGATTTAAATATACAAACGGTGACAATTCTCTCCACTAAAATTAGCTTAGTGCTCATCATCAAACGGGATTAAGACCACATTATTAAAGCGTGAAAATCAATTTTATCACAATTAAAATGAAAACTTCACTGTCTCATACAAAGGCATACATTCCCAATATATGTACCAAAGTTACGTGAGTCCATCGCTTAGTTGCTTTTAAATTTCAATGCTGTATTTCAAGGGAGAGGAAATATATAACACTAGTGGCAAACTACGAACCACAAGGTCTTTTCTTACTAATAAGCTTTAAGAAAAGTCACGGGATATGCTAGGGAGGTACGTGGCAGATATGGGATCTCCTGCATGATTTTATTTGAGCTCCTAGGCTTTGAAAGAAAAATCGTACGCCAATACACGGGGAGAGAGCTGGAAAAAACATACTTTTTGTAACATTCCATGATATTCAGACCTGGTTGCAAATGGCATGTTATCCACACCAACTGCTGCAAAATAAATTGATACCGTTATTGGCGTTTCTTCATTCCCGACTTCGCCGCACATATGCGCCACAGTCTCTAACGCTATCCGCCACGCCCACCCCCCCACCTCCATGTGGGACTGTCATCCGCAATAAAACGAAGTCTTTAATCGTAAACACAATTTTCTTCGTTCCTAATTGAGGTGCCGAGATTCCAATAACACCTACATAGAATTGAATACCAAGTTGGTACGAATACCGCATATTCTCATCCGCATCTATTTGCAAGATAATTTGAAGCTAACACGCCTTCCATCATTTTCTTCGTTAATTGATCCTCAGGCTAGAATAGCAGCAAATTCAAATTATGTCATATTAAAAATGACTAAATTGAGGCTTAAAATTGAAAAGAGAAAATGATAATTTGTAACATTATGTGAAAAAGAACCAGATGGACTGGGCATATCCTGAGAGACAATGAATTCGTAAAGAATATAATTGGAGGTAAAGTAGAGGAATAAGTCGGAAAAGAAAGACCAGGGAATCAATATATAGGACAATGAAAGAAGACTGCATATGAGAAGAGCTACCAGGAAGTGAACAGGTTAGAACTAGACAGGAAAGGCTGGAGGGCTGCTGTCATTAAGTATTCAACGACCAATAAATATATGAATCTGAAAATTTCAAAGAATATACTACATATATTAACAGTACTTACACGTTTCAGGATAAACAGCAATGAAAAAATTCATTTAATCCAAATAGTACCAAGAGTTTATAGGAACAAATAGATTAATTCGCTTCTTTTCACTAATATGGTCGCCTATACTTGCTTTAACTATATGCATGGCATACTCAATTTCCTCTCTTACACTGTACCAATTATTTACACCGATAATTTCCTAAACTTCTACAATAAACACCTATAAACTACAGAGCCATCGAAGAACAGGAGACTCGTAGGAGCTAAACAGGACTACTTTCAAGTAAGAGCTACTTCTAAAACAAGGCTCTTTTCTAAAAATCTTCGATAGCATTTGTTCTGACATTAAATTAAAACTCTGCTTTGATGGAAAATTGTTTTCATCACTCACTTGGTATTTTCGAGACCCCCGTCCTCTTATTGCTTTCTTGCCCGTTCCCTAAAAACCCGTTCCATCCCTTCACACGTCCCCTACCCTCGGTGGTATTTCCCCACATTCTCGAGTTTATTTTTGCCATCGCCTGATGTTTTATTTTTTCCCTCTTTCCTCTTGTGTGATTACTTCTACCTTGTCCTTCCTTCATTGCGTTAATCATTGTATCCAAATGATTTTGTAAAACCATTCCACCAAATTCATACTCATTTGGTTCTCTGTATCTCAAGATTTAAAGTTTCCTCCTCCATCAAACTTATGAGATCCCTACTACCTCCAATAGACCAGTGCGACATTCAAATTGTTTGATCCTTTTGCTAACGGTTACGATTATGAGAGTCATAAAATGGTGGATATGGTCGTGCTACATCCATATATCAACGTTGAATACCGAAAGATATAAACTTCGAATCGCCAAAAGCATGATATACCTAAAATTGCACGATATTTTATCGTATCGATATCACCGATCGCTTAATGTCCAATGACATCGTTTCCTTTTTGCAATCTACCAGAGTTGCAGGCTATTTAAACGAATCGAGGTAGCATATGTTAATAATTACCAAAAATTTAGCAAATCACCCAGTTTATGCAATCCGGTCAAATAGAACGAGGCAAAATATAGACACATTATACCCAATACTTGATAAATGCGATGCTTTGGGAAACTGATCATCGATAGGCAGAATGTGAGGCCTGTCCCGTGACTCAAAATTGCTGAGGGGTGACTCTTCATGAATGTCGTGTATCGTTGTCGATGCATCGCAATATTGCACGGCCCCGAACGTCGTACTACTCCTCCATCAATTTGCACAAAAAATCCTCACTGCCCGACCTCTCCCCCTTCCCCAATTTTTCCTCCCCTGTTCCTCTCTCTACTTTACCCGTCCTCCCCCCTCCCTTCTCCTCCTTCCCCTGGCCCCTCTTTCTCTTTTGGAACTGCTGGATCGGACAGATATTAAATCTCGGCTCGCACTCTCCCACGCGGCGGCCCCTTCCACTTTTTTATCCTTCCTACCCATTCCCCCCCCCCCTCTCCTCGCTATCGCTTCAAAGCCTTCGCCTCATATGTGTGGGTGGCCAGGCACCAAACGCCTCGACATTTTCCTCTCCCTCGGCACCCATATACCCCTCTGCTCTCCTGCCTCTTCTCCGTCTCTTTATGACGTAAAATACGCATTTAAAAATCAGTCTCAAAATGAACTGTGAAAAAATACGAAAACGGTGACGAAACGTTCGATATTTATTCTATTTCTACTCCGCAAGCCGCCGCAAGGGCGTGTGTAAGGGGGTGGTAGGTCACCAGCCGTGTAAATATATAAAATATTAGGAGGTGAAATGGTTACGTGTACTATGGGAGTGTATTTAGAGGAGCTCAGTTTTTATTGTGGTCGCTTATTGTGCGCGGAAAGAACGAATTTTTGTGCCTATCTGTTCGGCAGAGTATCTCTCTTATTACGGTATCTCCTCGCATATTGAGTAAAAGCTCAAACGATTTCGTACTGTGTACTAATTTTTATTTCACCTCTTGCTACACGTGTTTCAACTGAACAACAGACATCCTCAGGCATGACTCAGGCATCCTCAGGCTTTTACTCATTATGCTGTTCTACGATATCTCGCCTGAGAAAGTGGAGTTTCCTCGCATGTTATTCTTATCTTTTACTTTTTCATCCAGGGACCTTCCTATTATACGCTAAACAAAACCTAGTTCCTTTAATGCTGTGCCACATATGTTATGTGTGTGTGTTTCCCACGGTATACCTGTCTAATCACGTGATTCTAATAAATGTAGTTACAATTGATCCGGTTTAGTGCTTGCAAAGAATTCTGGCGTTGTATGATTATCCGAAAGGGGCAGCGAAAATTAAAAAAAATACTGGGAAATGGGGGAGACAGGTTTTTTAGTGCGGAGGGTCCGTGAGAAATCTTTCTTCTTGCTGCAAACTCAAGCTATTCGAACAATTGGGTTTCTCACTAATACCTGTCGTCCCGTTTCAACTCGTCTCACAAAGAGACTTCATTATAGGGTCCCTGGTTATGCCTCTGCGATGGGTAATTTTGAATCACTTGCCTTGCACGTAAGTGCCTCGTTTTTATTGTCGCGAATTAGTTTGATTCTCTTGCCTCCCTCTCTTTGCCTCCACACTCTCACTTTATCCTTTCAAATTTACCTCCCTTCCTTACAGCACAGGTCTGCGCAAGCAACATTTATGAGAGTTATATACGGCGGCGAAGTAAACGTGACATTAACACGGTGTTGTGCATGCGCAAAGCAATGATGAGGGCCCACCGCGGCTATATGCGTAGGGAGAAAGCTTTCATGCAACGCATTTTGTGACTCCTTGCGAAATGCAATATGGCAATGCACGTTGCCAAAAATCAGACTTCATTTACATCTGCCCAGATGATTCTAATGACTGACTTACTATCGTGACTAATGATTTTAAAAAATATGACTTTACCTTGTAAGTAAAAGTTTGATATTTTTACCTCTCCGCATTACGCAAAATCTTAAGCCCCCCAAAAAACTCGACATTTCTTTGTTGGGATACTCAGTAAATCATGATGGTTGTTATTTGGATGTCAAACGGAATTTTAAGCAATTTTTACTTCAGAGATATAGAGGCTCGCTGCAGATAAAATGGCCATTAGAGGGAAAACGGAGGTGACCCATGCGTCCGCGAAAGCACAATCTTCTGAAATAGCAATGACTAGTTCCCAGCTTGACGCTCAATCCGCTGAACTGAGTACCTACTTCACCCTGTCTCCTGAATATAACGCTAAATTGGGAATATTATTATTGGAATTATACCTTCGTTAATAAAAACAATGAAACATCAGCTGACAATTCAATATTCAACAATTCAATTCAGCCTCGAGATGACGACATATACAAGATATACCCGAAGAATAGATGTTGAATTATTTAGTTAGATGAAATGAATCGTGAATCTTCTGAATTAATATCGCGGGTTAATTTTTCAAGAAATAAGGTCAGAATAGGAAGTACTAACAAGTTTGGAATCGTTTAAGTTTGAATTGGGTAATATGATATACAGATATCCGTAATCCACTATCCAAGTATTGATATTCGCAAATGCCAGTTTTGGCTAATACTAGGATTGGACCAGTAGTATTTTAATATTGGCTAGTAAAGAGTGAAATAATTGAAAGCTGAAATATCTGTATTGAAAAAACTCAGACGACTCCCAGGTGCCGTTCAAATGACCACTCAGGATGTCAGTGTTGGCAGAACGCGCTTGGATTATCTCACTCCACAATTCTGAAGAATCCAAAGCTGTTACTTTGCATTGCTAATGAGAGAAGGAATTGAAAAAGCAAAAAGCAGCTCGAAAATAAATATATTTACCAGCTCCCAATTCCCAATATTTAAAAACTAGTTTTTACGGACAGATGTTAGCCAACCAGTTCGGGCGCACCCGAATAAAAGGTAGATCTACATGAGACTGACTATAAGCACCAGTAGAAGCTATCAGGACGGCTGATGAAAAATTCGTCAAATGGCGAGAATGAATCTAAGGATACGTTTTCAGAAATTCTGAAAACTTTCTCCGTCTGGATTTCTACGTGGAAGGCTTCATTCTAGGATAGAGAGAGACTCATCGGATGAGGACAACGAACAATAAATAGTTTTCATCCATTTTCGCGTCTTTATTCTTCCATATCGTCACGAGTGAGCTGTAATGATCCTGGCATCATCTCAGCTCTGTTCTCGGGTCTTATTTGCCTTCATATGCAAAACCATTACACTTCCTCTTTCGTCCCGCTCTCCTCTACTGATTCATTCCTTCCTCCTCCCCTCATCTGCTGAAACATTCAACCCTAGCGCTGCCCTAGTTCAGCCTTCCAGCGCTCGCGAAAAAGCCCTCCCGAAATGGACCCTCGGCGATCCGGCTGAAGTCCCGGCCCGAGCTGCCCTTCTCTCCAACAAGTGAAGATTGTCCGAATCAGATGCGGTCGCCCAGTATTTCCCCAACGAAAGGGAGGAGAGGCTGGTGTTTCGCAAGCAAAAAAGGGACAATTGTGTTCGTGGAATTAGAGAGAGCAGATATGGAGGATGGAGGTCAAGCCCCGCTGCGGAGATATTAAGAATGAGTATTCATTTGGTGAGTGCCTAAGCCGAGTCCTAAAAAAAACGCAAGGGTATTATTTTTTATACCCAGAGGGAATTGAAAGCATCACCGAGGCCGAATTTGCCCGAGCATTATTCGCTGAAATACCCCCTTCGGCGGAGTGATCTCTCATTTCATTGGGTTTAAGTCTCTCATATTTTCTAGATTATGGTCTCTTCCCTACCTTTTCAATAAAAAGTTATTCGTGAGGTCGTTGCACTCACTGTTATTGTTGCTGGAGAGGAAATAATTACCATTATTCTGGAAGAAGTAATGAATCCAATGAGCAATTTCAGGAAGAAGAGAATGTTAAATTTCGAAGCTAGCTTTACACGAGAATTAACGATAAAAATTTTATAATGATTCTTAAAATAAAAAATACATTGAATTTTTATTATTAATCTAAGAATTTAGGCAGACATGAGTTTGTTGTTCAAAAGCAGAATAATCGATCTTTAACTTGTTAACATATATTCATATTTTATTGATTAGCATAAATATTTTTATGCATATTTGATAAAAATTAACTCAATAAAATTTTATTGAGTACAATTTTTTTTAAATTAATGGAACACTTACGCCTCGTAGTACATTAAAATTTTTATTATTACATATAAGTATTACTTTACCCGGTCAGGCATGGAAAACCAACTATAAAGGCCGCATTAATCGATAAATACTTTTATTCTCTGTTTACGAATTCAATGCAATTCTCGCCTATTTGACCTTTTAAAATTCCACTAACATAACTTAAGTGTCGATAATCTGGACCAAAAATCGCTCAGGAAACAATTTTATCCCAGAGTAAGTTAAAGCTCCCCAATGGCACATGCTCTATAATATGAATGCATATTTAACTCTACCCATATAATGTGCGCATGAAATCTGCTACCAGGAAAAAAACGACCTTCACATTTTTTTCGACGCTTAAATATTGCGTCATTGCTCCGTGTACTCTTTATTCAAACGACCCCTCGCTCGTCACTCGGCCCAGGCTTCAAAAAATTGGAGTGAGACCCGCTCTAGCCGTTTTTTTTTGTTCTCGATGTTCCATCATTTTTCCATCCTGTTCTACACGATCATTCCATCCACCCGGACTTTCTTCCCAGCAGTCGTGAGCCACTACGCTGCCCGGCAGTCGAGTTTTCGCTTATCATCCTTGAGGCTCCAAACTCACAAGCTGTCATTCTCCTCCCAATACTCCTTCCCTCTTTAACCGTCAGCCACCCCCGACTGTACCCATCCCCTTCAAAGTCACCCTCGCTGTAGCCCTCATCCTACTTCCCTCGCCAGTCTTTCCACCTTCTCTCCTCCGCCCTGCTGATAGGGACGGGTGCTGAATAATCCGGAACACTGAACTTATAGCTCCGTAGCATGAGAGGAGAAGCGGATGGAATGGCATCGAATTTTTGAGTAAGGGGTGAGGCGGGTTTTGTGCGAGGACCGTACGCGGAGCGGGCGGAGGAATGAGAACGAGTGAGGCGGAAGCGGGGCGGGGAACATTGACCCTGTTTGGAGGGCTGCGTAGGCGGAGAAATAGTAAATATGAAAGGGTGAGGGGGACGCTGGAGGACCACGTAGGGAGTTGGGTCGGGGAAGGCGAGGAAGTTGAGGGAGTAACTTCAAAGATTTTCCCCATTTAACCCTTCAAAAGTCTCCCTCCACTCTTACGCAGCGTGCATGCATAAGAGAATAAATCTACGGAATCCGCCGACTAAAACTTCTGGGGTCGGTAGGTGAGCCAGGGTGTGGTAATTGTTGTGGGTGCGTGATAAATGTTAACCCGCGTCCACACGGCTAAAATTGTGCACTGTTCACTGCAAAAATTTTCGGCCCAAATTGAAAATTGTTTCCTCACAAATATTTACATCATGTGGCTTATGACTGTTCTCAAGTAGGGTTGACAGTTTTGAAGAACAAGTAATGGTAAGCCAAAAGCGTCCACGTCGAGAACCTGATTACGCACAGTGGGCTGAAATCGAAAAAAGCTGGTCCAAATTCAAAAAGTAGAGTTTTTCAGTCTCAAAGTTGAAATTTGGCATAGTGACTCTCCTACTAGGGTGCACATGATGTAAGATTCATTTTTTACAATGCTTCCGTATTAACATTATACAAGGGCTTGAATTTGAACAAATTTTGCAAAAAATCCGGAAATGAGATTTCACTTTAAATCTCCAAAACGAAGAGCCTACAGAACCTTTTGTATGAGATAACTGAAATAAAACGTGATAATATTTCAAAGAACAAGCTTTAGTCTTTACGTGTTAGAATTTTAAATGTCATAGAGGGATATTTGCTCTTTTAATTGGACAAATTTGTGGACCCTATTTTACACCGATTTTATAGTTTTATGTAGAAAAATAGTTAATAGGAACACAGAGTAACCGCGAGAACCTTACATCACAATATTTACTGAAGCTTATAGAATGCGAATCCATTGAGAAAGCCTGCGGCCGTCCGCGAATCCTAAAATAACCTCGGTTTTTTGATCGCGTGGCGGTGTCCAGCCTTCCACGGCAGCTAATGGGAATACAGTGACGAGTATCATCAGTTCAGCCATGAACTTAACTTCGGCGCAAATCCATTGTTATTCGTCGAAAAACCGACTCTGTCCAGATCATGTGCATTGAAATGTGGAATAAATTCTAGCGTCTAATTTCGCATCCCCATATGCACAAAATCTCGGGCAAGTGAAAAATAATTTTGCGTGTCGTGATTGTCGTAAATGTTTAAAGAAATCGACGTAGCTTACCAGTATGCATTTGGAGGAAAAAATTGTGATATCTATGTGCTCATTACTGCTTTCACAAGCTTCTATTCTTATCGATCATCCGTAATTTCTATCAACTACAATTATTTCCTTGGCTGCTATAACCGGAATCCACCTTCGCAGAAACGTTACCGTATTTTCAATCAGCATCATTCGCTTCAAAAACCATTAAACTGCAATTCGCTGGAAGTGTGTAAGACTGTGTATCCCCCTGTGTGGGAGGTGTCAGAACTCATCGCATGTAGAAGTAATAGTAAAGCGTTAAAGGAATTAGAGAATGAAAACGACAAGGAAGTGAGATTTGTCTAGATCGATTAGGGTCTGGATCCAACTAGTTCGTAATATACATCTCCAGATTATCCTGTAAGCCACGTTGAAGCCTTCTTTTAATCTCATAAATGGTTCATGAGAAGCTGTTGTTTTTGATCTTGTTAATTTGGCTGTTTACACACATTTGCCCGGGAGATATCTGTCTAGTGTAAAATGTTATCATATTTGCCTCCTGGTGGTGATATGAATTCCTCACATAACTGAGCCAAGTACTTTTTTTACGAATCTCCAACGTCTCCCTAACTAATTACACAATGAATCATTCAAACGTGCAAATGAAGAAAATGTATTACGCTTCATTACTACACATCTCTTCATAACGTTGGTCTTCTCTATGCATTCACAGCTGGAAACTAAGTTCTTAAATTCATTATCGAAATGCCTTAAGGTAGCTTTGAACGAGATATCATTCCACCTGTAATTCAACGAATTTGGTATTTGTATAGAGAAAAATACCTCACCTTTCCAAAAATACCAAAATACAGCTCTTTTCCATACTTTAAGGATATATTCCTAAGATTTCAGCCATTTTACATGGAACATAGAATGGGTGTAAACTATAAAAGACTTCATCTCAAAAATGAGGAATTTTTATTCCTAAATCTCGTCGAAAATTGTAGCAAATTGTTTAAAATTTAGTTTTAAAAAAATTAAACAAATAACAGAGAAGAGTTAATAATTTCTCCCGTACATTGAAAACAAAAACGTATATTTACCGCAGTAATGTTTTCACAGCCACAAATTAATAAGAGTTTTTAACGTAACTCGTAAAAACAAATCAGTCACGTTATAAACGTAAGCATCCGTGTTTATTTTATACTGAGAAGTTCTCGTTCAATCCAACCTAAGGTGTAAAGTTTCCAAGGAAAGATAATGGAGCGATTAGGATGCAGAAAGGAAGGACAGAACGAGGAGAGCAGAGGGAGGTATCCATTTGGGTCGAGGTGAAAGAATGATGAATCAACTTAACGAGATTGACATGCTTTCAAGGATTCCCCACCTTTGGTGACTGCCCGCCGACACGTGCCCGTGATCACGATTGGCCCGATGATTTTAAAGTTTCCGAGAGCCGAATAAGTTGTTTCCTAGTATTAAATGGTATTTCAAGCAGTTTCTATGCTATAATTTAATCATAAAATTAGCCGTAATAATCTATTTTTGCCTACGTATTAAGAGAGGATACGCGGAGAAGCAACTTATACCGGATCGTCTATTGGAAAATAAGAGTTTCGGAAAAATAAAGGAACAGTTTAGAAAAAACTAGGATTTTAAGTCTAAATTAATGCCATCACACTTGTTTCTGGAAGGTTGATTTGCTGAAGGTAGCCCGAGCGAGATAGTTCACTAAGTCATAATAGAGATCAAACTTAAATTATATGTTTTAATTTCACCAGCTGTAGGACATATGCAATAAATATTGCATTGTTAATGGTGCAATAATACAGTTTTACATGTTAGAAATGGTAAGTAATTAAATAAAAATACCAGCAAAAGTCTTTAATTTGACTCATTTTTTTCACGCGGTACATTTGCAACTCCTTCAAAACAGAAGGTTATTTGTGATACCCAAGAACTTATTGCAGTGACAATATGATTAATTTTTGCATATAATTGAGAAAACATACAAACTAAAGGCTGCTATTTTTTTTACATCTAAATGTTAGAAATTTCTCATTTTGTAAATAATGTCTCTCTGGAGTGCATACACGAACCATTTCCCATGTAAAAGGGCTGGTATTTTTTGGCAAATAACTCCAAAAGTTATATGGTAAGGGGTTGAATTTTCGTTGTCATTAGAAGGGTGAGATACTTTTCTTTAAAATGAGATCAAATTCATTGATTTATAGGTAAAATGATATTACGCTCAAACTACCTTAATTGTTGTCATTTACACCTTAGGGTCTCTGTGTTGATATTAAATCCCGAGCTACAAAAAATTGCGGAAAATATATACCTGGTAATGTAGTTAACTTCTTCCTCAGGCCATCTGGTTGGTGAAATAATTAAACCTGAGCGCAAATCCAGTATTACAATTTAAATTGAAATGACAGTTTGGCCGTGTCTCCCGCAGCATTAACAAGCCCAGCTCACTCAGTCGTTTTCATCCCGAAAAACATGCGAAACATTAATAACGTTCACAAGGGCACACAATGATAAGGCATTTCCTTTATATGAAAGCCTGTCAGGCCAATCGCAATGGGGGCCCGAGCAGGGAAGGTTGGGAGGCTGGTAGCCACTAGGGTGACTGCGCAAGTACTCAACCTGGAAAATAATTGCACGGCGCCTCCACGTGGTCCTGACGTCAAAGGTTGTCCACGGGCAACCTTTTTAACGTCCACTAAAGGCTACTTAATCGGAGGGAGAGATTCAGAGGATGGTCATCATTGCAATTTATGGCGCATTAATTCTGATATAGTGGATCTTCAGAGGAGGAGGAGAGACTGTGGTCAGCAAAGCGGTCGTTGGGGTGAGAAAGCAGGCACTATTACCACCATACGGACGGGTAGAATTGAATAGCACGGATGGGAAGTGAAAGCAAAATAAGCAAAGGGGAAAGGGCTAAATGATCGTGAATGGAAGCGGGGCTTGGAGGTACTGAAGCGTTTGTGGGGAAAGGAATATGGTGGCCATTGGTTGGGAAACGATCGATTCGGTTCTTGAGGAAACCTTAAGATGGTTTGAGCAATTTTCATTTAACTACAGATTTGCAATCAACCTCGCAAACGAGTAATTACTGATAATACGCTTACCTATGTAATTGTGAAAAAAATGCATGTTACTGATTTGGCTTATGGACAGTTTTATGCCATGGGCAGGGGCTAACATTTTAGTGAATGATTTATATTTCGAAGTAATTCAATGACGACAGTTCATTTTATATCTTATTGGCGAAAAATTTTTAATGTTATTTACATGGTCCCAAATAAAATGAAGATAACATGCCGAATAAAAAAACAGGTATTTATATATGATTTTTGCATAAATTTCAAATTCCATGCAATGAACCGAAGTTTAAGAGTACTTTAATCAAGATTAACCATTAAAATATGTTTCACGATAATAAGAAGTTTTTACCTGTACTTTAAAGAGCCAAGTATTAGGAAAACAAAATAGTTTCCAGAGCTAAACTTTGTTTCCAAGGATAGAAGGAATAACTTTACAATTCCACATTGTAAAAGATTTATTTACGACCGGTTTCGCCGCAGTGCAGCATCATCAGGTACACAGACATATTTTCCACTCTATATATACATATGGAATTCTATGGGTGAAGGAGAGGAGAGGGGGCGGGTGAAGGGGAGGGAGGGGAAGTCACAGGTAAGGCGTTGGGAGGGTGTTGTCTGTGTACCTGATGATGCTGCACTGCGGCGAAACCGGTCGTAAATAAATCTTTTACAATGTGGAATTGCAAAGTTAATCCTTCTATCCCTGATATCAAGGAATTCCACTGAGTGAGGTCTGAAACCATCGTTTGTTTCCAAGTTAGAAAATGGTCCATACTCATCACAACAAGTCATTCAAATTAAATGTAATAGAAGCAAATAACTTAAGTGACAGGGGTCATGTTAAAGTTTGAACCATTCAGCAATTAACAAACACTAAAACGAACGGACTTAATCACCCACCTGAGTGGAAATGGGGCGTCATTCCGACTTTACCTAAAAAAGTTATTTTATGAAAATTAAATTGCAATATTATTTGACTTAGAGAGTTTTATGCACATCTTTGCTTGTTTTTAAAGGTACCACACCAAAAACGGAGCGGTAGCTGGACAGCTAGTGAGAATATGATATGGATGCGTGGTTGAGGATGCACAAACTTCAGAGCAGAGAATTTGGTTTGAATATAGTGGTAATGGCAGTTTTAAATGAACCGTGGGCGAGTTTGAAAGGAATAATAGAAGAACGTGCAGAAACAGTTCATGGAAAATAAGTGGAAGAGAAAAAGAGAGGCAATTCATAGTAAAATAAAGAAGTAATACCTGAAGTGATTAAGGGAGAGAGAAATTCGCAATAGAGATTGACTGCAGCCAAATGTGATAATAAGCGAAAAAAAGGAATACAAAGAGAAAAGGATAGACTGCACAATTGTAGCAAAAGATAGCTAGAAAAAAAGCATACGGATGAGGCTAGTAAAATGCAGAGTGGTAAAGAAAAGTAATAGAAAATAATTTTGAAAACCCAAAAGCAAAAGTTGTGAGATCACATGGTGTGAAACAGACGTCATAGACTGTTTGTGGGTGTTTTGGAGGATTTTAAGATAATTGTGCAGGAGATGAGGGAAAGCCTAGTGACTTTGCAAAAAAGTTAACGCAGAAAAATAAATATGTGAGAATGAGGCGGTAAGGACGCACAGTGGGCTGAAATGGAAAAAAGCTGGCCAAAATAAAAAAATAGATTTTTTTCAGTCTGGAAGTAGAAATTAAGCAGCTTGACTCTCCTACTAATGATGCATGCAATGTGTGATTCATTTTGTATAATTATTTCGCATTCATATTATACTACATAGTTATACTATACTACATACATTATACTATACTACATACATACATAGGGCTTAAAGTAGGACAAAATTTAAAAAAATAGGAAATGAGATTTTTCTGAAAATGTCCTAAATAAAGAGTCTGTAGTAACTTTTTCTGGAGCCTATTGGATATAAGCAGTGATATTATTTCAAGGATCTGGTATTAGTATTTGACGTGTTGAAATTATAAATGACATAGAGGGATATTTGCTCTTTTAATAAGACAAAATGATGAACCCTATTTTAGACTGATTTTTTTGTTTTAGGTAGGAAAATAGTTAAGAGGGACATGGAATAACCGTGGATAACTTACATCACGGTATTCACTGAAGCTTTCAAAATGCAAATTGGTTGAGAAAGTCTGCAGCGCCGAAAATAATCTCGGTTTTTCGATGGCTCAGCCTTACGCGCCAGCTAATGGGAATACAGTGACGCGGAGAGTACCATCACATGCTATTCTGCCATGACCATACTTATGGCGGATTTCTAACTGCATATAGTTTAAAGGATCACCAATGGTGCTATAATAGTAGTTTGAAAAGAGAATCCATTCTCTTTCACATGGTCCGGTAGCCCTAGTTGTCTCTCTTCGGATACATTTAAGGTAGTATAAGCGAGCTGGTTCCCTATTTTTTTTTTTCGTTTTAAATTCACCAGCTGTGAGAGACACGAATATCATTGCATTATTGATGGTGCAAAAATATAGTTTTATATGACAGAAACTGTAAGTAAACAAATGAAAATATCTAAATAAGTCTTTAACTTGACTCATTTTTTTTCACGCGGTACGTTTGAAACTCCATCAAAACGAAAGGTTTATTGTGATCCGGAAGAATTTACTGCGCTGACAATATGATTAATTTTCTAAAATAGATGAGAAAACATACAAACTAATCACTGTTGATTTTTTGACGAAATCTAAGTGTAGGGAATGCCTCATTTTTAATATAAGGTCTCTCTTCAGTGCATCACGTACCATTTCCAATATAAAAGGGCTGGTATTTTTTGGTAAATATCTCGAAAAGTTATGTAGTAAAGGGTTGAATTTTTTGTGCCAATAGAGGGGTGATATATTTTTCTTTTAAATGAGACCAAATTCATTGATTTCTAGGTAAAATGTTATCTCGTTCAAACTACCTTAAGGAGCTCAACCAGGCATTTTACATTAACATTGAAGTCTGTGAAAGATTAGTTCAGCTTGTGTGGGCAACATATAGAGCCCTTTGAAAATGCACACTTTTTCCCAAAAGCATCGGCTAGAACCAAATGTCGCACAACTATCTTTCTCCCCCGCCCAATCCCTCCGAGCCGCCCAGCGTGAGTGTTCGCAAGAGGAGCGTTTTATGACACCGCGGGACCTTTTGTGTGGTCAGTTAGGGTTGCTTTTAGAACATTCCTCAGTTAAGAAATCCATGTGGGATTCAGTTTTAAATCGTTATTGAAGGAGACTAAACGTGTTCTGATGCTTGTTTGGAAATTTCTTCGGCGCGTTTCTATCTCAGAAGAACCCTCTCTATTTTCTTGACAAGAATTTCTGGCACCTCAATAGGTGTTCTAAGTTTGATATTTTATGTTTTACTTCTGTACACACACATAGCTTTTGTTTTGATTAAATGCGTTTCTTACATTTTTGAGACAGTGTAGAGATAATTTTGCAGACAACATAAAAAATTGCAGAGTTGAAGAGATTATACTTATCATGTGGCACTTTATACCAGAAACTGTAGTATGGACTACCCACGGAAGGAACAGGGATAAAACATCACATGAATTTGTTTCCAAATCGCTTGTACAATCGACACTCTTACTGTGAGAATATCTGCTCTTATCAGCAACATCATACGAGGAAGGGTCGTTCTAAAGTACAAATAAGAATTATGGAGAAGGGCACTGAATGGACAAACCAAAGAGCTTTACGCCGCTACAATTCATATCATACAAAGCAGAAGCCTTTAGCCACACCGCAGTTGTTACCACCTGACAGTGAGATCTTTGCCATGCAGATAGTCCTTTATTTACTGTCACCAGCACGAATTACATTTTAATGGTCGTATTTTGGTATTAATTCTCATTTAACTCAGATATTTTAGCGATTGGTTAGTTATAATTGAGCGCTGACGCTGGTCATTATTTCGTATATTAGGCATTTCTTCACTTCTCACATTAGGCAACCTTGATAAATATCGAACGGCTATTGAAGATCACCTCATTGAGATATTTTTTAGTGTTCGTCAAATAAGATGAACTAGAAGCGGGCTGCCTAGACGAAGATAAGTTTGTTTACAGCCAGAAGGTTTTTGAGAGGCTTGAACATTTGCAAGCGCTTGTTTATACGACTTTTTACAAAGGGCTTTTCTGTTTTAATTATTTGTCCACCTTCATTGCGTGAATATAGAGGAATTATGCAGTAATATTATGGCTACAACAAGTTGAAAAAGAAACAATGATAAGTTATTAAAAAGGAAGATGAGCGTGAACACATCACGAGATAAGTATTAGCAGAATTTTTTTCCCGTTCTGTTTAGTTTGGCCTAATAAATCTGTAAACCTTGACCATAATAGAAACAGTGAAAATACGCCCCTTTTTCGCTATCTGAAGCCCTCTTAACCAACCAATCATTAGGTTTAAGGAAAGCTTTCACAAAAGGGATACTTATGATTTCAAGCAAGGTGACTTCATCATTCCCAAAAGAAATTTTTGAAGACTGGTATAGGATGCTAAATTAGATTTAATTAATGATAATTTTTTATATCTATAAGATACTAGCAGAAATGACCGTTGATTCACAACGGGAGGAACAAAAGTAATAAACGTTATGATAGTTTTGTTTTTACAATAGATAAACGGATTTCCCATTTATTACATTATCCTTCTTATTAAGTCGAAATTGACTCATAAAATCGATTATTTCCACAATAGAGTTTTCTATAAATGAGTACCCTTCCACAAAATTTCTGTCATTTATATTTTATTTACTACTACGTACTATGTTATTACTTTAAACAATGACATATAGATTGATTAAAAGTGATTTCAACTCGTCCTATATGTACGCACACGCTAAATAAATTCTTTTGAACATATTTAAAATATTTTTGCGTAATTTTTGGGAGCATATTGATTACAAAATTACATTAGATCATTATGTCATAACAACTATTTTGGATTACATTATGCTAAAGTATTCCCAGACTGAATAGTATTGAGAATATTTTCTTGAATACCTACTTAGAAAAAATGAAAAAAATTGAGGCTTAAACACAAAAGGTAATTACTTGCGCGGCCATTGCTGGATAAACGGTTCAGCTACATGTAATAGGCACCGAATAAATTCAGATTGAATTATTCTGGCTTAGCTTCAATGTTATCATAAGTACTCATGCATTTTAATTTTGCTTATGGTCCCCGAAGTACGTTCCAACGTAAAAGATGGAGATTAAATATTGTATCACCCAATAGTCGATCCTCCGCTGAATGGCTAACAATCCTTTGCGACCGTCCCACGCACCTCATCCGATATCGCCAATCCACCTGAACCTTAATGTCCTTTGTGCCCTTACATTCCCCTTTTGTACCCCACCAACCAACCCTCCTCCCTCCACAATTCGGTCCTTTCCGTTCTCTAGGAAGAATTCCAAACGCTCCCTTCGTAAAACCCCCCTCCACACTGCTCCCCTTCTCCGTCTTTTCCCTTCCTCTCTCCGGGGAAAAAGAATTATAGTGGGTATAGGGGACGCGGAACGGGGAGAGGAAAAAGAGAGTGCAAGAGAATTGGAACTTGTAGCGGCGTTCCTTATTTTCTTTTTCTCGCACTCAGTGTGGGTTCGCACGGCTCCCTATATCCTTTTTCCCACTCTCAATTTCTCCTTCCTCCCCTTAACCCACTGGCCACACTCAGTTCCAAGCCTTTTCGTTCCGGGAGAGCACAATGGACCCCTGAGCCAGGAGTCCGGAAGTAAGGGCTAGGAACTCGGGGCAAGAATGAGAGGGGGGCGGGGTGGGAGGCCGAGTGAATGGGGTGGTGGAGACCGGAGTTGACCTCGTAGTGGAGTGAAGAAGTAAGAAGGGAGAATGGGAGGAAAAAAATAATGGTTTCGGAGAGTGGTCTTGCAGGAAATGGAACCAGGGTATGGGGGTAGGAGAAAAAAACAGAAAAGGTAGGCAGGAGAAAGGATAACAAATTTTTGCTCGTAAGGGTTTGTAGGGTAGGGTACGACGGGGGTGGCCTCGAGCGAGAGAGATGGAGGTGAAAGGTCGGGACTTCCCTGTGACTGAGGGGACTGTCAGACTATATGTTGTTTTTGAGAGGTGTGTACCACAAAGTAATGACTTGGGTTCATTGGTTTTTGCCCGCCGGGCCCTGCGAGTGAAATGGGATGGAAGAGAGAAAATGGGTTCCCGCCCCGCTCATTCATCCCGAAAGCCAGACTCCTATCCTTCTTTTTATTTGTCCTCCTCCCGTGCAAGTTAACGCAGACGATCTTTCGTCTTATTTCTTCCGATGTGGTGGAGAGCACCCAAGCGACGGCCACAAATCTCCCACGAGACAAATACTCAAGATATATATCACGTTTCAGGAAGTTGAAATCAATGAGAAGACACTCGTTATGAATTAGGGTACATTGTGCAGTTTCTCATAATTAACTCCATGCCGAAGGGACCTTATTGAGATGAAATGAGAAAACTTTGTATAATTCACACAAAACTTTAATGGTATGAGCCCGACCGGTTTCAACACTTTCGTGTCATTCTCAAGGGACTACCCAATTCGTTTTTTGGCGAGCACGTATTTATATTTCATTGGTGTTGGTGAAAGAATGACTCAGGATGAAGGTTAAGGTTGAGGCATTGGGTCGGAGGTGGACGTAACCAAAGGAGGTTCTTATTTCATCTCTATATGAACTCTAAATTCCACGAAGCTCGCAAACCATCTAGAGGACCTGTCCATGCCTTGGTGGTGACGTAGCGTAAAAACGATCATAGGTAATATCTGAAACATTAAAGGACCTTAAAGACTGCAAATCTGGCCACTTTTAGTAATTTAGACGAAGAAAAATAAAGGGGCGATTTATAAACTTTAATCCCAAATGAAAAACATTGAATTCCTTGAGCCTAATGCGATGTGATTGATCATTGTACCTGATAATGACGCTTTAAGGCTGTCCGAGCGAGATAGTTCCCTAGTCATAATAGGGACCATATTCGAATTATACGTTTTAATTTCACCAGCTGTAGGACACATCAGTTACATACTGCATTATTAATGGTGCAATGATATGGTTTTGTATGACAGAAATTGTGAGTAATTAAATGAAAATATCTAAATAAGTCTTTACCTTGTCTCATTTTTTTCGCGCGATGCGTTTAAAACACCTTCAAAACGGAAGGTTTTTTTTGTGATCCCGAAGAATTTACTGCGGTGACAATATGTTAATTTTCAAAAATAGTAGAGAAAACACAAAAACTACACACTGTTAGTTTTATTACGACAACTAAGTGTTAGAAATACCTCATTTTGTAAATAATGTCTCTCTGGATTGCATACACGTACCATTGCCCATGTAAAAGGGCTGGCTTTTTTTGGAAAATATCTCCGAAAGTAATGCGGTAAGGGGCAGAAGTTTTGGTGTCATTGGATAGGTGAGATACGTTTCTTTAAAATGAGACCAAATTCATTGATCTCTAAGTAAAATGATTTTTCACCCAAACTTCTTTAAGCGTCAAAACGCGTTGTGCCAACAAATACCCGAGTGGACATTACCATTTTTCTCATTTTTAATATGCATAAAGATGTTCCACAGTATCTCGCTGGATACCGTTAAATATATTTGAAAACCATCGCATTAGGCGAAGTCATTTGCGTTCAGATTTTTTCAGTCACGATATGGATCGTGAATATCCACTATTTCAATAGACTAAATGAGTTTTGAAACGAATTAAATGGTCTTCAAGTGAAATAGTAGAAAACTTAATCATTTCAGAAAGTAAGAGTTTCGTGTACAGCACCATCTTTAAAATTTTCATGAAGCTTTAAGTGCCTGCAATCATCGTCGTCACATCCCTTTTACCTATTACTATGTTTTTTCCCAGAATTTGATATTTTATATTCTATTCTGACCAAAGAAACCATAATTCGCGATTGCGGTATGGATTTCATATGGGAACTAACGCCCGACGAATTGAGAGAAGCGAAAAGAATTAGTATCAGAAAACAATCAGCAAAACATCTGGATATATGACATGCGAAGCCTCACAATGCAAAGGAGGAAGTATAGATTCCGGGCCCGTGGCATTAGCGTTTATTACTTTTGTGTGCCTTTCATCCTTCAATTGAAAATTTATCAGAAAAATAAATCAGGTTACTCTCAACGGATTAGTGTATATAAATTTTTTTCACTTTTGGCATTAACATAGATGGTGTCCTTTGAATTGCTCTCTGGGGTGTCCTGAACATGTTGATTCAGCTCAGATTAACAATGAAGTATTACAGCTAGTTAGAACATGAAGTAATCTTCACAATTTGTTTTCTACGTGTCTTTCATTACTACCTCAGAGAAAATGCATTTTTAACCCTCTGGTTACCGAGCGGGGTCCTTCAGGGACCCCATACTCAAAACTTTTTGAATACATTTCATAATTTTTTTTCACGTTCATGTGTCTCCTGGTATGTGAACAATTTTTTTAGCCCTTTTTAGTGGCCAAAGTAGGATCAAAATTACGTTCATTTGGATTCTATATCAATTAAAATACTGATGGGGTCCCAGAAGGACCCCACTGGGTAACCAACGTCCCAGACGGAATATTTGACTGTTTTGCAAATGTGTGCGTTTATAACTGATGCTTTTATAGCACTGTAGCACAAGCAGGCTTATTGTAATGCTAAGTAGTGTTTTTAAAATATCCTATTTATGTTGACAATCAATGAGCACCATCATGTAGTCAAACATGTAACTAGGTGGTGCATCAAAATTTGAACTTCATGTATTGATATAACTTTAAAGTATGAAATAACGAAATTAGTAAAACCCTTTATTGAAATCAGGATATCAAAATAGGTACAAGATGGCATTGGTATCTCATTTAGTAAAACTAGGCCTGCATAACCTTCAAAACAACTCATGAATTAATAAACAATTTTCACATTTAGTTTATTTACTTCACTTCACTGAAACAATATATCCTTGTTAATGGTGATTTTGTGGTATAAGATATGGTAGCAGTAGATGGACCCGCACTTTGCCTATCAAGATGCTACTGAGCCGTCGGCAAAGTAAAAAAAAACTGGGTTAAACTGGTATAGGGAAAGGGATAATTATGAGAAATTGTCACAATTCAATTATCACCACGGACCGGGAATCAAACCATGGATCTGACCAAAGCACCAACCACTACATCAACCTGGCAAGCCATTTCCATGGCAATCTTGGAAGATACAAGGGAAAATTAATGCAAGAGATTATCATAATTAAAGAGCTAGTATATGCCTCCACATTGATCTTGTTTATAGGCAATAAGCAACCAATGTTATTGCAGAAGTATAACTGCAGTTATGAAATGTATGTTTAAAGAATACGAAGGACTTAGGAACCGCGACCTCAGTGTTGCCAGGCAAAGATATTACGCAAACGCAACCTAATGCCAATGTATAGCTAAATAAAAACACTAATGGAGTTTCCTAATAAAATAAGAATTATAATTTCGTCTTTTATGAATAATTATGATCAACTTAGGCAGCTGATGGCATGGGAAACAAAGTAAATTTGCCCTAAGGTAATTTAATTCTTATTCATATGAATGGTCGTTCTTGTGCACTCCCGCAGGACATCCAAATGGCGAGGTCGCACGACCCCCTGGAGGAGTCCGTTCAGTTGCCGACCACTCGTCAGTCACAACGAGGCAAGAGAGCGCAGTGCGTGACGCAAGAGACAGGCAAATTTCGCGACAGTGACATGAGATTCGTCCTCTCTCCCGGCGAGAGCGACCAAGACAAGGCTGAACACTCCCGGAGTAATCGTGGGTGCCGGGCGGATTTCGGTTGAGGAACGAGACGAGGGAAGGTCACTCCTTACTGCGAGCTAACATGGGTTCGACCACAAGTTGGTTTGCGCGTGTATCCGTCACATTCTTGCGAGGTAAACAGTCCGAATTGCCATTCAACCTTACCCGTGGAGTGACGAATCAGCTGCGCGCTCCCGAACCACAGGTTTCCACCTCACAAGGGACTGCTCATGCTGCAAGTAGAAAGCAGCCTAGGCTCCACCGCGAGCGGAGAATGCTTAGCTAGTAAGAGATAAGACTCCGTACCACTCTGATAGTACTCATTCGCTCATGAAGTACTCTACCGGTTCTGGTAGCTGGAGTGCTAATTGTGAGTCATTAAGAGCAAATTAATGAAACTATGAGACTGTTTCGACTTTTTTGAAATTGTGACTTTGAATTACTTTTTAAAGACTTTTTCGGACTTTTTTGGCCCTCCGAGAATTTATTTTTAGACAGGATTTTTCTGAGACTTTTCATTTACACTAGACTTATATCTCCACGAGAAATGGCTCTGAATGAATATTTAAGCAATGATACCCCGAGAGTCGTAAATACTTTAGTTCAAATGGGTGCCACCAACTTCAAGTATTTCTCAACCCGTACCAGCAAGAAGAAGTTTTAGCCATAAAAAATCAAGTGTTAGATGCCCATCAAATGCAATTACCTCAAAATGTATCAAAGAAAATCTCCAGCTTCTCTGGAGTAACCTTGTATATGTTCAATTTCATTCTAGTTAACGCACGCTACGCATATTGTCCATCCCAGAGCTAATAGAGACCACCAAAAGGAATATGTCCTTGTTTCTTGTTTTGGAGGTCAAAATTAGAGCCAAGAAAGACCGTAGTGTTAGCATGGACACCGCCTCAAAACGTACCGGTATTTAACCGACGAGTATTTTCAAGCACCACTTTTACGAAAACTGTGGAACCAAACATTACTAATTATATAACTGGTATAATTCGCTATATTTTAATTATTATCAGCAAATTAACAGAAATATGACTGAAGTAACCTTGCATTTCTGTGAACTGGTATCTGCAGAATAAGCTATAGTAGAAAATAAAGCTAAAGTCATCACTTATTGATTTTAATTAACATTTAGCCGTAAGTAATCTCAGAATTCCCGTGAAGAATTTTCCATCCAACTGGAAAAATAAATTGTTTATCATGAACAATATATTTAAAGTCGGTTGAATAATGCCTTTTGGAATCATACAAATTCTCTTACGATAGAAACACAATTTTACACGTCTTGGATAAATCTACGTCCTGAAACGTACATCAGCGACCGTTCTTACGAACTCTCCGGTCATTGGATAAGTCACGCTTTGTAAAGCTTTGGATAATTATTCGTGCTCGATGACGTCATCCAGATGAAGAATAATAAATGTTAAGTTTCTCAATAACTAATTAAGTGCTTCATAGTTGATATAAATCAGTAACGATAGAATGGAATGATCCGACGTTTCCATCAAACTATGATCTACAACTAGCCCTATCTCACAGCTTTTAAAACGAAACTATCAATTATTCCTCCCGTTTTCTCCAAAAATGAGAATTGGATTTGCATTGCTCCATGAATCTGAACAGGCAAAGACGTAAATATTAACAATTTGACCAATTATCCTGAAGGAAAATTATAATACCTTGCTACGATTTTCACTATCATGACTTTAAATGGTATCTCTTATAATGTTAATAAGACGATGTAATCACAATAATAATTTTAAAATAAAGGCGGTAGTGAAATATTACGTACTTAAAGCTCCAATACCTGTCATTACCTCAGCGACATCCCTCACTTCTTTTTTTCTAGACCCTTTATTGATTAAAATGTTCAACCTTCAACGAGTAGAGGGTTTGCCATTGCATTCAAATAACATGGGAAAGAATCATGAGTTGACAATTGGCAAGTACTGCAATAAAAGGTCATGAACTTTTAAATCATTAATAAATAAATGTACGTTCTCACTAGTAGAGCTGTACGACCACTAGCAAAACTTTATTCTAGGGATGAGTCGATTCCAAGTTTTTCAAGTGGAGAGAGGCGATACTCACTCAGAACCCAAGAGATAATGAGGTATCACAACTGAAATCCTTAAGCTCCGGTGAAAGAACGAGTCATCTCCCTTGCTTCTAATTCAAGGCTGGGTGTGGCATTCTACTCTGGCATATAAGTCTCTCAGCGATTCTCTACTTCTTTGGTGGCCTCTCTTGATCCTTTACGGTCTCTCTCTCATTTTTTGGCACAACTTGTAGACATTTCGTGCTCGCGAAGAACTGCTTGTTGCAATGAACTGGGCGCGCTGATTTCTATGAAATATTTCAGCGCTTCGAGTCTAATGCTACCCCAAAAAACAGCCTAGAGATCTCCAGCAGGTGGATGTTTTAGGACTCAAGCTTCTCGTCCCGATTCATTTGTTCCGTACGAGCATAACAGTCAATTACAAGAATGAGTCACACCTATGACATAGTCACTCTCAAATTCTTAAAAACGCTATGTGAAGCTTCAGCATAGAGTGTCTTGTTCAACGCATAATCTCACGTGAAACCAAAGACTAATTCAAGCCAATTAAATACACTGAGTGGGACTGTGCAATGTATTTGTCAAGATCAGTGAAACATAATAAATATTCGTATACTTCTTACATGTGACAGATAAACAGAACATAAGAGTTGTTAAGCATTAAATGAATTCCAAAATAGTAAACGCTAAAGACAGTTTAGTTAAACTTGAACTAGTTATCCTGTATAACTAATTTTCTTAGGAAAATAAACGTATGTTAAATAACATAATTATATATGCACTCTTAAAAAAATGATGACTTGATAAACAGTGATGAATTATAACGATAGATTTGATGAATAGGTTAGATAAAACTTCCCACAACCGTTGTAAAGAGCTGAGAATATTCATATTCCAACTTATTACATACAGTAACTATACTGTCTCCAAACGGCACCCTTGAATTTCGCCAAGAAAACACAAGGAATAATACTTCAAAAGAGGTAAAATTTAGTATTCATTATCACAAGACACTTATCGTTTATCATGCAAGAATAGATTCAACCGTGAACTAATTTCCGAGCAAAACGAATGATTACAAATTATTAGTTTTAATACAAAAATCGTGGAGTCTGCATTCTCTGCGAGTACACGTTTTTCTAACGGATTTTCATTTTGGGAGAAAAAGGGAGAAATGGCTGCTCACAATTTTAATCTCAACTAGTTTTTATGACTGCGTGATTTTGTTCTGAAGCTGACTCCGGATAGGTCAATGCGTCATTGATCGTAATCTTAACCAATCACGAAGAATGGCGGTACACAAATTCGCTATAAAAGGACGGCATTGTCGTCGATATCTTCAAGATCCAGCCAGGACACCGTCGAGTGAGCACCCAGCACAGAACAAGGTCAAAGACATCGAATTCTTGAGACATAGCCTGGCGACAAAAGCTGCCTCAAAGATCTCCTCAACGAGGAGCCCATTCGACTTGGAGGCAGAAATTAGGAAATCTACTCGGAGGTCGATCGCCATGGAGGACCGGCATCACTGATTTCGCACTAATGCGCCAAATGGAGTTCGAATAGTCTGGAGGACCACACTCCTCGGTTGAGAAGAAAGCATCACTTGGGAAGAGCTCTCTTCCAGATTCATCATCGTCGAGATAGGGACAGGAATTTGGAACGTTTGAGCGGCCCGACCAACGGTAGCCTATCTTACGTAACCACTTTCCGAAGGGGTCGCTCCATCCGGAGAAATACGACCCGAGGTTCCGGCCCGGAGAGAATGGCACCCGGTCTGGAGATCGGGTGTCGAGAAGACTTCGGCTGGTACACTCAAGATCCCCTAGGCCGCCCCCGACGCACTCGTTGGCCTGGCCTACGGCCTATAATTACACCCCTGGCCATTGCACGTCGATGCACTCATCGGCAGGCTAGGGCCCGTGTTCAGAACACCGCCCCACGCAGACATCGCAGGGGTGGGGTAACGCAGATCCCACTTCTCACCTGCCACCAGGCTGTTTCCGCTTTCCTGCGGGAAAGTGGTCAACGAATGGATAATGACCTCAGCCATGAGTATGCGAGTTTCACACACATTCGGAATGTGTAAAGGAATCAGAGCGGTCTTCATGATCGTCAAATGAGATAATTTACTTACCTTTCTCGGGCACTCGGTTCATTTTGATTTCTACATCCTGCATGTTGTCTGATGTTCATATTCACTCACTCGCCAATTTATCAAACAATGAAACGCTATTCATGAATATAGGAATAGACCGTATCTTTGGTTGTGTCAATCACTCGATTTAGTGAACTTAACCGAGACCGAGGCTACTTTCACCTTAAATTACTTATAAATAATTTATCAAAGAGAACTTTTATTTTCATGAGGTTAGAGTTTGGTTCCATCTGCTGAATTTATAAATACAGATTACTTGTCTGAGTGAGAGACCCAAAGAAGGGTGGAAATTTCTTGAATACATCTTTTAAATGGGTTTTGATGTTTTCCCAGCATAATTTTCTAGGTTTGCTAAGACCAATACCTTAGTTGTGTAGTACAACAGTCAAATTAGAAGATGTTGGATAATATTTTGGAGAATAACGTGAATTATTTGATCAATTAAATGCCTTCTGACATATCCGCAGTGAAAAATGTTCAGCTAAAATTACGCAGTAAAATGTCACGAGGGGCAATCTCACACTCACGCGTGATTCTCTGACAGCAATTCATCGCGTATCTTCCCCTGTGAGAGCGATAAAATACATGAAAATCATCTTTTCATCATAGTGACGAAGCAAACATTATAAATGATCCGTATGATCATTCGTATACTCCTCCTAAATCCGCTGAATAGTCGATGGAGTATAAATTGGGAATGGGCACCATCAAAGATTATCGATTGCTACGTCCAAAAAGAATCTACTCCTCTTGTTTGTCATAATATTATTGCTTCTAAAGAGATTAAGGTTGTGAGAACCCTGAATAAAATTATTAACAGGCTTTAACAAGGTCATACATTTCATATCTAAGGGCTAATGAATTTTCAGGGAATTTGGATAGGGACACTATAAAGCTTTATTTAGAACGAGTGGAAAAGGTTAAAATGCATTCGTAATTTTCTCAACTTGGGTCATATGTGCACATGACCACAGTAGTTTATCAACGACAATCATGCTGGTATTTTCAAAAAGGATGAAGTATTTTAGCCGAATAATCATTCCATCCCCTTTCCATCCATCAATCCATCCCCTTCATTCTCGATTTTCTGACCAAGATTCTAAGACATAGAGCTGCCTACATTTTCGCATCATCTTACTGGGTTCAATTACTATTCTTCCTCCGCCATTTTTCACATTACATTTGGGGTCATTTCGTTTGGGGGGGTCGAAAAACGTTTGTTTCTCGTATTTTCCATTAAGAACACCGAAATACTTCCTATGGGACTGAGGTCTGGGCTTCATGCAGCCCGCTCCACCTGTATTACATGGTTTGTTTTGAAATACCTCCTACATATTTGTCAAGTCGCAAATAATCCTAGTTGTGGACTGAATATTAATACAAAATTGAATAATCATAGTTCTTATTATTGCGGAAAGTTTGATGAATTCCGTTTAATCGTGGTGAGAAAAAGGATTTTTTTTTTACATTTAAACACCAAATAAAAGCTTAGTGGGTTGAAGTCAAAGGCGCAACGGCTACTCCGGCAATTTTTCGACGGATATATTTCCCTTTAACTAAGCTGCTACCCGGATATTCCTCCTGGAAGAAAGATGAGGCATACTTTAAGGCTAATAAGATTGTTTTTCCTCAAAGAATTTACAGAGAGGCCGCTATAAACTTTGAAAAATATTTCTGCTTACGCTGTCTTATCTGCTTGACCGTCTATCGATTCTCGTCTCAATGAAGTAGTCATCATTAATCCTTAGCAAAGCTCTAGGTGGTGGTGGTCACTGCGGTTTGCTGTTTTGAAAGACGCCCAGGTTTCTAATAATGGCTGCACAAGAAAGTAAAGGATCATCCCGCTTTGAAAAATAGGAAGGTAGCCGTCGAATACTTGCGAGAGTGTGAAAAAAGGCAAATGTCACTTCTTTCCAGTGGGCTAAACCACTGATGTCCGAATCATGGTTTTTAGCAGCAAAGGTATCGCCCGCAACAAAAGGGGAAAAATGAGCTCTTATTTAAGGCATATAAAATCTCAAATCAATATCATGAGCCCTTCATACATTCCAAGTTCGAATGAAAAATTGGACGAGCTTTGTATCGACACGAGGAAACCTTTTGGGATCCTCAAGAGTCTCAAGATAACTCGTTGCTTTAACATAGACTAAAGTCAGCTGGCCTCAAACCCAATGTATGTTGGAAACCAAAGGTGTTTGATTGGAAGGGTCTGGGCTGGTGAGTTTCGTCAACTGCTGCTATCTGTTTGCATGCCAAAGTATGCTTTTTCCTTTCCTTATAGTTTCATCAAACGTTTGAAGACAATATGGCCGCATACTTTAAAAGAAATTCAGTTCAAAGTTACGCATACGGAAGCAACTGAATACACCCAAAGGATACGAAACTCGGTAGCTCGGTAGTATAAACTGGGTAACAAACCTGAATCGAGATCATGATTCTTCATAAGGCTATTGTTAAATTGCGCTCATGAATTCAAATACGTGACCGTCATCAAGAACAATCATGGAGTGCAATCCCAGGACTTTGACCATTGCCTTTCCAATACGGCTTGACTTGTGGATGATGACAACGACCACGAGAAGGAAAGGCGAATTTTATCTCTTTTGCGTTTATAAAATTTTACATCATCAGCCAGTCACGACGAATATACATTAAATTCTTTCATATCCCCAGTATGAGAAGTCACATTAAAACTCATTTGCGTTAATTGAAATCGAACACGAACCACTCTGTTGCTGTTCAAACACATCTGACAGCTGCAACATTAACCGTTACCTAGTAATTTATTTTATGAAATGTTACGGCAGACTGAAGTCTTTTCAAAGGCTTTTTTGTTAATTTTATATGTGCGGCGAATTTATAGCTAATATATACAAGAATATATTATGCATTCAGACGTCAAAGAGTTGTTTATCCATAACTACACCTAATTTGGGACAATTTTTTTCGGAATGCTTGTTCGCACATTCTGCATTTACTAGATAAATCATCACAGTGAACAGCTCGTCACCAAACTTCCAGTGGTAAGTTGAAAGAATAGTCGGAAAATATGCCCAGATTATTTGGTAACGATGCGTTCACATTTATTTTTAATTCATGAAATTATATATTTACGTCAGTTATCATTGTTAAATTCCTCTTCTGACGAATAATGGACTCGTTTATATTGGGTCATAATTGATTCATTAGAAAATATACGTTTTGAGATCGGCACTTCACCAATTGGCAAAAATAAACGTGAAAAATATCATGTAAACTATGCTTATTAAAATAAAGTCTAGTTTTGTATCAAAATTTGGTACAAAAAGAGCTCTATTTACATTATTTCGGTGACAGAGACACAGGACGTGAAATTCTAAAAGGTTTTTGGTAGCAAATGAAAATTTCACCAACTATTCCGAGTTGGGTGGGATAGTCTAGGAAACCAGTCTTTCAGTAAAAATGATATTATTCAACGTAATAAACATGTTGAAATAAAAAAACGATACATCGCGACTGAATGCGCGAATAATGTAAAAAAATAAATGTCGAATAAGAGGCGATTGATGAGCAAGTTCTGGTAATTACAAATATTTCCGGCACACGATGCTTAGTGCTGCCAGTCTTTTGTAATATGTGCCGCTCCTAGATTTTCCCAAGAATGCTGATTCTGGTGCGCGAAAAGCTTTGCATTGATTTCATCCGCCCCCGTACATCTGAATTAGAGGTATTCCAAGGTGAGAAAGCTATTTAACACTAGTAAGACTATCAATAAAATTACTATCAGAAGCGGAAGCGTTGTAAAAATAAAAGAAATTGGCTTCTCCCGCTTAATTTGCTAATCAATTGAGATCGTGAAACAGAGTAGATTACACTTTCTACAACATGACCCACCAGAAAACTTCCAGACCAGCAACGACGAAGACCTAGAAAACAGGTGCAATAGTCACCACAACCAATGACAAAGGGTGAAAGATTTTGCAGCACTCCCATACATAAGACGGTGGTGATTAAGGTAGCATTCACCTTGCCCCTCAATACGCTCACTGAAAACCGAGAGAAAGATTAAGCCAAAGATGCCCCAATCATAACAAACATCGAAACCCATTACAAGCTCTCAGTGTAAGATATCTTTAGCTTGGGTTGGTTGACGAAATAATGACGCGAAGTTATAGCTAAGTATATATAGGTAATCGCTACTTCTGGATGTTGAGGTAGATATACGCATTACAGTGAGTGAATAATTAGGAGATTAGGCACATTCTGCGACAAGGAATAGCTTTCAAAAGAACAAAGTGCTTTTTATGCGGAGTACAAGAGCAGTGCAGATATTAATAGTTAATGTCATCATTTATTGCTTCTTTTTCCTGGTTAAATTTATTCTGGGCATTGAATACAAGCGGAAAAATAAAACCTTAATGAACCTCAAAATTTAATAAAATATATCACTTAAAATGAATTAAGCTAACCGCTGTTTGAATTGGTTAATTTACATATGATTTTTAAGTGCAAATGATAAAAAACGGGATATAGGAAAGAGGTCGAAGAACAAATGAGACATGTGATTTCAGTGAGAATAAATCTAAGAGATTTCTGAAGAAGGCCAAATTAGATCCAAGCACAGAAGTATATAATCATTTCCATGATATTACCATTCACACAGTAATGCACATCAAATATCTAACACCTAAGTGTAATGCAAAAGCAACAGAGGTGTTGTCAGGACAATACGAGGAACTGAACCAAAATAAACGCAAAGCATAGAATGTGCAACAACACTGCATTATCAAGAGATGCTCTTGGAGGTTCGCGAGCTTACGACATGGTATACGGAACATTTAATAATACAGTAGACCCCCACCTTTGATATAAATCCGTTCCTCGAGGCCGTTCGAAAAGCGGATTCCGTTGTAAAGTGAACCAGCGTTTTACCAGCCTCGACAGCGGTTTTCACGTGACAGTAAATATCAATACGTTGCTATCATAAAAAAATTGTAGTCCGTCTACAAAAGAGGGTTGAAATAAAAAACAAATTTATAATAAATTATGGGCGTAAGAAATCGCAAAACTTTGGAATTTGACAGTCGCGTGCGATAGACTGCAGATCGTTGTGTGAATCCATCGTACAGTGAACCATTCGTAAAGCGGGGGTCTACAGTACAACGAAACGGACGAGGGCAAACCTGTGCTTAGAGCTATAGCGGGAGCAATATGTTTCCCGACAACTGGGTAGCTCCGCCGAGAGCCCACACTCCATGACTCAGCAGCTTCCCCTGTCATACATCCCCATCCTCTCTCCCCCCGGCCATCCCCTCTTTAACAACAAACCTCCACCTCCTCCCCCATTAATCTGCGTGCGTCTATTTTACGCTCACCTGTATCTTATGTCTCCGGTCACCCACGTAGTTTCGGCACCAACACCTTTTGCCGCCGCCAGCAAGATTACCAGCCTTCTGCACATCAAACCAGATCCCGTAAATCATTACACCACATATACCGGTTTATTTGCACTTAACCACATGCACTGATCTCACAACTCGAAATTGTGGAAGTAAAACAGAGGAAGGAGCACTAATCACACTTTTTTAAGTACACCACCCAGAACTGTGCGTCAGAAAAAATGACGCGATCACCAACCAACACCAACATCCACTACACCGGTTAAAATATTTTCACCAAATTCCGTCGCTTTGACTTCCGGGTACGAAGTAGAAAGGCTAATGAGAATTAAGCACACACGAACTCGTTTTTTACACTAGGAGTAAGAAACAATAAGACGAGGGTGATGAAAATCTCGCAAACGCTCTCCTGTTAAATTCTTTAAGGACGCGGGAATCACTGAGGTATCGCACATAAAAGTTGGTGATCGGTGAATTAACTTTGCGTAAGTTTTTCTGGTCACTGGTAATAAAAAATACTTTGTACTTTACCAAACATATTAATAAATTCCACTACAACCGGTTTAAACGTTCTACGTCATTTTTAAGGAATAAATATTGTATAACCGATATTGAGGGATCTGGGTTCAAATCCTGGTAAAGGCGAAAGATGTCTTCCTCTGAGGAATTGTGAACTGACGTGAACTTTGTGAAGTCATATCAGCGGCAAGTGTTGGTAATCTTAAAACACGTAATGCCACACGAATTTGGCGTAGAACGTCGAAACCGGATGTAGTAGAACGTAATAAAATCAGAGGAAAAATACCAAGTGTTCTCCTGACTTAATATAAGAGAAACCGAACGTTGAAAAGCACTCGGTATCACCGGCCGGCGATCTGCTCAGCCGAGGTCGGAGACCGCTCAACCACGACCTGTGCGAGACGAAGGAATCCCCGAATGCAGCTCGGGGCGACTGATCATGCGTTTGGTGAGGAACGGTCGGCTTAGTTGCGGCTAAACTTATAATGGAATCCTCGTGTCGGTCAGAAGGGTACTAGCAATCCTCGCAGCCCGAGAATCGTTAGATTCGCACTACCGTCTCCGTCTCTAGCGCAGCCCACGACTGCGTATAGCGTGTCCCCGCGAGGCATGGTTCTGTTTTCTCTGTATGGGAGGCCGTTTCCATCGGCTGGGCCATGCGGAGGGGGCTGTCGATGTCCTCCTCCATTCACAATGAGCAAGAAAACAATCATAAGCCAGTCCCATTTGACGCCGATCCTTTGGCTTCCATTTATTATCTCTGCATGACTCGTCCTTTCTTACACGTTACCCTCCGCAGGAAACGGAGGCGGCTGGGATGGGAGGAAGGGAGAATTGAGGGAAAGGGAGAAAAGAAAGGCCGAGCAATATGCTCACATTCACACGAACGTACCCAAATATTCACCCAGGTATCCTTTCTTCCTTTCATCAGTAGATTAGTGGAGTTCGAGCGCCCATGATCGCAGCCAAAGGGTAGCGTGGAGGCAGCTGCCTCCAATACCCTTAATTCGGGAAGAAATGCACTTGACTAACAATACAAATAGAGATCTACGCACGTAAATTTAAGTATGCTCATGATTGTGTTTGTAATCACTTGAATAAGACCACAAAATTCACAGCGGCATGGCTTTATTCACCTCTTACTTTAGGTTTATCAAGCTGTATATCGAATGAAAATTTCCTATATGTTTTAGGGTTATGTGAGTGTCATGCCACCTCCCGATATAAATCCTGGCTTCGCTCAGGAGAGCATCCATAGGTTTTACTTTTAGTTGTACAAAGGACCGTATATTAGTTGTAAAACATGATATTTCAAATTTTAGAGTATTTTATTAAACAATGAAATATTATTCCTTACAAAGTTTATTTTTACTGCGTTATTTTTAACATTTTAGTTTCCAATGCCTGGCAAGAAGACGTGGAGAAGAGAGACTTATTCGTGAAGAAGAGGGGCGCCATAATTCACTATTCACGTCTCGAATATAAATACTCAGTTAAATATTTAGTCTCGGAATTAAGTGATTGCTGTATTTTCTCCAGAAACGGAAGTATGGGCAAAATTTCTGCGCTCTATGTTATGGGAAATTTTGTTGGAATTTGATAACAGAATTTTACTAAGACTATCGAGTTCAGCTTAAGTAGCATTTATTAAGCGAATAGTTGATTAGTTATCGTCAGTGTTTTAATTGATAACTATATTTCCCTCAGCAAGGGGTACACTGGCCATTTTTGAGAGCTCTCTTTTAAAGGATAGTAGGTTGAAATTGAATTAAAAACTTGATCCACACAAACATGTGAAGCTCATCAAAATCGTTCAATAATAATTAACAAATACATATATTTATTGAGATTTATTTTTCCATGTGTGATGGGTAACGACAAATCGTGTTGAAAATTTTATCTAAGCATGAACTGCGTCAGATACAGGCCATAAGATTACTACTAAAGTAGCTACCAGTAGCGAATACTCAGGATATTATGAACTCCTCGAATGTTCTGCATGATCCATTTGAGAGGCTCATTTCATCATAAATCGCTTCCAAAGAGGAACACAAGAAATTACCTCACATAGGTACTACACATTCTCTTTACATTCATCCAAAGTACAAATAGTAGTAAATCTTCACTCCAAAAAAATCCTGATTACATATTGAAATTAACCTTTTAGGATATTTTTCCTTCCTTCATGGTAGAAAAAAATTATAATCTATTAAAAAACTTCCTCAGCTTACCAACATTTTCCTCTACAAACGTCTTTTCAGCATCTATAGTAAATGGTAAGGAAAGTTGAGGTACTTTAGTGTTCCCGTGGATTAGGAAAGGAGAAATAAGTGGATTCAGGCAACTCGGTGACGAGATGAAATTAGAAAACAGTTGAACATTTTGTATTGGTATACACTATACCGGTATTTTTGCTATGATAATACTTAATAATGACCTAGTTGTAGCTACCAATACATTTTTAAGTTCCTCAGTGTCAACTCAATGATCAAACATTCAAATGACTGTAAATAGCAAACAACTTAACTCAGTAATTTTTGCTGTTTTTTTGTCACAGATAAGGGTATTGGACTCTCTTTAGCTCCATTAGCCACTCTCTTTATTTCCATAGCATTAATTATTTAAATAATTTATTCAAATAGTATAATTTATTCAAATTTAATGTAGAGATTTATGTTTTGTCATTATTAACGAATCATTTTGGTTTTATGAAGAAGTTCAACAGTTGATTGGTATGTGAGTACTATTATTCAGCCAAACTTTATCTTCAGAGATGCCAGTTTATAAAGTGATAATACTCTTTGGTGTTATATCAGTGCTCATTGTCAGTGTATCAGGTAATAAAACTTAATTTTGATTACCAGCTTAAGCATGAAAATGCATAATTTAAGTAATTACTTTGTAGAAGAGTAGAAGTACAAAATTACATTATACCAAATTTGACAAATGATGATACACTGACTATGGTACTATGTGATAGTACATGTCCAGGGTTGTTTCTGCATAATAGCGTTGCAGTCTTTTCTTATTTGAATAGTATTAGAGAAAGATTAAAAATCGTTATCACATTTTTCCGACTATCTTTATGAATCACTAACATACCCAGTGGCTTTGCCATTAACTTCATATACACATTCTTCATTTATGGCTGAGGTATTCTAAAATAAATTTATACGCACCACAATTATTATTTATCCAAATACTGAATTATACTTTTAACAACGTGATGAAAATCTTCCTCATATGTTATTTTAACAATATTTACACTCTATGAGTCTGCAATATTAAAACCCTCAGTAACCTTTGTTAAATCCATCGCTGCTAAATCAGTTAAACGGCGAGACGTCTGTTTTTAACATAAACTTTCATATCGGGTTAATTACAAAATTTCATTGACTTAACTCTCACGATATGATGAATTTGGAGTACATTATTCTAGCTAGTTGGCTTTCACTAAGTAATATCTATTAATTAAGTGATAACTACAAGGCAAAAACCATATTTCCAGAAGTATTAGCATATCAGTTCACCCTCCATAATAGTCTCGTCAATACCGTTCATTATGAATCCTGATGAAAAATTAGTCAGGAGAAATGTACGTAGTCAAACAAGAAACTAGGCAGGTGCTCATTGGGCCAAAATGTTTGTATGCGGTGCAATCGTTAAGATTAAACAAATAAGTGGAGGAGGTGGAGGTGCGGATTCAAGCAGGAAAAGAATCATGCCAGACATTTCAAGTGATATTCACTTCGATAAAATATGCCTCATTACCCTTTTTATTTATTGAGTTTTGAAGTTTTGTATCACCCCTTGATCCAAAGGCTGACAAAAAGATGTCGTATTAGGTGGGAAAAAAACTAATTTCACATTTTCTAACTTGCAAAATGTCAACTTTCTCACGTAAATACAGCCTTTTCCTTTTTCCAGCAATTGTGCGGTGCAATAAAATGCAAATACTTTTTGAAGGATGATGCCCAAGCAGTTTCGTATTCCTGGATCTTCACTTATCACCTCACGAAATTCAAAGGAAACACTGAAGCTATAGTGTCGGAAATCTGACTAACCTAGCGGGCCACAGTCACTGTCATACATACCCCTACTCTTCACTTTAAGACTCCGACTTTCGCGCTACTTTGTACAAAAGTTCCCACACTTTGTAAGTACTTGTGCCAGCGTTCATGTTCCCCCTCTTCCTTTCTTCCTTCAATTTCTGGATAGCGCGGAATATCTACATTGTTCTCTCTTGTTTGACCCCGGTGTCCGGCGTACTTCTACAGTTATGTGCATTCGGGCTTGTCTCTCTCCCTTACTATCCCACGTACCCAGGCGAGAGCCGTCCGTCTTTCGCGCCCGCTTGCAGGTCTTTTATATCCAGGTGCCAGGTTGGGCCTCATTCACCAAAACAGATGATTCAAAGTCAATTCTGCGGGAATTCCGTATCCCTGCCGGACTGAAGCATTCTCTTGGTAGGCACATTAAGCTTGGGAATAGAAGTAGAGAGGTCCCTCATTAGCCTCCTCCATCTCTCTAACTTCCTTATCTACATCACTGTAAAGATCTCGTCCTGCTTTGTTGCTCCCGAGCCTCTTCCTTCCCTTTCACTCCATCTCTTCCCACAGAACCATCTCCCCTCGGTAGTCAGCAGAACCCCATAGGTACTATTAATTCCAGAACACCCACAGTAAGGAATGCGTGGCAATAAAAACACATTTTTTAGCACCAACCAGTAGAGTGTTTCTCCCAAATTGTTCGATGTTTTTTTCCTTGATAAATTCTTTGTAAGCTATAGGCTTTCAAGAAATGGCGTTTTTTGTTTGGAGGAAGAGAAATTTTCACAGGATAGCACATAGTGTGTCCGTTATTGGAGGTAATTAGGGAAAAAATGTAAATTTTCTGCTGTCCGCGTCCGTTACTAGGACTGTCCGCTATTTGGAGGTGTTAGTTCCATAGCATTCAATGTTCTGCTGCCGGGACCTAAAAAACTGTCCGCTAATGGGAGGTGTCCGCTATTTGGAGGTGTCCGGTAAGGGAGGTTTGACTGTATGACATTATATATACCAAGGGCTCATTCTGAACAGAACCAAACAGCGTCAAAAAGTCTAGTATGTTGGCTGTCAGATTGATGATCACTACAAAGTTACTCTAGAGTTGACCAGATAGTTAAAAAAATTAATAATATAAATCTCGCTTTTTTCCAGAGAAATCTGAGGAGTCCTCAGACTAACACTAAAAGTCAAAGTAAAAAAAGTCTAGTAAGTTGGCTGTCAGATTGATGAGCATTACAAAGTTACTCTAGTTAAAAGAACTATTTTATCTAACACTGAACAGATCACAGACTTTAAGATGTATTTTTAAATTGCTATCATTCACTCAGTTCACAGATTCTTTGTAGTTAAGAATGATATATTGCTCAGAGGTCAAAGCTAGTAGAAGTTTTACAAAACATTTTTACGTATTAATTGGTTTAGATATTTTAACCACTCATACCTTTGAAATAAAATCAAGGATCAAGAGGAACAAGATGATGGAAGGCGCATGAAGAAAAAGGAAACAAATATATGCCGAGAGGTACCCGAGCACGAAAAGGGCGGGCACAGCTATGACTCTTTATATGCTCACACACAAAACAGACGACCATGTATAAATTACTTGATTGCATTACTTGTAGCGCGCAGTAAGTTTTCATATTGAACTCACGAAACATAGCTATTTATCCGTTTGATAGTAGTATCCTCTGCACTGTGCTCCAACAGTCACATTAGAGGGAACAGCTTAACAATGGATGCATCGGATACCAATGCCATATTCCAAACCGTTAGATGAGGAATCGTATTTAAAGAATTAATCACATACTCCAGATCACGTGAGTCGTAAAATAACATTAATCTAAAGAGTTGTATAGTTTTAAATTTAATTTCAATGATTATTGATGCTTCATTAAATATACTGCAAACTGCAGGCTTAGATGAAAATAGCGGAAAACCAGAAATAAAAATGTTTTATGAATAATATTATGTCAATCATTTTGCAAACGAGGAAAAGACCATGAAAGCTGTCGCGAGTATAGTACAGATCAGATACATTCGAAAACAATTTTCAAGGCGTCGTTAATGATTCTACAAAAATTCTTTTGGCTTAGTACTCTACCCACTTTTTTGAGGTCGAATCAAGGAAATATTTAAAATGGTAGGATTCTGGGAATGCATGAAGAATGGTTAAAATTTTTAAACTTTGAATGGATAAGCTTTAAAATTTCAAAACGAATGTATTTCAGCCGAAAATAATAAGATTTTACCGTTTCATTCAATGAACTTTGATGCATTCATTTTTTCATCGGAAATATTTTAGATGCACAAGTTTATGCTAGCAAACAAAGCCTCTAAAATGGACTAAAACTGGGAAAATGCGGAAATTAAAAGGTAAGAACTAAATTTTTCGCAAACAAAGTTTTAAGCACATTCACTCCTCATAATATTCGTTGAAAGGTTGGTAGCAGTGTCCTGCTATAATTCTCCGGAGGCTACAGATTTTGTCAACTCCATTCTCCTACTCTTCACCTCTCCAGTCTTCATGACGTCATCGCCCTCCGTAGATACATCATTCCGCCGTATCTCCTGGGAGCCATTCTGACGGCAGTTGCGTAAATAAACTTTAATCAGGAGCTTTCGCTGGGAAGACGAGAATGCTCTTCACCAAAATTTCCGCAGACTCATGCATCAAAGCAGCTCTTATAAAGGTTGGCGCTGCGTTCACAGTTTTCCGAGATGGCAATGAACAAACAATTTCCTAAAGAATAAGAAGAAATAAATGAACTTTCCGTCGTCAATGGAACTTAAATGACGAGAAAATATTTGATCCTCGAAGAACAAGTTCTGATAGGCACATAAAGCACTCTTTATTTATATATTATATGTATTCATTACCTCGAATACAGCACGATGGGCCAATTTACGTCGGGCGATTAGTAACAACGGACGTGACACAAAAACCCATGTCCTGGGCAGATTTTTCTAACCAGGTGGGACTCGAACACGTGACCCTCTGGTGGACCTTTAGCCTGCCGTCAGCGGGGCCAACGTCCATCACTTGTACGCCTTCGAGCCCCTACAGGCGACATTTTATTTTCTAATTACTAAAAATCCCATACGTGTAGCGTTGGCCTCATTTATATCCATTTTCAAAGAAAAGAGCTTTGCAAATCACAGTTATTTTTGAACATTTCACGAATCTGAATTTATTTCTTGGAAGTCGAGCTTTTAATTTCTGCTTGCCTAACATTCCCTTGGTCATGAAAGAGAACTCGCTTTGTACTTTCCACACAATTTATTTTCTATGACCATGGTTTCGACAAAGTTATGTCATTATCAAGGTACAAGTTTACATTTCCGCTGTCCATATATACCAAACAGAGGGGGGTGGGGGAGGTGAGGGAGGGAGGGAGGGTGGAGAAAAGCAGGGGGCCGGGAGGGAAAGGAAAGGTTCTGCTTTCATTTTTCTGTTTAATTTCAGGTTTAAAGTCACTTGAATGTTTACAATTTAATAAATGTTTGGCAAACATAGAAGAAACGTCACCAGTTAAAAAACGTTTTCTATGCTCCTTAATCCTAATTTCAAATCTCCGTCCAGTTTGGCCAATGTACTTAGCGTCGTTTATTGTGTCGCTGTTCCACAAATTGAAGGCTGAAACTGTAACTTGTATTCTCTTTGTCCGGAAATGTTACGTAGTGGGTTGAAAAATGACTGCAAAATAAGGTTAGGAACACACGCCTTAAAACATAAAGTATGCAATTGATATCAATACGGAAATATTTACCCCCGTTTTTTATTGCTTTCTACGTTGAAAATATTTAAAAATCTATCGCCATCTGGTTGAAATTGCGACATTTATTAGTGTTAACCATTTTCCAGCATTTTGAGATGGATGACTTTCATATGGCTAAAAAATGTGTTTTATAACTGAAAAATGGGAAATGTTTCGATGAATTTTTAATATCGCCCATCCTTTTTAATCCCAGAGGAGGTAATCAATCTAATATATGCACACCCGATTTACATTATCAACACTTTGCCTCTGTTAGATGCACCAAAAGTTCACCTTTGGGACTTTTATTATAGTTAATTGAAGCATGAATATATTTAACAGATTAGGAGCATTTAAGATGATAGTGTTTTTTTCTGTCACATATAACTCACATTTTTGCAAAAATTCATTAGAATAGCAAAAATCTAAGTGAACATCCAAAAGAATAGCAAACAATTTTGTTCGCTAAATTTATCGTTGCCAAAAGCAAACCGGTTGAATTGTAGTTCGTATTAAAATATAAAGGAACTGACCTTATTGAGAAAGTGGAAATTATTGGCCTTATTGAGGTAATATCTACATTTTTTATAAAATACACAGCGATGAAATTTGACGTTTGTGTCTCACTTGTCGATTTGGTGGAGAAGCATAAAAACTTAGGCTGTTTTTATTAATCATCATCTCATCAACGGCGAAAATTTTTGTTAGAAATAGCAGAATTCATATGCATGGAAAACATCAATTGGAAATATGGAAAATACGTATTCAGTTTAATCAGACCAAATGGATTCACGTATATTATCAGGCTAGAGATTTATGTCCGTATGCCTTCTTAGGCATCTCGAGATCCCGTTTCATGTAAATAACATACTGGCAATAAGAAATTTGACGCACGAGTTCCAATTAATTGGTGTGCGCACTGTCAACACAAAAAATAATTTCTTTTTCTCACGCTAGAGTTAACGTTTCTTCAGATTTCAGAGGCTAACGCTCAATCCTATACTACGAGGGCTGCTAAAAAAGTGATGTCACGCGTGTCTTCTCCAAAAATATTTGTTCCACAAAATCAAATTGAATCTTATCAAAAAATGATGTTTTATATACCTGGTCTATTTTTCCACATGATCTACTTCAAGTTCTATTGCCTTCCTCCAGCGATTCACTAAGACGTCTATGCCCTGTCGGTAGCAGTTCTCTCTCTAATTATGGAGCCAAGTATTCATTTCTCTAATAACCTTTTCATCGTCCAAAGTGCTACGAGTCATTATTCTAGATCAGGGGTGGCCAACCCGCGGCCCGCCTTGAACATTTTTCCGCGCCAAGCCCGCGATATTCATCACAATTTAATACCATAACTTTAACACAATAATAATAACTCATTATGTTTCAATTTTTCACTCCAAAAAATGTCTATAGTAGGTGTAAATCTAATATGGGGATATATAATTTCATATGAGGGCCGCGGAGTTATGATGCATTTCCAAATTGGCCCGCAATATTATTTTGGTTGGTCACCCCTGTTCTAGATGGAAAAGAATTACGAGTCATAATTCTAAATGGATTACAAAATACCAGGAGTGGGGGTTAGTATTAAATATTAGAAAATCCACCACAGGTCCTGCGAAAGTCATCACACAAATGTACCATCATACACCATATCTATACTGTTGGTGGAGTAAGCATAAAACCTTCACATACAGTAAAATATCTTGAGATTCCCTTAACTTCTGATATTTCGTGTGGAACACACATACAAAACATATGCGGCACAGCATTTAAGAAATTAGGTCAAAGAGAGATGCTACTTCGCTCTGGTTAGACCACACCTCAAATACGCCGCGAGCATTTGGGACCCTGGTCATAAAAATTTAACAAAAAAAGAAATAAAAAAAAGCTGCACGCTTCGTTAAAACCTGTTACGAGCAAACATATAGTGTCTTGCAAATTTTGGAGGGGCTAAGGTGGGAGCCTCTAGAGAATAGGAGGCTGCACGCTAGGCTAAGCTTGCTAGAGAAATTAAGAAATGGTGTATTTCACAGCGTAGCAGAGAATATTATCATGACATCTCACTACATCTCTAGGTCTGACAGAAGCGATAAAGTAAGAGAGATACATTATCAAACAGATAGGTATTAAAACTCATTCTTTCCGTAAACAATAAACGACCACAATAAAAAATGAGCTCCACAAAATACACTCCGATAATACATGTAACCATTTCACCTCCCAAAGCCATACATATTTACACTACTGGTGATCTAACACCCCCTGCCACACGCCCATGCTGCGGCTCGTGGGGGATTTTGTAGATGTTGATGTACTACGAGTCATTATTCTAATTGGATTAGAAAACATCACAAGTCACAAAGTGGTTTACATTCTTTCATATCTGTAGTATGTGCCCGACTGGTATTTGCGAACATAATCTATCACAACAGAGCCCACAAAATTGATCGGAGCACTCAGATATTAGAAGTGTCGTGATAACCTGATAAGGCTTTGCAACCAGTGGAGGAAGAGTCTCTCGATGACCGTTTCAGCACACTGATTTCTGATACATTGGGATTTAAAATGTGGGCAATTGCTCATAGGGCGACCCTCGCACATCGTGAAGCATGCCTCATTATTGGTCGTTCAATCCTTAGATTGGTTGACTGAAGCCCTCCACTCTTCCCTATCTAATGCTTGTTCCCTTACCTCCTCATATCTTTTCCTATGAACTTTCCTCTTTATTTAGTCCATGCTTTTATTCCTGAGTCTTCCTCTGGGGACTTTTCCCACCATTTCCCCCTCAATTATGTTCCTCATATACGCAATGTGTCTTAAGGTGTGTCCACTCCATCTCGTTCTTCTTTTCTGTATGGTATTCCATTTGGTTCTCTCCTCTTCTACTCTTCCGTACACTTCATCATTTCTTATTTTGTCCATACATTTTACCTTCAGCATCCTCTTCCAGCACCAGGTTTCAGAGGCTTCAAGTCTATTCTGATAAGCTTTCCCAATGGTCCATGCTTCCGATCTATAGAATGCAACACTCCACACGAAGTTTTTCACATACTGTTTCCTGCTTAGTAGTCCTACCCTCTTTGAGCACAGCAGTTGTCTATTTCCCATGAACACCTTCTTAGCTTGGGCTATTCTACGCTTGATGTCCGGAAGCATGCCTACATAAAATCATATAATTGCTTTAAGAAATTATATAATGAATGAAGTAAGAAATAATATATTTAGTGATACACATACAATTATACATACACATTCACGTGCAAAATTAAGAACAGGTCTTTAGATATCGTGGGTTCACGATCATCCAACGGAAGACACGCTCCACTCTAAACCATGGGCTAAGCTGCAAAACTGAGGCGTTGTTGCCATTATCCAAATGGGCTGAGTACGAACCAATTCGTTCTTGGATACTTAATTAAGATTTGATTACATATTTCTTTTAGGAATTCTTGTTATCCCCCGAGTATAAAATAATTGTTTCAGTAAATATGGCTTGGAATAGTTTTTTCTAAGAAATAGTTCAGTGCTGGAAAGAGAATAATTTTCAAATTAAGTTTGTATTCCAGCCGACTGCCACACCCCTTCAAGTTTGCGTATGATCAGTGTTGGAAAATCTGTCTTGTTTACCCGAAGAAAGAATTCGTGCAAAATAAAAACATCAAGAGGAATAGCAAATTTCTTTCTCCAACCTTTCTCAGGCAAAAATTACTCATTCTTTGCGATAACTTACATTCTTAAGACTAGTGTTCCTTAAAAATTGACTAGCTAAGTTAACAATTTGAGTGCTATGGACATAATAGTATGTTCTCTCATTTTTCTGAAATGAACCGTGGACGTACTAGGATGTCCATGGAATAAAATTATCAAACGGCAGATGTACATAATGGAATGGCTGCAGTCTTTCTGGTAGACATGCGTATGACCTCAAAGTGCCAAAATAAATTTTAATAATTTATTAAAGTCCATTAAACTAGATTAAAGAATGCCTTCTTTCACAATTCAGGTAGTGTATAAACTACTGTTTTTTTGTTTGAGAGGACCTTTAATTTAGAGCCTTGCACGCAGAGTGTAGGTGTAGAAGATAGCAAGGATGGTATTGTGTTAAAAATAAAAACATTTTCAAGGATAACATTTTCTATTTTTTAAATCACTGTTTTGAAATTAATTTAATGAATTGAAATTTACAAGTAAAGCACTAATCTCGATAGTTCATTAAATTTATCTGGTACCTCGAAAGGATACGTTCACCTAACAGTGGTAAAAGTCTTATATTGAAATCTTTATCTAAACTTAGTTACCTATAATGTAACGATAACTTACATTAGATCTTATATATATTTTCAACAAATTAATTTTTTTCCCAACAAGGATAATTCATCGGCATCGGCTATCTTTCACAAATATTCCACTCTACGTATTTTAGTTTGCATTTCAAAGCATATATATATTTATGGCAAAACCAAATTATAGAGGTGATCACCTACGACATTTATGTTATTTAACTTCGCATACCAATTCACACAGTATTTTTTTAAGCTCTGCCATCTAACGACCAACATAAGCATGAAAAATTCCAACAAATTTTGCTGTGTACAAAATGCTGTAGCAGCAGTAAAATATTACACTTGTTAGTGTGTCATACTAGTATTTGGCGAGTTAATACTAAACTATGAAGTCCTCGTCGTCAACGTATTTATTGATTTTTTAAAATCTTCTTTAGGGCTAAAAAAATATAGATAACATAAAACGATAACATCACAGAACCCACACTCAACTCCAGCAAAACAAAAAAATATACTTGCATATTCTGCATACATGACTACATTCAAAAGCTGGTTCTGGTTCCGTTGATTATATTGAATATAAAAACACTATATTGACTCAGGAATACTGCACATTGCTGAAGTATCTGAGATTTTGTAATTATATTAAATATTTTTATAAATTAAGATTATTGATACTAATTAAATCTTAAATTTTGTAAGAATATGGGGATAAATGTAACTTATTAAATATAAAAGGCAAATATATTGGTGGAAATAAAGCTAGAGTAGAGGAAAAAGTCATGTTCATTATTATAGTCTCCCGCTGAACTCATCCGCCAACCGTGGACTTCATTTTTGACTCCGAGTAGTCACCAACCCCAGGGAGAATATACTTCCGCCTGTTTTCGCTCCCTTCCTCCGCTTGTCTTTCGAATGCATCAATCCGTTCCCTCATTCACTCATCCCTGTTGCATGTGGCCTCTCCCTCCAGGCCTTCCTATTGCAGCCGTGAAGCCTTCTTCCTCCCCCATCTCCCGTGACCTCCCTCTTTGGTCGCAGCGGGCGCCGGCTGGCTCAAGGGAAAAAAATATATTCTGCAGCTCCCGTCCTACGTGGTCTAGTACTCAACGTGGCGGTCCTCTTGTGAAAATATTCACGGTTGAATAATTAAAAAGAGCGGCCGCTCGTATCTCAGCGAGGAAACAGGGTGTGCTGTCCTGGAATTCATCTCTGGTCCAGTGCTTGAGAGTTATTTTCATTGGGGAAGGGGGCTGAAGCACCTTTCTTGGTCCCGAAACTACGGCTCGGATGAGCTTATAATATTGGGCCACCACGTTGCATGTTCCGTCGAACTGCATGCTCTTTGACCGATTCCTTTCTTGCTGATTCTCAAGGTCCTTCCTGTGTGTTGTCTAAAATGGCATTCACCGCGCTCATCAGTGGAATGAAACAAGGCGGGAGGCATTTACAAAACTGAGCACAAATCAAGGCCATATTCATTTATGAGATGCCAACTTCATATAATTACTCATTAAGGGAACAGAAAAAGGCACTATATTATTAAATTTTATACTCCAATTGTAGAAAACTGAAGTATATGAATGCACAGGTGTTACATTTGAACAAATTTTCTCATTCATATACGATACTTTAAGCAAAAATTATGGGTAATATATTAACCGAATTGCATTAAGCTCTGTATGTAATTCATTTACTGAGATAAACAGGACAATTAGGTAACAATTTTTGCAAGACGGTTCGGCAGCTATCCACATGATGTTTATGGGAAAAATAAGGACCATTGCATTTGCCTTAATTGTATGAGAATATGAAATATTGAGATCAAAGTATTTTTAATTCATTAGGTACAGAAGCAGAAAAAATATTTGCAATATAGAGCCTAACAAAAACGGTCAAATATCTATTGGAAAGACATAAGAAGCGATGAAATATAAGCTAAGACAATGAATTTACAAGGTGCAAACATGATAAATCAATCACATTTACATAAGTAGTACTTCAGTTTTTGACTATTAAAAGCATAAAAATAAGAGACTTATGAGTAAAAGAATGTTTGCCACTTTAATTTTTTTTTAGAGTACAATCAAGAGTTTTACACTGTCATACAAAGGCAAGCCATAAAAGATTATTGAAGTATATTAGCGGAACCATAGTTTTGAATTTAAAGTGTTTTCAAACACAAAGCATGCATATGCTGGAATAATGCATATTCATAGATACGCAATTGCATTAAAAAAAGAAATACCTTGACGAAATATGACCTAACTTGGGTGAGAGATCAAGAGTAAAACTTCGAACCTTTCTCCTATTAATTGATCGGAAACATGTTTTGGATCTACAAAGACTTAAACTTGGGCGGGAGATTTGTATTGGTAATTATTAACAGTTATAAAGCATAATATTTTGATAAAATTATTCCAGCTGAGCATTTAGTTCTATACCACTGCACTGGTGGATATTCAATCATTTTTCATGAATAATGTTTTAATCCCGAGAGCTAAATTGTGAGAGGAAGATATCAATGGACGTGGTATAAAAATCGAAATCACACCTTATTCTCGTAAATTTTATGTGTTCTCTGCAATGAAAACACATATATCACACCGTAACAACATTTTTCACACGTGACATATATTATCATTTTGAAGATATGCTTGACAAGTATACAAATGCCTATCCGTAGTTTAGCATCCGGCTTTAGCACCGGCTTGTTATAATCAATGAAAATTGTGAATCGACAATTGATATGCCAGCCAGCCTCTGCCAATCTCCCTAAAATAGTGCCCGACGATACCAGTTTTGATCCCTCAAACCAAGTGCCCGGCGATACCAATGGAGTATCCCTCAAACGACAACACCCTTCCTTCTCATTACTCATCACGGTATAGAATGCCTCTCATCAACCCGTCAGATGATATCAGGGCAACAAAATTTCATTTTCAAACAATAAATGGCATATTAAATCTGTAGACGTGAGTACCTACTGTTTGATGAAGATAATGAGTCGTCCCGTACTTAACTGCTTTTTTTTTTGAAAGAGCTACAGATATTTCTTGATACTCTTAAGACTATGACTTGGTGGGAGTCTAAATGTACATAAATAGCTACATACTACCCTGCGTGTCGCCGCATGGTTGTGAGGTACGGGGTGTTAGGACAACAGACGTTTAAAGTTACAATAAATAGCGTTGTGGGAGGTGATATTGAGACGTGTATTATGTGAGTATTTAAGAGGAGCTTAGTTTTTAATGTAGTCACTTATTATGAGTGGATAGAACTAATTTTCATACCTATCTTCTTGGCAATATTCTTCTCTTATTTCATTGTTTATATCAGACCTAGAGTAGTGTGCACCGTCAAATAAATATTAACACTTTTGCTATAAACTAAACCTGTTCTAAATTTATTAAGAAAACTCAGCCTAGCATATAACCAAGTTCTAGGGGCTCCAAGTTTAATTCCTCTAAGCGCTGTGAATCACTACATGTTCACTCTAATCAGTTTTAATAAAGCGCACAGATTTTCCTTGTATTTCGTTCATTTTTTTGTTTAAATACTTCTGCCCAGAGTCCCAAATTCTCGCGTCGTACTCGAGGTGTTACCTAATCAGGGCGAAGTAGCATCTATCTTTTACTTTCTTATCTGAAGATCTTCATGATATTTGCTAGAAAAATCCTTGTATATTAATGCTGCGCCGCATACGTTTTGAATCTGTGTTCCTCACGACGTCTGAAGTCGGTAATTCCAAGGCATTTGTCTTTATCTAGAGAATTTACGTTTACTCCATCCATAATTATGGTGTTGGCATGATGACTTCCACAAGAAGTATACAATGGTACATTAAAGATTTAGTTACAGACCCCATTCCTGACGCTACGAATGAACATTGCTTTTGTCTCATGATAGAGTTTCTAAGCCCGCGTCTCCATTAATTTCGCGGTAGATAATTTCATTGTCTGCAAACAATTTAACTTTTTTGCTTACCCAAGAACATAGGTCATTTTTATAAACAATGAATAAAAGGGGCAATCATTCTTTTTTTTTATACCAGCAGCGACTCTAACCATATTAGAGCAGACGCCATCATAAACTACTTTCGTTTAAAACCACTGTGATAGTTCTGTATCAAATTAGACTTTAAGGGAGTAGGGAAGTGATGACAGATTGAGTATTGCTATATTCGAATCAGTAATTATCGAATCATGTTATTAATCTCCTTTTACCACATGCTCCAAATATATCACATTGGATGATAATATTTGAGAGCAGATAATGACTCTGCAATCAATGTTTGTGTAAAATTTTGCTTTCAAGGAAGTATTTAATCATTGTCACAATACAAAAGCTGTTGGTTATCTAGTTTTCTCGTTTGTTTTACACTATTATGCGAATAATTCAAAAAATTAAATTTAACACTAAAAATAGCATAATTCCAATAAATGGTGGAACTTAGAAATTTACTTAAACCGAATTACTAATTTGTGAAATGTCATTAAAAACACCCCTACTAAGATCACAGGTGTAAGCTTAAAATATGTGCTTTAATTACCACATACACATCAATAATTTTCCAGCAGAAGTCGTATCATTTCGTTTTCTAGGCTACATATGAACTAAATTCACTTCAGATCTGAAGATTATAGCTGCAATACTATCGAAACTGTCTTCGACGACAGTGGTAATATGCGAAGGACAGCCCAAGAAGCCTTCATTGCCGCCAATACGTTGCAGACATTTGAAGCAAAAGTATGTGATTTGCCTTCACTCCCATCACTATTCTGGGAAGGATACTCTCACGCCGCATGACAATGGTTTGTTCTGAATTATGATTTAATATATAACTGCAATATAGAGCCTCTACCACCACCACCTAAACATGAAATACTAATTAATTTATACGGGTAGTACACTTGTTAAAAATATGGTAAAATTTGATCTTAACTGTAACTGCCCCAAAGTTTTCTTCAAAAGGTTTTTGGTATCATATAGCAATATGTATTATAAATGACTCTGAAAATGGCAAATGATACCACCAAATGCCGTGCTCAAGTCTAATAATCAAACTTGAAAATTAAGTAGGAAGTAATTGTAATAAATGTGATCATTATATATGAATGAATGCCAATAAATCTGTAAAATAGCCAATTATTCCGTAAGAATACGCCACCGTACGATATGCGATCATCCGATACATATCGCATTGGGGAGCAGTGGGGAAGAGGGAAGGGGGGTAGAAAAAGGGAGTGGCCTGGATAAGGTGGGGAAGGGGTAGCGCTCGTCCCGGGACTTCCAATTTCACGGTCCGGTGCTCTTCGCGCGGGGATATGACATACGCGGCTCAGTCACACGGCGCGGCGGCGGCTGGGAGCGAGGTGCATTATGGTCCACATCTCTCCCCCTTACCACGACCAAATACCTTCCTCCCCCCTCTTCAATTTTCCCCTACACCCCTCAAACCATCCCTCCCGGAGCCCAGAGAGGAAATTATTCCGCGAAGGACATTCTGCTGTCGAATAACGATTCGCGCAACACGGTGAGAAAAAAAAATCATCGCAGCATCTACCTCCGCTGCCGCTGCATTACCACAGGCGTATCTTTTACATTCACCGCCAAAAATACGCCATGCGGATGTGATGCGGAAGATGCACCAGCCTATCTATCTCATCCGCTCATCCACTATTTTAGCGGAACACCTGAGTGGTGTTAATCAAGGGATGTAAACGGCAGTCCAAATACCATGTTTTCATCTGTAACTTTTCTTTTTATAGCGGTAGAGTACAAACAGATACTTTCCAGGTGTGCAGTGGCTGCGTTAGGTTATGACGTGTTAAGTTTACACGGTAGGCCTGTTAAAGGTATATCCGTGGTGACGGAAAAATAACGAAAGCCTGTTCTGCACTAAGCAGGAGCTTCTGGGAATTATCTTGCCCTTTTGGTGCAATTAAGGTGATATGTATCCGGCACACAATAGTAATTTACAATGCGTGTAATTTTCGTTTTTTTATCAACCAGTTATTGTTGGTCGAGATATGTCACGTTGCAAAAAAATGTGGAGCTTAGATTGATGCTTATATTCCTTAAATGGGGTAAATATTGTAAGAAATATTTTTTGAGATTGGCAAAACTAACAATCATTTAATTCAATGGGGAAAATGTATTTTATTTTAAAACAATAATGTATTTTATTTCAATCGAAAAGCGTGCCAAACCAAAGAGTGCACACAATATCTTACTAATACATAAAAATCTACTGGTGTCTGTCTGTCACTCAATCACTCATAAATCACGGAATGGATTGAAACAAAATTTGACAAGAAGATACGTGATATATCTGGTTCACACATAAACTATAGAACAAGGGTCTTGGGTCCCTATAAGGCCCTCAAGTGGGCCCTTTCACCGCCAAAAATTGGCCATGGAAGATAATTCTTGCCTGTATTAGAAACACGTAAAATATACCTATACTAAATGTACAACAATCATGGGGTCGCAAGTCACGTTGGGGCCCCAGGAGGCCCAAATTTCCAAAAGAATGGTTTCTTAAAAGCCCCATAAGAATTGAACGAGTGAACCGTTTTTTGTGAAATTATTACACATGGGATCAGTGAAGCTTTTTAAAGGAAATTGATCTATAAGGAAGGCCCCTGGGCCCCAAAGGCAGCGGATTGGACCGTCTGGTGTCTTATGTGTCTGAAAAACTAAAGTCGAAACATTTTGGTTCAAGTCCAGAGGTTTCTTTTTCTGCATATTTTGATTAGTTCTACTAAAGATAGAAGGCTATAGTTTTCGCCATAAGATGGATAAATTAGAGCAGTTTCTTATTTTTTCATTCAAATTTTTAATACGAATAAAATTTCCCTAGAAAGCGTGTTTTTAATGTCAAAATCATGAATTTTACTTTTGTCAACAATAGGATAGTTCCTTGATAACCGTGGAATTAGCATTTGCTTTAGAAGGTAAATGGGACCTTTACAATGGCGGCTGGGTTTTATATCTAGAGATAGGTATTACAGTGGAAATCTAGGCCGTATATTGAAATGTTGCTGATTACAATATTTAACGGGATATTTTTGAGTAAAATTGGCAAAATTCATTTCAAGTGAACTAATTTAAGTCGGACCCATGTCAAACAGGAGGATGCCATGATGTTATATTATTGCGGAAAGCCTCTGGAATTCAAATGGCCTGTAGTTCAATTTCTATATATATATGCAAAGAATGTTGAAACTTGGTAAGCATAATATAAAGCGGTTTTCATCTGCTGAAATTAAAAGTAATACTTAAATTATAGCTGATTTTTCTGGAGAAATAATACACCTCATAAGTGACTCGAATCTACAACCTATTATCCCTGTCAATGGGTACCTTTGCTAGTATGGAATGTAAATTTAGGCTCGGTGTATTTGCTGGGATGGCTTTGGTTGCATACTTATCTATGGCTTCTTTTGGTTATGTCTTGACTCGTTTGACAATAGCATTCCTTTGTACCTTTAATAATTTATTCTGGAAGCGTAAAGTACCATTTCATGTGTGCAATTATGGCAAGTAATGACATCTGGTGAGCATAGCAAGCAGTTCGGGAGAATATTTAGGTATTATACTTTCATGTGTACGGATCCTAGTTAATATTAACCAAAGAAAATCTTTTGAAATAGCTAGAAATTCTAATTATCAACGTATTGTTTAAGCTCACAAAAGTAAATAATTTACCATTCATGATATATTTAAAATTAAAAGTTAAATACAGGCTTCGGCATTATGATTTCCTTTTATCAAAACGCAATAAAACCCATTTTATAAATGAGAATTTTTTATTTTTTTATGATTCGTGGGTACATATCTAAATTTTAGCGTAACACAGTTTTGAAAATCATATCGGGTAGGTGAGAGATTGTCCATACACTGAATAAGACGATTTCTGGCGTTTGTCATGAACCTTACCGGCATATCAGCGGGTAGGTTGGCAGTTTCTGCCCGTATGTTGGCCTTCAGGTCTTGAACAGTTTTTGTAGGGATGACATACACACGGGGTTACAAAAAATCCCAAAATTAGGGTTTTTATTCAGTGTATGGACAATTGCGTCATCTACTTTATATGATTTTCAAAACTGTTACGCAAAATTTTGATGTACCTACAACACCATAAAACAATTTCTCATTGATAAAATGGGTTTTATTGTGTTTTGAAAAAAGTAAGTTATAATGTCGCACCCTGTATGACCATGGTAACCGAAATATCATCAATCGGTTACCATTTTTGTATCGGGATACATCTTTCACAATTGAAAAATCTGGAGTAAACTTTTGTTATAAATAAAATAAATTCAAGCCTCTCCCGTTTTATTTACTGGCACCGGAATGTTTTAGATGATATATAAAATTGATGCTCATTTCTTGGTTGGAATTATCATTTTTAGAATTATCCAAAATTTATGGTAAGTATTACATTTTTGTGGCCACTTTTCACTGATACGGCAAACCAGGGCGGGTGAGCGCCACTTTATCAGCCAATCGTGAATGAGATGTAACAAAATGACATATAACCTAAGAGTCAAATTCCAGAATGAAACATGGCTTTAAATGTATTGATTATATTTAAATGCAAGCGTTATTATTAAATATTCATTAAAATACAAGGGAATACCAACCGTGTCCCTTCCGTTTTTTTCCGACACGCTTCAAAATAATTTCCCCATAATCCCTTTAATTGATGTTTCGGAGTAAAAGACAATATTTAATGTCAAAGTGCTCCGAAACTGGCGATAAAAGTTGCCCTATGTGTAAGTTTTGTGCTTTCCGCTCATATCTCAACGGCCACATATTTTAAAGTATGTGATGGATCACTTTTTAATGAGATGACAATCTCCGTAAAATATTAGTACGTAGAAATGCGTTTGTTTTTGCAATATTGCAGTTATCTATTCGACCAACAAATACTAGCGGAACTAGAGCACAACGGAGCAAAATAGAAGCAATCATTAAGTAACATATGTTTCCGATGGGCCAACAAAATCTCTCAATTCGAAAAAACAAGTTTTGTTACACAATTGACGCATAACCTATATATGATAACATTCTCGAATAGTCACGTAATACCAACGTTTAGTTCTACACAATGAACTAAACATTGTATATTTATATTTTGAGGAGCAAAATTACTCAAATTAGCAAAAATGACGTCTGTAATGGAAGTGTTACCAAATAAGAAGAATAATCAATAAAATGCATTTATTCAAGATGTTATGTCTTCAAATAAAATCTTCTGTCTTCGAATGTTCTGTCTTCAAATGTTCTGAATGTCTTCGAAAAAATGTTGTCTTCAAATAAAAATTAAAAATTGAAAGTTATCACATCATGCAATGGAATATCAGCATGACTATGCGAAATGACATTCTGTTTTTGATGCTCAATCCGTAGGACATAAATAAAAGATAGAACTCAATTGGAATTATGTACAAGAAGACTGACAGATTAAAATGACGATAAATCCAAGAATGAGTACTCCAAACCTGAATAAATTAATATTCTGGATCATATCGATTTCAATCCTCAAATCAATAGCGTAGGCAGCGTGAAATGCAGGCAGTGATGCAAAGAAATTCACAGGGTCGTCGCGGAGGCCATACGTACCAAACGCAACCATATAGGGAAGCAGAAGGAAATGGCTTAGTGAATATATGTTTGAGTCATTCAGGCGAGTAATTGAGCTGGAGCCTTTGGAGTTGACAAATTATCCTCAATTTTAATTAACAATTTTCCTGCACCGACTCACCGATTTCATCAGAAAATACGATGGGTATGGAGCTAAAATACGTCACGGCAATAGATAATGAGACGAAGTATTCTACTCTGATATGATTATCCTTTAAAACAGCTCACATGATGTATATTCGCACAATTAGTAATATTTTTATCAATCAAATTTTCTTACTTTGTAACTTGATTAATACCCCGATCAAGTAAAAGAAAATTCTTTAGCATAAAACAGTGGTTTCTCTGGCTATAAATTCTCTTGCTACGAGTGTTTATACATGCAGCTATTAAAATGCAACATGTGCAAAAAGCTTGATGTAGACCGCAGTTTTTACTGCTAATATCAACGAAAGAGAATTCAAATTATTAAAAGAGTCAATAAAACCATATGATTTCCCATAACTTCGACGAAAATGGCTGCGCAGTCGCTTGAAATGTAAATAAGATAGCCTTAAATCTTGTGAGGCATGTATAAGTAAAGCATGTCGTAGGATTTGTTGCTTTGAATTTATATTATAAAGCATAGTTGCCTTGATTCGGAAAAGATGGGGAGCTGAAGATTACATAGTACAGCAAAGAAATACCTAGAAACAAGCATAGAGTCACTATATATTTATTCTGTCAGAATATCTAGCAGCTTAGGGAGAAAGCAAGGAAAGGAATACTAAAAATGGTATTTTTCTCATATTCAAAGGACTTAGCTCGGATATCTTTGCCAGTTTAGACAACTAAAGGGGGTAACTCTTATGTTTGGAGAACTCATGATACATCAGTAGGTGTTGCCGTCACGGAAGTACAGTTTATTTTGATGGAAACGATCACATACAACTACATGACCCCTGAGTACTAAAACTGAAAATGTGTGTGAGTGACAATGGATAAATGTCCTCTTTAGAAGTATCTAGCGCTATTAATTATTTTCAGAGATAATTAATGGAAAGAATAATTTTAGAGGCTACTTTGATTAAGTTCACCCTCGGGCAAAAAAAATACAAAAATTTCTAACGTAAGGCTGGAATGCGGGATTTTTTGTACCTGTATTACGGTGTTTAAATGGTTTCATGCTCAGTTTTAATTTAGCTTTCCTGAAAAGAGGCTTTAAATATGTACACATAAACGATCTAATTATAGTGAATGATAATAAGACTTTAAGTACACAAAGATAAAATAATTAAGCTCTCTGTTGGGCAGCATAAATCAGATTTCATGAGGTCGAATTGATTGAAGTAGTCAGGTGTTCACAGATATAAATCATCTCATCAAAAATTAACCAGATAAGTAGCACAACAGTAATATTTACATTATACATGAAAAATATAATTTTTGTTTGGGAATTCTCCTTGATGCATTGATTTCAATGGATTATAAAATATTCAAAATGGAATATTAAACAAATTCTTGTCTTGCGTAAGATCAAAGCGAGCAGATAAAGACAGTTGAGAAGAGAAACGTGGGTGGGGAGGCGAGGAAAGATCTGCGGCATGCGGCAGAGGAGCATAGGCCGGAGCGCCGCAGTGGGTGGGGATGAAACGAGAACACGGCCTAAGCACGCAGATGAGAAGGAGACGCAGCGAGTACTATTGAGTTCCTCAGCCCCTTTACCTAAGAAACCAATTTGGCATTCCAAGCATAACTCGATGGGGCCTTAATGTGTTCGCAAGTTTCTCCAAGATGTCTCCTTTGTCCCCGCCAAATGTCTCCCAACACATCTCCCTTGAACAACATTCCCGAGCCTGAAAAGCGTGCTCCAGAGCAGCAACGCATACAGATACGCAATTTCAAAAGAATAACGTCCCCTTTCGCTAGCATTTTCTTAACGTCAAAGGCTCATTCAAGCAAATTGCATCCCTAAGTCGTTTTTTGCTGTGAAAATTACGAGTAGGTTGGGATGGAGGATTCCTACCACCGGAGAACAAGTTTTTTGTTAACACTTTTTTTGTGACTCGATATGCTATAGAAGAAACTGAACTGGCCAGGAGCTATATTAAAAAAAAATAAAAAGACTGTAAAGACAATTTTAAATTTAAAATGGTCACGCTGAAATAGATGACATCATAAAACAGATAAAGGTCCCCAAGGATGGATATAAATACTCGTCACCGATAGGGTATTTAATAATTATTGATATTAGAGAAGCTATGAATAAAGATATTTGAGGAACTTGAAAATGGCTTTACTTTAAATTATTTAGTTCGCTCTTAGGATTAAAAAAATAGGAAATGGAATTCATAAAGTCATACAAAAGTTATTATACATGTATTTTCATTTGTAAAATATTGAAGTGAAGAAGAAGAATAAATGCATTACCACACTGGTTGATGCAGAAATCCATGGTATAATTTCTTTTGGGTACGTAATCTGAGCAGGTATGAGACTCTCTTTCACTCAGCCTTCATCCAAAGACTTACGTTAAAAGAACGTCATAATGACCATCGGTATAGACACCCTCCAGTATTTTCCGTATCTTGAGACTTAATAACAAAGTGGTGTCGTGAGAGAAAATAACATCTTTTATAGATCTTGGTATCGTGGTAACAATTATTACCCGTCCAAAGATCAACTTGTGTAATTTTTGTAAACCTATGTATAATACATTTTTTCGTACTATTAGGTTCTTATTAGAAAAAAATAGTAACATAGGAAGAGGTTGCAATGTAGCTTGCATGTAGCGAAAGTAATTAGCAACTACGTGACAACGCCGTGTTTTGCCATGAAAATTACGAGTAGGTTGGGATGGAGGATTCCTACTACCGGCGAACAAGTAATTTGTAAAAAACACTTTTTTGTGACTCGATATGCTATAGAAGAAACGGAACTGGCCAGGAGCTATACTTATAAAAAAATTAGAAAGAGTGTAAAGACAATTTTAAGGTTTAAAATGGTCACGCTGAAATAGATGACGTCATAAAACAGATAAAGATCCCCAAGGATGGATGTAAAATACTCGTCACCGATTGGGTGTTTAATAATTATTGATATTAGAGAAGCTTTGCATAAAAATAATAAGAACAAGAAACTAAACTGGCTGATGGTACCAGCTGATGTTTATTTTCTCTCAAGCAGAGCAATTTATAAAACCTTAAGCTAGACTTAAAATAAATTTTACGACATAAATTCTCAATAACTGGAAGTCATTTTTCTAGTTTTGCAATTTCTTACATTAATTGACCATGGAATATTTATATTACAGTTGTTGAAAAAATATGTGATCTCTATAAAATTGACCGACTACAAACGAAATCATTTACCTATATCGTGCTGAAGTATATTTCCTAATTTCAAAAACTTAAGAGGAAGCAGGTGAAATCAAAATAATGAACAAATTACCACATAAAATATTGCTTAAAATATTAAATAATTAAGTTATTTAATATTCATGCGCTAATTACACGAAGATGTTCCAATAATAAGATTACTGTAAAAACAGCTTTACAGTTCAAGTGGGATAAACCATGCGTACCATAGAATGAAATAGGTGCCCTGAGAGTTTCAAAATTTTAATTATGTTTACCAAAATTATTTTTGAATTATTATTCGGCAATGCTTTAAATTTTTAATTATTGCTAGGATGAAGTGATTTTACCGAAGGGACATGAAAAAATTCTGTACGGTCTACTAGTCACAGATATTTATTCTAACATCTGTAAACGTCAAAAGTTGAAATTTAAAACATGAAATCTTGTAGGTATAACATTGGAAATATATATTATTCGAATTGTTACATGTCAAATATAAAAATATATTACGAGTGTAAGAGCTTAGAAATACTGTACTACACAGAACTAGCCCGGGAAACATAATTACACTGAAAAGACTTACAAAGAGAGATTTTGATTATGTCTTTACAGATTTTATCAGTATTTTCATTTACCTGGATGAATCTTAGGTAGGGAAATTTTAGTTTCAGCAATGCAAATAAAAGATTGACCATCAAGAATTCGGGCATACGCCTAAGACTATATATCAGGTCATTTCTTGTTCAAATATCCGTCTCACTCTTTTGCTCTTGCTTGTTTCGGCTATCCAGATAGCATTCTCTTTAATGCATCCTATACAGTGAAAGAGTTATGTAGCATCATCTCCCTTTCAATGTAAATAGGGTTTAGTGTCAGAATCCTTGAATATTTTAGGCGTTGAGATGATTGTTGGATATGAATTTCCCGAAGATGAGGAAAAACAAACAAAAGATAGGGCATTTTCCATCATCCTGTTCTCTTTCAGTGTAGCTATTATACCCTACTCCAAAATAAACTTATTTTATCTATTCATCTTAGTAGAGTAAAATTATTCCAATACACTGCGACTGAATCTAAGGTAAGTGAAAGTGAATGAACTAGATATTTTCAGGATTGTTTCCGGAATAAATCCATTCAATACTGAAACTATATAGGATACAGGGTATTTAAGAGAACTAACCATACAATAATAATAATGACTCAAGCATAAATCATATCTCATGCATGATCATTTGAAGATCCCTCATCGGAGTTTCCGTTAATTTTAAGATATTATACGAATTACTTTGAACGACACTCCGAAAACCAGGGTGAAGATGATACACCAACCTTGTGAGGTACAGATGGTACAAAATTCTCCTTTTTTCTTAGCTTACAGTGGTTGAGTAGATAAAATTGTAAAGTGAAAAATTAGTTGAATAATTTAGTTTCCTCAATAAAAAAACAATGAATCAATTAGTTTAAAATTTTACTAAAACCACAGAGTTTAAAAACACAAGTTATAAACACAACCCAGGTTTCGGCACTAAGCACCTCTTCAGATCTGACTAAATTTAAACTAATTTACCCATTGTTTTATATATTAAAATTGATTACCACAAAGTCACCAAAGACAACATTTTATTTATTCCTCAATAAAAGTTCCATTAAAGAAAAGGTGAGAGCTGGAAAAAAAACATCAAAAACTGTCTCGGCTTCACGCAAGTTAAGAGTTCATTCTGTAGACGTGTCCTTATTGTAATATGTAAACCAAAAATGAGGAATATCCTTTTCAAAATGAGGAGATATCTTTGTCTTCGGCCGAAAAGCCTGATATGGTGAGACATTTAAGGTAGTTTGAGCGAAATATCATTTAACATAGAAATCAATTTGGTCTCATTTTAAAGAAAAGTATATCACCCTTTTAATGACACCAAAAATTAAACCCCTTACCAAATTACTTCCGCAGTTATTTTCCAAAAAATACCATCCCTTTTACATGGGAAATGATACGTGTATGCACTTCAGAGAGACATTATTTACAAAATGAGGAATTTCTAACACTTAGATGTCGTAACTGGGCAAGGGTCTAGCCTCATTGAAACACCAGTTCCCATAAAATCACTGAAGTTAAGCAATGTTGGGCCCGGACGAGGATTGGATGGGTGACTATTCATACCTTCACCGTGGTGCTCTTGTCCCCTGTCTGCATGTGGCAGGCAGCTTAAAAATGAGGTAGGCACAATGGACTACTCAAGGTCTAGGTGCCAGAGCTCCTGTCGAAGGCTCCCCCAACTACCCATCTAACAATCTAGATATCGTAAAAAATAACAGCGTGTAGTTTTTATGTTTTCTCTATTATTTTTGAAAATTAATCATATTGTCACCCCTATAAGTTCTTGGGTATCACAAAAAACCTTCCGTTTCGGAGTTTCAAACGCACCGCGCGAAAAAAATGAATGAAATTGAAGACTTATGTTAATATTTTCATTTAATGACTTACCATTTCTGTCATATAAAGCTATATAATTGCACCATTCATAATGCAATATTAAATTGATTTATCCTACAGTTGTTGAAATTAAAACGTATAATTTGAATATGTTCTCTATTATGACTAGGGACCTATCTCGCTCGGACTACCTTAAGCACAGATTCTCACCAGCAAGATCACCTACTGTAACAACGCATGAAATTCTTCGAGGGAGGGAAAAAAATAACTTTGGCCACAGGTGAAGATTGGAGAAAGGGAGAGTGTACGTGTTTCGCCGGGTGATAGGACTGAAGGTACTGTCGCAGCGGTGGTTCTCGGGAGTAGGGGAGCGAGAGGGTGGAGCAGAAGGGTGGGGTAAAAAAACAAAGACGAACGGGAGAGGAAACAGAAGGAGTGGCAGTGGAGCGGAGCCGGAGAGGAGGTAGATGATTGAGAGGCGAGCAGGGGATGAAAGGTCCAGGGAAAGACGCCGTCACGTGAAATCCGACCAGAAAAATGGCCAGGGCGGAGCACCGCCCACGCTTCTAGAATATGGCCTTCATAAAGGGAAACGGCGCACTAAAGCCTCGGCACTCTTCGGGGGCTTTACAGCAGCCGCGCACACATTCCGGAGACCAGTCAGCGTCCTCGGACGCTTCCCCCTTCCTCCCACTCGTTCCATTCCCTAAACATGGCCGAAAAAATACACAGACCTGGGTCATACAATTTAGCCACCAACCCCTCCAATGGGAACTTAAAAATACGAGTATACATATTTTTAGTAAAATTTTCTCTCCCTGAAGAGTTTTAAACCACCTCCTGCTTTCACCATCCGCCTCCCTGACTTAAGGGTTAGTACAAAAGTTTTTTCGATGATTTAAAATACTCCCATCCAGGGCTAATGGTTACTAAATCTTGGACACACCCCAAAAGAGATCTCTCGGTTAGAGATGTTTCTTTGATATCAGTTTACTAATATGGGAAATAACAGTTCACGTAATAACCATACTCGGATTTATTGAAATGTAATGCCAAAAATATCATAAAGATGAGCTGAAATACAACGAAATAAATGATCTCTGCCTTTTGAAATATTACGCAAGTTAATTACCTCTCATTACGTTTCCATCACTTAAGGTATACGCATCTTTACTTAACCATGTATTTCTAATCTTCCCATTCCTCCTCTCCTCTGAAGCCACCATGGATCAAAAGGTGCAAACTTTCTCCTCTATCTCATTTCTGATCCTGAAACCAATCTCCTTGGTTTCCTTAAAATGCGTAGTTTAAAGAAGATGTTTCAGACATGTTTCTGGGCACCTGTGTTTTTCATCACAACCATTCCTATTTCCCCAGTCACCCTTGAACTTACATAAAAGTAGTCGCTACTTTTTTATGATAAACAACTTTAATTACCTACTTGCTGGGACATTGTGTTTTTGAAAGATTTAATTCCCCATAAGATAATAATCAGTTCATACAACTTCAAATATAATGTTTGGTGCTATAAACTAATGCTTCCCTTAAAGACATTCTCCAAAAGCTCTTTTAGCAGGAAACATGAGTAAGTGATTTGGACTATAGAAGAGGAAATTGTCCTAGGAGATGAGACTTGAGCATCTTCATCACCAGTAAAGTTGATGATTTAAAACCAAACAGTTTTCTTGTTTCCTCAAGTCAAGGATTATTTGTAATTTTTCAACATATTTTTAACATTTGAAATATTTTAGGAACCTGAAGGAGAGGTCGTAGAGTATATGACTAACCTAATGACTCATTATGAACAAATATGGAATGTTTTATACCAAAGTTTCTTAAATGAATGGTAAAAATTTAAAGTGCGTGTAAAAATATTCAGATAAGATTCTGAGATAACATTTTTAACTGAATGGTTAGAGGAAATTTATAAAATGAAGCAGGATATATATCTGTTTCAAAAAGAACAGGTAAGTGATTCACAAGGAAAATAATGAACGAAGTAGTTTTTTTCAAACATCACCAAAAAACCAATGGATAATATAGCGTTGCTCTAGTTTATATTCCTTGTGATTCATATGATAGTTTTTTTATTTTTTTGAATACACCTTCTACATACGCTTTATTTTGAGGAAGATGATTCTCCTCTACTTAAACATAGCCCGAAGAGTATACACGGCTCCCTCATCTATTTTTCTACCCATCCATTAACTTCTACGCTCCGGAAAATGACGAAAAAGATTTTCGGAGCTGCTCCTTTAAGGTTGACTTGGCCTTGGGGCGCATATGTCTTCACTGCTAGCTGTGCGGTGGAGGCCTTCCTACTCCGTGATATCCAACCCAAATCTTCGTCTTATTCTCCTCTTCTCCCAAGGCTACATCTCAAAAGAGTCCGCTCACGTCCTCCGAGGGCCATAACACTGATGGCGATGGTCGGATGTGCCGATGCACTTCAAAAATTGGATGCGAGTGCACTCTGGCGGGAAAGCGGCGAAGCGTCCGTGAGGCGGGAACATAGGGCGTAGAAAGAGCGTAGGTGGTCGTGTAAGTCTGCTCCCCGGTGGAGAAAAGGACATTTAAGCGTGGAACAACTTCATTTCTGGAACAAATGCCATGGGTTCCCTTCTCTGTTTCTCGACTCACTGGTTAAGGAGTTAGTCTCTTCCGGTATGTCACTACATTTCTCCGTACTCGAGTCTACCTCTGGTTCTGATCTTCATTTTTTTCTTCATCAGCATCGAATAATTTTTCACCAATAAGATGAATAAGTACAAGGTCAGTTTCCCCTTCATTGCTTACTAGAAATAAATATTAAGAATCAAAGAGTTTTGCTGTAAACCGGTTTTGCTGACCACTGTGCCTTAGATGAAAAATTATTCGTTTACATTTAACAAGACCGTTGAATTTCTGCTACTTTCTCAATGAATGCTAGTTATTTTGCTCCGAGGAAGAATAAATATTTTTAATGTATCACGCTTTAACTTAGCTAAACATTAAATTCTAGTTTCAAATCTGCCGGAAAAAATCTTAACTCGACCAGATATTTCTAATTCTGGTAAAAGAGGTGAGTTTAACCTGAGACTAACTTAGTGAATAATCAATTCCGCAGTTTGCTGGTCGCTGCTTGCTTATGTCGATACTGTCGACTCTACTCTACTTTCCACTAATAAACTAGTCTCTCTTCTGAGGGCCAGTCTGTGAACGAATTCAATAACCTGATGAGACTGGACTGATATGAATTAACAAAGCACGCATTAGGTTTTAAATTAATCGAATTTAATTTCTCCTTGATAAACGGAGGGGGATCTTCAGTTCTCCGAAACCGTTTTGCGCCACGGTCATGCAATTTCTCTCTTTTTTCTTCTCTGCCCTGCGCTAGCCTTCATCTCACGCTCTTAATCCGAGTATTTATTTTTCAAAACTCACTAAATATATCCTCTCAGCCGATCTGATGGATAAATATGAAGTCACCCACAACTTTCCATATGCTACGCAACCTGCTAAAGCAAACTTCCGAGCCAATGTGTATTAGTCGTTCCTTTTACCTTACATGTACTGTATCGTTTTTGCAGCCAACAAAAACATTTATTCCAAAACTGAAAAGTAGTCACATATCTTTGGGACTTTTATCATTCATCCTCTTACTAGCATGGTCCCTATCTTTCCAGATCACAGGGAGATCTCTTGAAAAATCATTTAGTAACTCAAACCCTACCCACGATGTGTACTCTGAGATTTAGATTACATCTTCCACATCTAGGATCGTAAAACTTTTACTCCCGACATATATTTTTGCAGAAACGCTAAAAATCTGTACATTTTTGTATCGTTCCAAAATCTACCGTCACTCATTCATTTTCCATATCAGTCTAATAAATTAATGCTATTATCCTTATAAACTCGTATAAACGTATATTATTGGTATATATTCGTATTCTATCCAAGGAATTTCACAATTGGTTCCTTATTGAGGGTGAATCATAGGTACAGCGCACTCAGATTTGCAATATTTGTGTTAAATGGTCCACATCTGCCTTCCGATGGTGAAGGTGGTTTTTTAGTCGAATTATTGTTTTTTGCCATTAAGTCGGCGAATTTCTTCCTCGTCCCTTTCATTATTGTGCATTTCATATTAATACAAACATTACATCAGCTGGAGGCACTCTCTTACCGCAGTGACCATTCACCTTCTCAGTAAGTTCCATCCCTCAGCTGCATAAGTCGCATTTCTTTATTCTCTCCACTCTGAAACCCTGACTGTACCCTCTTGACCCCATACAGACAGCGGCTCTGTACATGCTCTGTCCGATTATAGCCCAATCGTGCCTTGTTTTCTAATACTCTGCCGCAGAAACCATCTTTTATTAAGCTCCCCGACATAAAAAGGTAAACGAAGTAGCTCCGTTCGTGAACACAATCCTCTCCGTGGATGTAACTCCATCGACGCGACCAAAATTTTCTAAATATTTGAGGAAAATCCATGAGTTAGAACTTCTGATTAAAAATGTTTCAGTTGGAAAAATTCAAGAGACAAAAATGAATGAACCAGAATAATTGATTTGTCAGAATATGAGAATTTAATCCACATACATTTTGTAGCATCCACCAAATAAAATGTATCATTTTGTGGATGAAAACCAAATGAAAGAAAAAATCATAACTTACAGAATACACCATTAACATTTTGACGAAATAAACCATAAAAGCTCAGAGTTAAAACAGATTTTTTGTTATAATTTATAACCTATATAATATAAAATGTAGCAATAAGTTACATCTCAGAGAAATGATTTAAGTACGTTTTTAATACTATTTTCTGATGTCATAGGCATTGTGTAAGAGTGTATTGAATAATTCATAAGTATCTATTACGAGATACCCATGGCATGCTGCAATACATTGAAAGATATAGGATATTTAATCTCTAAAGGAAGTTCAAAACGTTGAAAAATAATACAATGCATTAAAATAATGTAATGAAAAATGATTTAAATTTGCTACCATGATTGGTTGATTATTTCTAATAAATTTAGAAGATAGTATTTATTATTAGGCACAGACGCTGTCCAAGAATAGTTGCATTTTTAGTGAATAGTTATTTTTAGTGATTGGTTACTCAATGCTATATTAATCCATGCTCAATCCTAAGATTCATCAACTGCAGCCCTTTAACCTTCCCTATCTGATGATTACTCTCTTTAATTTTTAGTAGTTCTTACTATACGTTTTCCTTTCTACTTAGTCCATGAACTTATTCCAAAGTCTTCCACCGAGGACATATTTTTACTATCAACCTTATTTTTCACAGACCCATTGTGTCTGTGATCGTGTCCAATCCATCAGTTTCTTCTTTTCAGTACGGTGTTCCATATGGTCCTTTCTTCCTCTACCCCTCCATAAACTTCATCATTTCTGTTTTCCCGTCCATTTCATTTTAAACACCCTTCTCCAGCACCAATTTTTGAAATCTTTCATTCGGTCCTGGTCTGTTTTTCCAATGGTTCATGCTTTCAATCCATAAAATGCCACGCTCTACACGAATGTTTTCACATACTGTTTCCTTGTTTTTAGTCCTATTTTCTACAAACAAAGCTGTTATTTTTTAACCGTGAACGTTTTTTTAGCCTGGGCTATTCTTCGCTTCATGTCCGTTGTACTTCTTCCGTCCCACGTGATGGTCCTTCAGAGATAGGCGAAGGAATGTACTTGCTCTAATTTCTCTCCTCTCAGGGTGACTTCTGCATTTATATTTTCCCTTCCGCATACTAGGATTTTTGTATTCGTCTTATTTATTTTAATGTTGTGATTCTGGAGAACTTGGGCAATTGCGTTCAGTGACCTTAGAGGTTCATTGCAAACTATGCGCTGCATGCATATTTGTTCTTCGTAAATTTGAATTCCGTTCAGTCCAATTTCTTGTGCTTGTCATATTGCTTCCTCCAAGTATATGTTGGTCTGAGCAGGAGAGAGGCAGCATCCATGTATTACTCTGTTAATTTTAGCTTCTTATTATCATCCGTCTCTCGTTCGAATTGTGACGACTTGCTTCTTGTCTAGTTGGCAGATTATTCTTCTGTCTAAAATGAAAAGTTTTAGGCGTGATGTGGTGGAAGGATTCCATCATGAAGAATTAAAGTAATCCAAATTTTCACTTTTTTTCAAAATTTTAATTTAATTTAAATTGATTTTAATTTCCAAACTTTAATCGACCTAGGTTTCGATGTACTAGGCTTAATGATGATGTAGTACCTCGAAACCAAGGTCGATTAAAATTTATCGACGTGGAAAAGTGGAAATTTGCATTAGTTTCATTCTTTATGATATTATTCTGCCGTTGTAATCCATTCCAACTATTACCAACAGCTAGATCATCTTGCTCCATTTAACATCGCCAAAGTCTTTCTTCAGGCCCACGAATGCCACATACAGCGGCTTGCTCACGTGCAATGTTTATTCTGCCATAACAGGCAGAGTATGGCCTCGCAAGTTCCCCTTTTCTACCGGAATCAAGAATGGTTTTCTTAGAAGTTGTCTTTTACTTTCCCTTCCATCCTTCAGCCTATTATTCGCCTAGGTGTTTTGGATTAATGCATCACTTAACTCAAGTTTTTGTGACCCTCACATTTCTCAATATTCGTGTTCTTCGGTATTGCATTCCTTATCATTACATTCATTACATTCCTTACACAGTCATTTCTTTTCATAATTTGGTAAAAGTATTTTTTACACTGAATTTTCATAGGTATTGTGACTTATACCATGATACATAAAGTATAAGCCATAATCAGTCAGATATAATACCAAATGGAAAAAAATCAGTATCAATGATATGTCTAAAAAGTTTCCATTTAAGTTCCTCTACATATTTTCCAATTTGAAATTGAATGTATAAACTTGAGAAAAAGAGTCCATAACAAGGCAAAGTCGAAGGAAATTAGGGAACCCCCTAAAACTCTGAAGACGGGACACCTTCGAAGGAGATTGGAGTCACAAAGTATTTAACCAAAATGATTCGACAAATGCGAATACGGGAGTGAGGAAAGGCAAGCCGATGTACGGCAGCAGTGTCAGGATGTGGAAAGGGTACGGTAGAGTGGATAAAATGCTAACATTATGGAAGATGGGAGAAATTCGAGAAACGTAAAGCAGCATTGGATCGTTGAGATTAAAGTTTCAAAGAATATGACACAGGAGAAATCCTTAGAGGAAGTGGGGAGTAAAATGTGTGATATAAAGTCAGCAGAGCTGATAATTCAATATTGGACACAGTTTTATGAAAAACACCAGAATGCATAATGATGTGTAGATAATTCAACAAAAAAGAATTTAGAGGAAAGTGAACGCTTGCTTACGACATAAATGCAGACAAAAGTAAAATAAATTATTTGTCAAGTTTTAAATCTCTAAAATAATCTGCCACAAAAAACTACGAATGGAAATAGTTTTCACTTCATATTTCTACAATTATCACAAATAAAAGGATTTGGATTTTTTTGTTAATTTAACAAGCACATGAACTAAGAAGACATTCGAGCTTATAAGTTGCGTGGGGGGAGTCCAAAAATACTAAGTTCGCGAGGAAAAAATAATATATCATGGTGAGAGACAATTGGCAGAATGACGTGTGTGGAAATAGCAAAAATTAGAGAAAGAAGGTAAAAGAGAAATTCTCTGAAGATGACTGCAGGAAATTGCCACTTTGAAGGAAAAAGTAGAAAACATGGGGAAAATGACAATGAAGGAATTCATTTACTTAACCGAAGTAAGGACTGCTTTTGGAAGGCGAAACGGGGTAAGGAGACAAAGTAGAATATTCGCTATAGAACTGGGTAGAGAGGGCCAATAATGCTGCAAGGAAAAATGCCGACAAAACCCAAAGAAGGAAGAAAGAGCAGCATGAGTGGAGAAGAAAGCCAAGAGAGGTAGCCATTGGTAGTGGTGGTATGAGAAGGGCAATCGATTGGGGAGGGTAAGAGTAGTTAGTTGGAAAATTTGGGAATTCAGGTGGAAACCAGGACGCCCAGAATATTGAGCAAAGGAACCGGAAAGCTGCTGAAGGAATGAGAAAAAGGGTGGAGGGAGATCCAGCCGGAAAATGGTTGATTTTGGAAAGAAAAATCATTCTTGCCTACTGAAGCGAAGACTTCCTGATCTTATCCTTACTTCTCCCCGTTTCTTTCGGTAACCATTCCTACTAACACAATTTCCTTGCCAAATCCCCAACCTACCGCTTTCCAGAGTCGTTTAATGTGGCTTTCACTTCCAACTCTACCCAAGCACATTGTTGACAATGAACTCACCATATAGATACAGGTACGTTGGAACGTGAACTATACGACTGAAAAACCTCAATATTAAATGCGAATATTTGCAAAAATATGTGAAATCGCGAGCTCTATCATCAATTTATAAACTAAATTTGCCTTTTAATAAAGGTATTAAATATAAATCAAAGTTCAATATTTTTTAGTAAGCTATGATAACTTTCAAATTTTAACATTATTGAAAAGAAATTTCTAAAAATTAATTTATTGATGAATATTCGGAGAAAAGACAGTAATCCCTGAAAAAAGAGTAATAATTTTTCATCCATGGATTTTGTTCTACTCTTTGTTATTTATCTTTGCTTCTTTGGAAAATGACAAATAACGACCGAATAAATAAATATAGAATAGCAGAATTCTTCAAGAATCGTTTAGTTTCCAATACTTAAAATAACAGTACCAAGAAATTATTTCTTGCCGCTTTATCTCCATGTAGATGGCATGAAAAATAATCATGCAAAAATGGAATAATAATGCTATTACATCTTCTTCCTTCTTCTTCTTCTCTTCTAAAGGTTATCCTTGTTGTTGCAGCCACGACTTCCAACAATCTCTTTTTTCAGCCTTCCTCTTCATTTCATTGTACGAGGTGCACCCCATTTCCATCGTCAATACTTTTAGGTACGAAGTTCTCGGTCGTCCTCTCGGTCTTTTGTCTAGAATTTTTGTCATGCCATGCCATGTCAATGCCATAATATTCTGTATGAAGTTGTCGTGCCTAGGTAAGTGTCCGATGAGCTTTGCTTTTCTTGTTTTAATTGTTTCCAATATTTCTCTTTCTGTATGTACTTCATTTAGTACTTGCTCATTAGTTTTCCTGTCGGTTCACCTAGTTTTTGCAATCCTCCTCCAAAACTACATGTCTGCAGCTTCAAGTTTGGTCATTTTACTCTTCCTTAGTGTCCATATCTCGCATCCATATGTTAGCACACTCCATACAAAGCTTTTCAGAAATTTCTTCCTGGTCTCAATACTAATTCTGTTATTTACTATGAGACTCTTCTTTAATTAGCTATTAATTCTAAATTAGCTATTACTTCAGATGCAATAACTGTTAGGATAAGTAACTTTTTTTCATTTTTTATTATCATTCACGCATAAGAATGGCCAAGTTTAGGAAAGGAGGACGAGATTCATGCATTTAGTAAGTACCTGTAGTAAATGGAAAAATATTGGTTTCTATGTTTTGCTTCAATTCATACTTCTATAACTATATCATCCTCAGTTTTTTCTTCTTGGCTCAGTATCACAACAATAAAAAAATTTTACCATTAAGTCTTATATTTCTTTCATCCCTCCTTAACCGATTTCCAATTTTCTCAGGTCCTCACTCTCTGTACCGATGCTCTATCGATATCACTTTTATTATGTGTTTCATGCTTATCCCATCCAGCCAACCAACTTCAGGCCTCTGCATCCTATGGCAACCAAAATATTTTTTTGTGATTTATTATTGATTTTTGAGTCCTTCCGCACATTGGCAGCTCAAGCATTATCAATCTCTTTCCCATAGCGCTCATATTTCCGTTCAATATTGAATTAAACTCTATAGTTTTCTCTTAAGGAGTCATTAGTTTTTTATCCTCTGATTTCAGAAACTACTAGAACATACAAATATGACTCGTTTTACCCATAGAAGCATGCACAATGCATAAGGGGCCAATGAGTATAAATTTTAGTATTCCCATGAGTCTCAAATAGGGTTGAGCACGACTTCTTTTTTTCGCGCATTCGTTCGCTTAGTCTAAACGAGAAATATTCACCTCAAATTTTCGCGGCCAAATTTTATAAAAAATTCTCTAGAAGAGATAAACTTTTACGCTAAACTGAAGCATCCATCCAACAGGCTGTTATTTTGGTGACGTCACAAGACAGTACCATATCGCCTCGAAAGAATCTTTGGTTGCGTGTAGGCGGAGTCGGCGATATGAGTTATATTTATGGCCGGAAAAGTGTTTCGTTACGCTAAAAGTTATTCAAAAACTGGTACAAATGGCGTATTTTTACTCATAATTGATTCGAAGGCCTAAAAAAAGGATTTATATTTTACATAAAGCCGAAATGGTACAAGGAAAATGGTTTCATTTTAGTGTGTTAACAATACATATGTTTTCGCTAACCAGAAAAAATCACAGCTCTCTACCCTCTGAGTTATATATACATAAATGTATATATACGTTCATATTGTTGAAGTATACTTTATCAGCGTACTTTAATGATAATTTTCCGATAGAAAAATTGTAAAATAGAGGGGTAGAACAGTGGTTATTTGAGTGCACCATTGTGGGAGAGTCAAATTTTCGGGAAAAACGGAATCTAAAGTTATAGTCTGAAAAGTAAAATTATAATTCCGCTTAAATATAAATATATTTGAATTAACTATGAATTCAAAAGAAAATATAAGTGAAATCATAAAAAAGTTCCTCATGAAACGAAAAATTATTCCAATTTACCTACAAATACTATCGTCCTAAAAGGATTATTGACTTATATTTAACTGGAGTTATGTTACCCTATTTTGAGAACTTAAATCATATTTATATTGACATGTTAAATAGCTTTTCAATTTTAATACCAACCAATTTGATATAATAGTAAAAATAAATATACGTGAAATTATTTAGACGCAAAAATATTAAATTTTTGTTATAAATACAATTATATTCGAACCATCTAGTTCTGGTTTATTAAAGGCTTCTTTATCCATAAAGACAAAACATTCCTTTTGTTTTGTTGGTTGTCTGCGGACTTCCATTATTGCTAATAAGCCAGCGCTGATCTCCTAAATTGATATGGTGAGTGTCATTCAAATGAATCTGTGAATATCTTGCAATGCTATCGAAATTTACTATCAGTATTTCCATAGTCTCAGAAACAATTGCATAGCCTTCATTGAGTATTCTTGCAGCTAAATCAGCGGCTCTTCTTCTACTTTGTTTAAATTAAATTATTTTTCTTCTGAATGTAAATAATTTATAGCCATGATCTATGAGATGTAAACTCAATTTTAGGTCTTTAGCGTGTCCGCATATACTTTTTACTATATAGCTTCAGGTTGTCTTCGGATAGTATTTAAGATATGAGCTTGATAGACGTTGCTCAAACCGTACTTATGACATCGGGGGATTTCTAAAAGCGTCCATTTGAATGGCAGCTTCTGCTTTCAGCCGCTCAAAGGAACTATCGGGGCCCACTGGACAGTCATTCTATATCGGCTTATTTTCAGGTGAACAAAATTGTTCCCATCGCTAAGACTAAAAGTTAAGCTGAATAGTCAAAAGTTTTGTTTTTAAGTGTTTTGGCCGAAATGATACTTCTAGTCATCATGTAATAATACTTTAAGTATTTGCGAAATTCTTATAGGTTTTTATGGAGTCATATCCTAATTACCATCTATGTTTGTGTAGCGATCTGTGTAATAAATATTGAATTATGACCAAAAAATGCACTCGTATGATCTATGGACATGATAACCTTGATTAAGCTAAGGAGATAAATAGGGAACATAAAAAGAGAACATGCTATGTGCCAAAATTTCCCCCCTCCCACTCTGCCAGAAAACTACTCTACCAGGAAAACCACTCATCGCCAAAAAACTCACGAAAGCCAAAAACTCGCAACGCCGTCGCGAATATCCCTTCGCGCATTGCTGTCTCGCGTTTCGCTGTCTCGCGTTCGCTGTCCGAAATGGGACAATCAACTCAGTTTTATTCAGAAAGATACAGTGCTGCATTCTATTTCGACCGACTCAACGCTAGCGCCTTTACCTTCACCAATCAACAAGGACAAGAATTTCGCTTACTACCCCTAACTCCTACATCGGTCAGCTGACTCCCCTCAATCGCCAGCCGCATCGACTCAGCGCTCCGCCGGCCTCTTTTGCTCCTGACCACAGCCGGGAAAGGACGTATCTGCTTGGTTCCAGTTGTGATTTGTGTTCGTCATGTATAGACCACGTTAACGGTAATTAGCCTACAGGCTTGTTTTCTATTGTAATAATTCTTGTCATATAAATGCTGTTACTTGAAGTTAATCAAACTGGCTAAGGTTGTTGTTATTTTTCTCTCGTTTCCGCCCACCAATCGCAGTCAATTCACTCGCGACGTCAAGTTTCAGTGGCTTGCGTTGCAGCTGTTAAAGGATCAGTTTTATGATGTGCAGAAATGGAAATTACATGTTAAACCGATCCTGAGATACCGATTCGAGCCACTGTGACAATCTTGTTACGTCATAGTGGGCTTTCAACATAAGCCATCCGTTTTTGTGGCGCTGAAATTTTCTTCGTAATTTTAAGGTGTAATCAAGCCTAGAATATAATTTTCGAGTTTAAAAATTGGTTTCATTATGCATTGATACCTTATACTATAATTTAAGACCGTTCCTTTCGGCATTCTAAGAATTGCTGCACAACCCTACTAGACCCACTTATAAACGTAATCAACTATAAAAATCAAGAGCAAAAAGACTAATTGAACATGATCTCAAAAATATTTCTGCAAACCATCCTCCATTCTGATGGTTAAAAATATCAACTTTTGAACACTCTGTATAATGTTGTATAAAAACTCTTTAATATAATTAAATTCGGGTAGCTTAACTAATATTACACTATTAGGAGGTAAAAATGAGTAGCATGGCGAAACGCGCACGAAAACTTTTTCCCAGTTTTAAGATACAAATGAACGTCATGCTTGTGTTATAAAGAATATTAATAATATGCTTCACAAAACAGCCCAACCAATTAATATCACAGCAAACACTCGTAAACCATATGGCAAGAACATGACCATATAAACCAAATATGCTTAAAACCATGGATACGGTGGAAAATCATAGGAGGGGATTTACTTAGATGTGCGCTGCGGTGAGCATTCCAACAGTTAAAATTAGAGGCTCTTAAATTCCTCCAAACACTCCAATCCTCCATTTTTCTGCGCCTCGCGTGCAGGCAAAGATATGTAAGACCTCTGGCATGCGGGTGGACTACTACCAGACCTTTCAAACTTTAGATTTCACATCATAACATCTGATAGACTCAATTATTGAAAAATGAGGTGATTTTCTTCGCCTTTGTGTGAATTTGTCGGTACGTCCACTTTTTCTGTTGCTGATCGTAAGACGATTATTGGCAATTTCACATGTATTTATATTAAACAGTGTGGATATTACAACTGACGTCATATGAAAAATGTCAGTTTCACAAATTTCAGGTGGCGTTCCAGACTAACCAATATTTTGCTAATTTGTTTTCCGGTGAGAGAAATTCAGTCTAATACAATCTGCTTTTCTTCTTTGTATGGTAACGGATAAACTAAATACATTTTAGAGTTGAAAACCTAAAATATTTAATCTTTGAAAAACTTAAGTATTTGACGGAAAATTACGTTCAATAGCACAAAAAAATGTACACCACCACGACAATACCATTAACTCACCACGAGTATAAATAACTGTCTCTAAGATATTGACTCGTTTTTCAGTGGATCGTGCCACTTTGAGAATTTTATGTGGTATTCATTTTATATTTTATGAAAGATCTCAGGAAATACGCATATCATCTAACAGCGATATTATGTGTTTTTTAAATATTATAATTAAATTAATTTAGGAAGAATTTATTGCCATGAGTCCCTCTACTTATATTTGTTCCCCCAAAGTATATTTTTCTCATGGACCTACCAAAAGCTTTAGTGGACCTCTGGGAAACTTCGCATGTATTTATGTGTTAAATATTTATAAATACATATGGCTCGATGTACGATTCAAAATTCAGGAAGAAAACGCTTCCTACTATAAATTTCAAACTATGACACTTCTTACTCCCAAATCAATGCGCAAATCTCTTTTGAATTCCATAGTACTTCATTTCACCGAAAGTTTGAAGGGAATAGATTCTGTGTGCCATCTAAAGCTATAACCATGCGTGTAACCATAAAATTTTTTCGTGGAAAAAGGAGCACAAGTTGACGGGGAGAAATCCTTATTTTTAAAGTTAAATAAACTCCTCCACAATGAAATATTAAGTTCTTTTGCGTATTTTTACTTCTATGAAAATATCAAAACAGTTGTTCTTACCTTTTACTACTCCATTGTTAATTAAAAAATTTGCAAGTATGGGATGATTTTCGGTAAGATAAATTACTCTTCCAATGGCAAATGATTCCATAAAACGCCGTGCTTAGGTCTCATTTTCATACCTGAAAAGAAGAAAGGAAGCAATTGTAATTGGTGTCAATCGATGAACTGTATTGACATAATATAATACAAATAATTCCATTGAAATAGAACTTTAAAGTGCCGGTAAGAATGTCAATAGCCTATTACTATTCGTCAAAACGGTAAACGTAGTATTTTTCCGATAATAACTATCGTAAGGAAGTTTTGGAGTAAAACTGACAGCCAAAAAAGTGATTGATGGCATCAGTATCAAACTGCGGAACACGACCCAGTTAGTACGCGAGACAGGAAGTGATTGATTGATGACGGTGATTTCTAATGAATGAATAATACATACATACGGTAACACCTCACTGCTCTATGCCGCATTTAAACGTAGGTACAGACGAATAAAGAGAGTAGGTGATACTATTTTCAAATGGTGGGGGATTTAGTTTGGATTGATCTGGATCACAGCATTTATATTACTTGATTACTGCCAGTCATTTTTCAACACTGAGTCAACCAAATTCTGGGAGTTAGAGAATCAAAAAAACACAAAGAAAAAAGCTAAAATTAGCAATTCTGATTGCAATATTGGAACACAATACTCATTTTTATCAATTTGGCACGCAGTATTGTTTTATTAGCATTCACGTGTTATTTGTTGCCTTAACAAACTTTTTTTTCATCTCTAGATAAAAGGAGCTTTAAAAAGTTGACAAATCGACCGTTACCAGACGAACGATACTTCTCCACATAATCGGTGGGATTTATTTCAGAGATATTAAGAAACATATTAAATTTCGATGACGTGCTGTTGTACTTCCGTGGGATAATATCACTTGACCTCTCGACACATAAGTTGTCACATTTTTTGCGTTGTTATATACATAAAAGGGTTGGTAAGGTAAAGTAAATTTAAATCAAATGAAATAGAACATATTTGGTCTAAAATTCAACACTACTTGATGTGAAATACATGGAAAATTGATGTAAATCGTATTTAAAACAGCAGTTTTTTCTGCTGCAATAATATGACCACCTTTTTCAACATTCACGATGACTCCAATGACTTCAATGCGACATGAAAGACAACATATTGTATTTACGAGTCATGAGAATAAAGTGACTGTTCAAAGAGATTCCGGTGGACAGACAGACCTTTTCTCAGTTTAAAGGTAGCATATTATATCTATATTAAATGATTTGAATTGCGGCCAAAATAAATTCAGCGTTGCAGAAAAATTAAAGATATTCTGATAATAAGTAATCATTAGGTGAATTGATGAAAACACAAAAAACAGCCCAGGTACCATTTTAAAATAAAGTTTCTAGATTTATGGAGAAAGAATTCGCAATAATAACTTAGGAGAATTTGGTGAATTAGTTCTTTGCTCTGCTACATGAGTTTAGTTAGCAAAGCTGTAGCTCTTGGAGGACAATTTATTTTAAATATTTTGAGTTGAAATTATCTTTGTCTTCTAAATATTTGACTTGCCAATTTAAAATCGTCTTGAGGAGACCAACTCTGACCATGGTGAAAATACGAACCATTCATCTGAATTATTCAATCGATCGTATAGTTTCACTGCGACTTTATGAAATTAATAAAAACGTGTTTACATAACTGATTATATGAGATTAATACTACACTCCAATAATACCTTGCTTTCATTAATTTGAACAAGAAAAGAGTATAGCCTTATGAAAAGTCATTCTACAGGTGTCATGGCAGTTTACTATAACTTCATCGATTTCGGTATCAGTTCAATCACGAGAGTATAAAATTCTTGCGTTCTACCTTCCGTAAATTTTCCCATCCCCTTTAATCTATCGTTCTCGCGATAGTAGAAGTATAGTTTAACGTGGATGGTTGGCTAAGCTCCTTAAGCCATTCCAGTCTGCCACTTACAGGTTGGGTCAAAATGACTCAGGTAAATAGGGGGTTTACTCCTTCACCCGAGGCAGAGCCAAGCTCAAAGGATTCTTAACTTAGGCGATTAAGGTAGTTGGAGCGCCGATTGTGGGTCGTTGAGTGCACATTTTCTAAACTGTTCCAGTAGGTCGAAAAAAAACTCTTGGACCACATTTCACTAACGTGCATCTGTTTGCCTGGAGTAAACAACCAGAAATGTGATAATACAATCGATGCAATAATTATTCATAAAATTTGTCTTAATTAAAAATTGTCCAAGACTTTGACGCGACATTCGAAATGTTAGCAAAAATCATGCGTAATTGCATGGTATTTACTTGACCTCATATTTATATTCCAGTTAGCTACCATTATAACAATAAGAAACGTATAATTTTGTTTTTGTGGGAGAGTCTGCACATGCAGAATCAAAAAATCTTTAAATAAGTTGAAATGTCGTGAAATGGAAATATACTACGTTCTAAAAATCACATAAAATTGCCTGGAAACCAAATCAGTAACGTTTTTTTCAATTTTATCAGTACATATTACTAGTAAGTACACGTAGTTACACTTTTGAAAAATCTTTGCGTCACTGAAATTCACCGCTACCACATAAGGAACTGTTGTTTCTACCGAGGCAGACTCTTCATTCACACGGAATACATTTAACATTTCGCACGATATCACTCGAGTCGTCCCAGGTACAATCTTTCCATCTAAATTTTTAAACCACTCTTTTTCCAGTCAATCGTTTTTGTTTCCTCATCCACCTTACTTTGTCCTATGGCAACTAACAGCTGTACCTTTAGTAAAGGAAATTGTACGCTCATCAAACATTAGTCGACCTCGCAACTGAGTTAGGCCACTTTTGGGCGAAAGAGTTAAAGTTTACCCGGAAGTTTCGGAATAGTATGGCAGAGTGCTTAGTTCAGCATTGCTTTCTCCTTTGCCTCATCCACTTGCGTCCCAGAATGCACCTATAGTGTTGATAAACTCATGCCGGCGCCCCGGTCTGATCTCATTCACTGCACTTCAACTGCTACACGGAGCGGAGAATATAAAATAGCAGCAAGAATTAATACGGGTGTCGATTTTATCGGAAAAATATTTAGCCGCTGAAAGCCACGATGAGTTATGCAGCCAAAATGTTTATACCACTCAGTAAGATCAAAAAATTAATAACAAGCATAATACTTACATACATTTAATAAAATTCCGTATCACATAATAGTAGCGATATCTTGTCATTATATTATTATCAACTTGAGTTGCGAACACAATTTTAAGGTGAATATTGAACCATTTATATTACTGGTCACAGTTAGCAGAGAAATTAGTCGACTTATATGCTTTGGACGACCTATAAATGGAATAAAAATATTTGAATTAATCAGTTCAAATAGTTTTTCATACAGCGTTGGCGTAAAATGGTTAAAAATGAATTCAAAAATGAACAGACACAGTGATAGAGAGCCATAGAAATTGACTAGAAATTTGGGATTCTTAAAATGCTTGCGGAGATTATAGAGGTACTTACTCGTGTTTAGTAAGGAAGGAATTATTTACGAATGGGAGAATGAGTTCAAAAATGTTTACTACGTGTCGGAAATAATTCACTCTTATAGGAGGTCGCAAAGTAAAATATAGTTTGAAATTCTTTTCCGAAGTACAGAGATTTTCAATTTAAGTTTTCACTTGAGAGAACCCAAAGCGTTGATTGAAATTGTACTGGAAAGTCTCATTCATTGCGCAATTCAAAACCGGATCCAAAGCAGTGTAATTGATACATCACTCATGCGACGTTATTCCTCGCAAAATCTTTTGGCATCTAATAAACAAATTGTACTATTTATCTTATTCACCACAGAGCCATCTTATTGATTACTTTCAACATTTGAAAGTAATACTTTTAAACAGGGATAATGTATTCTCGATGACATTTAAAAGCAAAACTGATGTTCCTTCTCTTCGGCAGAAGCAACAATCTAACCATTTTATGATATCTTTTCGGGAATAGTTACAACAGGCAGGCCACGAATTCAAAGGCCACTCTTGTTTTTAGAGCACTGCATCAGGAAATTTAATGCAAGACTACGTCAGTACGTACTCTTGCATACGAAGACTACTTATGTCACATAATTTCTCGGGTTGAAAACATAAACAGAGAAAAAGAGGAAAACTTCCCGTCTCGATTCTTTCCTCCGATCACTGTTGCCGTAGTTTCTCTTAAGCCTCGCAGCGGATGAGTGAAAATGATGAGTTGGTGAAGGAAGAGGAGCAGCCAAATGGAAGGGGGCGGCCGTGGAAGTTGGAAATGGGCGGCGGCGTGGATGAGGAAACTAAGAGTGGCGAGGGAAAACCCACTCAACTAATTAGTGGGTTGGCCAGGGGCGAAAGGGAGTGGGGAAGGTGGTTAAATGGGTTGAAGAAGAGGGATGTGAGTGAGAGAAAGAGGAAAGCAAGTGGAAGGGTCTTCCTTAGACGGGAGAGGCTACTCGTTAGCCGGCGAGGGGCTGTGGATCCGATGTGAGGGGGGAAATAATGAATGAATGAGGCGGCTGGGAAAGAGAAACTGTGTTTGCGACGACTACAGCCGCCGCGCCGCCGACGGTCCAGGGCGGAGGTCGCGAGCCCTAACACTCCCCAATCGAGAAGAGTGGGTAAGGAGAAGAGTACGGGAATGAGTTGCGTTAGCCAGTAAGGGTTAGGGTACGTTTGATGGAACGAGTAACGCGGAGGTCAGAGTAAGTCGGGCGACGAGAAATGTTGAGAGGTCAATATGTGCAATATTTCATCATATCGATTGCAACAGACGTTATTCATCATTAATAGAACGGAATGACTGAGACAGTGAAAATACATCGCATCGGTGAAATACATAAAGTTAAGCCGCTATTTTATAAGATCAGTCACCTGGTATTACAATAAAATTAATATATGTACGATAAGGAAAGTAGTTAATATAATAATACTGATTGACATTTTAAACGAGCACTATGAATTGAATTTTAATGATTTAAAACATAAAATTGGTGTGAATTTGAATGATGTATGGAGCGACTGAGAGTATGTTTTTTTGAAACAAATCGAAAATCAATCTCAACATGAGAAGATAAAGTGGTATTCTTGAGTCATCATTCCATACATTCGGTGTATCGCTCTAACTTTAAATCCATTCCATCAATTTCTTCAGCTAATAAATTAGGGATAATGCAAAATAGCTAACATATTAATATTTAAGATATATGTTATTTATAAGCGCAGTTTAGTCACTTTAAACAGCCAAATATAATCTGAGATTAGAATTTGACTGCTTGCTTAAAAAAAACTTCATTTGCTCGGAAAAATTGGACTTAAGATTCTCATGAAGAATTTTGAAAAACATTAGGCACACATGTTTCTTAGAGCTCCAATTATTTAATTAACTACATGAGAAAAACACAACGGCCCCAGGGGCCTATGTAGGAAAAATTTTTCAGTCAAGTTTCATTCCAATAAGAAAGCATCGAATTTATGCCAGAGATTTTTCTTAGATATTTTGTACTCATCATATACTGTTTAACTTATTTTGTGGCTTATAACTGGCCATACAAATTGTTTAGATCTTTTATTCAATTTTCATGCATGTTTTGTTTCTACCTTACATTTGAATTGAATTCAAAGTAGTACATCTACCTAATAATTTAACAATAGATATTTTTTATTATCTTTATTCACAGTATAGGCTTGGAATAGAATCCTTAAGTAAGCAGTGGGAGAATTACGGTCTAGTATATCCAAAGGAAGGAAGAAATTAGAATTATAATTCATCATAAAAGAGCCTAAGAGCTTTACCATAATTTTCGTTTTTCAATTGAAGTTTCGCAAAGGCATACTTCGTTGTAAAATAAATCTATTTTTCGGGAATTAGACGTAACAATCAGTAGAATATATAAGTTACTAAGTAATAGAATGTGGGATTTGATGAGCCAAGTGGACGAAGTGGATGGATAAAACTACTCGTAAATAAGCCAAATAAATGAATTTGGAGAGAAAAAGTTCAATGAAAATTTTGTAGAGATAAAAATACTCAGATTTTTCGCGTAATCTGAGGCATTATTTCCACCAGAAGACAACAAATGGTAAATTAACGAACGGCAAGTATGTTAATTGGATGGAGTAGGGCTGCAAAAAGGAATTAAAATTTGAAAAAGGAAGAGGTTTGGTGACTACTTACTCAAGATGAGTGCCTAAGTAAGATATTCGTTGATTAATCAGCTGATGGCCTTGTTGCGATATTAAGCAAGTTGCGATGAATTTGTGATACAGGCGTTAAGTAAAACAGGACGAGCGTTAGGGTTAGTAGAGTCACCAAAATACTTATTATTGTATCATCTCTTTTCATTTCCAGTGAGGGTTAAGTCTCATCTAAGTCCCAAGTTTCTTCTTGTTTAAAGAAATTTCCGTGTATTCATAATTTTGGTTTCCATCTCGGCCTCATCTCAAGTCCTATATATTTTGAGGAAAAATAAGAATGTTTTGTGACACGTCGAAAAATGATTCGACGCATATCAAAACTGTTGTCGTGCAATACTAGTACCACGTACGATATAAGTATCACAAAATGAACCTAATATCGTATGAATAAAATGTTGTCTTTGGTTACTTTGAAGTATTCCATATTCAATAAAACAATGGATAAGTAATAAAAATTTAACTAAAACCACAGATATAAAAATTAAAATCACAATTTTAACAAATCGTAATTTAAAAGCACGACCCGGGTTTCGGCGCTGAGCACCATCTTCAGGACCTGTGTCTGTGGTTTTAGTAAAAGTTTTTATTACTCATCCATTATTTTATCTAATGTCGTATGACAAGGAGATAAAAATATAATTCGGATGATAGCAATGTTGATGCATTAGTATCGCACGGTCATGGAGGAATGTCGGCCTCTGAATTGGCAGAAGGGGAAGGGGGAGGACGACAGAGAACGGGAGGGAGGGAAAGAGACAACATGAGAGGGAAGGAAGGACTGGAGTTTAATTAATTTTTCGCTCGGAGGCAAAACAGTTACAGCGACTGTGCTTTCGGGAGCGACAAGGGGATGGGTAAGGAAGGGGGCGTGAAATGGAGGGAATGTTACGGGTGGAGGGGTTCGTGGTGGAAAGGGGTGGATGGTAAGAGAGATAGAGAGAGCAGATGGCTGCGGTACGAGGAAGAGAGAGCACATACAAAATGGACCGAAAACAACGAGGGATAATACTGAGAGAGTAAAGATGAGCGACAATCGAATGCCGAGCTAAATATTGTTGATGATATGACATTGCACGACATATCGCATGTTCTCGCACATCCCTAGATTACAACTTAAATTCTAGGCATAACATCACATTAATTACGGTAAGCTATGCAATGATATTGAGCGTAAATTACACCTTTCATCGCAAAAATGATATAATTCATGAAAATAAAATGATTTCGGATATTTAATGTTATACATTTTCATCGTTGATTAGCATGGCACTCAATGTTACATCATCCATAACTTCTTCACAGAATATTTCCATGCATAGTTTTATTTTTTTAATAAATGATCAGGTTATAATTTGCTATTTTTTCAATAAAATAAAATTTTAATAAATTGAAATTTTTTTAGCAACAATGTATAAGTATAAGTAAATACAAGAACATATGATATAAGAGAAATTGATCTAACAATGTAGCTCAACGAAATGCTGTGGCTTAATTTCGAAATATATGCATTTAAATTTTCATACAGCTATGGCATTGGGAAGGACATAAACATCTCACGCGAGACTGTAGAGTGAAGAACAAATTAGAATTGGGGCGAAGATGAGCATAGAGGACGGTGACAAGGAGCGAGGACAGTAGAGGGTCCAATGGGGGGCGGGAGGCGTTGAACACGGGTGTGGAATGGAAGGAGGAGGTTGGGAGAAGGTTTTGATGAGAATTTCGGCGCAGAAAATAAAGCCCACGGGTAGGTAGACCAGTAGATATACATAATTATAATTTTTAGGGAGACGGAATTCCGAGCCTCCGGTTTTCATTGAACGAGACAAATATCCTCCCAAGAACGGTATGCCCAGGGTCGTTTGATTCGACTTATCCGTAGCTTTATAGGTACAAGTCTTCACAACATTTTCCAACACACGACAGCCATTAATGTAGGTACTTACTGAGAGTTTACTGCCATAAGAAGAATGCACGAAAATAAGTGCGTTTACGGCGGATTTCATTACTTTGTGAAGACCTGTATCAAAGTAAGGGCACAATCGATTTTAAAGGAACTAGGGTACGCCGAGGATTTTGAGTTTAAACCACTACTAAAATATATGTAACTATTTCAACTACGCCGCACTAATTGTACTAACCGAGTCTCAGTAAGATGTAAAAATGACGAATTTTAATATTTCTTAACACGCTTTCTTTTAACTGCACTAAAGCCATATATAGCGTCCTCAAAACAAATTTGATTTATGAATTTCTGGTCTGCAAGAAGAACATTAACTACAATGTAGAAGGAAATTTTTAGATAGATATTTTTTATGAGTTCAAACAAAAGGGATATCATTATTTGTATACGGTTCATATAATACCACTCTTGATTCCGGGATAACTAATTTACAGATATGTTTCTAAGAGCAAACCATTCCTAAGTTTTATGCAAACGTTTCATCTGCGAAGTTAAAAAGCGCATAAATTTTACATTTCATACGAGTACCAGTAGTAGTTTCTATAAAAGGTAAAATGTGAAAAATATTATATCAGCATGGAGAGTATACCATTTACATAAAATTATCATTTTCCCCTTAGTAAAGATAAAAGTAGAGAAGAAAGCATTCCACAAATTTGCACTTGATTTACCAACTTATGCTTCCGGCAGCAGAAAAGAAATAAACGCTGAATCAGGCTAAAAATATATCATCTTTAATCCCTGCCAACAACCCATGAGAAGTGAAAAAACTGGATAATTTATATTGAGTGATCATAAAATTTGAAAATGTTACAAAATGCGATCGGATTCAGGATTGAACCTAATAATATTAGTCAAGATATTTCAGTGAATGGACAAAAATTCAATGAATCACTAGATTTATACTGGAATTTGATTTTTTAACTCAAATATATGGTATTACGTATGCATAGTATTTTTTAACGAAAATTGGGGAAAATATTTTAATAAAAAACAGCGAATAAATTATTTTCCGTGCATTATTAATGACCTGGAAATGTATTTTAAATCACAATTATTGCAAAAACAAAAATATGCTCATGGATAAGTATGGCTTAATTTACGGTGATTGTACAATTAAGAGAAAATGACAAAATAAATTAAACTGACGAGATTTCCATTTTTAATTCAATCTGCTCAAAACGCTATCGTTACACCAGCTCTTTTTAGTTCTATTTATTTGATTTATTAAAATTCATTTCACTTTAATTAAAAAAATGGATCAAGAAATGAATTCATAGGAATACTGTAAGATAGTTGGCCTTGTCAATCTAAAAGAAATTGAACTTTTTTTGGCCAACAAACGGTTCTTAACTTATCATAAATTAACGAGTCATAGGTTAACCGGTAGGTGTAAATATTTTCGCTCCGGGGAGTTATTGGATTGAATGATACTTTGTTCAGCCGCAGCAAATAAAGAGTCCTTGGATAACTGAGTTTGCTTACAGAAACTCGATGAATCGACTAAGAAGAATATAGTTAAAGGAAAAAACATCGTCAAGATCTGTGTATGCTGCACCTCTCTATTGTCTCGAATTGGTGCTAACTGCATTCTTGAATCTTATTTCGTATTTTAAATACATATTTACGGCTTAATGTCTCTTATTGTAAAATTTCTTTCAAAGTTATTTCAAATTGTTACCCAAATCACTCTTGATGACAGTGTAATTTACTTTGATGAAGCTGAAAGTGCCCGAATATTTATCTCTTAAACTCTGAAAAGGTTTTTGTTTATTTTCCACAAGATGATCTACATAACTCATCAAACGGAAATGTGTTACACAGATGAACCAAAACTGTTGCTACTCATAAAGATAGAGTAAAAAGGAAGAACTCACATTATTCGTAATAACGCTATCGTAATGCCGTCCGACATTACCGATTCCTAATTTCGAAACACGTACAACTGACAACACCACGTATTCCCTGCAGGATTCAATCAGCTTCAAACATCGTCGAGTGGAGTTGGGCTCCTGCAACCGTGCGAGGGAGGAGAAAAGTGACGATCGGGTCACGCAAGAGTGGATCGGTTTCGGGTATGGCTTTGAAAATTAATCGCCTCAGCGTCCCTTTGCGCCGACCCTAGTCCGCCCGAATACGCTGGGCCAGAGTAGTTGCAGGGGTGGCGTGTGGAAGGGGCGGGTCGGATGGTTGGCAAAGGGATTGCAGGGGGGAGAGGGGGACGCGACAAGGGGAGGATTGGCAGAGGCTTTCAGGTCATTTAAGGCTCAGATGATGTGGTCAACGTCCGAGACGGGGGGTGTGAGTGACGCTTGTTTGAGTGGGTGTCGGATACATATTGGCTCGAGGTGGACTCGAATAGCGGTGAGTCTTACGATACCCGCGAGAGAGGCGGAATGAGTTAAACGTGCTTATGTAATACGCGAGACAAATTAAGGTAGTCTAAGAAAACTATCGTTTTACCTGTAATTCAACGAGTTTGGTCTCATATTGGGGAAAGACATCTTTGCATCTTTTCTTTCCAAATAAACCAAATATGTACTTATTACCTCACTATTCGGGTTAGTATGGTGGCTAGAGTACCGGCTAACCATACGGGCTGCCAAGGTTGAAATCCCTGCAGTGGAGCATGTTTTTCAAAGGAAACCCGATCCCTACTTGAGTGCCTTGTGGAGGGCACTTCAAGTACACTACTCCGCCTGTCGGATGAGACGTTAAGCCGTGGTCCCCTTGGCGCCTTTCTTTAAGAGCAGGCTTATGCTGACGCCGGGTTACCATCCACCCTTCCTCACTTACCTATTCTGTAATGACACAAATGACCTAAACTGTCGGTCGCCTCCCCAAAAATCCAATCCAACCATTAACTCACTATTCGAAATATTTGAAAATTACCACTATCAATTTTTCATGGAAAATGGTACAGATGTACATTACAGGGAGAGTTGTTTTTGATAAAAAGATGTAAACACCTAGATCTTATCAGAAATTTAATATTGGGTGCTTTATATGTTTATTCAATTATATAAAAAATAAATCACATATTAATGGCAGTTATTGTTTCATAATCATTGAAGAGAAACATTCCGATGTGAAGGCTTTTTCTTCGTACGTCGTGAAACAACTAAACAAGTTGAGGACTTATGCGTACGTACTTAGTTGATTCCAGGGAATTTCAGTCATTTAAATCAATATTGTTGCGCCATTAATATATAACTATTTACTTAATGCATGTTACAGATGATGAAATACAAAAATAAAATTCAAATGTGGTTTATTTCATTACTAGGGAAAACTCTCGCACGAAATACGTTAAAGGCGCTTCTATAAAGGGATTCAATCATTGACAAGACAAAAGTCAAAATTCTATTAGATGAGGAACTTTTTATTTAGGGAGTCAGCTGAAGTCGAATTTGCCATCAAAAATTACTGGGTTAGTTCCACAGGTATGAATGAATAATCGTAAATAGAATGTCGGTTTTGCTTTCAACCTCCTTCTCACGAATACGTCGAGTTGTCGATAGCAATACTTCAAATTACTAGGCTAATATTGGTGCCAAGGTTCTCTTGCTGCTTTTCTCATGACACTTAAGCAGGGGTTTTACGAATACATTTTTATTTGTTACTTACCCCAGATTTAGATAAGAGTGGAACGTGTCGTATACCCTCAAATCCAAGGATGTATTAAATAATATTCAATAGACCTGTTTTTTGAACGATGCATTTTGTCACCCTGATTATTTGGCATACAATTAGATTCTTATTCATAGAAAAAAATCCCTCATTGACTGTAGCTGCCATCATATATGTACAATTGTAAACAGAGTTCATTGAGTAAGTATAATAGATTTTATTAGTGCGCCTTTCGTTAATCCCTGGACACAAGCTCAACAAATCAAAATCAAAGTGGGTAAACGGTACGGTAGGACCCATGTCCAACAGGACTAAAATATATTTTTTATTGAAATAATATGATGGTTTATTTTCTCACATTTTCTAATCAAAATTTACCGTTTCCTGATAAAACTTAAGCACTCAAACGAAGAAATGGCAACGAAAGTAAATAATCAGATCGTGCTTGTGCGTCTCGATTGATGAAACAATTTATTTACACGCCACTACCACAGCAATTGCATCTAGAATTATTTGACAAAACATTGATAACAGAAGTAGATTTTCACGGGTTAATCTCGTAGTATGTATAGCTGGAGGATATCATAAAAATATCTCATTCAATTTGGAATATACCAGGTGTGGCTCTATTAAAAAATTAATATAATTCATTAAAGAGTTGTAAAAACTTAAAGTTTTGAAGGTAGTGCTATGAGAGAGGAAATGCTGTGTATGCGGAAGAGAGAAGATGAAAAATAAGATCACGAAAAGGAATTGATAAGGAAGGAGGTAGGAGTAGGAGAACTGAGATTGAGATAGAAGCCATATCAGCCACAGGGACACTTCATCTGACAAAGATTACCAGATTATATCACCCTCATCTATCATCCATAATTCTTGTATTTTCTAGACCATTTTAAATTACACTTATAATGGCCATGTGAATATGAAGATGAATGAGTAAAGTTACCCGGTCTCTTTTATCATATAGATATTTTGGATACAGAAGCAGGAAAGCTCCCAACGTAGCGTCATGAGCCCAGGTAGGAGTGTTCCAAAATTTGAGCATTGTCTACCTGTGAAACCTGCAACGTGTTCATTTTAATCCTTCCCTAGTGGACAGCGGACGTAACACACTCCGTATTCTCATCCAACCCTTCTTCCGTGGTCGACCGTCAGGGCCGTCGCCCTTCAGGGAGGAAAATTGAGTCAGTTGGCGGAGGGTACCTCGGGGATGGAAAGGGATGAAATGGATGGCAGTCAAGGAGAAAGAGGAAATTTCGGACATATGGAGGCAGGAAAGGTGATATCAAGAAGAGGGATTCAATGTGAAGAGTGAATATCTCGAATTAGCATTTTGGTACCAGCGGTAGCTTTTCCTCGTCCTTCTGTAATCTTTACAGGGTGTATGTAAATTACGGTGCCACACGGTAAACAAACCTCTAAAAATTTCCTGTCTCTTTCGGGATATTTCAGTGTCCAACTGAAACTGAGAAATGATGATTGTTATTATTAGAGAGACCCATTTCTTCACCACAGATTGTGTCCGTGCTAAGATATGATAAAATGGCGTATCTAACTTTATTGATTGCTTTAGCATAGGTGGTTTTTCGCAGTTACGGGAATTTTTTTAGGAGCTCCATAATCAGAGATAAAGCAAATATTTAAGTGAAAGGTATTTGTCAGGATATGGCTTAGTGTTAGTTGTGAATCCATTTTAATGGGTGATGTAATGTACGCGGGCTGGAAGGTTTTAAAATGTGGGCATGGCGAGGAACATATACGGTTAACTTCTCTACGGATTAAAATAACGGGAAGCGTTCCATAGTTTGAGGCCCCACTTTGTGGAAGTTGAATTTCACAAATGAAAAAGTACCTGATGATGACATCGCTGTGTCGAAACATGTTGCACCAGGAAAATAAATATGTGGAAGGAAACCCTGTTACTTTTTCATTTGTGAACGGAAAGCGTGATAACGCGAGGGTGGAAGGGAATTTGGTTGTGGAGATTCTGAGAAAGTATCGGAGGCCGGACTAAGAAGAGAACGTATCAATGAAAGGGAGAAAATTTGGCAAGAGCGAAAGGATAAAGATGAAGATAGCAGTTTTTTACGAAATCAGGGGGTGCCGAAGTAGCAAGATATTTAATTCAGCCTCTTCGATTTTTGAGTCCGCAGTAGACGACAGTTGATGACTAGCAGTACCTACGCTTAATGATACCCAGCCCCATTTAACGGATATAGGGAGCCGAAGTATGTAAAAAGTCGTCCTTCGATCGCTGAAACTCAAGAAGTCTTGAACGCCTCCCGGTAGTGCTCTTTTCCACGTATGCTTCTCTCTCTGTTTCACAAATGTAACTAAATTGTGAGGTTTTCCTCGTGAATATCAAAGACTGTATGACTCTCACAACGGCATCGACTATGATTGGAGCTGTCTTAAATGAGGCCAAACGGCCATTGAACACAGCAAAAATATTGGCACATACGGAAAATTAGAAATGAATATTTGATTGCAGCCGTATGGTTATGTCCTCTGAATGTGTTTCTACTAGTGCAGATTCCAATACATATATTCTCGCTAATAATAATAATTATCACACAACGCGCCATTATTGCGCCAGTACATTTTTTTAAATTCAACTGCTGTAATATACGACAATTACCTCTGTTTGGTCTTAATATTCATCCCAGCGTTCGAAAGAATTCCTCTCTTCTTGAAATTTTAGATTTAATTTTTTCCCTTTGATGTTCTGCATGTGTAGCTGATCAAATGACACTGAGAATCATAGAATAAAATTTGAATTGATTTTATAATAGAGAATATACATGTTTTTTGAATAAACGGGACAACCCTGAAAATGTACTCCATTTGATATAATTTTGCCAGGTCAATTTTGGAAATTTAGACATCAACCGATGAGTACTAGATGTTAAGACACTTAAGAACAGAAACAATTACACCAAAGGCCTACTAAGATTACGTAAGGAAATAACCTGCATTCACACGGACGAGAAAAGAAGACGAGAAGCAACTATGACCCAGACTTCATTATAACTCATTCACTATAAGCCTTCAGTGTCGCTCCTAAAAGAGACGGCTTAAAATAAGAACTATTATTTCAATAAAAATGCAACTGAGTGAATACACAACGATGAAAAGCTTAACCTCCACAAGGATTTAGAGGAAAATGAAGTTTGGAAGGAAAAAAAGACACGCTTCAAGGGTTTTAACGGTTTCTTTATCGACGCCATCTATTCCTAGCGATTATGGCAACGAAAGTGGAGGTATTTTGAGTTTCCTGACTATGATTGTGGAAAATTTGTCATAATTTTACACTGGCGAGAGTAAATCAATGACTCTTTTGATTTTGACTTCCCGGTGGTTTTAATCGCAGCTTGTTCTTCTGCAGCTTTTTGACCTGGGACATGTTTTATGAGGAGGCTGCCTTGGCACGATGCCCGCCTACCCTGTACTGCTAACCTGCTTCCTTCTCTATCTTCCACCGACCTTCCTTCACTAACGCCAACCTGTCCGACGTGTAACTTGGCTCTGGAACGAGGATAAACCTTCCGCTGGCAAAGTCCCTCCACAAGCGGAAGGGTCAGATAAGCTCCCATTCCCCTTATGTAGGGAGAAATGGGGCAAAATTCATCGAATTAGGGTTTTGCACTAATTAAACCCTTTTTCTCACGCAGCAGTATTTCTCCTCGGCCTTTTAATCATATGCAATTTAAAAAATAATTTTCCGTATCCATTGTAAAGAATTTGTTGGATCATACCTATACCTGCTCTATACACTCTTATGGCTGACGAAAACTCAAATGACCTTATATACTTATTAAAAGAATTCGTTTATGCAAATTAAAACTGATAGATTGAAGTTGTAGGTCCTACAAATTCAAATTACATATCAGCAAAAGAATATGTTAAACCTTAGGCGTAAATGGAGCTCAAAGACTATGTTGAAAAAGTATCTAAATCACCGGTTAATTTGATGAAAAATTAAATGATATTGACTGATTGAAAAAAGTTTTCCATCGCATTATTAGATTTTATCATACTTCAAAATAACATATATTTGTACCATTATATCTTACAAGTCTGTTGAAACATGTAATCAATTGATTAGTTATGCAGAGTCTAAAATACATTATTTTTTAGCTGACGAGGAGCGTCCAGTGAAATGGATAATTTTGTGAACCAATCTCTCTTTTAATCCACATATTTATTTACATTTAGTATTTTTTGTTCTGTTAGATATTTACTCGGTCATTATTAGCTACGAAAATAATTGCCTTTTAGAATTCTCTTAGTAAATACGTTTGGTAAGACATGCTTGGTAATGAAAGGAAAGCCCTCGCACACAAGGAAGTGTTCAGAGTAATTGTTTGAGATGAATAGTGAAGAACGTTAGTAAACTAAAATCTCTGATAGTACGAAAACCATTGAAAATGGGAAATAAAGATAATAGGTAATACTGATGGTATAAAAAGAGGTGGGAAATTTGAACACTAGGAGATACTGGAAGCTCGAGGCAGAAGGGTTTTATATACTCATAAAAGATGATGAGAGGTATTTACATCAACGTCCTGTACAAAGAAAATCTCAAGTAGTAGGGATAAGTGGGTCGTCCTGCCATAAATATTTAATCCATTCAAATCCCGATGTAAAAAGCCTATCACGCTGTTTTATGGTAAAATAATTAAATAAAATAAATAAATAAAGTATATTTTTCACATTCTATTACTGAGTGGCCTTTTGGTGGTATGGCCGACAACTTGGTTCACCTAATACATTGGGGACTGGTGGCTAAGCGGTAAAGCAGGGACTATAAGGTGTAAGAAATAAGACTGGGGGAAACCTGGCGTAGGCATTAGCCTTATAAAATCGCCGAGGATACTATAAGTTGGCGTCCCAATCTAGGGAGGTAATACTGAGCTTAAATGCATTCCAAAAGTCATCCAATGAGAGATTGAGATTCCAATGAAGGTATTTCGCCCGCATTGGGACTCGAACACGGACCCATGTGATTGGACTTTCAAAGGATGTTGAGCCGATGACATCACCTGACAAGCTATAATTCTCGTCATGTGTGACTTGCCAAGCCCTCATGAGCGCCGTCAACTGACGCAAAGGGGTCCAGAAATGGGGGTCAATTTACTCGGATAAACAATGGTTGGGTCACTTGGCAGCCGGGAAAACCCCCTAACCCTTGCCAGATGACTGGAAGGGAGCCTCCGGGCAGGGGTGCAAAGCGTGTGGGCTAAATCACGGAAATCCATTTCCAGGATACGAGGAGGCGTCGGTGACACGTGTCAACCATTTAGGCTATACTCCGGCCTGATATCTTGTCCGTTGTCCGTAGGGTTGAGGACAGGGTAATGCGCCGCCTTATTCCATGCATGAACCCGTTTCTTGATTATCACCCCTGTTTAATGTTTTATGACTAAGATCTTTGAACAATATTACCATCTACTAAAAATAAGGATGTGTATTCAACTGCATTGGATACAAATTTGCAATCACAATCAAGAAAGAAACATTACAGCTCTTTTGATAATTTTTCCTTTTAACTACTAACCGAGTTGGCGTGGTAAGGAATAATCACAAAGAAGAAATTCGAAATTATGGGGCGAAGAGCGTAATTGTGAATTCTGACATTTCATAACTACAGGTGGATTGACAGACTGTTGGTGCATTACTACAGAACGAGCTACAAGAGTAAATCATTCTGCATGCCCATCACATTAAAAACTACAGATATATGTTATAGGCATAATATTGCTTTGGCAACTTTGGATTAATATTGTCAAAGATCTATCACTTTAGTTACACCTATACCATGGTTCGTGACTTAAAGCACTTAATAATCCAGAAAAATAAATTCCATCATTTGAAATTTTTAGCCAGACGAATTTTATTGACTTTTTGAGGATGATGATTTGGCCAAACTAGAGTTTTGTCACGTTAATTTTGCTATTTTTCGTAAAATGTACAAAGTTACACTTTGCACGTTATAGTCACCTCCACGCATATTTTTGCACGCTCTTAACTAAAGTAAAAGATGTTCAAATTTGGAAAAAAGTTATGTTTGAATCACCCAAGAGAATAACCAAAACCAATTGTGACGGAAAATTTCCACAAACCGAACAAAGCAATATAAAGTAGTTTGAGGACAATCTAGGCCCCATGTAACCCAAACGAAAGCGGGGTGATTTCGAGGAGCTTGCTACCATTGAATTTGGTGCGCTGCAATTCTATTTGTATATTAAAGGCAGTTTGGACTTAAATATGAACACAGTAACTACTAAAGGGCATGTTATTTCCGCTATTAACGCTGGAGTAAATTAATTTATCAGCCAGAAAAATATGGCATACCCAACAGGGTATGTCAAACTACAACACCAAACGGTCGCCAATTATAAGGATTAATGGTCATGTCATGGATGAGTTGCAGCAGAGGAACCTTGCACGTGCCATTATATCATCTATTTCGTCTGTAATGATTGGCAGATTACCTAATAAAATTAAATTAAACCAACGTCTTTCCCACCGCAAAAGACACAAGTAAAAATGTCAAAATACTACCTTCAAAAATCAATTACCATTCTATAATAATAATTCAGATGTCCGAATTTTATTCAACTATTTTGAATTATATATCCTACAAAGCGTAATAACATATGATATAAAGGCACTTTGAATAATTAATCTGATTAAAAAGTACAGTCATATTTTGCTAAAAATGCTTCACTGCTTTCCTGTAAAGTCCAAAATGAGATTTCTGCCGGTAAAAAGAGAGTTAAACATTTTTATCTAACATTCTTTGCATTAATTTGAAAATATGTTTTTTTACACTACATTTTGCATATCTCATGCGTATGCTGGTTCTACTATATTTCCAATTCATCTTGCGCAAATGCTTTCAGTATTCCCAAAATTTCTTTGCCGAGTAGGTAGGAAGGAAAATTATCAAATCCACCAAAGTGAAAATTTTTGCGTACAATATTTCATTAATTGAATGCAGCGGAAAACTGTGACAGAGGGCCAACGAGGTATGGAGGTGAAAATGCAATAAGAGTTTTCTGGGATTACAGGTATGTATAAAAACGAAGACGAGGTGAGCATGATGCATGAGCGAAAAAGAGGTCATAATATGAAAATCAAAGGAAGCTATACGAAGTCTAATTATGGTGCACTCAGACTTTACGGCTAGTCAAATATAGAATGAGAGAGAATGATGAATGAAAGGGATGGATAGGCAAGAGAATGAAAGCAATTTTGGGCGATTTCAATGGTGGAACTATTCGTATCTGAGTAAATATACGATGAGAGATTTACTAATAGAAATAAATACTTTTACGAGGGTAAAAAGCTATAAAAGAACTATCATTCTAGGAAAAATGATGGACAGGGCTTCCATTATATTTACCGTTGATCAGGGGGATTGTAATCGGACATTTTCAATTGGTATCATATTTTAAGTTTCACCCCAGGAGTTTACCTTGAGAAAGAACTACTCCATTAGTGAACTCAAGTACTTATATGAATCATTATATTAAAGGAAGCTACGAAGTCTAATGTTCACTGAACGTGGTACAAAAGAAAGGGCTGATTTCATTCTCACGTGGGAAGGGAACAAATCCATTCCAAAAGTTGTCGATCGTGGGATATTAATCCATTTCAATATTTTCTTGCATGAAAAGACGTTTTTGCGAGACCAGCAAGCGAAGGATGAAAGAACTACTTCGGCAAAAAAAGCACGGAATGATGAAAAACTTTCTGATAGGAAAGCGCTTTTTTTAGAATGGCCTGTGAGCAGCGGCTTGCGACCTCACAAAAAGCATCTGTAGTCAGAATCAATGCAAGATTTTTTCGCATAACTCATTTGACACGACAGTGGCACAACTGTCAAACTCGAGCCTTTTGTAGCGCGGATTTTTTCCACTCTCGAGCTTCCCTCGCCCCATGTCTAAGGATGAATCCTACTTGCGTGCACATGAGACTCGTATCCCAAATTCTTTACAGCACGTATCAATAATAATCCTTAGGCCTCCGTTTTTTCCATAATTTTTGTCTACAATTTATAAATATGAAATCAGTTGCGTGCAAAGGAAAATCTTTGAAATAAGTCAAAATTGCGTTAACTAGCAGAGAAGACGGAAATTTAAATTTTTAAAACTCTTTTGTAAGGGATTTTATACTTTTAATGCCTCAATGTAGGTTGAAAAGCCTTGAGAATGGACATTTTTACGGACAAAAAAATGATGAGTTCGCGATAAGACAGAAATGTAGGTCAGATGAAATCTTTTAATCTTAAAATGTTCGTGGAGATGGCTTTTTGTTCGATGGGCATACATTTAAGAGAGAAATATATAAAAGCATAGAACTTGAGTAAGTAAAGCACTGTAATGAAGGAAAGGTCAATTGTGGAGTACGACGCTGCCCGAACATAATACATCTCGATACGTGGAGACGGATAATGAGCAAGACCAGCCACTCTTAATTTATTCTCGTCCCTCCGAAGTTCATTTCTTTTCAGAAGAGCGATCGATTGCTGAAAAGGAATCCTTCGTTATAAAGTGCTCCTTAGTCTTGACGATCACCATATTAGGATTTTGCTTAATCCCAATTTTTGTAACGGCGAATTGATACACTTTCAAAGTAATTTGCAAACATCTCCAGAAATTAGCATATCGTCAGCTTTGAACTATTGAGAGCTACTGGATCTATATATTCACGACCCCCTTAACCTTAGTAACCAGTTCTTATAAGGATAGTCGAATATTAAAGCGATCAGAAAAGAAGGCCATTAGAAGCCTTGTTGGGTTTGTTGTGGGGAAATAAAACCCGGAGTTGGCATTCAGTGGAAAGCAAAAGCGTGTCTCTAGGCACTTTATTTTGTACATGTTCTGTAGTTATGTCTTAGAGAGCGTAGCTTCGAAGAAAGCAGTCACGTTATTTCTTCTTAATACTACCTACATCTACACATTACCCATCGAGCCGCCAGATGTGACAGGGGATGTTAGGACACCAGCCGTCTACAGATGTAAGGGATAAGGTTTTGGGAGGTGAAATGGTGACGTATACCATGGGAGTGTATTCAGTGGAGCTTAGTTTTTATTGTGGTATTTATTGTGCGCGGGAAGAACGAGTTTTTGTACCTACCTGTTTGGCAATGTATATCTCTTATTTTATCGCTTCTACCATACCTAGAGATGTAGTGAGGCGTCATTATGATGTCACTTTGAAACACACCAGTTCTGAATTTTTCAAGCATGCTAAGCCTAGCCTGTAGCCTTTGAGTCTCTAGGGGCTCCCACCAAAATCCCTCTAAATTGTGAGACACTACATGTTTACTCTTTGCAGCTATTTACAAAGCGTACAGCTTTTCTTTGTATTTTATTAATTTTTATTAAATTTTTATGACCAGGGTCCCAAGTGTTTGCAGCGTATTCGAGGTGTGGTCTAGCCAAAGCGAAGTACCATCCCTCTTTTACGTCTTCATTCAAGGACCTTCCAAATATGCGCTTAAAAACACCTAGCCTCTTTAATGCTGTGCTGCGTAGGTTTTGTATGAGTTATCCCTACGGTACATCAGAAGTTAAGGTAATTCCCAAACATTATACTGTATCCAAAGATTTTATGTTTACTCCACCCACAGTATTGGTATAACATTTTTGTGATGACTTTCGCAGGAAGTGAACTGAGGTGCATTTGCTAATATTTAGCTCCATCCTCCCATCCCTGGCACCGCTAATGAGCATTGTTAAGGTCCTATGACAGAGCTTCAAAGTCCGCGTCTTCGCCTAGTTCAAAGTAGATAACTGTAACGTCTGCAAATATTCATAATCTACTGCTAACTCTAGAACTAGGGTCATTAATATAAAAAATAAATGAGGGCCGATCATGCTTCCTTGAGGAACACCGTTTGTGGCTCTGATCATATCAGAGCTAATACTGTAAATAACTAATCTTTGTTTTCGATCAATGAAAAATCCCCTTATCCAATTCACTAACTTTTTTATTAACTCCGCATGAATGCAATTGATTTATGAGGTTTTTGGAAAAGAATCATGTCAAATGCATTCTTAAAAATTAAGAAATATCGCGTCGACTTACAATTTCGACTCACCGGAAAATATTATATCGTGAAAGAAAGAGTGCAAACTGTGTTTCACAGGAGCTGCCCTTACGGAATCCATACTAACTACTATGTAAGAAGTGAAAATTTTACAGGAATGTCACAATATTGTTAGCGGCAATGTGTTCGAGGATCTTCCTTAAAAGCGTTGTTAACGGTATAGGTTGATAATTTCCTCGGTCACTTCTCTTTTCTGTCCTTTCCTTATATATCAGTGTAACGTTGGCTATTTTCCAGTTTTCGTGTACCTTGCCTTCGGATAATGATTTACTAAATATAATTTCCAAGAATGGTGTAATCAGCGGCACTAACACCTTGAGCACGCGTGCAGGTATTGCTTCTGGACCTGGAAACTTTTTACGTTTAATCCATTTCGGTTACTTGTTCATTTATTCCATCTTGTTGAATGTTTATGTCAGCCATCGTCTGGTTAAAGTCAGGAATGTCCAAATTGTGTATTGAGTCAACCATGGAGTATACACTTGTGAAGTACTGGTTTAGATTGTGTGGTAATTAGCCTAGTGGCAATAGGATGTTACCGTACTCCTTAACTACTTACGCCTCCCTTTCTTCACAAATAATTCTTTTAAGTTAGATACAGAGAAATTCAGAGCATTTTAATGATAAGTTAGAGAGCTCAGAGCAACGGAGGAAGAAAAACAAAGAAGAGGGAAAACACTTTCTGGGATGTGGAATAACACATTGGAGCCTCAAGTTAGGTTTCTCGAACCTAGCGACTCACTGACGGTAAATACATATCCTTTATGCAATTATGGATGCGATAGCCTTTCTTTCATTTCCCTTCAACATGGTAGCCACCGCCATTCATGATTCTCCTTCTTATGATGGTGTTTTTCTCTCAAAAATGTATTTTCCGCATAGACCGCATAGACTCTTTAATTATCTTAACTTCAAGAACTAATCACCTTCGCCGGCTTGTGGAAAAATTGTTTGCAAGAGATTTTTCAACTCATTCTCTCGCAGTGCAGAAAAAAAGAGTCAATTATTTCCACAAGCATATCTTCTTTTGATGAGTACTTCTTTTAAGGCAAGGTCAGAAGTAATAGTACAGTGAAACAAAATTTTACTGGAAGACTTCTAAACTTTGAGAGAAAATGCAAATAAATTGAAGTTTTGTATAATGTAGTGAGAAAACTTTCCCTATCGCATGAACGCATTGGAAGGTTAAGTTTTTTTAAAGAAAAGTGACAAAATTTTTATTTTTTCCGTTTTTCAGATGAATTATAATGGCCTTAATATGATGCGTACTCCGACGGCGATCACTGTTTACGGCCATCGCATAGCACTTGGCAGACAGCGATTGTCATGCTTCAGCTTTGAAATAGTTCAACTACATGAGTGAGTGGGGTACGCATCAGACAGGCTTGGTATATCCATAACATAAACTACGCTCGAAGGCATGAAGATGGCGACTTATTTGATACGTATACTCATTATACATCGTTTATAGCATTTCTGAATTACAGCTTTAATACGATTTTCCGATAAAAGGGTGAGTTTACAACAATTACGGTCAGCTATGCTCTCTTTCTCGGTAAAACAATCGGACCACCTTTCAGTACCTGTCCAATTTTTTATATAGATTCCTTTCTCAACTATTTCCTTTCATAAAAAGCAAAAATTGGTGCAAAAGTATTAATTGGAACAAAATACATGAAAATGTATATAATATATTTGGAGAGTATTTACAAAGAAACCAACCAAGGAAAAGTGAATACCTGAAAGAATTTTTGGTAAATTGTACTGAAGTTAAGAACTAAACTATTTTCAAGGAGGCCAAAAACTATTAAGCCATTTAACGGTGGAAAATCCACCACGTTGCATATTTTTTTAACACGATCGGTCAAAAATTTAGACACACAAGAATTTTTGCTAATTGTTTAGACTGGGAAACTGATATTGAATCATGTTATGTCTCTATTTTCTATATTATAAGCTAGGGTCAAGAATTCTCAATACGGTCTAGTTGAAGAGATATTTTCCTGTCTCAAACGTATCTACGCGTTATTCCCTTTAAATCTTCCCCTTACCCTGTGTGCATATCCACCGCAGCTTTCCTTCGCACCGAACCCGAACCCTTTTTCCAGGTCCCTACGACCTTCTCTAAGGGATCCCAGAAATCATTTCCCACACTCCCCGCGGGTCCACGAGTCATGTCGAGTCCACAGGGGAGGAAATCGGAGCGATTTATCACGGCAGTCCCATCTCCCCCTTCGCCATACCCTCTCCTTCATCCCTCCCTTTCCTCCAGCCGATTCCCGTATTCTGCTTCTCCTCCTTCAAGTTCTTCCGCTTTTACTTCCTCACATTCTCCATCTCTTTTGCTCCATCAGCCAACCAATCAGCAGCTTTCCCTCCCAACAGCTCAGATTGCCATCACTTCTTCCCTCCCAATTGTTTAGTAACCACACACCTCGAGCCCATTTACATCTATCCCACATCCAATACCAATCATTTTAACTGGCGACTCAAATAAAATATATATCGTGCAAGTTCCACACAAAATTTATTCTCACGACTGGTTTCGTAACAGAGTTGCTACGGTAAACGCAGAGAGTGTCGTCATAGGCAAATAAAATAAAGAAGAGACCGAGAGTACGTTAAACATTAAAAAAACTAGTATTTTATGAGGAAACATTTCATAATCAGATTGAAAATGCGGTAAACCTACAACTACATCTACATATTAGCCTGCGAATCGCCACATGAGCTTGTGGCAGGGAGTGCTAGGACACATAGACGTATAACGATGAAAGGGATAAGGTTTTGAGAGGTAAAATGGTAACGTGTAATATGAGACTGTATTTAATGGATCTCAGTTTTTATTGTGGTCACTTATTGAGCGCGAAAAAAACGAGTTTTTGTACCTATCTCTTCGGCAATGTATCTCTCTTCTTTTATCGTTTCTGTCAGACCTAAAGATGTAGTGAGGCGTCATGAAATTATTCTCTGAGTCGCTCTGAAACACAATAGCTCTGAATTTCTCAAGCTAGCTAAGCCTAGCATGTAGCCTCCGAGTCCCTAGGGGCTCCCACCATAGTCCCTCCAAAATTTGCAAGACGCTATATGTTTGCTCGTAGCAGTTTTTAACAAAGCGTGCTGTTTTTTTGTATTTTGTTATCGTTTTTGGTTTAATTTTTATGACCAGGGTCCCAAATTCTGGCGGCGCATTCGAGGTGTGGCATAACGATAGCAAAGTAGCATCTTTCTTTTACATTTTCATCCGAGGACCTTCCTAATATGCGCTTAACAAAACCTAGTTTCTTTAATGCTGTGCCGCATATTTTTTGTATACCTGCTCCCCAAGATATATAGAAAATTAAGATAATTCCAAGATATTGTACTGTATTTGAAGATTTTATGATAGCTCTACCCACAACACTAGAGCGCATAGGTATGGAATTTGTGTGGTGACTTTCGCAGGAAGCAAAGTGTGCTGCATTTACTGATATTTGATTGTTATACCACTCCTGGCACCACGAATTAACGTTGACAAAACTTCTAAGTCCGCGTCTTTGCATATTTCATGGTTGATAACTTTATCGTTTGCAAAGAGTAGTTGCAGGAAATAGATATTCGAAGAAAATTAATCTTTTATTCTGCTCAATCCGCGATCATTACAATCGAGGGTGCAAATTTAACTCTGGCATTCCAAGACTTATAAAAGTTTTCATTATCAATACCAAGATTAAGTGACAAATCCGATATCGTCGCAGGTGGGACAGCGTATAATGTACGGATCTGCAAGTGGAAAGACATAATACCCCCCGCCATGCGCCCTGTTCCGGCTTGCAGACAAAATATTGAAGCCAATCCAGTATTTCAGACAAAATTTCATTCAAGATAATTTTTTTCCAAAGCGTATTTTGCCCGAAAGTCGCACTATTTGCGGTATGCAATGTTCAGTGCCGAAGTGAATGGCGACGAAATAGTCAGCACCACGATTTCCCATTCCCATGAGCACTTATGGGAGCCCGTCCATGAGGTGGCTGACTGACAGGCTTTTCAGGCGTAGATTTCGGGGGTCTTTCTGTGCGATCTATTTTACGACTGCGTAGTTGACTTCAGTTTCAAATAAAAGGTCTAATTTAGATCTAGCACAAAAACGAAAGATCAGACTTACTGGAATGACTTTTTGGCAAGAAATTTAGAGCACGAAGAGAAATATAATATAGAACTCCGGATGCAGGCCAATAATGATCAAATATATCTGATGATGTACGAAATTAAATATTCGTCAAGAAAGTAAAATTTGCAGGTAATGGGTATCAGTGTATCTACCAGGGGGGTAGGTGAGATGGCTTCAGAAACCTTGAAAAATTGACGCAGTGAGGCTCAAAAATTTCGGAATTATTCCCAAAGATAGACAAATTAATTTAACAACCATGGCTGTATCCCACTCAATTCCCTACCCCACTTTAAAATACTTACGTTCACCATATTAATGTATCATCTTAGTCGATGAGTAAATGTAGCTGTTTCGTCAATTTCGTCTCCCCAAGTGTCTTTTGGAGAGGACATTTTATTCTTTAGGGATAACCTTCCCTAATTTTTCGGACACTTATTTACGGTAAATTTAATCATTCTCTTTCTAAAAAAAACTCACTAAATGGAGGTATCTGGTAAAGTAGAAGATGGCATAAACCAGCCTCGGTGGTTGATAATTTGTGGAGGTGACTGACCGTTTCTTCCCTAGCGTCACGATATGATTACCGGTAGATAGTATGATAAGGATTTTTCCCAAATTCTAAAAGAAGGGGAGGGAGTTCTGATGAAGGCTTCCGCGGGGCTTAGATGGAGTTTGATTCCTTATTTCGGGTTTTCCGCCGCGTCGATTCATGTTGAGGACAATATTTCCCTGGCTGTCCTGCTGGCTTCTTCAGTTACATGGACCTGAGGAAGCCGGCAGGACAGCCGGCGAAATATTGTCCTCAACATGAATCAACGCGGCGGAAAACCCGAACAAAGGAATCAACTTCCAAAGAGGAGGGAATTGCTGGTCGACTTTGGCATTGGATACTAACAATAGCCAATGACGGGTCAACATTTAGAGGCCTCATCAAGCACGCGAGGTGCAGCGCTCTGGTGTAAAGGAAATTAGGCCATCGTTAAACATATAACCACCTCCGAACTCCAGGGCTAGCTAGAATAAATATACTCTAAAGACCAGGGGTATGGGAAGGGGGCAGAGACATTCGATTGCTGCGTTACATTGTTCTAAGCAACATTCTACAGGGTAATCATTTTATAATGTCCCATCCCATGGATAAAGCGTATTAAGTTCCCTTTCAAGGATACAAGGAGACAATTTCAGGGAAAAAATATGAAATATGAGTTCGGGCCAAAATTTTAAACGCGCGCTTTTTCATAGCCTGCATAAAGTCTAATCCTTTTTTTTTAAATTAAGGTACTCTAAACGATTAAATGTGGAGGTTATAGACAGCCGTAAGGACTACAAATGATCACGCCTACTCAGCTACCACAGCCTTTTATTTAATCTAGATATAGTCTCACCCAAGCAGAAAGGAAATACTTACTAGTCATTCAAGCACTCGCTTAAAACTATATTTTTCTGCAGATGGAGAGACTTAACTCTTTCACGCCACGTGCCTTATTTCTTACTCAAGCCCCAGTCGAAGTTTTTACGGCGCATTCCCGCGAGAAGAGTAATAAAGGTGAGCAATTCTCCAATCGCCACCTCTCTCTCATCTCGGCCTCATCAATGACCACAGGTAAACACAAAGCGATCAGCCTTTTAGCAAAATTAAAGCATGTAACCATTCAAAACACTTCGCCGACACGATTCACAACTTATGTTTTAAATCATGAACATCACTTACGCCAATAAAGAACGTGTCATACAAAACAAAATTATCAAATGAACCCTCTAATGAAATTTATTAAAGAATCTCGGCGATAGTATGCTAAACCTGGAATTCTAGATTGATGAAACTGATTAAGTGGAGCCGTCAGGTGAAGAATATTTCGAAATCACCGAATAGCGTGAATGAGAGTGATACGATGATCGCTCGCGTTTGCCTCCAAGATATAGCGCTAAAGTGATATAAAGAATGCTTTCTTTTATTTATCAGCGGAAACTCATTTTCGAATGAGGAAAAGGGAGGATTTTTACGGGGTGGTCGTTAGGGTATTTTTCATCCCAACAGTGAAATTATCCGAGGCAATGGATTGCCTCGCGTGGCCAAAAAAAATGTTGGGGAGAGAAAGTGAAGGGAACCTAAAAACGGGTGAAGGGGTGTAGTAGAGTAGAGAGTGGAGGGATCTTTCGCGACAAATGGGTTTAAATCGCCGTCCCAGAAATTATTTTTGCCTCGTTTGGTGATTGATGACGTTAATGAGGGCGGCTGAGGGTAGGAGAAGGAACGCAAGTAGCGCGAGCCTATAGCAGCAACGAAAGCTAAGTGAGGCGAGTTCCACGAAGTAATGGATATCCGAGACGTGGATCGAGGACATTTCGGCGCGTAGACGTTACAGCGCTGGCCGTTTCAGCGCGGGGACGTATTGGTGTGAGACCGTTTGAATATTATGGACGACGCTGCGATACTATAATTTCGTGCGTGGCTACTCGCTTGGCTTTAGACGAGCGATATGGTATAAAAAATGCATAACAATTTAAAAAAACGTAAATAAACATTTAAACTGAAATTTTCAAAAAGTTTAATTGAACTTTTAGCGGGAAAGGCTCAATATTACCACAGAATAAATCCTTCATCAAATCAAATGTACTGAAAATGAGACTATATGATATTGAAATCACTGCAATGGCAGTTATAATCCGAAACAACTTAGATTTCACAAAAGAAACTATTTAGGAAAAAAGACTTGGAAGGTAGATGCCATCCTGATTTTTTTTGTTACTTGAGACATTCAGTAACCGCTCATGATGTAACAAGCTTTAAATGTAAACCACTGAGATGAATCTGGAGATTTTGAAATGTAACAGACTGATAGCAAAATATATGTGAGTCCTCAGCTCCTCTTCATCATCCAATGGATAGAGAAAATCCCTGGCAGAGCCTGAGTTTGAGGTCTTAAATAATAAGGACCAAAATGCCACCGCAAACTCACAGCCGCCGGCATTCAAGGCATTCGTATTTTAAGCCTGAGTTACAGCCAATTCCACTATTTGATCGACTAAGCACTCATGATGGCCGTTTTCTCCACTAATTTTTTGAAATGAGTAAGATCCACCGCGGTTAAATAAGTCAACAGTTAAATACACATGTTTATTATATGCATACGTTGATTTTTTTACATGGGGGCAACAAAAGCATAGGTTCGTAAATACTATTGTCGTATACGTAAATAAACGTAAATACTATTGTCAAGGAAAACAGTCAGAACGTATAACCCAGAGAAATCAAGTGAAACACCATACACGTATTTTTCCAGTTCTGAATTAAGTTTAGAGTATCCGGCGATATTTTGTGGAGATGCACAATAGATATCATGATCTCTACAATAAAAAGGTTTTTCTTCACTTTTCACAGAAATTATTTTATTTTCCGACTTGGTTTCGACATTAGCTATGCCATTTTTCTTTGAAAAATGGCGCCGAAGTCGACTTTTATGGCCGCTGGTAAAAATTGATAATTAATAATAGTCGTGATGGAACCTTCTTAAAATATTAAGATGGTTAAACTAATTTTTTCTACGTTCAATTACCGTGACCATTTTTGCAGGTGAACTTATTATTAACATATTATACAATCGAAAAACGTTTCATGTTACCTATTTCCTTTCTTGGCAATTGTATTCTTACTTAACTCTTATTTTTATGGAACATATGTATTTCGAAATAATTCAATTGTACATGCACAGATCTATCATAAATGCGAAAAAATGCAAAAAGTATTACAATCATGGCTGCAAAACATAATCAGATTGTAATGCAGAGTGTAAAACGCGTATGTTTTTTTTGCCTCAATTTTGAATTCTACACCGTATACCAAAGTTATGACAACGCTTTAACTAAGCCAAAATTTTAAAAATATAATCCTTGCATCATTAATATTTCTAAGCGTATGGCTACTCCCACACACACAAATAGACGTACTTAAGGTAGTCCGAAAGAGATTGTTCCCTAGTCATAATAGATACCATATTCGAATTATACATTTTAATTTCACCAGCTGTAGGACACATGAATTAAATATTGCATTATTAACTGTACAATAATATAGCTATATATGACAGATATTGTAAGAAATTAAATAAAAATATCTAAATAAGTCTATAACTTGACTCATTTTTTTCCCGCGGTGCGTTTGAAACTCCTTGAAAACGGAATGTTTTTTGTGATACCCAAGAACCTACTGCGATGACAATATGATTAGTTTTCTAAAATAGTTGATAAAATATACAAACTACACGCTGTTATCTTTTAAACGACATCTAAGCGTTAGAAATACCTCATTTTGTAAATAATGTCCCTCTAGAGTGCACGTACGTACCGTTTCCCATGTAAAAGGACTAGCATTTTTCGGCAAATATCTCCGAAAGCAATATGGTAAGGGGTTAGATTTTTGATGCGATTAGAAGGGTGAGATATTTTTCTTTAAAATGAGACCAAATTAATCGATTTTTAATTAAAATGATATTTCGCTCAAACTACCTAAAGTGATGTGTGTGGCCCAAGAATACCTTTTCGGCTTGCGTGAAAAGTTATTAAAAAAATGCAATCAATGACTCACGATTAGCACTACAGTCGACTCAAGGTACTATTTTATTCAGATATTGTAAAATTTCAGCGGATTCCATTCTGCGCATGCGCCGTTGATCCAGCGGCTCAACCCGGTAAGCAAGCAGATCATGTGCGATGAGCGAGCGAGTCATTTGACTCACCGCCTCCCTTTACCCATCCTTCCTTCCTCTCGCAGCCATCCATTTCACCTCCTCTCTCTTATTCTCTCCATATATACGCCCGCACACCATCGTCCCAGTCTGCGCGTGCGTATGAATTATTCTCACGCATAAATACACGCCTCGCATACTACTCGCGAAAACCTCTTTGCCACCTCCCACATCCACTCGGAGTTTGGAGTGGAGCCCTGCTTTCCTCCTTCGCCGCCAGGCAGCGCCCTCATCTCCCGGGGTCACGTTTTCGCGAGAGGCCGTGGCAGGAGGGGGGAAGGATAGGCAATGGTTTCCGTTCGCTGGTTTCGCTATTGCAAAGCTTGCGTGGAAGCGATGGCGTTGCATTATTCGGTGGCCCACCTTTGCCTGATAAAGGAATTGCCGCGCCCGCGTGGAGGTGCGGCACGTAGTTGGATGTGGAGGTGGTCGAAGCGGAAAGAGAACCACACTGTAGCGAGCGCGGCAGCGGAAGAGAAATGTTGAAGACAAGTATGACAGGGTCGCTACATGCAGCGCGGATTACTACTAAAGCCGATTTTTTTAGGTGCATTAATAAAAATTTAAGAAAAAAATGCTTTTTTTTAACTAGTCCACAGGCAAAAGGTAGATTTAGTTGGAATTTAGCTAAACTATTTCGAATTTTCTACCCTTTCGTGATCCTATCTACCTCTTTCAATTTACTTTTTGCCTCAGCGTGTGATCTACTTTTCCTTATCCTATCAATTTAACATATTCTCTATCTTCGTCTTCCCAGCTTGACCAATATCCTCTTCAATATATTCATTCTCATTATTCTATTCTCCCCTTTCGTGATCCTATCGGCTTCAAGCAATTAATTTTTTGCCTTAGCGTGTGATCTACTATTTCTTATCCCATCGATTAAACCTATGCTCTACCTTCGTCTTCCCCGCTTGACCAATATTCTCTTCATTCTATTCATTCTCATTATTCTATTCATAGTCTTCAGTAACCCATCTCCCCTTTTTTCTTACTCCAGTCACCTACCCCGTCTATTCTGTGTATCCTCCCTATTACTTAATTACTTAGTAATTTATTCGTTTGTCTCCCTATCCATCCAGCGTACCAGCTCCATCCTTCTCTTCACTCACAGCACAAATCCTTTTACATTCTCCCTTTCTAGGATCCACGCATCATCTCCATAAAAAGCTACACTTCATATCAAGCCCTTTACCACCCCTTAGTGTTATGTATGTAAATTTTGGTAAGCATTTGTTAGTATAACAATGCATATCAGTTGGAAGAATTTTATAAGATATTCATGGTACATTGCTAACATGGCCATTGTAACAACTTTAAACACGAAATGAAGAATGTCAGAGCAGTTTTCACCAAATAAGCGGTTTGGATGGCATTAGAGAGGAAAATATCTATTTAGCGAAATTATTTTTGTGGTCTGTTAAGGTTAAAACAATTTTTCCATTATTCCTGTATATAATTTGTAATAGATTATTACACAAAAGAGTAAAAGTTATCATTTAAATCGTAGCATGAATAACAAACGGAATATATGATAAAAATCAAATGTTGCTGGTCCTACGGTAGAATTGAAGGTTCTGTTGAATTTATTTTCCGATATAAAAATTGTAAGTAAATCAGCCAAAGTATGTTATTTAATGACCAAAATTTGATCATTATTGAGGCTTTCTTTTTAAACATTTCAAGATTTCTTTTAAGTTAATGCAAAACTTCTTAAATAGAATTTACTGGGTGAGATTCGTCAAATATTGCTTTTGGTATATAATTCCAGGATGAAAAGAGCTTCGAGTTGGTACAGAGAAAAGTATCGTATTGAGACATCGTGGCAACGATGGTCTGACCACGAGAGTGCTCTAGAAGGACTTGCTGGGCGACCCAATTCCCATCGGGCGTTCCCTCCTTTCCTGTATGCCGTGGGAGCCACTGATCTTTCACGCCAGATCGTTCACCCGCGGCTGCTTCGACCTCGTTCACAGATCGTTCCTTATCAGGTACCCGGAGTAAACTAATTAACCCCGTGGGGTAATCCGGTTAAGACCACGGGTCCACGGGATGTGCTGGGGCGTGAAAAAACTAGAAGGCGGCGTCGCCGGCAGATTGATAGCACGAGTATGGCTAGACGCCCCACAGGACACCAATCGGCTCTTACTCTACCACTGAGATAACCTTTGGCCACCCAAAGAATGATTGCGAACCTCCAGCGAGTTGCAAGCTTTACGACCATTGACTGTAGTGATCCCGGCGGTCCATCCGTGCCTCACGTTGAATTTGGTTTAAAATATTGCTTTTATTAGGTTCTCCGCAACTTTTACAACCGTTCTCATGTTTAGTGATAGCAATTATATTTTTCATGAAATTAAACCGTAGAGAGACTATTTTAAAAACAAGAATGTGTTAAATCACACAAATTACCTTATAAATTATTTCTATACCACCTAAAATGGAAACTAATGATAGAAATATTTATCTCCAAAGAGGATCTAAAAATACTTGCTGAGGGCTACAAATCAGTCTAATAAACTCATTACATACTACTTTACTAAAGCAGGTGCTATATGTATTGGTTACAGAAGTAATGTATTAAACAGCAATTGGTATAAAACAGTCTGTCTCCGCGCTTGATAGTCTATGCAACGGCTGTCGTCAGGACGTAAAACTGAATTATATCTTTTTATCCTAGCCAAATTTCCCAATCTTAAGGGGAAATTGTATGCTCTCGTTTTAAGTCACGGAGAGAGAGAATACGATATGCACAATCAGTCGCAACTCATCTCTTTTTAAACTTCATTTACCAACTGCAACATATGGAAAATTAAAAATTAAAAAAAACTAGCGTCAATTCAATTTATTTCAGCTCACGGTCCTATGGTACAACTTATGCAGCGTTAGGTAAATGTATTAATAGAGAACCTAGGGCGATTTTCATCGATAATCAAATTACTGTCCTGTGGATGTATTGAAAGCATCGTCTGGTTCCCGTGGAACATCTATGCTGGTAAGGAAAGTGATATTTATGAGCCTACCCTCAGCTTTAAGCAAATCGCAAAAACAATTATTTTTTCTTGATTTTGTTCATGTCTGCAAAATTACAATACGTAAATACTAACAGCATTCTTTTCATTAAATGTATCGAAAAATTTGTATTAAGCCACCAAAATTGCACAACATATAACAAATCGCTCTCGAGCAAACCAAAGCAAAATATAATAAAATATTGCCAAACAAAATGTTCTTAATATTTATACTAAGAAAAATAAACAACTAACATGTCCGCAGTAAAATAAAGTTGATGACTTTCAGACCCTTTATCTTGGGAGCGTAAAAAATGACAGCTGACCAAATCAGATCTTGCACCAAGCCTGAAAAGAAGTTGACCTGAACCAATTGCGAATCATATCATTGTCGTAACGCTTACAATTAAATGATCAATTTAACAAAAATATGAAATAAAAATTGCAGCTGGCAAAAGTTAACTTTTCCGTAAAAGCATCAAAATATCAGGAGTGAACATTCCATTGAAAGAAGGAAAGTCCTTCTCCTCTTCGACTTCTAAAGAAACTCCTTATGAAATTGCGACTATGAGATCAATTACTGAAGAAACATGGACATTTAACGAGTTTTATTTCTCCTGTTCTTTTTCCTCCTGTTTTATTTCTCCTGTCTATTTGTTTGACATTGAAATTGCGATTGTGAGATTTCATCGGGAAACCCTTGCAAAGATATCCATGAATATATGAGTATTTTTTAGAAATACATGATTGATTCAAGACTGATAAATGAAAGAGTGAAGCCGAGTTTGAAACCAGTGAAGGTGCCTGTTAGAGAATCAGGGAGTATAATTGCATGGTAAGGTATGGTGCTTTAATTCTTATTTTGCGAGATTGTTCTCAAGCAACTGAGACAAAAAGAAGAATTTGATGAGGGAATAAAATCAGGAGGACACCTGATAAAGTTGATTAGATTCGTGGACGACCAGGTATTGATGAGTCAATCATCCAATGGATTGGAAATGGATGGAGGTGCATTAAAAATTGGTACAGAAAATGGTAAATGGAGTATAAATGGTGAGTGGAGAATAAATAATAGGAAAACAATACATACATACCCATCACGCAGTTCCCTTCCGGGGTAGGCACAGGCAAAATGTTTCACTCATAATACATAATTGTTCACCTAACTCTGCTTCAATAATTACCTCCATACTGACCTATCCTTGCAAATATCTTTTGCCTCATTTACCCCCATACACTGTTTCATACACGCCCTCCTGTTTTTAAGACTCCTAATATTCCTCCTAAGAATTTCCTCAACCACAACTTTCTCGGCCTACCTCTATCTCTCACACCATTCGTTCAACTCTCATATATCTGTTTCATTATTCGACTCTCATCCATTCTCTCAACATGACCAAACCAACGAAGCACACTCCTTTCATACACGTCCATTACTGGAGCGTTTAACCCACATTCATTCATGACCCACTCATTCCTGACCCTATCCATCCTAATTTTGCCGCAAATACTCCTCAGATAACTCATACCCACGGCATTTAGTCTACTCTTAAGAGTATCCTGACATATCCATGTTTTGACTACCATATAGCAAAGTGGGAAGAAGTACACTTTTGTACACTGCAATTTTCGCTTCCTAAGACAAGCACTCATTCCTTGATATGCTCCACATGCAACCTTCCACTACAAAACAAGGAAAATACTTAGGACGAAAGGAGGCTAGCTATATAAGTAGCAAGACACACACTGGCGTAAGTTGAGTACTTTAATTCCTTTTGTTGAAGGACGAAACCGAGGCTGGTCATAGATGTGGGACACTTAGCACTTAGAGCAATTAAATTACTTGAGTTTAGAGATTTGAAATAAAATGGGTGCCGCAGAAGGAGGAGAATGGGAATTGAACAAGATGAAGTAACTTTTATGACTAAAAGAGGAAATTTTTTCATTGGTGTACAGAGTTCGATTTGCGAGGAGAAAACATTGTAAATTCATGAAGAACTTTAAACATATTGAAATTTGTTTGAAAATGGATTCAAGCATGTGTATTTACAACTGTATATTAGAAACCAGTTCATTGATATATGTACTTGGCAAGTTTTTGGATCGTTACCAATCCTCTTTGCTTTCGAATCACATGGATTCCACCCTCGTCCATCCTCCTACACCTTCCCGAAGCAACACCGGGCTCTCGTCCCGCACAGCACAGGCATAGGTCCCCAATTCCCTTCGCACACAAAACGGGAGGAGTTCCACGCCTCAATTCCCAGGAGGAGAACCCAAGCCCACGGGCCATTCCTCCTCTCCCCATTTCCTCTCGTGTCCGAAGAAAACAAGCCAGAAATCACTAGAGCTATTTGGGGGCTCACATAGTATCCACCAACAATCCATCTTCTCCCTACCTCCCAACTCCCGCTGCAGCAACCACCTTGCCTTAGATTCCGTCCCGGATATTCCCAAGAGTTTTGTTTCTCTTAGTCCCTTCACCCTCACACACTCTGTTACTTCTTACGTCAAGGCTTTTTTGTTTACCATTTGAATAGTATTATGGCATTGTATTCCCCTGGCTTTCACTAAGGGATCAACTGGAATGGAATAAGGAATGAAAACAAATACTAGAGACCTGAGGTGATGTTAATTTTATGGCGAAATCATATGGAAGACACGACGCCATAAAAGGTTGTATTAAGAAAACAAACGCAAGAACATAAAATTGATATATAATATGAAAATTCCAATGCCATAATGAATAATAATTGGAGGAAGAGAAACAATATTAGAGTATAATTGGATAAAAGAGTGATATTTCGCTTCACCGAATTGAAAAATAAAAGTAGAATCTATCATTTTGCAATGAAAGTCCATATTTTACGACGGAAGATTTTCAGTGGATATTGAATGCGTTAAAGTACGAGTAAGGACGGGATTCTTGACAAAATAAATACATCTGTATTTATAACGGTATCACAAAAAATAGTGTTCTTAGTAAAGTATCACACAAAGTTTATTCCGACAGGTTGAACACAGAGGTTTCGGCAACTTTGGCCACTATCAAGGATAACTGTCACTTCAGTCGGCGAAATAAACTCACTGTGAAAATTAACAAAATACTGTACTATTTTGTGATTATGTTATCAATCATAAACGTCCACAAATTGTCATTTAAAGTTGTAAGCTTCATCTGTCACCGAGGAATCCGAGAGCCGTGAGCTGTGAGATGCGCTGCACATTACGGATCAGATACATGATATAGAGGATACATACACTACAAGAGAGACGACACATTTAAAACCGAAAGATTTCGTTCAGCTTCAAATCTGCATTTCTGAACGGAGCCAGAGTAGTTCTATCGATGACAAGACGAATTTCAAAGATATGCAGAGTCAATCGCCCGTTCCTCGAACAAATATGTTCATCCTGTATATATTAGTTTTACGACGAATAGCATCAAATTGACTTGCGTGGCGCGTACGTGGCGTGGCGTGTAATTGGAGCGTATTGACTTTCTTCCTCGACACACCTGTCTTACTTCATTTAGAAGGAAATTGAAAGAGCTATACGCAAGGACATTGCTGATTAGTTTGGTGAATATTTAGTTATCTGAGCTTAAAGCCAAAAACAGTCACATTATATGAAGTCCATGTTTTAAAGGGCATATTTTTATTAAAATCGACAGTGGTTTCAAAACGTCCTGTCATTATCAAGGCTTTTATCATCATTACCTTGATAATGAGAAGACGTGCCGAAACTATAGTGGGTTATTATATATAAAAAGTGCGGAAATTATAGCAGTATTCATTTATTCACGATATCATGCTTACAGTCTACATACTACCCTGCGAGCCGCCGCATAGGCGTGTGGCAGGTGGCGTTAGGTCACCAGCCATATAAAGATGTGAGGGATAAGGTTTTTGGAGGAGAAATGATGATGTGTATTATGAGGAGCTCAGTTTTTATTGCGGTCGCTTACACCCTTAATCCATCTAAAATTGTGAAACACTATATGTTCGCTCGTAGCAATATCTATCGAAGGGGGAAACTTTCCTTTGTATTTAATTAAGTTTTTTGGTTAAATGTTTATGACCAGGGTCCCAAATTCTTGCGGCGTATAACAAGGTGTGGCCTAACCGGAGCGAAATAGCATCTCTCTTCTACTTTTTCATCCGAGGACATTCCTATTATAAAACCTAGTATCTTTATTGCAGTGCCGCATATGTTTTGCATGTGTATTCTTCACGGTATAACATAAGTTGAGGTAATTCCAAGATATTCTACTGTATCTGATGATGTTATGTTTACTCCACCCACAGTAAAGGTGTGGTAGTCATAGCTTATTGAATTAAAACTGCAAATTGGGGCTTTCTTCTGAGTACCATTTTGATTTATTTTCTTTATCTTAAGTTTTCGATGACTACAGTGTAACATTAAATTTTTTCCGAATCTTTCATCAAGATAACTTTTTCTAATATTAAATCTCATTAAGGGTTATTATAGAGCTATAATCGAGTTTTTAAAGTAAGTAGACAAATAAGGAATCGATTCCTCCAAAAAGGCACACAATTTTATCTTAATTAAACTTAGTAAAGAATTCAGCCACAAAAAGAGTTTTTGTAGTATTTTTTATTTATTTTAAGTATTTGTAATAGCAAAAAATCATTTCGAAGAAGAGTTTAGGGGTAAGTTTTCATTAATTTCACATCCCACTCTGATTGTGATTGTTGGTGATTAGGGATTCCATGCTAATTGACGCCACAGCATTTTTCTGTATTCCCCCAATGACAAATTTAAAATTTTCCAAAAGTAACTGCTCATATCCGTAGACTTTTAGAAATCTCTTCCTCTGTTAACCTTCAAACTCCTGACAGTCGAGGGAGTAAAACATGCACACCTCCCATCTGGACCCTTTTGAGAAGATTCAAAACGATGCCCAGCAGACGACTTCGATAAACATCAGAGGATCGGCTGCACACAAAAGGGTTTAGCGGAAGGAGGAAATTTGTGGCGAAGGAAATGACCCATCTTTGCTTCCGACTGCTTCCACTTTCTCTCATTTTCCTTTCTCGTCCAACAACAATGAAAATTACCGTTCATTTTGCTGAGTGTCGCCCATATAACCATCCTTTGCACCTAAGTAAGATTGCACGACATCGCTCTTTCAACCATTTTACCAGAGGCTGCTGTTATTGGAAAAATACTTCCCGGAATAGATAGGTTCAAGAGGTACAGAACGGATATCCGTATCGGAAGAAATACTTCGGAGAAAATTTTCCGATTTATTGTGTAACTTGAGAAAAGTTGTTGGAGAAATGTGTTACACCCTTTGTAAACAAATCTAGCGAGATACTCATTCCATATCCTTGAAGAATAAATGCATCTAACACGTGGTCTCACATCTATCTTCATTCCTCCTCTCAGTTCATTGCTACTACGAGCGGGACAACTATTCTGCTGAGGTTTTCAAAACCAGGAGTTGGCGGAAATTTTCTGTTAACGAGGTAAAAATCGGAAAATGTACAACGTACTTCAGAGGGTAAAAAGGTTAAGCGCTTAGTCCTAGTGCGAAGTACTCAAGTTTTAAGATTCACATTTCCCTAAATTACATGTTTGTACACGCTATTTACTGAACTGTAAATGACCTTCAACATATATTTTGAGCTTAATAAATAATATTTGTGGTGATAGATCTTTTATATCACTACCCACACAATCATATATGTAAAAATATTATTTTTAATTAGCTCGGGAGAACACTATTTTTTAATTTTCCCTGGAAAGTTCTTTTCATTAAGACAAATGGAAACATCATCTCGTAAAGAAAAAACTAGCTTAAGTAGCTATATCATAGAAAGCAACAAGTAATTGATGATCAGGTAATTATTATGGTGTTGTCAACTCCATTCATTCTATCATGTCCACGAGCTTAGAAAGTTTGCTCAAATATCTCACACCAAGCTGCATACAGATCGCCTAATTTCTAAAACTTGGCATATGCTTCTGCACAATAAAATGAAGCTGTATAAATGGCAAGTGGCAAAGTCCTATGATCTTCCTCTAGGTTTCTGGCACCTCATCTAGCTCCGAAATTAGGTCACATCCGGGGGAGCTTAAGTATCAGCCACAACGGGCATTTTAAGCGCAAGGCAGTGAAAAGTATTTATCATATATACAACCAATTGGACTATTGACGTTCGACTTCAAACCCATTAATATATTTGAGTGATCACGATGTGACATACATAGCTATTTGCTAAGTTATAAAAGGATGATGCTTGTTCTCAATGAAAAGTTATGACGTTTGGTCAATTTGGATGAAAATGTATTTCATTCACATACCAAAATATCCAATACTCGCGAAATTAATAACCTCCTCTCAACACACATATTCCCACCAGTAAAATGTAGCCGGATTTCAGCAATTTATTTCTTTATTCAACATGAAGTAATGAAGTTAAAGCTAAGAATATAAAAAAAACGCTTCCTTATCTTGGAGGTATAACATAAGTTGACCTTAATCAACTGAAAGTCATACGTGAGCGTTATACGAATGATTCAATAGAAATATTTCAATATTATAATTGTATCTTGATGCGTCAATGAAAATTAAAAATACTGAAAATTTTCAGCACACGGGAACTCATCGTTTCCTAATTCAAACTAAAGTATCTCCCTGTTGTGGTGTAGTGATTTAGACTCGCCTGATTTTCTTCCAGCAGTGAAGAAAATGTTCCTAAAAATACCCCACCATAATCAACTAAATTATGCATCAGTGATTTCAAACTGGGTAATCTCAGCGGGCTAGCATTGCTCGGCTCCAAACTGCACAACAGCTTTGATTGGTTTTCTGGCTGAAAAAGATCGGGTTTTACAAGCCGAGCACGACCAATCTCGGCGTGAAATCCATGATTTATATTCTGTCCATGCGATCAGAACCGAAAAAAAACCACACCCTTCACATTTTATTCTCCCCTCTCAAAACTCCCACTCCAGAAAAACTCCGTCGAGGATTTCCTGAGCTAAGAATTTTCTCGATAGCTTCGTCACTTGAAAAACAGCTGCGGTGGACGTCTTTCTATCCGCATCTCACCTCACTCTGCCGCGATTCCATGAATTCGGGCGTCGAGGTGCCGGAAGGGAGAGAGGGGGATCAGTCGGAAAGGGCGGAATAAGTGGAGTTGGCTGAGTTTGAGTCGGTGCCGACCTTGTACGACCCAACCAACGCCCACCTTCGCCCCCTGATATTAAACCTTCGTTTGAGAGATAGCGCTCCCTTCCTCCATGACACTCCATTGGCATTATGAATGCCAGCCACAGTTCCCGAGACATCTGCCCTAAGTTCTCCACTCACGAATCCCTTGAGTACCCGAGCGATATTGCGCTGTATTGATGTCAATATGCGATATTTCATTCAAATCCTCGAAGAGTATTTTATACACGCATTTTTCATTCGTATACCGGCTTTGATTACAGCAGATAATTAATACTTTTAAGACTGACAGTGGTAGTAGTCTTCTGATACTAGTGTTAGGGCATAAAAGATATAAAGGGAAAAATTTAATGATCTCCTTGCGTCGTGTATAATGCGAAATGTGATTTTCTACCGTGTACTACTATATCAAGTAACATGAACGACATGTTTACGCAACTGTTCGATCTATTTACATACATGAATGCATGATACATCGCAAAGTTTATGCAGCATTATCTCAAGCACTATGATTTTGCCTTCTTTCAATATAAAACACTACTACCTGTTTCGCACTTATGTAAAATTACATTTATCTTTCAATACAATGCAAATCTATACCTATCTAGTATTTATATTCCACCAAAGTATATAAATTTCAATATTTCCAAAATTTCCACCCTCCTACGATATTAGTTGTCATCAATTATTATAAAATTCCTTGGGTGATTCGCCGCACAATCATCGAAAGGAAATTTACTTTGAAAAGCGACACTGATTTTTAACTACCATAAATCGGGGGCGTCGTCTGTCAATATGCCTTTTTATTTCACTCTTCATCTCCGAGAGAGATACAGACGATGCAGCAGTCATATCACTATGCGATACTTGAATTACGAAATCATTTCATTTATCTGCGCCAATCTCGCCCTAATACCTAACCCAACTCTCCTACCCTCAGAAGATTCACCTTACACTAAACTTGTCTCATTACCGAAGCCTCTTCCAGAAACTTCTATTTTTGCGTATTGCATTCGAATAATCTGTCCACATTAGATAAAAATCAACAGAAAAATCTATAATTATACAGGTATTACGATTATAATTTTCATGACGGATATTTACCCTTTAGAGTATACTAACTTTCGAAGTGACCAAGATATTTTAAATAATTTTATTTACTAATAAAAGTAAATTGTTACGTGCTTTACTTTGTGGAAGTTATTTATTCGAATATCCGTTCAAATTTGATTTGGATTTATTAATTTGATAGCAATAAAAAGGAGATTTTTATCAAATATTCCTTAAGTTGGAGCACTCACTGATAACTTTTACCGCCATGATTAAGTTATATTCTCGTTAACAACTTCAATTCTCAAATAAGCCATTCATTCAGAGAAATTCCTTTAGAGACAAAGAGAAATAGGCTTATGGCAAAGAGCTGGCAACAGTTAAGTGAACTTTGATTTGTTTGCGTGACGATGATTCTTTGGTATCTCATAAAATGAGTTCTCTCGCCTAGGTTTTCCGAATTATTGCTAGAAATCTCAACCACTAGAGGGAACACTACTCATGAAACGGTAGACAAAGCTCTCTTGGCTCGCATTTGAAGCAGAAAGACGAAGTGGACAAAAGGGTCTTCCACCTTCGTTCGGGTAAAATATCCCCAGCTTCAGTGAAGCGCAGGGTAAGGTGATGAGGAGCTAAGATTGGGTGATTCTTGATCCCAAGGGAGGAGATCTCTTACCATTTATCTGGATCCGAAACCGAGTTCTCTCAGGGCCCAGATAGCATTATTGTCGATGTGTGAAACTTATATCCTTCCCAACTACTCCGCCGGAATCTCAGTGTCGCTGGAAATCAGCAGTAAATCCTCAAACTCGATTACCTTCCTCTCTCTCTTCCCTTTTTTCTTTTTCCAAGTCCACCCTATACCTTCCAACTGGGCCTAAAGGAGAAAGATCTTCAACATCACCCCAGGGTTTTCTAAGGATTCTACTCCACCATATTGGAATTACTGCCTGGAGATGATAACTAACACCAACGTAATTTCTTTCATCATACTATCCGTACTTACACCTCTTCCTTCAGCTAACCACCAATTGTTTGGTCCTTAGTTGAGAGCCTGGGTCGAACTCTTTTCTTCCCAAGTTCCATATCCCACAATATTCTTCCTACCTTTATCTTCAGAAACACATGTTAAAAATAAATAAATTAAATTTTACCAAAATATAGTCCCTATAGCCTGATAGGAATACTAACGTGTGTGTGAATGTGTGTTCACGTTCTGAATATGTCGTAAAAATATATATTCTTTATTATCCATAAAGCTAGAAATGCTTACATTTTTTCTTGAGAAAGGTGATGGGGCAGGGATCAAATACAAAGCCATGTGACCAAACATACAGATAAATTAGTGATTACAGATATTTGTATATATATGCATTAAAAAATAACTGATGAATTATAATAATATAATCTAGATTTCACTAAGAAATGAGTTTTAATGAATTCAGACAAGTATATTAAATATAGAACGGCTTAGCATACTGTGTGTAAATGTGAAGTAATATGGGACATTATCTTGCTCAGATGACAAAAAGGCAGCCTCATACAATGCAAATGTCATCACCGGTTCCTCCAAGAAATATTCAGTATCCAATCTTTATGTTTTCTTCAGAGGCTAAAATCACTTTCAGGTTTTTGGCTGTTAGTAATTACTCATTGTCCAGAGAATTGGATTTAGTGAAAAATTCAAACAGTTATGCATCAGGAAATGAGAGAAAACTTGATTATTTGAAATTAACTTTTTGAGAAGAACTTGAATTGCGGTAATCTTTAGAAGCAAATTCAAGTAAAATATATGCAATGCTTCACATATCCCTGGGGAAATTAATTTAAACGAGTCATGCCTGCATGTAGCATGCTATAAATCCAATTCAGACAGCAAACCCGTGAATAATCGAAATGCCTAGTGGTGCTTTTACTCGCTCAAGAAAACAACAACAGTGAATTCTGAAACTTTCTTGCGAGAACTAGTAATGCCGCGCCCGGGGAAGAAACTGCCGGCTCGAGAAACTTCTATGCGGATGGACGTCAGGAGGCGAACGACTATCCCAGAAAAGTTTAATTACTCGTATTATTTGGTATCTCGGGGAGTACTACAATGAGAACCATTCCGCTTTCAAACTTCCAATAACTCCCGCCAAACAATTTCTTTCATTGATTCGGCACCCGAAATACCCGTCACCTCGTTAATTTTTTTTCTTTATAACGAAGACCCGAAAACTTTTCACCACTTTCAGTCCAACTCTTCATCTTCTCCAATCTCCTTTCCTCTCCTCCTCCCAACTTGTTCCCGCCTTTTGCTCCTTTGTGCTCTCGCCCAATCCCATCTCTCTTCAGTTCCTTTGCGCACCGCGTCACAACCCATCCCACTCCCACCGCCACCAACCTCCCCCGCCCTCCCCCGCCTCCCCAACGGCCTCGGCAAACACACCTCATCCCAAGGATCAATCAACGAATCCACTCACTTGCCAAAAACTCTTATAACCGCTCGAAACCATTTTGGTAATCGAACTCTGTCCCTGTGTAAAAGAAAAACCCACTCTCACCCACAGGCCTTTACGTCGGTTCCATTTTAATCTTTCTCCCTTCGTTCCCGCACTTTGGGGTTCTCTTTCCCTTCATGCGATGGATTTCCTAGCTTACCACTTTTATTTTTATTTCTTCGTTTTATTTTTGCATCCGCTAACGGCATTTATTACATTGAGCCGACTGTATTTGCGTCAAAATAATGTACTTTTTTATTTTGAAAATTTATATATTGATCCGTTTATAGGATAGTGCCAACTTTCATGCATAATTCTAAAGTTAATTTTATTTACATTTCAGTCATTGTTTTTATCATACGATAAAACTGAAATATTTGACACATCAACGCAGTAATCGGCTCCGAAAATCCTCAATTTAGCAGTTTTGTCAACTTAATGAACTTTAGTACCTACACAGAAACTACGAAATCTGTTGTATTAAATTACAACCAAAAGTAGCGACAATTATTAAAAGTACATGAAATAGCAAGGACATATATTTATCACGAATATCTATTTCTTGAAAAGAGAAAATGTTTAAACATTATCTAATCCTTCAATTGACCTCGAATCAAAAATTAAATCCATGGCACCACTTTTTAATTTATTTATAATTTTTATATGATGAATTTTCTTTTAAAATGTTATTATTTCTAATGGTAACTATTTCAATTGATTTCGCGTTGCCAAACTGGACGGCGACGCGCGGCTAGCGGACCCCAGGAGGCAAGGCCGTTAAGCGTGAGGAAGGCGAGGAAGCCCGTTGACCCCTCTTTTCATAATGCAGCGAAAGCAAATATAATAGACATAACCCACTCCTTATGCATTTATAATGCGAATGACCGTTAATTACAATGACAGTAAAACCATGGCAAACACAGAAAACGTTTTTCTTATCATATTTGGGTCATTTCATGAAACGTTTTACCTCCAATTAGCTTACTTTGATATCTGATAAAAACATACTTTGTCAAAATCTTCAAATAAAATACCACACAAATATGCACAGCAAGAAATGCTAACTCGAGCCAATAGAACAACGATATAAGAAACGTCTTTTCCTCAGCGAAAATGGAGTATCTACACACTACTGGAATGGTAAGGGATGACCATGTAGGTAGTTGAATATTTCAAAATCAAAGTTCCCAGTTGGAAAAGGCGAAGAAGCATGAAGACATGTGGGCACAACAGATAATAGCATATGAAAGGGTAGCCACACCTGAGGGCGTCTTGTGATGCGGATTGAGTGGCTCAGATGAGGATTAGTGAGCCTCTATCATCTAAATTGTTCATAAGAGTTTGAATGATGGTAAAGGATGGAATTAAAAACCTTTCTTAAGACTTTTTAGGTAAATTTTACTCTTTTAGTCTACATACATAGTGCCTTAGGGACCGCGTTAAACTTGTTTTTCTGAGCTTACTCATTTCGGGAGACTTGGGACGCGAGGCTAGGGGCATAATTGGGTCCATGAGCATGAATCATCAAAGCTGTACTCATGGGTTCCAATGAAGGAAAGGAATAGCATTTTAAGGCTACCCAATGATTTTTAAGGGTCATTTTCAGTCGTCGATTGCATTCATTCTATTCGGAGTCGAGCTAAATGGCGGGTGATAAACTTATAGATGGAGGGCCTATTCCCAAGAATGAAAAATACATTAATATGATACATAGGTATTTATTATTGGTCAACTCTCTAGGGCGATTTAACGAATAAACATCAGTTTTCTAAAGCTAGATGGAAAATGATTCAGTCGCAGAACCGCCGCTTGTCCAAATATCCGTTTTCAGTTGCGCGCGCAAGATGTGGCAACGTAGCAATCATTCACTCCTTTATATTGTCAGAATTCCCTAATATAATTATTACTACGCATAAAACATGTATTTTAGAAATAACAGAATAATTGTAAATAAAATAAATAGTGTCTAATAGTGACATTCCATGTCTTAACGAGGTAAAATGGACTAGATAATGTTTAAACATTTTCGCTAATTAACAACAAAATATTCTAACTAAAAAAAAAACAAAAAAAATTTACAACAACGAAAGATTACCATTTTATGTATTGCAATAAATTTTGGCGACTTTTTAATGGAAACTTATGCTGTAGACTAGAAGGACATAGAAAAAATGCTGAGAAAAATGAAAATTAAGAAGGGGAGAAAAATTTTAAAATCTTGGATAATTCAACGGGAAGCAGGATACATAAAGCTCTATGCTGTAGCTGTAAAGTTAGAAAAACATATACCTGCTACCGCATAAAAAACGACAAGAAGGAAGTAAGTAACCCATGCTTTTGTTTAATCCACTAACGCAAATTATCGACTAACTTGTTTCTGAAATACACATAGCAAGCAAGGCATTGATATTCTGGATGAACTAGATCCACTGGAAAATGCATTAAAGGTAGCTTGCAAGCAATTTTCAAGATGCAGATACAGACAGAGAGGGGGAGAGAGGTTTGAGAAAAGGATTCATCGGCCTACCTCGGCCTATTCATATGTCACGTCAAGATTCTCCCGGACCCAATGCTATGCTCTCTCTCACAAGGCACTCACCAAACATAAAAAAAATAATAAATGAACAATTCTCACCCTTGCAATGAGAATTAATCCCACTAGAATCCAAGCTCACCTCAAGAGCGGATGGAAGTGGGTGGAATTACCCAATATTGGATACACGAAAAGAATGATAAGAGTATTATTTAAGCTGTGGCTCACAAATATTTGGCTGTAGTTTTGACTCCACAAATTGGCCTGACAGTATTAAACGGATATTTGTTATCCAACTGATAGTATCGCTTCATTTCATGATGACGAAAATAATGGACATATTAGGGCTCACCATGTCGCCCTCGATAGCCTGGACATCTCCGAAAACCAGCAAAAGGCTATCTACCACAAGGTAAAACTATTAGAGATGAACTATAAAAGAAGCCTTCATCATTATTTATAGTGCAATCCTAAGACTGGTTGAATGCAGCCCTCCATCCTCTCCTATCTGTTGCTAGGTCCCTATATTGCATTTCTGGCTGCTCTTTTTATGTGGTTTCCTCTTCACTTGGTCCGTGAACCTCCCCCTGGATCTTCCCCTGGGGACTTTTCCCTCTTTTCCTTAGAGGCCATATCAGAAGAAATTACTGCATGCTCACAATATAAATACTTGCTTCTCCAATCGTACATTGAACACTTGAAAATGAGGAAATAAGATTCATACAACTGTTGATATATTGGAGAAGAGGCTTAAAAACTATTGAACTACAACGCGGCAGCAAGAACAGACAAGCGTCAGATCACAGGAAGTATCATCGTTGAGAAATTTTGGATTATAAAGGGATTACTGTAGTGAGAGAGAAAGAAACTAACACTACCTTCTAATCGATAAAAAGACATCTTCCTTCCACTTTGTGAAGTATTCCTGCATCAGAGATCAGTCTTTCGTAACACGCAAAAATATAGAACGTGATTTACCAAAAAGACATCAATCCGTTGACCATTCAGCCGAGAGGAAACTTTTCTCAAAGCAAAAAGATCAAGGGCAGAAAGAGGAGTATGCAATGGAGGAAGAATGAGGAGGCATGAAAGAGCGCAAGTGCGGCAAAAAGTTGTCTCCGGGAAGTCTTCGTGCCGTTTCACGCAGTATCAGAGATTTCCCTTCTGAAAACGCCGGAGACCAAAAACTCAACGATCCGCCGAAGGAACTGCCAAAGCGATAAATTATACAGGAAAAGAAAAGAGAGAGACATGGTGTTCTTGCAAAGGCGCCTTTGAAGCGACGGCGGCAATAGGAGGAGGCAATACAGAGGCGGGAGAAAGCGAGCCGTAGGGATTGACGAATAAGGGCTGCGAAACAGATGAAGAATATAAAGAGCGGATAGGGAAAGTTCGCATGGAACAGGAGGACACGGCTTTAGACCGTAACAACGTAAGCCGGTTACATTCTGGCAGGAAAGGCAGATTTTAAGCGTTCTAAGAGTAATTGAGGTCAGTGAGAACGTAACTTAAAGAAGAAAATGACCTTTGTTTACCTCGTAGATTATGCCGTTGAGTTGAAATTTCACACAATTATTTTGGAGAGTTGTTCTTGTAATAATACATTTTATAGTCTCTTGCCAGTGTTTTTAGGGTTTGATTTCTGCGTCATAAGGGCTAAAATGAGCTAGTAGGGTAGGTGAAATAATGATTTTAAAAACTTTTACAAAATTTAAAACTCTCCGTTGTTACCTTAAGGTTCATGCCTTTTTGAAACAATTACACATTTTGCATTGATTCTCTCAAGCGTATTACATAATCTAAAGGGTTGGAACAGAAAATTACCAACCCAACATCGAGATTAAAATCCCAATTCGTTCATTAAAAAGCCTATCATTCCTCCTTCATTCAATATTCCCATTTTAAGCCTATTCTGCTGAGACTGCCAAGTAAGTAAAATTTTACCTTGCTTAAATAAGCAATTTAAGTGCCAGTGAGGAAAGGGATTTTAGTAAAACACAAGCTTTCAAGCAGTAACCAAGCTTCTAAGAAAACTGCTATCAACAGTTCAAAGCTAAATATTGTTTTAAAACTTAACTTAACCCTCCATATCGACGAAATATAATTTAAGAATGATATAAATGTAACCCATGCAATGAAATGAATAAATATAGAGTTAAAAACACCCCTCTAAATTGATGTTTCGTCTCGTTTCTGGAATGCTTTTGGATAACGGCCAGAAATCTCACTAAATATCATCCTAACAACTGAGAAGTCCTTAAAATACGTGCGAGCGTCCGAGATACAGTGAACTACTGACATATCTAAATTTTTTTATGCCAGAAACAAAATAGAAGAACATATGTATTTTTAAAAAGATGTTTAAATTTTATGAAACATATGCACTGTATTCTTGGCTAACGCAATATGTCCAGACTTCTACCTCATCTTTCATCTCAAGCAACACATCCTCGAGGTACACTCCTCTATCAGTCAGAACCCCTGTAAACGATTCAGCCCAGGTCTTTCCTTCTGTTTTCTTTCTTCCGCGGCCTCCTTTCGATTTTTTTCGACTCTACCTTTTTATCGTGTGCTAAGCAGAAAAGCCTGCTCATTTTATCCTCCTTCCCTCCCACAAATTTCCCCCGTATCCAAAGTGAATCCAAGGATCAATCATTGCCACCCATTTTACCGATCCTCGTCCTCTTATGCCTCCGGCGTCCACAAAAGCTCCCCCTTTATGACCAATTTCCTACTTGTCGTTACCTCCTTTTGAACCAATTTCCCGTCCTGGCCTCGAGAAAAAAAGTGTTTCCACTTTTATATATTGCTGTTCATTGATCTACTCACGACATATAGCTGTAATAAAGCAATTCCAGCGAATATTTAATTTTTTGACATAAACATCATCATTTCTACGAGAAACTACAACCAGATGGTGAAATAGTTGAAGTTTTTACGCATATTTATTTTGTTTCATGTTTTTTCTTGATATTTTCATTTCTGTCCACTAATTTGTTTCCAAGTCTCACGTTCTCTTGTTTTACAACTCTGTGTTGTAGAAAATATGACTTTATAATACATAGTTAAATAAAATTACTCAAATTTTGACAATATATTTTATATAATAAAATATTACAGGTAAATGCCGCGTAAGGTATCGGTTTGGCCCGACGTTTCGTGACCCACTGCAGGTGACTTATTCATGGGAATATAACGTACTATATTTTTCGGCTTTTATATATTGGCTCAAGTGGAAGAGGTGGAAGGGGGATGGAAGTTAGGACATGGGGGAGGGGGTGAGGGAGGGGGAAGAGAATTTTTCCGGATGACTGTGTTCCAAGTATTGCTGATTTTTAAGCCGCTGTCTCTATTGCAATTGTGTCTATTATTCTATCTATCTACGATCTATCACGGATGACTCTGGGTTTAAATCTGTTCACTCTAGCGATGACTCAGGACTTCTCAAAGTCGATCGCGTCTCCCAAGGCTTCATGCTCAGCGACTGCGGACTTAGTAGTTTTCCCCAGTCGAGTGGCCCGTCTTTGTTCTTCCAGTCTTGTTTTGACTGTTTGTCCAGTCTCACCGATGTATTTGCCGCATGTTCCACAGGGAATTTCATATACTCCTTTCACTTGCAGTGGTTTCCTGTCCCTCTCATTTCAAATTTTTATTTTTTAAATTTACAGTTTTATATATTTAAAATGTTACAGGAATTTAAAATATTTTTGTGACCAAATTAGTAATATTTACTTCAGTTAACATGAGAACACAGCAAAGGTTATTCAGAACTTAATTCCTACTAATTGCATTAAATATGAGTCTCGAAAAACTAGATGGATCATCATGTAACAAAAATTCAACAAAATAATTAATATTGGAGAGAAATAATCACTGAAATGCAATGAATAAGTGAAATGGTAATTCAACTACTTGTCCTCCTTCACTGAAGCATCTGTTGGCATAGAGGTACACAGCAATTTAAACAAGGGGTTGTATGATTTGACCCATTACAAATCTTGAAGTTCTGGGAAGGGGTCATAATAACATCAGTATTTTAAATTTGTCGAAATTTTTTTACGATTGTATGACGCTAAAAGTTTAAATGCTAAAATCATTAATATCCGTAAGGTATTTGGACAGAATATTATTTATCCAAAAGTTACCACCGTTACCATAGCTGTTCGCCAAAACATTTGAGCTGTTTCTTAGAATCACATGTGAGACACTTGAGTAATCAACCAAAACGTAATTTTAGCTTCAATCGACTTGGAAACCTTTGAAACGATAATGTCAAAAGCTCGGTACATACCGGATACCTGCGTAAGATGGACGGAAGACGAGTTCTAAAAAAATTCCCTGATAAGTCCTTTCTCTTAATATGCCTTCAAGGGTTTTCCGGAGCTCTTGAACCCTAAGGGGGTCCTAATCTAAATCAAAGCGTCATTGGTCGTTCCCATTTGTTTGGGCCACTTCATGTTCCTTCACACGCAAGCACGCTTGCACCGGCGGAATTAATTAAAGCAAATCTGGCAGACTAGGGAACGAACGGTTGGGTCCAGAGACCGGATAAGTGACTTTAGCTCCCGATTTAAGGATCGCAACCTGCTAACTCAACTCATAGAGTACCCCACGAAGTAGACTCCTTCATCTCGCCACTTCACCCTGCAGTCATTCGCTTGAATTACTCCGCAAGGAACACCGTACAGAACAGATAACAGCTGTAATACAAATGAGTCTGATGGACTACACAGTGCGAGCAAGGATTTCTATTCGGAAACTTTCCCTGGGGAAAACAGTAATTCACCCAAGTTCTTCACCAAATAGTTCTTCTATCTGCTGACTCATAATAACTGAAGCATATGCAGACAGGGGCCCGAATTTGCAATGCACATTCAAATTGGTGTTTACATGAGATTGTAATAGAAGAAATATATTTGAATGTTGAAAATCTAAATGATAAGATCCGAAATTACTAGAAGGACTAATAATACTTGAAGGAATGTGCGTGAGATAGAAAGGCATCGAGTTATCGTCTTCGGCAATTTAATGAGAACAAATCAGATCGCATTAGTAAAAAGTAGCCGCAGAGAATAATATTTTAGACCTACTTAGCGTAAACAACATTTCAGAGACTCATAAAGAAATTTTAACAAATATAGCGTCGAACTAATAGTTCTTCTATCTGCTGACTCATAATAACTGAAGCATATGCAGACAGGGGCCCGAATTTGCGATGCACATTCAAATTCTCCTCCCTCTATTGTTATATTCACGAAACTCATTTTTCACTTAATTTCTCCGATTCTAGCTGGAGTCCTAACTACCCTACTTATAGTCCTTGCAGCGGTCTACAAGTAAGCAAAAAATAGTAGAATAAACGACTCCCGTATTTCTAAAATAGCGGCATAATTTATGAAAGCCACATCAATCGTGAGCTTAATGTAAAAAAATTAACAATATATCTAGGGAGAATACATGAAATATATTATGTATACGCCTTAGTACAGCCGAGTTTTCTATCACTGTTGAGTTTAGTATGTTTTTCTCCTATGATGTAGGTTGACATTTTATAAAAAAACCTCCTAGATTACTCAAGTTTATTTAGAAAATTTCACCAGAATTCTAAAAAATACCCCATCTATTTCTATTTCTGGCATACCCTTCAATTTCAAGTGCGTAACTTGATACACGCATACATACCAATCACGCCGTTCCCTTCCGGGGTAGGCAGAGCCCCTAAGTTTCACTCATAAATACATATTTTTACACCTAACTCTGCTTCAATAATTTTCTCCATACTGACATATCCTTGCAAACCTCTTTTGCGTTATTTACCCCCATTGATTGCTTTATACACGCCCTCCTGATTTTAAGACTCCTAATATTCCTCTTTCTAAGAATGTCCTCAACCACATTCAACCACAACTTTCTCGGCCTACCTCTACCTCTCGCACCATTCATTCCACTCCTATACAGTAAACTCCCGTTTATCCGAAATGATCGGGACGGCGGCCGGTTCAGATAATGAAAATTTCGGATAAACCGAAGTCCCACGTGAAACACCCCGAATTGCATCAATACTGCGGAATATTATCGTAAAACGTGCGTACATAAAATGCTATTAATATGGTTGTGAACAAGCCTACATGTTTTTGATTGAAAAATTTTTTTTGACGAGGTCAAAAGGTGCTAAAGTATGATTGAAAAGTTAAATATTTTAAATTCTGAATAGAAAAGCTCGTTTATTTTGCGTTCACACAGAAAAAATCCACCTCATTTGGCAGCGGGAAAAAACAGCAATTTTAATTTTGAAAAAATACACTACAAAGTTATTAAAAAATACTAGAGATTTCTGAAAGATACGGAAAGTTTGTCAAGAGTAAGGAAAAAACAGTGGTTTTTTAATGCACAAACTTTAAAGTTAAAAAAAAACAAAAAAAATTTTAACTATTAAACATTGAAGGCCTAGGAATTTACATTAGAATTTATTTTTTGGTAAAAAAAGTCTGTAAAATGTTAAAAAGTAAAAAAAATGTTTTTTTGTTTTAACGATTGAGAAACTTTTGTTGCGGCAATATTTCTTCAACGTTGGAAACAAACGATTTCGGGGTAAGTCGCCTCCTCCTGTTGGCTGATATACTCCAGGGTAGTTTGGATCGCTACGTAACCGACTGTGTGAGGAATCTTTTTCTCTGCTTCGTCATCAGAGACGTCTTCTTCTGACGCTTTCTGATTGGTCGCAATTTGGACGATTTCTCCCTCAGTCAAATCAAAAAAGTCGTTTTTCATCCACTCTTCAACGTCTTTGAAGTTCGCATCTTCACAACCTGGTAGCTTCTCCAGTAAATTCACCTAAGTTACGTCATTTTCATCTGTTTCTGGCTCGTCAGCTTGAGTTTCGGGGTTGCCTCCTTCTTCCCACTACTGATGAGTTCCCTTATGATCTAAGAGTTTTTTCCAAGATCTAACGAGAGAAATTGGAGGAATTAGTTTTCAAGCTTCAGCAATCCAATCAATGACACTTAAAACATCGACTTTTTTAAGAGCATGCACACAATCTTCTTCAGCATCAATTTTCCCGATTAAGTATTCCAGCAGCTTGCGCCTGTAAAGTTTTTTTATCGCCTCAAGAACACCTTGGTCCATAGGTTGACATAAAGACGTGACGGTATTCATTGGACGGACGCCATGGTATTCATTGGATGAACATCGGGTAGGGGCAGTTGGAAAATTTTGTTCGGATAAAGCGGATTTCGGATAAACGAAATTCGGATAAACGGGAGTTTACTGTATATGTTTCGTTATTCGACTTTCATCCATTCTCTCAACATGGCCCAACCAACGAACCACACTTCATTCATATATGTCCATTACTCATTCATTCCTGACCCTGTCCATCCTACTTTTTCCGCAAACACTCCTCAGATAACTCATACCCACGGCGTTTAGTCTACTCGAGTCTGTCCTGACAACAAAACCTTTATAATATCTGTTATCTGAGCGCCCTTAAAGAACACTTAGGAATCGGTATCATCGATGAATGATTCCACCACCCTCCACAGAAGAGAGCCGTCTTAACGACACTTGTCAGCCGAGCAAAAACAATATCGGACAAGGAATGCCTTTCTGGCGAGCTTCAGCACCTGAGAAAAACATTCCTGAATAATGATTTTTCACCCAGAGGCGTGGAACGTGCTTTAAGAGAAGGTCCCTAGATCGTGAGAGTATGTTGGCTAGAGCATGCATTCCGTATGTCTCAACCATCTAAGGAAAAATATCAAGGATACTCACAAGGCACAAAATAGAGATCATTCATCGGCCGCACAGCAAATTGATCGACAACGTACTGAAAATGAAGGACGAACTGGGAATGAAGACTCCGGGAGTCTACAGGATACAGTGCAAATGTGGAGAGGCGTATGTGGATGAAACACGGAGGACAGTGGAGACGAGATTAAAAGAGCACGAGCGCTGCATCCGGCTGAGGTAACCTGAAAAGTCTGCTGTTGCTGAGCATAGTCAACGGCCACAGGGTGGACTTGGATTCAACGAAGGTCCTTTGCCGCGAAAGAAGCTATTGGGACTGGATTGTTAAGGAAGCCATTGAAATTAAACTAGAAAAAAGAAAAATGAATCGTGCAAGTGGTTTCCACCTGAGTAACGCGTGGAGACCAATCCTGAAGTCGACAGAAGAGGAGCGGCACAAGAGAGCCAATCACGTGATTACGCGGGAAAACCAGACGACACCGGACTCGAATATATAGCGGCCGATTCCACTTCATCCCTGAAGACGGTAGCGGAGTAATTTGCCGAAACATGTCGGAGAAAACTCCTTTGACCCGGATGGAAACCCGAGAAATCTACCTCCAGTACCATCGATATCTTAATTCCTGACTGAGAAAGTGAGTGCAAATTGTGGTGGAATTGGTGTGAGCAGTCACATAACTAGCCAAAGGAATGTTGGAACAAACACCAACGATAGACCCTATTTATATCACATGCAGGAGGTTATAAGTAACGGAAAAGATAGGTGGCTTATTCTGATCTATGCGTCAAAAAATATAGAATTTTGGCTTATGATATCGTCGCTTATATTTGGCCAAGGAAATGTAGCAGCAGGTTTTAAAATAAGTTGAAAATGGAAATGGGTGGTGTAAAAATTCTGTAAAATCTCCCCTTAAGCCCCCTTCCATTGAGCGGTCTCCTCCAGAGCAGCCGATTCTCAGAAACGGATTAACTTTCCCATACGTAGAAGAAATTTAAATGTTCCCCCCTTATCTTATGGCTACAGTGGTGACCGCTTAATGCATGTTTTACGGCACTCTCAGTTATTCGGATATATTTAAAAAGCATTCCATTCATTAGGCATCCCTTTTTCAGCAGCTGCCGTAAGTGTCAGTCTCAGGTATCAACGCGAATGAGCACACCACAAAAGCAACCAGTAAAACTTTCTTCCATGGCCATTTTGAGCGCACCCTTCGCTGAGCTCAGACTTTATTCATCGCATACGCTCATCCATCAATGGTATAAGGAAAGCTGGTACTTTTCTGTTTCCCCCGACCATCAATGCTTATGAAGTGCGTTCCCCTAACTCTCATTCCTTTGCAAAGACTTCGCTTCCTGAACATGAAGCTCCCCCCCAAAAACAGATTCGCTTGATGCAGCAACGGTTTTGTTTGAAAAGGGGTTACTTTTGACTTTCGAGTGTGTCTCTGTCATTAATGTACCTGCTACGCTACAATAAGGCATGTACGATTAACTACCAAGTTAAGAAAATATTTACTTGCGTATAGGGAGTTAAAACAGACTAGGGGAATTTATGTCCTGGGGAGAAGAATTTTTTTTCAATAATGTATACCCATCACTGCAGGCCGCTACGAAAATCAGCGTAAGATTGTACTACATCTGGCTTTATATCGCAAATGTAAACAGATAAAGCTGCAAAAGACCAAAGAAATTTTAAAAATATCCAAATTTGAGAAAAGTATTGAAATGTACGAGATTTTAAGTGTGTAAAGCACTAATGAATTTTATAATTGAAAAAATGTAAGACGAGAATATTCTTACTATATAATGATAATGCAAACTACTCACCACACTGTAATGTCGGTAACCTAACCTTTAGGGTTACATTCACTCTCCGAGGTCTCTTGAAAACTTCAGAGAACAAGAGGCTAAGCCTGACACATTGCACAATTGGGCATTAAAACTATATCTCTTGGAGATAAGATATGATAGAAATACCATACCTTACAACAATATGGGGAAATAACCTACCAAAGTAGTATTTACTCACTAACCTTGCCTTCCTATCCCATATTGTCTTTCCCTATTGCCACCCTTATTAAGGCACTTATTCCACCCGCCATGCTCCCTTTGGTCGTAAGAAGATTAAATAGGCATAGATTCATTATATTTACTGCCCCTGTCAAGAGGAGAAGTCATCTTATACACTAGATCTTCTCAAAAACCCGATCACCCGACTCAATATACGTTTCCATTCTCGTTTCCTCTCAATGAATTCTTGTCCAAAATACCCGCGCGCCACCGTCGCTTCTCTCCTTATCCCTTGCATAACCTTTTAAAAAGCTCTTTCCTTTTTCCACTTCTCGATGTCTCCGCGATTGCCTACGACCGAACTCCATTTCCTCCGAGCATTTACAGTAAGCTAATCAAACAGTCGCCTTCAGCACCTGTCCCTAAATCCATTCCCGTTTAATTGAATTTTCGCAGAGTTTTAAAATAGTGGTAGAGAAAAAAGGGGTGGCGAGAAAATATATAGATATCAGAAAAGGCTCCCTCCTCTCAGAAGGTATTTTCAATAGGTAGGAGTTGTAGGTCGAGTGTCTAAAGTGGTGTGAACGGTTATTCTGTCCCAGGGACTGCTGATGTGAAGCGAGCCCATGCAACAGACACCTAGTATCTCCGCTCTAAAGAGAAAACCGATAACTACTCGGCAGCCAGGTCACACATCACGTCTTGATCATATCTTTCAAGGTTCTTTTAATAATGCCATTTTTACCATTACCTCCTACCATGGTGTAATCAAAAACCCAAAAATCTCCCATTCATCACTAACCACCCAGTGGTATCTAGTCCAAGAAAAGTGGAGTTCAACAAAATATCTTGGACCCCATACCATTTACATTTCTGTCATTTCTGGCAAAAAGTAAACAATCGATACATTTTTTAATAAAAAGAGACCTTTAATAGTCAAAATACCTAAATACCTGTTGCGTTAGCCATGAACTAGTGGGTTAACAATTACAGCCATTAGAACAATTCTAGGTGACTTTTCATCTGTACAATCTTTTGACTAGAGAAGACCCTTTGTCTCTGGTTTCATTTGTTATACATTATTCATGCCTCACAAATCACAAAATCTTTTAATAGACTTTCCTAAAGCGGATTTCCATTGGGTTATTCAGTAATGATTCAATTATGATATGGATTTAATATATAGATTCTCCTTAGCAATAACTCAGCATCGCTGTGCCAACTGCTTATTAATTATGCAACACAATAGAAATTATCAATCAGCACATTATTGTTCAGTGAAATATATACACTTGGGACAATAAACATATCTTAAAGATGTTTTTGAATTTTAAATCCAAACTATTATAAAAAGCTAATAATATCAGCGATATGAATGGTATCGTTAAGATAGTATTAAGGAGACATGTAATATGTCCCTAATAAGCTGATAATAACGTGCGGAACCCGATGTCCTGAAATAATTAATAGTTCAAACGATTATATGAAAAAACTAAATTAGAAAGAAATTTAAACTCAAGAAAAGTTATTGAAACATTAATATTGAAATAGATTATCGAATAGAAAGCTTCAGCAATTTCATCAATTTCCTCAAATCATAAGTCCAAACCCCCAGCTGCCGGAGTCGAAATTTCCCTACTTCACCGTCTTCCATTGCCTATTCACTTTTCCAGTAAACTTTTCATCTGCTTTTCCAAAAACATTGCCTTTTCCATCCAGACATCCACCGTTCATCTTGCTCTTCAGCGTAGAACAACCCCAGAAGCACATGGATGGAGAAAGGGAGAAAAGGGAATGCGATAGCAGTCACAGTCCTTGGGGGAAAGGGAACGCAAGGGAAACACGGGGTGTCGAGCGACCTATTAAAACCTTCAAATTTATGCGTGGTGAGGGTGCTTTTGAGGAGAATAAAGGTTTAGAATTCCGCGGAAATCGTACCCTTCTCTTCATCTCTAGAACCACCTTGAAAGCTTCGGCTACTGGGCGGGTGAGAGCAATGCCGATGCCTCTCCTAACCACTTTCAGCTCACTAGCACCTAGAAAAATGAGCGCATTTCTCCTTTTTCTAGGGCAATATCCTCACTCCTAACCCATCACATTGTCTCTATCGCTCTTCTCACCCGCTTTCCGTCACTCTACCAATCCTTCTCATCCTCCAAGTCCCACTGCGGCGACGGTAACAGCCGCTGGCGTCTAATGGGCCCCCGGATTCAATTTCCATCGAAGTGCTCTATGCTGATGAGTGCCCCACCGTAATAGTTCTGAAATTCAGACTTTTCCGACAGTTATCCTTGCATCTTCATCTCTCTCACAAGTTTCCCTTCCACGTGTAGGTACGATCTGGTTCTCCCTGCAGACCGTCAATATCGCGCCTCGTCTTTGTCTCTAAGTCACATCTGCTCTAGCATTCCATTCCCTTTTTATTTCAACGGAAAAGTTCTCAGTTAATATTCAATATTCAATATATTCAATACAAAATGTCATTTCAACTGAGTGAAGATGACGAGATGTTAAATCATATATGAGCCCAAATTATTCCTTATGGCGGAAGAGTCTTTTAGTGATGGTAATTTTAATCATCGTATGTATTATTATCCGTTTACAAAAGGGAAAAATAAGATACAGACCTTTTATATACTCTCATGGTCCAACACATAGGGCTCGATCCTTAACAATACGTCAATGGATTTTAATTAATGCGCAATTATGTATTTAACAATATTTCAATCCTTCTTTATTCATCAAGAATTAAAGCATATCCTATTACACTAAACAGTTTGCGCAATATTGTAAAAGCTCCTGTTTGCAAATTCATAAGGGTAAAATAATGTCTTAGATACAAATTATATTCCAAAAATACGATACTTACATGTCCTCAATCATTAATTTATCGTAATAATTCATTCCCATTTTCTTATGTATTAGAAATATCTAGCTGGCAAAATATTAAAATTGGTAAAATATCAAATGTTGGATGACGTGTATGAATCATTTCAGAGCTGTCTTCGTCTTAAAGGAACAAAAATCACCGATATGGCATTTAAGTCTAGGATATAATTTAAAGTATAAACTGAAATTATTCATAGGATTTTGGAAATTCATTCCTAAAGATCGTTTGTGCTATGGTAGAATTGGTTATATCTCGGTTTTAGCATCTAAATTCACTGTCAAAGTGAGCTAAAACCTCGGTCAAGTGTCCGAACCAAGGCCGGTTCCAAATGAGTATGAGCAAAAAGTGACTCAGTAAGTTCATTTGACATAAATATAGAAGTAATTTTTTTCGTTTAGATCTTTCTCGCACGTTCTTTCGCGCACTAACACATCAACAATGTTTCCGCAATGACTAAAAATACGGTGAGTCAATAATTTTTTGGCTTGTTCGCCAGGGATTAGCCAGTTCTCGGACGCCGAGACGACAGGATTGACATAAAAACACATGAGGTGCCAATATGTCTCACCTGAGTAGTCATTACCACACTGAAACTGCCTAATCACCGACCGGTCCGACCTCCTGGGTTAAGACTGATTCCATTTCACCACTCCACTTTCCACATTCTCCGACGCACCTCCCTTCATCTCCACCACTTCCCTTCAATTTCCTTCCGCAGGCTCTTTACGATCCCAAGGGTTAGTGGATTCCCCGAATCCCCGCTCCCATTTCAACCCTCAACCCCTTACTCAAGTCCGACCACCCTCCTATACCGCCCCCCAACTGTTTCAAGAGGTTAACAGCGGTGGAAAGAGAGTAATTGCCTGAGCTCGGTCCCATGGAACAATTGCCCCCTGCAGGGTTTGATTTATGCCTTCGTTTGGGAGTTACTCAAGCTTTTTCTTGGGAAAGCGGGGAAACGCGTGGCGGGGGGTGGATGGGGACTTTGAAGGCGGAAAAATTGAGGTATAATGGGGTTATAAGTGCGCCACACCCTTTACCGGAAGGTAATTTACCAGATATCTCCATGTTTGATCTTTGGATTTTCTCAAACACCCTAATCTTTCCTTCTTGTACAAGAGCCTTCCTCGTGGTCGGAAACATTTGAAACTCTCTCCTTTCAGTTTTTCCTTTCCAATATACAGAATCTCAACAAGCATTTATTTATTAAAAATAAAAATTTGTTAACTGATACCCTGATTTATGAGTTTCGACATCGCGATGGATTTTATGACTTAACGCTTAGCTAAGGAAACCAGCACGATTTTTTCATTTGCTTCAAAGTAACTCGAATAATAATGGATTACATCCATTTTAGCCTGATGTCGGTGGCTATTTATCTAGGAACATATGTTAGTTTTATAATTTCCGATTTTATTTACTACTATTCACTTACACAAATTAAAATATTCCAGTTGGCATCTGCCAAGATGAAAAGTTCATATCTACTATCAATATTTTTTAATATTCAATGTTTTAGAATTCGATACTTTGAATAAATATTTTGCTTCAAAAACACCTAAAAATTACAATTCTAACTTGAGGCTATAATGACTCTCAGAATAATTTATGCGCATAAAACAATGGAGGTACATGCACTCAACAATAAATGGTTTGTTTTCCTCATCTAAAAGTCTCTCCACAAGAAATCAGCAGGTGCCAAATTAATTCAGGTGAGGATTGTGAGTAGGCTATAAATTTTTCTTAACCATAGTTTTCATAGAAGACATGCAGGAGGGAGAAGAATACGGACGAAGAAGACCCAGGGGGGGGGGGCGATTACCTAATTTTTAGCGACGTCGCTATTATTTCGACTCCAAGTTCCCATAGCGACCCGAACGATTACCTAACTTCGGAACGGACGGAACTAAACAAAGGAAGGTGATTATATACGTTCACGTATGCGACCGAGCAAACTAAATATCTTTTTTTCAATATTATCAAATCAATCTCCAATGTTTTCATTGAAGTTTTCTTCTCCTTAATGCTACTTTGAGCAGCAACATGTTGAGTTTCTAGAGACAGTAACTTAAGTATCTATAGTTTTACATGATAAGAAATTTATTAAGAATATCCAACCAGTGGTATTCAGAAAATACGTTAAATAGACTCTCTTTCCTCGAAATTGTTCAACTAGCAATGAAATAACGGCCTTAATAGTTCGACATTATTCCTAAATTTCACGTTTATATTTCCAAGGAAATGTGAAGCTTGTGTTTGCGTGGTTGCGCTCATATCATACGACTATCCTTACTTATCACGAACTTCTCTCCACGTTTAGGACAAGAGCATTTTCATCTTGAATTACGGCCCTCCTCAACTTTCTCAGTCCGAGCTTATAAGACGATTTTTCATTTTTTCCGCCACCGTTCTCCTGACTTAACTCGAGTTCCACTTAATCAGTACTGCCTCAGGGTATTAACAACATTTCTCTCCACAGCTTCCTCCTCTGATAGCGCCCAACCCCGTATTCCCATACATTTCGTTCTACTCACTCAAGGTCTCTTGTTTTGCTAGTCGAGCCGCTTTTGAATACCATTCATTAAATAAAATTTCTCCACAGGCAAGAATATTAGAGCCAAGGAAAATAAGCGGCGGCAGAAGACTATGCGTTTGGTTCGAAAAAACGTTGGGCTTAGGACATTTTTCGGCTCGGTGGAAAACGTAAAAGAGCGATCTAAGATTATCATAAATCCGTGAATGAGTAACAGACAGAAAGAAATGTTGGAGTTATTGATTATATATCGTAGCATTAGTTTTGTATGATTAAGAACCTAGGCGCGCTGGAAAATACAGAACGAGAAATGGATACAATGATTCGCATCACAAGGTGAAACAGTTTTTGAAAACATCGAAAAATCCATTATTTGTATTTACATGGGAATTTAAATTCAAGCTGAAGAATGGCCTTTATATATGTATCAATTTACTAATAAATAAATGAATTTTCTCTCATTACAAAAAATGTCAGCATTTTAATTTTACCAAATTATCAGTCTCTAACTAAACTATTTTCTGAGACTTTGGACAAATAACACCTACCCTTTTCCGTGGGAAATGGTACGTGTGTTCACTCCAAGAGACGTTAAATTGAAAGTGAGGAATTTGTAACGGCTATATCTCGTCAAAAAATTGCGTGTGTAGTTTTTTACACATTCCCTGCTATATTTGACCATAAAACATATATTTACCGCCCAAATTTTTTCAGGATCGTAAAAAACCTGTTGGTAAGCAATTTTAGACACGGCAAGAAGAGAATAAGTCAAGTTAAACATTGATATAGAGATAATTAATGAAATTATTTACGGTTTCCATCACATGAAATCATACGATTGCACCATTGATATGATATATTTAATTCATGTTTCTTATAGCTGCTGCAGTTAAAACGTATCATAAATTTGATCTCTATTACGATTTTGGAACTATCTCGCTCAAACTACCTTAAACTACAATATGAAGCTACTGTTTGTCTTACAATACACAACAGAAAATTATTGAGAATGATTTAAAATGAAAGAATGGTACTGAAAGTAAATTATCTTAATGCAGGAATAGAATAGGATTAACACGGAGGAGAACAATGCAATGAGAGGTATAGAATATATGGGGTTGATCAAGGAATATACTCCGGAAAGCGCAAAAACAATCGAAGCTGTCTTTGGAAACCAATAATGAATAATGAGAAAATTACGAAGGATTTTCGAAGGCACTTCTCCAAGCAGGAGTAGGAATGACGTATTTCCAGCGTAATCGCTGGTCGAATTATTTTTGATAAATCTCCAAGGTGCGGAATTCTAACACTGCTATTGGATCAGGTGGAGATGGAGTTTCTCACGCAATGGATATGGATTTGGTAGACATCAATCTCCACTTTATTCCTGGTATATTAGGATAGTGAGCAACAGATAGAATTTAAGGACAATAGGTGCAGCATCTCTAGTGCAGTCTCATAAAATGTCACAAGCAGAGCATGCAATAGAAAGGTAAAAATCCTTAAAAAAATAACGGGCATAATTCTCCAATTAACGTACTTGGACATAAAAGAATTACATAAGTGATTAATGCCGAGAAAATGTACCGCAAATTTCTAGATTATGTTAACAGTAATTAATGATTAAATTATGCATGCATGGAAGTATGATCTACGTAATAGCCTCTGCAATAGTATTTTTCGATTTTAGTTTACCTTCAGGTGGCAATATTACCAACTGCTTCTCACTCGTCAAACAGCCTCTGTTCGTACCTGCAAAGGAAAACAAAGATTTAGCACAACCTAACACATGCTGCTTCTCATGAGAAATTTTATTTATTGCATAGTAAATATACTAAAATTACTCTATATTTTTATAAAAAGTCTATTAATTCTGAATCGGTGATTGATCAATCATTGATTGCTAAATATCAGTTCATATTTAATTCAGCTATGTTTGCACTGATCCACAGTGTGTGGAAGTGAACGCTGGATACAACACAATGCACGTGTTAGCTTTATGGGTGAAATTACAACAGTTCAGCGGCATGTTTTCCCAAGTGAACTAAACGACATTTTAGTTAACAGAACCCCACCATTTAACTTCTCAAGTTAATGTTTAATTAGCTCCCATCGACCATCTCTGAGTTGGCTAACCCCGAATCGCTCAGTCATTTATGAAGTGAGAATCTTGGTGCTGAGAGGGCATGCGCCTTACATGTAGGTCAACGCCGCGAGCTTTGCCAACCGCACGCGCCCCTGAAAGCGCCATCGAATGGGGCATCGCACAGCGAGATGGAAACCGCAACCTCGTGGGTAAGAGGAGCAAGGGCAGAGTCGAATGGGGCTAGGAGAGGTGAGATAATGGAGGTTGTTCTCAATGCGAGGCTACATCTGCGAAGCCTTGGCATCGCGCTAATCAAAGTGCCAGGAGCTTCCTAAGTAGCTCGACGAAAGCGATGCAGGTATCACGTTTCTTCACCCCCATGCGTCATGAACATAATCCGTCTTTTGGTGACACAAGACCAGAATTCATTCTGACAGCGATACTATTTGCATTCAAGTTGTACGTATTTTTGGCTTCTTTAAAACTTCCTAATTTGTTAAGCACAAGGATTAACGAATAATATATCAGGATTGGTTTCAAGGATTGCTATGGAAAAATTACTCCAATTCTTGTTCTAAGGAATCGCCTTCCAAGTTTTCACATCGTTGTTTATAAATAAATACATGATTGCTACATATTGGAATGTCAATAAAATTCACCACTGTCGGTTCCCAATGAATAGTGGAAATATTTACGCGGAAGACATCATCGAGTATACTTATGTTCTACGAGCTCAAAGAAGGCTTACCTAACCAACATGATACTTCAAGTGATGCACACTTTCCAAAATGCAGTATTAACTCCCATATGCGGTATTTATCTAATTATCCTCCCTGAAAAGTTCTCAAATCTCGCTTTTGCGCCAGAAAAATGAATTTTATGACGGTTTTTGCATCATGAGCCCCCGTAGCCCAACCGCACTGTATGAGCGCAGCCGTACGAAGGAATGAAAAGTCCAAATATGTGCCTCAAATATCATAAAAATTAACTCAAATATTCTGTGTACGAATATGCCATCTGTTTTAACATTGTGCCGGAAATAGGCTTTCTTAACAACAACATGACTACGCAACACATAATTCCATTTCTTGGCTAGCAGAATCTAAGAGTTACATCATTAGTTTTGTGCATGGTAAACTATGCAGTGGAAACAATTCAGCATAATCTTTACGTGCACTCTGTATCGCTTCTGATACAATCGTAAATACCTTCACACAATTTCTCTAACGACTGCTTATTCACATCTTTAACCTGGTTCTCGATAATCTGGTATTTTTATCAGCAGCTAAGAACACTTTTATCAAAAACGCTCATTTTGATTTTGAAAAATGTTATTTTCAGTATACAGTAAATGTAAATACCAGCAGTAAAATTATTAATTATAATTATATATTGGGAGTATCCATTGAAGAACTACTTAAGGTACGCTGTAGTTAAATATGCCTATGGTAAACGCCGTTCAAAATTTTACAAAGCCTATTTTAATGTAATTAAATTTAAATAATTGGTCAAATAATTTTAGCGATGAGAGAAGGTAATCGGAATTTTATGATGCATGTGTATTATCAAAGTCATTTGCTTCTGAGACCTGAAACCCTATTTGTTTATTTGATATGACTATAAAGTGAGCCCTGAATTTCCAGCCCAAAGGTTATAATGTCACTTCTATTAGAACACTTTAGGCGAGGTACCCACTCGTCATCTTGTTTGTTTTGCCAGTAGTTGCGTTTGAATTTCCATGATTACTCAAGTATTTATTAGAATGGTTTACTGGAAAAATAAAACGTTTCCCATCAGTTAATATTCATTAAAATTTCAACCCTGAAAACAGGATTAAAAATAAAATCACCTTCGTAGTCAGTCCTTGTGTAGAATAAGCTATATTATTCATTTGGGCATATTCAAATTCATCAATGGAGACGAATGAGATTCTAAGTAACTAATGATACCATTGTCACCCTCTGAAAAATAATTATTAATTCTTACCACTGCTAATGAATGTTATTCTTATTTTATTTTAAACATTTACAGGTGCAAACGGCAAAAATGTAACGAGCTGTTATCTTACCACACAAATATTAACCATATCTCAGAGAGAGAGAGAGAGAGAATTTAAATCAAATTTCCAGATCAACTGTCCAAGGATACCATGAAATAGTCATTACGATTTGGACCGTGTAGGTCAGGTCAAGAAATTGAATACACTATATAACAATTTTTTGATGACTTTATAACCATGAAATTCGACCAGTAACAACGTGATGCCTTTGACATTTTCGTATGTGGTGGGAAAATTTATGGCTGGAAATGACAATATTTTTGCAATCCACTTAATTTTTGCGAATGAGGTATACATCCCAGAATTCTCGGGAATCGATCAAATGAGGAGTGCTTCATGATTTGCGTTTTATGATTACATTATTCTTGCCTTCGAAACGACCTTCCATTTTAGCACCCGCATGATCACAGAACGAGAGGAAATTCGTTCCCATGGAAGTCAGGACGCTCCAAGAGGCCCATGGTGCACTTTTCCTCCAACCACAAATCCTTTGACCAAACTCTATATAATCCCATAGCCATCCCTTGTTATATCCGCTCTTCCTTTATACGCCTTCATCCTTAACAGACCCTGGTCCTTGCCCTCGCAATAAAATCCTTGCATACACCACCACCCAGCCCCGGCGAGAGTTTTGATGGCGCATGTAAAGTGGATAATGCTAGAAGTCATTCTAGGGTAAAGAAAGGCGAAGTCAAGCTATGAGATAAAGTAATAATGGCCAGGCGTGATGTTAATGCACCCGAGAAGGATACTAAAGGGATAAAGGACATGCGAGGTTAATGATCGTCTGGGCCACTTGAGCCTTGGTAATTGATAGTATAGTTACCATGATGCGTCAATTTTTCCCACATGAGCGAGAGAAATTGAAGTTAACCCCTTAAAAATCCTTTACAAATTTTGGTGACTATAAATGAGCAATAGTGAATGATATAAATAATATGGAGTCCCATTGGCATTAAGTTTCAGGTAAGAAATGTTTCAAATGATTACATAAAAGGTTGAGAAACGCAAACTTTTATTCTACGCAACTAACGCAAGATTCTATTTTTTACTAATTTCATCATTATTTCGGCGTAAGAAATTTCAAATGCAGGCAACAGTATGCGACGCATAAATTGTAATTAAAGAAGCTTTTTCTTTACATAGTCAAATTATTTTTTCCTTGAAAGGAAATCTTATCGATAATAAAGTTTTTTTCTCCTTTAAAGGAAATAAAGTTGTGAAATCATCAAAAACTATGACAAGAAAAAATACGCCTCTCTCTCTAGGCATTTCAAGGTGCAACCAATGAAAATAAATTGAAACTGAACGATAAATATAATGAAGGGCTATTCCGTTGAAAGAGAAATTAAAAATGTAAGGTATTCAAGCCCCCACAAATCTTTTTATTTTAAAGTGTTGCTGTCAATAACTTTGCAGGATTAAATAACGCTTAATTACCAAAGGCAATATGTATCGACCATCGAAGAACTGAAAAGGCAAATATGCAATAAAGAATCATTAAAAAAGATGGACGAAATTGGTACGGTTATCCAATATTGAACATTTTTGTGAACTTAAAAATTACATTAAACCTCGAATCTCCGTCAAACCTGGCTGCAGCTTGATTACCGAACAAAGCAATATTAATTAACGTTGCATCACTAAGAACACCACAAACATGAGTTTGAAAATTATACTGGTTTAAATTTTCCGAAGCCCTTTATATTTTAAACATAACCATTTTATGAGAGACATGGAAGAGAGGAAAGCATAAGGAATCGATCTATGAGGAAGCCCAAAGAAAGAAATGCACAAACCTAGAATACGAAGCACTAATAGTATACCTATCAAGGTATAGGAACCAACCGAGAGCAGGAAAGAGCAGGAGCAGAGAAAGGCATCTGTTGACTTATTTTACGATTTAATGACCTATCGTAAATACCAAAAGTATTAGTACCAAAGGAACTGGATATAAACCAGTCAATACTGGAACGAAAAATCGTAGTTCAGAATTGAGACGGCATTTTATCTCTCAGGCGCACTTGAAAATGTATAAACACTAGAGAACCATTTGCAAGATGAAAATTCTCAAGTAGTTAAATATATCTGGTTAAATTTCATTTGGCAGGTTTGGATTGGGAGGATTGACTTACTTCACGACCAAAGTCACCGACGTCACTACTACAGCCAAGGTGATCAATATGTGATTATTCAGCGCAGCGTAAAACTGTGTCTTGCCAAGTTATTATATGACAGAACACTTCAAATAATACCACAGAATATCAACATAATTACCATCTGAAAAAAATAGTAAAATAAAAGGTTTCAAGATGAAATAACTATAAATATCTTTTGAACTCCATATATAAAAATTTTGCTTCAATATTCACGACAACAGCTCTAAGAGAAAAAAAAAACTCCCTGTGTCAAAGTACATGACCATCCATCCGGATTCTCTTCCCTTTTATCCCAAATACGCATCATTCCACAGTAACTGCTGGCCTGTGGTTAGTATATAATGAAATTGGTGGTGTAGAATTGTCTTCGACGATTATGGGGAAAGAAAGAGGAACCATTGGGAAGAATTAAACTGCAACTAAACTGTTGTGTTTATTCAATATAAATACTAATACATCCAAAATATCCTACATAAATAAAATGGCGAGAACATTAAACAAATATCAACTTTGAATGCAATCTTGTCCGAAGAAACACAGGCCCAACATTTTGCTTCAAGACGCTACCTATTTTCTTCCGATTTTTCTATCAGAAGGTGAAGTATAACTAGCCATAGAAACAATTACTTGTTGTTTGGAAGATTCTCCGGATGCAACAAGGTATGTTAAGAATAGATCATTGTACTGCCTAGCAGTGCACTTCGGTATAAATTACATTTAAAGTTGCTTACCTTTTCAAATTCACCAAAAACTTTTATTCATCCATTTATTTCATGACGTGTTCTTACTGACGTTTACAGTGATTACTCTTCCTTCGTTAGCTTTCATCAACCACGCAGTGTGGAGTAGTATAGTATGTTAATGAACTGAAGTTTATCCAAAATGGTGACTCTATTGGAGCCAAAATATCATTACTACGGTTTCGAGGATTATTTACTGCCTATGTTCCAAACTCGATCGATTTTTTCAGTGGTCTCCTGAGAAATCTGCATCATGGTAGAGTTTTCGGAGAGTCAGTACTATTTTCAATCCAAATTTCAATGAAACATTACAAATTCTTTACACAGGATCCTAGGAAAGGATCCTCCTAGGATAAATAAACATGCCCAATTTTTATATTGAACTTAACGTTAGCGCATACTATAGACTTTATATCAACGAAAATACTCAGAATTAACTTTTATTCGTTATTTCTGATTTCCGGTTAAAAGTAAAATTAGTATTCATCGAGTTTTTATCATTTATTAACCCAATTAACTCTTATGATAGCCCACTGACCTTCTCCATCTTCCTTTGTAGTTAAGTAAAATTTATCTTACAAATTATGTGGCGACTTTTTTTAAATTCATAACCCCTCCCTAATACTTATTTCTCTCAATACTCAGTTTCTCGTTTACTTCAACCGCTAATTTATCTATGATATTTCTGCCTATCCTTGGTCAAAACAAAACCTTCCTCAGCGTTTCTCAAACATTTTACTTTAAAAAACATAAAACCCGTGTTTTATCATACAAAAAGCGTAAGTTTGTACCTTAGATATATTTCCAATACTAAATCTCAGCGTATATGAAATTTTGTAAGCACCTAATTTCTTTATGTTTTTGTTCTTTACATTTATGTGATATTAACGTGGGATTTATGATTCGTTCCGCTAATGAAACCGTAAAGTTTTAGGCACGGCATCTTTAACGACGAGTATCGGTTGCTCTTACATAACCAATGAAATGATTTTCCAGAAAATATGACACTAGACCTGAGTATTTTACCTCGCATCTGTCACTTGCAATCCGCACCTCTCCTCCGTCTCTCTTCCCCTTTAACAAATACCTTTCTCACCAATCCGTCATACTTCCGCAAGTTCTCGCTTCCATCAAATTTCTCCCCTATTCTCAGAACTTCCACCACTTTCTCACCTAGCCTTCCAAACTCAACCTCGTCAACAAAACCTTATTCCGTTCTCTCTTCCCTTTACTTTCACTCCGTCTTCTGACTACCGCTACCACCACGTTCTTCCGTTCGAAGGTGGAAAATATGCAGGGTATCTCCGTCCCAGCCCGTAGGGAGTTGCCGTCCGAAAAGAGCTCGCGAGGAAGAGATGGAACAGCTTCCCTTAGGACTGCTTCTCCGGCCTCCGCTTCCCTCAACCCAACCCTTTTCCCTTCACTCGTTCGCCTCCAGGATCCTTGGAGAAGACGGATAAGGAGGGGCTAAATTTGGGAGTCTCATTCCTTAAGGGGAATGAGGGATCTTTCGAAATGCGGAAAGAAATTCGCCAAAATTCAATTGAATTTCAAGGAGAAGTAGCAAGGAGGCAATGCATTCGTTACTTAGCTATCATATCACACCATATCACTTTCAAATTATTTTAAAGCTGAAAAAATTGTACATTGTTGGAAATGTTTACGTTTTTTTCCACACTCAACTTTAAAAGTAATCGTAAGTCTACAGCTCAACCTTTTACGCATCGAGTTTTGAAAGCAAAATATTTTATCCAGGCCTAAATATTTTGAGCTCTTGTGTTCTGTCATCGCCGCAAGGTGTATTTTAATGTTCAGTGTATTTAGTCTCCTATACCTTATACTTATCCTTTAATATTTAGGGACATATACGATAATACAGTACTATGACGCCATCGGGATGCATTATTATAATGCTTTATGGTTGCAAGCATTTTTCAGCCAAAGTACTTATTGAAAGGAATTTATGGTCTCCTCTTTCCCGATATATCCCAAAGGAGGTGAATGATTTTCATAAAATAAACATTTCATTTTCAATGCGATTGGAATTAAGTCCGATTTTCTCGCCTTAAGTTTCTCTTTCGCCATTCATACCTCTCTTCGCCGAAGTACGGATAAATCTACTCGTTTAGTTTGTAGGCTAGAAATATACGCCTCTGATACACTCCCATGTCCCGAAAGCCAACTTTTCACCCGTACAATGTCCAGGCCGTTTTACATGGGGCACGAAATTGCAGAGCTTAACACTGCATTAATTCCGCAATCTGCCGTGCAATAATTATTGCGAAAACGAATGCGTAACTGCTTTACACGGTGATCGTAAGTATGCAATGATTCGTGAATCCAGTCATCTGATAAGTACGCTAAGAGCGAGTGTTTTGTTCAAACAGGAGAGATACGATACTCTGTACACGACGTTGTTGACATTCAGTGAAAAATGGGAAGATCTTTTACATAAACTATGAATAAAAAGGGTATTAGAACAGATCCTTGAGGTACTCTACATGTAATTGTAGCTTTATTGGATAGCTTACTCTTATAAAAGTTTGATGGTGTCTACTAGATAAAAAGCTAGACAAGGTATTCAATGGCATGCCTCTAATTCCATGGTACTCTAACTTATTAAGATGTCGTGTGGGACCATGTCGAAGCCTTTACTAAGGTCGCATTGCACCATTGCTGTATATTATTTCTTCTCAAATCCTTCAGTGATTTTAGTGCAAATTCTTTCTACAGCATGTGTAGTCAACCTGCCCTGTCTAAAGCTAAATTGGCCAGCTGTTAATATACTGTTCATTTCAAAATTCGACACTAGTTGATTTGTCATTATTGTTTCTATAATTTTGGATGTCCTTCAAGTAACTATAAATATCCTCCCACACAAAGAATAACAGTAAACACCCATCGCTCAGGTTATCGAACCTTTTCGTCAGTCAACTTCCCGTGAACTTAGATGCCGTAAATTCTGCGACCGCTAGATGGAGTGCTATTCGTACAAATTGCGAGAATGCGATCACCAAATTAGAGCAGGGGCTATTCTGAGGTCTCGCATTTATACATTCGTGCATGCGTTCTTGAATTTCGCCGCTTTACACGGTGCATTTTGAAATTCACGATTGCACATACATTAGCTTGTGCAATTACGTGCCCCGTGTAAAACGGCCTTTCAAGTCTTTTTCCACCACTTCCCCTGCCGCACTTTCTCCGCTCCACCTCCCTTCCCCCATTATTCAATCCAATCTTCCCAAAAGGGACTACTCTTTTTGGTTTTACAAGCTTATCCTGAAAACGCTTTCCTTCCAGGATTCTGGACGTTTTCTCCTATCTAAAATTATCATCAGATGTAGGTACACAGAAATAGATTTTGCAATACGATGCAGCTTATACCCATTCACCCGCAGTGCAAATCTTCTTGCATTTCTTTAACACATAGAAAACTTATGCGAGTACCAAATATTCTTTATTATCCTTTTTAAATTAAACTTTCATATTATACAATTTTTCAACTTCCTCGCCTCATTCTGCCGTCCAAAAAAATGCCAGACACTTCTTCTAGCGGGCTATTCCTTATTGCTTGCTGACTGTGCCACGGTCTACCAACAGATATGGAGAGCAGATTTAATGAGACCCGCAAAAAGAGCTTTAGTATTGGACCAATTTTAGCCGCTGGCTGCTTCTGTTCAACTCAGTACATTTGACTGAGAAGTCAACAGCACGTAGAACATTTAAAAGACTCGTTCCGAGTTCGCTGTCTCTCGACCGAAGCAGATTGAGTAATTTTATTGCGTCTGCTACAATAGCCGTCAAGACTAGCCAGGTAGATGTTCAGCTTCTTCCTTCCTTCGCATTTAAACAAAGCTGCATAATATTGAATTTTATCTCTTCAAGTCATATTTTAGGGATCAGTGTTTTCCCGTAGAAAGCGTTTGCAAAAAATATTACTATTTGGAAATTTTCATCTATATAGGCAACTTCGTGCTACGGCTGCATACGAGTTACAAAAAACACAGGCCGCACGCGGTACTGCTTTCCCTTGGCACAAAGGACTTCGCAATCTCTGACGTGTTTAATATAAGCAGTGTGATGATGCCATTTCGAAATTGAAGATAGGAGATGTACAATTCGCGGGGAGTTAAGAGGTTGAAGAGCAAGAGTGCACTTAACTTTAAAGGGCGAGTAACCACTGTGCTTTCAATCCAATTTTCTAGTCGCGTAGGATTTCCTCTCCTACGGGTTTTGGAATGTGCGACTCAACGTGCACATAGAACTTCATGCAAAACGTTTCAGATAAATTGAACACGTAATGCTCCAACGCTCGTGTGACTCTAGAAATCGCTCTGTCGGTTCTGTCATTTGCACTTTTTTTAATTTCAACTCGTTCCCTCTACAGATTTGGATGACAAAGCAATAAATTGACTCCTGGAACTTTGAATCTCATCCTCCATGGACATAAATCAGCAGAGATATCACACTCAGGATGATTAATGGCGTATGAGTTGAGAGTATCACGAAGTTTAAGCATGTTCCAAACGCTTGAGTTATCCGAATGTATCGACCATAATTATTACATTTCACACTTGCCTGGAAATGAAATTATTAAGTTGGCAGGATAAAAATACACAAATAGGATTAGAGCGGACGATACTGACATTTACAGAGTAGATTTTAGTTTTATAATGCAATTAATTTGTAAAACTACTTACAGCACCGGATGTGAGAGGACAGTTAATTACGTTTCACTAACATTTAGAGAGTTTTTAAATTTCGGCCAAAAGAGAATATTTTATGTACTTTGAATTCCGTTCATCTCAACGAAGGAATAATTAGTAAATAGGACTTATATTTGGAATCTTATGCAACAAAGAATGTGATGCGATTGGCATTGGCATCATTATGATTTCGATTTGGAACGTAAGAAGATTATATCACAGTGCAATGTTTACTCTCTACTGCAGTCAACGACTTTGACTCGAACATAGGTATGTTTAGAGGAAGAATCAATGCAAAGAGAGCTCACCTTTCATTCGTGCAATGATAGATATCCCTTAACACTAGAATGAGGGACAAAAATGACCCCCCGAGAATACCGGGAGGGTGTCATTTGGACACCCATCTGTTTATGTATTAATAGCGTTGTTTATGTGCGGATAATAATATGTTCTATGGTTGCTAGTGTTAATGAGGCACCTTTGGTGTTTTATTTTGTGTTTCGCCGTTTTTTTAATTAACAAAAATAATTATTAAAAGTATTATCTACAAAAATATTCTTTCCACCGCACTATTTTTCGAAGATTGTGCTGAAACATTGGAGGACGCACATAAGTAGTAAGTAAATGTTCACTGAAAATTTTTACAATAATTTATTGTTTACGTCAAATCATTTATTATTTATATGTAAACTACAAATTTGGTAAGTACCACACAAATAAATCAAAGGCCTTTTTCATAAAGGGTTACAAAAAACTTCGTCTGAACTGCTTCACCTTTCTGGCACTTTTGCTCTATTTTAGTCGTACAAGAGCAACATACTGATTTTTTACACAGCTTTCAAAATCCAATAGTGCTGTTTTTATTGCATTTTGTCTTTACTTGAGAGTTCCTAGTAAGTTCTGGCTCTCGAGCTCCATCATTCTCGTCAGAAGGTTGACAAAATTTTCTTGATGCAATGTAAGAACTTGCAAGCTCCTCTGCTAACTTTTGCAAAAAATCCTTTCAGGATATCCTCGATAGAACTATTTACTTATACAACATCCAGGCATTTATACCGGCCAAGTCAAGAGTATTCCGGAAAGAATGAACTGGTCATTGCCAGGATCCTGATCTAACCGAATATTTCCGCCCCATCTGATCATTGATATTCACTCCATACTTGGTCTCATTATAATGCATTACAGTTTCTGGCGTTTTCTTAGAGTTATCACCAATGTCAACGTCAGGATGAAGAGAGCTTAGAATAACAACACACCTTCTCCGTTTGCCCTGATAAACGGCAAGCGTTACGTTACCGTTTTTGTACAATATAGTTGAGTACAACTCTTCCCAAAAAGCTTTTATCTCAGCGGGGATTTCTCTCCTTACCTTATCTACGGTTCCCACTAGGCTTGTACCTTTTTTCAGATATTTGGTGAGCACAAGTGATGTGAAATAATTATCAGTTGGGACATTTCGGCCCTTGCTCAAGTAAGGCTGCATAAGTTTCATCACAACGTGATCTGCAACACGATAGCCAGCTTGACGAGAGTCGTCCTTGCCAAGGTAGGGAAATCCGTTAATCAAATATTTACTTTCCTTATCTACTGCAAGCCAGTATTCTTGCTCACATTTATCAGTATTTGATGCCATATATTGCGTAAAGGTGCACCTAGCTTTGCTTGGAAACAGATTTTCATCAATAGTAATGAATGGTCCAGTATTATAGCATGAAATGAAGTTATCAATAAATTTCTTCTATACATCTGAAAACATAGCACATTTTTCTATTTGAAATCGTGCAGAGGAACTTGAATTTTTGTCAAAGCAAATATAACGTAAAATTTTACAAAATCGGTCCCTTGCCATAGTTTTTTTACAAATTGAATACCCCAATCATCTGACCACATACCGTGCACTGGAAGATCGCGCGCACCCGATGTTCCACGGGCGTACATAATGGCAATGAATGTTTCGAGGTATTCAATAGTTAGATCAAAATTATTAAATCTTGTATTACTACATGCTTTAGGAATGGCATTTTTTCCAATATTTTCCAGTATCAACTTGTCCATCATCAACCGCCAAGCGCTGGCCGAGCTGCTAACATAAACACTTCTCTTTGCATACCCAGTTGGGCCAGGTGATTCCCTAAGAAGGTTATGCTGCCCGCACATTCCTTGAACATGCGACCCAGGTTTAATAAGTGTTCACTCCATAATATCAGGGGCGACAAGCGTCGACTTGGGTCGTCCTCATTATCACTATGAGCCACATTTTCACCTATTTCAGGGATAGACTCCTGCGGCTGGCAATCTCCTCCCGCAACGGGATCTTGAACAGACGCTCGGCAGTTGCCATCTCGTTTGTCGCGTCAGTACCTTGTTGACAGAAACAGTGCTGCTTTACGGCAAAGAAAAAAATCCCTGTGTCACCGCGGACAAATGGACTGGTTTGAAGGCGAATCATTCGCAAAAAAAGTAGTGGAAAATAGACTTATCTCAGACGCTACTAAATTTTGAAAAATAAATAAAAGAGTATTATTATCGAAAATGTGTAGATTTAAACAAACAAAAACGTGATGTACTGCTTGAAAATACCCATTTGACTAGTAGTTATCAAATCGCTTCCAAAGAAATACCTATAACGAAAGAAAAAATGCCAACATTTACAGGGTTTACATTTTGACACCCTCCGGCATTTACGGTAAATTTTAACTTTTAAGACGAAATCAGTGAAATGGGGGGCTATCTCTCAAACAGTGGTCTTGTTAAGCCCTTAAAATGAGTAAAAGTCACGAAAGGTTTTTTCTTCAACATTGTTTCATGGGCAGCTCTGTAAATAAATGTAGGTGTATGGTGTCATAATGACACCCTCCGGCATTCTAGTGTTAAGTTACGCCTTAAGTTGCCATCTAGTGTAATAAATTACCAAGTGGGTGAGCACGGTCGGAATTCCCGGCAGAAACTTGATAATGAATAAAAGGCTCGTCTGGACAGAACTAAAGGTATAGTAAAATTTATAATTTTGCTAAACGAGTATCATATTCTAGGAAGGTTTACACGGTAATAGAGAAAGAGGAGTATCTATCTTCATGAACACTTCACTATTAGGAAGGTTTCGCTTTTTCCCCCAACTAATGTTAAATCCCTGATATATATCACTAACTTCTTCGCAAATACAAATACGAGTGCAAAATCTCCGCAACCTACCCTCTGATGATGTCTTGTCCTCACTTCACACTAATAAACTTGATAATATCTTCCTGAAAACTTATCTTGCACTTATCTATAGCGCATTAAACTCACCCATTGAATACCTCGACCTTGTCTGCTCGATAAATGTTAGAATACCCACCCGACACACCAAGACTCACTCAGTGCTCTATATCCCCACTCCCAGACTATCACTTACCAAGCGATGCCTCATTTTTCGCCTCTCTTTGCAAGTGAATTCCCATCATGAGAACATCCACCCATTCACCTTATCTTCCAGCGTCCGCGTTAACCTAGCCATCTGTCATTCCCATGAAAATTATGTTTAATACCTCCCCATATTGGATTATTATTTATTATCTTCTTCTTGTTATGTTTTTACGTTTGTTTCCTTTTTTGTTTGTAATACGTTCACTATAAAATGGCTTCATGCTGTGCGTAATATTTTCATAAAATGAATTAATAAATAAATTACATTATAATGGACTGAAGTAATCGTAGTGGGACAGAATGAAAAAAAAATGATTAATGAGTACATATGCCTTCATCGTGCTCAAATTTCATCCTAGACACATCAGGGGTGTCCATCTAATTTTGAGGGACGGCAATAATGAGAGATTAAAGTCATTCAGTTCAAATTATATAATATTCAAAACACCCTCCTCAAAAAATCTGGGACACATCCATAAATGTATTATTTTTAGGGAACATTAATGCATGTAAGAAGAGTGAGAGCATTACTGGGAAAGTATTACTTAAGTTTCTTGCCAACCAATGACTCTTGCGCTTGTAATAGAGTATATTTCGTGACTAGAGCATCCAAGTGTCACTCCCACCAAGACATATGATTCATTGCATTTTCTGTTTGCTTTAATTTGAAGGACATAATCACTTGAGCTTTTTATTTAACACAACCGCGGTAAGTTGACAAACAACCGCAATGTTCTCTTTTTTCTGAACCTTTTTCATGATGCTTTTTCGAGATATAGCAATAAAAAATTCGGTCGCATGAATTTTATTTAACTTGCATGGAGTTTCCATTTCCTGTTTTACATCATTCTTGGTTTTATTTATTTTGCCAAGCGGCGATTGAAGCCAGAGGACGGTACCGTTAAATTTTGGAAGCCCATCATTGCGACTTCGTCAGTGAGAGTTAAAATGAGCAGTAAAATTCGAAATATGTAAGGGAGGTACAACCTGAATCCATTCAACCTGTTATGCTCTTCCCCTTATGATGAGCGTGATGTAGAATTGTTGGAATGCATTTACACAATTTACTGGAATAATATGGGGTGTTCAAAATAGCAATTAAATTTTTTAAGATAATTCATGTATAACAGTACATTTTCAATCACTCAGCTAAATGAGTAAGGCGATATCTTGTGGAAATTGGTAATAGAGTATATGAACTCATAAAATGAACTTTGTTGAATTTCCGCAAATTTATTCCTACATGCCTACCAAGGTTTCGATAATACTTATGCCGAAAGTATAGGTAAAATATATGCATTGTCTAAACCAATAGTGATGTGTTTGAGAATAAATTATGTGGAAATAAATCAAAGTTCATTTCTTATGATCATTTTATCTTAAGCACAAACTTTTTTCATATATCCCTAAATATTGATCCTGAAAGAAGAGCCATTAACTGCGATGGAATCCATCATAAATGGCGTGATAAGGACCTAATCGGTGAAACTTCATTTGCAACATCTCTTAGTATCCTATCTTAGTTCATGTGTAAATGTCAGTATGTAAAATTATATACCTCAAGTCTTCGGTATGCGTCGTTTCGATTTATGTCTGATTCGATGTTACGTCCATGCTGACAAGGGTCGTCAGAAAAATTTTCCCTTTTTAATGCAAATAAAATTGACCGTATGTGCATATGATTGCGTTTTTTTATGAGTAAGACATAATCCTATCTTAAATAGCTAATTTTTCCTAGATAAAGGCAAAAATCAAATTTTGATATCAACACCTTGATTTATCGCCGGATTAAAGCGGGTACGAACATCTGGATCCGTTTTACGTTGTATCGATTGACGTTACTCTTCTTCAACACTCATCTCCGATGTAAATCGAGGACTTACTGTACGTAAAACGACTCCGTGATTAAACGTGTTCACAATAAGAACGGGTTAGTCTTCGATACATTAAATTCTGACACATTAGGCACCTCGGATGCAGCTTAACGTAAAAACCACTAATTGAGAGAGAATTCGACACCTGCAATCTATAGAAATACGGAGCAATTTTGCAAACATTTTGCGTCGTTCAACGTCTTAGATTGAATTGACACCCAAGCCTATTCACCGGAAATATTCCCAATTTTCACCAACAATACATTCTTTGCCTATACCTTTTTAAAGAACCATGTTCTTGAGACATTATTCCCAGTTTTAAGAGGCTTTAAGACAACCGTCAATGTTGGCCAAGAAACGGTCGTCCACATCAAACGATATTGACGGTCGTCCATATCATATAAGAAGAGACGTGCCAACAGGATTTATCACTATGGAAATTATTTCCTTCAACCTTAAGGAAATGCTAACATATGTCTTCAGTGGAACAGATGAACTGTTTATAGAAAGAATCATGACATTAAAAATATAAATGGTAAAATTTGAGTAATTTTTCTTTCTCACTAGCTCGTAAAATGATAAAACTTACGTCAGCTAGAAATGACAAATGTCCCATAATTTCTATTTTTGCATTTGCTCAAAAGAAAAGTATGTTTTCATTTTATCTATATAATCAGAAATGAAAACTTCGTAACATCAAGTAGTTCATACAGTGCACCATTCTCGTAATGAGTACTAGGAATAACTACAAACCCTGAAATCTGTGTTGGAGGAACGAAGTATATTTTTGTTTTTTGTTGTTTACTCTCTCATGCGTCACTTTTTTAGCGAGTTTTATCGCGCCCATAAAAAGTTATATTGTCGACTCACCCTTCTCGTGACGAGAGGGGAAAAACGTATGATGGCACGCAGCACGCACAGCCGTATGTGTTCTTTTTTAAATCCAAACCTCGTCCCGATTACATTGGGGGCCCTGGTCGTATATTTTCCTCTTCCCCTCACTCCCACTCTCTCTATATATTTTTCACGTATTCAACCATAACCTTCTCGCCTGTAGCACTGGCACGCCACTTGTCACCTCCGCCCGTAATTATATCCCTCGAGAATTATGCATCTACCTTCGCACATACATAACTTCCGCAAGTATCACATTGATATGGAGTGCACGGTTGAAAGCTCACATTTTTTTTTTGAATCACCACAGCTCATTCTTAGAAATTCATTTCACATATTATAAAATATAAGCTATACAAGCTCTGCAAGCTATACAAATGGAAAGTCAGAGTGTTTGTTACATCTCTTACCTGTTACATTCGAATATATTTTATTGGGATGGTTACTTTGGGAAATAGACTGCTGACCGGAGAGGCTTAAAATGCCGTGTTTCCCGCGATTGATAAGAGAGAATAATGGCTGAAAACGAGACTGAAATACGTTAGTCGACAGTCAGTGTGGCCCATTTGTCAATTTTCTCCCCAATGCTCTTTTTTTATCTGTCACGTAGAACTAACATCACGTTTAGCATGGCCCCTCTATACCTCAAGTATCCCATCTACGTTGTTGCAATTTACATTAGAGAAAGAGTTTCTGTAGAATTAGCAGTCCATTTATAAGGTGGGGCTTGGTGGTGAAAGTTACTTGTACGTTATAATGCATAATGGTAATAACTCACTCCCAGCCAAACGTCCTTGAGGAGGCTTGTAGGGTAATGCATAGATGTACATAGACTAATGAATCCATTTCTGCCAGTTGTGACAGTTTACTATATCAGAAACGAACAGTTTGAGTCAAAGAAATATGTAGAAATGGCCACTTTGGATGAATGTCCATTGATATCGAGCAATAAACGTATTAAATGGTGAATTACATCAAGTGAATTCATTCCGAAATTTCACAGCGTCATTAATATCTTTGAGTAACTGCTCGTTTATCAACCACTTTACACTTCATCCAATTTTAGTATCTGCTTAAATAAACTTTCTCCGATAAAATTTTGTCTTCATCCCTGCCTGTGGAATGATCACTCTTGTCTGATGCACGTAACGTTGTGTCCACTTGCGCAATATAGGTTGAAACATGGTGGCATGCCACAGAATTTCGTTACACTGTGGCATTTCTGAGTTTTATCGTATAGCAGACCGAAAAATTAATATTCTTACGGCCAGATAAGTGGATATGTATCTGAAAACATTTTATTTATCACAAAGCAATCACAATGATTTGCGCATAACTTAAAAAATTAATTTTTTACGTTTATTTCATATTAACTCCTCAAGTTACAAATTTGATCTATTTAAGTCCGGCCGTTGATGCTCAACCGAATGAAATAAAATAAGACATCTGTTATAATTAGAACATTGCATATATTTCAAATGGAGTTATTTATCATTAACCAATTTTCTTCCGCTACTGAAAGATAGTCACATTATATCCATATTTGATTATTTCACCTTCTCTACACCAAAACTAATTTTTGAAATTGGAATTAAATAGAGAAAAATTGAATTTCAACCGGCGAGAATTTGTTTATATTGAGCTGATGAAATTCTTCATCAAATATTACTTTAACAGCAGTTACCTTTCGCAGTTCAGCCTACTTCTTCTTATACGCAGGCTGCTTCATAGGAAATTCAATAACCTAACCATTTCACTAAGTCGTCAAGTGAATATCACGGACGAAATTCTCTACAGAAACATCTCTCAGAGCTAAGCTCACAGTTATCCATAATTCTCAATTAAAATGTTAGTACTTGATAGCACGTTTCCTTTTAATTGCTTGCATTTCCATAAATGAATTAATTGTGGCTGTAATAGCAATCCAGCCGAAGATTAATTGAAAAATTATGTATTCTTAACTAAGTTACAAGTTCAATAGCTTAATTAAAAACTTTTCGGTACATATCTTTAAGGATCTAGTTTCCACAGTAAATTGATTTCCCTATGTTCAATAAAAATTTTTTTGTTCCTTAGTTCGTGTTATGCACTATAATGTTTGCTTAAATCATTAATTTGACATTTTCATCAACGTTCTTTGCGGCACACAAGCAGGTTTTACGGGTAGCTTACTGCTGTTCTCATTTCTATTATTTTTAGAAAATCATAGATGTGTGTCAGAGTTTAGTATCTTACATAGTTTTTATACTCTCTCCGTCGCTCCCTTTGTTCTTCTTCTTCCTCGACCATTCAAACTTCATTTCCTTTTCAACCACAAGTTCATAATCCACACGCTCCTTTTCCGGTCCCGGCCGCAGTTTTGTGCCTAACCCTTCCTCTCTCTCTCCGGCTTCTTCCTTTCACCGTTCGATTCCCCAGTGAAACAGCAGCCCACCACCGCCCTCCTCCAAGGCTCCACTGCGTCTGTGTGATTCGAAGCTAGCACTGAATTCACCCTTTTCCTTGCATTTTTAAAAGTACTCTGCTTTCACTGATGACACATTCATGAAACACCAATTTGTCTTCATGCATGTGTTTGTATTCTGCAATTTAAATACAAATATATGCCGAATGAACATAATTATGGCTTCTTTCTAACCTCGCTAATTTAATAGTAGATTGAAAAATAATAAGAAAATTCGTCTCATTTCACTACCATTAGGTTTCAAGTGAGAGATGTCTTTCTACAATCATCTTATCATGAAAATTATATTTCTATTTCAATGAAATGTACTTTTTTCCGTCTTACAAATATCCCATTTAACACCATGTAATTTCAAAATAAATTGGCAAAAATAACGACCCGTTTTCCAGTTGCCATCATATTCAGAAATTGGCATTTTAATACTTTTTACCGAGCATCCATCTTAGCACTTTCTGGCTTGCTGACTACCGCGTTTCCCATGGCTCTTCACCCATTTCCGCACTGAGAACTTTGTTCACATCCTTCAACTTCGTTCCTGCCATACCTCCCGATAGAATCAGCCCTTCCCAAGAGCGCCCACGTCTATTTTTTTCAGACTGCTTATTTATTTATTTATTCATTTCGAAATCCATTCTCGAACGGGAGAATTCTTCCGGGGCATGTGGATGAGAATAAAAAAATTTGCCGCGAAAGCAGGAAAGCGAATGGCACTTTCCCCCTTGGCGGCACCACCGACGCTCACGCGAAAGGCAGAAAAAGCCAAGCAATGTATGGAACGCGGGGGGATTCAGCGAGAGTTTTTCGAAAGGCATTTTAGGCAAAATTTGAAACGATATTAGAACGCAAATCCGGAGGAAAAATGGCCTGAAATGATAAAACTGCTATTACGAATGTTCAGAAGCACGAGGCGGTGGAAATCTATAAATCATTTTTGTGAATTATTAGGGCTCTTGATGTCAACAAAATATATTGGTTTCGATTATGAAAAGTAAGTTCATAATCCTCAATAATCATCGTCCCAAGATCTTTCAAAGTTCTCCAACTATTGCACAAATAACACTCTAGGGGGTATTTCTGCAACATTGTCAACGACTAGAATGTTTAGGAAACATATTTTTGGAAATTAACCGGAATTTGAAAATTTGGAAATAAAAGTGAGCGATAAAAATGATATATATATTGGATAAAATCCTTGTTTGAATGTGCTCTGCTCAATTGAAAATAATCACGACTAAGGCGCCGACACCGACTGGCGCAATGACGGGGAATTTTCGTACAGCTAAAAGTGCATCTGTGGAGTTTTAGACACGATTATACTATAATATCTGCAAGTTGAGGACATTTTCACCATATACATGCTCCAACTTGCGAGCAGCTAGATAATTACGAATACACGGAGGCACTGCTCATTCTTAACCTTTAATCTCCAAAGAGTAGACACACCTTAATTTTGTTTGTGTATTTACCAATTCATCCAACTGCGTTAAAAAATCCTCGAGAAATGCTACCAAAGTGCTCTCTTTTTCCATACACCCCTCCAAGCTTTGCTATAAAGAATATGAAATCCCCTTGGGTTACCTGCCAGCAGTAAAAATGCGTCTAGGAGAAGTGTAAACCATTCCCAGTTTCAACTTTTGCTGCGTGGGGTCTTATTTCTCTCCGGATCGATATTCATGTCATAGTTACCCCTAGGGTTCCACAAAGAAATTTTTTTCCCATTTTTATTTATAATTCCCAAGAAATGAAGCTGAGAGAAATATCGCTGGGACAAAATTTCGGCCCGAGTCACAGACGGGGATATTTAATATCTTCACAGCGCCACATGCAATGCAAAGTGCTCAGATACTTTCTGAAAAACTTATTTTTATGGTTAAAACTGAGTTAAGATACTGAGATGACTGGCCACGATAAATTTGGAGTCACAGATTTAAACACGAAGAAAATTCTACCCTGATTATATATGAAAATATAAAGTAAGCCTTCGATGTAAATCATTTTAAAAACAAAAACTACAAACGCGCTTTTGAAAAACTAATGGAAAATGCGGATTTTTTTCAAAGTGAAATTACAGCATTAAGCTCTTACCGAAAATTATGTATTTTATGTTCCGTAAAGAGTCAAAACAATGCTGCTAATGGTGTTTAATCTGGAAACGATGCTGTATTTAAGTGTTTTTTATCATTGTATTTCATATTCCATAATTACGATTAAGATGACAACTTCTGACGGAGGGGACTGGGAAACGATCCAAGGTTTCTTTTTTTATGTACAGTCGTCAAAACAAGTAAAAATATTTAACTTCATCAGTCGACAGGTATGTGTTAATACATCACTGTTATTTGAAAGTTTCCAATATTCTGGATAGAATACTATCTCCAGTCCTATAATATAAAATAAACAACATCAATTAAGTTGAAATCCATAAATCCTTTCTAAAGCATATGGAACCTGTATAACGTGTCATTTAAGTGTTAAATAACACTAAATTGACTATCCACTTACAATATTAACACTTATCATACGGAAACATTTAGAGCTAGTAATATTGGGCAATCAAAATAATAGCATGTGCAGAAGCATTTTTATTAATAATTGCGTATCATTCTCTGAGATTTGACTATTCTCTGGAAACTGAAACTCCATCAATGGTGTTCAGCCCACCATGATTGGGTAAAAAATATCATTTAGATGGGCTAGTTTTTTAAATATGATAAAAATACCGGTAACCTAAAATAGATATCATAACTTTGGCATTTCTAACGCGCAATATCTAGTTAGCTACAGGAACTTTATTCATATCATCCCCACTTCAAACATTCCTTCCTGTCTCAATGCAAATTTCGACGGTATTGTGTGCCCGTGCTAAACATCAAATAGCGCTCTTGCTAATTAGCCAGGCCTTCCGGAGGGAAATGAAAACTGCGCAACTACACGGTGTAAGAGGTCTGCGCCCTCTAATCTCAACGTTTTTCCTCTTTCTCACTCCTGCTCTCGACATAGGCGTCGGCAATCTCGCCTCGCGAATCCACGCTCAGTAAAATCACCGTTACTGAATAAACCGTTTCTGACGCCAGAAACCCAAGCTCCCACTTGCTCACTCCCGGACTTCTCTCTCGGAAGGCAGGAAAGGATTCGTTCCGGGTCAAATAGCGCTCCATATCAGGAGTGCTTCGGGTACATAATCAAATCACATCTTTCAACAAGAACTTAAAAAGATAGCGGACTCGTAAGGAAACGTAATCCGATTTGCATGCGATGCTTGCCTCCCATTTGAAGGCGAATTGCGATGATGCGATGGGTGGAAAACCGAGAGGAGAGCTCACAGATAAGTGAACACAAAATGTGTAAACAGAGGTGCTCTTTGCTTTTCCACTTTCCTCGGATTGAAGCGGATTTCCAAGACGATAAGAATCGATACACCTTGTTTTCCTTAAAGCATTAATGGCATAATTTGCACAGCATACAAATATTTCAGATGCGAAAATTCAATATAGCTTTCTATCTTAAATGTAACCAAATTTAATCGCGATGAAATATTTATATCGTTACCTCCGCCAGGGATAAACATATGTTGAATCTTACTCCAGCGTTCATCGTTTGGCGCGATGAAACATCTTACCCCTAGATTTATAGTATTAATAGTTATCTACCATAATTGAATAAATTTAACGTGTTCATGATTCTTAGAGACGTAAAATCAAATTTGACGTCCGATAAAGAGTAAGTATCCCCCGCCCACCGAAGTGATATACGGTTAACCTAGAAAATACAACATGAAAAAATATAAGAATATTCATTGTTACTACATTTGTCATAAATAAATATTTCCGTAGAAATATTGCGGCCATTAAAAGCCGTACCACGGATTTCAGGTTACCCACTCTCTAAGCACGAGTGGAGCTGACTTTTCATTGAGGGTACGCTTGCTTAGTGAGCGTTTTAGGGTGAATGTGAGCGTGTGCTATGGGGAGAATAAAGGAGGTGTCGGTATACTTACCGAACGCTGCCAAAAATGCCTTATGGACCGTAAATCATGAAGCCGCCTTTATCCAGCTGTGCGGTACCATGGCATACGACAATCTACCTCCCTTATCTATTTATGCTTTCCTTCTTCCTCTCCCCCAATCAAAACCGGCATATTCCTACCACCATATTCATCGCCCTAAGAGTCCTCTCCCAACATTCCTTGCAATTTTTACGCGGACAAATATTATACAAAATACTTGAACAATGAGAGCCTCAAACAGTGTCCAATGCCTTATAGAGCCACAAGATGTATCGTCTGCGGGGCATTTTGTGGTAGCTGATCTTGTTTGCTAAGCCTTTTTAAGGGGTGTCGGGGACAAACAGATGGTGTCAATACAGGCCTATAATTTATTGGAGTCTCTTGGACCTCTCTTCTTTGTGCTGGATAAATTTTTGTATTCGACAAGCCAATTTTTCTTCCCCAGAATTGGTTTCCAAATCCTTTCGGATTCTTTCTCCCTGTGTTCATCCCTCAGTTCTATATTTTCCATTGACTCTTTGATTATTTTTTTCTTAGGAAAAGCAACATAGTTTACACTATGCACGGTATTGATAACAACTGTTTCCCATAAGTACAAAAATAATCTACAACAAGCTTTCGTGCTTCCATAAATACACTAAATTGCTGAGGAATGACCGTAAAATCTTCGAAGAAGTTACATTTTAAAAGCTTTACTGAGATTTAAAATCTAAACGTTTCCATTGACTACAAAACCATATTAATTTTGGTAAGTTACATGTTTAATAGCTTCTATCTGGCATTAATCAGTAAGGTGTGTAATCCAGTTTCTCAAACATTACGGTAGTAAATCACGTAAACAAGATATCATAGTTTATGTCTTTATCACCCCCGGCAATGTGAATATTTGGGCTCTATTCCCACTCGCAATTAATTTATTGTTGAAATCGGATTTCAAAATAATACATTAATAAACCTACGCGTAAGTACGAGAACTTTTATCCGTAAAATACGCGACTAAACAATGAAATTGAGAAATATTCCGACGTTAACTGCTGGATAGCACCGTACAAAGTAATGAATAAATTAATCTGAAAATCAGACAAAAAACTGCCTTCAAGGTTCTAGAGTTAAATAGTGAACAATTTATTCTTGATCTTAAACTCTGTAATAGAATCATCAAGTCATTAACCATAAGTCTATTTATTTATACTATGTAGTCGTATTTTCGTATTTGTGTTTTTATCCTCTTCCACTATTAAATATATAAACCATGAAACACACAACTTGAACTTAAAAATTAAAAGAAAATAAATAAACGTATCTGCCAAATTTTACAAAACCACTAAAGAAATTAAGCGTTTGACCAGTGTTTCAACGATCTAGCGTAATCATCAAGTGGTAAATATTAAATCCTTCAATAAACAGAGCAAGACAGAAGTGGAGTTATGGGAAAACAGCGTCTCTCTCTTGGCCTGCTTGCCTTGGTCTTGGCCTTGGTATGGAAAAGGGATTGCAAATCCGCCAAAATTACCACATAGCTACGGTAAAGCGTTGAAATCAGGGTGATGAGCTTTATTTCTTTATGAATTATTGGAAAAATTATCTGTTATTAATAATATTGTCCATGGGATACCATAGGGTTACCGAAGACAGAGTGTTTTGGTGTCGAGAACGACCAAGAATAACAGTCCAATATAATGGAAAGACAACACCAGAACCACTATCAAGATGCAGACTGAAGATAAATGATTTTTTTAAATGGAATTGAATTCATAGAATTGATAATCGGAAGGCAATGGAATCTTTAGGAACGTAGAATTCATTATTAATTTTTAGGCTACTAAGAACCCTCCTCTTGGCAGTGGTTAATTAAGAGCGTAGGACGAACAGGTAAAGACACTCGTAGAGAGTAGAGTAATTTGGATAAATGTAGAGTGATAACACTGAATAAAGAAGAATTGCATATGGATAACGTGAGTTGGGTCGTAAGGAAGGTGAGCGTGGAAGTGCTAAGAAATATTTGGGGAAAAGAGTAGAAAACAGAGAAGGTGAATGTAAGAGGTGTTATTACAGGATGAGGAAACCCTGATTGTCGTGTCAGAGAATAGATTATATGGGTCGAGGAAAAAGAGAAATTGTCTCTGTAGAAAAGCATGGCGTCTCTAGACGAAATTAAGAACACAAGCCAAAGAAAACAGGTAAAGAGATTTTAGCAAGCACTCTTTAAAAACTAGAGTAAGTAGCGCTTTCCCTGTAGACTTCAGCCGGTAGATCAGCAAGTAGGGAAATGACCGCAAGGCTCAGCAAAGAAACACGGGTTATCTCTTTTAATTCTTCTCTTAACTGCAAAAGAGTAATCCTGAGGAGATGGTGAGAGCGAGAGGACTGACAATCCCGCACGAACGGGAGTCAGCAAATGCTGAGAGCGTCGGGATTCAAACATACGTGGATCCGTAGACGATCGAGAACTGAAATTACCGCGGGAATCCAAGCACGAAGCCTTTAATGAGCTATGCTTTGACGCCAACAGAGATAGGTCGTTGTACACACTGTTGACCCAAGGCCAACAGCCGTGGTAAGAAAAATGAACGAATGAGGGTCTGATAATTTTCTGGTTAGTGCTCCTCTGCGTGGAGAAGAAGGTAGAAGAAAAATATTTCCCAATTTATATCTTTCTCTGACTCGGAAGAAAGCGATTGAATGGAATCAAAATACCTTGTCTCATGACGCACTTTGTTTAGGTGAGAGGATGTAACAAGATATAGCGCGGGCTTTAGTGAAGGAATATCGAAATAAATGAAAAAACAGTCAAATAAGATTCAGGGAGCTGTTTCTGGCCTCTGGAAAATAAATGATTCGTCACCATTTAATTTTAGTCCATTGAAATAGGAGACGATGAATGAGAGACGAGAGACAAATGTTATCGACAATATCATTTTCTCCATCGAAACTTTAAAAATATTCAATACCGAGAAAGGTTTTGGAATGAGAACCAGAATTTATAATAAATTCACAAAATATCAGAGATCAAATAAATGTTCTTCATTGTTTTCATTAAATCATAGCGATTCCAATTAAATGGCTAAACTCAAAATCTATGCCCGTTATCATTAAAAAAGCAACCAAATTATGTTTTTAAAAACATTATAGTCAGAAATAGTACAACGCTCATTCTTTTTGCTAGTATTCGATTTTGCGTTAGAATATATGACGATGTACCACAAGGCCACAGGATATGGGGCACATAGAACTCAAAAATTCCATTCGGGAGTAAATGCCATTATCTGATCGATGAAGTTCAGTGGTACTCCTCTTCCAGTTGAGAAAATATTGTACTTTGTTTTGTTTAATAAGTGCGCATGCTAATCTGATCCCTGTAAATAATAAAATTAATGGCTAGAGCAAAGTTTACAATACGGGTAATTTTCGATGGTCTCTCAATACGAACTTAAGTGGTTTTAGTATCTTAAAAAGATTCTGAACCCCTTAAAAAGGATATAATTAATTATTTAATTAATAAATGACAATCATGTAATTCAAATGGTACCGCATACTTCAATGTTCATCAGCCAATTTAAATTTTTGAGAATGTTAATTTCCTCCACATGAAAACATAAATAAGTTTAATTTTATGAGGTAATATCAATGATGGACTAACTATCAAAAAAAGGTCCGATTAGATTGATAGGCTAGTGTACTATTCTTATAGAATGAAGATTATCGGAATCGTAGCAATATCAATTCGACTTTTTATGGGAACCCTGCATGAATTCAGTAGACTCATTTTCTTATTTCTTGGCGTGTTTCATAAGCGAGATGGGATTTTCACAAAATACACCAAAAAAATTATTCACCAAATCTTAAGTTCAAATCAGTTAGCGTCAATGGAAACTTAACAGGTACGACTTTAGTAATCATTCGCACAAGAATTCAGATGTGTATGAATACCCATATTCTGCTACTATCACCGTTGAGGTGCATGTTTTTTCCATGTGTTGTAGATGTAAATAACGCCAAATAAATTATAAGCAAATTGAAAAAATAATATTTGGCTGGAGGTAAAAAATGGCATTATTCTAAAAGTTGTACTAATTTATACGCAGCAATGATAAGAGATTTTTCTGACTACGAAATCAACAGAGTTCATTCCCTAATGGTACGAGGTTACATTTTGATTACATTTAAATTCCGCAGAGATTTAGAGAGAGTTAGCAGGCATTAAGTGAATTAAAATAACGTGAATTGCGAAGAGAGATAAACTAAATAATGAGAAATTATATCTTCAGGATTCGTAATCTACATAGAAGCGCTGATTCCCAAGAGCTTGTGACTATAACGCACGCACATTGAAACTGCGTGCAACTCAATCCAAGCGGGCCCGACTATGTGGCCTCAAAATCTATATTTTTCATCTTATTATTCCTCATCCCTAGAGACTCGAGACTTTGAGCCAGTTGGCATTGTTATGGTATAGGAACAGAAAAAAAGGAGTAATAGACAGATATGAACAAACAGTTTATTTACGTACTATCCTTACAAGCTTTGTATGAGTGTATGGGATAGACGGCGATAGAACATATTTAATAAAAATGAAAAGAGGAATAAGAAAAATGATAAGTTAGTCGTTAAGGATGAAAGAAAGATTATAGATGTTTCAGTCAATTTTTATTACACAAAATTATTGCGCAAAAGCGGCGAAGAGGAAAATTTGTTTTTCCATAGTTTGGCAGTTAATATTTCATTTTTTGACTCTTTCATCAGGTTTAGGCATATCGTTTGCTGGTTGTTACCGTGTATCGAAACTCGTCAGATCTGCTCGTTACAGGTAACCTATGCCTAACGCGAAGCATCCGGGTCTCTAGAGGAGATTTTCCCTCCCTATTACTTCCATCAGTTCTTTCTATCACCACTATCAGCTATTAACAATGAGGAATCACTTTGGAATGAAATATTTCTGGGCCGGGTCCCAATTGATTTCAACGCATTCGAGATATGGCCGAGCCAGAACAAACTATTATCCTCCAACATTTTTCCTAGGAACAGCCAAACTGCTCTCGGCTAAATAGATTCTTATTCTTTTTTGCGATGGCAAAAATCCTACTTAATATTTTTGAAAATAACAGAAGACAAAATTTAGTCGCGATCGAGGAAAATTTTATATCAAAACAGCCATGGATAATATGGCCACCAGTTAAACACTAGTCACCAAGGAAAGAATCTTTTACAGTGTAATCAATTTATTGATTATCATGTGTTCATTTAAAGGAATTTATTTAATATTCAATAAATTTTTCTTATCACCATACACATACATGACAAGTAACTTAAAGCCTGGGTAGAAATAGTAAAAAAAGAAATAGTAAAGAAAAAAACGACAACAAAATTCTCACGACAGCTTTTCTTCTTATTTAAAATCCACAACATTTGTTTGAATCGAGCCTTAAACCACGAGAAGACCACGGGAGGGAGCATGCATTTGGTTTTCAGAATTTTTTTGCCCGTTCATCCGAAGCGGTTTAGGATAAGATGGAGTTTTTACATGCTCGGAAAAGAAAAACCGACACGACACTTCCTCCTCTACTGGAAAACCGTTTGAATCTGCACTCATAAGAAATGGTGCCCCAACTCTTTCTGCACCGAGGAAAAAACCTTAGGGGCTTTCAAAAGCATCGCTGCTCCGAAACATTGAAAATGCGTGAGGCACATTGTTACAGAGAGTGAAGGGTTGCTGAACATGGATATCTTCTAGGTGAGAGACACCTAAGAAAAAAGTTGGTCTAGGGATTACGAGACACTGAAGTGGCAAACTCACAGAGCACAACCGAAGGGAAATGGACGAGTACGTGTACTCGATAAACGGAGGAAGAAATGGAAGTAAGAGAGCTACGAAATATTTTGGACGGCGCAAATCTGCGATTTATTGGCTCCAAAAAATATCCATTTTGAGTTGTATACTGTGATATTGATCCAACATACTTTGGAATTCAAAATTATGACAAAATAAGCCACGTAAAATTATTTAGTAAGCAATGGACTATATTCAGAAATAATTAGTCTTGGGATAGAATTAATTGAAGAACACAACACCTTAAGGAGGTTTGTTTGAATCGAGTATGAATCGTTTAATGAATGAAGTTTAATCGAGTTTGAATCAATTATTGTTTATAAATGGATTTGCGTGAACTTAGCATACGTGATTGGGGGTAAGGGGAGAAAATGTGCCAGCTGCCGATTCGATTTCACGGCATTTTACTGCTATTTTATCACGCAGCCTTCTGAAACTTTGAATATGTTCCAAAAGAATGCGATTCTGTATGCTTAGCTTTACCTGCAAACGCAAAAAAATCAAATATTGTGATAATGGCTGCCTACAAATATCACGGCACCATTGTGCAAGTAAAAAAAAACGCGTTTGCATATAATTTTAAATATAACTTCAGATTCTGAGCCGTAAACCCAAGTCATACGGCCTTAAAACGCAAAATAATTTTTCTATAAATCTTGCATCATCTAATAACTACCTGACGTATGTTTCTCCTGCATAAAAAGATGTAGTTAAGTGGAATGTGGTCCTCAAATTGCGACAACTTCATTTTTTTATCATTTACAAATTTATTGAAATGGGCACTCAATGACTTATGGTGAACGATCCAGCCAGCTTGAAAAAAAACAAACAAGAAAGTTAACTCTTCTCGACCTCTTTTCCAAAGGCTTAGTTTCTTCATTCTGGCCGACATTGCGACAGGAGAATTTCCTCCAGTTATCAGAGCTGTGACCGCCGCGGTGCCTAATTTGACAGCCTCATATTCCATCCCCATAAATCTTAGACAGACTGAAGTACCTCAACTGGTAGGAACACGGGGAAGAGTTTACCAGATTATCTTGCGGGGAAATTAACTCCTTCATATGAGGTTATCTTTGACAACAAATTAAAAAGAAACAGATCAGAACAGAATTTAAACTTTCTAAACCTGGTGGTGGAGGAGGATAGCGAAAGGTGAAAAGGAAGGACAGAATAAAGAGTGATCAAATTAATCGAAGGGCAGAAAAAGAATTAACTATGTCGAGCAAAATATGTAAAAAAAGAACCAAATGGATTTGACTCAACCTGAAGCACAATGGTTTTGTGAAGAACATAAATAAAGGTAAAATCGAGGGAAAACACTCCATTCAGAAGACCCAGTTGTAAATGGAGGGGTGTCGGTAACTTTAAAAAGTGGTAAATTGTTCGATATCCGTACTGGAATAACTCTTTTCTCTTAAGTATCGTTGGGAGCATAGTAGGTATATCCCCAAGGTATTCAATGAATTTATCAATAATTATGATTGACAGAGTCACACAATGCTCAAAGATCTTTCCTCCAAAACACATTCATTATATTCCATAATTTTCACAAATATAGGTAAATTTTGTTAAAACTTTATAATGAAAATATGAAAACTTTTTGGATATAGGTATGTAAAAAGTGGAGTTTTAGCAAGCTAGTTAAAGCACTGCTGTTATTTGCTCTGCACAATCATTAAAATTATATGAAATAAATGTGCGAAATTAAACATATATATATATATATATATATATATATATATATATATATATATATATATATATATATATATATATATATATATATATATATATAAGTGAAAGTATAAACTATATGTATATTTATGCGAATAAGCAAGCATTCGAATTGTATGACATGGAATAAGACAATACCATTGTTAATGAGGTCATACTTAATGTATATATTAATGTCGTGGTTTAATTAAGGCTAAAAGTCTTGCGGAGGGCTGTGTAGACCATTCTTCGAGGTGAAATCCTTGACGGAAAAAATATATGTACATAATACGAGAGGGAGATATTGAAGGGAAAAAGTTCCATGGCCCGGTGGACTCCTACACAAGAATTTGGAGTGTGGGTAAGAAACGGGGATTATCTCAACGCAGGGGTGGAAGTGGAGGGATAGGGAGGGAAAGGTCGGAAGAAAAGCAGGAGAAAAGAATTTTGTCTTTCTCAGCCATAGACGGAAACAAAAGGGACAATTTTTTGAATGGGTCGCGGAAAAGAACGAGGCAGCGAGGGAGGAGCAGCGCAACCGGAAGGAAAACAGAGAGGAAAAGGAGGGAGGAAGAGGTAGGGAGAGAGTGGAAGATGGAGGAGGTGAGAGGTAGCAGAAGAACGGGTTAGTAGGAAGTGATTGTTGGGGAAGGCTGGGAGGAGAATACTTTTAAAAGATTGGAAAGAAACGGCGCTGAGGAACGGGTGAATGCTCTCTCCCCGAGGAAAGTAATGCGCCCAGGCGAGCGTTATTTCCTCGTCTACATTCAGGGACGACCCCACTGTCCGCGCTGCGAGAGCATTTGACAGCGAGTGTTACTATACCAGCCAAAAAAAAAGAAGAGTTAAGGGATGTGCCAGGGTGAATGGCGAGTTGAAAAAAAAATTGTATTTCGCCATATTATGACTTCGCTCTTTTTTCAATCAATAATGATACAAAAAAAGAAGAGCTAATGTAGCCGCTCATCAAAACATTAAAAAAATATTTTGTTACTGCTTTTTCTGACAATATGGTTGCTTAAAATCTTCAGGTGGATGATCTGCTATTAACCTTCCCTAATCCGGCGAGCATTTTGCCTAACGCACATCAGCGCATATCAATCGCATTTTTCTCTACAAATATACAAAATTATTGATTTTTTATAGAGTTCGGCATTTAAAGATCGAATATTGCCTAAATAATATTAAAAAATAACATGGGAAAAACTTTTCAAGCGATATATGAAATTTTATGACACTCCTATTAAGATAAATTATCTGCCCATTGTCTTAAAGTTCAACGAAATTATCTTTACAATGCTTAAACGAAACACATTAAAATTAAGTTTGTTTCTTGTAACAAGTTGCTTTGATGTAAGTTGGAGTATAATTTATAGTGCCAGTTTCTGTAGCGTAGTTTTCCGACCCAGTCAAATTTATTCAAAAACTGTTTTCTATGTGGACTTAATTTTAACTATTCACCTAATAAATTATCCAAAATTGATGAGTTTGACATAAAATTAGGATAAAAATTAATCCATTAATGACGAAGCTATTTAAAGATATTTTATTTTATTACTAAGTTGTCACAGTATGTAGTTTCAGAGAGCACGGTGCATTGGGTAGAGCATGACATACAGAGAAACGGTGGCTAGCATGCCATTAGAAAGCAAGGAAGGCCCCGAAAGTCACTGATGTGCCTACAGTATTTCTCGCCTCTCTCTTTCTCTGCCGTCTGCTCATTTGTTTCCTCGCGAGGGTTGAGAGAGGGCGAGGAAGGGGAATATGAGTGGGTGGGAAAAGGACAGCGCTGGAATGTTTCGAGCGAGCCAAGGGCTCCGTGACGAATAAGGCACATACATATTCACACTTATTTCACGAAAGGACGCACGCGAGCGTGTTTGCTCTGCCGAGGATGGACCTTATCCCGAAGTCGGAAGCAGGAAATGGAGAAAAAATAAATGAAACTACAAACAAGCTATAAAAAGATTTTCAGCTCGTTCCTTTTTAATTTGTAGTTTTCACACCAAAAATACCACGGATTAGCGTAAACACCTTTTTAAAGGCAGGAAAGAACCTCGATATTTACTGTTGACGCAAAACAATTTAAAATACATAATAATTTTTACGAACAGTACTCGTGTCGCATCCTACAGATACCAGTAAAATTCATTATGTTCAAGTGTTTAATTTTGAGTTTAAGTACCCTAAAATCAACCTAAACCACGTCTATCTATCCATAAATGTAAACAATTGATCTTACTTTGCGTATTTTCGAGCACATTTTCCACAGGATTAAGTTAGTGGTTAGGAATCTCTTTACTAGACGCCTCACCACTTCTGAGAGGAGCAATATTTTTTGATGAGGATAAAATTATGCTATTTTGGAGCAGCTTTCGCAAAAATTAATGTTGCTCCCTAGTGAGCATTTGAGCACCGAGCACCGAGGTTTAGTCTCATATTGGAGCAAGCTTTTTCGGAAGGAAACGTTTATTCACGATATAGTACCAAGTATGTACATCACATTTGACAATTAATACTAGTGGGCTACTATCATCAACATCAAGATGATGTGTAAAGAGGTAATATTGAAATAAAAAGTACTATTCATCCTTTTGAAAAAGGCAAAGCTTGGCATTACTTTGTAGGTAGGTTTCTTGGGTGCTACACCGGGTTAAACGCTCATTCTCTGATTGCGATGTTTCTCAGTGGACCCAGCGGAACAGCTAACGAAACTTACTTTACAAGGTACGCCGGACGAACATCAGAGCATTTTGTGATAAAATTGACATTATATGACAAATATTTGCTAATTTATGTCAACAAAATATTGCCTTGAGGCATAAGGTATTTATATTATTCAATGCTCAGTTGAAAAATATTTACAAACATTTCTTATGGCATGTTTTACTTTGATATGGGATAACAATTCGCAATTTGATCAACACATGTTGTTCAACACACATTCTTCTAATGTTGTTCTCTATATTCACTTAATTTTAACTATATAACTAATATATTAACAAAATTTTACGTGCTTGTCATGAGAGCAGGAGCACCATTAATCTAGTTATGACGACAATACCAGAAAATTTAATGCGTAGGTGATAATGACAGAGAGGTCTCCTACTAATTTGAAATGAATTTCCGAGGATAGAAGTTTTGCATCGTGAGCCTAAAATTAATTAAACTTTCAGAGATATTATATGCAATAGGTCTCTTACAGATGTACATCCCAACGCGATAAATATTATATTTTGTTTTTAAAAGCGGGAGCAGTGCAAGGATATAATCAGTGTTAAACATAAATTTCTATCATGAGTATTCGTGGGCTTGTGCCATAATTGGAAACCAACGCCACTTCTAATCTCAGCAACTCCGTAAATCTACTGCTCGGCCTTCGCTCTTTTTTTCGCGCTCTTTCGCACGCAACTGATGCAGAATCCACCTCGCTCCCACGTCCCCAGCACTTCTCCAATGGATCCATTTCTTTTTGCAACCGAGATCCTCCTCTCAGATATCTTCAACGCTCCCGATAGACACTTGGCGAATTGAAAAGACAGCACTGCTGGGATTTAGCGGCAAGAGTGGCTGGGCGCCGCACCGCGCGGGAGTGATCCTCTGACGCAGCAGGGTTTTGGGTTGGGAGGGGCGTGGCTGATAGCTAGGTAGATAGATAGAAGGGGTGGGGCTGGTAGAGAGGGGTGAAGAAGGGAAATGTGATGAGAAAGAGGGAGAGGGGACTTATTCAGGGAGACGAGGAGGAGGTTATTGAGGAGCGGATTACGATCGCCTTTGATTGGAGCGGAAAGAGAACTCATGAGCGCAGAGGTATAAGTGTGCATTAGGGGCAATATGTGGGGAAAGCATTTTTAAACCCGTGATGAACCAGCAATAAACGCTCGAATTTGCAATCAAAAAACTTCAACGTAACCCCTCTGAATTATGCGCGAAAATACATCGTATTTTCTGAAGGAAAATTAAAGCTTCGGAGAAAATGTCTTACATGGGTAAAATAGATAAAGAGACAAGCAAAAAAGGACAATTTTTTTAATAAAGAATCTACTTGCCAACGTCAATGCAAGTTTAAAAGAGAGCGCATCCAACGTTCAAGATGCGTACACGCATAAGGTATATATCTGCAAGTATGCTACATGGCAGCATACACCATGAACAGCGAATAAAATACGTAGGGATCAATGTGAATGTGGTATAGTAAAGACATGATGATATTATACAGTACGAATAAGTATCGAGCGACGATGGCCTAAGAAGGGGAAAGACGTGTAGATGAAGTGAAGGGAACATTGTCAAGATCAATAGAAAAACTGATCAGACACATTTGAAACACAGCAGAGGGCACAATAACCAAAAAAACATGGAAAATGTTACCAAGAATAAGGAAAAGGAACGCGTAAGCACTGGAAATGTGTATTTAGCAGATGAAAGAGTAAATAAAAGAGCTTTAATAAACCGATATGTTAATTAATACCTTCGGATGATGGCAGATTTACTATCTCCTCCTGTGTTGGTAAATAGGGAAGCACTTGTTATAGATTTTTTTAAATTAAGGAAAGAGAGAGAACTTGGTGTTAGAGCTTTCTTTAATGGTGCTTATTATATTTTTTTGAAGATTCTATCCTGTATCCCAATAGAGGGAATTTCCTACCGTTTGTTATGTTTGGTAAAATAATAAGCGTATCAGTGAGACAAAGGGGAACCGCTGCCTTCAACAGAATGACGAAAGCTTGTAACCAATATTTGCATTTCGCTGGAGGACTTGATTGCCTAGGAAACTACGATTCAACAATAGCTTTGATGAATTACCAGCTCAAGTCGCTCGAAGACGTGGACGATCCAGATTTATATTCCCACCGGGCTGCATATCCTTCGTTTCCGATGTACACAAAAAGGGTTAGTTTTCCACTTAAAAGAGAACTGAGAGGAAAACGTTCAGAGTAAACGAATATGGTCTAACTTTGTATTTCTGTAAATGTATTTACGAGGGGGAAAGCAAATACATTCCTAAAAAATAAGAAAATCGAGGGAAAATGTAGCATTCCTAACTCAATTTTTTTTAGTTTCACTCCAAGATTTTTATATTTTTCCGATCTAAAAACATCATTAAAATTCAAAATGAGAAAAGAGATGTTTGCATTTCTTTTGAGTTTGAGTTGAGACTTAATTTTTGGAGACATGGCACAGTGAACTGACGCTTACTGATAATACTGCTATTTCCGTAAAGATATCTAGAGTAGATTGTGGCACGTAAGTTCTCATTCATTTTTCAAAGAATTTCTCAGGAGCGTTTACACTAATTACAGTCCTTTCATTAACTCACTAAAAGAATGATCGACGAATAACATTAAACATATATAGTGTACAACAAGTAACAAGAGAGTTATCTGAAAAAGAGGAATACAATATGTAGATGTTTGTGAGTGCATGCAAAAACAAAAGAAAGGACATGAAATAAGTAAAAATGGATCTGCTGCTAAATATATTTAGAATCTAGAGAATTATTTCAATCCTTATTTGTATATTTATAGTCGCATTGAATTAATCCCGAATTATAAAATTATATCGTTCCGAGAACAACAAAAATATTTAAGATATATATTAAATAAAATTGATTTTAAAAATATTAAAATATAACGAAAACCAGTCATTTTTTCACTTTATAATGGAAAATACTTCAATCAGAAACAAAATTAACCAACATCACCATTTAAATATAAAGCCAAAAAAGATTAGGGATACATATTTGATAAACTGGGACAACTGTTACCATATATCGTCTACTCTTACCATCGTCACGACTGCATCTATTGCCTATTCTTATCAACTACGCATATCTACAAGCAATCAACCCTCGTGCCAATTCCTTCAACAGTACAGAATGGATTTTCAGATTAATTGCATCAGCGTGTTCCTTGGGTTGACATACATTCAGGCTCACAAACGAGGAATATCTCAATTGAGCTGAGACCTGGCTGACGAGACAAATTTGCGCGGTAATTGTACTTTTAAACAAATTACATGAGGATTCTCAATTACAACTTGCAAGTGGCTCAGACCGCTTAATGACCGCTCAGACTGATTGAAACTCAGGACTGGTAGCGATGGTTTATAGAATAACTCAAAGTCATCCTTTAACCTCACAGATTTGCTTTTTTTTATATTATTTGAGATGATCAACCCATAGAGACAGGTTTGAATGAAAGTGTGAATTCCTTTGATGTGTCATTTGCAGCCCGAATCTCTTTCCTCCTAATTCTTACAGTCCATCAGATATCGTATCCCTTTCCGTAGTCTCCTCGTTCACATTCTTATACTTGCATTGCAATGTCTCCGTTATCCCCCAAAAAACTTCAATCGCCTACATTCTATTATCACCCTCTTCATTTTGAGTGACGGCGAAGTTTCTGCTTTCTGCGAGTGGGAGACGCAGCACCATTGCAACTTCGCTGGTCTTTTCCTTACAATAACTCACGGCTCCAAAGATAGGAAGAAAAAGGAAAACTTTAATTATTAGCACCTAATGTTAGATGTAAATAAGCAAAAGGAAGCAGGCTAGAAGGAGTATTGCTTCTCTAAAATGGGCGTTTCTCAGAGGTAAGGCTAAAATGAACATAAGAATATTAATTCATAACCTGGGATGTTAAGTAATAATAGTTATTTATTTAATTGTTTTCATAAATACCGTGCATTTTCATATTTTTTCAGCAATTTTATTGATTATATCAAAATAAATTATTTAAAAGTTAAGTTAAAAATTATGCTACACATGAAACACTCTCTGCTCGAACTAACTTCACCGCAATGTCCATGGACTCACCAGACCCAAATACCAGGCATGCACACTACGTCGCACTTTTAGTGACACTTCACGCAGGCTAAGGAAGATTTCAATAATTTATAGTAGATATTTTTTAAATAGCAAAAATTATTCTTCTCTCAAACAAATACTAGATAAAAAACTAAATAATACGATATCCACAACTTGTCACATTCATTATTAAATAATCCTTTTGAGTTTGTCTCAAAGGCATTAATGAAACATGTCAGTTAAGTTTTACTAAATAATACCTGGAAATAAGTGTAATGATGCAAAGGGAGCCTCCATTCACCTTTTAACCTATATGAGGCCCACGGGAGGTCACACAATCCTCTGTGACAAGGACTCCCGTTTGACTCACATAAGTCATGTAGTGACTTAATGATCAATGTATAATGCGATAGAGGACGTAAAAGTTGAAATGGCGTTTGGAGGCAGGATGGAAAAACGAGAAAATAAGCAAAATGGATTAAAAAATGACGATTGAAACCTCAATCGAGTAAGATAAATGGGGAGAGATGGAAGTTGCGGAATGAGACACTGATAATAGTAGTTCTTAAATCAGATAATAGACTGTTGATAAAGATAGTTCATCATATTGCACCTTGAGGCCACTTCAAAACGGAATCCTAGGCAAAACATTTGAATTATGTGGCACCTCGGTACTACAAGACTATTATTGTTTATGAAGGTTTGACCGAATCGGCCCGATTCTGATAAATACTGTATATACCCGTGCACTGCACGAACCTATGTAAGATGTGCACCCCACTTATATAAGCGTTGGGAAAAAATCAGCGACTTTCTTCATTCTCCAACTGCGAGCTTTTGTGGGCTGTAGTATGTGTACTTTCAACAATTACCAAAAATTTCCTTGAGCGTTCTCACAGTTGTTTCTCTATGATAAATTGAAAAATGTAGTCGCTTATAATGTAAATAAGACTCTCTCTACGATGTTAACTTTGTGAGTACGGGTTGAGGCACCAAGCGTTGATTTTTTGAGGTTCAATCAGCCACCATAGGGGTTTTCAGAAAAGACAGAGGGATAAGGAACTCATGAAAGCCGCAGATCCTAACTACTAACTACGATACTCGGGAAAAAAGTGCGCGTGGCACTCAGGTCCGTACGGCATAAATTCAACCCTTCATTAAAAAATGAGTCATGTACATACATACCAATCACGCTGTTCCCTTTCGGGGTAGGCAAAGTCACAAAGTTTCACTCAAAAATACATAATTGTTCACCTAACTCTACTTCAACAATTACCTCAATACTGACCTATCCTTGTAAACCCTGCCGGCCCTGGGGGCGGCGGGGTAAAGTCCTCGCCAGCTAAACTGAGGGTCGCGGGCTCGAGTCCCACCTGGGTGGGTTTTTCATCACCCAGGGCACGGATGTATGTCAAGTTCTGTTGGTCCGGTCCCTGGAAAAACCTGATGACAGGCTTAGCAGCCTATCGGGATTCCAGGGACATACGGGCAAACAGAATCGTCCGGAAAACAAGAGAAAAAACCTCTTTTGCCTCATTTACCCCAATACACTGCTTCATACACGCCCTCTTATTTTTAAGATTTGAGTGGAACTTTACTAACACGTTTTTGTTAATGATATGCAGAAATAAAAGTGAAAAAACGCGTATTACCGATTATGTTACTTGGCAATTTAATGGTATTTAAACGCGTTGCCTTAAGGAATTTGACATAGATTTGGATATAAATCAATGACACATGCAAAGTTTTCTCCTAAACGCGAAATAAAAATTTTATATTATTGAAGTGGTGGAGTACAAGTATCTAGCAATCATGCAGAGTGAAAATAAAACGTATTTACGTACGATTTTTGCATATGTTTTGAGTTCAGTAAATCCAATTTATAACTATGTATTAATTAAGACAAAATTTTTAAAACATAATAGTGCCGTTACTGACATTACCAATTATAACTCTGGTTAGGCAATACCTCGAATACACCGCGAACATTTGGGACCCTGGTCAAATAGATTTAACCAAAAAAATTAAAAAATACAAGGAAAGCAGTGCGCTTCGTTAAAAACTGCTACAAGCGTACATGTAGTGTCTCGCAACTTATAGAGGGATAAAGGTGGGAGCCCCTAGAGACTCGGAGGCTAGACGCTAGGCTTAGTTTGCTTGTTAAATTCAGAGCTGATATTTTTCACGGCGACAAAGAGAATATTATCATGACTCCTCACTACATCTATAGATCTGACAGATGCGATAAAATAAGAGAGATACACCGCCGAATAGATAGGTACAAAAACTCGTTCTTTCTGCGAACAATAAGCGACCTTGATAAAAATTAAGCTCCACTAAATACACTCTACATACAAATACATAATTAATGTCACCATTTCATCTCCAAAAAAAACTCACATCTTTACACGGCTGGTGACCTAACACCCTGCCACACGCCCATGCAGCGGCTCGTGGGGTATTATGTAGATGTACATGTAGATATATATGGTTTTATAAACCGTCACCATGTAAACAGATTTATTTTAGTGAATTGTGGTCCAAGAATTATTATTAGACGTTCTTGAAAACTTGATAAAATGGATACGTGATGACCCACGGTTAACGCTCCAACCACCTTAAGGAACCAAATGTGAGGAGTGCGTCTCTCAATTCACTCCCTCTATTTACATGGAACCACATCCCGACTGCCGATCGTGCAGTACTGGAGTAACGAGATCAAGATGGCCGACCGAACGGGAAACCATTTCCGGCGGGAAGTGGCTTCGTCGACTTCTGGGGACTCCTCGCTTGCCTCCGCATCCGCTTCCTGCACTCACCCTTCTTCCTACCCTTGACACTCCCTGCCAATTACCTCCGGCCATATTCCTGTGACGTGGATGATTGAATCATTATACATACTGATTTACATAAAAAAAACTTAAATCCGGATCTTTCTATTTCGCTTCAGTTGTACCACGCTCCCCCAGTAGCATATCATTTCTTCAACAAAAATTTTGCCTATAGAGATCAGTCGAATTTTTCGTACCCCTGGGTGACCCCAGTCTCCTGATCACAAACGCTGCCTTTAATTTGAAATAAAGAAAAGACATTAAGCCGGATCTTCCTATTTGGCTTCAGTCGTACAACTTTCCTTCAGTAGCCTATTGTTTCAATCAAATAACAGAAAACATGTTTGAAAAACGTTTTGTCAAAAATGATCCGCGATTTTCAGCATTCTTCCACATGAGTACCCCTCGATAATCCCTTTTACAGAAAAAAAACATAAAGTCGGTTCTTCCTATTTGGCTTCAGCCGTACAACTTTCCATATTGTATCAATCACATAAAAGGCAACACATTCAAAAAAGATCAGTGATTTTCAACATTCGTCCTCATGGGTACCCCTCGGAAATCCCGTATTCGGATCCAAATCCTTTACAAGAGCGTTTTTGCAAGTTAAGAACAGTTTATTTCAAGTGTTCCATGACTTTATTTCCTAACATCACAGCTTTTACAATCATAACCACCTTTTAGAAGTATGGGAAATCAAATCCAATGTGATAGTTAAATTCATCCCGGGCATTTTGTTTTTATTTCGTACTAAAAACTGCATTTTCTGACACTAGATAGACCGTATACAAAATAAAATATGGTGTAATTTTTTTAAACCTGGGGTAGATGAAATAAATGTGTAACAGACAAATGCATTTGTATGAATTAGTGCTTCCGGGGTGTGGCTCCGGGAAAATCATCCCATATGCACCGTTTCGAGAAAAATCATCTTTTCATCTCACTCAGGAAAAAATTAAAAGAACTTGATTCTTATCAACTACCGTTAAAGCCTAATGTCTTTGATGATAAAGTGTAGATTTCTATTGTTAAAATTCAACATCCCTTTAATTATGAATAAAATTTGGAATGATTAAACCTCATTAAGATAAAAGTTTCGAGGGTGGTCCACCGGGGACGGGGAGTATAGGAATGTTAATAAGACAACTATTGCGTGTGGTTGGAGGAGGAACATGAAGTGGAAAGAGAGGAAGAAAAATATTGGTGCAGAGAGGACCACTTCAGATGTCATGAAGGAACTTCTTATCAGAGAGCTTACTACGGAGAGAGGGGTGGGGCAATCCAAGGGAAGACAACAGCCAATGATCGCAAAGAGGTAGATTTCTATACGGCCTTTACGTTTAAAATCTATTTTATACTTATCCATGGCTATCAACGCGAAATGTAAACATACCTGTAAAACTGATTTTCAGTGATATATAAACATAAAACCTGGATCGAACACTCACTACAAATATTGGAGCTCATTGAAGGATTGAGGAAGATTCCCAAGAATATGAAAGCTTAATTAAGATTTATTACTCTCCGATGGCTAAATTTCTCTCTCAAACCCAGAATATAAATTGGCCACTCTGAGGAAAGTCAGCTGTATAGAGTCCTTAAAGACTACCTATGAGTGTGAATATTTGGCCTGGTAATTTCATTTAGATGTAAAACAATACCACGAATAAAAACATCGAGGAAGTGAAGCCGTCAGTTTATACTACTGTATATTTTATAAAAGCTACAGGTACCTCACAAGAAATGTTGGCACATCGCTTAAAATTTTTAAAATCAGATTTGTCCCAAGACCGGTTCATTGCCAATGAAAACTCGGAGAAAACATTAGGATACAATCTTGCTTTTCTTATCCCACTTAATAAATCGCTTTCTTTCCAACAATAGGAGCTGGCATGTCATTCATCCCTTCGCAGGATTTAGAGAATTGGATTGAGATACAGGCATTGGGAGATGATAAAGGAGTTTGTGATGAGCACATGTTTGTTTTGATTCTCCCATTGAGATTAAAAATCTCCATTACGGAGATTTCCACTATGATTTCCAAGAGAAACAGATTAACTTCAGGTATGATTCAGGCATTCGTGTGACCCGTGCTTCCGCCCCTTTTATTCCATATTTTTCCATGTTCATGCATTCAAGTTCTGATTTTCTACATGTAGAGACAAAGATATATTGAATTTCAAACTATACATAAACAGAAAAAACGTACTCAACGTATATAGAATTGGGAATTGTATATTTATCGCTTATTAGGCGTTCAAATTTCACGAGAATTTATTTGTTTCCCAAAAATTAATGACCATCTTGTTGCTGGATTGGTGTTTTACAGAATTACAACAACACATACAGCTTTACCTCGCATTAAACTGCACATTGTTATTCTAGTTATTATTCAAGGGAAACAATGGGCATAATGTTGTATTGACAGTTCTTGGGATAGCATAAAAATAGCATATATAGCACTCTAATCTGCGACTTCCACGCCTATCAAAGGAATCCAATGTAAATACTAAATTGCGAAAACAACATACGAACTACTTGCAGTTCTAATTAGGCAAACACTAAACTGAAACTAGGCTAATGGCAAGCTACAGCAATGAATTGTTGTTGTTGACTATTTTTTGTGGAGATATCTAGCGTAATAGTCCTTGGGAATTCCGTCAAATCCCAGAAAACGCACTTATTTTAAGCAAGAATTCGATAAGAGCAAACGCTCAATACGATATTTCATAAGCCAGATCAGCGGGTGCAAATTTTACTTGAATAACAACCCATAGAAACGTAGACATCGCCAGAGCAATGAGGTTGACGAAAGAGAAGAGAAAGGAAAATGACAACTATGTACACAAGGTTAGTTGTTTATTAAGAATTTAGTACGTAAATGGTAAGAAACCACTAAACGACGAGCCTGAAACAAATATTCTCGATCCATATATTTCAACGATTTTTATGAATACTCAAATTTGAGCATGGGTTTAGAACTACTTACTTTTTCTTTGGAATTACTTAAAAAAGGATTAAAAAAATAAATAATCTACGCAAACCAATAAAAATTATATAGAATGATTATACAATTGCATAGTTTATTTTAGTAATTGTCGAACGCAGAGCACATGCTATTTTACTTACCTGCGCAAACCGAGGAGGAACGTGAGGATGCTATGAAATAGCGGCGAGGCCATGATTTTCATACCACCTGCGAAGCCGCTGGGTTATAATTTTAAAGCGCTTTTTGAATCCCTTATCACAGTAGCGCAGGAGTGGCCACGGCAAGCATTGCTGAAGATTCCAGTGAGCAGCGCTGACTAGCATTTTTCGAGAACCGTAACCCGTCGGCTGCTTGGTACAGAAGACAAATAGCAGTTCAGCCACGCAGACTATACATTTTGCAGCCGACACACGATTAGAAGAAATTCTAGACCGACGGCTACATTTGCGTCAGGAAGGGACTTTCATGGAGTCACCTTCATTATTTCCACAACAGGGTTACAGACGTACTTGAGTCCGTCATCATTGGTGGTTCAATCCTAAGATTGGTTGACTCTTATCCCTCCACATTTCCCTGTCTAATGCTAGTTCTCTTACCTCCCGGTATCTCTTCCTATGTACTTTCCTCTTTATTTGGTTGAAGATCATACTCCTGGGTCTTTCTTTGGGAATTTTTCCCTCTATTTAACCTTCAATTATGTTCTTCACATATCCTTTGAGTCTCAGTGTGTGTTCTATCCATATTGTTCTTCTCTTTTCTATGGTGTTCCATACGGTTCCCTTCTCTTCTACTCTCCTGCACACTTCATCCTGCCTGCACAATCCATCTCGTTCTTTTTAATCGCTTTTATTTAACTTCACTAGTGTGTCGGGGTCTTGTGTGTCAGGGTTAAATTTTGTAATAAATTTTTAACTACCTTTACATCTAAATCTACATCTACACACTACCCCGCAAGCCGCCTCAAAAGGCGTGTGGCGGGGGGTGTTAGGACACCAGCCGTCAACAAAAAAAAAAAAAAATAATCAAAGTTCCGCCTAGCATTTATTAAAGTCCTTAATTGTTCGGGGGAAAAACGAATTCCCATACTTATCCGTTCGGCAAAATATCTCCCTTAATTTATCGATTCTGTCGGACCTGGAAATATAATGTGGTTCTAATATGATGTTCTCCGTGCCGCTCTGAAAGATATTCATTCTCAATTGATCAAGCAATCTAAGCCTAGCGCGTAGCCTCCGAGTCTCTAGCGGCTCCCACCCTAAATCTTTCAAAATCTGTGTAACGCTTTCTGTACGGCCGTAGCAGTTTTTCACGAATCGAGCAGCTTTCCTTTGTATTTTATCAAGTTCATGGACTAGGTCTTTCTCCGCCGGATCCCATATGCTCGCTGTGACTAGCTAGAAATCTTAAATTTTGCACATAGATTTATTTACGGTGGTAATACAATATTCAGTCATTTAAAGTCGAAAATAAAATTAATATTAGAGAAATATGCTTTTTAAGTGTACTTCTTCCCACTTTGCTATATGGTAGTGAAACATGGGTATGTCAGGATAGACAAAAGAGTACACTAAACGCCGTGGGTATGAGTTATCTGAGGTGTGTTTGCGGAAAAAGTAGGATGGATAGGGTCAGAAATGAGTGGGTCATGAATGAATGTGGGTTAAATGCTCCAGTAATGGAAGTGTATGAAAGGAGTGTGCTTCGTTGGTTTGGCCATGTTGAGAGAATGGGTGAGAGTCGAATAACGAAACAGATATATGAGAGTAGAATGATTGGTGTGAGAGGTAGAGGTAGGCAGAGAAAGATGTGGTTGAATGTGGTTGAGGAAATTCTTAGGAGGAGGAATATTAGTAGTCTTAAAAACAGGAGGGCGTGTATGAAACAGTGTATGGGGATAATGAGGCAAAAGAGGTTTGCAAGGATAGGTCAGTATGGAGGAAATTATTGACGCAGAGTTAGGTGTACAATTATTTATTAATGAGTGAAACATTTTGTCTGTGCCTACCCCGAGAGGGAACGGCGTGATGGGTATGTATGTATGTATGTATGTAAAAATAGCTTTTCTATATCCTGTAGTGTATGCAATATTGTAAACTTGTCCGTCGACCTGACGGGGTAGGGTGTTGTTGAGCGTCCCCTTGAAGACAATTTTTTCAACCCCTAGAAATTGGTGTATTTGAATGATAGTACATGAAATGGCATTATTTTAAGTGAGAAGAAATGTGAGAAAAGTGCAAAAATACGGTTTTTAGAGGAAATTGAGCATGGGAGGTGAAGTTTTCGGCTTCCATTTTGGGTATTTTCCGATTAATTTCAAGAGATGGCGCAGCGATGGAGGAACTTTCACATCAAACAATAAAGCAAGGAACAGGTATTTTGGCGTGAAAAGTTGACTGGTAAACAAGGTTACGGGGCTGCGGAATGAAACAAGGGTGCTGGGGTGGGATGGTACGCGGCATGGAAAAGAGCAAATTTGAAGGAAAGAGAGGCATATCCGAGAGTTGGGAAAAGGCAATATTAAGGAATTATTTTTTAAATAAAAGCGATTAAAAAAATATTTTTTAATACTTATTTTCTCTTTGGTGTTCCAAATGGATCATTGACTTGGGTCCGTATCTAGTGTCAAGTAAAATGCACCACTCAACTGCCAACCAGAGGGGACCTCACTCAAATCCTAGGATAAATAATTCTACAATAATTAGTTCTTGTTTCGACAAGAAATAAATGCAATTCATATCATAAAGGATACAATTAAAATCAGGATGGCTAGATTAGTTTAAGAGCTGGTAGATAACAGCAAAGACAACAATCTAATCTTATATTTCTGGGAAAACTCGGGTCAGATGATAATCAGCAATACACGGATGGTATTAATTTTCACTCTCCATTTCATCAGAGCTAGTAGAATGACTATAAAACATACTTTGGAGGAATAGTAGGTACGCATATTAAGTGTAGGTGATACCCGAAGAAGCATTCCAAAACTGTACGGCGAAGTATAAAAACCGCAAGAATAAGTGTATCTTCAGAGCAGAAGAGGACTTTGAAAGATATTAGGATCTATGCGATATAGGTATTTTTAAATTTACTTAATACATAAACTCCCGTCATGTTTTCACTGATCTCGTACATCTTCAATCTCAGTTATCCAACAGTTTTGTTAAAAAAGGCCACTGGACACAATACAATAATTAAATAAATTAATTACTTAGGCTTCAATGGAACAGTTTGAAAAGATTCGTAAATATATCTGTAAGAGAGTAAGAGAATAGAGTATGTTTACATATGAAAATCTGATAATTTTTGTACTCTCCGTAATAAAATTTAAGAGCTCAGTGGTATTGCTATAATAGTCCAACAGCATACAATATAATTCATTCTCTGTGTTGAGATTTGTAAGAGAACATACCAAATGCCCATTTTGAGGAAAACATTTTTTAACCCCATGCAATCTAGTTATTGCCACCTCACACATCCTCCTCGCTGGGTCTATAAATGAGTGACAAATAAGTAAGACCACGTGGGGTGAGAATCCCAGGGAGTTGAGAGCATTGGAAGTGACGGGAGTTCAGACTATCCCGAGGTCTTGGGTATCCCAAGAACTCCCTGACCAGAGGTTCAACCCGTTTTCCTTCTTAAATTCACCCATTTACACTCGCTGCCGCAAAGACAGGTAACGAATAAAACATTGCGGGAAGATAAATGAGTTCCCTAAGTAGTTCGCTCAAACAAAATGTATTTGTCGAGGCAGAGAGCATATTAAAGTCTGTTTGTGGAATAAGTCGCTTCTCCGACCTGGGAGAAAAGAACGAACTCTAGTCCTGTTCTGTTCTTTGCCTACTCTTAATCCTTTTCTCCTCAACAATTCCGACAACATTTTTCTTATATCGTCACGTATTGCTGTTGCTCCCTCATGAATTTGTCATAAGCCTGTAGCGCCGGAAGGGGTAGTGGACGGAACCCTAAGCTACTTTTAATGCCAGATTTAAGGCCCTAAGGGAGAAGCTCAGCTACCTTCTTTACTTCCATTTTCTACTTTGTTACCTCGTCAGCTATTTATCGGATTGATTTAATTACCAAAAGAGCAGCTATTCCAATAAAAATAAAGGTACACTGGACCAAAATAAATACTGCATGGCGTAACTTGGTTGAATCGACAAAAATTAAATAGACTCTTTAAAGTCCCATTGATCTTTTAATAACTGCACAACTAATTTCATCCATTAGGGTATCATCAGGTACATTGTAACTGGCTACAACTTTACCTGATCGTGCCTTCACTGGTGAAAACGACTGTGCAGAGTTATTGAAATATTTTGTGGAATTCACAAAGTAACTTCAATTTTATCATGATCGGGACCATTTTATCTTATCTTGTTTAAGCAAATGACTTTGGAATGAATGCTGGTACAACTGCACAATAAGAGAAAACATTAAACTGAGGAAAGGCACAAGTGTAACTTCCCCAAGACGAGAGTTATCAAGTGAAATACGAGCAGCTAGTGAGCGCACACGTAACATTGCACTGGAAATTCGCTTAGTTGTAGTTGGAAAAAAACGCCTGTTTCACACATTTCACAAGCATACAAATTTCATGGTGCAATTTTCGCTCTGTGAAACGCAGCACGCGCTATGTCGTCAGAACTTTGGTCTGAACAAGTGGAATGCCGCAGAAAAGATACGGCCCGAGAGATTTCAGCACCACCAATGCCTCTCATCTTTTCAGTTCACCTTTTCATTTGCAGCCGTAACATCCTCTGCACATTACGCTTTGCCTTGTCCTCTCAGCTCCCCTTCATCATCCGATACGCTCCTCTGTCTTTTCTCACGTTATCTCGCGATTTTGATCTCACCCACGGGAATTTTCCCTTGTCTCCCAATCCCCCCATTGCTTTCTCTTCATGTCGCTTCTCTAATTATGACGCCTCCCTCTTTCTCTGCCTTGTTACAGATATTAATGGAATGTAAGAGAGGGGCTCACGAATAGCTCGCATCGGGGACTGGATGAAAGTGCAAGGGAACATTATAAGGGAAGGGTGACGTGGAAACTGAAAAGCTTTCGAAGGGAAATGAGCAGAGTACGTCGCATTTATTATACATTCCCGGGGTGAAAAGCCGTTAAGTTTACCTTTCACTGCATTGAACCTTTTGTGCGTGACAAACTCCCATGTCATGTGGGATCCTAGGCACTCTAGTTTGACACGAAGAAAGCTCTGCTTGCACGGCTTCCGTTGCTGGCCCATTAATGATGCATTCCTTTCATAGACAACTAATTGATTCTCAAACACAATAGCCCAATGACTGAATTGTAAGCAAGCGGGCTTACAAAGTCGCCAAGAGGGAAGGAAAAACTTGGTATGATAGAATTTTACTTCCATGCAATTTTATGAGTTTGAAACAACTATGGAGGAGGAAATTCATGTACAGTCTTTAGAAATTTTGGAGCGAGTGAAGTACAGACATGCAAGACAAAAGACTCCGGAAACTTGATAGGACCATTGTACTTCAACATCGGAAAACTCAATTTTCTCCCTGACCAAAGGGATGGCAACCAGCCCAAAATTTTGAGACAACAGGGAGATTTGTATTTGATTCTCCTCATACCGTTTAATATGCGTGCGTTAAAGGAAAATATCTTCTATAACTTCCAGCCAAAATTAACGCAATGGTAGCTCACACAGTCTCCCAATTTTTACTGGATTTCTCAGTTTTTGCTATTTACCTACCCTTGAATCCTAATGTGTGCCTTGTTTCTTATTGTCATCCAATAAAATCCTCTCTAAATAATAATTATATAAATTATCGATTGCCCACCAGCGGTCCTCAAAATTTAACGAAAAAGGCAAAAGAAATGTTGAATGCATTAATTGGGATTCGATCGACGGAATTTGGGAAGTGGAAAATGTTGAGGAGACAACCTAATCATTTATTAGATTTCATGAAAAAAAATGCGCATTCCTACCCTGAGGATAACATACCAGAGACTGAAAATGAAGTCATGAACGATATGTCTGATGATGCACTATGGATATTGGTGATTTATTTGAATTTCGGGAAGAGAATGAAAATCAACCATGAGTTGTTCGCTTTAAAGACATCTGCACACATTTATTGGAGGTTAATATCCAAAATTAGAGAAACCGGAAGTTTTCAAGTATTCAGCCTAAGGTTATTTCTCACTTGCTATCTGCCACTTGCAGATAGGAGCAGTTACAATCTGAGGAATAGGGTAACCACCACTTGCAATCTGAGGCGGAATTATCTATGCTTAACTCCTGTAACGAATCAGGAGCCCACATTTGCATCACGTCATCTCCGTTTCATCATACTCACTCAATAGAAGAATGATAGGTTGTCAATGACGAAGTAAGAGGACTGCGAGATAAGAAGTGCCACTTGGGGTTTTAAGGAAATATTTAGATTAATTTCCCTAGGTAAGGGAAAAATACATTCAATTTTAACATGGAGGCGAAATCAGTAAATAAAAACACAGCATAAATCACAAATAACAACATGTACGTGATATTATAACCTGAAGAGACACTGCTTTCAAAAGTAAGGGGCACACAGCGACCGACAAATGAGAAACTTAAAAAGATATTACAGAGTTTTAATTAACGCGCTACTGAGCGAGTTTCAAAGAAAAAGTGTCAAAGAGAATACGTAAAAGACAAGAGAGAGAAATAATTTTGAGCCCGGTTCTAAGCAGTTGGACGAACGGGATTAACCAACTGAGTAAATACACGCGTTAGAAATGAGAAGCATAATTACTTTGTTCTCATTTGTATCTGGGATTGGACCTCAAGATTTTCTAAATGTGCGCCAATTCCGTCCAAATATGATACGTCCATACATATAATAACGATGATACGTGGCACAGCCAGTAATGAAGGGATAATTTTCCTGCCATGATATTTTTTTTCACGTGATGAGTCTGAGACTGTGGAAACTAAAAGCCAATAAAAGCTCGTCTCGGACACTCCATCACTATGAGTAAGGGACCTATATCTTTCCACACGAGCGCACACATTCCTTGGCAGTGAAGGTCATCGTCTGAATCTTCAGACCTCTCGAGGGGAAATAGAGAGGTCCTCAAATGTGCGACCACTGCTCATCGGTTGATTGACAAACCCCTCGAAAAGGGACCACGATAAATCCATTCGGGCGTTTACAACTCGATGAGAAAAACGAGATACTAGGTCTCACAGCCTTTTCGTTCAACTTCTCCAGAGCCGTTCATCGGAGCTAATCAAGGGCGTGGAAATGACTGAAGGAAAAGAAAAAAACCGATTGATGACCTCGATAATATATCGAAACTATGAAACGCAGCATCAAATACTCAAATACAATTATATGATATTCACAGACATAATGATATTCACAGAAAAGAGCTTAACCATCGTTCTAAAAGGATGAACGAGAACTTTGAAGAACACTAAAAAATCGCTTGTACGGACATCAAAATATCTTTCCTTCATCAAATCAATGCCATTTTTATTTCAACAAAAATTGTAGAAAACATTGTGTTTTACCGTGAAACTCTTATACAATGATTATGGATAGCACAAAATGAGTGATTGGCAATGGAAAATTTGAATCTTATACAAGCCAAAAAAGCTGATATTTAGAGAATGAACAATCCATTGCAAACCTAAACGAAGTTAACTAAATTATTTACAAATGATTGTGTAGGAATGATTCGCTATCAGAGTGAAAAGAAAAAACTAAGATCCAAGATTCTCCCAGTGAATTTGATGCTGATAAGATTCTTTGGTTTCCATTGGGTGATCGGCTCCATGTGTGCCAATTTCTTGAAGGACAAGTTGTGAAACACCTTCGTCCAAAATAGTTAAATTTGGCAAGTATTTATAGCTACAAAGAGGAGCGTAAAGTAAAAGAAAGGAGCTGATGAATTGTGCCTTGGGTAATAATAAAGAAATGAGGCTGGTGAAGAGCTTGTAATGAAGTGCAGCGTTGTATGGGGCAGAAACATGGACTCTGAGAAAGAAAGACGAGAATAAACAGCAGACTACCCAGATGTGAGTGAGAAGAAGGACGACCAGAATAAGGTAGACGGATAGTATGACAAATGAGGGAGCTCTTAGGTTAGTAGGTGAGAAATGCAAGCTTTTGGAAGACATCAGACTGAGATAGGATAGGTGGTGATGTAGGGCGATGGTTTGCTCAAGGCTGTGGTAGAGGGAAGGGTCTTGGGAGAGCGGAAAAAGGCGGGAAATAGAATAGGATGGGACGAAGAAGGGTAGGACGTTCGCGAAGAGGAAAAAAGAAAAAGGGCCCTCGCGTTTAAATACCAAGATGATTCGTCCAGGGTTCAAATCCCTGCAGAGGAGGATATTTTTCAGACGAAACCCGATCCCTACTTGAGCGTCTTGTGGAGGGCGCTCAAGTCCAGTACTCCATCTGTCGGATGAGACGTTAAACCATGATCCCCTTGGCGCCTTTCATTAAGAGCAAGCTAATGCCGACGCCGGGTTTCCCCTGCGACGCAAATGACCTTAGCTGTTGGTCGCCTCCCCTAATATCCAATCCAACCAAGATGATTTTCTCTGACGCGCAATAAAACCTACTAATAATCGGTATTTAAATTTCATTCATACTCAGAAATTGGAATCCGTGCACCTTGCCTGGTGTAATCAAATTGCGCCGTTATATTTTCGGCCCTCCTCTCCGAGAGCCACTTGTTTTTCTTCTTTCCCTATCGACCGATGGCCTTCCACACCCCTTCGCTAGCGAAGATCCCCTTCCCTCACTTACCAAGACGCCATGCCGTCACTTTTCAGCTCCGGCCGCATCACAGCAGACAGCTTCCTCTCGCAATCTTCCCCTTCCATCCGGAGGTTCAAGGAAAGCCGTCTCCCGCCTTCCCTCGACAGTAGCTTCTCGACTTGGACACGTCACTCCTCGGACCCGAACCCCAATCATTCCCCTCGATGCTTTTTTGTTTCCCTCTCGCCCTCTTCCATCTGATGTGAGTCACTCTCTTCCAAATTGGATGAGATGACAGAAGCGGTCCCTCGACCTTCTCCAATTCTCCCTCCGACCATCTCTACACACACTCCCCTCCTCCTCCAAAGACTCCTTCGAAGAATCAAAACCCATTCCCCACTCCGCCAAATTCAACCTACCTCCCGTTCCGTGGTTACTCTCCGCTTATCATTGAAAGGATAAAAAATAACGAGTAGCGACCGCACACTGTTGCATTTATTGCGTGAAGCGTCTTTTTGTGAGTAGTGGATTTGCCTAGTTTGAAATTAATCGATGAAATGAGCTCAATTAGGATAAAACCCTCTCCCAATACACAACATCTGGCTCTTTTTACCTCTTTCATCTTATACTACATACATTCTAAAAGTTAGAAAATTCTGATCAGGAAATGGATAAAAGGGAAAACTGATGCCTTGAGGTTAAGGAAAGTGATATGAACTTATAAAATTGATAGTTTCAGGGTATTATTCGACGAGAGAGATAAGAGTGAAAGCAGGGTAGCTATGGTAATGAAAACACAACTGGGAAAGATGATAGTGAACATTGACCAGGAGTTAGTATGAAGGTTTCCGCGGCGTTTCAGCATTTGGAGATCAGTTCTCGAATTTCCTTCCGCGTGTTGTCTTTTTGTGACGGCAGTTTCTCCAGCCATCCTGCTGGCGTCTTCAGGTCATAGTGAAGCAAAACTTCGACCTGAAGACGCCAGCAGGATGACTGGAAGAACTGTCGTCCCAAAAAGACAACACGAGGAAGGAAACCCGAGAACTGATCTCCAAATTGACCAGGAGTGTAGAAGATTACTTGATTGAAATAAAAGCACGATCGAAGAATTTCGTATTGGTCCTAGTAAATATGCATACAAATAACCATATGGAGGAAAAACATAATGTGGTGTTAGAGAAACTAGAAGAGATAATTAAATTAGCCTCGGGGAAGAAAAACTTGATTGTGATAGATAACAGAGAAGCAGTGGTGGGCAAAGGGAGTGATGGGTTTGAAATGGGAGGGTATATGCACGAAGCGATAAATGACTGAGGAGAGAAGTCTGCTAAATTTTGCAGGAGGAAAAATTTGTCGTGACAAATACATGGTCTAAAAATCACTTTAGATGTAGATAAGCATGAACAATGCCGGAGGATAGAGGGAGATTTCAAACTGATTAAAAAATGGTAAGATATGTTAAGGAACAGAATCAAAAACTTGCATAGCTGCGCCGGGGCAAATGCAGAGCTAGATTACATCATAAATGCGATGTTGAAATTAAAAGGCTTTCCAAAAGTTGGAGTGAAAAGTGGAACGTTGAACCATTAAAAGGAATGAATCGGAGAGAATTTATGGAGCTAGTGGAAAACATCATACGATAAGGTATAGAGAACAATCGAATTAAAATCTGTATATAAATAATCATAGTAGCATTGAAGACAGACAGAAAACAATTGAAAAAAGAGGGACAGAGAAGCTATTTACTAAGATCAAGAAGAAATAATTTGGAAATAAACGGTGCAAAAATGTCAACTGACCGAGACAAGACAGAGTATAATGAATTAAGTTATAAATTTCCATGGATAACAATGCGGGTAATGTAAAATTGGTCGGAGTAACATTAACAAAATGAAAATTACGATAACGTATTACAAAATATAAAGAGAGTAAATATAAATAAAATATAGAGGAAGTGAGTCCATAAGAAATGGAAAATGATGGGTGAAATAGAGGGCTAATGATACAGAAGTCTTGGGACAAACCAAAGAAGATAATATACAAGCAGGAGGATTTTCAGAATAGATCGATTAAATGCGCGGATAATCCACATGAAAGCCACTTCATACCAGTGAAACTCTATAGACAGAACCAAAGGTAAGGATATCCTCTGACAGGCAATACTCTATTGTAAAACATGGAAGGAATTACGTGATATTCAGACAATGGAAGTAGATAACATACCCTCGATGTCACTGAAAATATTTAACTAATTACGGAAGGCTATCATTTATTTCATCTCAATTGTTGGATTTGCAAAAAGTATGGCCAAAGGTAAAGTCAATGGTCACATCTACACCAATGTTAAAGAATGCAACTGAATGAGAATACCAAAGAACACTCAGCTTCATATCACGTGACGCAAAATTACGATAAGAATTATTATTTAAAGCTTTGAGAATAGGGTGTCTACTCTTTAGATGGTGACCAGTTTGGGTTCCGGAAAGGACTTGGGATGCTAAAGCGCTGTGAACAACACTATCAGGATATAATGGGAATGTTTAGGCTTGATTTTTAGATTTCAAAAAGATTTTTGACAGGTAATTGGCAAAAACTAAAGCACTAACTGATTATATTGGGAATATATTGGCAGGTTGAGGGATCCATTCAAAAGTGATATATGACACACAGGGCCCAGAAAACAGCGGTCGACGGTATATCAGAGTGGCCAGTCTTTGGTCATGGGGTAAGAGAACAGTATTCGTTGTCGCATTCGCACATTACCATAATCGTTGAGAAAATGGTGAGCATTGATAAAGTGTTATCAGGAAATAAAAGCAGGAAGCCAGCTGATAAAGTCAGTTTTATTCGCATACAACAGGGGAGTTGGTTCGTCGATTAATGATGAATCGTATGCTCTAGTACATAAGTAAGAAAACCATTTATCATTATGTACGGAATGAGGATATATAAAAAATTGGTACGATATTCTCTAGGACAAAGAATGCGAAGATATCATCAGAGCAAGCAGAGCTAATTGGTCACTTGGGTAGTAGGCTAGAAGAAAATTAACATATTCATCTACATCTACATACTACCCCGCAAGCCGCCTCAAAAGGCGTGTGGCGGGGGGTGTTAGGACACCAGCCGTCAACAAAAAAAAAATCAAAGTTCCGCCTAGCATTTATTAAAGTCCTTAATTGTTCGGGGGAAAAACGAATTCCCATACCTATCCGTTCGGCAAAATATCTCCCTTAATTTATCGATTCTGTCGGACCTGGAAATATAATGTGGTTCTAATATGATGTTCTCCGTGTCGCTCTGAAAGATATTCATTCTCAATTGCTCAAGCAATCTAAGCCTAGCGCGTAGCCTCCGAGTCTCTAGCGGCTCCCACCCTAAATCTTTCAAAACCTGTGTAACGCTTTCTGTACGGCCGTAGCAGTTTTTCACGAATCGCGCAGCTTTCCTTTGTATTTTATCAAGTTCATGGACTAGGTCTTTCTCCGCCGGATCCCATATGCTCGCTGCATATTCAAGGTGTGGCCGGACGAGTGCAAAATAGCACCTCTCTTTCACTTTATCATCCGATAATCTTCCCACAACACGCTTGACAAATCCTAACTTCTTCAGGGCTCTGCCACAAATATTTCTTATATGTGTCCCCCACGATAGGTTCGAAGTTATCGTAACTCCCAGGTATTTCACTTCATCTGTCGCATTTATGCTAACGCCATCCACAACATATACATGGGGATAGTTGGACGACCTACGCAAGAAATGCACCGCCGAGCATTTGCTCAGATTAAGTTCTAGTCCCCACTCTTTGCTCCACGAATGAACGTTGTGTTATATTGGCGAAGACAATAGTAATAGGATAGTACTTGCAAATGAGGCGTTCATAAATAGAAGCGAGCAGATGACAAGGTAAGAATTTAAAGAAGATACGGGTGAATAGCTTTATAAGGAGTGTCAGATTGTATGAAACGTTGACTCTGACAATCGGAGAGGAGGACAAGAATAGACGGCAAGCGTTTGAGATTTGGGTGGGGAGGATGGAGAAGGCTTGATAGACGGAAGAAAAGACTAGTAAGGCATGGTGGGCGAGGAAATCCAACTTTTGAATGATGTTGTTGAGAGGCTGGGTTAATGGTTCGAGTTGGTAAATGAGAGGTGAGGATTTACTCAAGGATGAAATAGAGGTGAGGATATTGTGCTGGTGGGAAAGTGGGAGAATATGAATGCGCTTTATGCACGGAATGAAGAAAAGCAAGAGGCATGCTGACAGAAGAAGAAATTGGTTAACTGATTCCTCCAAAAGTAAGCATTTTTTAGAATTTTTACTCGCTATCCTATATATGAGGACAATTTAGCTTAAGAAACAATAGAAACGGTAGGAGAAATAATAACTTCAATCATGATAGTAAAATACTACGGTAAGAGAAGGCTTTTGGAAGCTAGTACATGCAAAATTAGCAGAGCAAGAAATGCGAATAATTACAGTCGGCATGATATATAACGCAATCCTTAAAATATAATGCTTCTTTATGATTATTTACGGAAGATCAAAAACATAATTTTGACTTAAACTTTAAACGTTTCGAAGTCTTTTCAATGCTACAACCTCCATTCTCCACAGCTTTTTCGGTACTCCGTTTATCCGCGGCCTCCTCCTTCAACACATCACTTCAACACTTTCCCTTCGAATATCCAGCTTGCAAAGCCAGCATCTGTTCCTTCCTGTCCTCCCCGTATTTTATTGGATTGTCGGATTCCGACGGTGAGGTTCCCATGTCTTTGTTGACTGTTCGATGTGGAGCAGAGTGCGAGACAGATTTCTTCCTTTTTTACCCCAGTGGACGAAAAGAGTCACATTGTAGGGGTGGTTGGAGTAGACACGGTGGAGTGGGTTAAGATGGACACGACAGAGTCAACGGTGGATTGATTTCATGCAGACAGAGGAGGATTGGAAGGATACGGCGGAGTAAAGGAGAGTTGTGTGCCTTATGAGGAATTCTTGAAGAAAATTCCAGTCGGAAATGGTCATCAAGGGAGCAAGGGAAGAAGTAGCTTTTCGAGCGTAGCAAGGACGCTTTTTAAGGAAGAAGCGATGGAATCGCCTGCTCCGATGGGTTGTCACATGAATCTTTGTGGCCCAATATTACGTTAGAATAAGTCTATGATATAGGAATGAATTCTAGAAATTATAATATCATTTTCCTGTGTAAGTTTCATAATTATGTCAAATGCCTAAATTCGTATATGCGGTATCAAAGCAGAAAATGGCGAATATAGTATCTAAAGAAAAAAACCTTCGCGAGTAATTATTCATTATCACATTTGAGAGTTATCGACTATGTAAAAGACTTAAGAGAAGAATTAAGTTTTCCCTAAGAAGATATGTCATCTTGTCTCAAATTTAATACCTTGGATTAATTTATTTCCACATTATGTCCCCTGAAAACGTAAGTGGTTGTCATTTCACTAAACTCGACGTGGATACTCATCAACTGATATATAAAAAATTTTAAAACAGATCGTACCGCACTGGTAAGATTATTTCTAAGACTAGTAGGTTCTAGTGAAACTAAATAAATAGTTACCTATTACATATATTTTGTCGTGTTATTTTCATTACTGTCTTTTACTGTCTATTTCCCTTGTAATATGTACTTGGAATCACAGTCACTTAGTCATACCTCTAATTTTTAATGGAAATGAATTTTGTTCATGTGAAGTTAAATTTTTAATTAAATACCTACCAAAAGTAATAACAATGAATTTCATGCTGAATACGTAGGCACTACCTGATTTGTACAACGATTCGAGTATATATACATAAATTTATAAACCTGACTCAGCTAAAATAACCCAACTTAGTATTTACATACAACTAATAAAAACAGCTAAGGGCTGTAAAAAACTAATTTCTCTCTTTATTTGACCTAAAAATATCAATCATGCAACCATTCGTGTCAGAGGCATGAATAACGTTTAAAAAATGTAACATATTTTTTTTCTCAAATATTTCTCACTCCAAGTAAATGATACATGAAAGTAATAGCTTGGATTGATATCAAAAGCAATAAGCTTGAAAATAATTGGATTAGCCCATGGAAATACTTAAACCATAATCAAAAGGTAGCTGGGGAAGTAGCTGAGTTTTCCAGGAATAGGGACATAAATTCGTATATTCGTATTCGCATAGGGACACAAAACATTCGTTCACTCTGCGTAATTAAATTCCTGTAAAGCTGTGAGCTCCAAAATATATGAACGTTACTTCTTCTATTGCCCACTCTTTTTATATTCCACTCTGAGGGCTCATAGTTTTCATTTCCGCGGTTCCTTCTTCAGCGTCCATTCCTTTTCACCTAGGGTTTATCCCTTGTTCCTTCGGTTTATACTTCCCTGAAATCATCTTCCAAAAACGTCATCTTTCCCTTTTCTTTTTTCTTTTCCCAAATTCCAAGGCCCAATTCTGCTGTCTCTTCCATCATGCTCTTTCGGCTACTACATACGACTCACGGTCATTCAATACCCAGTCCATCACGATCGCATTCTGTTTATCCGGTCAACACCACCTCACAACGCACGAATTTTGTTTCAGTATGGTATGTCTTGGGGATACCCATGAGGCGTGAAACCAGTAAAGTAGATGGAGATGGCGCTTGCTATGTTAACCAATGCCAGACAATATAAGGAGTGTCGTCATCTTTGTTCCCCGAGATCAACCTCAGCTCCAACGGGCTGACTCGTTAATTTTACAACTTTACGGTGTTTTCCTTCAATAACTCAAATCAATAAAAGACGGTATTTGCAGCAACAACCATATTAATATCGATTAGGATAAATCCCTCAAAGTACAAAATATTGGGTGGTTTCCGGCAATACTTTGCGGAATTTGCTAAACATTTTGAATAAATATGATATACTTTGTTTTTTCACAATGAATTTTATGACTTACGACCTTGGTTTCGACGATTAACGTCATCATCAGGTAAAGATACATTTGGTGCAACATCTTATATACTAGCGAGAGTAGGGAGGGAACTGTAGAGGTGTGGGGGAGGATGGTGGAGGGTGAAAGGGAGGGGGGTGTGGGTGAGTAATGTTGGATGGGGGCTTCCCAAGGGGGTGAAACGAGGGTGTGCGCAGGTAGGGGGGTTATGACTCGAAGGTAAGTGGGTAGAGGGGGTGATAACGTTAATCGTCGAAACCATGGTCGTAAATTTACTGTGGAAAAACAAAGTTTACCCTATTCATTCAAAATACATAATATTTGTTCCAAGATTTGATAACTTGATATCATCAACAGAAAGTAGAAAATCTGACTTTATATACGCTAATGGACACATTTTTCCGTTCTATCCAATGGCAAGCAAGAAGAAAACAGGGGATGCAGTTTGACGAATATTTCGGATGTCAGGATACCGTTTGATGACGAGATGAACTCTCTACCAACCGAAATGAGTTGGACATAACGTTTTGAGAGGAAAGTTTTTGATTTGGATATTTTTTGAAAAAAAATCCTATATTGTAGAAGTTTGAATGTACGCAAGCACAAAACAGGGATGAAGTCTTCAATATTCTTGGGATAGCGATAGTGTCCTCTCACTGATTCACTACCCGATGACCCCAAGGGGTCTCTCTCGTAATTTTCCATGATTTTACTGTAAATTTCAGCACCGCTTGAACCAAAATCTCGGGAGGGACAAACATAACATGCTTTGGCGGGGAATATACAGCCTATTGGATACAAATTCGCTGTAACAGATACTTAGAACTCATGCTTGCAACCACCTGGCGTCACACTTTATAGTTCATTACTTTTCTACTAAAACGTCTGCTTGCATGAGAGGCATGGCGTTTATCTCACATCTTACATTAGCGATCCTTTCGAGAGCTGCTTTAACACACCTTAAATGAGAAAGTATGTACTTGGCCTTACTTAAGAAAGTAAGTTTAATGTGAAATATGTCGTAATATGAAGACCAATTCCAAAAATATATCTTAGTCCTTCTAATAGGAGACAGAGAGAAGAGGAAAACGTACAAAGAACAATTATAGAGATGAGAGAGTTGATAACAGATATGATTGAACAGCATCTTGTAATTTCTAAAGAACGATATTGCACAGTCCACTTCATTAACTCTGTACAAGCTTCAGTTGTTACGTGTCTATCATTAGCAACAAATGTTCATAGTAAATCAAGTGAACAGTGCTGTACAGGAGGATGAATAATCTCTTTTACACTATACCTGAAGTTTCCGTTAAATGCGAGCCGATTACATATTTACTTCAGGCATACATATTTACTTACAAGTTTCAAGGATTGAAGCTTGCAAGGATTACATATTTACTTACAAGTTTCAGTCGTTATGTGTCTATCATTAGCAATATATGTTCAAAGTTAATCAATTGAACAGTGCTGTACAGGAGGATGAATAATCTCTTTTACACTGTACTTGAAGTTTCCGTTAAATGCGAGCCGATTATATATTTACTTACAACACGCGCCGAATCATGAAATGCGTTCCTATGTGCACATTAGTTACTGAAAATAGGCTGCAATCTTAAAAGCACCAATGCTCACGCAGATTTGCGGTTTGTCTCATTGCACGCTACTGAAGTAACAGCTTTTTCTCACATAAGGAGGTTCCTCTGCCGCTCGGTGCGTCAAAAGCCGGTGAAAAATCCATCTTCTTAAGTGTTTTAAGAAGTCGATTTAAAAAAATTACCTTACGTAGTCACCTATAGTATATAAACAAGTACTTAAAAACTTTGTGAATAAGGTGTATCGAAGCACTTAAAAGTGGGAAACAATTTTTAAAACTCATCAGTAGCTTATTTTGATCTCGGTTTCTGGCTGGCAGCTCGTTGCCACGTTTAATTGCTCTGACAATAAATTTGAGCTCATCACCGCTATTTCGTGATCTGAAATGTATCCCATAATTTAAAAATACGTTTCAAAATATTTACATGGAAATGTAACTCCTTATTTAAATATAATGGGTAAAAATCATGTGTTAGAACGACTTGGCAACGTGGTAAGTGCAACATTGCTCAATTACTGCGTTCACTTGTTTTCCTGCTCTCGTGTTGGCGTGTGATTGAGTTTGTTAGTGACTGATTTCCAGGAAATCGTTAATATTATACTTATATATTTGTATAATACATTACTTTATTTATGTATTAATTTATATAAATACCCGTGAGTATTATAACATATCTCCAGATAACTTTCGTTTCCTTGGAAGCTATCAATTTCCTGCCATGCCGAGGGAACCCGGACAACATTACCGGAACAACGACAATTACTAATACTTTTTTGTCAATGTATTAAATTTAGCGTCAATGCACAAAAAATCCAGCTCCACAAAGTTCATTGTAAATTCCCGTCTGCTCTAAAATCTCTCGTTTCGTCACGGCACAGCAGCACAGCGTTGCCGATGTGGAATCAATCAGTAGCGCCACATGTTAGTAACTACGTGATTTCTGCTATTTTTGTTGCAAAAATATGTTAATATCATTTAAACCAACGTGGTAAGGGTATATTTTTTTAAATATTATCATGATTCTTATACTGTGGCGCACCTTATATCAGTTTTTGCCAAAACGACATTTATATTCGAATAGTAATCTGCATTTCTTCTACTCATAGGCAAGCATTGCCATAAGATCCTATAGAAATTCTCTCATTTTTAAATGCGATTTCCGAGAAATATAGCATGGAAAGCCTAATTTTTTTCAACAGCAATCGATAGAGTGCAATAAGGAGGACTTATTTTGAAACTTTCATGAAAATGACATTTACTTCGTTTCTCGGTGGAACCTCCTTAATAAGAAAGGTCTGTGGATACGTCGAAATTAAGGCCATATTGGATCCCATGATGATAAAACTAGACATACATGGTTATGCGAGGAAAAATAATTAAGTTTTTGACGCATTGGGAAAGGAGGGATAAAGCTCTACATTTTTACTGAAGTGGGAAAATTTTATTGAATGAACAGATATTTCACGTTGGGTCTTTTCCTTTGACTATTTCAAACTTAAAGAATATTTTTTTTATTTTTCTGAGGTGCTGTTCAGGCAAGATAGTTTTCGCTGTTGCTTGATCCTTCCTCCCTATAAGTATGGCAACGAAAGACATTATAACTCTCCCCTCTCAAACTAACGCGTCTACGTAGATTTTTTGACATATTCACTTATGAAATAACGCACACTATGGATACACTAAGAGAACATAATGGGATATTGTAAGTTCTCACAAAAAATATAAGCCAACTTAACACTTTCTCTGCTAGACTTACCACACAATACAGCGGAAAAAAATATTTTTGTCATCTGTTTGAGGATGGGAAAATTTCCCCAGAAGTTAAATCACTGGCAAAACCATCCTTAAGAGCAAACAAATGGCAATAAGCAGAGCTGCTTCTTCCCCGTGTTACTGATTAAGGAAAACACAGAAAGTCCATAGACAGAGAACTAGTTTTTATTTTTAAGGCCTATATTCCTCGTTAGGAAATAGAAAAATAAATGCCATCGGGTCCATCAACCTATACAATACCTATGTTTATCTTGATCAGCTGTACGTCAGATTGTGAATGACTTGTCGGTATATCTCCTCTTCTCCAGCCATCCGGGAGACCAAATCTTCTCTTCATCTCCTTCCTTGCTTTGCCTCGTGTAAGCCTCAGCGTCCTCTCCCTTTTATCTCTTCATCCTCTCACAAATCCGCTAAAATTTCCTCTAGACTGAGCTCACAAAGTATCTGACATACGAGGTATATGGTTGAATTTCCCGACTCTTCTTCCCTTGCCCTCAGCACAGTAGTTCATGCGCTGACATATGTCAGTGCGATCGTCCGCACGATGCTATACTGAAATAGTCAAGTTTATGCACGTTCGAAGAATAGTAAACCATAGCTCATAATGTTGTCCTTTTGCAGTAAGAAAGCGCTGGTGTTGCAATTAGAAATAGGAAAAGATAAATGGCGATAAAAAATGACAGTTTTAAAGTAAAGCAGTTTATGCATCCAGTTTGCAAAGTTTTGACTGTTAAACGGATGCACCGGAATAGGTTTTCCTCAGATACAGAAAATGACATAACCATGACACGTAGATTTTCTAAAAATCAATAATATTTGAATATAGAAAAACATTTTTATACGACTTCGTTACATTACAATGTTTGTAGCGCGCGAAAATATTCTCTGGAGCGACGGCATGAATATGAGCGGGGTTATCATCACTAGCCGTTCAATTCTAAGATAGGTTGACTGCTGCCTTCAACTCATTTTTATCTAATTCTTGTCTACTTACATCCGGGTAGCTCTTCCTATGCACTTCCCTCATCATTTGGTCCATACATTTATTCCTGCGTCATACTCTTGGGACACTTCCCTCTATTTAATCCTTAATTTTGAATGTGAGAAATTGATAAACATAAATGCACGCATGAAAGCAAATTTGCCTATTGTTTACAATTAAGCTTCCGTTGAAACCTATTCTTTGGATTTCTTCATTGCTCGTTCACGCAGTCTCTTCTACATCCAAGAACAGTTGTCCATCGTATATACTGTGCACTTTATTTTCCATAATTTTTTTATCCTGATGGAAGCACCAGACATGTTCTACAATGAATGTACCCTTGTTGTCAGAAAACTAATACAGGAAGCATAATGAAAATGAGCTACGACGCTCGAGCTGCAATCAAGCTGGTACAACCAAAGATAGCTCCGGTATTCGATTAATAATCCCTCTAGAGTTAAATTATAGGTCCCGTAAACGATGAAAACAGCGGCTGAAAGTAGAGTAAGCATTTTATTCCCCAATCCCCTTGGATACACGAAATATTCTCTGAAGGAATCATGACAGTTAATCATATCTTTATCGTGTCTTTAAATATATAAATTTAAAAGCTATCGGCACTAGTTATACAATGTTGGCCCGCTCTCTGGCGATTACAGTTGGATAATATACAAAATAATACACGGCAATGACAGCATTCGGCCAGTGGAAAAAATTTCAGATAAATTATATGCTACTCAAAGGTAGTAGGAGAATAAACCATACGAGAGAATGAACGTTGAAATATAATACATCATGTTATATTTACTTAAAAAAAACACTCAGTTCTACTAATAATTAACACTGACATTTATTCCCGGATTGAATGTCTTAGTTTGGGCAAAATCATGTAGTTGATGTAAACAAAGCATGTTATCAAATGCAAATGAAGGATGGGCGATAACGGTTTGAGCATTACGCAATAATCTCCAAAGATGAAGAAGTGTTTACAAAAATAGCCAACGAAAAACAACAAAGTCATGGGTCTGAATCTTGAAAAAAGAATTCTGTGGTTCCCAGATTCCCTTAGCAGTGGATGGGAAAGGGATGGTAAGAAGGGACAAAGAGGAGGCTCATGCACTGAAATAAAATGAACAGTGATGCTGGCGGGGAATGTTTCATGACTCCAAGAATAGAGTCTCGGTAGGAGGACAAAAAAAAACGAAAATCTTTAAAGGTTGGTTAGGTTTCCTCTTTTACTCCATTTTGTGTAACCCATTTGCAAATCTCGTGAGATACCCTGGAGAAAAGGCTTGCATGTTGAGAGAGGCGAAGAAGAATGCATCTGGGATATCTCCGACTGCAGAGCATATATATCCACCTGGGCTTTCTTTATTTTTCGGCCGGATTGTGTGGGTGCGGAAGATCCTCAGGGATATGAGAGCTTTGAAAGCAGGAATAACATACGACAAAAATTATTCGCAAGAAGAATATTTCGACGGCATTCCTTACTTCCCTTAACCCAGTCAGTCATACATCTGCTGAACATTTTCCTCCAGATTCAACTTTTTTATCTCATCTCACGCTGTCAGCAATATACATCAGCAACTCCTCATTTTCTTGTCACTCCACATTGACACTTAAGTATCGAAGACCTCGTAAAATATAAAAAATAGGAATGGAATTACTGGACTGAAAAACGAATGACATCCGTTTTCCTCTGTACCTTAATGAAAAAGATTTTACATGGCTATGTATCGTAATCATTTTGTAATTAATTGGTAAGGTAAAAACTTTTTGTCGCTTATACCAGCTGAAAAGTAAAAAATGGATTCCCTACAGACAGATGTTATTTTCAAGCAAATCACTAACGCTAGCATTACTTAATGCTGGGAAATTACTATGCTGAAAAATGAAATTGGTAATACCTAATTTTCATAGCTAACATTGGCTACGCGTTCTGGGCTAAGCAAGGAGATTACGATTTCATTATACCACCCCGTTAAAATATTAAAATGACTGTCATAATTTGTCGTCGCTATGAAAATTAAAACAAACCTCTATCATCAAATTATGGAATTATTCAGAGGAAAAATCATTCACTTTCACGAGAACTCGAAGCCGGATCCTACAATTTCAGGTCAAGGGTTATTGCTAGTTAAGGTACACAGGCATCCGATTCGAAAGTGCCCCCAGACGAGTATTGTCAGATATATCTGCAATAGGAAGCTACCAAGCAGTTCTGGAAGCCAAAAAAAAAGATTTTCTGCGGAAAATATTAAGCATGGTATCTCAGTAAGGCTGAAGTCAAATTAAAAGACGTGATAATTGTCTTACAAACATTTAGAAGCACTGGATTGAAGAAAAGAGGCAGTGGTGCGATGTTTCCAAAGAGACTGTTATATGAGAGCAGAGAAGTAAATGAGTTTTGTCTGAGGTAAACACCTTCAGATTTAACTTAGAGATTACCCATATGTACGGATGGATATTAATTGATTATTGAGAAGGGATACGCTTTCAGTAATATTAAAATTGTGAGGAGGGGCTGTTCAGGGCGCAGATTTTTATGATTTACCGAAAGAAGTTTCAAATGATGGCATTTATAGATCAACATTTCCAACACCGGAGAATGAGGAACTTAGGCTACGAATTTGGAATCAGCACTGTACTACTTCTCAAAAGACATGATTTGTCGATTTGAGAACTAGTTTTGTTTCACTCATTAAATTAACATGGAGCATAAAGGTAAAAAGTGAAACAGTCTAATGGATTACGGGAATGTGTCTGAAGAAAAACATAACTTGCTGTTCGACTGTCTAATCAGCTTTGAGAGGTTACTCGAAAACAAATTCCATACCTCAGGCATATTCACAATAAAAAAAGTAATAACAAATTTACAACTCTGCAGTTTCAAGGAAATGTGCAAAATGTAGCTATTAAGGTTCTCGCAATTTTGAACAGGCCTGTTAGTTACTTATGACAAAAAAATATATTGACGTAAAAAACAATATTCTCGAAACTTTTGGGGAGATTTTCTGTCACTTAGCATAGATGGATTTGTTGAAGGAGAACACAGATCGTGTGAAATTAAGGTAAAAATATGCATATAAATGTTTCTCATGTTACAACTCCCAGTTCTCTAACTCACATTGTTCCAAAATCTATTAACGTTAATGGTCACGGAAAAGGAAAAGTAAGGGATAAATTAATATATCAAGATCGTCAAAAAGAGGCGAAGGCAATCAGCACGTTCGTTTCAGCTGGAGAATATTGCGGATATAAAAAGAGCTGAAAGCTCATACAGGAGCTTAGGTAATATGAACCCTGAAAACTCTGCTAATAAAATCCCCTTTGAATGATTTTTATGTGGTAGCTATAAGAGTTTAACCTATAGTTACTAAATGTAGCCAATTAAAACGAATGCGTTTACCTTCAATATCCCTAAGAGAACATTCCTGTTTTTATACTATGTGAAATCCGAATATTAAATTGCTTATGGATATCCTACATTTGCTATATTTATATGAGTTCGAAATTTATATTTTTCGTAGCAAAAATCACTGAAAAAGGCAAATTCTTTACGTATTTCATGATCTTAATAGGGAATATAGATCGAATTTAAGACATTTTATAGTTTGAATAATCACAGAAGGGAAATTCACATAAAACTTTGAATAAATCCATGATGTGAATTTTATGTTTTATCCTCTAGTTAAAATTCAAGACAGACATTAGAATAGCCTAATAATCTGCTTTACGGAACGAAGCTTTCCTGTACAATGCAAATATTAGAGATAAACAACCTGACACCAATGGGGACAAAATATTCGGCACTTCTAACCCCCAATATACTCTCTCAGTTAGCACTCTTATCCTTCACAATTTTCTCCCTATCTGCATATCTTTTTCATGCTACTCACTGTTTATGTTCTCATAACTTTCTTCTCTAATACCCTTTCTTGTTCTTTTCAACCTTTCTCGTCCCAAATCCGTAAACTATTCGGCAGGCCCTCTCGAGTTCGTAACACCCGAGCGGCTCTTCAATCCCTTAGTCTTACCCCTCTTCGCAACGTGACTAATGTATTCCAATTTACAAGTCAATTAGAAGGTAGAAGAAAGCCTTGCTGGGGATGAGGGGTAAAAGTAAGGATCTGAAAGAGGAGACATGGGAGGTTGGATTGGGTTTCTCGCTCAGGGAGTTCAAGCAGGGATAACTTTTTTTCCGAGGACGAAAAAGGTTAGGGTAGTCGGGGGTTCATGGGAAGAGAGGGTCTGTTGGGAGACACTGTTGTCTCCGGAACAGGGGGTGAGACTGATAGGAATACGAGAGTGAGACTAAAAAGGTTGGTGCAGAGAGCAAGGGGAAATTTCTTCAAAGTAGCGATATCGATTGAAAAATTTGAATCACAAAACATGAGACAGATAAGTCTGTCGCAGATGGGTTATTTACCAGAACGATTGTCCAGGAGTCATCTTAGGCGGCAACTGTAGCACAATATGTTCACCCTCGAAGAAAAAAAACCTTTTCAATTTCATATGATTTTATGAGTTTAGTAATGTTATAACCATTAGAAAGAAACAAATTGCACCCCTCATTCTAGACCACGTATGTTCTTTAGAATAAGAGCTACTTGATTTCTTACAGACCAAAGTCAACATCAACAGAAAACAACAAGAAACAATAGCCATAGTAGCCTCCATGAACCAAGAGCACTATAAGCACAAAATAAGTCCTAAATGGTACTTTAATTGACATATCGACAGTACGAATCCTTATCAGACTGAATACAAACGATACAGTACTATAGAGACGAATATTTTGTCCTGTTCAATTTTTCTTCAATCAATCTTATATCTTCAATCAAAAGAGACAAACAGACTAGCACTTCTTTGGATGATCATGCTGGTGAATAGAGGATGAAAATCATAGCACCTTGCTTTTTCTTTGAACTTACAGGCTTACTGTGCCCATCTTAACTTCTGCCAACTAGATCAACTACGGCTGATTGCCTGAACAAATACTACTTATGCTTCACGCGGTAATGACATTGAAGTCAAAAAACCGTCTATTATCCATTTGATAATATTCAAATCAAATTTATGACGGTACATTCCAGGCCTCTTAAGCGGATGGAGATGCTGCAGTGCTGGAGGTGCTGCAAATTGATTTTTGGCCGGTGAACGTATATGGAATGAGCGGGAATGAGCTTCAAGGACTAGGATATGAATTGAAAGAGGATTGTATCCTCATACCACCGTACTTCATTTTAGCTCATGCATGAGATATCTAATTTCTTCATTTAGAGCAGTCGCCAATTATATCGAATCCTTACCATCCCACGATTTTTTTGCCAAAATTCAGGCGAGCGACTGCTACATTTCCTCAAATGATCCGATCTGTACGGAACTTAAACTGATTAACCCCATGATTGGACCTTCTGCACATGAAGCCAATTACAATAGCAGGAAACAAAAAACGTGGAGGAGAGCGCAACGAGAATTTGGAAAGGATAATGGGTTTTTGATACGGAAAAATCCAAAAAAGATTATGACATATAATTTCGCATTTAATGTAAGAAAATATAGCTAGTTCTAGTAAATATAAGCAGTATGTTATAAAACTCATAACTTTTTCTAAAATACGGAAATTGTAACAAGTTCCAATTCGTTTTACTTACATTAAATAAATAAGTAGTGTTCGCTGATTTTGCCATGTGTTAATTTTTAATTCAGGTAGATTTTCTTATATTTGATACATTTTTTTATATAGGTGAATGTCTTTTTCCAATTTTGCTCTAAAAAAAAACGGTCCATACAATATTCAGAGATGAAGTTCTATTGGTTTTTTTTTCCAATCTCTCAATGATAATAGAAAAAAACTCTACACCTTACACTTTAGAAGTGAGATCTCCCAGTTCTCCCAGTACATGACGTACAATTCATTTATAGGTCATGCCGGTATGATGCGCCCTCTCTTCAAGTTGACCCCTTTAGCTAACTTCTGCTCAAGAAAGTAATTTACTCAGCCACCGTTCGAACTGCTGCAAGAGGACTTTCTTTCGCTGTGCTCATTCCCATTTCAAGGACGGAGTGAATGAGGCGTGAGAAGTAGGAATGGTGTTGGTATTTTTTACCGGGAGAGTGCGGATATATTAAAACTTGGGAAAGGGGTTATTAGCGGCAATTGGTTCCAGAGTGGGTCGGATAGGAGAGAAGAAAGCGGTGGGGTGTAATGTTCGCGTATGGGTGGGACTGCAGTTATTTTGGAGGTTAACGGTGACAGCAACAAAATGGCCACGCACAAAAAAAAGTGACGGAAAATGGGACAATGTTTTCCAAAAAAGGTAGCAAATAACAGTGGAAATGATATAAAAACTGGCGTTAAAAATGGAAGGAAAACAACACGGTAGAAAAGGGGAAAACTTCAAGTATTTTACGATCGAGGATAACTACAGAACATACCGCCAAATCAACTCCATTTTCCATATATTTTGGGAAAATTGTTGCACATAGTTTTATACGGCCAAGAATCATATTTTTACTACATATGTATATATGCAATAATAAAAACCATGACCTTAATGAACACGAATATTTTAATTAGCGATATCCTGCTCTTAAGTTCTATATGGTATCAATATATCTTGAAGATTTTTGAATTGAAGCTCTTTCGGAGTTTAGAAACGGTTTCTACATCTTGGCAATACATTACTTGATTCCTACCTTTTACTAGCACTAAAAAAAACCTGATACCAATACTTCGCCTTTTCTCAGTAAAAGTTATATCAAGCATACTATTAATTTCCAAACAATTTCTTCACAAACAACTAGCCTTTTAGTGGCGTGTAATTTACCTCAAATATGAATCTTAATTACTCTTTAAATAACAACTTAAGCGTTTGAACATAATAATAAATTAAACCATTAATGAAAAGCATACAATTTTTCTGCCCAATAAATAGGAAAAAAAAGGATGGCAAAAAAACATCCTTGTATGCATGCAAGGGCTTGGATTCCAGTATGGGGTCTTTAACTGAAGCACAATCCATCCCCATACTTAAAGAAAAGTAAAATTTTGTAAATTCATCCATAAATCTTGCATCGAATTGTCCAGTTTTATCAATATATGCTGGCATACAATGTAAAAAAACTTGTCACATATCCATTCCGAGAAAAGAGCAAATGAAAATTCCTCGTGGCGCCACAGTTTCATTGTTGGAATTACTGGTCACAACCTATGCTATTGGCTAAGAGCAGAAGAAGTGCTTCCGTGCGGAGATTTCTTTGGGCGCAAATAGAACAATCGGAGGAAGCCATCCTCCATTGAATTTTCACTCCCAAGCATAGGAGGCCATCCGCTGGAAATCATGCAAAGGAAAATGGCACATTCAGGATAATCCCAGATCTCGCGGGATTTACGTCGTAACGTTGTAAGCTGAGAGCTGGAGTGGAAGATGACCGGGATATAGATATTCGCTTGAGCGGATGTTGATCACGAGGAACAGCTGGAAAATCAGGATTAAGATCGAGAAAAATTCAAAGGAACAAAAAAGACGGAATAAAACCTTTCAAACGTGGCAGTTTTAATCAGAATCCCAATTGAGAGAACTTAGTCTGATATTGGGAATCGATGGGAAATATAACTACATCGACATCTACATACTACCCAGCTAGCCTACGGGCATATGGTAGGGGGTGTAAGGACACCATCAGTCAAAGGTTTTGGGAGGAAAAGTGGTGACGTGTATTATGGGAGTGTATTAGGTGCAGCTCAATTTTTATTGTGATCGCTAACTGTGAGCGGAAAGAATAAGATATTGTATCTGTCTGTTCGGCAATTAATTTCTCTTATTTTATCGCTTCTGTCAGACCTAGAGATAAAGTGGGTCATCATGATAATACTCTCTGTGCTGTTCTGAAATACATCAGGTCTGGATTTGAGACAAGAATAAGTATATGTGTATCCGGAAGCGAGAGAGACTAAGGTGATGTAACTAACAAAAATTATGGCACAGAGAAAATCACTACAATAGGCTACTCCACTACTTACTATCATTTTTAGTACTATACTTACTCGACGTTAGTCTTTCTAAAGTCCCAACTAAGTATGGAATGAAGTTGGTGTAATAGTACTGGGTTCAAATACCCAGAGCTCGAGTTTAAGTCACAGCTGTGGTTGAAACTTTGAATTGAAGTACCAGCCTATACTTGAGTGTCATGTGGAGAACGCCTAGAGTGGAGTATTCAGTTCTTCTGAGGAATAACCCTATGAGGATATAATGCTGATCCATCTATTTCCACCATTCTATAAACTCTGAAATACTACTTTCCTCAATAACTAGAAAAATTATTAATTGTGGCGAGAACGACCTCAACTGCCCCTAACCTAATCCTCCCTTCTTCATAAAGCTTGTTGTCACTTCTGCCAATTTATCCTTGCTTGAAAATGTTTCCTCTCATATAAATCTTTACAGTCTTTACCAAATTCATCGAATATCATCATCATTGGTCGCTCAATTCAAAGAGTAGTTTTCTACAGCCGTCAATCCTTTCCTGTATAACGCTAGAACTAATACCTACCGATAGTTTTTCTGACTCACTTTCTTCTTCATTTGTTCCACGTTTTTATTAATTGGTCTTCATTTTGGGACTTCCGCTATATTTAATTCAAGAACTTACGACATCTTTTTTATCTAAAAGGTACCGGCTCCCCCTTCTCTAAAAAATGCCTCCCGCCCTATTTATTTTTCAATCTCTTTCATATAAAAAAAACTGGGAAAGATACCAATTGGCAAAAAATTCAGATGGGATATAATGGGTAATCAATGAAGTATAATTTCGATAACTAAAAGCGGAATTTAACTAAATGGCTGTGCATCCATATGCGTCCTGATCACCACTACAGGAAAATGGTGAGAGCTATATCAACAAGCAGACATGAATTCAGAGTGGTAATTATGGTAGGAAATGGCACTCCAAGGAAGATTTTAGTCATATTTTTACAGATAAGATGCATAATGCGTGCAAAGCAAAATAATTGAGTCAATTAGACAATGTAAGCCAACGCTGAATTTGGTACAGCTAACAACGAAAATGAAGCACAAAAAAACATTTTTAAATAAAGTCTAATGAGAACGACCTAAATATCTTGTGTAAAACGAAGGTATCTCAGAGAAAGATGACCTATAGTGGTGTAAATGAGTCAGAACCTTGTTGGAATGAATCTATAGGTGCAGTCAACCACCCTTAGGATCGAAATAGTGATGGATAAAAGAGGAACAAAATTGACTTGGACGTCTCCGGTGTCGAGGATTACGAAAGAGCTGGAAGCAGAAGGGGTGAGGAGGACATAGAGCAGTGTTCCACGCTTTGTAATCAACAAAAGCGGGAGGAAACGGCTGACTTCATTGCTGATTGCCACCATAAATCGTCGTCATGACAACGGAGAGACAGGCAAGTTCAACGGTTGCCAATCGAGTGACTCCGCTTTCCTTGGTGACTGAACTTCGCCTAAACCTCGTCGCCCAAGCTCACACACGCACAGCCATAAAACGTTTACCCTCATACGCACGAGAACTTAACTGGCTTTTTCCGAGCACCTTACCCTGAATAATCCACTTCCATAAAAATATTTCTTCGGAAGAGACGTATCAATCTGGATCACTACGACAGTTTCAGTTATTACGGACAATTACAGTTCTCCGTCTGCTCCTGAACGTTCCGGAGTGGATACGGTGATTTCAGTCTCAATCGTCTGTGTTTTTGTGTTGCAATTGAGGTAGGAATTCGAAGAATTTGTGTGATCTGAGCTCTGAAAAAATCTCTTTCAACTGTTTGGCCATTGGTGCATGCAGGCGGGAAACACCTATAACATAAACTATCTATGAAGGTAGGAAGTATCAATGTAGACGGAGAAGACAGTAGTAATAGCACGGCAATACCACATCGATCTCTGTTTACTCAGACATGGATTTCAGCCGATATTGATGCAACTAAAAGTCAATATGGACTTAAGTTCAATTGCCTCTATCAGTTTCATTAATTGAAAAACTTTTCTCTTGCCCAATATGTAAAGTGTACCATAAATGATGTGAAAAATAATTTCATTATACATGACACAATTACTCGGTTTCAGAGTAAAAAACAAAATTGAGCTGTAAAAATGTCTCAAAATCAACAAACGATAGTCAAATTCTTTCGTAAAAGTCTTGTTTACGATAAAATACAAGCCCAAGTTAAAGATGGATTGGATAAAGTTCTACAGAGTTGCAACAATGGAAAATATCATGTTGTAAGGCACACTCTTGACGAGTAAATATGAGATTTGTGAATTAATCTTCCCAATTTTTAAACTTTTGCATATGCGGTAAATAGACTTCCCAATTTTTCAAAATTATTATTGCCACTTACCGACTCACCCTAAGTATTTTTCTTTTCCAAAATGACATTCTTGTAAACCAAATCGCAGACATCTTCTTCCACTCTATTATCATTAATAATAATTAAAATTACTCCCTCTAACAGTGCCTATTGTTGCTCTAACCTGACACATTTGGCTAATATTGTTCTTCAAAGTATCCATTTCCCTGTTCTCACCCTATTTTACTCTCAATAACTATTTCCAAAATAATACTTTTAGACTTTGAGACCTATCTTCCTTTGCTATTCTTATCTGCACACATTCTTACATTGCTCTCTTCCACAACGATTTTGCACTCATTTTTTGTTCTCTGTATTCATCTCATGACTTCTATCGCTCTACCTAAGAGTTAGCTGCAAACGATCACTAATTAACTTAGTATTTCAGGCACGACGATTATCACTACTTCATTTCACTTTGTATTTCCTTTTGTTTTCTCTTTCGCTCCATTTTTGTCAGCAATTTTACCAAATTTAATTGTATTTTTTTTACTCACCCAATCATCAATTAGGTACAATTCCATGGCCGTCATATTATTCCCATTGTCTCTATTTTAACAAACGCAAATCCTAATAATGCATCTATACCGTAGGTACTCTTACCTCATTTCCTAACACCCTGTTAACATAGCGTTCATTTCCTTATGTGAATATTTCTTTCTCGGAGCCATTCTTCCTATCCAGATCCATGCTTCACAAGACAAAATAGTGGCCTGTTAGCACCCATCATCTATTACAATCCCTATCAGACATAGTTAAGTAAATCTTACCCTTAATATTGGCCACTTGTCATCTGTACGATTGGATTTTTTTATGTCTAAGCCATGCATTTGAAACAAACAAAACCTTCTTCTAAGGGCGCACCCATTAATGTTTCACCATTATCATTCACACGAAAGTTGTCAAAAGGGCCAATGCTTTTCAAAAATGCATCACCGCCGACACTAAGCCTGCCATTTATGTTTGCAAGTTCAATTATTGCATCAGTTTTCCGTTAACTCATCTATAATATGGCAGCTTTCTCCATCTAATATATGGCATATATCTGTACATAAAAAATCCGTAATATAGCAAAATCAATGCTCTTTGAATTGATTCGACAATACTTACTTCAAAAGGAACTCAGAAAAAGGTAGGAAATCCGAACTCGCACTTTTTAACTCGCATATTAACTCTCTCAATGAGGGCTTGACTGCCATGTATAATATCTTCAAATTCTGACCACAATGATAACCTACCGTCATCTTATGAAATAACATATTTCCCTTTGTGCTTGGTTTCTCAGGCGATTAGAAAATTGTCTAGCATCATTTTTATAACATTCGCCATCATATCTATGTCTATTCCGTACACATCTCCCTTATTCCAAGAAAAAATTGCCCAGTTTAATTGACCCGTCTGTATGTTGTTGGATCAATCTTTCGCCATTTTTCGTGGTATCGGTCGCCCGAATCTATTACTTGAATAGTAGTCTTCAATTTCGGAAGGATATGCAAAGTTACCATTAATGTGGTACCCGATTCACGTGCAGCATTCCCTGCTTACGGTTACGGCGCTCAATTGGCCAGCTTTGGACCAGATTTCACACTTTAACTCGAGAAAGGGTCCAAACCATAAGGCCAACCTTAAGAGACATCTTCCCGTTGCCCATCACTAGGAGGAATACGCGTTTTACTCATGCAACCGAGGTGAAAACGGGAGTATTGACATTTCAACTCCTTCATTCGATAGGTACTTGGCCACTATCCATCATTCATAAGGTAGTTACATAGAATAATACTAATAAAAATTAATCAGGATTTAAAGATTGCATATTCTAGCAAAGGCATGTCGACGCAATCTCGCGAAATCTTTATAATTTAACCATGTAATTTAACCCATACAATGTTTAGTAAGAGCGTCGCAACGGGGAATTATAAAGGATATGTATGCTGTGAAACATGGGCTCGCGATGGAATGTGAATAAAAGAATAAAGGACAGGGAAGAGAATGAGAGAGAATTGGGAAAGAGAAAGAGAGTGAGGAAAGGGTTCGAGTGGAGGGTATTTTCAAACAAGGTCGTTTTTTGTTGGCTGTCGAGAAAGAAAAAGGAGAGACGAGGCGAAATGAAAGGATGGGAGAGTTTAAAATGAAAGAGTTTAAGTAAGGGAAGAGAAAAAGAGAAGAAAGAACGGGCAACAAGAGGTAGGTGGGAGAGTGGAGGAGTATGCGCGAAAAAAAGGTCTTTGTAAAAAAACTCGAGCGCTACTCAAAACTCTGGAGACTCTTTCCGGAGTTGGCTTCTGTCCGAGGTTTCAATCAATCTTACCCTTTTCCTATGCATTTCCCGCGCCAAACTCCCCTCTGTGCCGCCCGTTCTATACCGCCGTGCGTCGCTGAAGCACTTGGAAGGCTTTAACGGGGATCCTAAGCCTCGTTCTCCAAAGGCCATGTGTCTCTGATTGGATACGCCAAAAAGGGTTTTTGTGCCCATGAGAGTGTACCTACCCCTGAGAGATCCAGCGCCTGCCGCGGTCTATTTCGCCGAAAACAAGGGCCCTTCCGGTACAGGATATATTAAGCCATAAAACTTCCTTTGTTCCCATTCCGCTTTTAGTGAAGGAATCAAGCGGTCCGGGGTTTTGTTTTCTACTCTCGTCATGATAAAGGGACGCATGCACTCCCATCGAGGATTGCAGAAGTCAAGAGTATATGCTCATTAGGTCAAAGGAAGAAGTCACTGAGGCCAAGTTTTATGCCTGATCAAACGGCTTTTAACTTTTCACCATGTTTTCGGTTTCCTAACTGTGATATTTAAAAATTCCAATTTTTTATTACAATTGTATGAAAATACAATTCTGCGTTGGGCACCAACGGGTTTTAACGTTCGACACACCTTAAATATACCACACATATAAAGTAAATGTATAGGCGAAATCCTTACAAATAATCAAAAGTGTGAAAATATAGATGACTTAGAAATGTAGATTATGAGAATAAATTGAGAGGAATGCAAAATATTGAACATCAAAAGTTTAAAAATGAATTGGAATGAGGATTGTAAGTAAAACTACGTGAAAGAAGTTTGTTAGCCTTCGTACGTAAAAATGAATACCATCACAGATATAAAACGCATGGAGAAAAAATATAAGACATGTCACAAGCATTAAAATTGGTAACCCCGGTTGCCATTATCAAGGAACATTTTCATGCGAACGAGTATTGCTAATAAACCATACTGAATAATATTACATTATAAACCGTTATTATACGGTTCCTACGAACAAATACACTTACATAGTATTAATTACCTTTCAGTAACCGACGAGCAAAATTTGTTGACAATACTAACAATTTTAGAACGTTATAAAATTGAAATGCTGGTGAAAGGCAGACTATGGAAAAGGTTGAATACTGAAGTAGTACATTTAGGAAGGCAGATGGATGCTATCGAGCGGGATATAGTTACAAAACTTATTTCTGGGTTAACATATAGCATTATTTTATCAAAATAAAATAATTATCCCATTTTCATGGAAATTAAAGGATTTGATCCTGGAAAAATATTGTCCTCTTTAACTAATGATTATTTAATAAGAATTAACATCCATCATTTAGGGAACACTAATAGAAATTTCCTCCACTATTTTTGTCAATGCAGAATTCATATTGTATTTTTATACCAAATATTCGTTAAACAAGTATAATTCACACGAGAAACTATAGCACATTGCGTTTAAAATAAATGATACACTCAGAGCAATGGTGAAACGTTAAAACCCACTGAAGCCAACTCTTTGAACTGAACCGAGTAATATCTCCTTCATCTAGGTTTGACTTGACATCAGTAAGTTCAGGTACATGGATAGAACGATAATATGAATGATTGTTTACTTTTACAAAGGAAAAAAAGATGTGTACGTTCATCCCCTAGTGCTCCTCACACGTTCCACCCGTAGGGCGAAAAAAGGCTTACCGTTTAGGCGATGTTTATCGCTCGCTCTTGGCAGCGTAGAGATAAGGCGCGCCTTGGGAATGAGGGAACAAGGCGAGCAGGATGTCTCGAGCGCGGGAAGAGTAAGTTAAGACGGTCGCTGGGTATGAAACGGCAAGGCTGAGTGTGTCCCAGGAGCGAGCAGCTTTCGCCCGGGGCGAGGCACGAGAGTGGAGGAGAACCATACGGGAGCGGCGGTGCCATTAGGGAAGGGAGAAAGATTCATATAATGAGACGCAAAAAGGATAAGCACCAGATAAGAAAGAGATGCTTGAGTTCTGAGGAGGGAACAAGGTGGACACTAGGCAGGTCAGTGGCAAGAAAACTGAGACCTGAGATTTTTTTCGTCTTCCTCTCGGCTGATTTCACCGTTCTTTCAAATTCTCCTCTCATTTTTTTAACCCCACGTATTACACAAGATAGTTTATTGCATGACACTAGCCATTAAGTCCCCTTCATATTAGTGTTGCTGTGATATTGCTATTAGTCGCGTGGGAAATCCTATCCCGATTTCTACATTTTCGTGAGGTCCGAAAGGAGGTGGATGCCTAAAGGAAATCTTCTTCTCCCAGCCCCTCCCATTGCAATAGAAAAGTGATATCCGCCAGAATTCGGAAGTTAAAAGTTGATTTTGATAGTGTCAAAGTGCCATGTTGCTGTTCTATGCCCGTTCAATCTCACCCGCCGCCCTTCTGCTCTCTGCCCACTACAAACGGTAAGCCATAAGCCATAAGAAGCCAGAAGAAGCCTTGTACTTGGGAACAATTGACTCTCGCTCTCTTTCTCGAGACATTCTTGACGCTCCCTGCCAAGCTTTCTGTGTCTGAGTGCCACTAAGTATATTTCCGTAAGTGTTCTTTATTAATTTCAATCAATGCAGCGAGTTTAATCGAAATAAAACATAAAAAACTTAATTAAGGTGTTCTTACTCTCTGGTCAGCTGACAACCTGGCAAGAACCCAAAAAGGTGTCGCGTCATTAATGAATCCGTTAATTAATGTCGGGGTGCCTATAACAGCTAAAATTTCTCTACAAGATTTATCCTTAGATTCTCAGTAATTGTTGAAACATAATAAAATTAAATAACACCAGGGTGGGGCTCTTTAAATATAATATTTAATCAGCATCTATTGAGATGTGAATGTACCATGGATCTCGATAGGGTCTTAAAGGGTCTACGTAAGGTAAAATAACCACAGAGGACCACCAAAGTGACATATGTTAATCTTCATCCTCATCTGACAACGTATTGATGAATCATAGTAATTTAAAATAAGAGCTTTTCCACACTTGAACTTTTCAACCAGGTAAAATAAGATGAGGGTGGTGAAATATTTTAACTATCGCATGACAAAAAGTCTAATAAGAGAGATGTAAATGGCTGCAGGAAGAATATGAACCTTTGAGGACCATGAAGGTAAGATAAACATTAAGATACTGGTCATTTGCAACACCTCATGAGGAAAAACAAATCCCTGTTTTTCAAGAACAGGTCGTGCGGGGTGCGTATGAGACCATTCAGAATAATTTCGAGCACAAAACCATGGACTCCATGGCATGGAGTCACGAGATACAATTCTGAAGTGTTCGAGGTTTTTCGAGATGTATTCAAATCACTCGAAAAAATCTCCTGCAACCTTTCCCTTCTCGTGGAAATATTGATAATAGAGCTAAATTACTTCTGATCAAAGATTGCTTGTGTTTTTGACTCGATTGTGCACTTTTTATTCTCATTAGATTGAAAATTTGAATTAAAATGTTTGCTCTTATGGGCTTGTTCTGTATCTATACTGAATATGTATCATGATGATAACCAAAACAATGACTGAAAGTGCAATTTCACTGTTAAAAACTCAGTACCTATATTTATTGTGCACGAAAGTATCTCAGGGTTCACACGATAGCCATATTATTTACACAATGCGTGGTGGTATATAAGTCTTTACTAAGGACTATTTGGAAGCCTGATATGTTGAAAGGAAGTGACTTCAAAATGAGAACATTTTTCATTAATCTGTGATTATTCTTTTTTAATCCACAGTTTCAGTAATACGTGGTGCATTAACAATGTTATTGTGCTATCCCTGTACGAAGATTTCCCAATAGTTACATCTATTAAAAGCCAGTCTTAATATAATTAGTCTAGAAAATGTAAGGTGCCTGGAATGAAACAATTCTGTAGAGACTTAAAACCATCAAATAAACTGTTTGTTATACAGAAAAATAATGTTCTAAGAGCCATCATAAACAATATAACAGATACTAAAGGTATCGACACCCGTGGGTAAATCTCACCAAAATCTCCATCCATTCCTTGTAGTATCACGTGACTCCTTAGCTTCTCACTTTCGTATTTCGAATCATTCAGAGCTACATAAAACATATCCCTCTTGGATTTTAATTGTGCATTGAGGCACTTGGAATTTTCAGTGGGACGACAAAAATGATTTTTACCAGCATGATAAAACAACTTAAAGGACTTTTAGCTCATTAGGAGTGCAAAATAAAATTCACCAAATTTCCCCATCCATTACACGAGTTTAAAGTTTTCTGTTTCCTCTGTTTAGTTGGTTTTATTTAAATAAATAGTTTCACACAGTTATTTTTGAACTTCTATAAGTAAAACATGATACATTTAGAAGAGAAAAAAATCGTGTTAGAAAATAATATACGCCGTTACACTGCGGAATTCACTTACAATTTAAGTGATTTTCACTAATCAACCATTTTGGGAAGACTAATTTCTATAAATAGTTTTATCTTTTAAGCATAAATACGATAAAACGAAAGAATGTGTTTTCTTTACTCACCAATAAAACATCTCGTCAGGTAACATTTAATTCAGTGATTTTCTATCCAACACACTTGGTAATCGATTAGCTAATAGCATCAACAACCCTAATTTACATTGCAATTAAAAAAGTAATGATTAGTGGCCTCATATTATTGTTTTATACTTAAAAAAATCCTTTTCTTGATTACAATTTGAGGTACCTCATTAAAGGTGTAATTTTATCTAGTCTGGGAATTATCACAAAGTTAACATAGTCAATGAATCGTGAAATTATTTATCATAGCATTTTTTAATTCATTAATTCATATATTAGTCAATCAAAGAAAGAAAAGGTAGCTTGCACCAAATTATATGCCTAGTTATTATTGCAAAATTGAAACCTTTGGATTTTTACATAAGGCCTGATGGCTAAACGATTGATCGGTTCTTGATGATATTGATTAATAAATTCATTAAATAAAACTTAACTGACTGGCTTATCATCCTTTGTATCCAACAGCTTTGTTTTACCTTAAAGCATGCATATAAATATTTAGTAACTTAAAGCCATATTTTTGGAGGAATCCAAATGTCTGGTCCTCTCGAAGGATTCTCTGCCAGCTGCAACTAATTTGACAGAAAATAAGACGAAAAATGGAGTACTTGATTTCAAAAGAGTCTGCTATAATCTGTGATTTTATCTGTTTGCCCTCCCTTTTTCTCCTTTTCACTCATTTGCCGCTTAGTATCCATCATCCCAATCCTTCCGCAGTATTTTTTACTCATCTATTCGAAGCAGTTGCTCAACCTCGTCTCCCTCATAATAACATGTTTTTTGTCTTTCAGTCAGCTGTGAAAAAAACTCTTCCTTTTTCTCTTTCATGTCTTCCTTTTTCCTCATATTTATCTCAGAATCCCATTTCCTTCAGCGTTTTCATTTAAACAAATCTCACAAATTCCTTCTTATCGCTCCATCCAATTTCATGGAACCTTTTCCACATCAACCCAGTCAAACCCTCCACTCATTTATGAAACATTTGGCTGCTCATTATTTTACTTTACAGGGCAAAGTTATACCTTATTCCATACAATTTTACATTCTCATTTACAACAAACTTTGGCGGAGTATATGATTGCCGTTTCTCTATTTATGCACTTCCTCTAGCAATTCACGCTGGGCCGTCCGTTTGTTTCCTTAAATAAAATCGTATTAATCATAACTATATCCTCACATTAACCCGAAGATACTTTTATGTATCGGTTATTCTCATGAGAGCTTATTTCTGCCCTCTCTTCCCCTTAATTATTCTCATCTTTCCCAGCGTCTTAATTACTTTTTTGAGTCTTTTTATAGCCTTTGTGTTTTATATTCTTCGTCCGACCGTTCTCCTTTGTGTTACCCTTTTCTATCTCTTCCCTTTTTCACATCCAGAGCCGTATATTTTTGCCTTCCATGCTTTCTCAATTCTTTTCTCTCAGGCACGGCACTTATTTTCACAATTAATTTTCTCATTTTCAAAGAGAGCATTTTTAATTTATCCATTAATCCTTACCAAAACTTTTCTCGCCTTGTAGTCCCCTAAGACTCGGGACATCTTACTTTCTTGATTCGCTTTAAAAAGAGACAGGTAAAATGCTTAACAGATATAATCTCGTATTTTGTGAAATACACTGGATTCACAATGAAAAAACCTAGAATCAGAACTGAGGAAAACAATTATCCTTTTAGCAAATTTTAACAAATATGCCTAGGTTTTGAAATACTTAAGATATAATCTCTTCTCAGTAGGGAAATTCAAACTAACAAGGTAGCGTACAGTTTTTTTAACGAGATCTTAAATTTTAAATGATTCATTCATGATATAGTTAAGAAATGTGGCCTGGCCTGACTTTTTTACTCTTTTCCGGAGGTACCAGCCAAAGTATCATAGGTAAAATGTCATCCTCTCATTTTTGCATCTCTTACTTTAGGCCCTACATTATTATTCCGGAACGAATACCTTTAATTAACCGGTGCATTTTTGTAAACGGGGCTTGTTTGCCACTATATTTTTTCTGCAATGTATTCATATTTCACAAAATGTGTAAATATTTCACAAACGTATATCTTGAAGGAAATTCTTATCTAGTTGCACTTATTGCCAAAAATTGTGTTTTGATAAATGACATGTTTACAGTTGCTTTAACTTTTGTATTTTTAATCATAGAGCCAGAAGTCATATGAATTCACATTCATAAATTCACTCTGGACCATCATTTCTATAGCCATACTAATGTACTTCCATATAATTTGGCCACTATTCTCCCCTCAAATATTTATTTGCTCCACCATTCTCCTTTATTGTTTTAATCCCAAGCAAATGAAGTTCGTACACCATCTCAATCTCCGCAAACTTTTTATGACCATAAATTAGCTTTGACCCGACTCCAATTGCACATTCCGGCCTTTCCTTCCTTCGACGCTAATGACCTTGTTCCCATACAAAATTTTTCTTTCATCTTTTGCCGTAATTTTATTTTGATTAACCTCTGTTTCCTCTTCCTTCATTCCATTTTTTATGTTCCATTACTTTGTCTTCTCCCTTCCTGACTTTCTCCATCTCTCGCTGTCCTTTAGATCGACGTTCCAGCAACCATTGTGAAAGTGCACATTAGTAATGTTAGAAAAGACGCTTGATTGTAAAATGGAACTTTCAAAACGGATATATAGCTTTTTATACGCTGTAGCAATTTTATCTTTTGTTGAAAATATTTTTTACATTTAGTTTTCGTAGAGGCTTTAAAAATCCAGCAAATGCGATTACATATTACTGGCGGATGAAACAGACAAATTCTCCGAAATAAATGTGAGAATTGGATTTAAACGAACGTTGTAAAATCAATTATGAAACAACAGTGTTAAAAGCCATTAAAACGATAATTTCACTTGCGACGTACAGGGTGCTGCTGTATCTACCAGGAAAGAATGGATCTATTTTCGTCCAATCGGTAAATGTTACGGGGAAATGAAACTCCCACTTGTTCATTTTAGCATTTCTCGTTCTCGAATTCCAGGATAAGGTAATCGAGAAATTGGGGACATCGCTCGATAAGTCAAAATCGAGTAGAATTCATTAAATAGGAAGAAAACTAATAAAAATAAGCCAAAATCTAGGGGATCTGTTCGATGTAGTGGTTTAAGTCCGGGGTCTTACAGTGAGATGTCATGGTTAGATGTAGATTGCGATGGAGATTTTTGCAATTGAATGCACATGTCCGGTCCCGTTGGCTACGCACTCATAAGGGCGATTTCGAGAATCCGTAAATCATCACTGATCCATTGAAATCCGATAACATTAAAAGGTTCGGGAAATCTCGGGAATCCTTGGAAAATGCGTTTTCCCAGTCTCAATTTCTAAAGGTCCCAAAATGGTGGAAATTTGGCAACCTAGCACTCAATGCGTCCCAGGGAACCAAATCGCATACCTAACCCTTTTCTTTCCCTTCCTTCTCTTATTCGCACCCTGATAAGTCCCTCTTCCTCTTTCTCTCTCTCTCTCTCTTCCCCTCCTCACGTCGTTATAAAAAAACCTTCCAAGTAGGTATTTCAAGCCTTTCTTACACCCGAACCCTCTTCCATCCCTTTTCCCTCTGTCCGACATAATTTCTGCCTCGCCCTCCCTTCGCATTCATTCTGCCACCTTCGAGCGTAAGCCTCGGAGCAAGGGGGGAGGTTTTGAGAGGGGGAGGAGGTAAGAGGGAGATGCTGCCTGGGAGGAAGAGAAAGGATGGGGAGGGTTGAGAATGAGATGAGGGCGGAGGACGCTAAAGTTCCTCCTCATTCCCCATTTCTGCCTTTCTCCCTTCCTCTATTTCCCCCTCTTTATTCCACATTCTACCTTGTCCTCACTCAATTCCTTACATTCGGCCTGGACCGAGTGATATTGTACCGCATCGACTGCGGCATTCCAGAGAGATAACATATTGCCATTAAAACCAAGCATCTCGAAGTTTAACTGCGAAAAAAAACAAAAATGCCCTTACGGAAGATATAGGGTAGGAATCAGGATAAGTGGAAGAGGATGAATTGCACGCGTTTTGCACGCGAACCACCATACCAGCAGGTGTATTTGCGAGCGAAATAGGATGTCATCATAGTAGGATATCATCATAGGACCATGGAAGCTGCCAACATTACCAGAAAATTGGCAGAAGAAGGCCTTCCTAGTTACTGCCCGAAGAAGTCATATTTCCGATGGGAAAGAGAATTATATGAACAGGCAAAAGGAGCGGCTATGGGTTCTCCACTGTCACCAGTGATCGCAAACTTGTTCATGGAGGAGATGGAGAAGAAAGCTATAGAGACTTCGGACAAGGAGCCCATGAAATGGCTCCGCTATGTGAACGATACCTTTTCGTATGACCGCACGGGGAAGAGAACTTCTCTGGTTTTCTTCAACATCTAAATACTCTACACAGCTCAATAAAATTAACCATGGAGGAGACCAACGGCATCAACAATGAATGTGCGTGTGAAACAGAATGTTTGGAAGCCATCCATATAGAAGGGGAAGTTGTATCTGCATCAGTAAGTAAGGTGGTTAAAGATACTTATGTGTACGTAAAAGTTTGTCTTGTCATAGTATATTCATAAGTAATTATTATTGATGACAGTGAAAAACTACATCGAGGTTAGGTTGGTTTTCGAGTTTCGTCCACGTAGGCATCATTGTTGAAGGCTACGTTTCACCTACTATGCTGAAGGCGTTCTCAGGCCAGGCTGAAGTGGATAGCGCTTCAAAGACGCCGGTATTTATATGGTTTTCTCTGAGATGTCAGCGCACGCGATCTTCGCTGATTGGTTGCCTCCCTGTTGCTCTATGCTGATCCGCTATGCATGGGAAGGGGGAAGGACATTTTGGGGTCATGAAAGACGCGTTTGCAAGTAATGGAAATGGTGTAGCCTATTCATGTTATTTGGCCTTTTGATTATTTTCGGGCAGAGGCCTATAAATTATGTTGAATTCTTAGAATTAAAACTAAAATAACATACAATTCACGATTATTTCAAAAAATAATAAGGTACAATTTTCAATAAAAATCTGAAATTAAGACTTAAGAATGATAGTAAACCAAGGAAACGGAAATAATAGTTCATGACTTTCAATCTTTACAAATGAAGTGAGTAAATAGCATTAGTATTTCCGGTGAGTGACTTTTAAAACCATTGACCAATCCCGGGAGTCTCAAGTAGGAAATCAGGGCGAATTGGCAACACTGCTTGCTTGTTCCGAGACTCTCCTCCACTGGCACACCCCCGATATTCCCCAAGTGGAGGTAGGGAGGGCGGGGGGAGACGAGGGGACTCAATGCTTCCTCCCTCTCCCACTCGCAGACAACGTCTGACTTACGGCCCTACCGAGAATCGACACTTTTCCCTCTCCTCTCTATGCCCTTCACACAAAAAAATCCTCCAATCTCAAGCTCACCACACCTCTCTGCACACTCTTCAAGCTTGCCGGGCAACTCACCGTTGAAGTGACCATGGTGTGAAGGTCTATGACCCTAGATTCTATTCCTTAAGGTAGTTCATACGAGATTTTTCCGTATAATTAATGGATGCCACATTTGAATTTTGCGTTTTAATTTCATCTTTTGTGTGAGTTCTGAAGCAAATATTGCAACACTAATGATAAAAAATACACTTATATACCACTGAAATTCTTTATAATTAAAGGAAATCTATATAAGCCTTAAACCAAACTATTTTTTATGTGGTAGGCTTGAAACTTTTCTATAAAGGCCGCTTCACACGGTACATTTTATTGTACAAACGAATGTATCATATATTGTACAAGAAACTGAATGGAATAAGAGCAGGTTCTATTTCCCGTTAAGTAACTCAGACAATTATACAATTTGCCGCTTTACACGGTACAATTTCCTTCATGAAGGAATTTGTACATTCGTTTGTACTATGAAATGTATCGTGTAAAGCGGCCTTAGTGGAAGGTTTATTTGAGATTAATAAATATGCGGAAATTCTTGTTTATTTTTTAAAATACTTGAAAAAATTTAAAATACTCGCCTGATATTATATTGATATGTAGGTGTGAGGGATAACTAAAGAAACTGTCTCTCTGGAGTGCATACCCGTACCATTTTTCATATAAAATGGTAGCTATCTGCCGGCAAATGTTTTGAAAAGTAGCGGGTAAGCGGCAGATATTTTGGTATCTTTAAAATGAGATATTTTTGCTCTAAATTGTGTTTAAATTAATTCATTACTAAGTATTATGATGTCTCACTTAAACCTTCTCTGCTGTAAATATACCTACGAATACAGGCATGAATATTCCCCGCAAGCTGCCATTAGGCGATAATTGGAGGTTGTTGGGACATCAGCAATTGAAATAAAAGAAGAATAGAAAAGAAATTGGAAGACGGAAAAGAGGAAATAAGAAAGAAATTTGACGAATCAGCTCTTTGCAATACGAGGTGTAACAATAAGATACAGTCAAACTTTCAAGGCACATTCCTTATTCGTTAGAGGAGAAAACAAACATACATGTGTATGGGTGCGGAAACGCTTTATTTACAGTTCGGACAATTTCATACAACACTTCATAGTATATACGTAATAATGCTTTATTTATACATACTATAAACAATTTGCTAAACATTTTCCTCTGCTAGCGTGAAGAAACATGTACTTCATGCACGATAGAGCTCATTCTCATTTTAGTAATAATGCCCGTCGGTTTCAAAGCAACAGAATCGGTGAGTGATGTCTATGCACAGATGGACCAATTATCTGTCCTCCACATTATACAGACCTAAATCTGTGGATCTATCCGTAAGGACATTTAAAAGCTGTTTTGTATCGAACCCTAATACAAGATGCTAAGAATGATGTGGAAGGCAGCAAAACCAGACGAAATACTCCAAAAATACATCAGCGTATCCATAAATTCAATCATACAGCGGGATGATATAGTATCAATGTTGAGATACAGCATATTAATGTAAGAAAGGGTTTCATGAGGTACACTATGTTACATTTCTGACACATTCCGTTTCCCTGTATTTCTCATGCCTAATATCCTTTGAAGAGCTGTAGGAAATTAGTTCTACTAAGAAAAATAAATCATTACCGGATTTTTATCCATACAATCCATCTCTTTACCGGTCCGTGAGGAATGTGTCTTGAACTTTTAATCGTAGTTTCGCCATCCTGTGTTTGCGGTCAACATTGACAATGAGCGGAAAGAATAACTCAAAAATCAATCTCTATGTTCACATTATACTCGCTAGTGGCTTTTGTCGCGGCGGTAAGGCCGTTCACCGTAAGTAGAAATGTTCAAAGTTATGAGAGCCGCTGACTATACTTAACGATTTGAAAACATGAAAATTTGACCTTGCAAATAATTCCTGAAAATAAACTGCTTAATCAAATAAAATATGCTCTTGGCTCATTCATTAACAATAATGGTACTGTTATGGTTGAGTGAAATCCGTCACGTTAATTCTTTTCCAATTCAATATCCATCAAAACGCGCGTAAAAACATAGATTTCCAGCAGAAAAGCAAAAGCAAACAAATCTCGAGAGTATCTCTCGAATCAAGAGATTATCTATCGATTAGAAACACGTTTTAAAATTCAATAAAAGAAACGTCAAAGCAATAATTTTTACCATTTTTGGGATGTATTCATCCCTCTCTCATAATACTTAATAAATATTTTGGGATTTCGTGACCTTTGTATCATTTTTACTGCAAGTATTCACATGATTTCTTCTTGATGGATGCAGAAGTTTAATAAATATCTGTTTGTATGACTAATGTGATCTGCAGTGGTCTCTGTGGCCGTAAATTTAACGAAATTCCTAAAATGACTTTTAAAAACATTTACCTTGGCTAAACCCCCAACATTACACCAATTGCATTCCTAAGTTGTTCAACACTCAACACCAAGGTGTTCTTCTTCCCTCTGTATTATTGTGGACATCAAATAAACAAGCTATTCAAAATAAATATAGGACAACATGGAGGAAATATAGCACAACGAAGGACAAAAGGTTTGCCTAGCGCTACAGTCCCTGAAGCGTTGGCTCTTTTGACGAAATTCAGCACACCGCGATTAGATGCGTTTTTACCTTTACCGAATTATTGCACGTAGATCGAAAATTCTTACTACATAGAGGAAAAAACAGTCGCTTTTACAGGGACTTACTCCCAGATCCCTCGATATTACTCCGAGTGCTTAGTCCAGTTGAGCTATGAAAACATTCAATCTTTAAAAGACTGAGCTGTTGCACAAGCTTCCAAAAAGCACATGTTATGAATTTTCATTTAATTTCTCTGCCTTAAGAAAAGAATAATAAATAAACGAGGTAAACATTTCGGTATTAATATGGCAGATCGCTCTTCAAATATGACTTTCTATTGTTCAAAATAGAAGCACACTTACATCCTTATAACCCCTGTGCTATGGTCCAACTCCTATGCTCCTATGTCTATTTCTCCTTCAACTCTCAACTAATTATAACGTAGGAATTGAGCATTTGAAACTGACACAGAGGATCGTAACTCCTGAACGCAAATGCAAGGTTCTTAAGAGGAATACTCCATGATTTTCCCCGTGATCTAGCGGTTGACGGGCTAATTTACGAATTTGGTAGAACTCACTGTAACTTCGGGTAGAAAAAAGACAGATAAAAGAAAAGAATTGCTGGGAGGACAAAGAGGAGAAATTGGCTGAAGACTTGGCTGCGGTGACATGACGTGTCGTCGTATACCGACGTGGGTCAGGGTACGGTCAAAATGACCGCTGTAGGCGATTCAATTATTATGGAAATCCGGCCCATCCAGTTTTAAAAGAGGAAGAAGGTTGGTAGGAGAGCTACTTAGTGATAACTCTCATGTGTGATGATCTGTGGATGTCACAACCTTAATCTGTTTTTTGTAACATCTTGTTTATCTTATCTTGTTTATCATACAATTTTCAAGGCAGACTCGGGTATCAATTAAGAATCACTTCAAGAGGAAATACACCATAGACTGTCATAGTAAATGGCAAAATGAAAAAATATTCATAACCTCCTCGAAGAAAATGGCATTAAGATTTCTTGAGATACGGGATTAAAACCACGGACTATTGAAAAATAAATCTGTGGGTTTGGTCCAGGGAGCCTATTACTCTACAGAAATTTTTCACGGATTCATTACCGTTTATTGCGGTGACTTATAAAACAATGCAGTCAACATTTTGTCTGCATTTTTCTGATCCTACCTAATCAATCACGCTTAAGTGGATAACTTCCACAAAATAGTCAATTTATAGTACCACCTCCGCGCTCAATTTATAGTACCGCCTCAGCGCTTCTCCACCGACAAAGTAAAAATAAGTTGGTGGATGGAGAGGAGAGTAAGGAACTACGTGCATGCTTTGAATGTTGAGGAGGAGAAATCAACTTACACAAAGTAGTCTTATGTTCCGGTCTTTGACACTACATCATTTGCGGCAGGGGGATAAGGATTAATTTCTGCTATCTCGGAGAACTTTCAGAGAGGTAGGATTTGTGTGCCGAGGCTACTTGGCTGCTTAATGACAATGAAAGTTAATTTTATACCTCAAATGCACACTCTAGAGCTGAATGGTGTATAAAACGATATCATACATTAACTACTTTCCATAGCACCTTGCTGAGTGTACTTTTCAAAATTGAATGTTCACAAATATTGATACTCCTTCACTTTTGTGTTCACTTGAATATTTAATAATTACGCGGGTCACAGTGGTAGATGATGCAAGTTTCCGTTCTCCCGCAATCATCCCAGAATTGTGAAGAAATGTGAAGTTAAACAAGAAATAAAATGCAAAACTGCACTTTCAAGCAAAAAATGAAGCTACATTTAGTTGTAGGTAGCATAGAAGTTCCACACTTGAAGATTATCCCACAACTGAGGGATGGGAACTCCATTGCAAAATATCCGTCAATGCACAATTCAAACGAATAACCTCGAGACAGATAACCAGTACTCAGCCAACTAAATTCAAGAAATCAACCCGAATCCCAGCTTTTTTATTCCATTCTACTGAAAAATGAAAGTTTGCTAAAAATACAACATACGCTTTGATGAAGTTTACATCACCAAATATCGAGACAATAATGTTTCAATAACCATATAGATCTAAAGAATTCATTATTTATTAGGTCCAAACTCATTTATAATACAGAAATTAGGCTAGCTGTTAGCTAAACCCCCTAAAATGGCCGCCGAAATCATCACCTCTTATCTTCAATTTTCGCTCAAAACCGAAATTTATCACTTTTATCAAAACTTTATCAACTTAAAACAATCATGATTCATATACTATCTTTCAAAGAAATTTCTCCGAAATACACTCATCTTTAGAAGTCGAAAACATTTTTTCTTGAATGGAAACGAAACTACATATTTACCGCTTTTCAGGCCTAGGCTGATGACTCGCCCCTCACGGAGTTTTGCGGCAACTAGGCAGGAAGGGTGTCAGCGAACTATAGATGGATGGAAATGTTCAAAGGAGCAGCATATCTGTCGCGCGAGTGGCGACGTCTGTCGGAGGAAATGCAAAAGTGAGGGTGAGGTTAGTCCGGAAGGACACGAGGGAAAGAGAGAGTGACGGTGTGGAAATTAGGAAGGGACTCCTCAAGAGGAACGAGAGAGTTTCCCGGGGCTTGAACTTTAGGGACCATTGGAAGGGCGGCAGGATATCTAAGAGAAGAGGCTAGAGAGGGAGAGAGAGGGTGAGCGAGAGAGACCGCATCAGCCTCTCACTTGAGCTATTCCCACCGCTCATCTCTCCCTGTCCTTCTCTCCAGAGATCGGAGTTTGTGGCGTGCGGTGTGTTCAGGGCCGCGGGACATCAAAAGCACCAGAGGGATACGTGCGGACGGACGGCGGTTTTCAAAGAAGAGAAAGAAGAGGATTTTCGTTTGATGGGCGGTTTGTTGGTTTAAAAGCAAGACGTTGAATGCTACATTAGTTGCGGAAAGGAGACTTTGTGAGCGCTGCCGTAGCCATTCCCTTACCAACCCCAGCCCCTTCCCGGGGTCCTATCTAATACCCATTCCCTCTGCGTCCCACCCCCCTGCATTCGTTTCGCGCTAATTACGCCCTTCACTGGCTGTTAGGTCAGCCCTAATAATCTCACATTTCTCCATCTTCCTCATCTGTTCCCTTCAGTTTACGCCACAACTCTGTTTTCCCTGTGCTCCACGACTCTCAGAACATTGCATTGAACTCGAATGGTTTCAGGCACGCACACCTGCACACAATTTGCTTCTAATACAAGTTGATTTCCCCTTCACAGGTGTGCACTCCATGCAACAATAATCAGAAAACTTTGTAAGTATTTACTCTTATCAAACTACTCACCTCATAATGAGACATCAAATAGGAAAATCAACATGATCAACCATTAGCAGCAAACAAAGTTATAACCTGCTCAAAGTTGTCGTTCAGATACGCTACCAAGTTCCACCTTCAACCACTTTGAATATAAACTTTTCACCTTCAGGTGTCACTTTGTGGAAGTATTTTATATTTGAATCCATATTAAAAACATTCCTTGTTCAATACCTTTTCACAATTATTTATTTGTAGATAACAATTTGCCAACCATTGTTGGATATTATTTTTTTTACTATTTTTGTTTATTTATCCTGGGTTGGACGAGACGGAACCGTCCCCTCTTCCCCCAACCCAGTACATTCACAAAAACCCATGTCCTGGGCAGATAACATTCTACCCAGGCGGGACTCGAACCCGGGACCCTCGGGTTAGCAGGCAAGAACTTAACCCCGCCACCACCGGGGCCGATCTCCAAAATTCTACATGTCCTGCGAAAAGGTTTAAAGGTGGATGCATTGGAGCAAATAGAAATCATCAGAGTCAGCAACCTTTGCAACGAGATATTTTTTCCGCACCCCTCCTCACTCCTTTCCGAAAAAATTACCCTTTTCACAAGCCCCTAACCTATGTTCCCCTGCTGAATAAATAACAGATTAACAATTGTACATGAAGATGCTGCAAGCTGCGAAACATATAGTACGCTTAACTGCAGATAAGTATACGTGGAAAAGCACAAGGATTGTTTTAAATATAGATTTCCTTCACATTTAATGCGAATCACCGGTGAAGATTATCGGAAATTGAATTTCAGTCCTAATTTACTTCAATTTTTCACGTGAACCGCAGTTATGCTTGAAATATGTTGGCCGCGTGAGTAAAAAAAAGTTCGAGAATTCTACGAGACTAAAGGCTTGTTAGCGTTCGAAGTCAAACGTTCCTCACCGCCACTTGGGAAATCCACTTTCGACTCTCGGTTGAGAGGTGAGTTTTTGTGGTGACAATATACTCATTGATGGAACTTCTCACCAATGCGCAAGAAACACTGTTCCTTATATCTTTCAAACTCCTGTACCATCCAAATTACCAGCTCTAAGCTTTTCTGCCTGTATTCTGAAAGCCATTTAACAATATTCAACCTTATAGACCACGTATGGGTAGAAAATCGCTATAACAGCAGTAACAATCTATACTAAGCTGTTCTCTGCCATCTCATCAATTGATCTCTCATCAAAAGTTGTAATTTTAATGATTGAAACAATGGTGAATTACGCCAAAACACTTAAAAAAGAATAACTTATATGAATAATGAGGAGAAATTTCTTCAAATGAAAGTTTGCGAACTATGGTTGTAGTACAAAGCACATTTAAAAACTATGCCCTTCCAAGAATAAGTAATACAACAAAGTAGGGAAAGTGATAAGTTACTGATATGAAGAACAATATCTTCGCGATCGACTCTTATGATGCATAGAAACGATCAAAATATAACAATCAACCCTCATGTTTTAAATAATGTACACACAGCTATGAAAATTCTCCCAGTTTGTCATTATTTTCATCTTCCCTTCGTTCAAACCTGTGCCGTCATGTAACCGGAAATTAGGCTCTAGATTAGAGTAAATGGTCTTGATCATTGATAGTTAAAACTCATCCGTTTCATTTTTTTAACCAGAGATATTTTGATGCCCATACGGAGAGGGGGTGAAAGAAAGCTTGTGGCTTGAGATAAGGAGGAATGAGAGGCGAGGATTGAGAGAAGAAAGCTGACGAAAATACACGAGTGGCATACGAGTAAAAAGGCAAAATATAACACTTTGTAAGGAAAGGACGCTCGAAGTTAAAAAAAAATATATTTATGCCTTTCAGAAAATTGAGGGAGGCGAGAGATGAGGATTAAGCAAGAGAAAAAGAGATAATTCACTGAAGTTCATTTATAAAACCGAAATTAAAAGCAAATTACATGCTATATCCGTTCTTAGGAAAACACTAAAACTCTAGACTTGAAGGAATGTATTCTATTTAAAAGTAGTGGTATCATGTCTTTAACTTAGGTTGAACACAATTCGTGTGTATTTTCAGGGATGAGTATAGCAGTGTTTTGTACGGTACCTTCCGATGTCTATTCAAGAAACAAGGACAAGTGGATGGTAAAAAAATTAATTTGAGGGATATGTGTCCCAGGATTCTACGCACACAACAAACTCAACCATCCCAAGCACATGAACTTAATGAAAATTCTCATGAGCGCATCACATGCCATCCATCGCTCGGCAAAATTCTAGCGTGACTGCCACTCCGTCCAGGTCAGGCACGGACCTAAGATGAAGGCCCTCAGCCGCTCACCACACCAACAAGACCAAACGAGCGTGATATGCATCGTTCTTAGCCCCAAAATATCCTAAAAGTATTCTGATTAATTTGAGAATGCACTTTTTAGGAAACATGAGTGCCCTAACTAAAGATTGGAGAGATTTATCAAATGGTTTCCAACTGATGTTCACAAGATCTTGTAACAATCGGCTGTAGCTTCAAGTTACTTCAACCTTTAGACGCCTCTTTTAACGGAGGAGAAACGCTGTCAACAAAAAAATGCCATAAGCATATATATCTGAGGTCATAGGATCCAGCTGTTTAAGCCATTGATAGCCTTTGTATTGTAAAAATGTTTTCCAGCAAAATTATCTTACTGGAAATGAAAAATGCAATTCGTTGCCTATTTCTGCATGCATACTTCTACATTTTTATTCATGATAATTCAAACTTGATGTAAATACTACCTGGTAAAACTTTTCCATCACATTTTCTACCAACCAAAATCAGTCTTTATAAGAAGTCGACGGTCAAATGACATACATTCGTGTACAATGCCGTCCCATGCTCTGATGTTAATTTTCACGCTTGCAGGTGCTCATTACAATAGTCCGAAGTTCTATGACAATTAATTAATTATTCTACTAAAGAAGTAAAACAGTGGAGGGTTGCGGCTCTTTGCAAACAGTCAATATTAAAGCGTGATACAAAATTTATTCTCGAATACATAGACCAATATGCTCGACACTCAGGCTAACTCCAGCAGCGGATGTTGTAAATGGAAGTAGGTATTAATTAAGGAGCAAAAATTTCCTGTAGTCATAAAGTTAACCGTTTACGATATATATTTTATACTTCAGCAGCTGGAGGAAACAATAAGTCATTAATGTAATATTAATAGTGCAATAATATACCTTAAAATGATTGATTTTCTCAGTAATTAAATAAATATATCTTGATAAGTCTTTAATTTACTGATTTTATTTATACAATATGTTTCAAGCCCTTTCTCAACGGAGGGTTTACCGTGACTCTGAATATAATATGTACTTCGGTTGCGTATGACTTATAAGCAAAAAATATTGGCGATGAAACATACTCAGTGCGCACGGTTAAAAATCTGACTAAAGCTTGATGTTAGAAATTCTTCATTTTACATAATTGTGTCTCCTTGTAGTGTATATGTACAAAATTTCCCTGGGAAAATTCATTTTATTTGTTGCAAAAAAATCTCTTGAAAAGTAGTGCGGTATTCGACTAGTATATTAATATCTTGGAAGGGTGAGACATCTCTTTATTAAATGAGACCAAATTCATTGAATTCTAGGGGGAATGATATCATTCTCAGACTTCCTTAAATGGCTATAATAACGATAAGGACTGGTAAAGAAAAGAAAGCACCTCTGGCTTACGCAAGTTCTTAGTCACCGAGTTTTTGGCTGAAGAGGAGCCAACGTCGGGTGAAAGACTCTTTCGAAACTCTAACCTTCCACTGACACGGGTATGACCCAAGAAGCCACGTATTATCTCGCACGACGTATACACATAGGTTATGCAACGGATTTTGCAGAGGCTGAGATCATCGATAATGCGCTGCCTTCACCCGCTGTCCCTGTGACGAAGTCAGGAGCTATACAGAAAAAGGGTGATGCTCCGATAGACAAATATCCCCCAATTTAGTTCCCCCACTTCATCGTACCGAGTGCTTGGAAATTAACCACTCTTCTGAAGCTTACGACCCTCTACACACTTGTGAGAACTTCGGAACTCCAGATTACCAAGGAAAAGCCTTTCTTGCATCGCACCCCGACTTCTCCGCCGTTGTCGTTTAATCTCGACCCCCCGTAAATTCGCGCTCCACTCCCCTCTTTGACCCACTGAGTAACGCTTCTCCACCCGAGACCTCCAACACTGCATTTCTCGCCTGTCTCCCTACATCACTTCCCGGCCCCGAGTTCGGAAACAGTATGTTTCTCAGAGATAACATTGGAAGACCATCTCTCCTGGGGCCTCCGCAGCACAAACCAGCGACCGTCTTCCCGTGATGCAGCACGGCCCCGTAGAGAGAGATAGGACCGGCGACGGGCTCTTCCGCACGGGACGCGGGAGTGCATCGCATGGCACAGATTACATGCAAAGAAGGTACTAGCGACATGCGAAGCATTAATTTTTGCACAATTTATCATGATATAAGCAAGCTCAACACTAGAATACTTTGCTTACTACCTAGGACGGTAGGGGGTCAAAAATGACCCCTTATTATAAATTTGGTTTTTACAGATAAATGGAGTTATTGTTTAATATTATAACATACAACCAAAATGAGTAAATACAAGATAATACACAATGTTAAACGACGTTTTGCAAAAAAGTGATGGGGAAAAAAAGGACTCCTTCCCGTTCTTCTAGGTTAAACGGCGCACAGGTGCCAAAGTTTCAAGAATAATCCAACGAAATTATTGGATATTAAATTTATTCAATTATTGTATAAAATTATAAAATACAACCAACATGAGTAAGTACAAGACAATACACAATGTTAAGTCACGAATTCAAAAAAAGATCCGTCCAGAACTAAAGAAATGGCGAATGGCGAAAATCAAAAAGGGGTCCAAAATGACTCCCTCCGTCTTTCTAGTGTTAACCCTGTCGAGAGGTAGCGCCTTTCATCGCGAGATCTTGGCATTTTAATATTTCCTGGAATTGATATGCAACGTTATGCATCATGATTCATATTCATTTATTTAGTTTAGTTCAATGTTGTGGACTATAAACCAAGTTCGGTAGACGAAAGAGAATGGAACCCCTGGAGTAAGAATAACTTTTTTGAAAAATTATGAACACTTTGAAAAATTACCGTCATATTTCTCTAATGTAAACAATAAACGATCAGCAAACATTTCCGTCACCTTCAAAAATTACTACAGTTATCTCAGAAGTTTAAAGAATTCCTTCATGTCAAAATTAATTCAAATTTTATCTTACAGATCATTGCAGTAAGTTAGTTCTTAAAAAGTTATCAATACCATATTCTCTTGCATCGCTTCCAAGCCAATACTATTCGTCAAAAATCGCTGATCCTCGCTTTCAAGTGATTTCAAGTTATCCCAGGGTGAAGAAATTGGCCATAAATTTTTTGGATGGGCGCAAATTTCATCATCATCATCAAGTGGCAACTCCAGTTTCCCGGGTGTTGTCTATCAGCCTCTTCCAACTTTTCTTATCTAGGTATGTTTGTTGATATTGAACTTCCTCCCAAGAGCTCCCTCTCAGTAAGTCGATCCACTTCCTTCTTGGTCTGCCCACTCTTCTCTTCCCTGGTATTTCCTTTTCCAGCCTTACCTTTGCTACTCTGCTCTGTTCCATCCTCATCACATGACCTTACCAACCCAGTCTGGATCTCTTAACGTTTTCAAATAATGATATTTTGCATCCAACCTGTTCTCTAATGTCTTCATTTTTTTGCTTGTCTTTTGTACCATCGTCCTCAGGAATTTCATTTCGTTGCCTTGTATTCTGCCGATGTCTCTACTTGATAGCGAACAAGTTTCAAGGCTATATGATATGATAGGTAGGAAGTATGACTTATACATGGTCATTTTTGCAGCTCTTGGTTTTTTTTTGTCCCAAAGAAGACTCCTTACTTGGTGGTAAAAACTTGACACTTTATTCAGCCTCTTAGTAATTTCCCGGGAATTTAAACCATCCTGTGAGATTACTCTACCTAGGTAAGGGAACTGTTCCACACTTTGCAATATTTCATTCTCGAGTTTTAAAGTTATATTATTCTGTACTTTGCCAATATTCAGTATCACTGTCTTACTTTTACTGACTTTCAAGTGTAAGTTTTTGAAATATTTGTATGAATTGGGCGAATATAAATGAAAAGGACGCAAGAATGAATTCGTAAAATAGAAGTCGTAGAACCATATTCACCAGCCAACCAAAATAACAAAAAAACCCCTTGTTATGCATATAATCTGTCCCTTCCGCTCCAGTCTAGTATATATATCCCAATACCATCATTGAGCAATAATGCCGTCAGGAGAGTATCAACCTTTAATAACGAGTCTCGAAAATTTTTATGTAAAACAATTATAGTTAAACCAATACCTTTCTTGCATCATAAATACATTGGAAAATATTTTTGCGGTTCAATAAAAGAAATTTGTTCATGCTATTTATAATTCTGTCGTCATTATTCATGGATTATTTACGATATTTATAGAACAATGCAGCTCATACATTCCAATATTTCTCTGATGGAAAATGCGGCAAGCAATCGATAGTTGCAACATTTCTAAATAGCAAATATTTTTGGAAAGTGTTATGCGCCATTTCCTCAAACTTCCGGGCACTACAACTCAATACAGAACTTTATCAAAAGCAGTCCCCTTATCATATGGTGATTCTGGATTCAGATGACGGCAAATATTTTCATACTGCTATTCCAACTTATTAGTTCTAATAACTTCTCCAAGAGATAACAGCCTTTTGAATGTGAGTAGTTATGCATGTGATAGTAAATATAAAACAACCTATTTGATTTAGGTCTTAGAGTATCTATAAACTTTTCGACAGTCAATTTTTCCCCGTAGGATTATTTTACTCCCAAATTGACTCAAACTGCTTCTGGGTGATACCATGAATGCCAAATGAACATTGCTTCTATTTTCTGGCGGACAATATCCCGTTTAAGATTTATATTTCTGGCCTAGAACACGCTTCCATTAAAAATTACTTCCATCATAAAATTAATACCAAATTCACAAAATAGATAACAAATAAATTGCCATTATAAAAATTGGGCCTGGACCGATAATCGAACCACGAACCTTTGGATTGCCGGACCAATGCGCAGACCACTACGTTATCCAGGCTTCCTAATTCCCATGGAAAGTTTGGTGGATACAAGGCAACTAGATCTTAGGGCCTTGCGCCAGTGGTTTGCGCATTGGTCCGTTAAACCAAAGGTCCGTGGTTCGATTCCCGGTCCAGGCCGAATTTTTCTCATGGCAATTTCTTCAAAAAAAAACTCACCCGCCATATTTGAATATTTTAAGGACCAAAATCTGTCCCTTCGTTCCATCCCACAGATCTAATTGGCCGGGCTTTGCCAGCTAAATGACGTAGGTATATTGAGATTTGCTCGGATAAAACTGAATTTTTGACGTCATTATCGGAGAGTCAGTAATACTGGAGGGACTTCAAGACGCCGCGAGGATATTCTGCAACCAGACAGAAAAGTCACCGGAGGAAGTCATAGCTTTCATTGCCTCCGATCGTCCCACACCATGGGAAATCCGTCGGTGCCTAGTGTCCATAATGGGATCCGCTTAGGATTAACGCACAACTGCGACCCAGTCCGACTGCGCAAATAGGCATAGCAATTAGGTTCAGCACAGCCTCACCATCTTAATGCCTCGTTAGGCGGTATGCAGCATTGGAGGCGCCAAAAACAGATTCATATCTGCGGCTGCAAAACAGACTAAAGACACGTCCAAGCTCTTCATCTAATTTAAAATGATGCCATGCATTGAAAAGGATAAGAATTACGATAAGAAAAGAAATATATTCTATCTCAGAAACATATTACTTTTTCAGAATTTCACTCAAAATTGACACGAAAATGATTAATTATCTGGGATTTCTTCATAATCAATGCATAGGAAAGATTTTTTTGCAGGGAAAGTTTATATAATGTGACAAGAAATATCTTTTGCAATGATTAATCAGCTGAAAGAGATTGCAGATGTAGGTCGTTAACTTTATTATTAAAAATGCGTGAAAATAGTTGTATCACCAGTATGAGTTGCGATACCTATTTCATTATCTAGGATGTAAAAAAGTGAGTTCTATCGTACGTGGATGATGGTGTGATGCTAAGTGAAAGCCAGTAAAGATTACTGGAGAGCTACTGATATGAGCCATAGAATACAGGTTCAATTATTTCTATAATCATTGCGAATGAAGCCAAATTCTCGTCTAACGCTAGATGACGTAACTTCAAATTTTGCATGTCTTGACCCTTGATGGGCTCAAGTCATTACAACAATCAGTTTGATCTTAATATGCCAAATTCCGTGAAAAGTTATTAATAAAAATAATATACTTTCAGTCTTTATATCATCATCCTGTCATGAATCTATTTGTTAGGTCTATGATAGAAATATGAAACGTGAATACGGAAAGCTCACCTCATACTAATTTCTTTTGATTGTAAATCTCCTTTTTTTTCGACTTATTTCACTTCACATCCCGATAGGCATCTTGTCTGGCTAGACCTTGAGGATAGTTGAGGAAAATAGTGATGACAGTAGTTAGACGAGTTTCTAAGATCCTTCACCACGATACCCACTTAGAAAAGTAAAACACCCGATCCAACACGAATTTATATTGAAATATTGAGTTTGTATTTACATTGACTAATTTCAGCTCTTGCATTAGCCTAGAGTATTAAAACTGAGTAATCTAAGAGCTAAATGGTTTTTCAGAGAGGTTATGATAATAGATTTTCAGCTGGTTACTAGGTACATATACAGTGGTGTATTGCTACAAAACTTGCGTAACAAATGAATTTAATCAAGTAAATAAACTACCAGAGTTTCAAGTAACATTCAAACCCCGAGATAAAGAAAATTTTACTTAAAAACTCATTTCAAGTGTACGTAATATTAAGTACCTTATTCGTTTTCGTCGTTACTGGTATACTTCAATTTTTATCTATAAGAGATTCCTGAGTAAGAGAGTGAAAAAGGAGAAAGAATGATTATTTTTTTTCGAGGAAACTCGGGACAAAGAGGATATCATGGGAAGAGACTTCTCATGCCAGAGTGGTGGGAACTTTAAATTACAAAGAAAGGGAGGTGTGCGAGTTTTCTAGCAACTTTTTAATTAACTAACGGACCTTTCCTGAATTCTAAATAGGGTTCAGAGGGCAAAGGAAAGGTAGAAGTTGATACGGGGCGTGGGAACGGATACGAGCAAAGACCTGAGAGGGGGAGGGGATGAAGTGTTGGGGAAAGGAACGAACTGGCCGGAAGGTGCTCTTCGGAATCCCTTTTCATTTCTGTGCCTAGCAGAAATACTCTCTCACGCTCGTATTTGAGTGTCAGAGCTCAATTTGATTTCAAATAATAATAGAATACACCATTCGCTTTATCACTCAAAACGTAATATCGGATTCACAGACCACAATGCCCATTCCTTCTTCGTTTTACTTGCATATCCTTTTTCTTACTGCCACGTACCGTAAAGTACCTCCCTAACTCTAAGACAGCATCTTTAGCAACTACGATAAGTAGTTCTAGGTATTTTTCCTAAGATTTTTACTTGGTACCACAATTTTGCTATTTTGACTACGCACAGGCATCATGTTCAGATACAAAATTTTCGAGGTAAGAACCATCGTATATATAGTCAATGTACATAAAGTCATCGCATATAAAGAGGAATAAAAGAAGGGAAAATGGTGGATGTAGGGGAGGAAATTGGAGATTAGAAAAGGAATATCGTCGGTGTGGAAGTTCGGAATGGGTACTGTAGGAACTTAAGGGTCCAAAGTATATAACTCTTGACAATATTTTTTTTATTCATTCTGTGATTCCTAGCTTCAAATATAATGAAGCGGACACGTTTTGAAAAATCAAATAGTCTTAGAGACGCATGAAAATAGAATACATAACGTCAACTTTGATGCAGGAAACTTTGTTGCTAAGTTTGATCGAGTAGCTTAATTTATTCATTTTTATATATTAGCCCTTCCATTCAAAGGTTTATCGAAACTATCCTATGTATCGAAATATGATTTCAGTGCGTCCAATATTTGTCCATAAGCCCAGAGTAAATGCAAAAAAACTCACTCATCAAGGTGGTGAATGCCCGGTTATAAAACAATTAAAATCATTTTGTTCATATTCTGGGTACTAATTTCAAATATTATCTGTTTGATATGACCTTCAATACGTGTTCTTTCACGCTCTTTTCTTCAAAATCTTCAAAATAAAAGCTCTTTTCCGCGCGCATTCAACTTCATATTTCATGATTTTAAATGCGACAATGGGAGAAACACCGGGAAACAGAATTATTCTATCCAATATATATGCTATTTTCAGTGAAAACTATATGAATGGCAAAAACTTCCGGAAAAGTGAACTAAGACTAAAGAACTAAGAACTAAAGTTTTTTGCGTACGTACGCAATACTCACAACCGAGTTTCCGATACCACCAGTGGTGACTTTTATGGAACGTCACACCTTCCATCCCATCACGCACTCTGTATTTTCTTTTAACATTTTTGACTTACTTCTTTTTCTAAGCACTTCATGTCAACCTATCAAACCAAGTTCTTAAGATAGAGCCTCTATTATTTCAACTGCATGCTTATAATGCACCGAAACACCTTCCTAATAAAAGCTACCAATTTTCATATCACCAACCCAACTGGAGAATTCTTACTGAAAAGTCTTTCTTTTAAAATACACCTCATCTTTGACTAGGTAAAGGATTTCCCATTACTGATTCACCACTCTTGTCATACGGAAGGTTATAGGCAACCTTTCGCTCATAATCTACAATAAATTGTGGCCTTTAATCACAACGTAGCTGCCATAATTATTTGAAAACTTCAAACTCCGATATTATGATTCAAATGATAGACTAGACAAACACTTATTCTCATATATCATTTCCTTATTTGATGACCTCATATATGATACAGACGCTTCTGGTCCTCTTTGCTGCTCTCACTTGTCTCGTACCAACCTAATGTCCTCTTACTATTTCTCTAACTGCATATTTCCAAATAGGCCATTTAATAACTCTAACTATGGTGACCAACATAAGCAGCGATCTAATCCTATGGTGCACAATGTGGGCGCCATCACCTTCTAGGTGGGCTTGCTCAAGTATAGCAAAAGAGCGCCGAAAGAAAAAAGAGGCAGATAGGAGGGCAGGGACCTCAGCAAGAGGTACTTATGTACATATATTTCCTGCGATGAAAACATTATCCATCTCTTTTATTTGAAACAACTAAACATTAGTTAAATTATGACTGTTTTGCTTCATTTTTATAAACATAGTCATTGGTCCATGAAGTGCATGAAATTAAAGGATTTGGCAGAGGGAAGTTTAGTATTGGTTATAGGAATTAAGGTGGATGTGGCAGTTCGAAAACGTTTGGAAAACACGGACCTGAATGTTTTTACTCGATCGTTTACATGCTTCAAGCCTAAAATGCAAAAAAGATCGTGAGTGATCCTTATTATTGACAAATCCATTTCACCATTATTTCTAAGAAGCTTACGTGCTTGCCGGAGTGAGAAAATAGGCCTTTGTTTCATAAAAATAATATTATCCTTTCTATAGAGAATATTTTGTTTCCTCATATTTCAAGCGCTCGCTTTTGCAAGTGCGTACACGCCACTGAGCTCTCTTTGGAACGCAATCTATGTATAAGTTTTCATAACTTGGCCTTCATCCCTTGAGACTTTTTTCCCTCAAATTTCCTTTCCAATCAGTAAAAGACTTGGGACCTGCCCCTCTGTCAAATCAGTGGGGCGGAAAAAGAGGGGACTAATTTCATCATAAACCTGCTTTTATTACGCCTTCAAAAAATTCAATTCCAGGGGGGTAATCTACGCTCCTAATGAGTTTTAAAGAAGAAGAAGGCCGTAGGATTCATGTGAAAGGCTAAAGTGGCAACTCAATTGAACTCAAAAGGGGGAACGGCTTTGAGAAAAAAGATGAAATAATATGAGCAAAGAATAAGGATCCTATGTTGCTGCGTATAGAGGCGAATATGCTTGAGAGTTACGATGTACTGGCACGGAAAGCAAGTCAAAAATGTAATTAAAAAAGGAATCGTGTTTCATGTAGTTACGTCGCGAGACCTTTATCCATATATTATGGAAATTATGCATGGAAGTTTTAAAATGCTTCCTGATACTTCCAAACTAATATACATTTTGAAAGCTAATGAGAAAGAAACGCATTCATGATACGTTTTCCGATTGACTTACCCCAAGACCCTTTGTAACTCATGACAAGAATTGAACGGATTGAGCTTAAATGTAAATTTGCACTCATCAAAAATTCGATTTCACTTTGCAGGACTGCAAAATTTAGCAATACAATATTCTAACTAGTTTTATATTGGCGAATTCTTTTTCAAAATAATGAGTGCACTGAAGCCATGAAAGTCACCGATAGGAAGCTCTTTCATGGGTCATTAAGCTTTTTCAAAAAATCATGATGGTATTTATTATTAACTAATCACCAAATTTAATGCTTCAATTTTTTAAAATCATTTTTTTGCCGTCAGATATCAACAATAAACTAAAATTCCATGAGAAAAATACGGCCAGGACCGGGAATCGTACCACGGACCTTTGGTTTGCCGGACCAATGCACAGACCACTACGCTATCCAGGCTTCCAAATTACCATGGCAATTTTGGTGGATACAAGCCCTGTTCTCCTTTGCGTTGCCATCTTTAATGGACCGCAAGGGCCTAAGATCTAGTTCCATTGTATCCACCAAAATTGCCATGGGAATTAGGAAGCCTGGATGGCGTAGTGGTCTACGCATTGGTCCGGCAAACAAAGGTCCGTGGTTCAATTCCCGGTCCAGGACGAATTTTTCTAATGGCAATTACTTTAAAAAAAATCACACGCCATGTTTGTATATTCCAATAAACAAAATGGTTGCAAACATGTAGCTCAGCCCAATCTCATTAAGCTTTGAACTTTATATTACGATTACACGTTGAGAAAGACAGTAATAACGAGCAAATATTTAATTCCTTAAAACACTGGAGAATTTCACGTGAATTATTTACATTAGATATAAGTAGCGAATATCCTCACAATTGCAAAAGAAGCAGCTCCTTGAACTTAAATAATTCAAACCCTGGCCTCGGCTGACGACACTGCGCTTTTATTTGCTGGAGTGAAAATGCTGTCCTGCCACAAAGTAATACCGTATTCCTTTTACTTAATTGAAACTTGATTATTATCGAAATATTAGATAAAGAAAAAATATGAGTATATAGAAAATGAATGAGGAGCCTTCTATATTAGTATTTAATAATCTGCAAGTTCCTCATTTATAATCAAAAATGTTTTGTAACTTCATTAAATATATACCTACAAAAGCTTAAAAGATTAACTAATCTTTGCAAACTTTTTGTATATTCAATTTAACAATCTTAAACCTTTATGAAAAATAAACTCACGCCTCTTATTACGCTTGAACGGTAGAATTAGACAAAACATAATGAGCAATTATTGCTGAAGGACAGATTTCACCGCTGCTGTTACTATAAATGTTGGTATGTGCAGGTATGTTTTGTGCGACTTATATCACTCCGAATAACTAGAATAGCCCAGGGGGAGATGAAAAGATCTGTTAAGAAAGGAGCCTTAAAATGTATGAATTTTAAACTTTCTGAAGTGAAATCACGCGTAAGTGAAATGAGAAAGAAGAAAGTGCTTTCCGCAGCATGGAAGACGGCGTGACGGCATGGGGTTGTAGTCGTTGGGAATGTAGCGAAGGGCCAAGGAAGATGTGCCAGATGTCGCCATCTACCCAACTGGGGAGGGTTGAGAAAGAATTCGATGACGGTGGAGATAAAATACACGGACGCTCGAGCGTAGCTGTGAAATTTCTATTGGATGACTTTCATGGGAACAGGTGTTCCCACAGCCTGAGAGGAGCACCCACTGCTTTTGCTGAGAGGGAAAGAGGGTTTGCACGGTGGGAAAATTAGTATCAATCAATCCTCTCCTCCATATCTCCAGACTTTACAACCCTTCCCCTACAAGAATAATGAAATTTTCACTGTTCGGCCGTAACCGTGGTCATGAAGAATCATGACTCGGAAATAAAAGCTCCCAATAAAATGCATAGCATAACTTCCAGATTTGGAAATTTGACTGACGGGTGGACTAAACCAAGTGACTATTACCCAGAAAAATATTCACAGAGACCTCAAGATACGAGTGTATTTCCTTTATTTCCTTCTACTACAGTATTGCGGGATAAATATTGATATAATAATATGCTTCAAATTCATTCATGCCTCGACTGCTACACGCCAAGTAACTTCATTCTCACCATCTTTAATGTTATGAAAATATTGACATAAAACGATTATTAAGAAGAAAACCTGGTTTTTGGACGTTTATTAAAAAAATTAGATCGATAATGTCCAAGAACGTAACATAAATTTTCGAATTTAAAACGAATATTATTTACAAAGATTGTGGAAAAGTAAATTTAAAATGTACTACAAACAGAAAATAATATTCTTAATCGACACGTTGAGTGAGAGACTTGTCTTTCAATTACATGTAATCTACTTTTAACTTAAGCCGTAGACATACTTCATTTTCTACCATTACAAGATTTAAAGGGGAAGGGACAGTTATATTTAAAAATACTTCCAACCAATTCATATCATCATCCCATGGTGTTCAGACATATTTAGGCTTATCTTCAATATTTAAATAACTCAATTTTGCCCATGTAACAACAATTCATAATTATGAGATTGTTACCCAAGCATATATCAAAATACATCACTGAAAAACGGAATAAAACTCACCATTAATTTGAAATACATTTCACATTAGGCTTAGTAATGTATAGATATAAGTCGTTTTTAATTCATACGAAACCTTGATACGAAAATGGAAGCATTGCAATCGATATTGCGAACAATAGAAAATATTTAATGATGGTCGACAACCCACAGAAAATGACTTCATGCTAAACTCTCGTATCTCATTGATGTAAAATTCCATCATAAAACCTCAAAATCAAACCGAATACACGACCAAAACCCATCACACTAAATTCTTTCCTCACTTTTACATGAGCCCTACCACATGGTACGTACGCGAGGAAAAGTTTACGCTTCCGTCGGCTGCACCAAAAAATATTACGTTTCTGAAAAACGATGACTGCATCCACCACAGATTGGAGATCGCTGAAATGTCAAAGTAATTTTTTTTTTGTCAAAAAAATAATATAACCCCACCAATAGCTCCTCTTTCAGCTAACCGCTTCGAGAATGTTTTTTTGATTTATTTTTGGGCGCAACACCCCCAGCGTTGGCGAATCGTGATCGGCGGAATACAAAGTGGCGAAGATGAGGTGCAGCTCGGATGCAGGGAGAGCGAATGAAGAGAATGGATTGGACGGGGCCCGAACGAGGGAGCGTGTTATACGATACGCCCTGCATTTCGTTCGCAATTTGTTTATTTTCACCATGCGGCATGAAAAAATCCATGGATTCCCTTTGTAGAAAAAGTCTCACCCCTTGCTGGATCTACTAAAGCGAGAGAGTCTAGCCTCGTTGGAACGGATCCAAAGGGTGAATTGTTGAGGGGAAGAGTATTGGATACGAAAACATTTGTAAAAATATTTATTCTAGGTATATCAGCCTTGACAGGTGACAACCTATCGTAAATCGAAAATTTAAATTGACACCGGAAACTTTAATGATGGCAGAATTGCTTCCACTCTAGGGCTCCCATTTTTATCCGTCCAATCTGTGTACCAAATGGACTAATATATAAAACCTAAAGGTAGAAACAAGTGCTTATATTGTGCCAACATTTTTATTTATTAGGAAAGTGGGTATTCATGCTTTTACATAGGAATAGCTAAATTCTCTGTGTAACGTCGCATTTAAAATTTAAACTCAAATATTAAAATAAAGAATTTCAAATACAAAGTGTGGAATATATAATTATGTAAAATTTTAGATATTAACCATTAAGTCAGAAATAAATGAGAACTCTTACTTCAGGAAAAAAACAACATTTAATTTTATGCAATGGATGAAAGTGAATGCTGATCAATACGCAAGTATTTTTTTTATGAATATAGCTTAAAAAACTTATTAACATAACTTTTCTAAATTAAATATTTCACCATAGTCTTCACTAGTAACCACAAAAAATTGAATCCATGATGACCAGGGCCATATGTATGCAATACTTTTGGATTGATATAAGCTTGATTACTCTAATGATTAGTTTATGTTCATTTACAATCGTAATCGATAGCATACTCGAATCATTGCATTTCTCTCAGCCGCTGCAGTTTGCTATAGAATTTGACGGGACGGCGAGTTTTTATCCGCGGATGATCTACAAAGACTCAAATTGCTTTTAACGCTTATAATTTTCTGTTAGCAAAATAATGGTCTTACAAATGCAAAATATTAACACCATTGCATGAATATTTTATTGAGAAATTAAGTTTTCCTACAGACTTCAAATATCCATATTTATTGAAACACAATTTAATTTCTGTAAATGTAGGCAATGCTGATGTTATACCGACAAACTGATTATCACTTGATCCCCGTCAATAATGATCCTTGAGCCCACATTAACGACTAATACCAGCGGCAATGTTGGATGAGCAAAAAAAGAAGAATATGGAAAAAGTTAACAATTCCTGTACTGGTTATCATGCATTAAATAATAGCCAGCCAAAAACTATCAGGTCTACTTTACAAAAAGACTGTACCTAAGTATTTTAACTTCCATGGCAAGAGGTCTTTTGTACACGTAGTCCCAGGGTTGTTAAACAAATTACCTATGTCAATGCATGATATTAATAGCATATCTGTTCTTAAAAAATCACTAAAAGAGTGGCTCTTAGGCTAACATTGTTAAGCTCTTAATTGTCCAAAACGCTAAACAGCAAAAAAAAATTTTTTTTCACTAAAGGCACCTGCTGAAAAGCCGCTTTGGCTTAGCAGGACCTCAACTGCACAAATATTTTTTTTTCTTTTCATTATTGATGGAAAATAATTTTCTTTGTGATTGCACCAAAACATTGTAAACTTGGAACCTGCTGATAAGCATCAGCTTAGTAGGACCATGCTGGATAAAATCAACCATAATGACCAGAAAAAGGAAAGTATACTTGTAACTGTGTAAGTTGTAATATTTTTTGTAACCCATCCAAAGTGAAACTACAGCATGTAAGCTATTTGTAAAATAAAGTTATTATTATTAAAAAAAATTTTAATATATGTTGATGGTTACTATTTCCATGATAATAATTTTTCACAAATATTCTAGCTATTACGATTTCATATTCAATTTTACTACTACTTCTTTTATAATCAGTCTTAGAGGCCTAATGATAATGCTCCAAATCAATACCCAGGTATTGAAAAAATATGATGACAGTTGGCATTAAGTTATTAATTAATACCGAACTTCAGAAAACGTCCAACAAGATTCGTACGATTTCAATGAAGTTTACAAAGAGTAAATTAAGTTAGTAGTGCGAAAGATAGAATCATGCCTCAGTAATTTCCGTGCTTTTAAGAAAAATTTTCGTTCTCAGCAAATTCACTCTGAATCAAAAAAATTGATAAAATTTGATTTAATGATCGAATTTCCGATTGTTGAAATTTAAAATAGAATTGTAAATCAATTAATTTGCTTAAAAAGGAGCATTTTCGTCACTTGCTCGGGTGACATACACAGATACCGATGACAGTAATTTCATTTTCATTGGGGCGTTTAGCGCGGAGCCAATCTCCCTCTTCCGTGGATAATTCCGATTCCCATGATAAATAGCTAATTTCCCGCCGTTGAAACGCACAATCCCTCAATTCAATTTTTCGTTCATGACGAACGAAAAAAATGCTATGTATTATAGTCACATATATGCACCTAAATGGAACTGACTAGATGATTTTCCAATGGCAACATTAACTAATCCGTTACCTATGAGGGAAGGTATTAAAATGCTACATTTGTTCTTGCTAAGATTTATTAAAGCCATATTTGTATTTTGTTTAGAAAATGAAGTACAAAAATTGGTAGCACATACATTAAACTTCAAATTAAAAGCGCTAAACAGATGTTATGTGTACGTTTGATATAAATTTGGACACTTTTGGTCAACGTTTCCTCCAGTTTATTCACAAATTATTCGAATCTAATATATTCATTCAGAGTTTCATAAAAATCTAAATGCACAAATACATACGGAGAAGGTAATTTATGCTGGTCATAAAGAGTGACGGATCATAAAGTGTTGCAACAAGGATATTGAATATCTGTTTATGTTCATAGTGTAGATGACAAAGTTAACAAAATTTGCTCATTATGAAATAGTTATTCCCGAAATGCCACAGAAATTCTTCCAGCGCACGTAGTACCGAATACGGAGATTTCATAGCTTTAAGTGGCTATTGAAAATAGAGTTATATTTTATGCCCATGAAACAAGTGCCAGCCAACGATCACGATACGAGGGTCTCATACCATGTTATTTAAACTTTTTGAAAAGTCGGATTAAGCGTTGTGAAAACAACATGACACGCGGCAGCGGACGTCATACGTCCAGCGTAGACGCAAGAGGGCAAGCTCGGCAACTAACTCGGAAAATTAGTAAAACAAGCCTAATGTATGATGTGTCGTTGGTAATGACAGAAAAGGAATGAAAAAGGCCGGATGCTCTGTTATCATCCGGAATGGCCGGAAAAGAGGAAAAACTGGCGAAATTTCAAAACTTAGGGTGCGATGCGGCTCTTCTTTCTCTTCTCCAGTCGCAGTGATATTTTAAATATTACCTTTCCATACCAAATGGCAAAAATTTAGGTGATTTCCAAAATTAAATTCGAGTTTTAGAAAAATAAGGACCATTCTATTTACACATGAGTTGAATTTATTAATGAATTTATATTATTGAACATAACGTGATCATTCCTCGAGCGCATTCAACTGAGGTTCACAAATTTTAAGAAACATGGCCCTCAAGTGTGTTACAAGGACGATAGAACATTTTTTTATGAAAATACTTATTTAATATTTCTAGGCATAGATTCATTCTGGATAGCCCTTTATTATTCCCATAATGAAGAGGAATTCATGTGAAGACAACTGAAGATAAGGATTAGAATAAATAAACAGGAACGACATGTTACATGTGAAGCTAAAAGGAAAACATCAAACAATATATTTTTACCAGGATCTTCCAGCAAGTATCTCAGGAGAGTATTTGTTATCATCTTTCTTTTCACTTCACGTTCGTCTCTCAAGAATTCTGTCCAAGTGACGAATCTTTCGAAGGAATTCCCCAAAGAACTCTCACACCTCATCTCACCTTCACTAAGGCCCTCGCCGAACTGAGATGGTCGGTTCGTTGAGGTTACACACCAATTACACTTCTCCTGCTCCACACAAACTTGACTCTTCGTTCCAGCTGGTCTCTTAGGAATATGGGAATCCACCTTCGGGAACAGAGGAGACCTTGGAAACTACCGTTGTCTGCGAGGTGGCGAACGAAGCAGGTGTCAACAGTGGCTTGGGGGAGAGGGTGAGAGTCTGTTTACAGACGACGGAGTGGGATGGGATATAAGGTGCTAACCGCAGAAGGTGGCGAAAGGTCAAGGAGGCGATACAGTGGTGGAAATGTTGAGTGGAATGGGCAGAAAAGGAGATGAAATGAAGAGTCTTCTCCTGGGTACCCGACGCCCGAAGATCCTTTGGGAAATATCTCAAATTGCTCCAGTGGAAATGGAAAGGAAAGGTAACTTACTTCCCATGATTATATCAAGTTTAATTGAGTGGGATGTTTATGAACTCTAAAAGCCTTCGATGATATAACGGCTATATACCGTCTGAAATTGAAGATAGCAAAAATCTTTCTGAATTTTATAGCCACAGGCCCTTGTTTTCTTGCTCAAGTTCAATACTCAGCCTGATATACGTCCGACTCCATTCCTTATCATTCACGAGACCCATTTTATTTCTGACCATTCTCACCTGTCAAACTCCACCTCTTTATCATGGACTTGGACATTTCTTTGCCATCCTATTTTTCTTCTAACCTCCTGTTTTGCCTCCTAATCTTGGGCAACATTTTCTTCTCCAAACCCCCTATCAAACAATCGTCTTTCATTCCGTCAGTCGCACTTTCTTCGTTTCCCTTTCAGACCAACATTTCAAAAACCTTCATTTCACGCTGATGCATCTGCAACATATAACGCTCCACGACGCATTGGACTCGGCCAATTTTTCTTTCTATTCTTACACTGTCTTTTGCTCTCCATCATCCCTAATTTGCTGAAAGTATCACAAAAATCGTTGTCAATATACTTATTGCTTAAACACAATTTTCTCCAAGGCATTGCCCAAGTATTTGAATTGTTTCATTTACTTTTCTACTTTCATCACCAGCCTCGACTTCTTTGACATAAAAAGTCTTTTTATTTCAGTTTCGTATTTTCATTCCTTGTTTCACGCAACGGTTAACGTATGCGACCACCAATGCCTATAGTCTCCGGAACTACTATAAAACGGCTTTTCTCTAGTTATTTAAGAACATAAGCCGTTTTTTACAGATTCCAAATAAATTACATTCCAGCTGTCGGTTTTTTTATTCTACTCTCATAATGTTCAATACCAGTTTTCATTCTTACCGATCAGGATTCATCCTTTGGAGGGATGTATTTTTACCATTTCCATACAAAGACCATGTTTCTGTTTAAAAAACGATCTTGTTGTATTGCAATAAACATGATATTGGTCTCCATTCCTTGTTGCAGGTGATTGCTACGGACAGTGTAATGTTTACCACCTGGGTTTTCTGTCGCTACTAATTCCGGCCTCAGCCATGAAGCACGGCTATCCAAGCGCCGTGTAAAGCTAAGTACTTCGCAGCATTACTAGTTGTCATGCATTTTCAAAGCGATTACATTATCAGAGGGTTCCGTTTGTTGTTCTGCACCTCACTAATCTTCAGCGAGATTTACAAGTAGTTTCAAGATAATCAAAGTCGGTGTTTAGGTGAAGTGCACATCGGTCATTCATTAGGTCAAGCTATTGGTATCTAACAAAGACTGATATAGATATGACTCCAATGTAACATCACTAGCGGATTAGAGCAACAGCACTAGCGAAATGCAATTGAGCGACATGGGCAAAATCAATATCCTGAAAAGTTAATAAGCTCTCGTTCAAAGCAGGATGAAGTAATATATGAACACAAATCTTTATTCGGGAATATGTTCCTCACTTTCCCCTAAGTACTTACGCTATTTGATTTGTTTATTCCGTATATCCATCATAAAAGTTCATATGTTTTCGGAATTAATGGTGCAAGAACCAACAATGATCTTTATAACCGTGCCAATTACAAAAAAAGTTAACTGCATAAAAAGGAGAACTTAGTAATCTCATAAGACGCTACAATGGTTTAGAGGTTAGTTACACGATTAAAAAGCACAGGCTTTAAAGGAAAAAATAAACGTTAAACCGGAAAGTTTAACTCTATGGTTAGTATTTTTTCTAAAGGGAGATGAATGAAGGTAATGGAAATGAATTACGGTGTATGTAGAAGATTTTAGTTACTTTGATTGCAGGGACAAGGAGACGCCAGAGTCTAAAGTAATAAGAAGGGACAATTGTCATCGGTGCAAAGTAGAGCATATAATGGAAAAAGAAACATAGTAATGGGTAAAGCAAGAGTATAATTGAGAAAAATAAAGGGTATGACTTATTTATAAAAATTTTGATGGTCTCCTGAATGAGGTACTCTTACAGTTAAAATAATCGACAAGATTGACGAATTCAAAGAATAAAACATGGTCACTGTTCTAATCGGGAGGCCTTAGCCCCATGGACCCAGGTGGAGAACTAGGCATTGCTATTATGAATTATTGGAGCTCTACGAGCTGCACATCTATGTAGAGCGAATTTAAACTTTAGGAACAAACTTAAATTGTTTAAGCATATGCCTCCTCATCACTGAGCAATCGTATCTCCACCCAAATCTTCAAAATGTCATTGTAACTCATCATTTTAAACATTCAAATGGAAGAATTCATAGTTTATACCATAATGCAAAATTTGATGAGAGGGAATAAATGACTATTTCTATATATTTACTACATAATGTATGTTTCTCTAAATCTCCCATCACGCGCTTCTGGAAATTGATAATATCGTCATTTAAGGTCTAATGTGTTCTTCAAATTAAAAAAAAGATATATTTATTCGAACTTTTATTAAAATATTATTAAAGAGGTATCATTTATAATAATCACAAATAATAAAGTAAAACATTCCTCTATTTCTCATTTGTTTCGAACATATTAAACATATGTTAATGTTTTCCAAGTGACTGGTAAAATAAATTTTTCTTCGTCAGTATGACCGAGTAGAATATTGAATATTCCACCTTCGCTATGAAATAATGAAGAATAATTCCAGATTACAAGGCGTTAAGTTTCATATCACTGACATGTGATGGAAGACCATTATATTGTAATTTCTTTGCGATTCTGAAAAGCTTTCTACGGTTGCCTTTTGATTTCCTTTTAAAAATAGTAGAGAATATAGAAGCTCTATAACTGGTAGAAATGACAGAAACAGTGTGATATATTTCCAAAGTGATATACATAAAAACTCCATCTCAATCATGTACCGTTGTGTATTTTAACAAAATCAGTGTGACACTTTGACGATCAGTTAAAATTCAAGGCACATTTTTTCTTCTTTCCGTTTTCTCATACATATTCCATGTTTATGGGTGATGCCATCCATATCTGCCACACAACCCTGCAGTACCTTCAGGGTAGATCGTAGAAGCAGATTGAAATCGGCATCCCCTTAAAACACGGAATATTCGCTTCAAGCTAAATGCGACTGCATGAAATGGTTGAGATAAAAAATTGAGGCGGAAAAAACGTGCCGATTCTACCATTACTTAGATTAAAATATTATGAGTTCGGAAGAATTTAGTATTAAAGCCCACGATGGGTCTTATCGACACTACATATAACAGATCAAGAGCATCCACTCTTCAGGAGGCAATCGATGCCGACGAGGAAATCACTATCAGATGGCAACCTCAGCGCCATAAAGTGGTAACAACAGGTGAACATGGTGGAAATATAGCAATAATGAACATCAATTACTACATGCCAACTTTTTATTCGTAGTTAATCCCACCATCTTTGACCAATTCCAAGGAAGATATGGTATTATTTTTCATAACTTATCGTACAGCCACCTCATTAAAATCCATGCATATTTGGCCATTCAGTCAAACGCCATTAATCTAGTTTTACTCCATTCCGTATGATTTCGGAATACCCGAAACCTGGCAGGCATGGCAAAAAAGCCTCGAATACTCCAAATGGGGCCATAAAAAAGCTGAGATTTGTCGAAGGGACTGTGGAGTCACATCCACGAATTTTTCTTGGTTCGACAGAGGAGAGATTATCTATACTCGTTGAGGATTGGTATCTCAGAGGATGGATTCCGTTTGGTGAATTAACCTCAAAACATTAGGTTGGAGCCATGATTGTCACTTACTAGCTACCTCTCAAGTTTCTGATCATTATCAATGGCCATTGAGTTACTAGTGCTATTTTTTCCGGCCCACACCGCGGTGAATAATCAGCGCTCCTGAATCCGTCTGCAGAGGGACAGAGTGGTACTTATCGACGCGAGATTCCGTGAATGGATAAGCAATTTTTAATGCAATGCGTTTTATTGCATGCAATTCCCGCGGTTCAATTTGTCACAAACACGTATTTTAGGGGTTCGGTTTTTGGGTCAACACAAGATGGGCTGAGACGAGCTCAATCACATAGCGCCAAAATCAGCGAACTTGCTGATAATGACTTGGGAATTAACGGAACGGAATGGTTCGCGCACACCGATCAAATTCTTTCTTGTTGTCATATACCCCATCCAAAAAGGTCAATTATTTGTTAAACTAACCGAGAGTCACGAAGACATGATGGCCAGAACGGATCAACCTGCAAAAGTTACATCAACATTATTGTATTCGTTATTGAATGGTAGGATTGATTTTAAAGACCCATTTTGGTCAAAAGTGAATAGAAGCGGGGACATTGTAGCGTAATCGGACCTTCGAGAATAACAGATTTCCGGCCGAGTGCTTTAGCCAGTTAAGCTAGCGAGGCGTCCTCTTCCCCTGTGGTTTGTATTCTGGGGAAAGGATGCGTCAGTAGCGTAACTGGATAAAGCATTCGGCCGGAAATCGAGGAATCCGGGTTCGAATCTCGGTCAAGGTGGATAATTTTTCCTCTGTGGAATTTCGCACTTGGAGAAGAAATTGGTTAGGAGGGTAGTGGGTGTGAAATTTGCGGGGAAATATTGGCAAGGGTTGTAGAGGAAGGGGGAACGAGGATGAGTGGCACAAGAGAGGAGGAAAGATAGCAGACTTCTTTCCACGCGTCAAAAACCTTGATCGTCCAGGAGGGAAGTGCCTCCATCACCGGGAAAGCGGGGAGCTGACATTGGTACAATCCCCTTGGATTATTCGGTCTAGTAGCCAGGAAGGGACCGCCACTCTTCAACAGTTAATCCTCCTTACATTTCTCCCCAACTTACTCCACGGACTCGTCTTCTGACTGCCCTCACGGAGGAGATTTACGAGTAAAGCCGGAACAAGGACGCTGAGTCTCGAGTCATGTTGGATCGTTTTCGGGTTTTGGGTACGTTGATAGATGAGTCATCAACGCATCACTGGGTTGTAAGAAAATATAAATAAATGTGAGAAAATTTCGACATTTTTCCTTCTAATTAGATGATATTAAGTAGCGACGAAGGTGAAAAGTGTGGAAAATTAAGAAAACTAGAAAAATGGAAGAAGAAAGAGAAAACGGGCATAGAATAGCCGAATTTCTCCATAAAAGACTCAGAACACAACGGCCAAGTATCTCTCTGCAATGTGAGTGTTAGGCAATACCTAAATTTGTTGCTAAAAATAATTTAATTTTACTACTCTATTTTGCAAAAAAAGGATACAACATGCTCATTGTGAAATGAATAAAATTGATTGTTCTATACATTTACATCTACATAATACCCTGCGAGTTGCCGCATGGGCGTGTGGCAGGGGGTGCTGGGTCACCAGCTGTGTAAAGGTGAAAGATTATTGGGGATAAAATGGTGACATGTATTATAGGAGTGTATTTTGTGGAGCTCAATATTTGTTGTGGTCGCTTATTGTTCGTAGAAAGAACGAGTTTTTGTACCTATCTGTTCGGCAATGTATCTTTCTTACTTTATCGCATCTGTCAGACTTAGAGATGTAGTGAGGAGCCACGATAATATTCTCTATGTTGGTGAGTGAAAAATATCAGTTCTGAATTTATCTAGCAATCTAGGCCTAGCGTGCATCCTCCAAGTCTCTAGGGGCTCCCACCTAAATCCCTATAAAAGTTGTGAGACACTACATGCACGCTCGTAGCAGTTTTAATTTATCTTAATGTAATGTAATGTATTGTAATGTACCTACTGTAATGCATATTTAAACAAAATTTAAAACAGCTCAGCACTATAAAAGCCTGGCGTTGAGGAATTCACGGTGAAAAAATGTCAAACTATAATTTAAAAAACATAAAGCCAATTAAAATGCGAATTTAAATGGATTTCGTGGGTATATAAAAGGCATTAACGTGAAGTACGCCGAACGAAAGTAGAGCAGCATTTAAAGAGTAAGTTAAATCACGATAGATACGCACATGAAGTAAGCGGGGCAGAAAAGCATTGCTGCCGCAAGATACATTTAGCAGGACGATGAGGTGTTACGGCAGCGGTCCAGATACGAATGTAGCTTAGCTTGTAGGACTCGTGTTAGTCAAACGTGTATTCGCAAGGGAGATATATAAGGAAGCAGACTGGGAATACCCCGTAATATGTGGAACACAATTCTACAATGAAACAATTCTGCAATCTCCGTGCCTAAACCGAATCAACACGGTTACTTAGCACTAGAACTCTAATGTATTAAATCTGCATCTCGCCCCCAAGTGAGCTACATTCTTAATTTAGAATTCGTAAATAGGTGGTTCATGTGTTTAAGCCACATCATTCTACGCAGGTCTTATCCCAAAGCTAAGTACCCGGAATGATTTGTACCTGAAAATAAATTAATCTTCTATCCATGCTACTTGTATGAGAAAATAGATTGGAAGTGATATTGGGAGAAGGACGTAGAATGTTTAGAAGTAAGTTTAATATGATATATTAGATACAGAAGAGGACGATGAGTCTTGTGGGGAAAATTACAAGCAGAGAAGAGAGATATAGAGAATTTTTGAAGAGGTCAGAGGTCGTTGGATAGCTTGATGTTGGTGAAGCGACCGACAGCTTAAGTAATTTACAGTTGGTAGCTGCATAGAAAGATGAATGGGAGGATTTCCATATGAGTATGGGAAATAATAAAAACAATATACATTTTTTGTTTAAGGACTTCGCATCCTTTGAAATATATTACATTTATCAAAAGAAACTGTGGCAAAAACATAATTTCTTCAGAGCAATACAATTTACAAATATGTATATTTATTAAGCTTATGGAAAAAGTGTACTGAAAGATATGAACAATCATGCATACATTAAAACCATCAAATTTAAAATTAGTATAATACGTATTTGTAACATTTAAAGGGATATTTATGGAAATTAACAGAGTAATAGAGTATACAATGATATTCAGACTGCACAAAAATAATATTTTTAATACAAGAATGATAAAATTTCCTATTCAAATTGTTGTACAATATTTGATTAAATAATGTTGTCAGGAATTCCATTAAATATTATTAAGGTGGAATTCATGGTGGATAACTGATACACATTAGTTCTACACCTAGGAATTTAAAATTGCCTTCTTCCTCGTACTTGCCTGCATGGATCGCTCTGGTTTCTAGTAATATAATCATACAAACAATCAGAGGTTTTTGTCAATAATTTTTTGTAGCTGAAGACAATTGAAATATTTTGCTATATTCCAGTTTCATCTACTTCAATTTAACGTAGTAAGGAGTTATGTGTTCGTAAACAATCGCATTACATATACCTATATCTAACTCCGGCATTGAACAAGGTTTGCAATTATTTTTGTTATACCTTAGTTGTATCAAAAAATACAAGGAAACAATAATCGATGTGAGGAATAAAAAGATTATTGACGAGTTTTTTACGCCGCTCAAATGGAATTAGATGTTTAAATTGTTTCATTAGCGCTAATGTCCTATACAATTTGTTTGAGATGAAAGGAACATGTCCTGCCCAAGCCAGAGTTATATTAATATGTATTCCTACGTTTAAAACCGTGTTTTTATAGTCAATTTCAGAATCATTTACTATTACTGTAGGTAACATATCATAATTTACTTTATTTACAAATTTTGCTGTACCAATCATCATATATTTTGTTTTCACGGGATTGATTTTCAATATATTGTGCTCTACCCACTTGCATATGCGTTAGACGCATAGCAGAGACTTAAAAAGGAAAAAGCTTAGTGCACGAAGAATTTAAGGAATTGAAGACGAAAGCGAGCATATGTAGAGAAAAGTATGGTGGGAGAAATAAAAAAGCGAGTTGGGATTTACTTCAGGATTGGGAAACATACAGTGATAAAGTTACAGATCAAGTGAGAAAACTAGGTCGTTCATTCCTCATATCGATAGAATTATTATCCTGCCTTTCTCTTCCAGCCATTTCAATGACAGGCGTCCAATGACTTTTCACATTCTGGGTCAATTAATTTTTTAATCTTGTCTCGTTAAACTTTCTTCGGAAGTGCCTCCAGCAAAGAAGAATCCTGATTCCCCTTCCCCGCCTCTCTTCCTCTTCTACTCTCTCCCTCCGTCTTTTTCTTCGTCGGCCGTTTCCAAGCAGACCTCCCCGCACAATCATGGTCAATTCAGACCTTCGGGCTCGGAGCAGGTCTTTACCCTCATTTATGGATGCACACGAAAGTTTCCCGGGGCAACCCCCTTACTCTCCCTCGGGCAACGCCCATCCATTTCCACCCAATCCTAGTTCCTCATCCCAAGTCTACCTCCATCCTTCGAAGTTCCGCTGAAATTCCTGCCGTTTCTTTACCTGACTGGCCTGCTTCATGAGATGGTCCCTTTAATGTTTACCGTGCGAATTCTTAGGGCTCATCTTTCTTTCACATAAATCATTAAATGTAACCACATTTTCCTTTACGACTAAGTAACATAATTTCTGCGAGGCAATTCATGTACTCTAATGAGGAAAGCGTTACGAGAGAATGTAATGTATATCAATCAAGCACTTATTTATTTAACTAGGCATTTTTTAAATACCGTATAGTAAATGATCAATTCACTGAGTACAAACACGCTTCTTGTAAAACAATGCATTTAGTATGTAAGTAATATTAACAAAAAATCAGTACAATCATGTTTGATGAGATTTCTATAAACTTAATTCATATGAATTAAGATGATGCACGAAATGCAAGCTTGGAATTAGTGTCAATGGTATGAATCAGTTATATAATACACTAAAATAGATTTTAAAACCTATATATATTCTTTAACTTTTAGTTAGACTTTTAGGTTACAGACGTCCCTCAAAAATGTTTGTATCTTGGTAAATATAATGTTTTTTTGCATATCGCAAATCCATTTTACCTGAATTTATTGATGGTAAATATTTCCAGTACCTACATTCAGCTACTGTTTAGAAGTATATCTTTTACCGCGGTCTGAGATTAAAAAATGCAATCTTCCAGAAACTACCCCAGAAAGAGGTTCAACCTCGCAAGGTAGTTAGAACAAGACTTTACTCTGGCCATAATGAAGGCAAAATTCTAAATTTACTTTCTAATTTCAACAACCATTGGAAGTATAAAATAAATATTGTATAGTAATTAGTACAATAATATACCCGTATATGACTAAAATTACCATTTATTTAATAAAAATATTTATCAAGTCTTTCACTTGACTCATTTGTTCACGCTGAACGTTAAACTACTTCACAACAAAGGGTTTTTATGTGATTGTGAAAACTTTAAAGCTGTTAGTATAAGATCGAAGAAAAAAAGCATACAAACTCCATACAGCCAATTTGCCAAGGTTTTGGCGTTAAAAAAGGCTCATTAAAATAAATCTCTTTGGAGTGCATGATTATACCATTTTGCATATTAAAAGGCCGGTAGTTTTTTGCTTCGCTCTTAAAATATATTGTTATAAGAGACTAATATTTTAATACCTTAAAAGGGTGAGATGTTTTTCTTTGAAATGAGACCAAAATTATTGATTTAGGCGTAAATTAATCTCTTTAAACTACTTTGAAATCCTATCATTGTTCACAATTTCTCCAAACATCCTCTGAGAGTACAGTGACAATATCGGAAGGGCCTTTCTGAGATTAAGTGAAGGCATGAGTTTGATTGAAGTCAAGAGTATCAATGGCCGGATCGCTCGAACTTTCAGCCGTTTTGACCGCCAATGATATGGTACAATTAAAAATACCTTATACGCCCGTTTTGTCTTCCGACTCCATTGATGATTAGCAGATGTTGTGACGGCCGCTGTAGAAATATCGGGACCTTTGGAGACCAATTCGGGGAAAATTACAAAAAAATTTCAAATCCTACGTTGAATGGAGTTGAGCAGTCCTTGACCTTACTTGGTTGTACTGCACTCTCCACGAACTGTGTATAAATGTATGAAAACTGTGAATAGTCCGCAAATAATATAGTATATTGGGTAACGAAAGAGCCAATCGCGCACGCGGGCGGAATCATGCACACCAGCGCTCTCGTATCGCTATTCGTAACTATACTTCATGAGTTGCAAGCTTATTTTATCTCTAGACAGTGAAAATTCATAAACACATGTAATACATACATAGGTATATGCAACAATTGCACACATGTTACGACAAGCCATAAAACAGAGTAAATTTCTCGTTAATAGCCATTGCCCTGCTTTTCAGTCATTGAAATCTGACAGAAATATATGATTAAGGAATTAACAACGTCATTTTAAAAAATGAAGTTTCAAATAAAATCAATTACACCCGAGTTTAATGACTTGTTTATTTCGTCATCCGATAGCGAAAATTTGAGCTTGATACTGTGATTGCAAGCAATTTTTAAAATTCATAAAATGAAACCTCTGAACGGATTCAAATACTTATGGAAGTAAAATAGGGGTCCATTTTAGTGGCCCTATGGCCCTGTGGCCCTATCGGCCCTGAGGACTTTGCTGTAATTGATGTTTCATATTCTATATACCTTATATACTGAATTTGAGGAGAAAACGTTTTTTAGTTATCGAAAAACTATGAATATAGAGATGCAGTAGAGATTCAAATGAGAGTATGTTTTCTTAATGAGCGGGCATTTTTTAAAAAGCTTATGAGTTTTTTTGTAAGCGTGCGTTTTCTTTACATTACAGCTCACAAGCGGGGGGTACTAAAACATGCGCGCGAAATAACGATCTGTAATGAAAAAACACACGCATTTGACCATCACAACATATTATTGACCGTCAATTGCATGCTATGCGGCATTTTCTTATCGGGTATGATAAAAATAATTTTACTACCGAACCAGGTTTTGATTTCTCAGCAGTCATATAAAATTGTGAGATAACATGATTTCATGCCAGTATGAATATTAATTCAGGAGTGGGAGGGTAGCAATGGAGGCTTAGGTGATGGATATATACGGAATTGGTTTAGAGAGAGTTTACGTTACTTCACCACAATAATCCAATATATCACATTAGCCCTGAGTAGTGAGAGCAGATTGGAAGAAAATAAAATCGATTAGGTTAATTCCTACTTAGGAGCTGTAACAACTCATGATACGGAAGATCAATGCAATGTCAAGGTAGTGATAATATAAAAATGAAGTTATTGCTAAAAAATACTTTGACTGAAAAAAATTGCTCCCATTTGCAACATACTCGGATTTGTACCTCAGGTGTGATGGACTTTGCCTTTATGATAATGTGCCTGGTCTGGCAACTGTCATCATGTAACAAATATCTACACTCTATGACACCGAAACCTCTTCGGTTTTTGGGATTTACATCATAAATTTTATTGATGATATGCAAAGAATATCATTAATATTTAATATGGAACCACACGGGTGTTTATGTTAAAGAGAGAGAATGGACGTGGGGTAAAGAGGCGCGTAGTAGAACATTTTTCTGCCGTGAGAGGCGCGTTTTGAAAGTGGCAGCTTGAAGACTCGGCCTCCAAACTTCTGGTAGACGCTGGAATCTGAATCTCTTCGAAGCAATGTCTCGTCGGAAAAAATGTAGACGACCGAACTCGTGCCTGTACTGGTTTGCTGTCTCCGGTGGCTGTTTTCAAGCTGGGTTGTGGAAGTTGGCAGCTTTTCTACCTTATTGCGGCAGTGTCCGGCCAGTATATTCTTGACTCCAACGGAGTGTCGTGAGCGCGGGCCATACCTTATTCAATCTTTCCCTATCCTGAGAAATGCTATTTCATGGGTCATGAAGTGTTCTCCCTGCTCTAAATAAGTTGTAAAAAGCTCTTTATGTGTAGTCAAAAGGGGTATGAGCATACCTTTCCCCCTTTGGGTTTTAACGAACGGTATTTGTTTGAGTATATTCTAAACCTCCTTAACAATTAATCATTTATTTTTGGCAATCTGTATAACTGTTTGTGTGAAGGGAAAGGGGAAGTTTATGATTCGTCAGAAAATCGGAAGTAAATGGAGTCTCTATATTTTTCAGTATGATTTGTGTCTTTGAGTTCCTAATCCTCACTGTTTCATCCGTCTAGTTTAAGTTCTGAGTTGAGTCCAGCTGCTAGTCCGGCATGAGAGAAGCAACGGCTAGGAAAAGCACCCCCGTAAGATAACAACATATTTTGGTAAAATACATTTTTGATTAATTTTATTTGGTAAAAATCAATTTGGTTTTTAAGTATTGTCCATTTATATGATGGCAAATTAGGAAAAAAGTCCGGCGGACGTATTGCACGGCCATCAAGGGCTTAAAACGTTTATAGGTATAATCATTAGTTAGCAATTACAAGCTTTTGGCCTCAAAAATGTGGATAATTTGGGAAGGATACTTTTAACTCAGATAAAATATTGATATTTGGTATTTTTATGCGATAATAGAGAAAAAAACATTTTCAATATTCAAAACTGCAAGTTTATAACCCCTGCGGAACGAGTGGCATGTTAATGATCGATACAAAATTTTGCAGGCGAAAAATTGGCATCCAAAGACAAAAATGAAGCTTCAAGGCTTTCAATTTTTGAAATTTCGGCCCATCCTGGAGTTACAATTCCTAAACTAAATAAATACACGCATTGACCAGCACGAATCGGATGCGAGTTCTCATATGCCGGATTTAGCAACATTTACTCCTGAAATAACGAGAATTCTAGCTCCCGTAGGCTAAAATGACCTGGAATAGTAGCGTGCCTACATTTCCAATCTGCAAATAATCATTGAAGCCCATGGATTCTGATTTTGGAGCCGCCTTTAGGCATCAACAAAGTTACTGGCCCACGCTCACTTAATGCTCAGCCTAGAGTCATTATACAGATCAAAGGGTTATTAAGGGCAACATTAACGTTTTTATTTCACCACAAATATACACTCCGCATTTCATTTTAGCCAGCTTAGTAACGAACTGTTGTCAATGACTGCAGGAATTATTGTTTGGTTTTATAATACTCAACTGAAAAGATAGCTACTTTGAGATATAGTTGTAAACATATTACGTTGTTTCTAGGTTATGTCATTAAAAATTAGGTTCTTATAGTAAATACCATGAATTGACAAGACATCTGTAAAGAGGAAACTAAACACTTTACGTAAAAACCTCTTAAAACATCTCATTCCACTCGATGCCTTTTTATATTTTTCTTTCTAAGATTTATGGTTGGATAGTTACAAGAGCGATATATATATATATATATATATATATATGATAGTCAAGTTTAATATTAGGCATTCTATTATAAAATAAAATAAGATAAAATTAGAGAACTACACATCCGAACAGATAATAGCTCGGTCTTTTCACGCACAATAAGTGACCACAATAAGAACTGAGCTTCACTAAATACACTCCCATAATACATGTCACCATTTAACCTCCCTAAAACTTACATCGTCATATGGCTGGTGACCTAACTCCCACTGCCACTCGCACCTGCGGCGGCTCGCAGGGTATTATATACATGAAAATGTAGATATAAAATTATAAGCTCAGTGCTGGCATGCATATATATCTATTTCCGTTGAGAAAGAGCAAATGTCAATTTCTTTCTCTCGATGAACCCACAGTATTGCTTTTTCCTTACTGTTATTTGGAAAAACTTTTTTAGAAGTTAATGAAACTGCATTTGTGAAGAAACAAAATCATTGATAAACAGGAAAACTAGAGCACATTCATGTGGATCGTGAAAAAAGCCCGTAATTGTTCCATTTACACCGGCTTTGGCGGATAGTCGGGAGAAACGGCCGAGTGATGAGGTTATCCTCAGAATTATGAAAACCTCAACAAATTGGAAATTGGGTACGAGTATAATTTTACGTTTGCTGGGTTAATAGAAATTCGGCGTTTATATTATTACATCCCTTGCCATAATGCTTATGGAAACTGCAACCTACGTATAAAGGAAGGTACTCCTTTGGAAATAATTCATCAGAAGATTTGAGATTTCGTTTAAAATATACAAATTTTGAATATTTGCGATGCGGATTGCTTCGCAACGGTTCATTCTCTAAACTGATCTAGTTTTTTTACTTCTATTTACTTCACAAAACAAATTGGGCAGGGAGAGTAAAAAGAAGTAAATACATAAGTTCAAAATCTTCGTAAGGTTTGACGAACCATACTCATTAAAAAACTTAGAATATCAGGCATGAGATAAAATAGGAATTATGGGAAATTATATTCATCAGAGAAGAATGTGCATGAATGCTGATGAAAGAGGATCGTCCAGAAATTTAAAGATTTGTAATAACAAGGAACGAAGTGGTGACTTTACCTTGTAGCAGTATTATCTAAAATAGGGAGATCTATAGATAGGGCGATGGGTAAACGACCTTAATGAAGCAGAAATATAACAAAAGTGTGGAAGGTAAAAGTGTGGAAAATAATTTCAAATTCGATTTCAAAAAATGAAGTACATAATAAAAAATATACTGGTGAGTGCTAAAATCAGTGATATATCCACACTCGAGTGGAAAAGACATGAGAATGACAGACTGGAGCCTTACAGAGCGCCAGAGAATACCCGCAGAGGATAGGTGGTGTGAAACCTGTAAAATAAAAACTAATGCATGTATTTTCATACAATGAGAATCTGATGTTTTGATAAAATAAAGAGATAAAGAAAGTAAAATAAACACATTATTTAAAATCTTACAGAGAAAATATTCTGATGATAAAGATAATAGAAATTATATGGTAGATATGTTATGTACATGATTACGATACATAAATTAGAATGAGATTTTTATTGATGGGTTCCATATGCCGACGCGGGCACTACGCGTCATGGGTATGCTTTTCAAACGAGTATCTTCTGCAGAGAGAACTAGGATGGAGCGGTTGTGTTGGGTCACTGGGAATGGGAGCTAAACTGGATCGATGTTTGTGTGCAAAGAGAGTTACGGATTCATTCAGAACGGAAGGGAAATTGGACGAGCGTGACAAAGTCGATGGCGACGAAATGTTGACGCGACCAGCCACTTTATCCTCTCGATATCTCAAAGCCATTTCGAAATGAACGTGAATTTGTCATGACGGTTTAAGCATGGTTCTAAGGCCTAGTCTGCTTCATAATCCAGCATCAGGGTTAATACGTAACTTCGCAAAAATTTCCATGCACGTTGTCACAATAAATAGTGCATTAAAACCAAAAGCCACGGTCTCGTGACTAGAGCCTGTTAGCGTAAATACACAAGTCATTCACAAATGTGTTTTGTCGACGAGTATGCTCGAATACAAGAAAAAAAATCCTTTGAGAAATATAAAATTTTTGAACCAATTCTGACTTTTTTTTTAAATGGCTGAGTAGCATATCTGACAAACATTGGTCATTCACTAACTCATGCGATGCCTTTGATCTTCGCCTATTCATGGCCAAACAGCCAATGAAAATCCATTTGATTCATCCCCCCCTTATTCTCTTCCGAGGCGACTGTGCATGCACCACGCGGCCTCCTCTCGGTAGCCCCATTAACCCGCTCCGCTGTTCGCTCTAGACCGTCAGAGGCCGTCTTCATGGATGAGTCACAAATTGAGCGCCGGGCTTTGGAATAGAGGGATGATCTGTCACTGCCACTGGGTACCCGCTGATAATCTCATTCATTTGCAACCGGTTGCCCAAACTCGCCTCCTTGTATTCACCTTTCATAGCTGAAGGGGAAAAAACTTGTTTTTCTAAGTTCAACAAAAAAGCTTATTGCATTAGAGATTTTTCCCTATAGAAACCATGGCAAAGTGTCCATTGAGTAAACATAAAAACTCTTTCCCTCATTCTTCGCCACTCTATGTTAAAAATTTCAGAAGACCAGTGATTTTCCACTATTTATTACAGCAAAGTAAGCAAAATAAAATTTTGTGCAGCCCATAATTGGCCAAACTTTCGTTTTAAGACTTTTTAGATACAAGCCCAATTTTGGTCATTATGATACTTCTTTAATATTCGACTAATAACATATACTCAATTTGGATGGGAGAATCATTAATAATAAAATACCATAAAAAGTAAAAATTCATAACAACTCGTTTCTCGGATGGAAAACTGAATATAAAAACTAAGTCGCAATTTGTTGGCCGATATTAGCATACATGTTAATGATTGATCAAGTGAGAATCATTTTTAGAAATAATGTTTATGAGGATTTTAGCTATAATCTTTACAAACCTAAGTAGTATTAAGAGATTTATGGTTGTGTACATAAACGCGCTCTCGGTTTGAACATAAATATACAATTAAGTATTCCCTCCAATTTACAAGCATAAGTAAAATTAAAATAACTACGGTTGTATCACATATTTTCATTTTATTGTTCTTCACTTAGAGGAAAAGTGAAACTGCCATACTATTTTGTTGGATAAATAGAGAAAGCATGAGACATTTCCCCTATGTAACTGGGTAGAGGTCCGCTCTTTGGTGATGAGATATAATCATGGGAAGATCCAGGGAAACGCCGGAGAATCTGGGAGCAGTTACTCTTTACGCTTCGTCCCTATGAATCCCATGCATACCTCACGCGTAAACGTAGCATCCAAACGCACGGATACTCATGAACCGATTGACGGAAGACCTTAGATTCCGAAACCCAATCTCCACTTGTGAGCATCTAATCCACTGCCATTTCCTCACAGGCTACCCGACCCTAGCATCTCAAACATCAGCCTCCCCTCCCTTAAGCGTTCCATCTCAATTTTTACGCCGCAATACAATTTCCCGATGTAAATCCACCACTTCGCCGGCACTCAATCCCACCAAATCCAGCCTCTCCTCCCCCTTCTTCCTCACCTTCCAACTCCCCAACTTCATCGAGGCATCGACCCGTCTCTCTCCACCGGTTTCCACCGATCCACGAGTACTCCAAACCACGGCTTCCCTCCCACTCGACTCAAAAACAAACCGCAAAGAAGGGCGGGTTGGGAAAAGCAAAGAGGGAGCAAGATTGAGGCAGACAAAGAGAGAGAGAGAGATGCTGAGAGGAAAACTGAATATCCTTCTCGCCAAATCATCTTGCATATCTCCACATAGACACAAATCAATCGATATCCCATATTTTTACCGGGTTACAAATATAATTAAATGCCACATAAACCATCAGCATAGACGACGAATGGATTTCCAATAGCATTTCCGCGGGCGTACTTTTAACTGGACTACGTTGTTTTCAGGGAGCGATCTAGCAAAAACTCGGTTTAAGTTAATGAAAGATCAATTTTTATATCAAAATAGCACCAACAGGGGAAACACAATTATCAAAATTATGTTGTATTCCAATACATCTCAAATATGCTGGAATATTATCGAAAATACTGTTTAAAGAAATGTTTTTATTTGAAAATTACTCGCTCATTGCGTCGCCAAATCACTATGTCGTGTCGACAAGAATTTGGAGGAAGACTTCACAGAACGGCATCTCCTACAGCAATATGCATATTCATAGTAAATTAAGCTAATTCATTGTTTTTCCCTAATGAATGACTCTGGATAAATATGAAAAAATCCTTTTTATTGCAATACAAGAGCGCAAAAAATAAGTTGCAAGTTAAAAGTGAGAAAGTCGAGGTAAATCCGATTATCAGGATTTTGATTACACCATTTGTTTCAGCTTTCTGTGCGCTTTTTAAATGAATAAATGACAACAGCATATTCTTTTTACGATTAAAAATCGTTCAGTTAAAGTACTTACACGTCTATTTAAGGCAGTTAGCCGTCAAAGAATTCGCAAAAAACCATTTCCTTAACGCATTTCATCGTTCATGCCCATGGTCACGATTTAATAAAGTCATAAACAAATCAGCTCATCATCAACGTCAAGACCTGGCAATGGAGATGCCCAATGAATCTACCACCGTGATTAATTATATACACATTGGAAAGTGTAGAGTAGGAATTCATTCGTGAGAGTCAGCTACCAAATACCCATTCTACACATAAAAGTACCTATACCGAGTCATATCCTTCCTTTATCCAGGCAATCTATTTCCTGCATGTGTCTGTCATTCATGGCTCGTTTAACTCCGTCCTCCCAAGAGAGTTTCAGTATTCCTCTTCGTCTCCTTTGGTTAGGTTTCCAATGCCATATCCTGGAGGGCCATCGTTCCTCCGGCATTCTTCTTAAGTGTCCATACCAGCTGAGACATCTTTTTTCAATTGTGTCTATGATATTCATAGTAGCACCTATTTTTCTCGGATCGTTTGATTTCTGACCTTGTCTATTTTCGATGTACAGCAGCTGCGTCTCTAATAGTCCATTTCCATCGCTCTTAACTTTCCTTCATTTATTTTTGTAACCTCCCACACCTCAGCCCCATATGCAGCAATGCTCTCTACTATTGTTCTGTAAATTTTTTGCTTATCTTCATTAGTGATGGTTTTGTTCCAAATACCGAGTCAATCTACACATATTTCTACTCATCCATAGATTCCACCTTTGGTGGCCATTAAAAAGAAGCCACACAAGAACGCAGCCGAGAACGTGTAACAGAGAGATTTCAGGTGAAAAAGAGAAACGGAGGAAGAAGAGGATAAACATTAAATCCTGTAAGCTCAGCAGACTTACACCTAACTCCACGCCTACAGCGACAGGCCAACACATCCACCAATACTCTCTCTCTGGCAAACATCTTCCGTCACCTTCCCCTTTCACTCGCCGCAATCCCTTTGCATCCCAATGTCTCCCCTCCCTAGCTCACTCCGCAGAATCAGATTATGGATTAGCGCGCGCGTTTCCACCGACAAGACCGGAAAACATGGAACACCAAACACCCTAGGTATCATTCCTGTTCTCATTCCTACTTCGCTCTCGTACGCCTCTCTCCATGTGTAATAACTCCATTCCTACATTCGCTGGCTTAGAAACTTCGACTTATTGCTTGACCAAAGAAGATTTAAAGTTTGCAGAGGAACAAGAAGACTTCAGCCAGAAGGAGAAGTCCAGCAATGCCTTATCTGCTTCGAACAACCGTGCGTATGACACACCGATGCTACTCAAGAAGCGAAGTTTAGAGCAAATGCACTCCGTCTGTTCCGTAAATGGAAGTACTCAACGGTCAAGATGAGAAGGAGTAGCAGTCCAAGGAGAATAAGATTAAAAAGTAAAAGTTATTAGACAAGAAATTATTCATTTACGTTTATATTTTATTGATTTCTCAATTAGTCAATAGAAAATTATTATCATTAAAATGTAATAAGTAGCAGTTGGAGCTCATGGTTGAATACTAAAAAGAGAGTAAATAACATTTTTTTTAAATGTATCAAGTTACGAATATCCAGGAATATCATACTATAGTCAACAAAACAACAAACTTTGGACGGGTTATTTGTTGTGCAATGTTGACCATTAATATTTTTGCAAAACAGTACCACTACTTCGTAGGTAGCTTTCTACCAAAAGGCAATGTAGAAACTTTGAAACTTCGCCTGCCGCTTGATTTTCTCCAAGCCGATTTTCATCATCCTCGGGGGCTTCTGACCCCTTCATAAGACAGCCAACGAGACAGTTTAAACAAAGAGGGGCTGTAATGGAGAAATTAGCACTTACAAAATGAATTCAAGTGGATTAAAGACCTTGATGACCTAATAAACGAGTGAGTTTAACCTACATTTGAGTGGATCATGATTTCAAAATTTACCGGGAGGTGGTTCAAACTAAGTATTAATTTCAATACTTGAAGTTTGTTTCACCAATAAGTTGAGCAATACTTCATAAGTTGGTACAGAATTAAGAACTTTATAAGTTGGTACAGAAGAGAGTAAAGGTCCAAAAATCGTAATTGTTAAGCGAGTATTTTAACAGGATTTTTAGAGTCCGTATTTGAAAAACAACACTGGCAGGGAGAAACATTCCTAATAATTACCTACCATAATTTAACGTTAGGGATAATATGACTTTGTTTGCTGCAAGTGATGAGTGGCGAAGCTTTCAACGCTGAATAAAACCAGATATCACCAGATTAACTTGGCCTCTAGAGTGATTAACTAGTAACGCAAACATTTTATGTTAGTATGTGAACTAACAATTTCATAATTTAGTGATAATACCATAATTTTTGCAAGAAAATAAGAAAAAATCGGGAATACATCCAACACTCCGTTTTAAAGCAGAATATAAAAGAACTGTTGTGATGATTTTTAAAAGAGCCATATTACAAAGGACATATTACAGAGGATGATCGCTGATTTTATACGTTTTTGTCAGTAAAACGCCCTATTTACCGAAATTTTAATTTTCAATACCACAGCGTCGCGTCGTACGGGCGATATTACTTCCAAAATAGTGGTTGGTTTTCCCCATTCTGTTTAATTCAGCTTGGTTAGGGCATACGTATTCAGTTTTAATCGAAATTCGTGCGTTTTGAAATTCTGGACCAGCACTGCCGTGGTCAAGAAGCGTGACACAGTACTAACACCGCGGCGGCGGCAGCTAATGGCTGGCGAAACATTCAGCATCGCCACTGTGATTGGTTTAAGCTACATGCCTCTACATTCCAAGTTTGTTGAAAGAAATGGAGCTGATTTATATACATATTAATTCCATTTGTTACCGTTCTTCTATCATTGAAATTGCTCTACTTTTATTTATTTTTGCCGATAAATGTTACACAGATTCAAAATAAATTTTCTCAATTTTTAGTAAAGCGGTAGTCATGGAGGAATTATATTTCTTTCGCATGCATGATCAATAAAATCGAAAAACATTTTAAAACAATATTTAAGCTCAGATTAAAACGTAATAATGCAAAATTTGTTAATATTTATTTAGCATCTGCATGATTATGGTAACTTAGAATTTTGGCAGGGAAAAGCTTCCAGTTGGTAATATTATACACAAAGTCAACAAAGTCAGTAAGTCAAAGTTGATTTTCATGCCTCCTCTCTGCAGGCATTTTCAACCTTCCAGCCACATATCTACCATAGACGCCCATGAGTCTAGATAGGAGAGGGATAATAAAACACTCTGGCGAGCATGGTCATTATATTTTATCTCTATCTCTCATATCGCATAAAATACTGACTCTCCCAGACGACGCAAAACCGAAACTTTAACAATAATGGTGCCTATTAGTTTTTATGGTTTATTTTGGCTAAGTTAACTACTTTGTTTTTTCTCAGACCCATTTTTTCGCATCAAGACATGAAACAGACAAGTTTCCGGCGAGAAACGACCGCCTCTATCTCTGAAATTTTGTCCGTTTTACCTGCACCCATTATTATAAATGTCGACGCCATGCAATCTCCCTCGCTACCAATATAATGATCTTTAAAGACTGCAGTGCTCATTTTAACTGCTATCTTTACAAAACTAGAGGACAAAATATCAAGAAATAAAAGAGGATTATAAGGCAGGGTGTGTAAATCAACACAAGTAATCTCAAATCAATCGGTAGGTCACTGGTTGAATTTATTTAATCTAGGGTTTACTGAAAACCTAAATACCTATCTCCGAACCTGATACTTATAAACTTAAGCATAAAATACTAATTAAAATGATGGTATATGAATCTCAGTGCAGGTCGACTTTTTCGACCTGCGTATTGAGTTTGAATATTGCTAAATACCATGCCTAAAACGAAGCATTCCATTTTCTTCAGTATGTTGTGAAATTATATTTTTATAGTCTGTCGCCATTTTTTATTAATTTTAATATTTTGAGACATCGATCAATCTCCAATATAAATTACTGGAAAGAATAACATGGGGAGAAAGGACAAAGATTGTTTTCCAATCTCTTATCAATTCTATTTCCTACTCTTTGAACTAATGCATATTTCATAAATTAACCGACCATTTCTTCATTCATAATTGTTCTTTTGAAACTACAGTTAAGTTTTATTTTACATTTTGATTTGAAAATGTAGAATATTCTTCAAAAACTAAGACAAAGAAACAAGTTTTTTTATTGCTATGGAGCGAAGCATCTACTGATTTGCTATATTAATGGAATGACTATCACCGATTTAATTTTCCGAAAATAAAGGACTTACAATTGTCACATTACGTGTTTTTTGCGTGAAAATAATGAATGAATCACCTTATCACCTGCTATATAGTTGGCACATAAGCTTAAGCGGGCTCATCAGTGAGAGGCGTCTATTCGCAGTAAGTTCCAGGGAGTGGGACAAGAGCTAGTTTAGACTCTAAAGTAACAAAAACACAACTAATAAAATTGACAGCAATGAAAACAGTTTGTCGAAAAAGAACGTTTAATGACATGTTTACGAGAATTAGCGATGTGGAACCTTAGAGCGGGGAACCAAATATTTATAGAAAAATAAGAGAACGAAATGTGACAATATTTTAGGACTCAAGTACAGATAAAATGTGCCTGGAAAAGAAAGACAATTAAGTGTTTTTTAACAGGAAAAAGTTGGTAGACTGTAAGTGTAAAACTTCATGTGAATTTCAATACGTATTGTTTAAAACGTGGAGATCGGACAGTAACGAATCGGAAATTTTAATACAAAACGGATTGAAATAGAGCTGTAAACCAACCTTTGTATTTAATAGGGGATAGCCTTAGGGAAAGCATAATTATTATTTTGAATAAGAAAGGGACGCCTTAAAGTAGCACACAAATCCAGTTTGCTGGTCCATCATTTGGCAGCTAATGGAAACCATTTATTTTGCACAGTTCTGAAGCGCTTGGGTTCTTGTAAGTGAACGTTAGAGAAGAGAAAGCGGTAAATAATTAGGTGTCGTCAGAATAACAAATGATCAAATATAAATTTCATCAGCAAAGTCAAACAAGGCTGATAGTGCTCGCAACCCATTGGAAAAGTCCATAGAAACCAGTAGAAAAGAGGAAAGTGTTTGGAATTTTGAAACTAAGGTGGGTGACCATTGGAACCCTGGTAGTCAAACACCAATAATACAGTATTCCCCGTATGTTTTGCTTTTCAAAAGAAATACTTATGCTAGAAAGAGGTTTTATGCAATTGTCATAACGCTTCTTGATCACAGTTATTTGCCAAATGATCCCAACTTTGACTGTAATGAACGTCGGAACCCAAAAATGTGAACTAACTTCAAATAGAGTGCATAGAGTAAGACTCCATATTTGTTACAGGTGGTTTTATGAGTAATATGTACAGCGTTAATCAATTCTGAATCATATAAATATCCATAAGGGTCAATACATACTAAAAAGTGGTACATGTTGAATACCCCTTCACAGTATTGGCTGAGCAGGAATCAAAATACTGATGATACTGGTTTGGACAGGTCTGTGGTGTTTGTTGTTCCTAAGTATTATCGAAGAGTGCAACAAAATACATCTACACACTAAACTATCAATACAAATTTCACTTTTCAGCACATCAGATTGCGATTACTTTCTCATCTTAGAACCTACCTTTACACTTCTGATGATATTAACACCCTCTACCAAATCCCGTTGGGGCAAAGATCAGGGGTTGTATCTCGACATTATATAATATTAATTGTAAGAAGAACCGGAGTTAATTATAATTTTGTAAATTAAGAGTGAGTTACATCATCTTTACGACATATTTTTAAATTCTCCATATTTACAACTACCCCTCTCTGAGGTAAATTTCTCTTTGAAGCAAATTTAATTAACCTTAATGATCTGAAATATTAAAAAAATGAATTTTTGAGTCACAGTTTAGCAGCCAAAAATCAAAATTAGGAACTTTAAAGGTAAAACTATTGACTAAAACACCTAAAAGAACTATAAGGAAATAAAATTCATATACTGAAAAGTAATAGACACAACACTGGCATTATCGACGTTGAATAGACAAAATGACGTACATAATTATTACCAAAGTGAAATACGTAAGGTGTAACTGAACGTTGTGTCACAGATATACATGTTACTCAGGTCCAGAGAACAAGGTTAAGCCATTTTTAGCCGAGTAAAACATAGTCATATCGTTTTATTTCACGCCCAAAAATCTTTTCCTCAGAGGAAATCAATCATGAACAAAATATTTGCTTCACAGATACGAATACAACAATCATTTTTCTTTCCGTTAATTAATCACACTCTTTGCAATTTGACGAATAACTAGAATACAATATCCGTTTAGGACGTGGTTACATATCTTGGGTCTATATTTCCCATACATGTTCCGTCAAATATATTTTGGAGCCCTGAGTCAAACAAAAGACTTGCTCACCGCCAATACAAAAAGAATGCTTAATGTAATGCATCGCTGAAACAAGCGATCACTCAGAAAGTTAATTTTATTATTAAGCTCTTTACTTTAAGTTACTTATTAGTACTACTAGTAAGTTACTTATTCTTAAACTTAGTTCTTAGTCTTAGTTCTTAGTCTTAGTTCTTAGTCTTAGTTCTTAGTCTTAGTTCTTAGTCTTAGTTCTTAGTCTTAGTTCTTAGTCTTAGTTCTAAGTCTTAGTTCTGAGTCTTAGTTCATAGTCTGTTAGTAATGACAGCCACAATCCAGTGTCTCACGCGTAATTATGCAACTTCTATGTATTGCAATTACAGTCTCATTTCAAGAAACCGACATTAGAAATATTTCTTGTTCTCGCAACCATTCTCGCATTTGTCTCACAAATTAATTCTAATTGTATAGTAACGCAAGTACCTGATGTGAACCTCATCATTCCGTTTCAATTTATTTCAAGAGAAAATTGAACAGGAATATCAATTTATATCAACAAATTGCTAAACATATAGAGCCGCATGTAAAGGGGAAAAGTGAAATAGACAAAAATAAAAAACGCAAGGGCAGCTCAGCTCCGTTTAATATTGAGGTGATGAAATAATTTCTTCTTTCCTAGTTTGGAAAACTTAAATTAACTACAAAATAAATGAAAAATCGATTCACATAACAACCATTTATTCGTGCCATAGCGGTCATTTTTCAACCAATCCCCACTGCAAAAATGATCTTTTCTCCTTTGTTTTTATCGACTGCTTTCAAACAAGTCCTTCCTTTCTCCACCCATTTTCTTTTGTGATTCTCTCACATACTTTTTCCCCTCCTCATCTCATCTCCGTTTCACACAACATTCCGCATTCCCTTTGGACGAAAATACCCGAGTCAGATCTGCGCCAGTGAGCAATTGTTTCTTTTATTCCTCCAGCAAAATTTTCCTTTCCGTCGAAATTTTACATGGATTCTTTTGTCTGGAACGACGCACAAGTAGTTTTTGAAATGGAATTCTCAGGATACAGGCATATATTTCTCACTCAAAGTTCTTCTCATATATCCTTCAAAAATTTCTTGTTTCTTTTCTATCAGCGTCTTTTCTAAAGGCGTGCATTTTTATAAATTATGAGCAAAGCCATAGCTCAGACAATAGGACTTGAGATTCTTGTTTTTCCCACTCACGTGTCTTGAAATACAGCCATGTACTCTTTTTTAGATAATAGGAACTAAGTGTTCAAACGTATGTCATATAAATGAATAACATGGAGTAATAGAACTCGACTCAGAAAACAAAATTGAAGAGCCGGCGACTATTAAAGAGCCCAATCCATACCATAATTACACAAAGTATCAAAACACTTATTTCAGAAGTAATTTCGTCGCGAAACAAAAACAATCGAATAAATACAATATGGTTGTATCAAACATTAAAATACGCGTAGAAATATACCTAATTTTGATTGTAAATCCGTCGAATTTACATCTTTACTGACGAAATACATTTATTTAATTCATAATACTCGAGGTAGTTAATTTAGCCCACCGTCCATTTGAATTATGTTTTCATGCCTAAAGTATTGTTTAATTTCTGTAATTAGTTAATCTACCAGTCAACGTTATATAAATAGGAAATGAGTAAAACATTTATAACTAATAGCTTCCGGCTTAACTTTGTGAAACCTCTCCATACTTAACGGAAATTAAAATACACTTTGTATAGTCTTACTAGATGGGTTTATTGAGATCATCCATGGTTTCGTCACATAATGACATCTTCAGGTGTGTGACAAAACCATGGTCGTTCTCAATAAACCCATCTAGTGAACCTATACAAAGTGTATTTTAATTACTGACAAGTAAAAAATGTATATTTTATGAAGTTCACTGCCTTATTTTCTTTTTCATTTCTTTCTTCATCTCAGCATGCGTCCCACTCCTCATTAATCCCGTCAATAAATTATATTCTCTGTCTTTCTCTTCTTCACTGAAACCAACAATTTCCAGGATACACAGCCCTAATCAACACTTGACACCCCTCCAAATTATCTCCTCCAACTAACCTCTTTGCCACTTTCTAATCTCATCTTTAGGTTTCCTTTCCTCACCCGCCATACCACGCTATTACGATTTTGTCTCCCTCTCCATCCATCACAATACACAGGTCTATAGCAAAATAGTGTTTACATATTTACGAAAATAAGTCGCCGTAAATGTCTCAAATATTTTCTTAAGTGCTAAAAGAGTCTTTATATTTTTGTGAATCGTTTCAAAATTAAAATTCAAACTACACGTTAGATATCAATAAAAGTTTCATGAATTATTTACAAATATTACATTGATTATTGCAATAAAAATAAGGTATATACAATATGAAAGTAAATAAGACGTAGACTAAAACCCTAGGATGCGGAAGAGAGTAGCAGAATGCAGAAATCACCCTGAAAAGGAGAGAAATTAGAGCAAGCGGTTTTCTTCTCCTATCTCGAAAGTACTATCACTTGGGACGGAAGAAGTACAACGGACATTAATCGAGGAATAGTTCAAACCATGAAGTCGTTTATGGGGAAAAGATAACTGCCGTGCTCAAAGAAGATAGGACAGAAACCAATAAAGAGTTGTGAAAACCTTCGTGTGGAGCGTAGCACTCTATGGATCGAAAGCATGGACTATTGGAAAAGGTGACCAGAAAATACTAGAACCCTTCAAAACCTGATGCTGGAGGAGTATTCTGAAGATAAAATAAACGGCCAAAATAAGAAATTATGAATTATACAGAATAGTAAAAGAGGAAAGGACAAAATAAAACACCGTGCAAACAAGAAAAACCAGATGGATTGGACACACCTTGAGACACAATGGGCTTGTGAAGAGCATGATTGAAGGTAAAATAGAGGGAAAAGTCCACAAAGAAGGACTCAAGAATAAATTTATGGACCAAATAAAGAGTAAAGTACATAGGAAGAGATACTAGCAAATAACAGGCCTTTAGACGGGGAAGGGTGGAGGGCTGCAGTCAACCAATCTTGGGAACAAACGACCAATGGTGACATTTCATCGCCAAAACGGACCAGAGGGGTATCGTAAGCATAATGTTATAAATCTGAGATATTAAAACGAATCTTAGTTTTCCGTAATCAATTAGCTCAAACTCCTTGATTGGGGCTGTTCTAAGGTATTCACGTCCAGAGTATAAATACCACTGAATACCGCGACTGGTAGTTGGGTACCGAGACCAGCAACTAGTTTCCCAAATCCATACCCACCAACCTCCACTAAGCGAAGTGTGAAAAAGTACTTTAAACATACTGAATCATTTCATTTCCAAGATGATAACTCATTTTCAAATTATACCAAATCTTTTCTCCAAGGAAAATAAAAACTGAACCATGTATGTTCACATAATTTTCGCAAAAACTAGTTTAGTTCGAAAAACTCTTTTATAGCTTTTAGAAACTTTTTAGCCGGTAGTCATAGTTTGGTAGAAACGACGGATTATTCCACTGTATATTTACTCATTAACATCTACGTAATACCGTGCGAGCCGCCGCATAGGCGTATTGCAGGGGGTGTTAGGTCACCAGCTTAGCATGTATATTATAAATGACAAAAAAGTAATTATGTGATTTCGGAAGAAAGTTACGATAGTTCCCTGGTGTAAAGCAACTAAATGTCAATTAGAAATGATTGGCTTTGATTTTTTCACAGTTTGAAACTGTAATGGATTCAACGTAAACCACTATACAGAAATATTAAGCCAATTACGTGAGATTTACGTGATTTTGCTATTGATAAAAATATATGGTAAAATTTAACGGCTAACCAATAATGTTGCGTCAGTACTACCGGTCTGGAATAAGAAATACTTACAAATAATCATCGGTTAATTACCGGTACCTTTTTAGGAATTGCCCATTCCTACGCTGCAAGTAATTCATTATTCTTAATTCATACTCCTAAATGACCCGTTATATGAACATATTCCTAGTGGTGAAAAATATTAGCCCTGAGATGACCAACTTCCTAGCTCCAATTAACCTCTCTTGTAGCTGAACATAACTAAAGCCTCTTCAGAGCCGTTACTGAGTTAACCTTGAAAAATTGTCAAATATATGACTACATAATTATGGTGAGCATCTAACTCTTATCTTTTGATGGCAAAAATTTCGAGGAATAACAGTTAAGATACACCAAACCCAAACGAAAGTGTTTATACTCTCGTACTATCTTAGTTGCCAATGCAACTCCAAGCCATGCTTCGAGGTATTTGAAGGCTTAAGAGCGTAGCGACAATGAGTAAAAAAATTCGGTATTGATGAGACGGAAAAGTCCGAAAAATCTCCAAAAGTAATTATTAAAAATGCCTTTACGTAACAAAATTCACCAAGATATGTCCGTAATCGAAGTTCACAAATGTCCCGATATAAAAAAAAGTCAAAAGGCTTTTTTCTGCGCTGTTCTTATGTCATAGTATCCATAATTCAGGACCTAAACCATTATTTAACTTGCTTGTTAACTTTTTGGGATATTATAAGATTAATTTATTCTAGTTACTTTTACCATCACCACAAATGGCGTTTAAATGCACTAACAACGTCATGAGTAACATAAAGTTATTTTTTCTGATAATACTGCATACACATGATGATGATAGTTGCGAATCCACACCAATGTGGTGGTCTTTTATGTGGTGTGGTAAGGTATACGGTTAAATATTTAGCGTGTTTGTTGACGTTAGCACTACTCAGGTTTCTAGTACAGCGATAAATTGTTCTTTTAACCAAACTAGGCGACCTTCGTAGCATGTGAGGCTAGACCTTGACCTGTGGTGGGAATTGTATGCCTCGCGTGGAATAGCACACCCTGGAGGTGGGTTGCTCGGCACTTATAAATGTAGGAGTGGATATCCGGGAATCCAAAGGGTGATCCGATCGCCTCCTTCTCTATGGGAGCTTCTTCCTATCGGCTCTCTCCAACTACAGTGAATTGCTTTCAGAAACCCACTGCTCCTTCTCTACCAAACAGAATTTACCTCACCTCAGACTAAAAAATTGTTCTTCTGACGCCTACATTCCCTTTAGCGAGCTCCCTTTTCTAAGTGAAAGTCAAAACGAATACTAGTTTTCGCCCTTTCTCATGCTACGCCTTTGAAAGATTTATGAACGTGGTGAATTTTTTCATTTTTTGCCTAACAACGATACACTTTTATGCTTCGGACGTTTCATTGAGCCCTAAGTCTGTTTTATCCAAGTGTCTCCATACAAATATGCAAAGCGTTTGCCACTAAATAGGATTTGTGCGATGTTCAATAAATAACTCCTCGTGCTTGCCCTGTTTCAAGTTAGAAAAAATATTTTAAATTGGTATCTGATGTTGTCATGTATCACCTGTGACTGTATAATACGGTGGCACATTTTTTAAAATTGAGATAAGTAATGATTTTACCTCTTAAAACGGTATTTGCGGAGTATTTATCAACGTCTTATAGATTTGCTACCATTAGTTAATGGAGAACCTGTGCAAGGGCTTCAAATATTTTAAAACCGAATATGAGTTTTTCGAGCGGGAAAATCTCTCTTCTTAGGTAGTTCGCCATGGTAAAGATAGATGCAAGAGGAATTTCTACGCATTCCCTCTCGAGTTCATATAGTAGATGTCATCATCTAAGAAATTTTGTATAATATTCAAAGGTTCACGACTGCACATATGATCTACTTTGCAGAATATCAGACTTATTCCACACCTCAAACTTTTAAATTTAAGACAGTTATTTTGATGTACAAACTAGCTAAATCTGTGTTAAACATTCCTTATTAGATATACTCGATGAAAATTTGATCAATAGCAAGCATTCGGCTAACAGCCAAATTTCAAAGCCGTATTTTGAGATTAAGTTTAAAGTAGTATGGGAGTGAATGTTAAGATGAAATAACGCCAAAGCTAATAGGAGATATCTGCGGATGGCGTGTGCGGGTCGTATTTTGTGGGATTGGGGAAGGGGTGTGTTCCGATAATTGAAATTTAGCTTTTGAAATAATTACAGAATCCGGCATACTGTTTCATTTATATCAGGGTCATTATTTTATAAGCTCTACATTGAAGCCTTATATTAGTGAAATGAATCGGTGTCCCAACAAAGATTTTACAAAAATGGATAAGTGATAATTCAGCATTAAAAATCTCTCTCTCTCATAAGTGATAATGCAGCATTAAAAAGCTCTCGACCGTAATTAATTAGAGTTTTTCTTCTTTGGACGTCGGTAGTTCTGTAAATGTTTACGATATATTCGTGTATTTACGTTCCAACTGTACAGTTTTATACGGTGCTAAAGGCATAGAATACTCTATATGAACGTCTTGAATTGATTAGGATTATTGATTACCTTTAATTGATTAGGATTTCCGTGCAAAGGAAATTCGTTCGGATATATTGGTGTATGTGATTGCCGATGACGATGTACCAGCGTATCACTAAAGACTGCGAAAAACACATATTAGGGGTCCAACAAATCCAAATTACTCACATGGGTAGACTACGTACCCTGACTCGCCGATCTAAATGCCGTATTTACTATGTCTTGCACGAGGTCAAAGGCTAGTTCGCCTTGGACTTCGTCAAACGTATCCAAGTTGTACAGTAATTAATGAGGTTATAATCAGAAATATCCGCCCTTAGTATAAAAAAGCTGGGAAAATTTATTCTCGCAAGCTTGTTCCGGAGCCTCACATCACGTCTCAATCACCCTCAAAGCCACTTTGCGTATAAGTTTTATTATCACACATCTGAATATTGGCTAGTTTGGTGTAGTGGTTAGCGCCGTGAATTCGCGCGGTTAGCGCGGTTCGAGACCCCCGGCGGACATTTTTTTTCCATCTCATAGAATCACAACGAGAGAGAAATTTTTCCTCCGAGTTACATGTCATATCATAGGACTTCACCTCGTCTTTTTTCTCGTGATACTTTCCACAAAATTCGTACTCCAGGGTGAATCTTTAATGTCAATGGCCTCACTGGGGTCTGGTGATGGACCGCTTATGATATACGTCAATCTATTTAAAATCCGTTATCTAACTTGCTGTAACAATAGACATGAGTGTTGACAGACGAAGAGTTTAATAGAGGGTACCGATTCTCAAAACCCGTAGTGATCGAGTATATTCTTCTTAGAACTAATGTTCACATATCGACACTTTCCGCGAGGACTGACAGTTCCTCTTGTGCTACTGTGGCTCATTGCTTTGAGATTTTACCTACGCTTAGGCATCAATATTGAATTGTTGAAATCATATTACAAGTTTAAAAAAATATATCACAGCGGTTTTTAATCGCGCAGTATTTTACAAAATCTTCATGCTGAATTTAAAATCGGCCGAAATTGCCATGAATGTTTTACCCGTAAGCCATCATCAATTGCTACTAATTACATATTTAAAATTTTATTTATCGGTAATGATCAGTTATAAATACTGCTAATGCTACTCTTCGTCTTCTTTGGTGTTTTACGTACATATGTAGGGATTGCTAGTTCTGTTTCGCAGCCAACGGTGTCCAGAACTGTGAAACATATAACTAATATTTTGGTCGTCCAAATAGTTGACACCATCAGACCGCCTGTTTCTTCAGATGATCAGGCGACGAATAGGTGCCTCGGGTGTCTCTTTGTGAGAATAGAAAAATGAGGAGACCACTCTTATGGTCGGACAATTCCTGACGTTAAAAAGCACACGCTACATCATCAACACTTGCCGGAATACGAGATTACTGTTTGTTGATTTTCCCTAGCAACGCCTTCATTAACTTCGAATAATCATAAGAAATAATTCTAATGTAGGCACGGCTAATTCATTTTTATCAAAAATCATTGCCAATCCATTTTTCATTTTCTTTTTCAATATGTAATTAATAAAACTACATACTCAACTTGAATAAAAATATAATTGATACCCACAAAATGTTTTGCCTCTTCAATTTCTCATACCACTCAAAAATAAACATACATCCAATCTGTAATTCACCAATTACAGATTATCCCAAATAATTAAAGATTCATGAATCAGTGATTCATGAATTGGAGATTGTTTTCTGTCTACATACATAAATCAAATAATCAATGATTGACGAATAATCGTTGATTCAGCAATCATTGATTATTTATCCCGTCTATGAATACCGGCCTTAGAAGCCATTTCTCTAGCCCAACGCTACAAGAACGCAAATTCTAACCTTCAGAATCTGCTCTTTTCCACGACATTATTTCTAATTTGCTCCCTCTTGCCTACTGCATTTTTCCTAATATCAAACTTGACTCTTATTAAGAGCCCTTGAGCAACTCTCTCCTTACAATGGCCAATTAAATCAGAATTTTTACTCTACATACAAAAATAAGGCAGAAATACACATTAAAATTTCACCTCTTTCATTCGTCCCATAACTCAACAGCAATTAGCATTTTCATGTGTAATCACGGGTGTCTACGGCAGAAAGCGTCGATATGGATGAGTTAACTGGTATCCACTTTCGCTCATGCATAGAAAATCGACTAATTAATTATTTGCATTCAGGTGGCATTTTGGCTCTACGATAATATCAAATTGCATGCGATATTATCGTTGAGCCATTAATGATCACGTGACAGCGGACGTGTTTCAAAAATTAAAAAAAAAATCAGTATAATGGTAGGAGACAGAGCTATGCATGATATGTACATTAATACTCCATTTGTTGCCGCTTATTTCTCTGGGAAAAATATTGTGTGTAAGCAGAGTGATTACTTACAGAATGAAATTCAAATTAGGATATATCTAACCTTACACTTCAAAGTTTGGAAACTTCCAACAACAAAGCAGTATTTTTGCAATTGAATCTGAAAATGAGCGGTGCATAAAATAAGGGTGAAACTGTTAAAATTATGATCTTAGCATGATTTTAACATTTAAATATCAGTCACAATTTCACAGGTTCTGACAAGTCATATAAAGATTCAAGATAATGCGTTGACTCTTATTCCTCTGAACTGTGGGGAGAAGCGACGCACCCTTTATAGATATAGGGATGGGAAAGAGATGGTGCCGGCTATTTCACTGTGGTGCAGCAGTGCTGGGTGGTACCATCAGGGCGTGGCTAGAACAGCACCGTACCATATCTCAGAAACACAGAGATATTCACTGTAACCGTCTAAATTATAGTCCTGAAGAACTAAACTATGGAATTTTACACGGAATTTTACATTGAAAGGGAGCATTTCTCGAAAGAAAATCTCAAATTAATTTAAAAATATTTAAAGCCATTGATGCATGGGTTCCGGAAAACTAAGAGTGACAAAACTATAGCACTTAAACTCCACAACGAATATTATTAGAGGTGGAAAGCATTACTTTTCTCAATAATAGAAATCAGTGTTGCTCTGATTTGCATTGATTCACTCATAGAACCTAGCATGGTACATAAAAATTGCGCTGTAAGTATAGGGTTGGACAAATATTGGGCCAAATTAATAAATTTATTAATTCATTAATAAAATGTTGATTTCACTAATGATTAGCTTCACTCATTAAAATGCAAAATTAAGGTAAAACTTTTGGAGAAATCTCGACGAATGTACTTTCAAGTATATTTGTGGTATAACTATGCAGTTTTTTCTGGCAAAGGAGGCAACTGTAGCGAAACTTCCATCGAGTGAGACATAGTGATACCTGCAGTACTCTATAGATCAGAGATATGGTAAATTACAAGGGCGCAAGACAGGATGCTAGAGGTGGCTGAATTGCGAATATTGACTTGGATATGATCCAAATGTTTGAGAGTTAAGAATGGTCATCACAGAGAAAGAGTTGAGATGGGTCCTTAAACAGTGCGAGAGTATAGATGGATAGATTTGGGAATGATAAAAGAAAAATTGATGGTTGTGTTGGGATGAGGACAGCTTTATTAAGTGAGAAAAGAAAGAGGAAAAGAGTTAGACCAAGGGAGAGATGGAGAGATTAAGTACCTAAATGAAGACCTTCAGGAACGAGGATGGAGGAAAGAAGAAGCCTTGGATTGTCCTAAGAGGAGGAGAAGACTCTGAATGGTAAACGCCGATCCCATTTTAATTGGATATGGCATAGTCAAAGAAGAAAAATCATATTTTGACCTCAGGTTCTGAAGCCCATTTGCTAAGGACTCGATGACAAAGATAGCTTTGAACCAGAACATTGTTATTTCTCATCACTCAAGAAGACCTTGCTTCTGAAGTGATGTTATTTGCAAAATTATACTGACCGGTTATTCGCAAAATCGTACTAACATGAGTGAGGAAAAACCACAATGCCCTGATTTGCATGAGAGGGATAGTGTTATTATATCCAATATCACTCACTCATTTCCCTCATTCTTGCATTTAAAAATGTAATTACATGTAAATTTCTCCAAATAATTATCGGGAAAAATACATCAAACCATTAGATATAATTAAAAATATAAGCAGCATGATGAATATAAAGAGAAGCTGGTGATGTGAGAGAAGGATAAGGGTGAAATCAAGAGAGCGGATAGGAGAGGTGGAAAAGAATATGTCTCGGCAATTGATTCGAAAACCATACATCCTTTTAACAAGTTCCAGATTTAGCCTGAAGAGACTGGAATTCAATTAGGGAAAGATGGCATAGTAAAGATATTCCCCCTCACAAATGAAAAAATAACTATGTTTTCATTCACTGATTTATTTGGTACATGTATCGACACATTTGTGTCATCACCTGCTAACCATCAGCGGGTATCTGATGATGACATTGTGTCGAAACGAAAAATTGTGTCTAAACAAGTTGTATCAAGAAAATAAATCAGTGGAAGAAAATCAAGTTATTATTTCATTTGTGAAAATCAACTTTGACATAGTTGAGCCTGAAACCATTGCTCCCATCATTTTGGCCTCGTCATTTTTCGTTACATGTTGTGAGAATGAAATATGGGAAATAGTTACCTGTCTCCTCTCAATTCATTTTTAAAATAATGGTACTCATTGTCAATAATGTATATTTTCAAAAACCATGAGAATTTTACATCTATTCACTCCCTGGCAGAGTCAAAACATAGGGGGAGTAAGGTATTAGTAATACTGATGAAAAAATAGTGCTGCAGTGGAGCAGCTCTTAAACTTTGGCAAAAATCCTCACCCCTTAAAAGTTCTTCTTCACCGCCATTTAAACTCGTGGCACCCTCTCCATGTTTATTCCTTGAATATTAATATTTAGTAATGTTTCTAATACCTTAAAATGTACTCTGATTCATTACTAGCACTCTCTGTCATATAACCTCACCGCGGCTCACAAGGTATTACTTTGATATTGATGTAGATCTTCCTGCGAGAGAGTTAGCGGGCAGCAAAGATCGGAATTGGGCTAGAACACGGAGAAGATGGTGACGGGGCTGTATGGTTGTCGATATAATCGCCGAGACATATTCTCTTCCACCTCTCCTTTCCACTCGGAAGATTTCACCCTCGCCCTTCTCTCCCGTCACCAGCCTTTCGGTGCGGTCACAAACCCCTCCTCTTCAACCCCGCTCCAGCGGCGTTCCGCGCTGTCGGCTTACTCGCTTCGAAGACTCCCTTGTTCACCCCCCGTGTGGGGTCAAAACCCTCCCCTTTAGCGCCAGGGGTCGTGAACCCCTCCCCCATCTCCTGCTTTGCCTCTCCTCACGTTTCCACCATTCTCATGCTCACGCTTCCGTAAGTGTTTTTAACTTCACACTTCCTCGACCCTGTTCGAATCCGCTCCCGCCCTCCTTCTCCTTCTTGCTTCCACCCCGTGTATCTCCACATCACTCTCACCCTACGCCCGTTTTCACCCTCTCTGCCTTACAAGACGGAGAACAGCACCTCTCTCTCTCTGTCCCTTCAGCATCCTTTGCTTTCTCCGCAGACCCCAGACCCTATTGTTTCCCTACACATCGATTTTCGTTGTGGAGGAGTGGTCAGCGCCCGAAATACCCCGCTCCCGGCCGAAGTCCAATTTCAATCTAAAGTATCTCTTTCCTCCGTTTTAACATCCCAGAAACACGTTATTCAAACAAACAGTTGTTTGGTGGATTTTGATCTGAACTAGAAGCAGGAAATGTAACAGTATTTTAAACATCATACATCACAGGACAGAATGCTGTGGAGGCACCTCCGTTGAAACCTGTCCAAGAACAGAATCACAATGATGATGATGATATTTCACAGTAGGAGAAGATTCAATATCACGTTGGTTTGTCATTTGACATAACAACAGGATAGATATATGAAGCTACAAACTAATGAATTCTCACTAAAATCAACTCCAAGAGCGTATAATCTGGCATTAAAGGAAATTATGTATTTGAATCCTTAAACTGACGCCATTCTGTCCCATCATTTTCAAAATTTCTTATTTTTCCTAACAATGACAGCGTTACCCTATATTCCTTAACCACAAACAATCAAAACGTATTACTGATATAGCATAATGGTTTATATTATAAACTATTTTCTCTAACAAAAATAAAGTGACTCTTTTTTCCAATTATCCCATTAACACAGGCCTTGTTATTTCCGGCCTTCCAAAACTTTACCCAAATTTGGCGAAACTACCTTGAACATTTCAAATAAAAATAAATTAATAAGTACGAATAATTTATCGAGGCTTGAATGCCACATTGTTGATGTTAATTCCTGCCGCAATGAGTGAGGTAGCTGACATCCGCCACTAAGCCCTGGTGAACAATCTTGGCACAGGGATGCACCACCACTGGCAGTCTGAAGCAAGCCGTTACCTTGACCGCGGCCTATCTCGCATAAACACCTCCGATAAGACAGCTCCTGGCACGGAAGCAGAACCGCTTTGCCATTGCCGCCTTCACCCTTCGGCGACCTCGCTGCATGATAACGAGTACAACTAAATGAAGCGTTCTTTTCATCACCTGTGGGGGTAAGTCTGAGGGCTTCAGGAAAAAGAGAAAGGATGAAAACCTATAATAAATAAAATGTCGTCTTTGGTTACCTTGTGGTATTCCATGTTTAATAAAACAATGGATAAGTAATAAAAACTTTTACTAAAACCACAGATATAAAAATTAAAATCACAATTTTTTTAAATCGTAATTTAAAAGCACCACAATTTAAAACCACAGTGATTTTGATTTTTGTATTTCACATTTGACCAGTGATAGACGTGAGTTTGACGCTGTGGAACAACTAGAAATTTTATAATGTTTGCACGGCCATAAGTTCACGCTAATTAACGAATATTTGTACCCTGCCTCCTCCCCTATCCTTGACGCCGTCATTGCCTCCGCTCCACCCCACAACTATTCAATGTCCTCCACCAGCACTTCGCCTCACCGCTCTCCCCTTCCTCATTCGCCACCACTCCAAACAGTAAACCCCATCACATAACCCAGCACCAACTCCCACCTCCCAATTTTTAGCCATATGACATGGCACTTATGTGTATATATATACAGGCCGCATGCGGGACTTCTTCACCTGAAGATGGTACTCAGCGCCGATACCCGTGTCGTGCTTTCAAAAAAACGATTTTTTTAAATTGTGATTTTTATTTTTATATCTGTGGTTTTAGTAAAAGTTTTTATTACTCATCCATTGTTTTATTAGATGAAAACCTAGTCGTTATTCAAAACGTCGGCATATATAAGAAAAGCCTCATTTGTTGACATAACCGAGAAATCTTACATCAGAGGATACCCCAGGTAACTTGAGCGACATTTCTTTACCTTAGTAATACCTCAGGTGCGGGCTTTACAAGAGAATTTACAATTACGCTCTACTGTATACCTAGTCAATTTTTTCATTGGTTTAGAGGATTATTGTGTAGTAAAACGGGGACAAGGTTGATCGAAGAACGAAATAAACACCAAAGGTCAGCTAGCTCTTCAAATGAACAATTCTGACTGTAAAAAAAAAATATTTCGCTAAACTAGAAATTAGAGTTTTATAGCTTTGATTTCAATGGAATGACTAGGCAAATAACCTCGATAGATTAAGAAACTCTTCAGGTACAAGGAAAGAAGCTTTCCGGACCCTTAGAACACAAGGTGGAAATGGCATTTTTCTATAAAATGGAAAGTAACCGGCGTCATTAAAAATGTAAGCTAATTACAAAGAGGTGGATATGAATCTGGCTCTAAATAAACGTTGACTCTAAGGTTAACGTATCCATAACTCTTATTTTATAGTACCATAAAATTTTTGGACATCTGAAATGGTATGATTGCGATAAAAATGAATATAATAAAAGCAATTACCTTGCCGACAATAGCATTTACTTTCTGCTTAAGATTCAGCCGACAGTTTTTCTGCCGTCGAATTGGATTGGTGGCGTTTGCCCTCAGTGGGTAGCGACTGAAAATGTGGAATGCGAGGACTCCATGTTGCTTTGGTTAACCCATTTTCAGACACCGCAATGGATAAGGTGTGATATTGCCACGTGGTTGAATGTGAGAAGGTGCAAAGAAAATGCGGTGCAGACAGTCGTATATATCTACCATGGACGGTAATGGGCTTGAATTTGATTTGCAAAGGATAGACAAAAATATCTTACAAATCCACCTTTCTTGCTATCTCTCTGCTATCTCCGGATGAGCATAAGAATAATTCATCTCACATTCACGTTTGACTCCTTCCTCCATTTATTGCGAAATGCTCATGAAATAATTACATGCGCACTTAAAAAAATATGTTCAGCCAATATATTCCGTTGTCTGACAATTGAATTGTTCTGTCAATAAACCTATGGGGAGTAACTAAGTTATACTTTTCATTTACAATGTTCAGCCGAGTAATTATTTTTAAAAAGCGTTCAAAATAATTTCTAATCGTTTTCTCCTATTAAGGCCACAGACGTTTATACAGCAAGTGTTTCAGAGAATGAATTAAGTAAATTATTTCTGCCATTTTCACAGCATCTATTTTGAATGCTTTGGATAGTATTACCGCCATGAAATGGTGATTAGGGTTATTTTTTCTTCCTCGCAAGTACTTTCCATCTGATTTCCACCTTTTATCTCTCATTCTTGATTCCACTGAAGAAATCTCGATTGAGCAATGCTCACAAAGGACTCACTCAGGGTTATTAATAATTATAAATGAATACAACCTTAAAGATAAATTAAGATACTAGATAAAGAGGGATGAGCTTCAGTGATCGATGTAAAGTCGATGGGAAAATTGCCGAGTGGTTGAGTCAACTCTGTTTCTGGTAGAAAGACAATCGATAATGCCCAGAAAAACATGAAAGGCATGAGAAAATCTGACAAAAATTGAAGACATTAGGCTAAAAGGCTAATATTCCACACAAATAATACCTCATCACAATACGAGTCGGTTATAAATCGTAAACGGATAACTAAATATAACTAACGAACGCAATGGTGAAAGGAAAACAGTAAGAAAAGCAACTGTAATAGGAAAAGGCACACGTTGACCCTCCTACGTCAAGATCCATAGAGATCAGTGGACATGTGATTCACAGCAGTAGCTATGTATGCATTGCAGAGCTAAGATATTTAACACATCTATTAAATTTGATCAGCATTGCTTTTGAATGAATTCTTCAAACAATTAGGATAATAATGGTAAAATACATATTTTGTTAATACCGCCAAATGCGTATTGTAGTGACTGTCAAAATAAATAAAGACTCAGTACTAAATGATCCAGCTTTAGTAGAGGCTTTCAATTCCATGCAACGGACCTGCAGAGTATATAGCGATATAACCCTTAGATTCCGCATTTTTTATTGCTCTTCTATTGTCATTTAGGCTTTAAAGCTGTACAAATGGAACGGATTAAATTGCGACCGAGAGCCACATAAATCAAGAGGAAGCACTCATTCTTTTTCAGCGTATTAAACCCACAAGATCAAAAGTATCTTTCATCTTGTTTCGAAAAAACGCCTCGGCCCCATATCGGACGATTGGAGCAGTGTCCTTGGCGACGCGAAAATATGACGCATGGAGGCGTATTATCAGATTAATGCCCAGTCGGCCATCGCGTCTACTTGCCTCCTAAAACTTTCGCGCCCACTGCACGCCCCTACTTCCCCACCCTCCTTCATCCATTCTAATGGCGTCCTTAAATAAGAGCACTTTGTGAATATATTCACGCTTTATGCGGCCAAAAAAAAATAAAAATGAAAAAGAAAGAAACGCGTAAATCCTCTCACTTGACTGGCGACTGGGCTATCCATTTTTTTCCCGTTTTGTTTCGCCTGTGACCCGCTCTGGCGCCACAACCCTCGTTTATTTTTACACAGGACGTCGTTTTAACATGAGTGGGGAGTGACGTCCACGAAGGTTTGGGGGAAGGGAGAGAGAATGATTCGGCGTAGCGGATACGGGATAAGTAGGTTGAATTAGGGGGGGTGGATACAGGAGTAAGAATTATGGAAGAAAAATCATCGGTTCTGGTATACATACCCATTAATATTGCAGTTCAACATGTACTTAGAGGAGTTCATAAGAGAAGCTCAAGAAAATGGACTGAGCGGGGTAAAAATGAACGGAGAAGAGATCAACGTGTTCCGCTTCGCAGATGATATTGCAGTCATAGCTGGAAATTGCGAGAATTTTCAAAGGTCTAATGCAATGGGCAAAATTCTCCAAGAATACAACATGGAAATAAATAAGGTGACGATTAAGATCCTAGTATGCGGAAGAAAGAAGCTGAATTTACATGTCACCCTGAGAGGAGAGAAATTTGAGCAAGTAGATTCCTTCACCTATGTCGGATGTACCATCAAGAGGGAGGGCAAAAGTATAACGGATATCAAGAAGAGAATAGCCCAAGCTAAGGAGACGTTCTTGGGAGAAAGACTACTCCCGTGCTCTAAAAAGATAGGGCCACAAACCAGGAAACAGTAAGTAAAACCCTTCGTTAGGAGCGTAGCACTCTATGAATCGGAAGCATGGGCCATTAGAAAAGCTGACCAGAACAGACTAGAAGGCTTCAAAACCTGGTGCTAGAGGCGGAAGCTGAAGATAAAATGGGCAGACAGAATAAGAAATGATGAAGTAAAGAAGAGTAGAAGAGGAGAGGACCATATGAACGCCAAAAAAAAGAACTAGATGTATTCGACACACCCTAAGGCACAAAGTTGTGAGGAACATAATCGAAGGTGAAATAGAGGGAAAAGAGAGGAAGACCCAGGAATATGTTTATGGACCAAGTAAAGAGGAAAGTTCATAGGGAGAGATACCAGGATGTAAGGGAACTAGAATTACATAGGGAAGAGTGGAGAACTGCAGTCAACCAATCTTAGGATTGAACAACTAATGAATCTACTTTTAAAATTTAAAAATGGTGGAGGAAACACGTAAAAGATAGCTCAAAATAAAGGGTAGGACGCTCTGCTTGCAGGACACAGCCTGAAACAGGAAACATCTTTTGGCTAAGGTGCTCTTAATTTGATATGCATTTTTCTCCTCACTCCTCTTTCTGTCTCTGGGAGGGTTCCGTCCTAATCTTTTGAGCTCTCCCAATGATTCCACCTCCTCCAATATACTTTTTCTACCTCCCTCTCCCTTTTCCAATAAGTACTGATGCGCGATGCAGGGTCTTAATGTATACATCGAATTTCCATTTGAGCGGTTTAGCCAATAAGAAACAAGAGGGGTAAACTGTAGTAAAAAAAAAATGTATACTGTCTTTATATTCGGTAAGTCTACCGGATAAGTAGCTGCCAACATTTCGATGGCCGAGTCGTCCATCGTCCATTAGGAAAATGACGACATCCGTCCTGAAGACGATGGAGGACTCGGATATCTAAACGTCCTCAACCAGGGAATATCTTACCACGTTGACCAACCGAATTGATCTAAATGACATCTTACGCAGGGAAAGCCTCAGACCAATCAACAACAAAATATATGATGGGATGAAACAGGCAAAAATAATAAAATCCCACGAAAAAAGGCACCTGAAAAGATCTTAAATATCAAATAGACAGACGATATTGTAAATGAAAAAGTATACCTTGAGCAACTGTGAGAACGACCAATTTTTAATGCAATGCCACAAAGGCAAGCAAGGTGGAACGAACACAAAATATGGCAAAAGAATATATTTAGAAACAATACTGAGAATGAACAGAATGGAGAGTTTCATTGTAGGTCATTGAATAGGCTGAATTTAACAGTGTAAGAAGATGAGAAACGGTTGCTGGTTCATCAGAATATGATGGAATTTCCAACGAGAAGGGAAAAAGGAGGGATGCAGTTAACAATTCATAGGAGTTTATAGTTGGTACTGATTAGGCTACATATGTTTTATTTGCTCAATTAGGGCATCAAATTTAACAAAATCACCATCTTTGCGGACACTTAATCGAGAAACTCAGTAAAAAGTTATGCGACACGATGCTTAATGGAAAATATAATAAGAGGTAAATTATGAAGATTATAGATTTTTGTTCTTGTTTAGATTCTAAGGCCAAGTTCAAATGGCATCAGCCAACTGAGGTTGAGCATTAGAGAGTCGTATAAAAATATCAAAAACCCCACATTGAATATTCATTTCCCTCCAGAACCACTAGTCTTAAAAAATCATAGCTTGATGGTGATCCTCTAGTTGAGAATTGGATAATACCAGCAAGAGATAAAGAGATAAGAGTCATTCAGTTTCTTGTACATTCTATGACACATTAGTTTTTACAATAAAATATACCAGTACATTGGCCTAAAAGCATTTTAACAATGAAAAAATTAAAATACCTCAATTGAGAATTTGAAGTAAGAAATAAATTTTTAAGTGTGTTTTCAGTACAAAATCCTAAATTCAATAAGTATTTCAATTTCATATATTTCAAGTACTGTCCAGCTCTATTTAACCGGTTCTGAGCCTCCCTCGCCGATCTTCCTCTCCTATTATTTTCTGATCCTTATAAGAATATATTTTGCCTCACTACATGACCTCAAAACATTGCCTCACTACATTGAACCTACATTGCCTCACTACATTGAAATTCACTATGGCTAAGAAAACAGCCATAACATGAGAATTGATAATAATTAGACCATCAACATCAGGATAAAAAGACTGGTCTTCATGATACTCATATAAAATACAATTTTTATGTAATACTGGTCATCAAATTTGGAAGAGAGGACGGAATTATTTTATCTGTGACAATATCGCTTCATTTCAATAAATGTGCCATTTGATTCCAAGTATCAATAATTGTAGATCAGGCGATCAATTTGATGTATCAAAAATCGATAGCGGACGATACGGGAGGTGAGGGAGTGTTGTACGGGGAGGCCACTGCTAAGTGCGTGGGAGGGAGGCTGGGAAAATATGCCGTCGTTTCTCCGGGAGACCGTTTATGCATGCAGATGAAATGCATCCGCTGATACTTTTTTTAACGTCCTTCACCACGCTCTCCCACCCTTTCTAGTTTTTTGGCTGGCAAACGCACCACCCATCACCTTTTTTATTTCATGTCTTTCACTTTGTAATCTAGAGACGGAGCGAAGAAAATGGTCGAAAATTTATCAAGCATTATTTCCTCTCCTGTGAACTTGCAAATGCTGCAGGGAACTTTGCCTGTAATTTATTCACGTATTCCCGATACTTATTTTACGGAGTTAAACGTGGCTATTTTCCTCCCCCATGTGAAAAGGGGTCCTATGCATACAGAAAATCCATTTTCAACTATTTAAGTTAAGCATGGCCCCAGAGTATAAATGTCACTCTAAACGAATGTTATTTAACGTATGACCAAAATATATTTCAATGAATAGTCGGGTAGATGATATGGAAAGGTAAATGAAATGTTGGCGGCATGTACACCAATACAGCGTAGTGAGATTAAAATCTTGCGTCAGAAATAAACAACATCTTTTTTTAATTTTTGAGAATATAAACCAAGAAATATGCGGATGTATAGGCTATAATAGCAGAGAATTAAGAAGAACTCCAGAAGATGATGGAAAGAATTTGAAAGAAAAGTGAAGAGTATGGAATGAGTATAAATAGAAAGAAAACTATGGTTATGAGGGTAGCGAAGACAGAACGACCATTAAATATGTGGCTGGAAAAAGAAAAATTTAAACAAGTAAGTTCCTTCAAATATCAGGGAAGTATAGTTACTCAGACCAGCAATTGTGCACAGGAAATAAAAAGTAGAATTGCGCAAGGAAAAATAGCATTTAGCAAGATTAAGGAACTGGTGACATCGAGGAATGTCAGGACAGATATAAGAAAAAGTTTTTCAATATGCTTAATATGGACAATTGTACCATACGAATACCAAATATGGACCTTGAAGAAGAGAGAAGAAAATACTTGAAAAAACTTTGAGATGTGGCTGTGGAGAGGAATGGAGAGAATTGGGTGGAAAGATAGAGTTGGGAATGATGAGGTGCTGAGGAGGATTGGAGAAGAAAGGAGTATTTTGAGAGAAATAAAAAAGAGGAAGACTAATTGGATTGGGCATGTTTTAAGGAGAAATAGTCTTCAGAAATTAATTGTAGAAGGGAAAATAGAAGAGAAGAGGAAGGAGGAGGCACGGAATGCTAACACACATAAAAAAGGAAGAGTAATGAAGAGAGGCCCAGGACAGAATGCTGTGGAGGCAGTAGCGTTGACACCTATCCAAGGAAATAATCACAATGATGATGATGATTTTGATTTTTGATTGCTTCGTAATAAGAGCAGGTGCTGTCAGGACTCGTTAAAAAAAGTACGCAATAGTTTCAACTGTAGTATGTGACATTCGTTTATGCGAGCGGTAAATTTATGCATATGGTACTGATTTCGTAGCGATACTGATTCCTAATAAGAATACAACCACTAATGGAGAAACTGTCTCAGCGATAGCTTTGGAGGAATCTACGAAAGTATCGATCGATCCTCGCTCAGCCATTAATTTTGACTGAATACAAAACCTTATACGTATACACCCTAAACGGAAATTGAATAACGCAAACAAGTTTCGACAAGGAAAAGAAAATTTGCTGTTAACAAAAATTGCTTTACTCAATACCCCAACGGCATCTCCCCTCTTCCATCAGCATCAAATTTTCCCAACTGATAAGGTAATGGATAAGAATGCGACATCTATATTCAGGTGAAGTAGGAATGATGTCTATATTTCACTATACGGCGTCCATCTTCGCACAGCGTAGGTGAAGCAAATGTCCAAGGGTCCGATTCTTGGGCCCACTTAAGGTGGTTGGAGAAATTTTTGATCATGTAAAAATTTGCGTGAGACTTGGAATTGTAACACTCAGTAGTAATATGTGTGGATAAAATAAACAATATACACGTTACCATTTTCATCTCTTTTTGGAAAATCTATATATCTGAAAATTATATCGAAATAATTGGATGATATATGTCCAGATTTTCTATAAAACGCGACAACATACCCTTCCAATTATTATGATAATTACGATGGTTAATTTAAAAAGTATTTACAAGTGATTTTCGCGTAAATGTCGATATCCATGCGGTTTGACCAAGTGACAGCAATTCATTGATGAAGATGAAAAATTCTAAGATATTATTTTTACATCATATGTAATTCGACATGTATTGTTTTTCCTACCGTAAAAACAAATGTATTTTTGTGAAATATGATACAAAATTTATTTTCAACTAACCTAAAAAGTTATTTAACAATAAATTCAATGTCTCACGATTATGCGAGAAAATTTTACAGTCTAAATGAATGGAAACCCATTGTCTTATGTAAGTTGAGTAGCTAAATTATTAATAACGCTTTTGGTAACTATTTACGAATTTCAACATAAGACATGCTAGATACGTGCGCAATTTTTTGATTATGCAACCAAATACAATCTTTATGTTCCAGAGTTTACTATAGATGGCATTTAGTCATTAATTCTGGAAGACGTTTCGGCTAAAAGGAGAAATACAATGACAAGATGTTGCATGCTTCTTACGACCCTTGTCCCTACCAACTAAGAAAGCAAGGAATAAATATGTGAGGTAAGTAAATACAATATTATTAAATTATTAAAAATATCGTATGAGGTGATGAAGTATTGCAACAAACTTCGGGTAGCGCTAAAAATGTATTTTTTAAAAGGTAGAGACTGGCAACTTTCTCATGCCTGAGGGTTTCATATCTTGTTCGGATTAGATAGGCAAGCCCAGTCTGCATGCAGAAAATGGCAATTATTTTAGCTATTGTATAAGAGTGTACGAGAGAACATGCTATGAAATATATAGACTTGCAACGGAGTAAGACAGTAATCATGGTAAACTGCCTCATTTCCTAGGCTATTGGAGTTGATAGAACTACTGCAGAAGCTCGGCATGTGCGTGGATCTTTACGAGTCCCGTCCCTCTTACGAGAGTGTGGCAAAATATGGAACGCTTGGAAGGGAATGAAAATTTTGTAAGAATATATAACGGGATACCATTATGATGAGAATAAAACTCAGCAGTAAATTTCTTCCAGCATTTAATCGTACCGACCAGGGTTTCAACGGTAGCCCTTCAAACCACGACTGGTTCATGTTTAATTTTTGAGGAAATTTACTACAGTAGTTCCATTACTACGGAAAACTTGTTCCACAAAATTACTCTTGAAACGATTAAATATGTTAATAGATTCAAGATTTAGAGATTAATTTAATCTGAAAACACAACAGTTCGGAGATACTTAGCACAGGCCAACATGTGAATTCTCCGATCATTTGCCGAATAAAGTTAATTTTTTTCTAAATTCAAGATTCATTAAATTATATAGCTCAATATTTTTCAATGTGAGTAGTAAGAGGAGTCGATAATTATCTATTGTGGAATACTATTAAATGATACACACCTCTAAGAACATAGAGAAAAACTGTCGAGTTTCTGGAAAATTCATGGGAATAATTCTGAGAAGAAATACCTCTTGTTTGTGAACAGAATCAATCAACAAATATTTCATGATTCTCGCAACACATTTATTTTGTGTTACTACCCATAATCTAACTATATACAACATACTTTTTTGGAGCTATTTGATTACAAACTTGTAAGAATAGGATAGATCCATGAGTACAAGTACAACCTCATATGTTAGTGTTAACCTCAGTACAAGTGCAACCTCAAGTGTTAACCATTAAGTCAAGTTAAGTCAAATGATACATGCTAAGCCAGATTCTTACGGAATCAGATCCAAAACAATAAATAATCGCATTCTCTATTTTCCTAGTAATAAACCATGCACCTGGTAATCAAGAGCAAAACTGGGCACGCACAAATGGATTATGTGTGCTAAACATTCAAAACAATAATTGTAGGGTTCAAGAGACATGTTTTTCGTCGCCCATTTCGTTTATTTTCTGTGACTATTGAAATAAAAATTAGCAGAAACTGTTAAATTCCTGGAAAACTCACGGAAATACCGCATTCTTCCGGATAACGAGCTCCTTTAATTTTGTATGATAGGTATATCATCCACTTCATCATGTTTGCAAGAAGAATCGAAAGCAATGAAAGCTGAATATAACCGACGTGCATGATTAAAATATAAAATCCTTTAATATTCAGCAATATACGCCTCATATAAATTTTGAATTAAAAACTCAGCTACCTAAGCGGTTAACATTCTTCCCTTCATATATGCTATCTCAGTCGGCCACATCGCATTCACGGCGGTGAAGTGTTTACAGTTCTAAAATTTGGGCATTGTATCCGAACGGACTGGAAATAAATAAATGGAGGGAAAAAAATAAAATTTTAAGAGACGAGACAAACCTACGGCCTCAGCAACTCCAGCGTTGGTATATAGCCAACTGCATCAGCCCATCTCCCACACCCCTTTACCGCCAAGACCGTGTAGTCCTCTGCATTTTACGCGGTGCTAAAACTGCAGGCGAAGGGAAGAGGAGAGTACCTACGATAAAATTCTCCGCAAATCGGGTCAAAACATAAGTTCTGGCGGTGAAGTATGTCGACAGCGATAAGGGGTTGGGAGAGGGACAAACGAGGTTTAGAGATTCAAATTTCACGCTTAGAAAATTTGGAAGTGAATACAGATGCATAGAAAAAGCACAGAGCAGCAAAATCTGGCACTTATAAGAGTGAAGGGAAAAAATCAAAGAAAGGCGGAATCGGTAACGTAAATATAACGATTGGGTGTACATTTTTGTCGATTATCGACACATTCGAGTACAAATTTCTACATCAATTAATTGACACATCGACAAGGGGTCCAAAATTAGGTTAAAAATATTATTGTAAAAATGCGATAAAAAGACGTAAGCAAACAGTTATGAAAATAGCCCTTGTGATGAATACAAATGCAAAATTATAAATAAACCGTAAAAATAAAACAGAGTAAATTACAAATATACATTTTTATAGATGTAGCATACATTTTTAGTTAGGAGGTAAGGTAGTAAAAGTTCTGTACTTGTAAGCATTTTTAATGCAAAGAGTAAGGAAATATTTGCCAGCTCATTTTTCTGCTCGCAGATTTTCAAACCATTCAAACCGAAGTTCAAGTTAAGCTCATACATTGCGGATTATTTCATAAACAACAGAAGATAAGAGTTGACAAGTGGAGTTGAGGGATAGCAAACAGAGCGAATGAACATAAGGGTGAATAACATCAATAAAGAACGCGCACAAACTTGGATTAGAAGTGGAGCTGTAAGCATGGTACCTTAGATGGCGGAAATGTGCTTAATAAGAAACAAGGCAAGCTGAAGGAAAAATAGAAGAGATGGTGCTCAGGGAACGTACATGATTGTTTAAAAAATTACGCTTCTTATTCACTCCAATCATTATGAGGGATTAGAAATGAATTTGGTCGAAAAGAATGAGTCGTTAATCAACAAATAATACGATAAGCACTGCAGGGCTAATCAAGGCTTTGGAGAGGTAAGCTTCCAAAACCTTGATCACTCGAGATTTTGAAAATCAAAATTCATCGAAGTACAAGAGATCTCACCATATTAAGGAAACCGAGGTGCAGTCTATTAAATTTTGGGAGCAATAAATGACTATAATAGGAGAACAGGAACATTTTTAAAAGAAGACAAAACGAATAACTAAGAGATGGGATTAAAATTATTTAATATATATGGGGGAGGTTTAGGGGAGATACAGAAATACAGAGCGATTAAAATAGAGTATAGGCATTTTGTTTACAATCACAGTTCACTTTGTGCACTTCAGTTCTTTGTAAATTAAAGATTCACATTAAAAAAGAGCAACGTGTTTTTAGCAATGGACTTGGAGGAACTGGGAGCAGCAGAAGGCCAATTCTGAAATTGAATCGATCAATTTCAACTTACTTAATATTCCATATTGATTATTTAAATTTATTTATTAACATTTTTTCAGTATATCCCAATAAACTTTATTGGATAAAAGGTGAATTGACTTTGAAATCAAATATGAATAACTTTCTGAATCGGACAAATTAATCCATAACATATCAATGAAGTGTATTTCTAACGTTATGCGTAAAAAATTATAAAATATACTTTACAACATGGGAAACAAAGAATTAGGCCAGCCAAAATTCTAAGCTAAATCTAAAAACAGTGATAAACTTACACAAAAGAAACTCCAGTAAAGGCAGAGACTTGTAATTGGATTCGCAGAACACACGTATACCAAATATTTTGGTGACGCTTAAGATTGATCTAAGTTCTATGAGAGGTATTTTTATCCTACAAACAATTTTGATCCTAAAAATGGCAGGGAATCTTAAAAAGAGAACAAGGTATAACTTTCCACGACACTTTTTGACTCTATATTTTAAAGGATAGAGATAAATAAATGACATGCTATTGTAAATCAATGACGAAAGGAATGATATTTGAGCAATTATTAGCAGTCGTCTTTGTATTAGGCTCAATTATCTCTCTCATACACATTTATGTAAATGGGTTATGTTTCGATCTTAATATCCTTTGGATGCTTGTTCGCAGTTACCTATTCACCTACCCTAAGACAGGGTCATTACCAAATGGTTCATGTGGGCAGCGCAACCCTTAGGAATTACGGATTCCACCGGACCCATCCTCATTAGCGAAGTAGCTGGGCGTCTGTTTCCCCGTGAAGTTCGATCTAAAGAAAATAAAACGTAATCCTATCCTCAATGGACCTCTTTTGCCACTCTGTTATGAAGTTGAGGCCTTTTTTTATTATTTGTTTCGCTTGCATTTGGCAAGTGTCCTCTTCAAATCCGATGCAGCAACAGCGACAACAGGTACACTTGTCCATCATATCCGCGCTCTAGCGAACAAAGGCCAAAACTCTCCAACGAATGCGACAATGCGACCTTTTGTGCCAGGAGAACTCACAATTCCCTTCACAGTCAAACGAGCGCATTTCTCTCCTAAACCCAGTCGCCCTGGTTAGCAGGAATAAAAAATAAAACAGGAGAATATTTCTCAGGAGGATAATCCATCTGAGATTTCCCCCCTTGCTGCAGCAACAGCGGCAGTCGGAGTGGTGACTCGAGGGACACCAGAGCGAACCAGAGTGGTGCCGAAAAAGAAGGAAAAAAGTGAATAGGGCGGCCAACCAAATTGTATCGTAAAGAAGGAGGCAAACAGAGAGAGAAAAACTGTTCCCCGAATATTTTTTCTCCTTCATCGCCTATACACGTTTTACATATCATAACCCAACTCTTTTACAATGTGTAAGTTTGCATTTCTTCATTGAATGGCGTGGATTGTTAGATGAAGAAATGTACATAAATATGTATATCATGAAAAAACTCAATTCGAAGATATTAAGTCATCTGAGATAACAAAAAATAGGGGTAACGTCATTTGATTTAGCAATGGTTTAGAAAATATGCAAATCATCGACCCAAGGTCAAATCACTGATTAGTTTGTGACGATAGAAATATCATGATTAATGGTATTTATAACATTTTCCTATTTATCATACCGCATACCCATATTTTCATCATCGATAGTTGAAGAAATCGTTGAAAATGAATTATTATTGAAGTTTAGACTTGAAGGGAACACTTATTCCCATGCAACGGCCTAACTTCTCCCAACAATTTCGCATTTGTATTATTAATTAAAGGTTTAATTATGACACAAGATTATTTCACTACACTTTAACTTAATAAAAAGGCATGCAGTAATGCAAGTGTTTCCAATGAGTTATTTCTACTTAGAAACAGGAACAACAATTGCACCATTCCACAGGGTATTTATTGCGTACGACGCGTTTCAACTCACAGAGCCATCATCAGGTGTCTTGTACCTGATGATGGCTATGTGAGTTGAAACGCGTCGTACGCAATAAATACCCTGTGGGATGGTGCAATTGTTGTTTGTGTTTTAATATGATGAACTTCCATGACATCTCGCCTAAATCTGTTGAAATTATTCGGAGTTATTTCTACCTTTTCTTTTGTTATTGTCGGTATAGTACAATTTCACATACAATTAGTTTCTGCCAACGTACACGAGGCAAATTGGCTAAAAATATAACTAAGTTCCTGCCATACGCGATGCATACGATTGCAAGCGCGTAGCTATTACCCGTACCGTTTCCATTGAAAGCGACGAAATCAAATCCCACCATTTAACACAACCATCACTTCAACATGGTAACTTGGCAACCCATTCGCATGCATCCTTACCGCGACAATCCCTGACTGCCGCAAAATTCCCTCTCCCATGCGCACACTGATCCACGGCAGACGCCTCGTGGAATCCGCATGACGTGAAATGGAGCACTTGTATGAGGGGGATGTCTCCAAACACCGAGCCACCCCGACTTGAACACATACGCGCTCACGAAGCAGATTCGGAGGAGTGGGAAGCTGTTGCATGAGAGGAGAGAAAACGGGACAGGCAGCCGACCAGGCACAGTAGGGTGGGGAATACAGGGGTGTCGGGATGCCACAGTGGAGGTAACGAGACGACCAGCGAGGCCTAAGGGGGTCAATTTACCCACCTCCTTCCTCCCAACCCCAATTCCGACCCAACCAAAACAGTAACGTTAAGGTGGTTGGAGCGCTAATCGTTTATAATTGAGGGCACATTAAAATATATCCTCAAGTAAGTCAAAAATAATGCTCAAGTTGCATTTCACTCAAGTACATAAAAACATCTCCATGCATGTAGATATATGAATGAAAAAAATAACCATATTCTAAAATTTTCGCAATAATTACAGCAAGGTATGAGTGGTTTACGGTGCGGAATTCGAAATTAAAGCAAGAATCTTATGTATATACCTACGTGTTTTTTACAGGATAGGACCCATTAATAGTTGTTAACCGTTATTATATGTAATAATTAAAAACGTATTTTTAGCATTTTGGATACAATCTGAGCCTATGTGATCGAATTATTTTGAAATATGAGTCACAGCAATAATTTTACGAGTTCAAGTAGCCAAAAACTGCCAAGAAACCAAATGGGTTACATGCAAAATTTTCACATTTATGCTTACACATTACTAATATCTACTCCTGTTCTAAGTTTGACTGAAATCTATACCTAAACAACAATCTCTCAAACCCCTTGAAACTAAGTCTCTCATGTTTGACTTAAATCATGGATAATCTTGATAATAAATATCTAAGAAAGCGAGAATAATATAAATGCTAACCATAACATTATTTCTTTCAATGTCGCCCTAGGTTTTATCGTCGGCAATTGCTGAACCCTACTTCACGCTAGCGTCTGATTATTACTTCAAATAATAAACTTTTTTATGAGGAATGTATTAAAACTAATCCAAATGAAATTGCAGAACAAATATCAACGAAAAAAGATGTAAAAACTGTCAACTTTTTCAGAACAAAACAAAAATATCGTGACTTTTTATAAATCAATATAATATAAGTGTGATTAAAAATACCATCAAATAATCTTTCTGTATGAATATTTTAAAAATCAGCGCTATTAATGAAAAAAATGTTACTAATCTTGAAAATCTATCAATCCTGGCAGAGTTTTCTCAGTGCTTCCTTTAAACAAGGGCTCATAGGGTAGTTTTACCTTGTGATAACGTATTTCCCCTCAGTCTAAATTTAAAGGATAACTATAGTAAACCCTGCCATACACTCTCCCATCCTCGGCCATCCAACCACATTCCATAAATATACCCGTCCCTCTTTCCTCCACCCCGGAATGCGACAACCTGCTGGCGGCTGCTATTATGCAACAGTCCGGAAACGCTCACCCACATTCATGATTGGACACCTCGTTCGTTCAGTCGCTTTAGCGATACTGTTGAGTGGCTTGCAAATGCGATAGTCAAGCAGGTTGCACAGGATAGCAGTGTGTATGTAGAGGATATAGGGTACTGTTTTCAGTTGGGAGTGAGGATTTTGTTTATAGATCGTGTGACTGAATGAACGGAAGAAGTGCTTCTTGTGCCCGCGTTGGGGCCAGTCAACTTTGGGAGGCATAATAAATTGCCATATAAATTTATATTGCCTTTGTCCATGATGATCCCCGTTTACTTCTAATCAGATCTTTAAAAAATGTTTTTGTAAAAACATTTCAGCATCGGCTTTTTCATTTACAGTAGAGCGTCGATAATCCGGATCAATTGTTGACAGACCGAGTTCGGATTATCAAAAAGTCCAGATTTTCGAACATAACCAAAAAAGGCCATTTGATGCATTAAACATAAAGAAACTTTGCTAAAAACCGTAAAAACAGATAATCACTTTATTATAGTAGTTAAATAATGACAGCAGATAAATAAAACCAATAATTTATATGAACTTATTACGTAGTATTTTAATGAAATATACTGTAATACGTCTTTCGTAAACGCTATTGACAGATATTTACATTATATTCACTTCAAATTATTTTTCGCCGGAGGTGAATCCGGACTGGATCTTTCACATTCGACGGTCTGGATCTTTCACATCCGAATTATTGACGGTCTACTATACTATTATTAGTATTGGACCATACAGTTAAGAGAAGCTGGAAGAAATGAGAATATATAAGAATTTATTATGTAGATCTCCGCAGCTCATGATGTATATCTGGTAATCTTTGAGTTTTGCGAGTATTTTTTGTGTTATTTTTACGACAGTTTCCCCATGCTCTTCTGCCGACTTCGTCGGGATTTTTAAACAACAATGGTCTTCTTTTTTATAAATAAACAAATTCGGCAGTAATTTAATTTAGAATTAATAAAAATAAAAATTAATTCCAAAGAAGTGATTTCCATATATAAGGGAGTTGAACTTGAAAAGAGACCCCAAAATATAAATAGAGAGGATGGCTATAAATTCCCTAATAATAGAAATCACTTCTTTGGAATTAATTTTTATTTTTATTAACTCTAAATTCATCAACTTCCGAATTTGTTTATTTATAAAAAAGAAGACCATTGTTGTTCAAAAAGCCCGACAAATCCGGCAGCAGAGCACGGTGAAATTGTCGCTAAAATAATACAGAAAATACTCGCAGAACCCAAAGATTACCAGAAATATATAAGAATGTTGCTACGTAGATAGCACCAAAGTTAAGTTGACCATTATAGTTTTATAATAGTTATCTAATGACAGATTTATTGAATTTCTAAGATGTTTCACCCTGAATTAACCGTCTTTTTTTTCCGATAAAAAAACAAATAGTCTTTAATTGTGGCGAGTGCCATGTCGCCTCATTTTTCAACAGAAACTACAGAAAAATGTGCACTAGAAAGATTTAGTATGGGAATAAATTGTTTTTTTCCAAGTAATTGAACTACAATTTGCTTTGAGGATATATGATCGCATTCACTGCGCCGTAACTGGCCAAATTGCTAAAAATCTTCATCGGCAAGTGACGGCAAGTGAAGCCGAAGGTATACGTATTTTTCACTAATTTCACTATTTCAACGCTTTGTAGTATCAATTTAAAATATAATTTTCTATATCTATGCATATCAGATGACACCATTTAATGTAAAAAAATTTCAATTATCTTGATAATTAGGATTGCTATCTCATTGCTTTACAACACTTTTCGACTAAAAGTGACAGGTATTTGCAAGCTTACAGATATTTATTACCACAGTAAATAATCTGGTAAATATCCATAAATTGTATTGTAACCACTATTTTAAGCAAGATATTCTAATTACTAATGCCATTAAATGATATTAGTCCTTAGAATAGGAGTACAAATGCTACACAAAATAAGTAGCAAAAATTACATAAAACTTTATCCTTGGCCTATGTACTCATTCTCCGAAGAAGACTGATGAAAATGATAAAATTGAAAGTGAAACAGCTCTCTAAGGATAGATTATCGATACTGAAATGATACATAGAAACCGAGTAAATCCTTAGGAAACTAAAGAATTGTCAGTATAATAAGGGGGAAACAGAACTGAAGGAGAAGTTGTTAAAGATTAACATTTGAAGCTCATTCCCCAATCATTGCTATTGGTTTTCCCGTCGTCATTATAAGCACTAGGGATTGTGTTTTATTGCTCAATATTTTACAAATGTCCTAATCGCTCACCTAACCCAAAAAATACCATGTTTAAATATGAGATCCATTGACAAATGATAGATTGATATTAGGGAATGTCAAAACCAATGAAAATAAATTAAAGCAGCACTTAACATCCAACTTTCATGAAATGTCAATTGGTATGCTAAATCGCTGTAAACTTATCTTCATGAAGCCGTAAATGATTATTTTTCCAAAAATAAAGACCTGAGTCGTCCACTTTTTTTGCAAGTAGGGGTGGGCAGAGTTTGATTACTTCGTAATTGCACTTGAGCAATGACAGCGAGTACAAGGTGTTCAGATCTGGGAATTGGAAGGTAAGGGATAAAGTTGTAAAGGTGGGCTTGGTTTAGGGAACAGAGCCGTGGTTAGGGTGAAATACGTATATTTTGGACAGCGCGGGAGATTCGGTAGTAGAGACAAGGGGGAAGTTTGCCATGCCAGAGGTGACTCTGATCGGCGCTCAGCATGGGATATGAGTCGTTGATGTGTCGGCCGAATGGGAGAAGAGCATTGGCTAGAGTATGGATCAGGATGCTCTCTTTGAAAATCGAAGTGTATAGTGGATCAGCATCTAAACACAACGGGAATTAAAACATTTTGCTAACGGTCCACCAAATAGATTTATCCTAAGCGACCCGGGTTTCGTCTCATAATCACATATCCAGGTGTCACCTGAAGATGTGATTATGTGACGAAATCCGGGTCGTTAAGAATAATCTATTTAGAGGACCATTACAAGAATATTTAAATTTCCGATATGGAGAGGTTCCAGAAAGTCAAGCCTGAATGTATTATTTATCTAAACGCATTTTACTAGGAGCAATAAAAGTACCATGTAAAAATAATAAACAGGATCTCGCAAATAGCTGTGGTAAAAACAAGCGTCTGAAATTTGACAGAAATGGCACAATGCGGTATATTACACCCAATTTTAAAAGAGGAAACATTGAAGTATACATTCAACGCAGGATGCAAATTTTTAGTTTTACAAAAATAACAAAAAAATACGGTAGTTATCAGCAAAGAGTATGGACATGGGGATCCAGCACACAATCCTGTTATTTGACAATGGCTGACGATGATTGATGGCCGTTTCCGTGCAACAGTGGATCTATGAATTAATTCCCAATTCCCAGCACCGACAGCAAGCAGGTACAATTCGGCATTTTGAGGATCTGGGAGAGGTGCTGGGTCATTGAGGCAAGCAGTGGCAGGAAGGAAGGTAGGAGAAATGTTTGGGAAACAGGCTGCGACGAAAGGGGATATTTGATAGTTGGAGGGGAGGTGTTGTTTCGTGAGCACTGATGTCGTGCCGGTCGGTGCGGAGCGTGAAATAGGTGTAGTTGAAGTGTCAGCCGAAGGAGAGAATGGATGTCGCCGAGTATCCATCGGGGGTTCTTGTTGTTATCGGCTCCGGAATTGCACGTGGATGTGGACTGGGGTATAGCAGGGGAGGCTGGATGGAGAAGGAAGTGTCCCCGATGCCCTTGTTTGTACGAGGAAAACAAGGGGTGGCGAAAATACATGGGTCAATATATACATAGCACCCAGCAGCCAACCTCGAGAGAATTCGGTAGGATCAGAATCCTCCACGAAATATGCACAACCAATACGATTGTTTGTGTGTATTTTGGGATCCATATATTTTGCTATAAATTAATTCAACGACAGTATGATTTTAAGATTGGATACAAATTGACACATTTTGCTCAGATATTAACTACTGTCTGAATCCCATCTTAGTAGAAGGAGAGCGTTTGATTGAGTTATCAAAGTTGTACAATGTTTCCTCGAATTGGTTGTGAATGTAAGTACAGCGAGAAAATTGAACCTAGAGAGAGAAATGATTGACTCAGATAAGCTATTTTGTTCGGGGAAGGGAAAAGAGAATCACGGATTGCAAGAGTTAGAAGAGTGAGCAAGTTATGTAGTCAAGACACGATAAGATCCAGCGTGCAATATTTTCGTCACGTTAGAATTAGAATTACGTAATAGAATTAAATGATTTGCTTATTGATATTTAAAACAGTATTTCGAAATAAGAAACGGATCTCCAAATTGCTGAAGAAAGTGATGTTGAGGTGAATAATCGGTAAGTGCTCGAGATCAAGTGAAAGATTAGAGATGCTTTGCTGTCTCTAGGGTAAGAGAAGTAGAAGTGAAGACTGGAAAACTGAAGTTATCGTTGGAAATCATGATTGTTTCAATGTGTGAAAGAAGCGCATATTAAAATCTCACACCACGCCTTCGGGAAAAGACTTAACGAACGGGCGAGGTGAAATACGTCAATGCGACCTAATGTTCAGCACTTGTTCGTTCCTGATTTTTACCATTTGCTGCAGATTTATTTATTGTTGTTACACTTCCTACTACGCCTGACCTCTCGCTGCGGTTGCTGCAAGGCTGATCGAAGGAGCTGAGGGTACTTTGGGGACAGGGTAGAATAGCAGCGGCATTCGAGGACATTTACGAAGGACTTGTGGTTTCGTCCACCTGCAACATTCGCGCTTCCTCACACCCGGGACAACCACTGTGTGCTCCAAAACGGTCTAACTGTGACCTTGCTAGCCTCAATCAACGACAACTCTCCCTCCTTCCACCAAACCTGAATTGCATCCTCTCCAGGGACCAGGGGATTACAGTGACCCGCACCCAAAGGATGAGGCAATTCCACGGACACTCCTCAGATACGAAGGTCTCCATTCCATTCCCGGACATACTCCTTACCCTTTTTTGTTTCTTCTCGGCCACCAACAATTACCCTTTATATCAAAATATTTCCATTCCTGGTTATAGTTGAGTAACCGAGCTCAAAGGAGCAAATAGCTAATGCTATATTGGAAACATGATAGCAAAAACAGCATAAAGAATATAAACAATTCGTAAGTCGAAATATTTAACTAAATTCCCATTCGAAAGATGACAGTTTCTAGGAGAACCTCCAAGGATGAACTTAAAATTTTTTGCAATTAATTGAAAAACATAATGCCGAATTAAGTAATGGCAGACTTTTCATAGAATATGGATCTTATTTCTTTTATGAATATAGCAGTACTTATAGAAAGACCGTAAAAACTAGTCAGTCAATAAAAATTACAAAGAGAGTAGAAAATAAAGTAGAAAGGAGATTTGAAGTCAAAGTAAGGGCCAAAAATAATGTCCGTATTTTGTTTCTCGCTGTTTGCGATTCATCTAAAAAAAAATCTGTACATTGTGTATTATAAGAAGACATAAAATTCATTTCAAAGGGAGAGTCGTATGAATTGTTTCATATATAGCTGTGACAACTCACGTCTAGCGTTTATCACTGATAACATTCAAACGAAAGGCGTCCACTCCACGTTATTACAAGATCGCCATTTTGGCTTTTGACAAAGTTAACACCAAGGGCTCTAGTCGCTCCTGCTTATGTTATTTCTGTTGTCTGGTCCATGCACGGAAGGAAGTTCCACCATATTACAAATTAAATGTTGTCAAATTAGGAATAAAGATGTGTTGAAAATTAGGACACCCACCTGCTATATATTGCCATTTTTTCAAAGGAATAGTCTGCGCAGCATAAATGCGCGAGTAACAGCTGTAAGAGAGAAAGGGTAACTCACTTTCAATCTCCCACGAGCAGCGGAAGAGAGTTAAACTGCATTTTATTATTATATGTATTATGTATATTAGACATTGGAACGTGATATAAAAAGAATAATTTTTTCAAAGAAATTGGAACCGTAAAAATTATTATTTTATCACGCTTATGAACTCAAGTAGAAATTAAGTAGCCGTACTTAGAAGTTGTTAGCTGGTGAACACAACATGAAATACGCAATAGACTATCTTCGGAAAAATTATAAATGCATTCATTTTATCACTAAAATAACGGTATATTTTATGCCCAGATACCTGGAGTTTGGAAACTAAAACCCCAATGTACAGATATAGAATTTTCTGCTGCAAAAATCCGTATTATTTACATGCATTATTCTAGTATGTTATCGCAACGGATAAGAGTAGACTACACCTAAGTACGTTTAGCATATATGTTAGAGGAAAATTGCTAATTTTGATCACAATAAATACGAACAATTTTTGCGGCAATGGAAACATCGTGAGGATTTTTATATTACTTAAATGTGCAATTCTACCACTTTGAAATAATTATTATCAATTAATTAACTATTATTTGATCTTCCTTTCCGACGTTGATATAGAAAAGAAAAATTTTCAAACAGAACCATTTCTTCCTCATATAAAAATTTATGCATGCAATTAAACCATTCAAATTTGAAAAAATTGAATCGTTTGCGATGTGACTTCGTGAAATTGCTTCATGTTGAAATGAATAACTTTGTAAATTTCACGTAGGTCATCATCACAGGTCATGGACCTGATGATGTCGCACAGCAACGAAACTGGTCGTTATAAAAGTCACCTATGTGAAATTTACCAAGTTATTCATTTCAACATTCAAATTTTCATCGAACAAAAAACCTGGATTGAATTAGTTAACCTACTCCTTTCTTCATTTTATAAACTCACATCCAGGTGAAATTTAATGACAACTTGAAATCTATTACGACTTAGCATGTACATTATAGCACGTATATCACGGGGTGAATATATTATCAGTTTAATAATATTGAAGACAGTTAACTCATAAAATATATCAAATAATCGATCCAAATAGCTTATGTAGATACATGCCTTGAAAGTAAATCCTCAATTTAAATCACATGAAAATATAGAACTAATTATGTGAAAATGAAAATACAATAAATCCAATGTCATGAAAAAGAAATAAACGATCTATAGTGATACGTAATTCGTTTACAAACCACAAAGAAATAAGTATACATAACAGTTAAATAACCTACATATCAGTTAATTTAAATGGGCAATGAATAAAAAAATCTTCCATTTGAATAATTAGACAGTATAATTTATCAAACTTCAAATTTTAGAAGCACATTAATTTGTCAGTAAAAATTACCCATTCGCATTTCATAGCTGCAAAATCTCTCTTAAGTGGACATAATCAAATTTGAAACTTTTATTTAACACGATATGGCTTCAGATTTCATTACAGTGTTCATGTAAAATAATGGAAATTTGCCTCCTTATGCATTGGCATGAATACGAAAAATAAAGGTTTTTAATTCAAATGAAAGAATACTCCATTAACGTCCGGCTAATTAGGTCATGGAAATACGTTCACTTCCCTTAATTCCATTCCCTTAGGCCCGTACCTTAAAAAATATAGAAATTGCAGTCCATTTTCAAATATCCATTGCAAACAAAAGAATGGCACTCGGCGCAAACATGTTAGCCGAGCGTGAACGATTTGAGAGAAAACTCTTCATACGGTGGAGAAGGATTTAATTGCATACCCGTAAAAAATACACCAGTGCTTGAACTAGGAAGTACTGCCGAAATAAATAAAAACTCGGGTTTTACCGCTGGTATTTTCCGCCCAGTTATCCCTTCTGATGACCTTCACTGACCACATTGAAAACATGATTCCGTCCCGCTATCCTTTCATGCACGGTAGGCTAAAGGCATTGTATTTTTTTCTTTAATCATTCCCCAAAAGCAGAAGTTCATTTTAAAGCAAAAAAATTAGATAGCTTGTCAAATCGAATTGTTAATGGACGCATGAATTCAGTGCATAATATAGTGTAGAAAACCCAAAAAATTTCTCAGGGCTACTTTCTACGCTAAAAATGAGTTACGTTTGCGTACTTTGGATATCATGAAAAAGTTAGTTAATAGTGAGGGAAATAATACAAAATAAATATTATTCTACTATACCAGCAGCAGTATTTTGTAGCTCATACAGTACATTCAGTGATGATAAATGAATGTTTGGGGATACAAAAAAGGATATAAACTGAAATCATGGTGGATTAGACGGCTTTACAGCCAATAAAAATTTACAGGTAGCATGTGTTTTTCAACATTTGTCAGAGAGAATACTAATGGTAAACGCAAGATAATATTGAAAGTGATTATCGTGTCACAACTAAATGGAATTATTCAATAGGGTTCTGATGAATGCTTCCGTAGGGCTTGGATGTAAGTAAAATCCGTTTTCCGGGGTTTCCACCGCGTTGATTCATGATGAGGACGATATTTCGCCGGCTATCCTGCAGGTTTCCTCAGGTCCGTCACTGGTTCTGAGGAACCTGCATTAACCTGAGGACTTGGGCATTCAATAGGAAAGAAATCACCCAGTGAAATAAATCATTCAACATAAAATGATCATTTTATTTACAGGTGTTTGATTTTATGTGAAATAGCTATTGTCCAAGGACGGTGTATTATGAGACAGTAAGATCACAATCAAAACCAATAAAGTAATCAGCACCTAATTTCAAAAATGGAAAATGGAACTTGAATGAAATTTAACTCTCGGGAGCATCTGTTTAAAATGTTCCATTTAATTGCGCATTGGCGCTGTCCGAGCGTATGGTGAACTGAAAAACTTAAATTAATTGTAATTCTCCCTTTCGAGATACGACATGAATATATTTCTAATTATATAATTGGTTTTTAAATTAAAAGGTACCATACCATTTTTACGATTTCAGTTTCCAACATTTGTTCACAAATAACGTGATAGATAGAGTTCCACTCAAGGGCTACTATTCTGAATCGGGCGACGCTATCTCTGGATAACGCAATTCCTTGCTCCAGAATAGCGTCGGAAGCGATTCTGAATACGGTTCAGAAATTTAAGGCGTTTTTTCTGCATCGCTTTTATAAACCCCGCCCCTTACGGTATGAAAACCTTCCGGTACAGTAATTGGAATTTCGGGCAGCGAGAGATGACGAGCAATGTTTACGTTTTTCACGAACAGCTGAGACCTTCGCCATGGATGCCGTGAGTCTGATACAAGAATGCATATTTTCAATACATGATCCAACTAAATTTTATTCAACACTCTCTTCGAATACCTACCATTGTTATTCTTTACTTCGAATGAAAACGAGCTTGACGTATTTGTATTTTGAGTAGGCCCTATTGTCAACTTGAACGAAAAACACCAATTTGATAATGTCTCGTGTGTGTATCTAGACTAATCATCTGGACTACGAAAAGGATATTAATATCGTAGAATAGCATATTATTTTCATGTATCTGTTAGGTTATTATTTTAACATTTAGACTTCCACAATTTATTCGATGTAGCAGACGACGTTTGGATACATGAGTAGTGCATGACCAAGCAAAATTATCAAGCATTATTTTATAAGCATAATTTCATTTGCAGGTATCGTTGGAGTTGTAACGTATTATAATCTAGTATGCTTTTATATTCATCAACCGATAAAAAACTCTCGGAGAACCTGTGCGGTAAACGGAAATTCAGTTCAGAAAATTCTTACGGCGTTTGTTACACATTGACAAATAAAGGATTAACGAGCTGAGAGAGCAATATTAACACGTGTAATTACATTTCAACTCAAAATTGTAACAAATTATATTGTTTTGTGTATCTGTGGGGTTATTTATTTCATTTTCACCACTTTTCCGACTGAGCAGACGACGTTTGGATGCATACGAAGTGAGAATAATGATGTATAAGTGTATCAAGGAAATAAATGTGATGGTAAGTTGCAATTACTTCATCAGGGATATGTGAAATTAGTTATTGTAAATAGTGCGGGGAATAAATAATATGGTTACACATCGCAATAAGCCCCTTGAAAAGCTTGTGGTACCGCTGGGAATGTGTGGATGGAAGAGAATGTGAATAGGCGAGGTGAGCAATATTTTGAGCCGACTTGTTTAAATAAACAACGAAAATGTTATATAGAATTCTTAAGGGAGAGAGTGTATATTTATCTTTTGCGTGTAGAGCAGGTTTTTCTATTTTACCTAAATCTGTTATCCCCGGCTGAGAGATGAGAAAAGTAATGCAATGCAAGAATAAAGCAATGAGACTCGGTCGAAAAAAATACCAGTCTACTATGAAAGGTATGGGAAAAGGCAATGCCAAGGAAGGTGTCCAATTTCATGCTTAAACTCAACTTGGTTAAGTTTCGCAGAAGTTTGCTCACTTTTCCTTCCCGTCCAGCATGGCACATTTGCCTACTTTTTATGAGAAGATTTTTTTATGTTTACTTTAATATACGTATTGACAAGTCAATCCTGCTAATATTTTTTGTTTTTAGGAACACTTTTCAATACATATTTTGCAGAATCCTCGTTAAATAACGTGTAATTAAGAATCAGGTGGCCGTTTCACTCATGAATAGCTCGCAGCTTTCGAATAGCGGGTGATCAGATCGTCGCCTAAAACAGCGTCGCTTCCAGGCGTCAGTCTCACGTTCAGAATCGCAAAGAAAGGTTGTTGACGATATTCTTCTGAAAAAAGCGTCACGAAAGCTATATCTGACTAATAGCATTAACAGTATTTCATTCAGAAAAGTAGCCACGGCATGTTCTCCAAACCCTTGGCACGTATGCTTGCCAGTGATTGGTCTTCGTGTATTATATTTCTAATTTTAGGTCATGTTTCCTAAACTGATCCTACGTCCTAAACCCTTCACTCTATTATTCTGTTCATTTGAGTGTTTCGAATTTTTGTTCGACTTTCCGCACGATTGTTTGATTGATTTTTGCATTTTAAAATTTCGTATGGTAAGAAGTCTTAAAATAAAAACTAGGCCGGTTAAGATAGAAACATAGCGGGATAAAATCTCACAAAAAAACTTAATACAAGAACAATAATTGAGCGAGCGCAAACGCCGCGGCGCGCCGGTACAGACGAAAAATTAGTGGCATTAACTGGTAGTTAATTTATCAATGTTTTTAATATAAGAAGAAATAGACTATCAGTACTCATCGCAGCGTCACTATCAGGAAGACAAATGCCAGTTCGGAGATCACTCAAGAACCCTCAATGAAGAATTCTTGGGGATGGGAATACCTAGAAAGAAAAAAAAACATTGTTAACATAGTAATGTAATAAGAGCATTAAAACAGTTTTCAAGCACTCAGATAATATAGATTGTCAAAACACAAACAAAAATTGACTTTGAATGCATATTTAAAATAGAGACACTAGATTCCTACCGATGACACCACATAGACCTCTAAATGGTGCGTCGCGAGAAAAGGCTCTGGATCTCAAGAGAGACCTTTCATAAAGGAAAAATGTACGGGTTGAAGAAGAGAGAAGTCAACCTAGGATATTAAGAATAGGCTCAGCATGTGGGCCAAGATGAACAATAATGGCCGCTGGAAAGTTGTAACTATTATCATGAAACGGAATAAGGAGAATTATACTCAGAATCAGGAAAAGATTCACGAATTGCAATGAATATCCTACTGAGCGCTATTGTTTATATATACAAAGTATGCAGGGCTACCAGGAATCGAAGCAAGGACCTTTGACTGACAGATTCAATGCGCAGAACTCATCGCTACTCAGGGTTAGTATTCATTGTTGCAACTTAGCTGGATGCAAATGCATTAGATCTCTTAGGGCCTGGAATGCCAAAAGTTCTAGGTTCGATTCCTGGTTCAGGCCAATTTTTTACTCACGGCAATTTCAACTATTTCTTACAGTCGAATAACTGCCTTAGACGGCCGAAGCCACGGCGGTTGAAGTAAGCTGTATACGGTTGACCCCTCAAGAGACGGATGTGGCAAGATAAGCTGGATAATTGGTAGTTGAAACGACGGTATGAAAAATGGAAAGATGTGGTGGGTAAGGAAAAGTGCATACCAGATTTGACGAATAAAAAGTTTTAGTCTAGCAGACATTTAATGCGTTCGTGAAATCAGGCGCAACGCCAGGGCGTATTTACGACTGATGATGGCGAGTCAGCATTGTGGACAGGAGTGGACGTACGCATAAAAGTCTAGGTGTGGGCACGATCCTCCACGAGGAAGATTATGCTAGCAAGAAAATACGTGTAAGAATCCCGTTACTGATTTGGCTTCCTATGAAATTTGGAGAGATTGGAATTGAAAAAAAATTAAAATCGAATGAAAATAAAGATGAGTTGTGATAGCGGAACGTTAAATTGATGCATAACCAGGGGACGAAATAGGTGACAAACAGTGTGAAAAAAGAGATGTGCAGATATCTGACAAAGAGGTGATAAATAAATGCAACTGTACATGGCATTATGAATGGCTAATTTAGTGTAGAATAGAATACATCTGAGTAATGACTCTGGCATCATGGTGTCTCTCGAGTGAATGACTATGGAAAAACCTTCCCGAGCGTGAGCCAGAAAAAAGAATTGTTAGTTTCAAACTCATGATTTCAACTTACTAGCTAGAAAATCTACATGACTGCATGAAAAAAGGAGCGTTTGTATGAGCATGATTGATTTCATCGAGTAACAGAGTGTGTGAGAGAATAAGTTAAAGGTAGAAGGGTAAGGAATTATACCAATCCTGTAAAGGACGGCTATTAGTGTGGTCTCTGTAGAAGAACAGATCAGTGTAGGTTGTCGGCTCTGAGGAAAAGTTGTGTAAGCACGCAAGTACCACTATGTGTGTGGTCTATAGCGAGGGCCTGGGTAGAAAGTTAGTTCGTTAGAGTAATAGATGTGCACGCACGTAAAATAGAGGGTAACAGGAGGGGGGGGATGGTAGTACGTTAGGGATTCGCGTATGAGAATTAGTTATCTTCGAACTAAGGGGATGCGTCACATAAATCGATGTTGGAGGTGCTAATAATACGCGGCGAGGTTTAAAGGAATAAATGCAGAGTTTTCAGGAAGTGTGTGCTATTGGAGGGTAAGGGAAATGAAAGGCGATACATGGAGAAATGAAAAAGTGGAAATTTCAGTGAATGGAATGGAAGAAGTTTAAAAGATATTTATTGAAGCCAAATGTGAGTGAAAACACTTACAGATAAGACTAGTAAAAAAACGATTTACTCTTCAGGTAATGAGTTATTTTGAAAATTGGTGTAAATGGATCTGAGTCTTTCCCGGCGAATGCTTAGAATGAAGAGTTCTCGGGTTTCCAGCCGGGTAATGGTGTTAAACTGCACCCTGCAGTTAAACACCATTACCCGGCTGGAAATCCGAGAACTCTCCATTCAATGTGTGTAAATGGCTAAGAAAGGTCAGAGCGGAGGAATCGATGCCATAAAGAAAAAAAATTGGCGATATTGTGTTGGATGAAAGTAACGTCAGAGACTGTTGAGGATAATATTTCACAGAATTATGCTAAAATGCTGCAGCCAAGGAAGAAGCGTCTGGTGCTTTCTTGAGAGGTATTTCTCAGAAAAGAAAAGGAAATAGGAGGAAATGAGGTTAAAATGGCAGTGATATTGTGGAAAAATTGAATGACTACAGAGATGGGTTGGAAACCCAGTGAAATGTTTAAGCGTGGGTGAAAATTACTAATATGAGTCGCCCGAGTTAACTATATACCTAGAGCATGAGAAAAGACTTTTGTTATTCCAAATTACAGATTAGTAAAATGTTATCTGAGTTTTATGGTATAACGGAAGACTAGGAACACCAAAATTAAAAATTGCTTAGTAATTTATTTATTGAGTGTTTAGAGAAGACTATTCAGATAAGTAATACTCGAAAGCGAGAGAAAGGCAACCTTGGATAGAATCTGGGGTGTAAAGTATAGTTAAATGCCTGATTGGGGATAAAATGATGAATTTTTCGCACTTCATTAAGTGCTAGAAGAATGTATGAAGACACGAAAGAAAGAGCATTTGCAAACGTGAATATGCAATAGGCAAACGGAAGAGTATATAGATATATGCTGTAGAAAGTGTAGTGGGAATATGGAGTGATTAGCCGATTTTGTTCTACTACAGTCGCACCCATGCGACGTATGGTTATGGTAAGGCTATTCGTAGAGATTAAGGGATTTTGAGTGACTGGTTTGGAATAAAACAGGGCTTAAAATAGTGATGCGATTATTCAATGGGGCTATTCAATGTGCTTATGGATAAATGAATAAGAGATTCGAGTAAGGATACCGCTGAAGTAATGTTCGGAGATATAAATGTGCGAGTTCTATTGTTCACACGTGATACTGTTTTGCTGTCTGAGAGCCCACATAAATAATATTAATGGTCAAATAGGAAATAAAAAAGCTTCACTGGATCAACCATGTTGAGAGAATGGGTGAGAGTTTTTAACCAGGCTTATGATTGTGGAGTGAATAGCATGAGAGGAAGAATTAGAGTGAGGAAATCATGGGTAAATGTGTCTGAAGAGCCTCTAAAGATGATTAATGATGGGAAAATTAAGTATAGGTGAGCATGTTGGATGTAATTCATGAGTTAGACTACACCATTCACGAAATTATTTAAATTAAGCTAGTTTTACATGGCTAATGGCAATAATTAGTTCTGTGACTTTGCCCACTTTGAAAGGAAATGGTGTGGTGGGTATTAATTCATGCATGTAAGACGCTAGATTCTGGCTAAAAATTTAATCAAAACGACCAAGAGACTAATACCTAAAACGTGAGTGATGATACCCAGAGTACGCTATGAGAAAATGAGCAATGTAGCTTTAAATTACTGAGTATTTGTTATGGAATGGCCAGAGGATACGCAGGTTATAAACGGTACTACGGCATAAAAACGGAAAATAATGTTAGCTTCAAGTTATATCAATTGTTAATGCATGAAAAAATAATGACTCAAAAAGGAGCACCAGAATCGGTGGTTTGAATGTTGAATCGGAACATGTTACCTAATACGAATGAAATAATAAATACTGTACAATATATAGGCAGACAAAATATGTCATTTTGACCAACAAACTATCTTCAGCATTGATGATTATGCTGAGCCTACACTCCTACTGGCCAACTACTGAAAAAGGGAATTTATATGCATCCACATTTATGTATCAATATGAAAGTGACCATGTCCGCTAAAACGCAATATGTGTCCCCTGGGATCTCTAGCGGGAAGTGATACGATACGGGAAGTGCCCAAAAGCGAAATTCCTCCGGAATCTCGGAGTTTTTATCTATTCATAAAAAAAGGTTGCTCTCATTTTTTTAACTCATCCCCTGTCGATCCACTTGTGTTTTGGTGGTTTTATCCCTACGCTTTGCTGGAATTCAAATCGCCTCCCACACATACAAGCACATGAAAGGCACATTCACTGACGTTCATCTCGCCGTTCATGTCGGAGGGGCAAAGAGTCTAGTAACCGTAAAACTCCCGTCCGCTCGTCGACTTACCGCAGAGAAGGGCTGCGGAGGAGCGCGAATGGTTGGAGAGTTTAAAAAAAATAGGTGTTCATCTTTACTCCAGGTTATTGCCATAAGTTAATGAATAATCTCAATACATCATCATGAGCTGCGAACGAGCCTAGGTTCCAACATATTTGCTAAGCAGAGATTTGAAATTTCTCCCGACATTAGGCCTTGCAACATTTCTTGTTCGTGCTTTCCGTTCTGTGTCATTGCGGGAAGTTATTTTCATTAAGAGAAAAATACTTGTCACTCAGTCGAGAATAAATAGTTTTTCCTGGTGTGTCAGAATCACGATTACACAATGTCCAATACATTTCTTTACTTCATATGACATGTATTCATGAGAACTCATCTTTCCCTATCCTTAGGACTCTCTGCAAGTTTTACACTTATTTTAATTTCCTAGAATGGTTCATAAGTATTTCAGGAGCGTCACTTTCAGTGATATTGGAAAAGTAAATAAATCCGTATGTTATGTGAGCAAGGCATCTATAACCCAGTTCATTTTCACTGAACACGAATGGTAGAATGTTACCCGGCGTCGACTTAAGCTTTCATACTAAGCAAAATGTACTCGCACGGTGCTCAGTTTAACGTTGCTCAAGACGCATGGAGTACAGAGATTGAACCGCTTTCCACAAGGACAGAAATTCATTTGCGTTAGCTACCAGCTGATTGGTAGGTTTTTTCTCCACTTCTCCTCCTGCAGATATCTCGCCCTTATTTCCTTCTCCAGTTCCTCATATCGGCTACCAACTCGTATTTAGCCTAGAATTCTTATCTCTATCCAATCTCTTCCATGCATTCCCAGAGTTATCGCATCTATCATCCTTCTCATTAGGTCCACACCTCTCTAAACCTCCTCTTTTTCTACCTTCTGCCTTCTTCCAGCTTTGGCTACCAGATTCCGCTCCTCTCCAACCACATTCATTACGTCTTCATTTGTCTTTATCGCCGCATAGTTCTTTCTTTTCATCCTTACCAATATCAACATCACAAATGCCTTAAGTCTACATATATATTCTATCTTCATAAAGACCAAATTCCGGCACGTACAGCGCCAAACTGTTTTAATAGAGGATTCTTACTTCTCTTCTCTTCTCAGATCTTCTCTTCTCTACTTCTCTTCTCAGATCATTCTCATCAATTTTCTCAACGATATTTCCATATATACCCTACCATTTCTCATAAATTCACGTTAAAAAACCATGGCAATATGATAGGCAAAAATCTGAAAAATATCCGTAGCAGACGGTATTTCAACCCGGGCCCCAAAGTTGGAAAGCCATTGATCTAGACGTCACACCAACTCCATCCTCGAGCACTTATGTCCCATAATATCCCAATATTATACTCTTCGAACATCCTTCGAGAGCCACAGTTCCTGCCTAAGCTTGCGACAAGTTTCCAACATACAATTTTTGAAGAAAGAAGCCATGTGAAGAGTGTCATGTAGTTTCTATCGCAAATGGTGTAGACGGTAGAATATAGATATTGAATTCGGTTTGTTCTTTTGGGGCAACTGCTGGGGTAGACAGGGAATGTGACACACGGATCAATCGGACATGGAATGATCGCGCAGAGGTTATCATGGGACGAGACGTCTATGCGCAAAGCAGACCTCCCACTCCAAACAGATTTATACTCGTCGTCGAGAACCACAAAGGAAATAATAAATCGCAGCCGGGAGTGAGATTTTCGATGGCTTGTTGGAATTCAAAGACCGCGGTGAGGTCCAACATTGAGCCATAGTGGTTGTGATGATGGCAAAGGAATGGATCAGGGCGTTTATAGTGAAGGTTTATTTATATCAAATATGAAGGATAGGTATACAAAATAAATGAACCAGTGCGACATCAATTGCTTCAGTTTAACTCTAAAGCGTTGATTAGTTTTCGATGAAGATGTCAATGTGTGGCCTGTCACTCCGAAGATCACGGGTTAGATACTAGGATATATGGGTCTTTTTCTCCCAAAGGTCTACGTTTTCGCCACAAAATTATAAATTTTGTAGCATGATTGTTTTTACATCTAACGCACAGAGTTGCAGCCGTGCCCAGGCGGATTATATATAATGACTAATATCCCGATGTTTATATTACTGAAAACAAAATTTCACACAGTCTATGATCATCTAACAAAATTTCCTCATTTATATCTCTGGGACTCTTAAATTCCGATTTTAATTTTTATACATCACGGCGTTTTCCAATTGACATCTCTTCCTGAGTGCATTCAATACTGCAATGTTTGACAGGTGGTATCGATAAATTGCAATTGATTTCTGTGAGCTATGAGATAATTTGCATGCGATATGGACATTGTTCGTCTAATAACGAGTCAGCCAATACCGAGAGTATTCGGCAATATCATCATCAGCTTTTTACATTCATGTAGTAATGATTCATGGAATTTATGGAACGGTGAGAAACGGCGCTTTGAATATTTTAAAATAATAAAGTATTAGAGAAAATGTTGGGGGAAAATAGTATAAAAGAGATTTGCCATGGTAGACAAAATGTATAAAAATAAATTCTGTCAGACTAAGCTTTGAATTATCACCTTTTTTCCAGAGAAATTTAAAGTACTGCTGTACGATATAATCCATTTCCAACAGTTTTTAACTCATTACTATGAATTGCGATAAAATATTTACTCTGCATGTCTTGAATAACATCTAACATGAAAAGCAGATAAAAGCCTCATCTTTTACTCAAATCTGAATGCTATTTTGTTGAAAATTTAACAAAATACTCAAAATTATAAAAATATATATTTATTAGAAATAAATGTCACTTTACTAAACAAATATCGCTTTCTCAATTATTCACAAATATCAAATTGACTTCTTTTGTATATCTGAATACTCAAATATAAATACAACGTGAATTTTGGTGAGATTCTATACCTACGCTAACCTATCACGTACATATTTCTTTGGAAGCCAGTCCTAAATCGTGGATCCCATGTTGCTTCTTAATCAGTCGTTGAACACTCTCTCAAGCAACAATACCAACCCGAAAGTGATATGAGGTACTGTACTATGTAATCTGTAATAATCTATTGATATATTTATTACCGGCCCCCGCAATATTTGCATAAATATTTGAGAATTAAAGAGAAAAAAGTTCCTTCCGGTTTTGCACCAGCAGTTACTATCAGAAATGCCCAAATATCCGCATACTTACAAAAAAAGTAGTTAGATGAGTAGTTGCCCTTTTGTAAAGCAAGAAAATTTACCTAATTTAAAAATATTTTCCATAGCAATAGGAATAAAAAGCTGGGAATCAGGTCGAATTTTCCAGAATTTATACTTGGATTGCTTCTTTAGAGTTTTGAAAATACATACATTTCCCTGAATCTAATTCTGAGCTCGTTCATTAAATTAAATTAAATTATATTTGAAATGAAAACGTTCATACTAAGTTTTCAAACCATTTGGATTATTTGTAAAGGATAAGCCATATAAATAAATTTAACACAATATTGGTAATGATGCTCGCCTTGAATAACTTGCAATTCGTGAATGACGGCTAAGAGAAAGATGATGAGGAAATGGAGTCGAAAGGGATTTCGAGAAGGTACATTGCCGCAGTACACCAATAAAGGCTCACCTAGAGCCGATATCGTCGAGCAATTCATCGCAGACAAGGGCAAATTCCAACAATAGGAAAAAAAGAGAAGGGAATTGTTTTCTTTTCACTCAGTTGTAGTCTCCCCTTCAGTGATTTTCAACCGCTCCCCATTGTATACTTGCTCGGCCCATTCCGTTCGTTTTTACCCACTTTACTTAACCTTTCCCTCTCCTCACGGGTGGGGCACTCAATCAATCGATGAATGGAGGGTAGGTCTATTGATTATGATCAGCAATGGACCGAGCGAACGGACACGCGGAGATAGATCTCCTGCAGTCAGCATTATGCAGTCACATTTATCGAAGTAGTAATATCAGTGTGTGACACACTGGAGATGCGGCAATACGACGCCCTTTATATATATATCTTAACGCAGCAATAAAAATTTCGTGCATTAAGATAAATTAAAGTCTCTTCTTATACCTCCATATCCATAACAATATGCAAAAATATAGTGGTATCCGTGAGTCCTCAAAAACTACTGAACCGATTGACCGGAAAATTTTGGATAATTCTAGTGTATATGCTGAGAAGTGCTATTGTCTATATTTATATATAAAAATAAAGAACCTAATGTCCACAAAGGTCCCAGGACCCCCAAATAGGCCCCTATCTCTTCCTCTCATTATAAATGCACATGAGTCACTCCTGAGGTATTATTTCTTTAAATACTTGCAAGTATAAAAAGTGCTGACATTTTCACGAACGAATGGCAAAAAAAACAACCTAAATTCTTGCTCAATTTTGTAACATATCTTAGTTTAGCTTAAATAGTACGTTTTGAATTCCCATCGACAATAACCCGAGCGAATGGTCACGTGGAGATGGATCTCCTGCAGTCGGCATTACGTGGTCACATTAATCTAAGTAGGGATATCAGTATGTTACAAACTGGAGATGCTGCATTACGACGCCCTTCATAAATATCTTGACGCTTCTATGAAAAGTGTGTGCTCTAAGCGTAATACCTCCACATCCATATCAACATACAAAATGTAGTGGTGTCTTTGAGTCCTCGAAAACTGCAGAATCGATTTACCCGAAGTTCTGGATAATTCTGATGCATGTATTGAGGAGTGAAATGGTCTATATAAAAATGGCCTAAGATCCAAAAAGGTTCCAAGACCCCCAAAACGGGCCCCTAACTTTTACTCTCATTATAAAAGGATTTGAGTCCATGCTGAGGTTTTCTTTCAAAACACTTGCAACCAATAGAAAGGGTTAAAATTTTTACCACAGAATGGCCGAAAAACAAACTAAATTCTTGTTTTATTTTGTTACCGATTTCAGTTTACCTTAAATATTACGCTTTCAATTCCGAAATTATCAATTTTTCTCCGATTTCAACAATAGAACCTCGCTTAGATAAACTAAGCGCAGGCTAAGGACGGAAAATTAAATTCTGGTCTTTTGGGTCTATTAAATTAAATTAATAATAACTGTGTATTTCAGTAAGGTTTCAGCGAGGGTATTTTGTACCCTTACCTCCCTATGTGCGCTCAACAGTTTTTACATACTATCTGCGGTTAGCCAGTCACATTTGACTCCTATGATAAGGACCCATCAATATGCTTACTACGTAGGTATTGAGCACCACAAGATACATGCGCAACAAATTAGCCTTAAACCTCATTTAAAACCTTTATATTGTTCTAGAGATCAAGAAGGATGGCTGCATTGCGCTCTTAAACCAAAAATTACTGCTTTCTATTTTGTCTCGGAATGAATGGAGTAACGAGGTGTTTATCTTGAAATGTTACGTGTATCTATGTACATGATAGTCATACATGCAAATACGCAATTTATTTACTGGGTACTGTCTCTCTGTATATTTGTTATTCATCACCTCTAAAACTGCAGAAACGATTGACCTGAAATTTCACATGGTTTTTGTAAACATGGATGCAGGTGTCCTGCAAAAGAGAGGCCTCGGGGTGTGCGAGGGTAAGGGCGAGTGAGCCCTATGAAAGTCGTAAAAGACACTAGAAATTTTCACACTAACACTGAAACCAATGAGCTATTATTTACGCATTTCCAAAGCGTAAGCACTGAGGATTGCTACAAAATTCCTGGAGTTTCAACATTTGTGAACAGTGCGATCCCAAACGCTACAGAGTGTAAGAAATATCTCTTTCTTTTCCTCAACTTTACCTAATGCTAATCTTTATCGCCTTCATCGACCTAGCAGTGATTGCCACGAGGCAAAAATGTTGGCTGGCTTAGATAATGGAGCATGGTGGAGAATTGAATCACCGAAGCATATCCATCCGATAGGACCAATATGTAGAACTGATGTTTTTCGAAGCAACACAGAGAATAGTATCATGACTCCTCACTACATCTCTAGATGTGAAAAATACGATAAAATAAGAGGGATACACTGCCGAACAGATAGGTACAAAAACTCGTTCTTTCCACGCACAATAAGCTACCACAATATAAACTGAGCTCCTCTAAATGCACTCTCATAATATACGTCACCATTTTATCTCCTAAATCCTTATCCTTTACACCTTTATACGGCCGGTGATCTAACACCCCTTGCCACATGCCCTGCGGCGGCTTACAGGGTATTATGTAGATGTAGATATTTGATGAATAGATGAAACCCAGGTAAAAATAGGGCTTAAAAACCAGCTACGCAAATATTACACCAGTTCCAAAATTAAAAACCAACATTTTTCATGAGCTCGTAGGTAGAAAAGTAGAAAGTTTCAGGCATGATTGGAAATACATATGGACTCGAGACCAATGAATCATATTCGTAATAATTCATTTGCAATGCCCAGAGGGTTATATGACGTTGAGAAAGAACTACTACTTCTCATGCAAATTCTCTAGCCATTTATGACACCGAATAAATTCTTTACTTTCCCCAATCAGAAGTATAGAAATTATTTCTCTTCTCCAGGTTCAATGTTTTAAAAATGGTCTACAGAAATTCGTGAAAAATTATCAACAGAAATTCGGCATTTATTATTTATTTTATTTATTTAGAAATTATTTCTCTTCTCCAGGTTCAATGTTTTAAAAATGGTCTACAGAAATTCGTGAAAAATTATCAACAGAAATTCGGCATTTATGAAGCTGTTTTACAGCATCACCATTTCGTCACTGACAATACGAATAAAGATGATAAAAGAGAAAGAGTAGAGATATTATAAAATCACGTATCCATTTTTCAGGTTCCTCAAATATTATTTAAAAATGACCATAGTCACCTTTTGTTTGCTGCAGAGATAATGCTACAATCTTGACGATGAGAATCTACGGCAGGGAAAGAAAAAATCTTGTCACCGTTAGATAAAATATTGTTTTAGATTAGTATAAATATTAATGATTTAGCTTAATAAATTCCATATATTGTATATTGTGGCATAAATATTTCATTTATGCAATGTTTTATAACATATTAGTAGGAACCACTAATCGTAGTACCAAAAATTTCCCACGATTAATAAATAAAGTCAAAAAGTCCCAATATCATTACCCAAGGAGAAATAATTACAAAAGTTAAATGTAATAGTTCCGATGTTTCCCTCCTTACTTTTATGTCCTATGATTTCCCTTCTGTCTTTCTCTTATCTCAAAGTGTTGTGGAACTGACACGATGACAGTTTGCTGACGCACAGTCAGAAAAGAAGAGAAGTAAAGTTAAGGGTCAATCTTAAAACATTCTTCTGCACAACAGACAAAGCACAAGTTAATGTGAATGCATTACAGGAATATACGAAAACAACGCCAAGGGTTGTAAAAATATTACTATATGCATTCCAACGACAGCTGGAAGAAAACACCAAGGGGTTTTATTTATTTTATATTAGAATTATTTTGATATTTTTGAAAAATACAAATAAAAAGTTTACTTTAAAGATGAAATTTTGCCACTTCGTACAGCTGAGGTTTTACAGCATGTTCTTGGATTAGAGCCATAAATTTTAATCGCCTAGTTTTCTCATGACGCTGAAAATGTGAACGATTTGTTACGAGAACAAAAGAACCGAGAAAATGAAATTGGTAAAACCTTGTGGAGAATGTGGAGCTTCAGTGCTTCTCCATCTTGAGGGAGCTCTAAAAAAGCTTCTCAAAAATACCCATTTCAACCAATTTCCTCCTCGTGCAAGCCATTCGATTTAATTAACGGGACTTGAAACTGTGACCAAGGAAGGAAAATGGGACAGGTGTGAGCCAGTAAAGACTTAAGTTTCGTTGAAATAGAGCTTAGAAGAAGAGTAACACGGGAGTAGACGCTAGCCAGAACCTTGTACGGCTTCAACGGAGCTTCTCAATTTCCATACCTCTAATCCTTTCGTTTTCTTTCCGTTCCCCTTTCCCCAGAGAGAGATTATACATTAACTGGATTCATATTTCCGAGTTTGATGGGTTAGAGTACTCTTTTTATAGCTCTATAAACAGATATTACTGCAAAACTTTTACGCAAATAAATTCATTTTAATTGCGTCAAAAATCAAAGACTAAAGAGATAAAAGAATAATAAAACATATCACAAGCCCCATGAAACATTATTTATTCGTTGAAATCATACCAGTACCTTTCCTTTCAAATACATTGATTCATCGTCAGGAGAGAGCAAAGCTCTTCCGTCAGCGTCAAGCTCTTCCGCAGAAAGACTGCTTGAAATAAAAAATGTTGTACAAATGAATATTTTAAATTTTATATTTTTTCGCTATTTCAAGTATACAATATTTTGATAACTCCGGCCAGCAGTATTCAAATATTTTACTAGATCAGCCATAATTCACGTTTTATTATTTTTTATGTGTTTTTTCTTTTCTTAACGATATAAAACATTCTTCAGAGCTTGCTTTTCTCTAGCCCGAGTTCTAAAGACTATCAGACCAAGATCCTCTGCCTTTCTGTCACGCTCTCTCTTCCCTTTGCATTCAAGTAACATCTTCTTTGTGTCATATCTAGAGTCGTTACTGTGAATGGTGGGCATAATTAATGAAAAGTTCAAACTAAAGATACGAGTTGAAAATAATTGGTAGAAAGTGTTAGACTTTAGGAGTAACCAATGTATAATATATTTTCTCTGAGAGCAAATAATAATCACTGCTAGCTTAATTGTAAGGTTTGCAGTCACAGCGGACAGCTATTTTCCCAGTATAAATCCCTGTTCCGTGGATCATCATTGGTCAAACGTCTTTTTTATGTTACTACTGAAATAGAGAGTTGCGCTAAAATACTTTCTGGTTGATGAAAATGTGTTCAAGATCTGACTAATATATTATCTCAGTTGACGCAACTTAAACGGATGTCAACAAGATAGCCACCTGTATTAAGCAAAAGTGTATAAATCACTGCATGAAAATTCACCTGAAAGTTGGCAACACCAATAAGTAGTAAAATATTTACCTTTTTTAACTTCAGCAGTTAAATTCTATAGTTTAATTGAATCTTTTCACTCCCCTTCACGAATTTAAATTGCATTAGGATAAGAAGTTTCTCTCAGTCGATTTTTTCTGCCGTTTACGTAAATCAATCACGCATGGTTTCCAATAGGCATTTATTATGGCTGACTTCCATGTGCGGATAAACAGAAAGTCGTGATGGTCAACCATTGCTACGAAGACTAACTGTAACATAATGCTCCTTTGGGTATTATTTTCAAATGACTTTCAACAGTGAAACGATTGAGAAGTTGAATATATGTTAGATCAAACTCAAATTATAATAAAAAATTCCAATTCATATTCAATATTTTCAAATGATTTGATATTGAACATTCGCTTTATCGCATTTTCAAGCAAGCCAACTCTTAATTTGCGTTCTTTTTCAACAAGTCTGTAATTACACAAAATAATAGTCGGCCTACTCGTTAACTGAATAAAATAAAAAATAATAAAGGTGTTATTAAATTCTTATTTTTGGCATCATAATTATAAGCAATTTTCCTTCAGTTGTTTCAGCCTTGGCTTCATAAAATTTACTATACATTGTAAATGAAGTAACTTTGTTATTTCACGTAAGTTTTATTTAAAACGACCTGGGTTTTGACGTGACATATCACCATCAGGTGAATTATAGTCACTGACTATGCCACACTTGTAACTACTCATGGAGGATGATGTAAATCTTTCGAAAATGAAGAAAGAGTGGATGATGCCATATAGAGACTCAATTTGTCTTAAATAAAATGTACATAGAATAATAAAGTTTCTTTATTTACAATATAAACAATTTTGGCATAATAAACTATTGGCAGGTTTTACACAACTTTTTCTTGGGTGAAATTCCAACGCTACAAGGCCAAGCCCTTTCTGATGAGTGAGCTTCATGAAACGTAATCTAAATTTTTGATGTCAATGTTATTTACAGAGGCTATGTCATAGTACTCTGTTTTACAAAATCAACAAAGAGATGCTAATGCCGCAGGTGTAATTATTTATGGAGGATGATATAAATCTTTTTAGAATTTCTCTGGGCAATGTTTGCAAACAAAACACAATGAGGAAGGTTCACCGATTTTCCCAGGGATGATTACCTTGAGGCGTAATGAGTTATTGGGAGTGAAAAAGAAAATGATTTTGAAAGTTACAGACAATTGGTGTGAAAATGTCAGCTTTAACTCAGGTGTATGTGGGACAACCTCTGTGACCTAACATTGATTAATAACCTTTGACAGTAGGCCTACTAAACTCTGTAATTTTACTACATCATCATTATGTAATAACTTTTAGTCCAAAATGGATCTCAAAGAGATGCAGGTTTTATTTATCAATTACATAGATATTTGAAGCTATTTCTGCCGCAAGAAGTGTGACAGGCATTTTGAGATCATAGGTAGGGTATAACAACTCACAATTAGTGAGATCAGGATTTAACCGTAGACTTTTTCTCATATTCCTCTATTCAAGTCATCTTCCTCGGTATCGGTGGTTTTTGCCGAATATAGAACATTATATTTAGCCTAATCCCATTGGATTCGCACTTCAATATTTGCGTACAATGTCAATAGTTGGGAACACATAATTATCACCAATACTCAATCAAAATTCACTGACCCTTTAAGGGGAAAGATAGACAGTAGCGTTTGGATGATAATTTTGCCAAATAATTACATGATTTTCATAAAAATTAACTTAATTCTTATGTGAAGATTATTTTCGATTTTCTTGGCTAAACATGCTTTGAAGAGAGTTGCAACGAACTAAATGTTCTGTATCAAATGGACAGAAATCAAGCATGAGCGACTAGTAGTCGTTCTCAGGGAATAAAAGGGATTTCATGATAGAAGGTCAATGTTCTATGATTCGAGCACAGGTAAAAAAACACAAGAAACAACATTGACGGGAAGGATTAGTGAAAGGAATAGCCATAAGTATACCATTGAATCGAAATATTATAAAAAAGGCTGTAAGATAACGCGGCTTTCATTATGAATTAAAGGAAAAAATTAGAGGAAGAAACTTGTAAATGATGGCTATTATCGATGGAAGTTTAACATTCCGTATTGATATGGCCATAGTATTGTTAAGACATTGATAACTTTATAAAATAATTCATGTATTTTTACACATGAAGCGATATCATTTTAGGCATTAACAAGGGTTCGCATTGATGACTAATGTTATAAGGCACAGGAACAAATTGATTTGTTGTATGTTGGGCAATTAGGAAATGAAATGGAGCGATGGAAACCAAATCCCTCTCGCGAGAAAGGTGTAAATAATGGCGTTGGTATATGAAGATTCTCTTTCCCATTTCCCTCCTTCTTTACTCCCTCTTTCAATTCCAGAAAACTTGCCAACCCCCCTCTTCTTCGAAGAACTTTCGGCTGGCGCAGCTCATTTGTCTTCCAACAGTTCTTGGCTCGGAGAAAGAAACTCGGCACACCTAGAATCCTCCAACAACTAACTCTGCAAAAGGCCAATTGGAAAAAGCAATCTATCTCCATCGATCGAGCGATGGCTTGGCTTGCTACTGGTATGCTCACAAGAGACTGATCAGATGCCAAGCTATGTTGGCTAATGAGTACTCTGACAAAACCAATAAAAGCCATATTAATTTTCTTAAAGCAATATTAAATTGCACGTTTTGTCTGACGATTTTGAAAAACATACACTCAGCTCGGACACTCTCACATCAACGCTCATCCTTAAATAAATGCAAGTGAGTTTTTGAGGACATGTTTTATTGTAATAATTTAAAGTCACCTGATAAGTAAATTATTACCAAGTGATTACTTACAAATGAATTAATCAGGTGCTAATCAATTGGGCCTTGAAAATTGATTGTATTTTAAATTTTGATGTTGCATTTATCATATTCAAAAATAGCTTTTAGATGTAATATTAGCTATGTAATATTAATTTCTTACGCTTTTGTGCAACCTGCAGAGTCCTTTTTGAATGGAAATACGAGTCACAAAAGTACTTTGACAGAGATATAGTTCTTACCATCTGCTGAAAAGATTTAGTTCTATTTCGCAGTGAGTGCTTGGATGGCACTAGTGAAGAGAAATAAAATTCAGAAATACTAGAGTCCGCAAGTGGTCACTTAAACTAGCTTATTTTTCAATAATAACACGCAGTACCATGGGATGACGAAAAGTTGTTTTGGTGCATTAAAATCATGGTGCTTCATAACGTATACTTGTATAAAAATCGATTGGCAAAAATTCGATGACTTTAATGAGAATCTGGCGGAAAAAATTCTGAAGAAAGTAACCCTGCCGGAGTACGAGAGGCGAGGGCTCCCAACATCACACCAGTCACCTACAAGATTTCTTTCGACCAACTGAGCCCACTTTCCAAACCGTATATCACCAAATATGGTGAAAAACAACCATTCCCGTGCTTGAAGATCACAGGGAAAGAAGGTTGAAAGCCGGTGGGAGTGTGAACAGTGCCATATTGCTATTCATGTACCTGAATATTTTAAAGGTTTTCATACCAAAAAGTTATAAAAGTTTATAAATTTATGATAAAAAAATTATTATTTATGGTTTTTACCGATATAACTGGAGCCCACACCTAACAGAACACTATGCAATACATCAAAATGGTAAAAATAACTTTCAGAATAATGATTCAGCTTTCAGCTGCAGTACTAACGTGAGAAATTTTGTTTACAGATTTAGACATTAATACAACAAAAGATTTCTTCAAGATCACATAATATGCAATCATAAAATTAATTTATAAGAATTAATGGAAAGTTTTCTTTATAAATTTGTGACAACTTTTGTAAAATATGATTTTGCAATAACAATCTTTTATCAATAAAAACACTGATGAACTTAAACGGAAAAAATAATCACGCCCACTTCAATAGCGAAAACCCTACGAGCTCGTCAGAGTTGGCTATAAATTATCTTGTCAGACGACTTTAAAATGAAAACAAAATTAATCAAATCGTCGAAACAAAATTTTATATATCTATCAGTACCCCACCAATTTGTCCAATAACCAAGTCAATGGTTAAGTAAAAGGTCGCAAACCTTATAGTTTATCAAAACCTGTGGTTTAATTCGCTAACAGTCCCACTTATGAATATGCCAAACATTTAGCATATATTTTTAAGGACCTAATCTCAGATCAGTACGATACACGGGACTCATTAGCTTTAAGAAAATCAAACAGAATATTTTACCATCAAATAAAAATCAAATGTTTTAAGATGTCTAGTTCATTTTAACAAATATTCCCATTGATGTAGGAAATGAGATAACCACAGAGAATTGGAATGTTTTTAAGACGTCACAAAACTAAATAAAAGGGATAACTTTGGTTTATTTCGCCTTGGTTTGCTTTGAATCAAGTTTAGTTGCCAAACACTGATAACTGTATTTAAAATTGAACGGTATTCCTATTGGTTCTCCGGTAGCGCCTTTGTTACCGAAATCATCATGGTGAAACTTCTTGATAACCTCTTATTTCACTTCCGGGATATGAGGTGAGATGCGTAATGTATTTTATAGCTACGAAATTAAATATACCAGCATACTTCTATTAAAATTCAGAATTTCAATGACATACTTCACTATAGGTTCTATAATTTATATTTCTAAACATAACCTTGCGACTAGGCTTCACGAAACGATGCTTTCTGTCGGGGACTTCAGCTAATGGGCAAGAGTCCGGGTATGTAAATATAGAGACAAAGTAAGCTCACAGTACCCACTAGATCCTAGCTTTGTTGTTAAATGTTCATGCAAGTGCGTTTATATCATTAAATATGATCATAAAACATTTTCCTTTAAACTAAAACTTTGTGATTCATGGCACATTGTGGTGTATTTATGTCGGAACATAACTTTTCTCAAGCGAAATTAGTTTTTAAGTAAATTCAAACAGTTAAACATCCACCTTGGTGTGCGTTTTCTTATTTTAGAAAATTTTTACAGAAATCATTATATATTTTTACAGTTCTGTGACTTAGGTGTAGGCATGGGTGATAACACCTACATTCTCCATCCGCAATAAAGTTTAAATTTAACTCTGGCGCCCCTGCTAATGCTCACACCCGCAGCATTTGTATAGAGTATCTAGTCTAAGTAACTCACTGCCAAGTCAACAGCTGGGGTGAAATCTCCTCTCAATCAAACTGATATTTCTTATCTTGGAAACGCGACCCCATACAGTCCTGGCCTAAGCATATATCTCAGCTAACATTCAGGAGGGAGAGTGTAGGAGAACTTATGGAAAATGGGTGCGCGGTAAGTGAGACACCTGCTGCCAATGTGCATTTGTAGAGTCTCGCACTTCGCGGCCGGGTGAAAAATCCGACCCACCGTGAGAACACTCTACCGTTTCCAGCCTTTATGTATATTTCATTTCACCACTATATCCTCTTATATAGCACAAACTAAGAGTGTGTTCATGATAAAACGACATGAGAATATTATCATAACTCCTCACTACATCTCTAGGCCTGACAGATGCGATAAAATAAGAGAGATACACTGTCGAACAGATAGGTACAAAAACTCGTTCTTTCTGCGCACAATAAGTGACTACATACAAAATTGAGCTCCACTAAATACACTCCTATAATTCATGTCACCATTTCATCTCCAAAAAGCTTACACCATTACACGGCCGGTGACCTAATATCCCCTGCCACACGTCCTTGGGGCGGCTCCTGGGGTATTATACAGATGTAGAAGAGACTCGTGAGAAGCTTGTAAAACAAGGAATCGTAAGACCAGACCATTGAAACATCAGATCTGAAAAGGTAAGTAGCAATTGAAGCCTGATGTTACAGCATGATACTAAAGAACAAATGGAAAAAGTTCTCATCAACTTGTCATAAACAAGAACCAAAACAGTGTCTTTGATGGAAAAACTCATCTTGGTATGACAAAGAGTACAAGCGGTCCTAATGAAAGACTATAACTGCCAAATTCACGTCGAAGAAAAAATGTTTTTGCTGAGTGCTGGTAGTTTCGTTTCGTTTCGAACGAGAGCTGAATGCAACAGAAAAAATGACATAAATGGAAAATAGAGAAGGAAGAAAATTAAAATTCGTGACTTGAGTAATTCTAAATAGATGGTAGTAATGATGGCCGTTTTCACGGGCATTTATAGAAACTGTCCGAATGATCTTCAAAAGTTAAACATTGTGGAAAAGTGTGTATTACGGAAATTCTCATGAATCCAAACAAATCATCCATATGAAACTTTTTAGAAGATTATGAACAACGCGTCTTGGAAATTCAAGCAATGATTATTGAGAACTATTAAATTAGCGAATGTTATGGACCTATGATTAGTACATATTATACAAAGGAAATCAGCCCTATCTATGCTAGAGCTATACTCGGGAAGCGCCATTGATAGAAGGTAATTTCCTGGCAATCAAAGTGAGATGTCATGTACTCAATGTACAAATAAACGGAAAGCAAAGTATGGTGGAAGGAGAGATATCGCTTCTCCAACAAATAATATTCCCTTTAAGAAACAGCGATATAAACTACCAAAACTATACTACATTAAGCGAATGAGTATCCCGTCAATGATGGAGGAATGTCTGGTCCTTCGGTCACGATCTCGAGAGCTTCCATGGAAGCGGTATCCAGAGAAAGAGCTAAAGAGAAACAAATTGGGATTTCATGAACGATATTAAAGGGAGAGAAATCAAGTTGGAGACTAATATGGAAAGAACATAGGGTAAATGACCAATATTTGATATCATGTGACCAGTATGAGTCTTTGAAGGGAGATCATGGCAAAATAAACGAAGGGGTGGAGTAGATTTCACTCGTCCAAGTCCTAGCTACCTACCCTGTTACCCTGTAATTTATTGTGTTTATCGGCAAAACTACTAATTTTCTTATGAGACTGGCTGCACCCTAGGAAGGTCATTCCAATTAAAAGTTGATATCTTAGTCAAGATTTGGGAATATCATACATTTCTTGACTCATGCTTAGTTTAATTTGGCTTTGAAATCTAAAAAAAATATTAACAGATTTATTTCTAAAATTCGCTGCGAAAAGATGGAAGAAAACTATGGACGATTTTATTTACACCTCGAGGGCTCAAGATGAAGGACGGGCTGACACAAATTAAAAAAAAGCCATAACCAAAGTTATCATGATTCTTCACACTATAACACTCAGGTAGAGCTTTGAAGAAATAAATAATGTGATTTAAAAATGGAGAAACCCTCACACATTTTCAAGCATGGTGACAGAAATAGTTTACTTACAGAAAATGACACACACTCGATTCTCAAACAAATGTCAAGGAAGGAAATATTCACTACTTTTAAGTCACTCATACTAGATGCTTGGTGGCCATTAATAGAACCATTAACGAAAGGTATTCGTTTGATAGTAGATAATTAATTGACCTGTTATCCATCCTGAAAGGGCAAAATAGAAAGTTTCACAATATCGGGCTGGCTGATATACAGCTCCTGCAAAGCTATCAGGTGGGCAAGCAACTACGGGCTGCTTGACGCCAAATTTATTGCCAACCTTGAGCCAGCGGCTTTTCCTATATCCCGTGGAAATCCTGCGATTGAATACTGTCCGCATTGTACAAGTGGAATAACTCAGAAACGGTTCAGAAGTTGCATAAAGCATGCAGATGGAAAGTAAGGATCAATGCTCAGGTATCCTAAACAATGCACGCTCCCACCCACATCGTTCCGTCACGTCACAAATTTCTCGCCTCTTCCTCTGCCCTCCTTCCAGGCATTTTTCTCCCTAAGGAATCCTCCTTTCCGGTCCAAGTCTCATATTTTCATTTTTTGCAAGCCCCTATTTCACCGCTTTTCCCTTATCCTTGACCGGGGATCCGTTTCTCCCCCTTGTGACGGCGTGTCCCTTACTTTTCCCGACACCCTATTCGCACCCTCCCACCATCCACCCTTCCCAATATCTTTACCACTGCACTACAGCTCTCTCTTATTCGTCCCTCGGCTCTCCCTCAGAGGTTTTGTGGGTTCCTCCCTCTCCCTCTAAGTTCTTTCCCCCACTTCTCAAGCCAAATCCAGCATCCCATGGTGCTCCCATGGGCTCGGCAAGATGATGACGCTAAGCGGCTTAAGGCAAAGAGGCACGTCTGAAGACAGCAGAGCTGAGATACCCACCCTCCTTCGACAATCTCCCTTTTATCTCTCCACATTTTACCTCGCAGCTGACTTTAACAAATCTCTTTTGCTATCCCACCTCCTCCACCTCCTAACTTCATTCTCACTCCTATTTTTCGGAATCTATTTTGGTCTTTACTATCCCCTCTTCATCTCCCAATCATTTTCCCCTTACTGCTCCAAAAGCGTTTGCTTTGTAAATCCCTGGGGTATTAATTTCCTCAACCCTTATCTTCCAAATTCATATGGTGTTTGAACGGAGACATCTAAGAGACCTCGACAGTATTACACAAGCAGCGTGATACAAGATTTCTGCTGCAGATACATCATTGCTTCAATTGATAAACATCGTCCTCCTCACCAAAACACATTCCCTCTTGAATGTTATAATGTACACCATAGTTACTTGGTAAATGAAAACGATTGAAAATATCCCAAAGTTTTTTATATGAGTGTTTTAATCGTAAAAAAATGCTGGCTACTCTAAATAAATATTTATTCTTCAGCCACGTCATTTAAAAAAAGTAAAGTTTACTCGCATCTGGTACAGGAACTGGGATCAAGCGGAAGATGCCAGCGATGCTGGCTACTAGATCAACGGCTATTGCGGTGCTTTGCAAGTCCACCGTTAAACTCTTACACCATCTTACATCATAGAAACATTGTACTTGCTCTTTCACGGGCAAAGTTACACCGATCAACGGTCAATATAATATTTTTTCCGCTTAAATGTCACCCTTATGCGTCTCAGTTTTTTGAATGAGATGACTGAAGAAATTTTCCATAATAATGCACTCCAACTAATTTTGATTTCAGGAAAGTGTTCTCCTCACGACGTAACTAGAGGCAAAAGTAACCTGGGTATGTCAGGATGAGCACAAGAGTTGGCTGCAGTCAGAATAGGGTATCTGAGAAGTGTGTATTGAAAATGCAGGATTGATTAGGTAAGAAATAAATAGATGATGAAAGGCTATGGTTTGATTGCTCCATTAATTCATATACACGAAAGGGGAGTGCTTCGTTGGTTTATCCGTGGGGAGAGAGTTGAAGAGATTCGAAAAACCAACAAACTTGCATAAGAGAGCGCAGTAAATGAAAAAGGAGTCATAGGTGAATGGGGTACAATAGACTCTAAAGAGAAGGAATATTATCAGCCTTAAGAATAGGAGATCGTGGATGAATCAATGCAAGAGCAAAAGATAGGTGAAAGCGGCTCGTAAGAGTACCCTATCATGCAGGAAACTATCAAAAGGGAGCAATGTTTACATGAACAACGGTACAAGCTACATTTGGTGATTTAACCAATCAAGACAGGTAATAGTGTGATGGATGAGTATGTATGTACACATGTTTTCTTCTGAGTTTAAAAAGTGCGTTCGATAGCTTGATCCCGTATTCATAGACAAAATTTTTAATTTCGAACCAAAATCAGTGAACTCGCACATCGGGGTTATATTCGGGGTAGCAAGGTAAATTTCGCATAAACAAACACGTCCACCGACGAGAGTACACATTTAAAGACAAAATTGTATCCATGGGAGACTTTTTAACTTTTTCTCTGTTTTCAAAACCCTTTCAAAGTTTTAGTCTAAATATTGTGATACAAAGCATACTTTATTGGCAATTTATACATTACGCGCCTATCTAATAGGTCGTATTTACAATAATTGAAATAAAAAATGCGATTAAAAAAGGCACATAAGCCGATAAAAATCAGGAAATGTTTAATTGTGTAGACAGATTTGAAAAGACGTATATGGCACAAAATATGCAAAAATAATAAGCAAAAACACCAGTATAATGTTCGTCACCAGCATTTTTCATTTTAAACACGCAATAGAGAGCCATTTCCAAATATAGTTTGCAGATTTGGCTGTAAATGTACAGCGGAGGTGGTAAAACAGTTGCAAAACATGTAGGTTTACAGTGTTTGCGTGTAGGATATGTTTCCAGCCCTGTAGGCCTTTCTTCGATAATGTTGCAGCGTATATTAGACTAGGAAATAAAACTTGAATTTTTGATGAATTGAATGAAAATGAAAATGAAATGAATGAAAACTTTTGTGCAGTCCTTCGTTATCCAGTTAAAAATTATCCCTCTAGCAATCTGTACCAGTAGAATGAGAATGAAGAATATTAATAAGGAGACATCATAATTGAATGACAGATGATTGGCGGACGTTGGGATCTTTAGCGGAGTCTGTTTATTTGTAAGCACAAGGGACAGTAAAATCACAGATGCCAAACGGAGTATTCTAATGCATTTTCAACGGTGGACGATTAAATAACGTGTAGGGGAATAATAATAAAAGTGTAGGTATTGAACGCAAAAGAGGGATTGGATACGAAACTAATAAGAAAGGGGACGGCGAGTGACGAGGATATTTTGAAAATCGTGAGGGAATAAAGGAGTCGAGGTTTGATGTCATGTAAAGGAGGAGCTGGAGAAAAACCAACCGGAAAGGAATGAAGAGTGGGAATAAAAACAAGCCATCGCCTCAGTACCACCGCCATCTAGTCTTGAAAAAGTTTACTTTTCTCTTCCTCGCCCTTCTCCACCGAAATGCATTTTTTCCTCCGCCGCTTTGAAAAACGATCCTCTGAGGATACTTCTCCATGGAAAAAAAGGCTTTAGCGAATCCGCCAGTGGCGAGAGGACGGCGGGGGGAGGGGTGTGGATGTATCGTAGCGGAAGAAGAAGGCGCGAGATTTCTGGAGTGAAGGCACTGTGAAGATGATGTTTAAGGAGAAGGTTAAGGCGAGGGAAAGGACGCTAAAAGGATTCTGACGACAGGAGGAGAGAAACCTGAGGATCAGAGAAAAAGCGGGCGAATGGGGAGGAAGAAGGAAAATGTAAGATGTCCAAATAGTACCTTTCAAGCTACTTCATGGCATTGGGAAATTTTCACTACATGTGAAATGCATTACATTTACCATTAGTGATGTTTAAAATAGAGCTGTTAGCTGATTAAAACTGTATTGGAGTACAGCACGATATTGAAGAAACTATTTCGACAGAAATTGATGGACCGCATCTATCTGTACATGTAGTAAATTCAAATTCCCCTCTGCCGAGACAATAACACAGAAATAAGGGGAAAACTTATGAAAAAGAAGCAAGAACAAAATAAGCAGTCCCTTTGTAGGTCGGAGCCTCTCCAGGGCGGGGTTTCGAACCTAACATTGAAATAACATATTCACTACATGTGAGGGAGAGAAAATTTTCACTGCATGTCAAATGCATTAGATTTAACATTGGTAATGTTTCTACTAGAGCTATTAACTGATTAAGACTGAAGTGGAGTACCACAGGAAACTAATGAAGCTGTTTCAACATAAATTGAAGACCGGAGCCGTTTCAGGGCGGGAAATCCTAGCATTGAGACGGATCATCGGAGAAAAACCTGAGCGATAAACCAGAAACTTGGATGTTCGGATAAGTAATGCCGAAAAATCAATGAATCAGCTGGTAGAACACTCGAATGAATGATTGAATCTTTTACTATGGACACGTATGCAAAGTTTTACTCATATCTGTATCTGAACAAAAACATACCAAACGTGCGAAATACCACAGAGAAAAAAAATCATCCGACTTAATCGGGATTCGAACCCGGATCCCTCGATTTCCAGCCAAGTGCTTTATCCAGTCAAGCTACCGAGGCGTCCTCTTCCTGAACTCCGTGGCTAGTCCCGGATAGCTTAAAATCTAACATACCAATCACCCAGAAGTTGCCCTATCAAGAGTCACGCTGTGCTACATCCAAAAGTATGTAGACGCCTACCATGCCCCATTTGACGACTTGGATTGAAAGGAGCAGGTGGGGGTGTCAACATATATTTGGAAATGGTAGTACATACCTTCAGGCGATGGGTGGTGGGAAAGGATGTCCGTGATGTAAATAGGAGAGGAGGCGATGTCTCAAGACGAGAGGGCGAGTGGGAGATGAAAGAACGCCGGGGGGGAGAGAGCGAGGAGGGGCGGGGGGAAAAGGGACCGACTCCTTCCCATAGTGCTTGCCGTGCGTGTGGCTGTAGCTGCGAGTGTCTGCGGCACTGAATCGCTTAGGGCGGTGGAGGCGTGACGGAAGGTGGGGAGAAAAGGATGCTCCGAGTGAGAGCTTTTGCCGACATTTTCCATCCCCTTGGATTTATACTCGGGAATGGAAGTCTAAGTCGAGCAGTAAAGACTACATCTTAATGTGAGTGTATGGCGGTACGCGGCGGGAAAAGTGTTTTGGAAGTTGTTTGGGTAAGCTATAGAACAGTATAGAATAAATATTAATTTTACTCTGGGACAGGTTCCTTAAGAGCAACAAAACAATAAAATAGCAGCGAGGTTTACATATTATTTACATATTACGAATTTACATATTATTTAGTTCAAATAAATAAATAAATTGAGCTCAATAACATACAATGTATAAAGAAAAAGACAAAAACAACTATTCTCATTAAAAAACAATAACCGTACATGTTATAAGGCTGAACTCAGAGATGGGTATAAATTCAAGATATATACATCGATATGTGATACAAGAAAAAAAACATTAACAGTTCAAGAGAAAAAAAAATTTTAGTTCAATTAAAAAAAATGGCAATGCGAATTCAATACTGACCAGGCTAAACTATTCTGGAAAACATTCATTTAATAAAATTTCATACAATTTAGATTGCAAAATTGTCAACGAGCGAGATTTCCTCACATCAATTGGAATAGAATTCCAAAGTAATATACATCCACAAGAAAGAAAGGAAAGTATAGCTTGAGAACTAGAATTGCGCTAAAAATTTTAACATGCAAAACACACGGCTCACCGCATATTGAATGAACAATATATAATGTGTTTACATTTACTTGGCATTATTAATCGCGTCATATCCAAATTATCAGCGTACAACACATTGTATAATTTGACGTGCTTCGTATCGCAATACTCCTTTTAGCATAAAGGATTAACATTGGAATGCAGTATATCACGAAAACTGGATAGCGCAGTGTATGATTTGCACAGTCCAAATATGATTCGGAATACCCAATACCACCGTTTTGATATCACATTTAGCATTCAACAGAAAAATTTACGACTGCGCGTATGGACTGGTTGTGTCAGGCGAAACATTGAGGAGCTTGCTTAACATTGTGAGATGTTTTGCTTGATGAGTAACTCCACATAAACAAAAACCACATTCCACATAAAGTTTATGTGGAATTACTAAGTTTCAGCGTTCATTTCACAATGTCAAGAAAGTTCACCGAAGTTTCTCCTGACACAATCTATAATTATATATATTAATTTTGTAGCGTGCCAGTCATTCTGCATCCGTTTTATTTCTTTCTCTGTCAATTTTGAGATAGAAGAAAGAGGTTTGGTGCGAGGTATGTGGAATCTCTGTCTTCATGATTTGGTAATAGTTTTGGATTACTATAGCTTGAGCGTGTGGCAGGGGGAGTTAGGTCACCAGCCATGCAAAGGTGTAAGATATTTGGAGATGAAATAGAGAAATGAATTAAAAGGAGTGTATTTAGTTAGTTTAAAAAAGATCCAAAAGAGTGGCTGCTTGGGCGTGTGGCAGGGTGTGTTAGGTCACCAACCGTGCAAATGTGTAAGTTATTTGGAGATAAAATGGAGACATGAATTAAAAGGAGTGTATTTAGTTAGTTTAAATAAGATCCAAAACAGCGGCTGCTTAGGCGTGTGGCAGGGGGTGTGAGTTTACCATCCGTGCAAAGGTGTAAGTTATAATTTTGGGTTGTGGTTGCAACAAACAGATGCTGGGAAACACAGTGACTGAGGAGAAAGGCTATAAGGGAGAGTGGAAGAGTGAAAGAGTGTAAAGGTTTAAACAAAAGAAACCCACATTGCTCTCCTATTCAAATGGCTTTAAAAACAACAAAGGAGAACAGTGAATGAAAAAAAAAAACATTTTCACAAAGGAGCTATTTTTAGACTAGGACACTTACCCCCTGCGGATACACACCCCCGTTCACGGAGTGAGCAGGCTAGCTGCCTGCTAGACACTCGGATTATATGCACAAGTACCGCAGGTAAGGCAATTGACTCCAGAAGACTCCATCAAGTTCTGGATGGTGTCACTGAATATTTTCTTCAACAGCAAGAGCATATACCTTGGAGTTCATGCAGGATTACTAAGTCAAAGCTTTCTTTTTACAATGCGCGTATAGAGTGATAACGCATACCCTACGAAGGGGTTTTTTTAATGAATAAAACTCTGTGGCACATTTGATGCATAATACTGTTAACTCTCGCATCGGGTATCTCCAAAAGCATAATGGTGCGGGCGTTAGATGGTAGGAGCCCGGCAGCTGAGAGATTACATAGGGAGCTGATGGAATGGGGCTAGAGAGAGGAAGAAGAGGTGAGAGGGCATAATGATGCGGAACAAAACTGAACATGGGGATGGAGAGGATTTATGGTGAAAGAATGAGGTAGGTGGGAAGAGGGGAAAAGGAGAGATGGGGCATCTACATTTTGGTTATATTAAATACCAGCTGAATTTCCTGATAAAAACCTGGCCTGAATGAAAAATAATGGAATCGGTGGAGGAGATAACAAAAAGAGTTATCGATGAATTAATAATATCCGATAAGAGCATGTGACGAAGTGAAAAAAAATTTAAATATTGAGCATTACTAGGATTACAAGGTGCAGATAAATTGGCTACACATTGAGAAGGAACATAATGTGGATTTTCTAGTTATTCTTGCAATTAGCGTTAAAAGTTAGCCCATCGCATGAAACATATTATTATTTCATCACAAGAGAATTATTATGTAAATACTTTACAGTTACTGTAATTTAACTTCTTTGAGGTTAAGAACAAGCCATTATTTATAATGGTGGACTATTCAGATAAAAATTATGAACTATTTGAAGCTCTGCTCCCATGATTCAGGATAAAAATACCATTTGCTTAAAAAATGGCTCTCATAAGCATCTACATCTGGCTTCTTTCTATGAAAAAAATATTTCACTAGTAAATTAATATTTTTATAACAAAACAAAATGCTAATTTATTTAAATCCCAATTTATTTCGTTAAACTTTACCGACGTACACCGTCCAAGAATATCTTGAATTTGTCACTCACGACAGCACGAAGACGGGACTTTGCAACTTAGAAATATTTAAAAAGTTTAACAATGAATCAATCACATAAATGCATGGTGAAAGTATATCAATTACAAGATGTAATTGGTTCCCTTTACGATCAAAAGATAACTATTTTCAATCAATGGCACTAATCTTATGGAATTCCGACAAAACCAGTCAAAGGCAAGCTATTAAGGATTAAAATTTCATTTTGTCACTGAAATTATATTTAATTATTAAAAAATCATAGACTTTAGTAAAGCTTCTTTATAATGAGTATTTTTCTACGTAAAATGGGTTATAAGAACCAGTCTAGATATCCTTCATAATCCACTGAAATAATCAACATTTTTGTCATCACGTAATACCAAATATATCCATTAAGTACTCGCACACCAGAGTTATCAGAGCTCCAACCTAGCCACCCACCAAAATAAACTGTAAGGTGGAAAGTCCTCCATATATACAACACGTTAATCTAAGTTACGTTGAATAATAGATATAATGTTTAATGCATTTTGCTCTCTGATGGTAAGAAATTTAGCAAACCACACGGGGTTAAAAAGCCCCTTACGTATGGCCATAAGGTGGGAGTTAGGCATGAAACATTGGCTAAATCATAGCAGGAAGAAAAAACCAGAGTAAAGCGAGCAGCTTCATATGATGAAACTGATGAATGCCAAAGAGAACTTGAAGAATGAATGAAGGTGTTAAGAATATATATTTAGTACCTGAGAGCCGGGTACCAAATGTATCTAGCAACGATATGAGAATTGGGTAATCGCCTTTGGTATACAATGAATTTTATCCAAAGACACATAATGAGAAGGATGTATTTTCCATCAAAAGCCTTCTGACTAACTTTAACCCTACCTTTTATGAGGGTTTCTAAGAATTATTCTGGTTTTATTCATCTCTAGTGTGCGTTTACCTCCTGTGTGGTTAAGTAGGGATAAAGTTAGTCAAAAGGTTTTTGCTGTAGACTGAAAATATATTCTTCTTATTATGTTTTTGGATAAAATTCATTATATACCAAACGTGATTACTCTTCACAGCTAAACTTGCTTATGGGGCAGATAAACATGCTTATGTAAGAGAACAAGACATATATATTTAAAAATCATTAATAATAAATAACATGAATTGTTTGTACTAAACATCATTCATATAAGCGTTAGGACACGGTAAAAGAGAAAAAAATGACTAATTAAATCAGTGATTCTCGGTATTTCAGATGATGAATAAAAGATATTATATATAAGCGTTCACTTTGGCTTTTGGACTTGGCATTTCGACGACCCCACTTCGAGATGTAGCCTATAAAAGGTACATTGTAATTCTTCATAGGATTGAGATATTAAGAAAGAATGCAATCACAATGGCAGAAGCGTATCTCGATAAGCCTATTTTATTCACATTTTCACTTAACTTGAGTTGCCTCCAAGCACCAAAGATGTGATTAGATTCTTTTGACTAGTGGCCACGAGCAACTGATTTTCAAACATGAAATAACAACATTGATAGTAGACTGACTCCATTGCATCCATAGCTCTTACACATTTGAGTTTTGGAAGAATGATACCATCACAAAGCTACAGTGTACACCACGAGATAAAGTACAATTGATGGTCCGTAAGGATTACGTATATATAATGTCCTTCCGATATATTTTACTTACCATAACTTAGAACTATCAAATACATTACCCGTAGTTCAAGTAAACAAATCCTCTGTGCATCTGTAAAATGGGTGAGGGTAAGTAGGCAAAGTAGACTGACCTCTTTTGAGTAGCATGACCCATAATGCTTCCTAAATTAGTAAGAATCATCTCTTTCCCAACCCGGTAAGTATTATTCCATCTAAAGATATTTTGATTTGCTCTGCTACTGCCTTAGAATGGATTAAACTCCCTGTGTATCGAAATACAACACAACCATGCCGCGAATTGTAATAAAGTTATTTAAAAAATGCCTTTTATCTCTTTTAATAGGAAAATAGTAAAGATTAAGAAATATTTGTATTATATAGGCTAAAAAATTGATAAAATCATTGCCAAATGTATTTCATTACATATTTCTACATTTTACAGCTCATTAAAACAGTAGTGCTTGCAGATGGACCATGAAGAACAGCCAATCACTACAACGAAATAATTTTTTAGAGACATAAGCATTCTGTAGTTACAATCCCAAAAGCCGGAGAAGGCGGTGTCAATCGCAGTCATTAAGGAAATTACAACGGAAACATCTGACCACCAAACACCACTCATACCCGTTCCTCAACAGTATCACAATCAGATCAAATTCACAGTGTACTATGATAAAAATCACGTAAAAGTTAAAAAAAGTAGTTTCTCTGACTTATATTTGGCTCTTCTCTGACTTCGGTAAATCGCTGTAATTAATGAAAAAATAGTGGCTATTCCTCTCCAGCTTCAAACCGATAATTATACCTTTTTCTTCATTATCTGCCTCCAATAACCCAAACTTGATATTCCTCTATACATTCAGTCCGTATACCAGGCCTAAAATGATTTTCATCCTTCCCTCATTCCGTGGAATATGGATTATCGATCAATCCCCTCATCAATATACTACCCTCTACGCATCCTTTCACATTTTTCAATTCCTCTCGGTGGCCCATTCGCTATGCCCAGTTTATCTTCTATATAATTTTTTAACCCTACATCTAAATAGCATTAAGACGTTTCCTTTCAACGTGTCCCACAGTACATATCTCGCCTCCATACGGCAAAATACTCCACAAAAATATCCCAAACTGCTTTTATTCAGCCGTATAGAAACTAGAATATGAATTAGAAGTTTTAGAATTCATAGAGTGGTAGCTTGTAGCACTGGTATGCTCTAAAAATTCAGTCGAAGAGAGATCTCCGTATGATAGAGTAGTTAAGAAAGCAGAGGAATATGAAAAAAGATAAATTAATGCACGATATATTTGTATTTTTGTGTATATATGCTACACATTTTAATATATAATACATGTGTGTACACGTAGTAGAGCGTAAAAACACTAAAAGTATATGCAATCAAGGATTATAGGTTGCACTATTCCTTGAATACGAAGTAAAACCTTATGGGTTCTATGCATTTTGTATTTTGATTCATTTCGTTTTCCTCGGTTCCTAGCAATTCGGAGTTGGATCCTGATAACTCTGGCTCTTCTCCAATGGGTCGCTATCTCATTGCAAAATTTCACAAATATGGTGCGTCGCATATAGGTAAGTCGGAAACCTGCCCTGCCCACCCAAGGATGAAAGAGAAACGCGATTGAAGAGTTGAGCGTAAGTTCGCATTCCGGAAGAGCGAAAGACGTAAAATGACTCCACCAGTCCCCTTTCTCCCGCACTGAACTTCCGTGGGCCAGCGAGACACCGAAGCGTGGAGGAAAAGAGTAGGCCGGAAGTCCGGAGAGCGGGAGTCCCATGGAACGAGGGGAAGCGAGATAAGAGTGGAAAGCGGTTTTGAAGACATATATTCCGGAGAGAGAGAGAGGGAAGCGGTGCGGGAATCATATCCCATTGGAAAGGGAAATCGAAAGGCATCAAGGGAGAAGAAGAAATGAAGAGGATAAGTGAAACCGGATGAACGTGAATTGCGATGGATAGGAAGAGGAAGGAAGTTTTTTTTGCAGAAATTTATAACGTATTCAATGTTCCACACACTCACATCTCACGGAAAAAGTCGATATTTTAGTACTGTAAGTACTGTTTAGTAAGTGTCGTATTTGGATCGATATGGAGTTTGCATCGCCGATTACGCTAGAAGCACGTCGAACAATAATTCATTTCACGTACCTTTCACTTAATATAACATGGTATTGCTCGTAAAACTGCATTCTACTTCATAGAAAAAACACTATCATTGAGTAATGCCATGATTTACCATCGCAAGGACGCAAGGACGTAGTACGCCCTTGCGACCAAGGTGCCAGTAGCACCGAAATATTAAGGAACTTTGCGTTAGTGTGTTCATTTTTTTGTGTTTCTGTGTTTATTGTCTACCTTTCTGTGGCAAATTTTATATATTCATCACAGGAGTGATCCTAAGAGAAGTTTTATATGTATATATATATATATATATATATATATATATATATATATATATGTCTTTGTAAATTTTACGTGTTCCTATCCACTTTCTTTCTACCTTTCTGTATAAACATTTATATGAGTATATTTGCCGCTGTGCGGTCTGAGTGAATGAGTGAACGATTATATATATATATATATATATATATATATATATATATATATATATATATATATATATATATATATATATATATATATATATATATATATATCATTCCACCGCAATTCAACCAGAAATTTGGAAAAATTGACCCTCGGGGTATCCGATTTCGACCAAATTTGGCATATCGTCTTAATTCGATAACAAAACAAAAACCCCAAAGCCACTTTGTAATACATGCAACGGTTTACGATATATTGCAATGTTGTAAAACTAGAATTTTACAAAAGTGTCTCCGCGTTTGACGGCATATCTCCGAAAATAAGGAAGATAAAAAAACATGCAATGACTCATTTTGAAGGTCTTAAATTGAGAAAGATAATTATTGGAATCTGTTATAAAATTTAAACAATTAAATAAATTTTATAGCAAATTCGATTTTTGACGATGTAGTTATGCATTCGATTTTCTTTATTTTTTTAAATGTTGTAGATACAACCCTCCTCTACAACTTGAAAAAATTTGGTAGGGGTAATTTTTCATTTAAGAAAGAAAAAAAATTTTGAGGGAAGGCGTAACGCTGGCCTCCCGCCGCGGCGGCGTCCGGCTCTCGCGCCGAACGTTCAGTAGTCGGTTTTCGAGATCTCATCAGCGCGCTTCCTTTTCCATCTAATTTTTGCCAATTTTAACTGTATACCGACCCTTTGATACCCTTTATCCATGTCATTCGCCATTTGCTTCCCACTGAAGTGACCGCCGCTTTAGAATCCAGGATTAGCGACAACATGCTTAACAGCGGGGGCGACCATGGGCCCACCAGCGGCCGTGCTCGGAGAACAATAGACTAACCTCGCTCCGTCTTAGACCTCCAATGCTACTTTCCTCACTTTCCCTATCCCATTTTCCTCGCATACTCTATATTATGTTCTAAGAAACATCTTTGTAAGCATTGCGCCCAGTAGCCGTCGCCCACCCTCACACATTCACATATTAACCCCTGGTAAAAAACAACGGTAAAAACGGTGAGCCACCCATGCGTGCCACTCAACGGAATATTTGTTTCCTTTAACAAACGATTGCCTCTCTGGACTCTCTAACCTTCAGTCATCAACACCTTTTCCCCTCTTACCTGTTATGTTGAACTGTAAACTCTATTTATATAATGCATGAAAAACGTTTCCTCACGTGAGTATGAACAAACGTGTATCTTCGGAATTTTTTGAAACAATAGTTTATGGTTGGCATAGAAGTTGAGCTTTTTCAAATCAACATTTCTTTATTTTAAAATTCATTTCATAAATCTCTTTATTTGTTAGAAAATGTCGCATTTAAATTACATTTGGCATCCCCATGACCATAGGTGCTGATTTTTCCTTTAAATTAAATGAAATATAGTCAGAAATTGAAAGTAAGCATAAATTATTTAAGTTAGAGTATTTAGCTAGTATGCATTTCGTTCAATTATTTTTCCCTTTACTTGTTTAAAGCGTGTACTTAGGAAACAATTGCAGTATTGATTACAGCTGCTTAAATGGACGGAAACTCATGTATGCTTTTGTTTTCTCTGATGATACATTGCTGTGCTGGCTGTTTAAATCACCGAGGGTGGTTTCTTCTTAGCTGCAGGCCTAAAAGATGTAAGTTTGATTTAGCCGCGGAATTAATATTTCCCTAGTCAATTCCGGGCGGGAAATTTACTCACCTTCCCACTGGAGCTTGAAAAACATCTGTACTCTTCTCCAAACACAGAAAATCAGCACCAGAGAAGTGGAAAGTAATTCCCTCGGATGCTTGGGAAAGACATTTCAATAATAAGTCTTTTCTGGATAGTGAAATAGCCGCATGAAAGGAACGGATACCTTCCACAGCAGGTGTCTCCCGGAATCTTCTCACCAACTTCTTATTTTCCTCATTCACTTGCTCGTTGGTAACAAACTCGAAGTCCATCCCTTTCACGTTTGATTTTGCCCATTTGTATAGCTCCTCAGGAGTCTGTATGTGTTCACCATACGGGCGCTGCAGATTGGCACGTGTTGCTAATCGTTTCATCGTCCCTCCTAGTCCGTCACTCGGGTCTTTTCCGTGCGATGTTGCATAGATATGCCATTCAACATTAACTCCGAAATCCTCATGGTGATGCAATAGATTCAGCATATTGTAGTGGTTCTTATATTGAGCCACAGCACTGTCGGAAAAGTAAATTATTTTACTTAGATATTGCAACCTTCTTCGAAGAAAAGTTATGTTTCCCTTGAAATGTATATAATGCACTCACGTCATGTTCCATACAGTCTGAAATAATAACCAAACTGAAAGGCGTTACTTTATCGCAGGTATTTCTGCTGTAACACGCAAATGGATGCACTGTAGCCTGATCGTTACACCAATGGACCCCTTGTATTGCATCTTGGTGTAGAAATGAAAAATTCTCGGAAAATCGGCCACAACGACAATTTCTCGCAATTTCAGATTGTCTCTGATTTTCAAATAAAATGCAGTTTGCATGCGAGCGTTGTAGTCATGCCTTCTTACCATGGTGGTATTCTCAGCGAAAGCCTCACAAAAACTATCTACGTCCTTGATCTGTGTAGTTAATGTAAAACAATTTTTCATTGCGTCCATTGCTTGAAACGAACTTCATCCGTACAGTTTTTCCTGAAGTACTCTGAAATAATTGTTGTCATTCTGTCTGTACTCCCACATTTTCTGACGTCATCATTGTTTTCGTCCTCTTCTCGCGGCAGTGTTTCTGAGCACTCACCCATGACGCACATTTCTGTCGGAGGGTGACAGAGTGAGAATTCCAGGCAATCCCGATAAGTTTTGAACAATTTTTCTCCGTTATCTGACTTAATTTGCTCTAATCCAGCGCCGAGGTATTGTAACTTGTAAATCTAGTGGATCATGCAGACGCATGTGGTGTGAGTGCCAGGTTCACCAGCCAACACGCACTCAGGGGGCCTCAAATCCGCAAATTTGGAGAAACCAATCTTTAAATTAGGATTTTTCTCTTTAAAAGCTTCATAGGCTTCCCTCAAATTACAAAGAATTAACCTTTTCTGCTTAACTACACGCAAATTCCTTTACACTCTCTTTTACCAGCCATTTCTCTACTAATATCTGGTTTACGGTAGAACTCTATCACCTTCAGTTTAGTGTCATTTGAGAGGTATTTGCTTCGTCTCGCGTTCGCAGAGCACAGAATTCCTTGCTCAGATACGTATTTTTTCATCATTTTGAACAAATACGTCGATATTTTAAACTCCTGGTTTATTTTTGAAACACTCCAAGATTTAGGCAGAACAGATAATTTTATTTCTGTACTCTTACAATTAATATTCCAATTGATCATCATTCATTATATTATCTTGCGAATAAATGAATCGAAGCTATAACAAAGAAACCATTACGACATTGCAGATTTCACATTTTATCCCATTTCCCGTCGTCTTCTTTTTGGCGCAAATCCGGTCCGTTCTAGTGCATAAATGCACGGGAGAAGACTTTAGTCGCTCCCTGGGCGAACTCATTGTCGTGCGCTGTGAGGGAAGCCTGCGCGGAAGGAATGCGTGGAAGGCGAAAGGGATTAAAAAACGGAACATCGATTTCGGGAGCAACCGCGGCGACAACTGCGCGAGACACAAGGAGCGCGCACTAGGAAGGTAAGAGCATAATGATCCCGGCATTATATTTTTCCTTTTTTCATTATTAAGGGACGTGGGGTGGAGAAAGGGAGGGCAAGGAAAAGTTAAGAGTGCTTAAAGAGGAACGCACAGTCAAAAGAACGCGGGTTGCGAAAGGAGTTATCTGGTTATAGGCAAATGTTCATTTATCCCATGAAACTCCTTATAAACGGCTGACGGTGACCAAACATAACTGCAATAGAATGAATGAAAAGCCATATTAACGCTCTTTGGTAAGCCATAGGAGCAAATAAAATGCGAAATAATTGCACATTCAACTCAAATAATCATATAACATAATAAATAAACAGAAATTGATCAAAAATTTAACATTTAATTTTTACATAATTATGTTAACAATATTTACAAAAATTCATAGCAAAGTTTTTAAATAAAACAAAGTTTACTTTATAATGATTGGAGTAAAGGGAAGGATTTGACATGATAAGGTAGCGAATAACCTTAATGCAGTGATCAGGAAGGAGTCAAAGCTGTTAGTTTGGGCTTGTGAGATGCGAAAGAGGCTAGGGTCAAATTGGGTTAATATTTGGGAAACTTGTTTCATGCAAAAAAATTCATTTACTGAGAAGGTATTAGAGATATCCAAATGAGCATCAGTTATTCCCAGAAAGAGTTTGTGACATTATTACGCAAAAGGTGTCGGCCGCCCGAAATTCATCAAAATCATTCGTTGCCACCAGTGCAAAATAAGAGTACCTCAACTGAAAAATGTCCGCAATGTGGTTCGGCTGAAACGGCTTTGATAACCCTGAGGGATAAACAAACGCATTGAAATCTCAGAGTTCTATAGAACACATGATAAAAAGTTGAAAATGCGTCGTCAAATTTCTCATAAATTCTAAATTCTAGGAAACAAAATAACCCAACAGAGATAGGTTACAGAAAGCAGAAAATATAAACTTTTAAATCGCGGAATCCAACCACACAAGGAGTGGTAAGATTACAAAACCCCCTTAATACCTCACTAGAGTACCGCGATCATGGTTATCCAAAATTCCAGTACACCGGTAATTGACATTTTTATTAACAAACATGTTCTCCATTAATAAGCTTACATAAATTCCTCACTTAGATATATTTCCCAAGTTACATCTCTCATAAATAAAACTCCCACTAACATAAATCGTAATTCGATGAAAAACTCACTGCAGCCTGTACGTCGAACAAATCGTCGCATCAACTCATAGAAAACTCTCTCGGAAAAACATAAGCGAAAGATTCATGAAAAAAAAACCTTCAGAAAACTATGACAAACATTGTCCACTGAGTTGAAGAATTGCTGGATATATCTGGCATTGAGTTTATTTTGTAAACATATTAGGCTTTAAGTCTAGGAATTGAATAAATGGGAGGCAAAACACTCAATTCACGAAAATTTATATTGATAAAAAATAGCAATAGCAATAATCTTACGCAATACAAATGCATATTTTGGAGTGAAATTTTCCAATGAAAATAATGTGCAGATAGTGTATTAGATAAAAGTGCACCTGGTACCAAATAACATACATAATCGATTTCGGCAGAATTAAGGAAACTTTTGTAATAAAATGCCAAGCGTAAAGCCACCCGGGTTTTTGTTTCCGAATATTCAGAGAGTCTGAAAGTAAATAAAAGCAAAGGGTGCACAAATGAAATAGTCACTTGAAGAATGAAACCAATGCACTGCCCACAATAAAATATATTATTCCGTCCAACATTTAATTCATTTTTACTGTAATTGCAACATTAAATTTATTTAAGTGATTAGATTAGACTTTGATTTCTGGTTGTTCTCAAATTGCCTCACACATGGTTTATTTTCCAAATTTTTCCTGTCTAACCAAACACTGTACGTTAAGCGAGGGTAAGTTTTAAGAAATTTTTAACGCAGTGAAACACTATTATTTACTTCAACCCTACGTTGAAGTAAATAATACTAGTGAAAAAGGAGTTCATGAAAACAATCAAGCACTCCCTCAATTTCAGCGACAGGGATTACAAAAAATTCTCTTTCTATTTGTATATAGTCTCTGCCTTGATTTAGCAGAAGACTTTGATCTCATTATCAATTGAATGCCTTAATTTTGAGTATGTCTGATGTGAAAAACCTCAGGACCGTAAGCATAAAGCAGATGGTTACTTCTCTCTATCTCCACTTTTGTTTCAGCTGATACAGCCTCAGTGATACAACAATCACATTTGAGCGCACATATTGGTGGCTATTGAAAATTTTCCAGCTTATTTCTTTTTCTCGAATCTTTGGAAAAAAACACATTTATTGTGCGGTAACTCGATTTTGCCATATATTTTAGTTTTTTTTACCTTATCTTACAGTTATTTGGGAATAACGCATTAATTTAAATCTAATCGAAATCAAAAGAACTCAACTCTGATTTATAATTCTAATTATATCATTTATTAGATTATTAGATCATTCACAACATAGAGAAAGGGGCCCCAAAAACCACTCACTTCATTACTACATGCTTTGCTACCCTAGACTCTATTAAATAATTAGTTAAGCGATGGAACCACATAATTATACCCAAAATAGTAGAAACGTTTTGATATACTGATACATACCAATTATCAGAACGTTATTTTTCAAGCAAACCAAACTTAGGCAATGTATTTAAATAATGATCAGATAATAATATCTTATAATAACTAATGTAGATATTGCGAGCTTATATATATTCTTTCAATGGTACCTTGGCATATGATTAATGTTTCATCAAGATAATCCAACTGGTGATTCATTTCAATCAAGTTTGGTACTCGAATTCTCAATATGCTAATGGAAGGACACGGATTGATTACTAACTAAAACTTAACTCAGTCTCTAAGACACTGTTAGGTAAACTACTTACGTTGAAAAATTGTTTCAAGAGGAAAAATACTGACGTTTTAAAACTAGTGACGTAAATAAAGGGGATATTCTACTGAGCATAGACAAACAAGCAAATTAAAGCTAACCATAAAAAAGCGAGAAGCCTAACAATAAAAAAGCTTCATAGGGAGCCAATGCGTACTTTATAAGAGACCAAACTAACTCGTAACAATGTACCTGGACACTGAGAACTGCATTTGAATATTTTCTTTAACCCCAGAGAACTTGGGGATCGGGTTAATGTGGTGGTTAGAGTACTGGCTAACCATACGGACGGCCAGGGTTCAAATCCCTGCAGAGGAGGATGGTTTTCAGAGGAAACCTGATCCCTACTTGAGTGTCTGGTGGTGGGCACTTCAATTGCAGTACTCCGTCGGTCGGATGAGACGTTATACCGTGGTCCCCTTGGTGCCTATAGTTAAGAGCAAGCTAATGCTGACGCTAGGTTTCTATCCACCCTTCTTCCCATACCTATCCCTAGACGCGAATAACCCTATGGCTCAAATGACCTTAGCTGTCGGTTGCCTCCCCAAATATCCAATCCAACCCCAGAGAACTTCATGCCGATCACAAATTCGCGAAAGAAAAAAATATTAGGAGGAGTTAATAAAAAAGCCAACGGGACCGGGAATGGTGATCAGAACCTTAAGATAATGGAGTATACAGGTACCGGCAGGATATCCAATATATTTCTTCTGAAGAGAAGAAGGAAATAAATGAGTATACAAAGATAAAAGGGGTATTTACATCCGTATTTCATCTAATATGCAAGTCCGTAATTCAATTTTCTCATTCTATATTGTTCATTGGACTTAAGTTCAACGCCAGTCCATGCCTTAGTTTTTGGCACAATTCTTAAAGTAATTTTTTCTTCTTTTCTCGTTAACTATTATGCTTCGCAAATAACTTGATCGGAAATGCTGTTCCATGTTTACTTCGTGGCATCCATTTACTACGATGAGCCCATTTAGATTTCCACTTTAATTGACGGTTACAAGAGTTAAATATACACTGCATGCACATTTGCTATAGAATACGTCATAAAAATCTGCTCAGAAGGCAACTGGCAGCATCCCTACCCGCTACTTATCAGAATGGGGAGGAGGAATAACGTTAAAACAACTCTTTTTGCCCACTGGTTGCCAACGTTTCTTGTGAAGCCGCGTGTTGGCTACTCTCGGCAGTGTAGTTAAAAAATGAGGGCCAAGTTCCTTCAACCAGTGGCACAATACACACCCTAATTCCGATGACGCCATGAACAAGATTCTTTAAAAGCACTCGTTAAATAATTTACTTAGGTTTATTGAAATTTAACATTGAAATAAGGCATATGTAAATTAAAATTTAACATATCATACAATCTATTAATATTCCTTACACCTTTTTAATTATCTCACTACGAAGCTGGTAATCGATAATCCCTTGACACTATTCAGTTAAAATCCTGGTAAATTTTTTTTTATTTCCATTTATATAGATTTACATATTTTATTTTAATATTCACCAAACAGAGAAGGTATCAATTTTGAGAGGCAGAGTATGAATTGTAATCTTTTGTTTGATTTCCTCTCCTAATAAATCAATACCGCACTTCCCTCCAAAATGCGTCACTGGGCTATTTAGTCTTCATTTAGTGCTTTTAACGTCCATTGTCCTCCCGAAATAGAACCTTATTCTCTATGTTTAATTTTATTTTTCTACTGTCCAGATTTCATGCCTCACCAGCATACCGAGATTCACTGAGAAAGATCCAGACTTATACTTTAATGAAGTGTTTTCTTACTTCCAGGCTTGTTGGCAGTCACTCCTAGTCGTCGAAAAATTTTCACTTCTGGAATGACGTCTCCCTCAGAGCTATTCTTCCCTCATTGTCTTCAATGAATTCTTCCACCACTGGTAATCCAGCTTTCTTAGCAACAAACTTATTCCACTTTTTCTAGATTTTCCTCGGCCTAGTTTCATTCAGACTTTGCTCTCCACGTGAAAAATCGTTATTTCTCAGTTCTTTATTTCTTAAAGTTAAATATTTTCAACATCTTTTTTCAATGAGGTCAAAGTCCTTATCGCATCTCTTCTCCATTAACATTCCTGCGTGGAGAGTAGAGCTGCTTTTTCCTTACTTGCAGAAAACAGGACTTAACATTTTATATTGCTTCCACCAATTAAGTGTAAAAAATACGTATAAATTCTAAGCAAAAGAAGTTTTTTTAAATAACAAGAGATTACACATTAATTTCCAATTCAGGTCAACAATATTGTCCCTTATATTTTTAAAAGTAGTTATAAGCCCTTTCTTTACCTAAGGTTGATAAAAATTTCAGTATTAAGTCACAAAAATTATTTATTAATATTCCCTTGAAAACAGATTAAACGAGATTTAAAATATTTATTTTGTCTCAATATAATTGTAAAATATTACACTGGTTGAACCCTATAGAATAACTATGGTTATAAACCTTTTTCACCCATGTAAGGTATACAAACACAGCATTTAACAACTTCAAGAGCGGTTATTTTCTGCGTCGATTTTGCATATCTCCACGGTTTTTTGTTTTGTGCCCCAGGAAAATATAAATAAAAGTAATCGGCGTCAAATAATTTAATTAAGTTTTCACAAACTAGCCGAACATATCATGGGACTAATTTATACCTGCAATTAATATTGGTAAATGCATTTTTCCAATGCCTGCGGACAATGGGTCACTATTGTATTGAGCATTATATTCTAAACCGAACTATAAAATACATCACTTCGGAAAGACGATTGACTAATTTAATTAATGCTGCAACTAACTCATTTATTTAAAGGTTATACGAGAATTTCTGTTTTCCATTCAGATACTATAAACTTCCTTTTTAGCTCAATTTTTTTCCAGTGTTTTTTCCTTAGCACGTTTATAGCAACTAAGTTCCATATGTTGCATAATGATGCTACATCAAGCGAGTCCATTATTACCGAAAAAATTCTCTGAGGTCATTTTCGGTAGCCTCGTCTATCCTGCAGTAATTATCATTCCCACATCTCAACAGTCACTCATTGCTTAATGCACAGCAAACCTTTCACCCCATGATATATCGTCATCAATCTTCGAACGAATAAGTACAGATTATATTGCCAAATCAGTGGACACTATAAACGCATGACAGAGAGTGATAACGCGGTCATGCTCCACGCTTCCTGTCCAATTCTACACCGAAGGCATAACTTATGGAATACGGAAACTGAGAATTTGTCTTCCTGCGGACTGTCACGTCCGAGAATGAATTCGGCAAAAAGAAAAGGTTGGAGATCAACAGGCGAAAGAAGAAGATGGCATAAACCATACTCAAAATCGTTTGAAAAAGGTGATGAATCATTCGACAATATGCACCAATAACGTGATCACTACGGAAAAAATATTTACGCGAGACCGGTATCATTATATATACGAGCATGATGAAAACTGATGATATTTTCTTTGGCCAAGCAATTCATCTGGAGAGGAGACGTTTGAGCACTCATGGAATTATGAGATAAACATAAATGGGAGGACTACCTTGAGGGAGAACATGATATCAAAGAGATGATGGAATACTTTCATTTGAATTTTCTGTGCCTAAGCATTGAATTTAAAGCAAAACTTCGGTTGTTCCCTGTTACACTCTTTATGATTCGAAGTATTTTTTAAATTTGGGTGGCATTTACCTTCAATACGATATGAACATCCAACGTTGACACTTAGATCGTATATATAATAAATTACATGCGAAACTAAAAAAGGTTTGTAATAACTTTAGTATAAATTAGAGAAATCATAACACGAGGAATTAACAGGTCCGTTGTACATACCTTTATGAAGCATATTTTAGTCAAATTTCATGGGCGGATAACCATTATCTGACTTGTTCATTATATGATTACAGTTTTTGTACATACATTGATAGTTCTTAAAAATAACTTGGGTGGAAAATCATTACTCTAGCCACCAAAACTATCAATTAAGCTCAAACTCCCCATCAAAACAACTTTTACGTTGTTTATAGAACTTATGTAGTTCAAACCGCAAAAGTAGTAACGAAAAATACTTTTAAATACTATGGATACACTTGAAATATGGTACATTTACACCTTTTTGCTTATCACTTAAGATTGGGTTAGTAATACCCTTTAAATTTAAATATTTACCCTTTAAAACTAAGAAATATGTGGACAACCAGGACCAATTATGAACAAGTCAAACATATCGACCGAGAGACAGCCTATAATCATGAGCGAGGAAAGAATGGATATAAAACTGAGCATGGGAACACGCTCTCGCCTGGTCGGTGGGCAATGAACTTAAGGTCGTGCAAGGGAGCTCTTATCTTGTACCGCCCACACAAAAATGCACCGATGCAAGGAAAAACTTATGCAAAAACTTGAATAATTTGACTGAAAATTAGAATTTCATTTTTGAATCTAGTTGGTCTGTTACATAACATAAATGCTATCACTTTCAAGGAGCACCACATGTTTTTTTTTACTATTTCCCGGCAGCATTTTGCAAGTAAAATGTCGATTTATTTCAATGTTAAAAGGAAAATTGCTTTAAGTCAACGGAAGGAGAAAGTAATTAACGGATTTTGGTGTTAAATTGTGCAAGTAGTTATTGGAAATTAAGTAAAAAATGCTGTACGTTCCCACAGGCATATAAATTTACAAAGCGTTTTGATATTTTATAATATCATCATCATTAAAGGTCGTCTTTAATACTAATATTACCTGCAGTGCCACACTTGCACTTCTGGTAAAATTCACTGATTGAGGCGCTCAATTGGGGAATTACAAAAAAATAGCAAAAGTAAGTGATAATGCTGTCATAAAACGTTGAATAGCATTGCCAATCAATGGTCCTGTGCAAATGCACATAATTTTTAACTTGGATTCTGGTATGAGGATGGTTGGAAATATTAAGAATGGAGCAGTAGCTTACACCAACGGAATTTGCACGTACGTTGGCCATACTTGTGCATCTGAGTCACATTTCCGGGATGGTGTGGAATGCACCGGACAGCAAGGGAGCATTAGGGAAGGAGGCCAAATGCACATCCGTTGTTGCGACGGAAACTGAGACGATTGTTGCAGAGATGTCCGGATGACATGGCGAGGGATTGGGCGCGGTAGGGGAGGCGGAAGATGAGAATGTCGGGGAGGAAGAGGTGGAGGCAGCCCAGAGTCCCATCAGCTTGATTAATTGCACGCGGGAGAATTGGGGTGAGGCAGTAGAGAGTAGAGTAGGGTAAGGCTCTCGGCGACTGCGGAGTTTTTCCGCCGAGGATTGGGAGGACAGTGAGGAGGAACCTCCTCCCTCCTTCCCCTTGGCCTCCCACTACTTCCACACCCAGGCTGCTCCGGTGATTCTGGAGCGGGGGTGCGGCTCGGCGGCGTCATTAGGCTCAAGGCGAACACATCATCGCTGTAACCCCATCCTAACCCCTGCTATGCACTCAAGCCGCAAAGCTTCCGGTCATAAGCGGTCTCTTCCCAACTCACTTCATCTTCCTGCTCATTGTCTCATGAATGCGTCTTTAATTTCCAATCTTGTAAATCCTTCGTCCAATTTCCATTCTTCCTCGTTCAAAATCATTTACGTAATTTCAGGCTGGAAATCACACAATGTAGAGTAACTACTTCATTCTACAAACTTCGATTCTAAAATCACGAGCGCATCGCGGTACTAAATTAATCGAGTACTGAATATTTATCAACAAGTGGACTATCAAATTAGAGCAAAATTAACTCATTTAAGTTAAGATTAGCGCCACTTAAATATCTTGTTCCTGCCAAAATTCAGATTTCATTACTTTACATATCTATAAATATTATCAAGTATATCTTAAGTTTTGTCCAAATATACTCTGCCAGCTACGTAGCAAGGTGGAGAGTTACTGCCAATCATTCATTTCCCTCAAAGCAAAAAATCTATAACCGAACCAATTTATCATTTGGATGAAACTGATTTTGCTGCAATTAAAAATTTTCCACTTTCAAACTATCTTATGCTGTTATTTCTCTGACTTCACATAATATTTGTAATGTAATTTAAATCTTTCCATTACATCTGGTAGTGCACTATAATTACCGTTCCTAGGGATTGCTGAAGTAAATAAGGGAATGGATAGGATAGCAAAGCATAATTTGTGTATAAATGCATTTACATCCAAAAAGCCTCATAAACCCTCATTATTTGGGTAATATGCAACAAAACTTAGAAACTGGCCGTAAAAGGATATAATGTTAGATTTACTACTTGCTTAACTAAAGAATAAGAGTAAAATATAGACTAGATGTTTGGACAAATATTTTTTTAAAGAAAAATACCTTTAGAATGGATGCAAATTCACATATAAGCTGAAGAAAAATCATGATTTAGCATAGTGTCTTAAACGGTGTTGACTTATCGCTAAATTAAATCAATAATTTTATGTAATTAAAATAGCATCTCTTAATAACCAATAGTACGGAAATCCATTTCATTCGTTTGCCTATGCTTTCATGAGTTTTTTGCGCAACCCTCTTTTCTACCTAATAAAGACACCTCTAATTTCATAGAACTAAGGATATTTTAAGAGTGCTTCCAATGAGCTATTCTACTTCAGTGATATTAAAATACAGTAAATAGGTAATAATAAAAGTATCAAATCATGTCTTTGGTACTTATTTTGCATTAAATCTACTAAAAATATAAAACCGTCCACCTTAGCCAAAAGACTGATTTTCAAGGACATAACATGAATCCCTATCCATAAATCTACCACAAGTATACATAAATTAGAATTAAGGCAACCTAAAATACAAATAGATCCTAGAAATGCTTTTAACGCAGGTGAAACTATGTCTAGAATCTCTTGTTATTCTGCGACATGTAGACTTGTGATTAGACTCTATGAAAATGTCAAGGACTAGTGATGAAACCTTATACCTGACGGTTCGTCAGATTAATGGATATGCATTGCAGTTGAGGCATCAATAATTGTAGACAATCAAAGATCTAATTGCTACCATCCCTGGAGTCTAAATATTTCACAGAATAAATTCTTGTTTCATGCTAATGGTGCCAAGGTATTTACCAACACTTTATTTGTGATTATAAAATGATATGTTTACTAATACTTGATTCGTAGTTATAAAGAAATAAAAAGAAACTAAAACACTGAGTACGTAAACATCATCCACAAACGGGAGGGTACCATCACTGCTTTGGTAACTATGCCTCTATTAGATGCTTGAACAGCTCAGGTCCAAGTATCAATAATAGTAGAAGGACATTATTCAGTACCTACTACTGATAGATATCTATCTATAAATGCATTTACAACCTAAAATCTTCAATAACCCTCATTACTTGGGTAATATGCAACATAACTTTACACGGTGATATCAGAGATTGGCCGTAAAAGGATATAATGATAGATTTACTACTTGCTCAGCTAAAGAATATGAGTAAAATATAGACTGGGTGTTTGGACAAATATTTTTCAAAGATAAATACCTTTAGAATGGGTGCAAATGCACATATAAGATGAAGAAAAATCATGATTTAGCATAGTGTCTGAAACGGTGTTGACTCATCACTAAATTAAATTAATCATTTTACAAAATTAAAATAGCATCTCTTAATGTATACTCATGTTCATTGGCGGGTTAGGTGATGTAAAAGTGTCTTAAGTATGAATTTTATCAAATAACTTATCATATTTGAAATAAATAGATCGTAAAAAGTAAAAGTCGTAATTTCGAAAAATTCGCGAATATTTGTGAGTATGCAACCACGCACGACAAGCTCCTTAGCTTTATCCGGTGGCGGCGAACAATTGTCGTCAATTTTAAAATTTTCAATTTCAAATTAAATTTTTTTTTTTCAAAATTTTCATTGTTCAAATAATTATCGCTGAGGTAAAAACTATCCGAAACTGCAAAAAAAAAATTCAGTCATCGGCAAAACTCGAAAAAAATGCCGCCGCGTTGAAAGTGTTAATAACCAAGAGTACAGAACAGCAAAGGATTGATACCATATTCAATAAGCTCTCGTTAGACCATCATAAAAAGTGTGCAGAAGGGATGAAGATTTTTTTTAATGGAAACACTTAGTTCTTTACCACCAATATATTAAAAACAATTCGACTGGTTTAGACTTTTTCAGGCCATTATCAAGAATACAACGTAATTACAATAATTACAAGCATTGTGATTTTGATAATTGTCTGAAAAGGCCGAAACTGGTCGAATTATTTTTAATATATTGGTGGAAAAGAACTGCTTTCATTTTAAATACGACCAACTTCCACATAGTAAACTCGCCAACAATTGATTTCAGGGATGAATGTACCTAAAATTTAAAAAATATATCATTACACACGGCAGCACTAATACTGCCCAGAGTAAAAAACAGTTACAAATACTACGACTGTATCATTTATACTTTTATTTTTTCACTAAAACCTACGTCAGTTTTCTGGAATGATGTATAGGTGACCGATTTTGAAAAGATACAATAGAATCTTAATCCTGGTGAGACGCATCTAGTTCAGTGAATACTAAATGTTCTTTGACTCTAAAATCCCAGCTAACACCTCGTTTAGCACTTTTATGCTTTTATCTAACGACATGGATGAGTATATAACTCATAATTTATTGCAATTGAGGATCCGAGAACTCATTTGATGAATGAGCGTCTGCACGAGAAACACAATTACAATATTTTCCGTCAGGAAATCAGATGAAAATTAGAACTGAAACTTAATTATGGCAGTATTAAATAAGAAACACTTCAGGAAACAATCAAAAAATAAGGAGATATATGTGATTGCCATATAAAATGCAATGAATGGGAATGGAATAAAGAGGCAGAGATGCACCGACAGAAAAAAGGAAAAATATTTCCAAGCGATCAACTCACCGCTCCAGCCTCTTTTACGACCCAGTCCCCAGACTACTCGCTATTACTCTCATCGGAACCGCTCTGTGTCGTAACTCTTGCTGAGGCTCGATCGTCACGACTGACCGCGGAATCTATTACCAGGGAGAATTGGGAAACACCGAGACGGAATACATATATGTATAAAGAGAGAGAAAAAGAAATGTGGAGTAACACGTACGATGAGTAGATTACAGTGCACGCGAGAAACTAATTTTATGGAAATTAATGACTAATTAATAATTAATGAATTAATAATGGCATTTTGAGAGACGATATTTTCATAACCATCTTCTTGGCAGTGATTTTCTCTTCTCTCTTGCGCTTTAGTTACTAGAGATAAACTGCAAGGTTTAAACAAAATTTCCCATATAGTTGCGAAACTCGTGTGATTAAAGTTGTTCATACAATCTAAGCCCATCATGTAGCCACCGAGTCTCTAATTTTTCTCAGCATAATCCTCCCACTCTTTGCGTGAGGCAGTCTTTAGCTAAGCGTATTGGTTTCCATAGAAATCTATTGACTACCTGAATAAAATCTTTTTCGTTGGGTCCCAAATGTTCGGGGGGTTATAAAATTGTGGCCCTTTCAGAGGAAAGGTGCATTTCTCGATCGCCATATCATTATAAATCCTTTCTACCAATTGTTTGTGAGTACAAAAGTTTGCATGGGGCTAAAAAGTATGAAGGGTGTAGCTAATTACTCAAAGGATTGAACCTGAACCGATTGTGACGATGAACAGTTACTCCATTGTTCCGCCAGTAAAGCTACCGAATATGAGTTTAATAGCTTTCCGCCGACGAAGGATTCAGAATCGAACCCCCTGATCAATGCCGTCACGCCTCGTTACTCCTGGGTAGTGTTTCAATTCAGGTACACCCATTCAGTGCACACCATGTTTTCATCACTCTATGGTACAGTAAACGATAATTAATGTGAATCTGGGCAACGCTTCCAAGTAGAGAAGTACTACAAATTCCGAAGCTGCTTTTATCACACTCGGTTTTAGCACGGAGAGCCGCCCGGCCAAATACAGATAATGCAAGGTAACTCTTTGCATTTAATGAGAGAAAACTCTAAATTAGGACATATATCGACAGATTTTGGCTTAAACTGCGATTTTAATACATTTAATGATTTTCATTTCGATATAGCAGTAATTCATAATGGTACTTCAGATGCTTCAAAGATTGATGATATTTATCAACACCATGAAAATTTTTTCGTGTTTGCTTGAGGTTTTGAATGTAAATCGACTCTTTCCTTCGGTGACCAAGAGAGCGTACCCATATTTAACCAATTTCAATGGATACTTATGCACGATATCATTTGTGTATTCATAACGAGTAAAGTTTGCAATTAACTCTCAATCGCAAACTTCAAATCAAAAACCTAGTAGGATCAATATCCTTCCATAATATAATAACCTTCAAATTGTGAGAGCTTACGTAGTGATCACTGAGGAAATTTCCTTTACATTAATCAAATGGTAATATAAAATTAATGCGGAGCTTGGAATATGACATTCCGAGATTCTCATCGGGTATGAAGGCGAACGATTCTATAAGGAAATCTTTCATCAATGGGGTCGTATCAAAATAAACAACGTTTGTCCAACTAAAATAGCAAATACACCAAATTTCACTGAAATGCAACCTCATATATAGTTATTTTTGGTGTCATCTAAAGCTGCAGACGCTGTATTGGGCCAGGCGGCTCACTGAGTTTAGACCGAGTGTGATGACGTATGCAGTGAAGTTCGCCGGCTTTCTATTCGAAAAGGTGTTTGCGACGTGAAATAAACAATTAGATATTGCATTTAAAAGTGGCAGATAAAATTAAAGTTACGTGTGCGGCAGCCCTCCGCTCCATAAACATATGTCTAGTTCAAACGTGAAGGGCAGCAATCGTGATTTCCACCAAAAGAAAACATTTTGTCTCCGTTGTCTAACGTAGGAACTTCAATACTGCCGAAAGAATTCTAAATTGCATATCAATCAGCATATATTTCTAAATTTAACTTTACGATCACTCAATACTTCGATGCAACCCTTGCCATATTAGTCATCGCCATGAAAAATCATTACCACGACCGGCTAGTAATCATTTCCAAACACTATTCCATTCCAGTAGTATAGCGATCAGGAGGTTGTTTCAAGTTGAGAAACTGACTTCATTTCCTTATCCCAAAGTATATGAAATAATACAATTAACCACCGAATAACTTCACTTCAAAACCACAATATATTTATAATTATAATATTTCGTTGAATCTGTATCTTATACGCTTTCCACGACAATATCGCACTTGAGAGTTGGAAATGCTATTAACACGTCCACAGGCGTTTGAGAAAGGGGATTCATGAGGCCAAATTAATGAAGAATTCCATGACTGGTGTTATTGCTTGTCATACAAATGTGATAAATTGTTTTCTATAAATATCTTTATAAATCAAACCGACATCTTTCAACTCCGCTATTGGACGGACTCTGGTAGGTGAATACTTTGAGACTATTCTCAGTCAACATTTTTGAACGCATATCTTAGGAAATTCGCTACGATATTAAGATGATTCCATACCAAAACTACCAAAGATAGACCGAAATTGCTCTTGACCTCTAATATTTCGATTAAATCTGCAAGTAAAGGATGTATTTTGTTTAAATATTGTTTGCTATATCCAATTGTTTCGTAATATAGTCTTCTGGTATCCAAGTTCGGTAGAACGAAAATTTTCTTGTACTTTTCACAAACATTTATTTCATCTCTCTTCGATGTCTCCGGATAAAAAATACTATCTCAAAGTACAGATGCTATTTTGAAATAGACGGTCACGGCGTATAGTGCTGTGATGTAATTTGTCTTTGCATTCGGAATTTTGCACTGTCGTATGTGAGTTTTTCTTTTAAAGCTTCATCTACATCTTCACAAGGCACGCATCCACATGATGTGTCTCATTTTATATGTACTTAGCCATAAGCCTCTGATATAAATATAAAAATGTCAATAATAATTTTAATTTCACGGGAGAAATCAATTTTATGTGCCCTCATGTTCACATTTTACTTCTGAGTATCGTGGCACCCTAGGCCTGGGGACGGTGTTATTATATCGGCGTGAAATCCAACACCATCTGTATATTATTTAAATATACGTGACTGATAACTAATAATATGAGAGCTAATACCCAAGAATTGATTAATACGAAATCACATCAACGCTGTCTCCTTATTGAGTCAGCATTGTTACAGTGCCTCTTTATCAGCGAATTCAACATTATTTTCTTGCACTTTCGATGCAGAGCCTCTTGAATTTTCGTCATCTCTTAGACACAGCTATCACGTGCCCCATTAGTAAGTAGTAAGATACATTCCGCTAAAGTAGAAAGTGTGAGTCAAATGGGGGGCTCAAACTCCCAGAACTGCTTGGACGAATGCAACTTTTATGAATTTTGTGTCCAAAGAAAAAAAACCGTAAGGGCCAGTGAAGGTGTCCATTGGAATGATATTTTAACAAATCCTCGATGGAAAAAGGGATCACTCCTCAAGAGATCTGTTTAAGGTAATCTTTTTATTGACAAAAGCCTGATCTTCCATCGAAGTACCTTTAAAAATATCTCTCTCTCTGTTCTCTTTATGACTTAAGTTCGGCGCCTTATAAGCAGTCCGCCAGGACACTAGCTACAGTGCTTCTGAATTTTACAACGTAGTCACTCATAATACTAACGAGCAGTCATTTAAAATGGCGCTCTTATCGCACAAATATCCTTGTGGATGTTTGTAAGGATAATCATACGCGTACATCGTTAAATTAAATTCCTAAAACGTTTTGAAAGAATAAAGTTTGTTTTTTTCACATGAATTTAATAACTTTAATTCATTTACGATATTTATGATATTTAATCTAATAAATTTAATAATAAAAAGATGTATCTTCACCTAATGATGACGTTAAATGTCGAAACCATTGTCGCAAGTTGTTAAATTCATGTGGAAAAACAAAGTTTACTCTATTCTTTCAAAATGTTCAGTAAATTCCATAGAGTATCGCCGGAAACCACCAACCTTCCTAAAAGGTTTGAAAAAAGCAATGTTCTTGCCGACATAGAGAAGATGTCCTTCCCGTAAGTCAACTAGCTCATGATATCCGTCTAGTTTGTACAACCAAAACGGTAGGTAGGAGAGGTATTTGACATAGCACAAGAAAATACTCTTCAATTGCCTAGTCCTGGATGGATCAATGCAACTTTTCGATAAGTCGGATTTTCATCAGTTTAAAAAACATTAGAAGATAATCCCAGGAATCAAATTGACGCATGGTGCATTACTTTTACAGCAGCCCTCAAATAATGGCACATTTCAAAATAAGGCACCAATTCCATTGTCACAGATTAAATAGCGACCAAAATATGTGAATATAAAATAAGAGTGTCTACAAGAGTGTTAAGAAGAGTAAAAACTCTTTTAATGTTTTAGCGAAGAAGTTCTAGAATTTGATGTTTTTGAAAGTCATACAACACTGCAGAAATCCATTAAAAGTTATACCCAGATGTTTTGCTAGGAAAACTAAAGCCTTTTCTTCCTGAAAAAGATTGTTTTCTAAACTAAAGGAAAAAAGAGATGAAACGAATTCTGATGAAGCAATACTCAAGATATGGACTTCCTAGAAATAGAAATTGAAATTTTTTCCGGGGTATATCTCATAAAGATTACAAAAGTGTATGTAAAGGCTATATCAGACTTCATTTCTGCTCTTACCATAAATATAAAAGTACTCAAACAAAAAGGTAGGTCTCTTTAAATGTTACGACTTTTGGCCTCCGGAACACGCAGGTACTAGTCGGGACTTCAGGTACGATCACGGTGTATGTATGCATTAAGCAGTACAAATTGAAACTGCGATTTCTAGGAGGATTTCTTGCAATCTCAGCAGAATAAATTTTTGCGTAAAAAACTAATAATAATTCGTGTTAGAAAAGAATATCTATGCAAATTCCACTTAGAGAAAAGTTAATACACGACCCGGGTTTCAATACATTATGTCATCTCCAGGTGGCACATTTCACTTCAGGTTCACATAATGTGTTGAAACCCGGGTCGTGTATCAAACTTTCTCTAAGTGGCATTTGCATAGTTTTTCTTTTATAGCATGAAAAAATTTCACATTATTCGCCCTGAAACCGTACGGTTTGTTAATAATAATTCAATCCTGAAGTTATTGATGGAACGGCTTCTAGTGAAACATTTCCTACGAAAGGCTAAAATAGGTATACTTCAATCGATTTTGTGAGCGGGAAAAGAGTCACTCATGGCATATGCAGAGATCACTGAAATGTTGAAGGAAGTTTTTGAATAAAATGGCTCACATACAATGGAATCGAAAACATCATTGCCGCCGAGACACACTGATAATGGTGTAAATTTTTCTTAACAAGTGGTGCTGGATATCTTGGGTTGGAGGTGGCGCATATTATTTCATCCCCAGGAAAGAGGAGGATTGGTTTTCAAAATAAATTGACTTAGTATAAAATATATTTTTTAAAACAATGGTACCGATGGACACTGGCACTTTTGTGTCCCAAAGTATACACTGGACTGGCATTTACTAATGAGACAGCGAAGTCACCGCATCCGGAATCCGTGATAAACATCCCATATGACGGACAAAGAACGACAAATTAGGTGTGCATCATGGAAAATCAAAATAAGTTTGGGGTTCCACTGAAAAGTCTACAATATATCCGAGTTTTCAAGTTCCGAGTTATGCACTCGGGATGGAAATGCTTCATACGCCACACCAACCTGATTCTGTATTGAGATTCGCAGCGCTCGTATAGCTTTGAAAATGGAGCTCCGCCAGCGTAACATTGATTGCTTAACATTCATGAAACACATACTGGTATACTCATCAGTCACCCGTCATATGGACTTTCGCTGATTGGCTAATCGAGTCCACGAATGACTCACTAAAGGGCCATTCCCGAAAAGAGCTCCCAATCCCTCCCCACGGAGGTTCCAGCGTCGACGGTATTTTCAATCCATATCACGCGATTCTGTAATTTCTGTTAATTTTCCCTCTGAAGTGGCGTCTCATTGGCGGTGGAATCGAGCAGCCCGGATAGCGGAGAGAAAGAACCCGGGGAGTGATTATGGAGATTGGGGATAAAGTCGGGGACCCAATATGCGATAATTCAAAACCATATCGATCAATCCACTAAACATATTTCCTCCAGACCATATACGTAAAAGCCCTCTTCATAGCATCTGCTATTCCTCTGCCCAGTCAAAAAATCCATTTCCAGAGGTTTTATCGAGAGATTAGTGGAATGTTGAAACGAACAGCGTACGACGCATTTTGACTAAATGACTGTGAGACAAAGATACAAACAATTTCGGATGGCTACGTTCCGGAGAAGAAAATATAATTTCAATGAACTATTAATGTGTTTTCAGTCTATAAATTGGTTTTTGTATTGGTGATTGAAATTAACAGTTTTATTGGTGATTGGAATCGGATGAACTGCATTAGCAGAAGTCGAACATAGTAACAACACATATTTACAAGGAAATGATTTTGTATACAAAATAAGAGAAGCACCCATTTTCTGGAGTAATATTTTCACCTATGGCCGACTCATTAGGAAAATTTCATCAACAGAATCTGCAATAAAGGCTTCTCCAATTTTCAGTTTAATACACGTTTTGAAACGCACAAACTGGAGATTTTAGCGAATGAATTATCAGATTTTGTGCCAGAGTGTCAAAATGGTTAGTATCGCTGATAGATACTTTCTATCTTGTAGGCCAACAGGAACAATTGAACAGTTGTTAGTAGTTTCAGCGTTTTAAAAAAGTGTTAAGTTTAATTTATTTGTTTGCCTCTATCTATTCTAATTATCCTTACAACTTAACACCTTAAAATTCAGTGGAAAAATATGATGCTACAACGAATACATGCGATTACATCATCATAAAACACGTATCCTTGAGCCCTTTATACTATGCTTGTACTCTTTCAAAGAGTTTCGCTCACGATTTAACAAAATAGTATCATTAAGGAATCATTATCTTATTTTACAATATGCTGTCAGCGAGTAAAATTTAGTTCTTTATACTTTTAAACTAAATCCTAATAAGCTGAAGAGAGAATTTGAATGCAGATGTAACACATATTGGCGAGGATTTGGAGTGAGGAGATCCTACCTCGTAAATAAACATCTCGGACAAAAGAATTACGACGGTCAAAATTGAGGCAAAGACCAAGTTAGGAGAGAGATCATGTCGAAAAGCTCATGACGGCTCAGCTCAATGAGGATTGGATTAAGGAAGAGTAAAGGTGATGTAAAATATTCGTGTGGGGCGTGGCTGTCTGCGATTTGGAAGCAGACTTTGAAAATGCAGGTCAGAAAAGACTAGAGGCTCTCATGCCTGGTTTCGAAGGAGAATGCTGATGATCAAATGGACGGTTAAAATAAAACATTGGAGAATTATACAGAATAGCAGAAGAATAAAGTATGCTATGAAACATTATACAGCAAAAGGAAAACCAGATGGACTGATCACACTCTGAAGATAAATGGATTTGTAAATAATATAATTGAAGGAAAAATGTAACGTTGAGCCTCAACGGGCGGGAGAGAAAGTTCAAGGGGCAAATACCTAGGACGATAAAGAAGGTAGTACGCAAGTCAAACTACCAGGGAGCAAGGAATCTTTCAATAAGTAGAGGAAGAGAGTAAGCTGCAGTTAACTAATCTTAGGATTGATGGGCTAATCATGATGATAACACATCAGGATTCCGGTTATTTGACGTAAATTCTAAGATGCGGAAATTCTAGAAGAAATCACGAATAACAAAAATTATTTTCAGGTTACTACCATTACAAATGCAAAGATGATACAGGAATGCTGCACAACTCAGATGTCAAGGGTATTGGCGGGTGTGAACGTGGTGTCTCTGGTGCGTAATCTCATGGACCGTGGTGCCTAAGGTTCACGTAAGGTGGGCGTAAGGACGGCTTCAGTGATCATAATAAGATGGATATTGTAGGGCTATTGCAAAGTTAACTCACAGTATCGCAATGCGTCACGTAACACTGTATGCCGAATTGTATCGGAATGCAAAATATGTTCCATTAAATCGCACACCACATTGCATCGCACTCATAATCGCAAACTCAATTACACCGCATTGAATCCACGGTGAATATAAAACTCCCAATCATTAAAGTGCGGAATTAGGGGTACCGCGTTTTGTTGCATTATTACTCAGCACTTCAATTTGCATTGTATAACTAATCGCATTGCATTGCATTCCGCAGTACAATCGAATTATGTAGGTTATCAAGTTGCTGATTGAACTGCATTATTTCAAGTCGCTGAATGCATTGCATTGCGGAATGCTTAGTGAACTACATGGTAACTTGTTTAGGATTATGGGCTTCGAGTAGAAGTGTCAAGACGCACGTGGAAACGTGTAAATCAGACCAAATCTCACGTCCTTTTTCATACAGCATAAGCTAGCTCAAACTTCTCACCATTTCCCTCCATCTCCTGCCAAACTCTTTCCCACATACCACACATCACATACATCCTCTCTTCATCTCTCCCGACCGAAAGCTACAATTCATCCTTCTCACCTTCACTGCCTTCGGAGCCACATATTCGTTCATCTGATCCCCAATTACTCTCGAAATATGTCCCGGGAGCTCAATCGCACGCAATCGATTCATCCAAACTCTACATTTTCCTGTAATTGCCGAGGATAATTATCATCTGAGTGGCTGGCCTTTCCTCCATGTTTATGATTTTCGTTGCGTATCCGAACGGTGTGGGCTGCGTTGGACATCAGGGAGGATTAAATCAGATTTTAAATTAGTGAGGTGAGGTTGTGTGCAGGAAACAATGTGGGGCAAGTACATAGGTGGTTATGTCTGAAAATACCCTTTCCCGTGGAAAAAATATCTCTCCTCTCTTCCCAAGCGAGGAGGAAAAAAAACCAACCCAAATCGCTTTGCCATTCGTACGCATGAAATCGGAACCGTAAATTAATATAATTGATGGCGGATGTGAGATTTGCCGAAGCGTAGGGAAAGCGGTGGATATGATGGATCGTCTCGATATAAAAAAAGTAAGGGACCCACAGCGTAACATGTGTGGCCTCTCTAAAGCCCTTCGTACCCTTTTTCCACCTCCTATCATGCCGACGGATTCAACCCTTCCTGGCCCTCCTCAGTTTTTCTCCCACCCCTCCCATCCTCTCGCAGTACCTACGGATTCTCCTCGTAACCCTGACTATACACCACACCCTACTATCTCTTCCGCCAACCACCTGCATACAGGGAGGGAGGGGCACTTGTCCCCCCCCTTAGTACCGTTTGGTCGTAAACGCAAGAGTGGAAGAGGGTGGGGGGCGGGGGAGCGATAGGGAGGGAGGTCGAGTTGAAAAAGTGTGCGTTCTGGGTGGGAGTGGAAAAGATGGGAGCGTTGCCACTTTTAAGGTAATTGCCTTTCCTCCACGTGGGTAATTTGCTGCCGTGGAAACTCAACCCTCCCACCTTATTTTAAACGCTGACGGGGTATATTTAGAGCTTCCGAGCATTTTAAGAGTAAATGGAAGTTTTTATGTTGTTGATTTTTTTTCTCTTTTTATATATAAGAAAGGGTTGTGTGATGGGAATGAATGAATAGTAACCGACCATTTTTAAGCAAATTTCCACCCTCGTGATCATTTTCAAAAATAAACTTAAAATCCTGCCACTCGCAGAAACTTTATTTTTTTTATCCCAATTTAAATATAATCGAATATTACCCAATGTTTTTTTTATATTTTAAAAATCTAATGCACCGATGCGCTCATTAAAGTAAAAAATGCCTGGTTCGTGGTAACTAAGGAAATGCAGCTTTTCATGAGAAGGAAACGATTTGTAACGGTAAATGTTGGGAAGTCACGAACCTGGCCTACTCTCCGAATGCATATTTTTATCCTCGCGCCCAAATAACGATTTGTATGAATGCATTCGGTATTGTAATATGAAAATTTGATGTACCCCATTGGGAGTTGAGCAACCAATTCTGTTCGTAAACCATAACATAGTTTGCAAAGAAGGAAGGTCATTCTCCATCTAAAGGAAAAAATAATATAGTTATGCTACATAATACTTAAATACTTAAAACATATTAAATTAAAATTATATCCTATTAATGGCAAGTAAGATGAAAATCAACACTTGCTAGTGACTCTCAGAACGCTGAATCGGGCGTGCGACCAAAGAGAGCTTTTTTCTCGCCCTTTTTCACTCGTTGCAAAACGCCCATCAAGGAAATTTGAGGCAGGGTTTAGGCTTGTTTTACACCTAGTTGTCTCAGAAGGCATACAGGAGCAAACTGAAAAAATAGTCATGTAAATAAAAAAATATAATTTCTCGACATTGACCAAATGGATTCGAGAATAGTTGATCGCGAGTATTTGAGTTAAATGTTCCTGATATAAATCAAATGGGTACGCAAGACAACCATCTAAGTTATCACCAATAGTTTTCTATTCCAAATAAACTTTAACCTCAAGGCATCATTCTCAGCATATTCATCCATACCAGAAAGCGAAGGTTAAAATTATTGAGTGAAATAAAAAAATATTTGCGACTCAAGTCTTCAAACTAATATAAAAAAGAATATAAAAGAATATAAAGAAGCGGGTGCGATAATGAGAGTAGAAAGGAGACAACAAAGGAGAAAATGGTGTGCACCGTCATCCTTTGGCAAATGGTAGATGAGTGGTGGTCTCCGAGCAGCCCACGCACAAAAATGTATTGTCAACGCATGAGTCAGGATTGCACCACGGTGATACACGAGTTTCTTTCCCTACCTCTATCCGGAACAATCATTCCAGCTCCTGCGGATCCTAAACTCTAAGATTTGCAAAGGATTTGCTAACCGAGCCAATGTGAGTGGTCGAAGAATTTACGGAAATGAGTGAAAAAATATATTCGCCACAGAGCCGACATACATATGACACCATGACAAAATTGATTTATGAAGTTTGATATTTATCTGATAATTAACTGGAACCTCAACACGGACAACTTCTCATTCGATCTTAATATTGGCCTTACTATCCGTGATACTGAATCAAAAAAAATTTACGTTTATAGCAACCCTGCACTTGAAACTTGCAGTGAAAATTTGGGACCCATAAATCGACGTCTTGACAAATAAAAGAGGTAAAAGAGTATTCCACTGATGAAAAAAATTTCTTAAAATCAAGTCGTTACTGGCCTATTAAAAGCATGACGATGATTATCTCTCCATGGAAGGCCATATCAAGCGAGTATAAGACCGTTAGAAATGAACTTGGCATGTTAAGAATTTCTTTTAGATATTTCTATTGTAGTGTACTGTAAAACAACTTGGACAAATAAAACTTTGCGCCATTCAAATACCACTAGGATGCACTGCCTTTTTATGATAAAAATAGTTGGTAAAATTTACGACATCTTCCAGTATAATCGAGCAAATTTGATATCTACCGTAACATTGTGAACGCCACTAACATCCCACTATAAACGGTAATATTCTCATTATATACAGATTTTCAAGCCCCTAACTTATACTGGAGGAGGCTCAGGGCCGGGCGGAGTGGATTTTAAAGGAAAATGATTTCATTCGGTTTTGGTGAATGTGTAGGAGAGAGGAAACCGAAGGCAAATAAAAAGAGTTTGAAGATCCAATGTTGACTTCCTCAGGTGAAACGTATTTTCTACGGCTTAAGATACAATAAAACTATACAAAAAATATTGGAGTCCATTCTTAGTCAGAATACTGCGAATATATACATCCTAGGAATTCATTAAAAATGATCACTGGTGGTATAGTGATCGTACGGCGGTGGTGGTCAGAAAATTCTAGGAGCTGTCTAGCATTTAAAACATAGAGCACAGTATTTGTTGGATAACCGTAGAAAATCACCTTTGAGTCGTGTCTTGTCTTGAATATCGCTAAATTCTAAATCACAGGAGAAAAAATGAGCTATTGGAGTTATAATTTAAAGGAGACATTGACGACATCTTGGGAGATGTTCCACAGCTAAATGGAACTAAATCTATTGAGCTGAATTTCTGCGGTTTTGTGAAATGATACTATGGGTGAAACTAAATTATTATTTGATATTTGTCAGCCCGGCTAAATTTGACAGATGTTTTTTCCGCTAACTACTCCTGATTGTTGATATGAAACGAAGTTTTCTATTACAGAACGTTCTCCTCAATGATCTTCAACTGATAGCCAAACTCAGTCATACAATGAAAAACGTCTGTTTAAGGAAATACCTGAAGATCCTGAAATCATTCTTTTCATACCGATTACATTGCGTGCACGTCACAAATCTTACCCAGGGTCGAGTTGTTTCTCCGACCATTTTCGGAGATGGCATGACAGGAGACAATTTCTTCGGGATTTTACAGTGACAAATAGAGCCAGCACACATGTTACTACGCTCACTGGAAGGAGATCGAAGGGATTAAGGGATGAGACCAAAGTTGATTGGAAAATAGAATATCCGCCTGTCTGTTACAGAAGAAGTTACATTAAATTGAAGATATAGACGAGGTCAGGTTGATGGAATTTCCTGAGGCTCAGTGTGTCTGTGTATTTGCTTCTCTTCACCGTCCAGTGTCCTTTGCAAGGGACGGCATCGGAGGGATATCGGAAATAGATAAGACGGGTTGGGGAGCGAGCAAAAGGGGTTATGTAGGGAAAAGGAATGGAGATCCGATTTCACTCTGGGAAAATATACAAATTGAATATTGAGAGGAGTGGACGAGTGGGGCAAAACGGCAAGATAAGGAAAAGAAGAAGGCCGGAATTACATTCAAGAGGGATTTGTACCAGGCAGGAGATAAAACATTCATACATTGTTACTCTGCTTAAACAACGATATATTGAGGCTGGATTTCATTATGAAGAACATTTTAAACCTGAATAATTACGTATAGTGTATTAACTCAATAAAAGATGTTTGAGATATAAATGCTAGGCTCATTAAGTAGAACAATTTAGTATTTGGCTAGCTAAGGAAGCGACCAATTATTTACAATTTAGGATTACAACTGAGGCAAAAAATAAAAATATTCGCGTTTTGTGCTTATGTGCTCAGCTAAGAAACATTTAAATTTAAAAATAGATTAAGAGAAGATTGCTGCTTCCTTGCTTAGTTTTGGAGGTGAAAGCAAAGATCAATTGAACGGGTATGATCAGATATGAGGAATAGTACTCAGAGATAGAAAATAGGTTAGCCATGTGAAGTCACATTAAGAAGAAAAAACAAATACCACAATTTTAGATACAATGAAATCGTAATGAATAGATCAGTAATATAATTTGAGAGGAACTTTCTCTGGGAAGACCAGGGACAAGCACATGGACTAGCAAAAATTTGGATGTGAAAGAGAAGGACTACAGGGCGATTAGGGACTTCGCACGGGATAGGGTAGACTGGAGGGCAGCAATCAACCACTCTCAGGAACAAATGGCTAATGATAATGGGTTCCCAAAAAGCTGAATCATCTTCTCTTCAGAAAAGCAATAAAGATAATAAGGAAAAGTGTTTGGGTGGGGAGAAGCCTACCTTTGGAATCAACCATTCCTTATTGAAAAAAGGCCAATGGTATGACTGTTCAATATTTTACTTGACTAAAGGAGTGAACGGGGTGCGATAAAACAGAACAAATTTCTCAAATCAATACATTCAGAGTAGGAAGACGAAACTCAATTCCAAATTTAATGACTTATAATGATGATAAAGGACAGTTAAGGTTATTTGCACCATAAAATATATTGAGGTAGGCAGTAAGAGAAAGACCAGTTCAAATATAGATGCAAAGGGCGACTCGGAGTCAGAATTAGCCTCCTAATCTCAACAATTTATCCCATGGGGAACACAGTTATAAGCGCCAAGCAAATTGTGATTGTGCGCTCAAATCTAAATGCTATTGACAAAATAAATAAGAAGAGCCATGAATTTCATGCAATAATTTCTCCCTCCAGCAAGGTTTGACCGAGAATCATTGTGGTGAAACCAGATCCCTATCCTTCCATATTGGCGATGTGTACCTAGGGCAGTCTCAGGAAAGGGAGATACACTGCAAAGTATCATGTGCGTGTTACCTAGAGTTAAAATGGATATGGGAGAGGTCTTAAGCATCATTTAGAATAGATAAATATTTTCAGAAATTAAAACATTTTGGGAATGTAGGGAGTAGGAACCATTCTATTCCTGTGGCAGCGAATAGACGACTACACATTGACCGGTGAATAAGATTTTAATGAAATATTTAAACAGGCCTCCTATACTCTAGAACTTTATAGCTCTTCTTCAGGGTCAATGATACACGGATAATTATAACCTGCTCTGATTTTGGCACTCAGAATATCAAAACGATGACCAAAATGCAGCCAGCACCTACTGAAAGATCTCAGGACGTATTTTGCAAATGATACACCATGAGGTGATACTGATGCTGTTAGAACTCAGATGGTACTTATGTTAGCTTGGTTCACTCACTAATTTAAGAAAAAGACACAAGTATCAACGCTTTTACTACATTAAACTATGCTTTTACAGCCGTCCACTTTTATAGAAGGTCACTGGAGTAACTGTTTATAGCAAGAAAGCATTGAGAATGGTGTAGTATATTTACTTAATCATTGATGGGAGTATATCAGGCGTGCTCTATACTTTTGAATAGACAGATGGCACGTTTGGAGCAAATGAAAGTTAAGAAATTGGCCACAAGGTCATACAACCGAGAAATGTTTTACATACCATTTTAATCATACTCTAAATATTTATAAAAATTCATGTTCTGTATGTGATATAAAAACAATTTTACCACCGGTATTTTTCTTGATTTTTATAAACTCGTTTTGACATTGTATTTAATGAGAGAATTGGAGAAACGCAAGGAAAAAAATACTTTTATGTCTAATACAAATAACATTTACGTAGGATACGTTTTTAAGAATCGAAAACTCCCGGAAAATCAATTCAAAATAAAAGAAACTTCTAACCGTCTGATGTTTTGAATCAAAAGCTATAGCTCTTTTCAAATGACCTGACAAGTGGAAAGGCTATGCCAGCCGGCAGGAGGAGTCTGAGTGATGGTGATGTAGTTTTCAGGTAACTAATGGCACAGTGGGTGTGGAATTTCCTTCTCACGGGAGCTCCATCTAACATTGGCTTTCGTAGCATATAGACCTGCCACTGCGTTGCCATGTGTTCTACGTAATTACCAATGCGCTTGCCTGAGACCTTTTGTTCTCCCTCGCATGATGCCGTAGATATGGCAATGCCTTGCTGACATTCGCCCCTCCTATAACTGGCTCATTCCACAAATTTCCCCTCTCGTACGAGAGTAAACGGGCGCTGACATGGCGGCCGAATTCTCACACGTCACAACATTTGACAAGACGTATAATGACAACAAAACTTGAAATAATAATGTAGACAGTCCTTGGAAACGGCTCTGCAGTCAGCGTCAATGGCTTCAAAAAGTATTAATTTAAAATAGTTTCGTGAATAATTTGGTACGGTTTGGTTTTAGAGATGTTTTGTTTAATTGGAACTACAAATATTTAAACTACTGCTTGAAAATGTTAAAAAGGAAAAAAATGTGATGTTTTAAAATAAACTTGAAATTGTTTCATGTGACAAGAAATTGTAATTTAGTTCTATAAATTATAGTATAGCACCTTTTATTTCACTGTAATCTTATCACTCTTTTGTTATATAAATTTTGTGCGGTATTTTGGTTACCCCCACATAAGTTCCGATCTTTGGGGTAACCTAAAGCTTTCATTAATTATGTGTTGCTATTTTCATGTATGTACATTATAAGAGCATTAAATTATTAATATTATTACATATTTTGGTCCTCTTTTCTCTTGCCACTGCTATTCTCTTGCTGCCACCCCATAATGATGACTCCGGATTGCTTTAATCGAGGTAACAACAGGTTTAAACTGGTTGGTAGTCCTATGGCTCCGGTGTAACTACACGAACATGTGGATAATTCCAAGTTATTTGGCTTGATCTTATCTGCCCTTCAGACAGCTTCTTACTATGCGAACATTACTATACAGTAATGAGTCCTGCTTCCTGTAACAGCAAGGAGCGCTGCTTCCTGTATATTTATTAGATGTGTTCTTTGGAGGCCTAGTTTGTTCATTGCATTGATTAGTTCTTAAGAGACTAGGCCATTAGTAGATATCATAACATTATTATTATTATTTTTGAATTATTAACTTCTCAGCCTGAAGGCTGGGAAACATTCACCTATCCCGGGTGCAAAACACCAAAGGGATTCGACTCATCTACTGTTTTTTAATATTAATTTAGAAATATTCCTACTATAGAGCAAGTACTAATTATTGTGGATTTTTGAATTTACATTGTAATTGTTTCCAAGCTCATTATTATTATTGAAGTAACTTAATTTGGGCCATCAATAGATAACGCGTTCATCCTTTCACATTATAACTAAGCTAAAACGTCCATTAGCGAAAGCAAGTTTTTAAAAACATTTTAATTAGAAAGGTGGAATATAGTATTTGTTTTGACCAGCGCAGTCTCTGTGGAACCGCCTTAACAGTCGATGCACCAAACAATCCAAGACTAACCTGCCAATGGGGAAAGAAGAATAGGGAGGGAGATAAGGCTAGTGCGTCTGCATGTGTGTACCCGAGATAGGAGGATGAACGAGAAGCATGTGGGAATGGTTTTCCGGCGGGAAGGAAAAAAAAGGGAAATGCGGCGGTCCGAAACCCATTTGGGGCTGGAAAGAGTGCGGAAGATGGCGAATAGGAAGAGGGGATGGGGGAGGGGGTATTCGAAGGTCGGTCGCATGGTTATTGCGGTCGGAGTTGCGTGGCCATTGCGGTCCCCGGGATCCAAATCCCTTTAGGGAACGCATAAAAAGGAAGGAGGAGAGAAATAGAGGATGGAAAAAGGAAAGGATGCGGAGAGAGAGATAACGGACCAACGCGAGAAAGGACGTCGACGCTTCGGACGTCCCACGCACGTAGCAGTGATACTAGAAGTCTTCCTCATTGAGCCGCTCGGAGAGATCCATATTCGAGGAATTGGAGCAGAAATAGAAAGGATCAACCAAGAGTGTAAATGAAAGAATGATTCTATATCGAATTAGAAGACTTTATGATGTGGGAACACATAACAATGAGAAAACTTTATTCCACTATTTTCTATTTAAACTGACCCAGGGTTCAAATTTACATCTTGAAAAAGACTGAATAAACCTGAAACCTGGGTATGTTTAAATAGAAATGATGGAGCTTTATTAAATGAAATGTTTTTTATATTTATGCGTAACCAAAACTTACAGTATTTTAATATGATATGCATTCGTTAGGCTAGTACAGAAACTCAGGATTAATTTCACAGGAAACTATCCAATAAATTAGTTTTAAAGAAACTAGAAATGACAATATGAGGTTGATGCGGGAGTTGGTTAAAAGAAATGAGGAATTTTACTTAGAGAAGTGTTTCTAAAACAATTATTTACTTCTATACCACGTCTCGCTACCGTACACTAATAATCCGAGACTTCCTGGTCAATTAAACGAAAACGCAAGCTACTATCAGTTTGAGAATTGCCTGTAGAAATGATAGTGAATGAAATAAAATAAAGTGAGAGGAAGATTCCACATCAAATTCATGACCGTCTGGGTTTTGAGGCATGTAAAATGCTTGTGCTAAATTGACAGGAGAGTTTTATATCGATTCTTTTTAATCAATGCTAAATAACACAAGGTAAATTGTATTTGCCCGTTTCCCTACTTCTTTCTTTCATTGGGTGGTTGAAAGTCCCTAAATAGAGAGGAAGTTAAATAGGTCAGTAAAATTTTGTTTAGAAAATTTCTTATTCTTATCAATCAGCATTTATCTTGTTTATTATCTTTCTATTCAGGACGCCTTCCGGACCATATCCTCCATGAACTTGGTAACTTATTTCGTTTTTGTAAATAATGAGATTTGTCGTAAAAAATTGTAATTAAAAATTCCTAGTCCAGTCCCGGCTCTTTGAATATTCTACCCGTGACTCAGAAAATTCACAATGGGTTTCTCTCTTTAAGCTATCTTTATGTAATTGGCAATTGAGAGACTCTCGATTGCCAATTACATTAGATGAATCAGAATTTAATTCAACTTAGCATAGTACCTCTGGTGTAGTTGTAGTTTGACAATGACTCAATTTATCGGAGCTCGTAAAAATTATTCAAAACCTGGCAAAACACAAAAGAAAACGCGTTATTTTAATGCCTTAACGAGTGAAAAGTTGTGTTTTCAGCTTTTCAGAGGAATATGAAGTACTTGGATTATATGGAGATTAAGTATAAGGCTAAGGACTTTGGAAAACATTAATATTACTTAATTCACTTTCGAAATTATATGTGGATCCCAGAAGTCAAGGGGTATACGTGACAATAAAAAAATGTTAGGTACAGGATTGGGATGTGAAATTGTAAATCTTTTAGGTGGTAAAGGGATACAAGTGATTGTCTTGACAGGTAATGCTATCTAGGGCAATGCTCCTTAACTACTTAGTGAGTTGTACTAAAAATTTTCAACTTTGACTTAAGTTTTCTCAAAACAACGATTTTGTTACTTAGATCCCTTGACTTCTGGGGTCCTCATATATAATCACCTTTTAAATTACGCATAGACTTAAAATTTATTCAACACATGAAAATCTGAAATAATCACTAAGTTCAACTGACAGGACCACCATCAAAAGAGTGTTTCACTTTGAACATATAATGGAACAGCTTCAAAAACAAATTTGATGTCAATATACATCTATACTTTAGCCTGCAAACCGCCACAAAGTGATGTTGTAGTGGGTGTTAGAACATCAGAAATGGATCTCACATCTCGTTTCTGATACCTGACCTAATATCATATTTTCCATATCCTTCGTTGTCGTGGCTAGTGCTCCAATCACAAGAGCTTTAGAGGCACCGCGAAAGGATTGAGGACACTTGAAACACTTCTCGAGTCTTTAAAATTAGACACTCCTGGTTATAACTGTTTCTTTTTTCGGGATTCATTCCGCGATGTATGTTTTGTGAAAACAATATTTCACTGGTCCTCCTCTCAGCTTCATGAGTTCAGCTAACCTGATGAAGCATTCAGGAGGACTAGCGAAATGTTGTTTTCACAAAACATACATCGCGGAATGAATCCCGGAAAAAGAAACAGTCAACACTGCATCAGCGGAAGCATACGAGCTAACTCCAGGTTATGCTTCTTATCTGTTGAATTATCAGCTATTCTGAATTCATTTAACGCTGGATAATAGGGTATATCGTCAAATTCCACCGCAGTCATCCGAAAATCATCTACATCTACATACTACCCTGCGAGATGCCGCATGGGCGTGTGGCAGGGGGTGCTAGGATACCAGCCGTGTAAAGGTGTAAGGGATAAGGTTTTAGGATGTTACATGGTGACGTGTTTTACAGAAGCATATTTGGTGGAGCTCAGTTTTTATTCTGATCGCTTATTGTGCGCGGGAAGAACGAGTTTTTTTTTAACCTATCAGTTCGGCATTATATCTCACTTTTTTATCGCTTCTGCCAGACCTAGAGATATTGTGAGGCGTCATTATAATATTCTCTGTGTCACTCTGAAACACACCAGTTCTGAATTTCTCAAGCAAGCTAAATCTAGCGTGTAGTCTCCCAGTCTCTAGGGGCTCCTATCTCAATCTCTCTAAAATCTTTGAGATACCAAATGCTGGCTCATAGTGGTTTTTAACGATGATGCAGCTTTTCTTTGTATTTTATCACATTTTTGATTAAATTTTTATAACCAGGGTCCCAAGTGTTCGCGGCGTTTTTGACGTGTGTCCTAACCATAGCAAAGTAGCATCTTTTTTTGACTTTTTCATCCGAGGACCTTCCTATTATACTCTTAACAAAATAGTTTCCACAATGCTACGCTACATATGTTTTGTATTTGCGTTACCCATTTTATAACAGAAGTTAAGGTAGTTTCCATATATCTTATTCTATTTGAAGGCTTTACCCACAGTATTGGTATGGCAAATAGTGTGATGACTTTTGCAGGAAGTGAACTGGGGGGGGGGGGAAAACGTATTCAGCACGATTGAATTAGTGAAAAGTTGGAAATTCGGATATATTCTAAACCCTTATGATTTTTAAAAATACGTTTCCGGAATGGAGAATGAATATCTGAATAAAAGAGTTGTCTATTGTTGTTTATATAAATGCAAATACACTGCTTATAAGTGATTATAACTCAAATTTTCGGATATTTACCAGAACTTTCTTATATGGTAGTCTGCTGGATATAGACTTAGCGAGCCCATTGTGAAGCAGCATAAATAGCGTAATACGAAAAGTAAAAAAAAAAAGTTTTTATCAATGGCTTGCTTAATAGGAGAGAGTATCTTGAATTTTGTTAATAAATGCGTGAAAATAAGGTAGTAATATGGGAAGTAGCTTTGGAAAAAGTGAACAGACAGCCTTCAGAAAAACAAATTTCACGGTGACTAAAAATATATTTTATATAAGGTTATACGAGTTCACGTCCACTGCCGTCTGGCACGAAGTGAACGAGCTTAAGGGACGACATAAAATGAACAGAATTTATCTTATTTTAGTTTTAAAGCAAACGATGGAATTAGGAGGAAATTTTTTTGAAAACCACAAGGCTGTGAAAATTTATTACCAAAAATTATTCAACCTCCCAGAAGCCGACTAAGGGCGGTAGGTTCTCCGTCCCATAATTAACGAAAGCAATTGTCGATGTGGCACTGACTAATCAGGGTTGATTTCATTACGCCCAAATCTCCTTCCGCATTATAATAACCACTAATTAATTTCTTTCTCGAATCGCCCGACGGAATAACCCAGGCTCCTCCCCCGGCCTCTATCTTCGCAGGAGAACTTCCTTCGTTCCCGCTTTTCCACTTTGTCTTCATTTCTCACGCAGCAACGTTCGTAGAGGAAATGGTAGCCATTTTCTTCTCTCCCTTTGAACAATTCTCTCCCACACTTGCACACTACTTTCAATTCCTACTCATTAAAGACTGGGGGGGTTATCAGCCACTTTCGCAATGCGGACCCGTTCATTACCAATCCTGTCCTTCGGCGAACCACATTTCTCTAACTATTCGAGAATTATAATAAAAAGTCGCCGAAAATCTACATGAGATGCAAGGGATTAAGCGGGTGACGTATATGAATAATTGAGTATGAGGAAGGGGCGTCATGTGCTGAAATTAGCAGAGTCATACTTGCGAATTTCTTTTTTGTAAATTACTACACAAATCTACGTACTTGATTACAACATATTTTGAAAAATTATTACTATTATTACACTTTTAGCCACACTTATAAAAATTAATCTAAATGCCATAAAAAATATATCCATGTATAAATATGCTCTTCAGTGTTTTTTTCAACGTTAAAAGTAAACGGACAATGTGTATATTCTTACACAGGGGTGACTTACAAATATAAGAAGTACTGTCTCCAGAAGTAAAGTAGGAGTGAAAATATGCAATACTCTGTGCAATTTACGCCTCTAAATACTATAAATAACCATTAGTGCTAAATTTGATCCCCTCTTTCATTTTCACTGGCTGATGACACAACTCATATTACGTGTCCAATTTTCTTAAATTATACATTACCTTCATTTTCTGAAGGGCTTCATTATATGGCGCATATTCCATGCCTTTACGGGGTCATATTCTGATGTTTCTCAAACGCTGGAGCATAGGCGGAAAACTTCGTCCATATCAGAGGCGCCTTTTAGAACTTAACCGGGCTAACATGCGCCCTTGGCCCAGCTCATCTGCCGTCTCCTTCCCTCTCCTCCTCACGCTTCGTAAACGAGGCAACAGCAGCATAGGGTCCAACGGGCAGATGAGTTACCCACACAGCTACCTCCTTCAGCGTCATATTCATCCAACCAACACGCGAACGCACAGCGCAATTCCCCTTTGGCTCCACTTTAACAGCATACTCCACCTCAATTCAAGACCCAACTTTCCACCCCTCTCTAATTACTCCTCTCTTACCCCTCCATATTGCTTAAGGTCTCCTGTACAAAGAAATTACAAGATGGCTACTATCGCAGTTAATGATTTTTTTTAAATAAAACGAGGCGATAAGGGTCAGTTTAGCTAAAAATTCATGCATGTAACCGGCATAACTAGTATTGAGTTCATTGCATCATGAAAATTGAATCCTGAATTATAAGCCATGAGTGCTATTCTAACTTTAGGTTTCATTTCAGCCTTTTTATGAAATACTTGTGAAAACATTCAACAAGGAAATCGTTGAGGCTTCGAGTTACAAAAGCAGCGCCATTTTCAAAATTCTAGACGGGCTATCTCAGGGAGTGATACGATGATCCCAGTCACAGGTTGAAATATTTTTAAAGAAGACTGGTCAATATTATCAGCATTATAGGTCAGAGATTTGTCTCTATCCGAAGACAGTAAAAATTTGGAATATTTCTCATGACCCCTTTTGTTAAATTGCTTGTCATGTTTCAGTACATCGTAGCAGAACGTGGAGTCATAAAAGCCTCAGCACTCCTAATCGGTCTCAATCATACAATTCAAGATTTATTGACCCCTCTATCCCCTTTCATGATGAAAACAGCTGCTCTTGGCTTCGCCTAGCAATTTTGGCACTTCACTGTAAATATAGGCGCCAACTCGGCCGGGTGTTCATCAAGAATGAAAGGTAGTAAGTAATGTGCTTAACATGGGAGTTGTATGGAATGGTTCATTTTTGTTGTACGTGGAGCCAGGGGTTCAGAGTAGAGAATAAGATTAGTACAATGAACTTGACAAAGATGTGTCACCAGCTTTTTTCAATCTCAACAAGTATGAGGAGTATTTTTGCTAGCCCTATTTCATGTTTAGCGCGAGAAGGTAAGTGATCGATGGGAAATATAAACTAGGATTTGTGTTTATAGGTCGGTACGTAGTTATTTGTTCAACATTTAGCGTAGTGTGTACGTATATTTGTCATCGATATTTGTGCCTATGAGTATTAAGTGAGAATATTTTAGAAATTTGAAATACGGAAATATAAATTGAATTTGAAATTGAAATACGGAAAATAGAAATTCACGATTATTTATAAATTAGGTATAATGCGACCACTGCAGCTCACATCGCTCATTTGAGGACAAAGAAAAAGTTTAAACTTAAAACGTAGACCACTGTCAAAGGCAAGAGGCATATTCCAAGCAGCGACGGCCATTCTCAAGCTGATCAAGAGAAAGGAAATAATCCATATCCATGAGTGCCTATGATTTCTCTCGCAGTTATAAACAGTTTCGTTTTGTCTAGCTATGGGCTGAGATAACATAACTTTCATAACTTTCTGAAGTTCTCTCCCTATCCTCATCCGCAAGGCTTTCAACTTTTATTTTGCTCCTACCAATTCCTCCCCCGAGAATCCTCTGTTTTCTATCGTTTAGTCTTCGCACAGGTCCATCATCTCCGCAATAATTCTTATTAATATTTTTCTGTTTCCTTTGTATTTTTCCCAATCTCGCGCTTTTATAGATTCTGCTTGACTCCTGTTATCCAGCAAGGTAAAAGCAGTCTCGGCAAAGATACTAACTCTCGAGTAGAGGCTGCAAATTATGAATTGAGTGGAAATATCTCAATCACGGTTACTTCAACGGCTAATAGAAGAGTATTTTTTCAAACATCAACCCAAAGTTAATAGCTATTTATGTTTCAACACCAATGTGGGCGGTTATGTTTAGAAATAAAAGAATGATAACATAAAATTATGAAAAATTCTCATTTCCTTAGAAAATTATATTCCCTCTTCAGCTGAAAATGAAAGAAGTGGATGAAAAAAAAGATGGGAAGTTTTTAAATCCAAAGGGAAAAGAAAGAATTATATGATAAACTATTTTGCATACAACAAGAACCATGTGATCCATGACAATTTGAGACACATGTATGTCTGATACAAAAAAAATCGAGGGAACATATTATGGGACTATCACATTAGAAAGAAAATGGACAGATATCCTTAATTAAAATTATTACAGACAACTTCAACTGCACGGAAGTAAGTTAGATAGCGTAGGGTATAGGATAGGTAGGGAACAAATATAGAGGCTTGCATTTTAATTGTCTTAGAAATCAAGGACATTAGCGTCATGGCAACGTAGGAATATTAGGTTAGGTTAGATTTTCCGGTTTCAAAAATATTCAAAGTAGGGACAGCTACCACAACAGTAATTTCCCTAGAAATTCATCACAAATTTTCTCTTGGACAAAGACGTCCGTCGAGAGATATTTTGAGTCAAAGAAGAAGCTCTAAAGTTTTGCTTATTAAGAAGAGGCAGTGGGGAGCGATGGGAAGATATAACGTCTGGGAAAGGGTTGGTGAGGGGAATAGGAGAAGGGGTAAGGAGCCGAGGGATACATTAGGGACAGAGCGCTTTCTGGTCCTACGGCCCTTTATTCCCCAGCGTCCTCGTCTTGGCCTCTTCGCCTTCAACCACTCCCCAAGTATTCATCCCCCACTCCTACCTACTTTGGAAAAGAAAGAGAGTAAGTTACCAAACAATGCCGTTGTCGTGAAAAAGTTTCACCATCCCTGAAGATTCATTTCCATTTTTTCCTCTCTCTTCTTCAAGGCTCGCGAGTATATTTTTCATTTTCGAGTTTTAGATTTTGAATTATCATCAGCCAGAATGAAATGCCGACGGATCAGGTTCCTAACTACGGAATCGTTTTACTTTAAGCTGTATTCATATCATCTATCACACAAATTATTATCTTATACCACAGCATTGCTGCAACTTCGCGAAATTCTATTTCTCAAAGTGTGTAGTTTGGACTATAATGCAGTATTTGCAGGTAATAATGCAGTATTTTCAGGACATAGTTAAATATGCTGTATAACAGTGATGGTGGAAGAAATCGCTTAATAGGGTGGTGACTTCGATTCTTAATAAGAATGACCGACTTACATGCTGTTCAATGATTTCGATAATATACTAACATCGAATCGATTACACCTCATTAACATTAACACTATGGAAAATTAACAATTTTTCAATGATTTCGATAATATACTAACATCGAATCGATTACACCTCATTAACATTAACACTATGGAAAATTACCAATTTTTTGTTCATATGCTGAATTATGCTGATTTCATTAGGCAACTGACGTATCAGAAAGAAGTTTCAACTACTAGTTTCGATAAAGATCAAACAATTTGATTGATTTTAAAACAGAATAAGTATCGTGACCAGTATTTTAGTTTAAAACATAATTTGATCAGTGTCATGGGAGCCGTCGGATGAACGGTTTTCGGTTTTCGCAGGTAACGCCAACCTGGTTGGTCAGCTTGCCCTGACTTAAGGTATATTTAGGCCAGAGTAAATTGGGATAGATAGTGAATTCTGTTAGTATTTCACATGACTATATTACAGGCTATTTTTATTTACTAAAACATACGCAATAATATATACATGTAACCAATCAGAGTAAGTCTAATAAAGCAGTATCTGATTCCAATAGTCCTGTTCCTTTCAACACTTTTTTAATGAAATACAGTGGAATATAGGTTGTTCTAAAATAAGTTTTTCGGGCTAAAAAAGAGAAAACATGATTATTCAATATGTGTTAGAGACTCAATTTCTTTAAAAATGAGGTACTAATATTGGTAGAATGTGCACAAAGAGAAGAATTTGCACTGGAATACAAGACTTTAAATTTTTCAAAATACTTCCAACTGACCAATGTTTACTTAAACGCCATGATAAGTTGCTTGAATTTCATGTGCCTCCTTACAAAAGATACGAACATTTAGAAAATGTTTTGTTATTTTCTTAAAATAAAAATAATTTTAAAATATTTAACATGACAAATTAATACCATAGTAGCTTACCGGAGAGTGGATGAACTAAAAGAGGCAAGGGAAAACGGGATTGCTTTTACAATTTGCATAATAGAATTTTATTATTCTTGGTATTCAATTGTTGTAAAAGTTATTTTACGTTTGTCAAATGCTTTTCCATCGAATAGCCAGAGCATGGTAAGGAAGAAGTAAGAAGGGCCATCATAACATTACCTTTGGCGCAAAAGGCATAGATACCAGATATAAAATATTCGAAAAATATCCATTAGGTTACATTTTGACGACAAACGTGAAGCCGATAGAAATGTAAAATCATCTTGTGTTACATTTTAGCCTCCAACGCGGGCCAAGATACAGATTATTTATTAGGTTACATTATGTCGCCCAACGTAGTACATAGACACGAGATAAAATGGGATTCTTAAATCATATTGAACAATTATAAAAAAAAAAAATATTTTCCTTCAGATCAGGGCTAAATATAAATAATCCTTCCCCAAATTTGATTTTTTTAATTTCTTTTTAAAGTTCGCATCATATGACCAACAGGAAATCACATAAATCATACATTGTCTCGCCATCACGATTGATGGCAGTGAAAGAATATTGTGCTCAGTTGGTAAGGTACTGACGTCAGTCTTGCATGCGAAATATGAGTAACACAGTGGATCGCGTTATTTATTATAACCCACTGCGTAGGAGACTATATATAAATAAGAAATAACCGTATTTGTTTGATAAAAAGATCTATTTAACCATATGCTTGATTTCCCTATGTTAGATAGAAAAAAACTCATTTCTTACACTATGCATTAACCCTCCATTATGTATAGAAAGAAATGCTTGACATGTTCCTGACCAATGTGGCGAGTGGCGATACACTTAGAAAAAATTGATATTTCCATAAAAAAAAACAAAAAATAATGAAAAGCCTAGCACACAGAACAAAATGTAGATAAAATTCGATTTTCTATTACTTACCGTTAGATTCACCCATTTAACCACTAAGTATTAAGTATTGCTTCTACATAATGAGTATCATATGCAGAAAAAAGTTACTCCGCGTGCATGAGCGCCACGTTCCTCAAATCATTTTCTCTCCCTCCTATTATTCTCTCTCAACGACTTTCAGAACGATTGCTTCATTGAAATAATAAGTTGTGTAAGCTAGGATAGTCATCAATGGCTGGCTGTGGAAGTGATTGGCTGCGCGTAGGCGGTCGGACAAACATCTAGTCCTTGGATCGCTGCGTAATTGAGGCATTATTGTGACAAGGAATGGGACTGTGGAATTACCTACGTGAGTTCCCCGGATAATGGGTATGGGCAATCCATCGATTAATTCAGGCCTTCTCCGAGGTTGAGGCTCCGTGGCTCCGAAGTATCGAGACTCTCTGGCGACCTCCGTGGTCGCAGGTATCGAGACTCTCTAGCGAGACTCTCTCTCCGGAGAGAGCATTCCCATTTCATTGAGAGATACTTCCCGAGAATCATTCGGGAGGCTATCAAGAATCCCAAACACCCTCTGAATTTCAATCGGGAAGACGGATATCACCTCCCCAACGCCTGGAAAAGACTCTTTAAACAAACGGTCCAATCACGGCAGAGGAAAGAAATTAGCGCCAAAAAGTGAAAGGTCGTCAGGGCTATATAAAGCCGTCCATTCTCCGGCATCAACACTTCAACCTGAAGACACCTGCAGGAACGCAGGCGAAACCGTTGTCATAAAAAACAACAACGCGGTGAAATCCCAAGAAAAATGCAGCCTACTACAACAGAGCACCGCGGAAGCCTTCGCACCAACTTCATCCGCTGATGTATCATTTGAGCAGTATACTAGCAGCACATTTTAAAATTAGGAAGTAAATAGAAGATTTAATTACCTTAGAAATATTTTATCCTCAGTTATTAGGTACAAAACCCATTTTTTGCAAAATATGAAACGTAATATTCAAAACGATTCAAATTCCATATTTTACTGTTCTGTTAATAAATCTCTGTCGTTAAATCAATTTTATTAAAATCAACTTCAGATACGGTGAATGGAAATTAGAAAACAACGTTTGGTAGATTGTGAAGTAGCATTTATGCATTATTTTGAACTGTTGAGCTGTTGTTCTTCACGTTGGTACAACAAATATTTCTGCATTCAATATGTAACTGAAAATAGCAATGAAAAAATGCTGTAAATGTTACGCTTACACTCATAGGAACGTTTTCTGACAAAGAATACTAGCAAGAAGAGCCTTGAAACCGGAACTAAAGTTTAATACAATGTAGGTATAATATACCATGATTCAGACACGTATTCAAAATGTTAAAAAAGCTAATGATACCGACAGCATTTTTACTTAAAATGCTCTATATATATAAGACAAATAGGATAAATAAATTTGGGGATCATTAATTGAAGAAAAACAAATTTTACTGAAACGAACTTAAAACAATGAATAGTCGAGACAACAAGCTTTTCTTTCCAACTACGCAGCATTTTTTATTTTGATGGCATTAACGTCACTAATTCATTTCATTCACATCATTAATTCTTTATTAATGAGGTCTTACCCTATTTTGGTGAATCGAGAAAAACGCTTAGTATTTTAATTGATTTCATATCCGTACGGAAGTATGTAGCAGTGTCATCTTGTAGTTTCATCAAGTCATTCAGAATTTATGAAAGGGATGAAGGATAGGCTTGAAATACGTACGGGGAGATATGTCCTTTCATTTTTCAACTTACAGAACACGTCATTCTAACTATTCATTCCATGTTACTAACCCGAGTGACTGGAGGGTTTTCCAAAGAAACATCAGCGGAAACAAGGTATATCCAAAAAGGGAGCAGAACTTTTTCTATTCATCCGATAATCAAGAGTAGTCTGGCTATGGTTTCTCTCTCCATTGATGCTCCACGTGGTTTGTGCATTTTATCTTATGATAAGGGGTGTCTCACGATAAATCCTAATATAACATTTAAATTCTATGTTAGCATATGTTTATTGAAACTTCTTCTTTATGGCGCAATCATTAAGGTTTTTGCCAATTGTGAAGAAATTCAAAACTTAGCTAGAACTACAGTGAGACACATTTTTAATTAAGATTACTATATTTTAGTGCTTTATGACTGTCATCATACGAATAATTGCTAATAGCACTGTCTTATTCTACTTAAAACACGAAAAATATTGTTAAATTCCGAGCAACTTATTTAATTGATTATTTCAAAATTGCATATTGTCATAGCTTGATAATCAAACTTCTCAGAATTCAGTAGTTCTTACTTCGGGTAAATATTACTAACAAGGTACTTCAAGAAGGATATACGTTACAGGAAAGTAAAGACATTTTTTACAACCCAAGTTTCGATCATCTCAGTATTTTTCGTTTAACCATCGGGAATGAATATCACTACTGAACCCAAATGCTATACTTTTAATTATCATATATATTTTTATTTTGAGAAATTTTATTCACACTTTAAGTTTGGAATCATAAATTAAACAACAGAGGCCGGACGAATGTCATTCAAAATTTAATTTTTCAAAGGAAATGAATTTAAATTTATGTAAAAATTATGTTTTCTAAATATGCTAAATATTAAGGTATTAGAAATGGCTAAAAAACATTACTACAATATCTTACTAGTTTCCACGAGGATCATAAAGATTAAAGCCTCAGCTAACTTTGCCGTTATGGAACAGTTCTGAATCAAAATACCTGAAAGGGAAAAGATACAAATTATTATTGTAATAAATGACCATTTACAAAAAGTGATTTTCATTGAAGATGGATACATTAATTTATTAGAGTTAAATACCGCAGATTGGTCACCATTATATAAACAGGATCTAGTAAATATTATCACCCTACGCATGAGCTAAAGTATCTCAGTAGTAATTTTCACACTCTTTTTAATGTAGCTCGACAGTGGTTTTGAAACTTTATGTCATTTTCAAGGTAAAATGTTAAAAAACTGGCATCAGAAAACATTAATTTAATTAATGCTTAAAAAAAGAAAAGAAATAAAAGAAAATACCTCTCATTTTTACATTTTTTTAAATTAAAACCTATTATTAATCTATTAAGATTAAGAAATAAACTTTCACTTAATGGAAAAACATAGCTTAATTGCGCTGCTCCGTATAAATTTCAATTATATGGCAGAATCTTACATGTCACAGCAATCATCATGTATAGCCAAAAAGAATAAATCCATCACAGTGCATTTGTTACTAAAAAACTACAGCATGATGAAAAATTATTGGAGAAATATTATATAAATCATTAACCTCATAAAAACTAAAGGGATTTTAGTGAAGTAAAAATATTTTTCTCATAAAAATGTAGATGAGAGGTATGAAAAATCGGTCAATTTCTAATTATTTCCTCCATTCAAAAATATTTTCAACAAAAGATGATCATTTATGAAATGCTTTAAACATTAAACACATAGTTCTTATGACACGCAAAAGGAGTCAAATATCTTGTATCTTGGTCAATGATCAGTACTTAAATTGTGCCAAAGAAATATCTTGAATCAAAACAGTATAAAAAAATTGTAGAGCAAGGAGCAATTAGTAACTACATATACTTAACCCTAACAATGATTAAACAAAATCAAGAGTTAAAAATGATTGAAATTCATTGGAAATATCTTTAATTTTAAAAGCTACGTCACACAAGTAGAGTGAATATTGAGATTCTTCTAAGTCAGCACTGAGCTTTTCGACTAGTGTCAGATAATTCCAACAGCATGCTGCTTGTGCACATCCCATACCGGAATTTATGCGAATATCCATGTCAATCTTGTACCGTAGTAAGTATAATATCATAATCCTTGGTATAAAAAGCAACAACAATTTTAAGGGTGCTTTGATAGACAATAGTTGACTGAGTAAAATTCTACCAAGGTATCATAGAAGAAAACTCAATTAAAGCTATAGGAGGGTATCTAGTATCCATAGTGTGAAAAGTCAAATGATATATAATCTAACAGCAGCCAGTTAGTTAACAAATATATACATCTGCATTTTGCTTAGCTTTGCTTATGATATATACAAATGAATAGGGACCGTTATATTGGCTTCAATTTTTAGTCGCAACTGAGGAAGGTACTTAATGAGCACGAACAGGTTGTGACATTCTAAAAACATATTTTACAGAGTGTATGGCGATTTCATTATTAAAGGAGTGTAATGACGTTCCTTGGGATCACTCATCCGATAATGTAGGGAAAATTCCGCGGAATACCCTTGAATGTATATCGAATGTGGATTTGACGCATCGGTCACGGTCCCTGAACCACTTCCCAACTTCGACCTGCTCTGAAAATAACTACTGGTGGCTACCACTCGTTAACGAGATTCTCGCGTTAATGAGATCAGCGCAGAACCCTGCCGTAGCTCTGCTCCATTATGGAATACAGCTATATTTATAGGATTGACACTTTCTAGAACTTGATTCATTTAGTAGTACGATCCTAAAAAAAGCACTTGATCGTAGAGCATCCCTCATGATAGTCTTTAATGTTATCGAGCGACTGGTCCATATGACACATATTCCTCCTTATTATGATTTCTTAAGCTATTATCATCACTTTTAATTAAGACAGTTACGGTAAATCACAATTTGTAAATGACTGTTGCCAAAAATAGAGCAGGAGTTACATTTAGATGAGCTATTAGCTATTGGGAATGAAATGTAATGAGAAAGACATTCTAGGCTGGTGCACAAATTATCTCTCAATGCTATTGGGAATTTTGCAATGTGCAATGCTATATCTGAATTCCAAAATGGAAGCACATCACTAAAAATATGTAATACATACACTAATGCCATCCGCTTTTTCAGTGTACATCAAGGCTATAGGGGGATTAGCATAAATTACTGACGATACAATATGATTTTAATGTTCCACATTGTTGAATACCATTTCTAAGCTCATTTCGCTCATTGATACGAAAATGATAAATACCTATATAATGAGAAATAAGTAGAAATTTCATGTTATAAATTGATGGGATGTAGATAAATTATTAAATGTTTGTTACGCCTCTTATTGCTATAGTTAATTCAGTTTGAATTCAATAGCGCTTTAGTTACAGACACAACTTTAAGTGGGTTATATTTAAGAATTGTTTTCCTCACTCCAACTCCGCATTCGTCTAGTAGTTTTTAAAAGGGAACTGACAGAGTGCTGGCCTTATTGTTATGAAAGAATTTGTGGAGGTATGTCTATCATTTTGAATCCCTCTTTACTAAATCACTGTTTCTTTCCACTTTAAATCACTGTTACAATTAAGCAATCGCTTAAATCATTGCTTCATCTATTTTCAGTTTATTTTGAGTAAAAATCAATTTCGAGCCATATTTACACATTTACCCGATGAAAACTCATCTCCATCTTGCGGCTAAAATAAATAATATAAAACAAATAAATAATTCCGATTAACACCTGGTCTTATAAAGTACAACGTATCCTAATACGAATAGCCATTTTTTTACGAAACCTAGGATATTATGGACATAATACATAAATAATAAAATATATACCGTAAATTTCTATTCATAACTCCTAAAATAATGGGAAATGGATAGTTACGCTAAAAGATCATTTGGCTTAATGATTTATGTAATCTTCTCTCATTTCTATATAGCGTTAATTAGAAAAAATTAAAAATTCACTATTTCACTGCAACAGCACATGCCATGCATAAGTCATCAAATTACCATATTCTACTCTTTTCTCGTTTTCATTAGATATTAAGAGGATCATTGGTCGTTATTTTCTTCACTTAGATCCTCAAAATTGTCTTAAAGAATAAAAAATCGTTATGGTAGGGTTAGTTGGAAAAAAATGCTCAATTCCCACGTTTAATTTCTTTCTATGCCTTTAAAAAATCTTTATATTTTCACTCCTTTCAAGAGTCGAGCTGAGCAAGGATTTAAGGTTCTCGTGCTTTTGTGGCCATCTAGCACGAACTCTGGGAGTCCTCTCCACGCCCTTCCTCACGAACACCACGCCAACTGCCTCCGCCACGCCTAAACGCCTCGCCCCACTTCTCAGCCTCGCCTCTGACCAGCTGAGACCAACAAGTACCAATTTTTCACCCCCTCTCATATCCAACAACTCCAAGGCGCCCATTTTGCAGAGAGATTCACGTCTTTAATCTTTCTACTCGTAATATTTCAGTGTAAAGTCTTTCCTCTACAAAACTCTCCAATTTCTCTGCCCTTATTTCTTCTTTCTCTCACTAACTCTCCATTTCTAAGTAAACCCGGCCATAATTCTGAAAATTACATAATATATAGTGTTAAGTTTACCAGAAACTCTAACCCCTGTAAAGTATATCCTGTTTCAAAACCGACGAAACATGCCCCTAGAGAGGATTTTCTTGCAAAAATGTCTCCTGATATATATACTGTTAACTTTACCCGCAATTCGCACCCGTGTATAGTAAAACCCGTTTTAAACCAGTGAAACATGCCTTTAGAGAGGATCTTTCTGCAAAAATGTCACCTGGTAAGTATACTGTTAAGTTTTCCCGCAATACGCACCCCTGTAAATTATATCATGTTTTAAACCAGCGACACATGCCCCTAGACAGGATTTTCTTGCAAATGTGTCTCCTGATACGTGCCCCTATTATAAAAATGTCTCATTGTATGTACACTCTACAGTTTATGGATTCTTGAGGTGACATTCTACAGAAAAATGCGATCTTATATTAAAATGAAATAATACACTTCGCTTATATTTTATCATTTTGTTAAATGAGCAAGAAAAACTTTCCAGTTGCTACCATCTGAGAGTCAGGTATGAAATTTGGATTGGTAGCAGCATAATCATGGTGATCTGAAAATGGTATCGCAGGAAATCTTTTCTATAATTTTAACCTGGGATTTCAACGATTATAACAGCTTGGGTTAATGATTTTGCCGTCAGTTGCACTAAACTGGTCTTTTATTTACCTATGTCAGCATCTAACTAAAATGTTTAAACGAATGTAAACCAAGATAAACAATTAATATATTTACACCGCCAAGTTGATTTTAAATAAGCAGAGATAAGTTCTGTTGAAGGCTTCCGCGGGGCTTTGATGGAGGTTGATTCCTTCTTTCGGGTTTTCCGCCGCGTTGGTTCATGTTGGGGACGATATTTCGCCGGCTGTCCTGCTGGCTGGCCAGCCGGCTGGCCAGCCAGCAGGACAGCCGGCGAAATATCGTCCCCAACATGAACCAACGCGGCGGAAAACCCGAAAGAAGGAATCAACCTCCAAGCAGAGATAAGATTAAAGACTGTTGTAGCTTGTGAGTCACTTAAAATGCGTTGATAAGCATGCACCTCATCTCGTTGATCTGAATAAAATAATGTTAATGTTAAACAAATATGCTTATGACCTGGCTCTGCGTTATTAAAATGCCTCTGTTTCAATGTTATCAGAACCCCTTGGTCTGCTAATGAAAAACTTGAAGACGACGGAACAGAGCCTGTATGAATAAATGGAGGAACGCCTTCGCTCGGGCGACAATGGAAGGCGGAAAGGAACGTGGCAGTCAACAACAGATTGGTATTTCTAGAGCAGCGCGGGCATAGCATTGCTTTGCAGATCACATCGGAAAGAGATGGTGAAGTAAGCGAATTTACAGAGTGCTTTCCGATAAAATATATACGTTCATGTGAGGAAAAGCAGCGTAGACGGTAGGCAGACATAATTTTTGTCTTGAGACTGTCTCCCCTGTCCCAGTTCTTCGATGCATTTTCAGTCTTCGTAAACATTCGTCTGCGCGTTTCAACCCAAGAATGGGGTAAGGAAAGTTAAATCATTTTTCTATCTCCATTTATTTACCACTTTTTCAGCATTACTCGAACAACCTACGCATCAATCTTTCGTCAAGTGAAATGAGCACGCAACGATTTGGAAAATAAAAAGACTTCTAGTTATTCCTTCAGCTTTGCACACACTATGGTTTACGCTATGCAATCAAAGAATCAAATAAGTTTAAATTTTACTGAACTAATATCTAGAGAGTCATCTTGGATGGCATGGTATATTTCATGACAAAAATCAATATTATGTATAAAAGCTTCCTAAGGATAGAGCAGCATTTGAATTTGCCACCTCGTGACTAGCCGTATAGAGAGCCCTAGGAAAGAGTTAGGAAAAACCCGTTAAAGTTAAGCAAATATGATGAATTACTTACGGTAATACGATTTTATGATGCAAATTGAACCTAATTAAATAGAAATGATTTGTATATGATGCTACGGATAGTGACCTGTTACTTGGTAAGATTTTTGAAGGTCCAGTAAAAGTGTTTTCCAGGAATCAATGCACACCCTTTTTGATCATATAACCTTCAGCTAAGCATCGGAATGAACCAATGCATAATATCTAAAATTGCATTAAGCAGAAAATATACGAACGGGTTGTATCAAACGAAGTTCACCACTGAACAAAAATTATTATATTATATATTATTATACACGGCCGAAAAATACGCTCCCCAAAGGATACTAGAAAGTATTGGAATTGCAGTGGAAAATGTCTGCCTCTAGTGAAGTTCAATCGTAGGAGACGAAGCCACTCACTACTCGAGCCACGCAGCCAACCTATGCCGGGAGCGTAGGTTATTATTGCGAAGTACATATGTAAAATTGGCATTCGCCTTTGGAGGTTATAAGGATTTCACTATGACTTACTCACCCTCTATCCCAAAAGAGTCCGCTGGAGAGAGCAACATGGAAGCGGACGTTCGAAGGGAACAGAGAGAGAACAGAACCTGCGATGAGAGCGTCGAATGGAATGAAGGTTCGGGGACCGGATGCTTTCCCGTTCCAAGACGGATGGGAGGACATAAAGAGGGCCGAACTCGGTTGAGTGCGAATTGAAATTTGGACGAGGCACGCATGGCTGTGAAGAAGCGGAAGAATGAAGGGAGTATGTGAAAAGGTTGCGCTATGGTTCGTGGGATGTAGTTTTCTTAGCATTCTTCTTCTCACTCGTAGAGATTCCTTTTACCTATAATGTGTTCTTTGGCGGATAACACACTAAAGTATTTGAGCCTGGTAATGGCAACTCAAACGTTATGGCAATGACGTCAAAAGAAGCGCTAGGTAGTGAACTAAGTCTTATATCTGAGAATTGCTTAGCGAGTATGACAAAAAATGTTTTCAACAAAAAATGTTTTCAGCTTTAACAACTAAAGTTATGTAACTAATTTAAGCGAGCCTTTAAATGTGACAGTAATTGAATTTTTAGAGATGTAAAGTAGTTTTTCTAAAAATAGATTGAGAGAATTACCAATCAATAAAACTTTCATGAAACTATAATAATTCTATATTTGATTACAAGCCACATCAAACAAACTGCACTGAATTGTTACACTTAGTACGAAGGTAATATCAATATGTTTCATTAAGTGCTCTATAAATTATTCGATTAAAGGCTATTTTGGAATGGATTATTGCATTTTGTTCTTTACTATTTCAGTTGCCGCCTAATTTATGGTAGGAGCTACAGATTTAGAACAGCTAGATGAACAAATTACATTACTTGCACAGTTCTTGTTTTCTCCCAAATGATCAGAAATTGCTTGCCATCTATGCAAAGAGTAAGTGAATGCAAAATAAACGATTGAAAAATGAATAAAATACATGGAAAAATAAATAATGAGATTATTGTATGGTAAAGTAAGCCAGACTTGTCATATAAATAAAACAGCAAGTAGAAATTGAACAAGAAGGACTGAAGTAAACTAGGTCCTTTACTTCGCAAATAATATGCACACGTGCAAAAGCAGAAGAAGAAAATGGTGCTAGCAAAGAGAGCGTTCAGCAATAGAAGGAAGCTGATGACGGGAACACGGACTATTAAAATGGAAATAAAACCCTGAAGAAGCGTTTAACAAGAAGCGGAGCGTCATACGGTGCAGAAACGGTGACTGAGAGGAAAGAGAAATAGAGTATGGCTTTCTTGAGGGAGAAAGGAGGGACTGGGTTAGAATGAAGAATAAAATGCAAAAATCGATTGATTCCAGACGATATAAAACTGCCTGATCTCAAGCATACCTCAACTATTGCAACATCTTTATACTAAGTAATAATAAGGAAGGTGAAAATAAAGAAAAAGAGTATAAATTTTTTGAATGAGAAAAAGGGATAGCTAAAGATAGATACTTCTTAAATGTAAAATATTAATGAATACATGATTTTCAGGACTGTTTCCGGTTAAATAATTCATAAATGGAAATAGCAAATACAATCACAATCATTGGCGTAAAACTCAATTCGACATTTCATTTCCAGGCACGTAGTATTTTCAATAACAGCCATTGAAAACAAATTGAAGACATTATTAGGAATACGATTTTTCATTACTGCTAAAGGGATCACGATACACATGTGCCTCTGTCATTCAGAAATGGTTTTTATCTATTAATCGGAATATGATCATGTAACCATAGTGCAAAAAAGGCCCATTTATGCCGTCAGCAGCGTGTCTCCGGCTGCATCACGCGCGACACCACACCGTTTTCGACGAAAATTATGGAGAGAATATTCCTCGGCTATAATCATCGCACTCGCCGCTGAAATTAAGATCGCATAAATAACAAAAGCAGATCCCAAGCGTGGGTCGCTACTAACACGGACCTAGCGAAAGGAACGCAGCCCCACTTTTGTGCCACGTGATGAAAAAACGAATAATTCAAAACCCGTAATTTGAATATTTGAGATTCAGTACACGCACCGGGCTGGGTCAGGGGTGTCTCCAAAGCGTACGTAATTTACGCACGACCTCGAGCGAGATTCCTTAAGGTGACTCATGAGGGGTCGTCTGGGGACTTGAGGGGAATAGCAGTGGGTGTGTCCTAACCTAATGACTGGAGAGAAGGAGGGATGGCAAAAGAGACAAATGGAGAGTAAGAAGAGACGAATAGTGCTAATCTGGGATGGAAAAATGAAAAGGAAGGGACGAAGTAACAATAGCAAATTTATTTCAATCAGCAGCCCTGATACCTAAAATAAACTATGCATAAATGTGTTCCCCACTGAGGGTCGAATTTAGTCAAAAAAGTCAATTAGATGAAAATCAATGGTAAGAAAATATCACGTTAAAATATAGTGAGATAAGGAAAATATTAATGGTGATAAGTAGAATATAATTTAAAAAGTGAGAAATATGAATATCTTCAAAAATTGAAGAGCATAATTCGTTAATTTACGTCGGATGTTAAGGAATAGTAGAAATAAAAGGCGACAGAATGAATAAAGCAAAAAATGGGAAAAATTGATTACCTAAACAAAAAATAACAATAGATTTGAAAGATTTTGCCAATTGATAAAAAAGTAGATTCATAACCAAGCAAGGGATGAGGCGTGAAAAAAATTACAAGTTCTAAAGAACAAAATGAAGAAAGAAGAAGAAACATAAGATAAAGAGGAGAGTAAATGCTTTCGCACCAAGGCCAAGAATTAAAACCGTTAGAACATTCTATCTAGCATAAAAATAACAGCACGTTAATGTAGAAAATGAAGAGGATGGACAAAAAATAACAGGTAGAAATAGGAAGGAATTGTGAAGGCAAAATAGGGACATATAAATAGGAGCATGGTTAAGGCAAACAGTTAAATTAAAGCGTAAAACAATTTATCATCGCGGATGGTAGCATTAAACTTAAGTAAAGAAATAGTAGGAGATTAGTTTATGAATATGTAGTAAAATTATGCAACGCATGAATGCTTTTAAAAAAAATAAGCAGTCGTTGAACTCGTTTTGTCGGTGAACATACAGCAGAATGGGTGTTGGTTGCTTTTCCGGTCACATTCCCTCACATCTCCTACGATTCTCGCCCAGTTCGCCATTCCATTACCTCGCCAACCGGTGCCGGAGCAACGGAGGGACCTTGACTCACACATCTTCACGTATATAGCCATCGCCCAAAGTCCAGAGCAAAGCCGAATCATCCCAGTACCAGGTCCGAGTTCCAGGCCTCCCTATAGGACTAACCCCAGACACAAACGCACAGAAACAGCAGGTTATGTACTTCATCTCCATTCCAGCGCTGTGTTCCCTTCCTACGTGCATCTCTATATCCTTACCCTACTCCCTAAATACGCGCAAGGTACTTCCACAGTCCGTTCGAGATCCCTAACCCTATCGCCAACCACACAGACACATATCAGCAGCCAATGTTTCATCCGGGAACGTCATAACCTTGAGGCTGTGCTGTATCAAAATTACATCATCTCATTTCATGAAATATCTTAGCACCTGAGATGTGTGACGAAACACATTTTTTATATCCCATGGTATCGTGCACTCCCTAAATGCTTTGAGATACGTAATTTAGTCTTTAGTCTCAAAAAAATACAACCAATTCATTCACATTTTTTAAGTTAAATCAGTTTATATACTCCACTAGAAAATTTAAGGAGATGATTTTATTTAAGTTACACTATAAAAATACCATAAATATTTGAGACGTTTCTTTTCTACCAAGGGAAGTCGTCCACATTAGTAGTAATCAGCAGTAAAATATTGATTTTCCACTTAACAGATCGCTTGGATCAATCGCATCATATGGATTGCACTATAGAAAAAATAAGTTTTACAAAAATGTATAAATAAGCCCATGGTGAAAATCATCATACAAAGTTCTCAAACATGTCAACTTATTATTAGTAAGGTTGAGAATTCTAAAAATTACAGAGAGCAGTCATTTCAGGATCACGTAATTTTGAAAGAAGAGAATAAATTCCACTTTCTCCGGCAGGATATTGTAGAACAGCATTTTACCAATGATACTCAAAGGATATCGTACTGTCTACCAATTTATTTCTAACTCTTACAACACATATTTCAACTGTCTAGCAGTCATAATCAGGTAAGACTAATCTTAACATAACCAGACATGAGCATGTATATTGGGCCAATGTAACTCCCAATATATATTCTCATGTCTGGTTAAGTTAAGATTAGTCTTGCCTGATGACGACTGCTAGACAGTAGAAACACGTGTTATAAGAGTGTGAAATAAATTGGTAGACAGTGCGATATCTTTTGAGTATAATTGTAGAAATAATAGGTATTTTCATTCCTTATAGGCAACACGTTACCGTGGGATGATAGAGAGTGTTTCTCTCTACATGTCCATTTCCTGATTCCTATCACTATTTATACCCTACACCACAACGTGGGTGGGGTATATAGATTTTGTCACAGCAGAAATGTAACGCGTTGAAGGAGGCGTGGCAGGTATGGATAAGTTCATGTAGAAATGAACACATCACCTTACAAGTTGATCTAGCTATTTTCGTCTGTCTCTTCGCACGATAACTGCCGTAAAAATTGATATTTTGAGGTGAAAATTGGATCATATGCCTCTAGTAGTTCACAAACTTCTCAAATGGGTTGAATCCGACCAAAACCACGTTTTTAAAATTCAAAATTGAAAGTGATGTAGGGTATTTAAGATTCGGCAAGGCCTATGATAATTTTTTTACTAGTTATGAATTGAAAATATTTAGTTGACATGGGAGTGAAAGTATAAGAATAAATGGGAAACAAGAACACGACACGATATGGCAAAGTAATATATCGTACGTCCCAGAGGGAAAATATGATAAATCAATACATCCCGGTATCAAACATTGCAGTGGATACTTAGTAGTAGGACATCATGGACACCCTAAAACTCACTTCCGACACAACCCCGTACGGAGACAATCACACATACGATATCCACGTGCATTCGTTTACCCACCCGCAACCCTTCTCTCTATTTCCACATTTCCATCCCTCCTCGCCTCTCAGACCCGTTCTGAAGGAAGATATTTTACGACTGGGCTGGGTATTAGCTGAAATCGATGAGGAAACATCCTCCTCCGGCTCCTCCTACCTTCCCCGTTCAAACTCCACCAGCCTCCGCTGGCCCTTCCTCTGAATCCACTCCTCCAGCTCCTCTTGAACCCGATGGCGCAGTGGATAGATCAGACTGAAGGGGAGTAGAAGCGGGGAGATAAAGGGAGTTGGAGGAGGGTAAAGGGATGAAGTTGGAAAAAACTGGAACGAGTGAGCGAGCACACACGGGCGAAGAGGAGGAACGAACGACTCGATTTGAAGTGGAAGAGGGATCTAATTTCAAAAGAGGAGAGCATTAGGTATCCATTGCGATCGGGTTGATCCCGTACCAACCCTGACCATTAAACCCGAAGAGCATCGCACGCTGAAGGTCTGCCTCGAGAAACGGATCGGTTGTATGAGACTGTTGGAGTAATAATTGGTAAGGTACTTGGATCGCTCAAAAAATTATCAGCCACTAGATACAGTGCTCCACGTATTGGCTTACTATACCCTGTTGGATTGAGGTAGTTCAAATTAATGAAATAATTTTGAGTAAATTTAAAAAATTAAAGTATATCAACTAAACATGAGACAGACAATATATTTTCGTAGCTGAATCAATAAACAAAAGGTAATAGAGAAAAATAGTTTACTTGATTCTGGAAAATGACGAAAAAATATTCCAACCATAGGATATTTTTAAATATATGACCTTAGCCAGCCAACCTATGATAAAACGATACCAATACTAGAAATTCACGTTCCATTAAAAAGTGGAGAAACTTCAAATGTAAACCACATATACCACGAGTGCCGTGGTTTGTCACGAGCCAAGATGAACAACAATCCAGCAATCTTATCACTGCATTCAATCCAAAATATTGTGTAGAACACGTTAACTTAAATTCTTGTTACTAAAATAAAATGAAGGAGTAAGGTAAGAGGTTTTTGCTTCATATTTGCTTGAAATAGTCATGAAAATCCATGTGAAAGCCTAATAAGAACACAATAACTTTTTTACCATAAAATTTACTGTCCAAACATTGTCCAACACAACACACATCGTTTTATCATAAAGGATTGCAGTTAAAATGTATATACTTCAAGCATACTCTAAATGGGCTTACAGATAGAAAACAAACCGACTTGCTTATTTTCGTGAACACGAGAAATGCTTTCGGGAAGCCTTTTTTTCAGCAGCAGGAAAAAAGGCTTAAACGCCTAGTCTTCATTCCAAAGAAGAGCGAAGGTAACTCAGAAGAAAAAAGTAATGCGCTATACCTGTGTCCGGAAAGCAAAGGCAAAGTGGAGATGAACCTACAGAATCGCTTCTCGTCTGATGCTCACGATCGACCAGCTAGGTGCAACAGAAATTGAGGATACTGAGGAAAAATGGACGGGTAAAGCGGATGCGAGATGGTTACAAGGACCCCCATAAATCGATCGGAAGTTCGATAGGTCGATATCTCAACGCCAGTTTATTCTGCCCTCGCCAAAGTGTTGCTTGACGCGCCGGAGGTGGGTACGTGTTAAGGGAGGTTTAAACCTTTTCCCAGGAGAACGATTGAGGAGAAGGGGATGTGAGAAGATCCTGTGTGCCAAGTTTTTTTGATCGCGCTCATTCTCACACCGCTGAACTCATTTATTTTGGCAGTGTTTCTTAGCATGAAATATTTTTTCTTGAAAAACTATAAAAATGGCCTTCTTGGGATATATTTTGTCACGAGTATGCAAGAAAGCAAAATATTGTGGAAAAATTTGGTTTCCAACACTTGTGACTTATAGCGGGAAAAATCAGAGACAATACTTTTTATCGTTAAATCGACATAGCTTAAATTATTAAGACTCACTAGACTCAAGAGGAGATTGAAAGCTAACAATGCTCATTTGATGATAGACATATTGCTAAATATGTCATAAATAGTAAGCTTAAAACTGCACAACACGACAAAATCCCTCAACGACACACCTACGTAAATATCTTGGTCACTCATCAATTTTATAGACAAGTGCACTCTGATTTTATGAGAAATTCTGTGTAATGATTATTTAATTGAACGGTTTTTGAGTACTATGGAACCACACCTCTTCATAAAACATATCAGTTTTTTAATACTATGGAACCACACCTCTTCATAAAATATATCAGTTTTTTAATACTATGGAACCACACCTTTTCCATAAAATATATTTCTCTTCATTTCTTTCGATTCATTTGTTTTTTTTTTGGTTCTCAAGTATGAATGAAAAAGTTTGGTTCTCAAGGTGAATAAAAACTTTCAAAATTTACCCAAATCATGGCAGAAAAGAGTTAAAGAAGAATAAAGTTTCAAAATAGCATAAATATTTTGACCATAGCTCTCCATAAGGAGTTCAAAATTCCTATTCTCATCCTATTCCCAACGCGATTGCTCATATTTATCCCTCTATCCCACGTTCAACATTATTGTATGAATGGAGGCCATTTGTTTTCTTTTCATTAATATGAAAACATTTCAGCCAAACTACATTCTTCAACCAGTTGATTTATTTGTTGCCAAAATTACATTCGCGGCGGATTGCAGAGTGGAGCATAGTCTATGATAAATGAAAAAGTATGAGAGCGCTCAAAACAGGACCATGGTGGACAGGAAATTTAAACATTATATCTTCCACTATGGCCATAACTAAATTAGCCAAGGCACACAGATACACACGCATTAAACAAAATGTTTATTCCGAGCATTGTGAAGAATCCGCCTTCGGGGACGACTCTTGCTTGTTACTGCGCATCATCCAGTTTATTCTCCGTCCGCGCGATGGGAATGGAAGGGCTTTCGGCGATTCAGTCGAGACAAAGGAGGGGACAGGGGCGGGAGATTGAGAAATAAATGGAGATACAGCCTCCGGGGAGGTTAAATCCAACCTCCCCTCTTGCAGCCAGCAGCAACGAGGATGGTAAAGCGTCGTGCGTTGGCAAGAGAAGAGAATTGTTGGGGGATGGGATGAAGAGGGGTATGGAAGAGGGAGAAAGAAAAAGGAGGAGTGAACCACGAGAGACAATGGAAAAGAGGAGAGAGGGAGAAGACGGGAGTTTTCGAGAGGAGAGAATTTAATGGAGAGTAACCGAAAAGAAAAAAGAGGTGATGGGATCGGTTGGATTAAAAAAAATAAAGATCTCGGGGTATTTGGGGCTCCGTGGACCGGGAAACTGAAAAAATGAAAGAGGCGCACGAGGGTGAGATATGAGGAAGATATTAAACATTGACTAATATTTGCAGAAAAGAGGAGGTTCACCTCGAAAGTTGAATTTTAAAGACTGGCTGCAATCTCTCGGAGATAACCACGCGATAACAGAAGAATCCATAAATATTCGTCGGCTAAAGTGAACAACTTGAGACTTTTTTTCTAATACAGGCTAACGTTACCATACGTGCACTTGAACCATTCTGGCTAAATGGTACTCACAAAAACCTAAAAGTTATTTTAGGCGGTATATGTTCAACTAATGTCTATTTCAAGTATAAATTTAGCTTTTATGATTTGACATGAATTTTGTATAAATTTAAGTTCTGAAATTTGCATTTAGGTGCCAATGGTAGAAAAGACTTCTATGAAAATTAAAATAAGAAAGTTAAATAAATATAAAAAGAAAAATTGGGCTTACGCCAAAACGGCCAAAAAATATAAATACATATGCTCAATGTTTACTTTACAGAAAACAAATGAGGAAATAAACTGAAGGAAACCCTCGTAAATTATATTATTTCTATACAAACTCAAAAATATTTACAACACTCAACAGCGTGGAAATCAACATGTGTTTTTTTTTGCTGCCGGACGATTCTGTTGGTCCGTATGTCCCCGGAATCCCGATAGGCTGGTGAGCCTGTCATCAGGTTTTCCAGGAACCGGACCAACAGAACTTGACATACATCCATGCCTTGGGTGTTGAAAAACCCACCCAGGCGGGACTCGATAACGTTTAACTCGATAACTTGATAACGAAATTTCATTACTAAAGTTAAGCAATGTTTACGTATTTGAACTATTATCATACTATACATATCAACATTGGAACATTAGAATCATCTCGAATGGAAATTTTCAATCCATTCATGAAAAAAAGAAATAGGTCTCTTCAATGAATTTTCAATGTATATTTACAAAAGTAGACTAAAAGTAGTACTAAGCGATACTCATTTTTTTGATCAAACAACATATTTTTCCTTTTCATACGAAGGGAACACGCTCGTTTACCGACATTTTCATAGTTTTTCTTGATTCATTTTGAATTTAAAATAATTAAAAACAGTAAATTTGTTAATTTTACCATAGATTCTTATGGATAAAAATAATTTTTATTTATTTATAATACATTGTTTAAATCATTTTCATATTTAGTATGGAAGTTATTTTGAGAATAACTGATATATGGGCGATGGTTCACCTATAAATTATATTTCTTATAATGTCAAAATAACACGCATTTCATAACTGTTTGGTAATGGTAATACAAAAAAATAATTATCTCTTATTTTACCTAATGTTACGATTAATGGCGCATTACCACAAAACCACATGCAAAATTGCGATATTAGAGGGAAATAGTGCTAGAGTAAGATTTATTGGCTGAAAAATGAGTTCATCATAAATATATCCGTCACATAACCGACATATTTTATGCCTCTATAAGCATCTATTGAGTCACTCTCTTAAATAATTTATTGAGTCACTGTCTGTCATCCACGGAGAGGATTTTTCTTCAAATTGACGGTGAAGTTTTGAAATTTATAATTTCTTTTTGAGACACAGTCGTGGTGAACGTTCCTTAAATGCTATACAGTAAAGAAATTAACTGTAGCAAAATATAAATAAAAAACTAAAAGGTATATTACCACATATTTGGTGAACTTAGGCATTGAGAGGGATTGGAAAATAAAGAAATCGGGTGATGAGGTGGTGCGTAGAGGACAGGTATGGCACCTTGCGTTGGGTGTTGGAACAGGTCCGCCGTCGCTCCTCCACGGAAATGGAATATCGGTGAAGGAGCACCAAGGAGTTGCTTTTTTTTGGAGGATTCCAGAGCTTTCTTCCGGGGAGGAGCAAAAGATGAAAGCTCTCTAGTGGAGGGAGCGAGGCCGTTGTTTATGCTATCAGATGGGATGGGGTAGTGGTGAAGAATAAAAGAAAAAACGTGAGGTGGTTGAAGTGGGGGAGAAGTACCCTGTGCAGCGTGTGAAAAGAGTGAAGATCTTCTCCCTCTTTTCCTGCAATTGAAGATAACGGACGACACCTTAATTAAATTCCCATCGTAGAGGTGGTCACTGGAATTGGAGAACCGTGGATATTTTCCATCCAGACAAGAAATGAACCAACGGGAGAAAGGAGAAGTGTAAAGAAGAGAGTGTTTCCCTTGGCAAAGAGGCGAAAAGACAAAGTAAAATGCCAGTGGCGTCGTCTCTTTTGCACTTTCAAACACTTAAAATGAGAGTGTATTTAAAAATTCTTTTCCAAAAGCTGCTTAACAAATTAATTTCAAGGCATCATTGCTGGGATGTTCAAGCTATCCACTTCACCTTTTTCACTAAAAGGTGAATGAGAGGTTCAAATCTCTTTGGTGTTTCAGGAGAAGAGAAGAAAAGAGAAGCTGTTTTTGGATAGATATCATAGACAAGCATAAATGTTTCTGTAGAAGGGCATTGTATTCCACTAAATTTGTTTTTTGTCATTGTTTCAACCACTTAGGTCTAATGGAAAACTGCATAAGTTGCAATTTATGCAGTTTTATTGCCTGAAAATGTTAGGATTTATCGGCAAAACTACAAAAACATTAGTTACGCTAATAGCAATCATAAGTAATGACGATGCACCATCTATATTAAATTGTGATGCAAGACGTATTACTCATCCAATAATTATATGAATAAATATAAGTATTGATATAAATGAGTATTCAACTGAAAACTTATACATCATTGAATACTTTTGAGTTATAACCCTTGACATTAACCCTTTGAGTCCGACATGAGTTGAAATCACGTCATAGTTGGCTACAAGGCTAGTGCTGATGAGATGATGTCACGTCCAGGGTACGGTGAGTGTTTCAGCTTTCACTAGTGAAAGCTGGAAAGCATAAGTTTTCACTAGGAGCTCTAGGGAAAGCTGAAACACTCACGTTATCAATGACGGGATATCACATAATCAACACCAGCGATAAGACAACCATGACGTGATATCACCTCATGTCGCACTCAAAGGGTTAACCTTACGGACGTAATATATAAACCATAAGGATATCAAAGGAGCGAAGTTTAAGGAAATTTGAACAATTAACTGAAACATCTTATGACGTAAAATCTCAAGTAAAATTCTAAAAAAGAGTATATTAAGAACAGCCATAATGTAGATTAACTTAAGGAGAATTAAGGTTTCAAGCAGTCATCTTTCGTATTAGGTTGTCCTACGTCATTATTGAATTCCTGTAATATAATAAACAGTACAGGGTACGTTGATTTAAGGATACTGTACTCGAAGGTGTAAGGACTCTGTAGGTTCATTTTCACAGTCATATTGATATTACTTGAGTGCAAAATAAAAGTCGACTGAGCATCGAACCCGGGAATGTTTTAAATTCGCCTAGAGAGGCAGTCTTAACCACACGGCTACCGCGCCACATTAGAGTGGGTCACTCGTGACCACAAATGTGAATTTCGATAGTAAAAATCACACAAGTCGGAGGCTTCCATCATCGTGTCGCCACCGCATGAGCGCGAATAACCTTCGGTGCATTCCAATTGGGCTTTCCTCTCTCGTGTTTTACTCCGTCCCCGTCTATCCTGCCTTCACTGGAAGAGCCTATTTCATTCGACTTTGATTGAAACTAAACTTCAAGTTTAACTCTCATTTGAATGACATCCTTAACATACATGCTCCTTTAAACACATGTTCTCCTAAACGTTCACCCTCTCCGTGGCTGACTGAAAAAATTCGCAATCAAAAAGAGGGACAGGCTTCGGAGGGCGTTCATCCATTCTGAAAAATCAAATGACGTATGAAATCTTCAATAGAAGAAGGAATTTAGCTCAATCCTTAATTATCGAGTCTGAACGTCATTAATACTGCACAGCCTTTTCTAAAGTGAAAGAACCCAACGAAGTTTGGCGCAGGCTTAGGGAACTGGGACTCATTCGTCAACGTGATACTTCTATTGTCGCCAACTTGACGGTAGACCTTATATTTTATTAAATATTATTAATTTTTAATAATAAAATTAAAAATAATTATTTTTTTTCGTCTTATTTCGTCGTCAACATCTCAAATCGATAAGCCAGATTCTAATCTCACCTCCTCTGATCTCTTTGTACCTTACAATACGGACAGTTTTTAATTTAAATACCTTAAACCTGAAGACCATTCCTTAAGCAATCAAAAACAAATTCAATGGAATCGATGGAATCTCAACTGATTTCATAAATAAATCTGATCCAACTATACTACCAGCAATCTTGGACATTTTAAATCACTTTCTGCTGAATATCCCTCGATCTGGAAGTTGGCGCTTATAAGACCCATAAAAAAGGTTAAAAATCCCTTCTCCCCAGCTTTATTAAATAAATAGACCAATATCGATTGTATGCGCTCTATCAAAAGTTCTCGAGCAAGTCGTTTACGAACATACTACGGATTGTCTCCTGACTCATAATAGATTTGATCGTTTTCAGTCAGGTTTTATTAAAGGCTATAGTACGCAGTCATTGCTTCTTAAACTAACCGATGATATAGGCTCGGCAATTGACAGAGGAATGGTCACGGTCCTCGTTTTATTTGACTTCAGTAAAGCCTTTGACCGCGTGAACATTCACGCTTACTTCTCAAAATGAACAAATTGAACTTTTCTTGCACAGTGCTGAATTGGTCCCACTCATATCTAATCGATAGACGTCAGGCAGTGAAGGATTCAGATGGAAACCTTTCCAGGTGGGGCTCTGTTTCTAATGGAGTTCCTAAGGGTCCCGTCCTTGGCCCACTATTATTCTCCCATTTCGTTCTTGACCTTCCACAATGCATCGTAAACTGCCAGCACTTGCTGTACGCAGACGATTTTCAAATATCCTGCCACGGCTATCCACATGAACTTTCTGATGTGATTTCTAGGGTTAATCAAGACGTCTCTGCTATTGTCGACTGGGCTGATGAGAATTTCCTTCTTCTGCACAGTAGCAAAACTCAAGCTATCCTACTTGAGAGCTCAAAAATAATAAATAAATTTGACCTTAACATCATTCCCAAAATCAAAGTCGGGGATATTGAGCTGCCTTATTCCAAAACTGTGCGTAATCTAGGGGTAACCCTCAATGACAACTTGTCGTGGAACAACCATATTTTTAATATTTCAAATAAAAAATAATGGTACGCTTTATCAACTTAAGGTGCATAAAAATCTGCTGCCATTACATACTCGACAACTGCTCGTCAAATCATTAATATTTCCTAATTTTGATTACTTTTGTTTTATTTATGATGATTTAACGGCAGAGCTGAACATCAAACTACAGCGTCTCCTAAATTCGAGCGTTCGATATATTTTTAACATTCGTAAAGATGAGCACCTCACCCCCTGTTACAAGAAACTTGGCTGGTTGAATAACATATCCCGTCGCAAATGCCTGCTTGGAACCTTTCTTTTCTCTGTCTTTGGCACTAATCAACCGTCATACCTAATTGATATGCTATCTAAAAGAATTTCCTATCATACTATGGTTACTAGAACAGAACCAAGTAACCTTCAATTTCCGACTCACCGAACTACTACATTTCATAAGTCGTTTGTCGTGGCCACCTCACAACTTTGAAATTCCATTCCAATTCATGTGAGGAAATCTCGCTCGATGGAAATTTTTAAATCTAAATTGTATGAAATTTTATTAAATGAATGTTATCCTGAATAGTTTAGCCTGGTCAGCACTCAGTTCGCATTTCCAATTATCTTTTATTTAATTTTATTGATATTATTATTATATTATTTTATTAATATTATTATTATTATACTTTTGATTAGACAAATTTGTTTTTTCCCCTAATGTTCTGTTTATGTTTTTTTATATCCTGAACCTTATATTTATATATTGATTGTATTTTTACCTATCTCCGAATTCAACTGTTAAGCATGTAAAAATTGTTTTCAATGAGAGTAGCTGTTTTTGTTTTTTTAAATACATTTTATATAATTAAGCTCTATTTATTTTTTTATTTGAATTAAATAATGTTTATTTGTCATTAACTCGCTTTTATACTAATGTATAATTTTTGTATTCTTGCTCTAAGGGACCTGTCCCAGAGTAAAATAAGCAATTATTCTATTCTATCCTTCCGTCGGTAACTCATTCCCCACCGTTGTCTCACAAGTGAAGCTAGCCCAGCAAAAGACGCAGTCCGCAAGTAGTGCCAAATTTCAAAATTTTTCCCACCGCACAAACCGTAGAATGGGACAAAGTGTATGCACTCAGACTTTTGGAAAACATAGTACATGAATAAATGACTCGGTACCTACCGGCAGAGTATCAAATTAAATTAATTTACAACCTAAAGATTCACCCACATGGCCTTAATCAGGATAAAGATAGATGAAGTTTTTTGGATATATGAGCTATCTCTGCTTCAGTTAGCTTTATCGCCCGCCCCTTAGTTGAAAAATGTTATTCTTTGGCATTGATGATGATTGATTGACCTCTATTCATGAGAGGTCGTCGTCTCTTTAGCCTGGCAGCTCTCACGGAAACTTTAAAGAGAAACAACTTGTCAAAGCAGCATAAAAAATGGAAATACCCGTATGACAGGCCTTAAAAAATAAACATCAGCCAATTATGCGTCATTCAAATTTTTCTTGATTCTACTACCGCCATCAACGCCAAATTCTACTCAGGACAAGTGGTAAACAAGTTTTACGAAACAACAGGGAACATCACTCACTTAGAAATAACAAGTCGGGAAGAAAATCTGTCGTTTGAAGTAATAATTAAGAGGTTAAGGACCCGGCTAATGACATTGATGAAACAAATCGCTAGTATTGATTCACACCTATCAATACGATGACAGAAAAACGGATAAAGGTTAACTAAAATGTTTAATTCTATATAATTTATTTGTTTCCCATGTCATTTTTATTAGACTAGCTGAGTTGCACGAATGGTTAATAAAATTAGGAATTAAAGGTTAATAAAAATGAAAATATGGATTGCATGACCTTCAAGTGCAACAGTTTGAGATTAAATGTCAACTTACAATTAGTTTTCATTGCTATCGTTTAAAACATATTTTGAAAACAGTCTTTTAGAAAAGACAAACCAGAAAACAATATCATATCTTACAGAAATTTTGTAGCTAGTAAGCTCATGAGAAACTCAAAAGGAGTTAGTAATGAAGCAGAGGACGAATTAGAGCTTGGCATGAAGAAGCACTCGACTTATTTCACTAGGAGACCACGGAAATAGGATATTTACCAACATCTGCAGAAACAAGTATCCAACAGATGTAATTTTAAACTAATAATGGGAGAGAGAAGAAGATTATGTTACTTCAAACATGTAAGGAAATTATCGGGTAAATTGATGAGACGGAAACGGATTCAAGACCCGACGGATGGGGGTTAATTAAAATTTTCCGAGGAGTAAAAGTTGATTTTGAAGGGGAAGCTAGATGTAATTTTCAATTCACAACAGCTTTCCCTGTTCAGTTATTCTCATATTAACTAACTCTATCAGTCCTCCATGTCCCTCTATTCCAGCCCTGATATCATGCCTACTACCTCGTACACTCAAATCGTCTCCCGCTAGCTATTCCTTGATGTATTCCGCCACCATCTTCCATCAACACTATATCCAAAATCCTCTATCATGGCTTTCCTATCACTTTATTCCCTATAATAAGAATAATTTCACTTGCTTACAAAATTCAGCGTTATACACTAATTACGATTGATCTAAACTAAACTAAAAATATGGCCAAGTGAAGGATGATTCTGAGAGGATATTGGGGCGGGGCCTTGCTTACCGGTGAAGAAGTGAATGTCACTGGTTGGAAGATGTGGTGTTAGACTTTTGAGGCACCTCTTTGAGCATCAGTTAATCAGATCTTTTATATTAACAAATATTTAATTACAAAATAAGATTATAAAATCATTGCAAAACAGGATTTTAGAGTATCAGTCTGCATTTTGAGTATACTGACAAGAGAGTCAAAAGAAATGATGAGGGAAATGCGCTGCTCAGAAAAATAGAGGAGTTATTTGATCAAGAGGAAGTGTGTGCGCTATAACCAAAGCGTATTTATGTTTGCATCAACATGCTACCCCTTTATACGCAGAAAAGTACTATGGCAAAGGGTGTTAGGAAATAACCATCAGCAGTCATCAAGATCGATTTACTGCCGCTAACTGCCAAGCTATCCTATCAGATGACAGTTTAGGAATTAAATAAGTATTTTATATTTTCTTAAGTCTTACTTTTCATAATCAAACATAATTTTTCCATGCATCCTGACATTGCCATTTCTTCTAAGTTATTGCTTTTTTGAAGTTGTAACGCCCCAGATATGGGAAATACGTTTTAGTAAATGTATTCGACCACTGCAACGATCATGAAGGGAACATAAAGAACACACCGCTAAAAATCGAAGATGAAGGGAACATGAAAGGAAATCGATCATGAAGGGAACATAAAGAACATACCGCTACCTTTCTCTCAGATGTCCAATAAATAAGATAGAAGTCCAGGAAATAAGGTTTCTTTTCCTAACGCTGGCAAAAAAGTGATAAGAAACAAGCACATGCAAAGAGAAGGAATACAGTGAAATATAGTACAAATACTGTCTGAAAAACTGACGGTTTAGGTGATGAGATTAGGAGTATGGATAAATATTTGAGACTTGTTCAGTGCTAAAGTACGTCTAAGGTGCAGAAAGAGTACGTAGATAATGTAAATTCACATCAAAAACTTAATTTTTGGCAGCGCAGACTATTCAGAGCTTATAAGTAGATGATAAAAAAGGATTTGGATTAAAGTCTTCCTGATTATATGATGAATACACCTGTTAATGAGAACCAAACGTTAAAAAAAAGTTTGTCATTCAAATATATGTAAGCAGAGTTAAAAATACATTTTTCTAGTTTCAGACCAAAATCTTAGTATGCGAAAGAGAAAAGCTGAATGTAGAAATCATTCTGAGAGGAGAAAAATTATACCAAGTAGATTCCTCCACCGATCTCGGAAGCACCATCATGTAGGACGGGAGAATTACAACGGACATCAAGCGGAGAATAGCCCAAGCTAAGAAGGCGTTCATGGGAAAAAGGCAACTGCTCTGCTCAAAGAAAATAGGGCTAAGAACCAGAAAATAGTATATGAAAACATTCGTGTGGAACGTGGCACTCTACGGATCGGAATCATAGACCATTGGAAAAGTTGACCAGAAAAGAATAGAAGCCTTCGAAACCAGTTGCTGGAGGAGGTTGCTGAAGATAAAAATATACGGGCAACATTAGAAATGATGAAGTGTACAGAGCAGTAGGAGAACCATATGGGACACCATACAGAATAGAAGATCAAGATGGACTGGATACTCTCTGAGACACAATGGGTTTGTGAAGAATATAATTGAAGGCAAAATAGAGGGAAAAGCCACCAGAGGAAGACCAAGGAATAAGTTCAATGGCCAAATAATGAGTAAGGTAAATCGGAAGAGAAGCCAGGAGGTAAAGGAACTAACGTTTGATAGGGAAGAGTGGAGGACAGCAGTCAACCAATCCTAGGATTGAACGACCAAATGAGACTTTCAGAATTTAATAAGTTGATAATACTCAATGAGCAATTGTTTCAATTATATGTGAGGTGAAGTTCATAAACCAGAAACATAATTCTACCTCCAGTCATTCTAGCATTATCCACCGTTTTATCTAAAACTTGACTTTATTTCCCTGACCTTTATTTTCTTCTGCAGTTTTATTTTACGCCTGTAGTAAAATACTTAATCATTGTTAGAACTAATTTTTTAAAAATGAGAAATTGATTTAAGTATTAAATAACACTCTAAGGCATTATATATCAAATTAATTCACAAAAGAGTGTAACCTCTATATTTTTAGTGCTTATATTGTCTTCCTTTGAATAAAAGGCCCTTTTCTCTTCGTATTTCCTTCGAAACATTCCCCTACCTCTTCCATTCCCCCATTGTACATCTAACTCCGCCCCCTATTACTCTTTTCTGTCTTGGACCCAAAGTTCCATATTACAGTCGTTACCCAAAAGGTTACAAAACCCGCCGCTGACGTTTGAACATAAATTTAGACTAGGGTCGCAGCTGAGAAAAGAAATCATGCTGTAACCACCCCCAATTTACCCAAAATCTATTCTTCACACACCCAAACCAAATCTCTTAATTTCACATTTGCATTATTTCATTAAATATATAGGCCGCACATTTCGATCTTCCTCATTGCCGCAGAATCATTAGCAAATCATATCAAATAAAATATCAACATTTCCTGTGAGAATTACATGTTTTACAGTTTTATATTAACTCCGTCGTAACAATGGAAATTTTTAGAAAGTATTCTTATGGTCATGCATTGTCTTCAAAGCTGTGCAAATGGTGCAAGTTATTTTTCTTTATGGTGACTGCTTCACGTATTTTTATATTTTTGTGTTCCGTAAAGCAATTATGAAATAATATCCATAAAAAACTACACCTTTGCTAAAAATACTTTTAGAAGGAGTTACATCTGCTATAACATATAACATTTCTGTCTAAGCACGCCATTGAAAGGAGGTTCAAATCAATTCTTTGCAATGAAGGATAGACTGATACGTCGATAGGTGCACAAAATATTTCCAATTCTACTATCTAATATTTTATTTATGTTAAAACGAACTTGAACATGAACTTTAGCTCGTATCTTTAAGATCAATCATGAATTTCTGTCAGGACAGCAAGATGTCCAATATACATCCATAATTATAATAGGCTGGTTAACAAAACTAAGGAAACTATAAAAAAACATAGTGCCTTCAAAGTTATTCCCGTCAATGCTCTACGAATTGGATACATGCAGTAATATTTTTCTTTAAATACTTATGTAGCACAAAGTCTTAACCATGACATGAAGTCCTAAAACATGTTAATATTCACATATCTTCAATGTTATAAAAAATATATATAATGAAACGGACTATTATCAAATACTCTAAATCAGAATTCACGAAAACTGTTGCTAGGAAATAAAATAATTGACAAACATTCTGGCAATGACTGGCTTTCCGGGTAAAAGTATGAGAGTTCTCCAGCTAACAAATTTTGATAGTTATGCTTATTAATTACTTACAACATTAATTAAACTAGCTACAGATCGAAGAGTACGATGATTAAATCATATGCAAAGATCTATTGGTGTTCATTTGAGTATTATATCAGGTTATTTGCAGGTATAACTTTCTTTGTCCTGAAATCCTAATTTTTGGAACATCATCTCCTTCTTTTTCATTGAGCCAAGGAGGAGCTGGCTCTTTAAAGTTAGGGAAATATTAAATTGCAAACGTTCGAAAACAAATCTTTCCTTTTTATACCCTAAAGAAGCGGTTCTGAAATGAAAGCGCCTTAAAATTAGACTACTCCAGTTACAAAAAAACGCATACAGTTGCCTAACGTTCAGGATGTATGTGGCTCAATTCTTCAGAGCAAAAGGCTGGTATTCATAGACCGGATAAATTATAATCAATGATTAGTGGATCTACGGTAATTCGTTAACTACTATAAATTTGACAGTAAATGACTACAAATCCATAACTCAATGATTCATTTCACTAAAATAGATTTCAAATAATGATTGCTGTATTTTAATCAAATGATATCGATCATAAACCTTGTCCTTTAAAGGAGACAGAAAGAAGGAAGAACAATTTTAAAAGTGCCTTTTAATCGATGGTACCGTATTAAGCTGAAAAAAATTACTTATTTTTTCAAAACAAGTAGACAATAGAAGATAATTTGAAATTTCATAACCCAAGACTGTGGAGCATAGAGTATGTATTACATTAAAAAATCTTGTCTGGTGTTAATGAATAGAAGATCTAAAATAAATTTTCCATGATTATTCATAAACTGCTTGAATTATTTTAACTCTACGCATTGGAATCGTACATTCTGGAAATTAATGCCTTATATGCGATACACTTTGGTTTTTGGCTTAAGATTTTTTGTATTTCAGTATCCCCACATTTGTGACTACTGATCAAACGATTAAAACAAATTGTCTCTTTAAGGATTGATGCATTTTGCATACATTTGTTATGATAATTTAAAACCGCATCTATCTTCACTTTTTGCATGCATTACGTATCATTCCAAGATATTTTAAGTGGCTGAAGAGGAAAAATAATGGTTTGTACAATACTATGAGCAGAAAGGTGGGAGAAAAAAGTAAAAGAAAAAGTTAGAGGGCATAGTGGGTTTAGAGGTAAGTACAGCACAAGTTACTACTCAAAAAGGAAGAGAAATCTATGTACGTTGGAGATATGGTCCGGGCAGAGAAGGGGATGGAATTGTAAATGAAAAGTACAACTTAGTTATTCCACACAGATTTCTTAACAGGACGACCTAGGTTTCGACGAAGCTCGTCATCATAAGGTACAGTATTACAAGAAGGAATAAAATATATAGTCACACAAATCGGGGGAGGTAGAGGATTTTGAAAATACGGATATGTTCTTTTTGAGTGGGAGTATTTAACATTTTTTCGCATTGTTTTAAAACCCTCCCCCGCCCACCTCTCGCCCCCTGCCTTCCTTACCTCTTAGTCAGCTTCAAGACCTCCTCTCTCCCTCCTCCAAAACGCCTCCTTGCAAACCATTGCCCCTTCCCCAACTTTCGAACTCCACACCTCTCTCCACTCCCCTTACATCACCTCTACCTCTAATAACTAAGTTATACTTTTCATTTACAATGTTAAGCAAATTCCACAAAGTCCCACTCGAGACGACGGAATATGAAAAAGGGATGATAATTTTTTTGTTGGCTTATTAAGCTCAAAACTGTTTATAAAAATACGAACAAGTTCTTTTTGAGTGGGAGTATTTAATATTTTTCGCATTTTTCTGAAATCAACGCAAGGAATAACAATGCAATAGTGAAAAAAATTGCTTATTTTGATTTTTATCACGCATTGATGGGTCAAAACGTGTGGAAATGTGATGAGTGGATGGATGGAAGTGGATAGGAAATGGAAACTGCACTCATACAGGGCGAAGGAGGTACAGATGAGGCAAACAGCCCTGTTTATTTACGTTTTAATCCGAGACACGACACTGAGTTGTAATGAATTGTTTCAAACTCATTCCCTCCGAGATATCGTGTTGTCTTAGAGTACACTCAAATGGAAAAGACCGGTCACCAATGATCCACGCTTTTGCGTAAGTGTTTTACGTATTGATTTACCTCCGCAGCAATCATAAGGGACGTTAAGCATCACGCTGACAATTCCGCGGCATTGGCAGCAAATGGCCTATATTAATCTGCCAAAAATGCTCGAATGAATTTATGAGAGTTATTTTGAGCGAACTGAGTCTTTCCAATACCCTTTAGGCGATTAAATTACCTTTGGGAACTGTAATCTAACACTTAATTTCAAGATCTTAGAAATAATATTTAATTTCAGGATGAGTAAATACACTTGAAAGTATAAATCAAACCTCCATTTTCACAAATTCCATTTCAAGGTGCACCTATGCACTAAGATCCCCTGATGAGAAAACCGGAGTTAGGTTTCCTAGCTAACGACTGTGGCCCCTGAAACCCAAATGGTATTCGTCCTCAACAGAAATGTTTACCATCCCCATCTACTGTCCATCAATTCTTCATTCCCATCCATTTTTGTGGTGTTCTCTTTACTGGTGTAATATTATTAAGTACAAGAATTCTGATTTGCCCCAAGAGGAAGACCTGTCCTTCTTAAGTCTATCAGCATTGTTAACAATTACATTTTTTATGCAGTAAGTGAGATAAAAATAAATTAAGCAATAGTCTAATTTCAATCAGAAGTATTAACAAAATATAAAATACAAAAATAGTGAGTAGTGAGTAGGATTTCTATAATGAAAGTAAAAATAATCTGATAACATGAGAAAACATCAAAAAAAGCCATCTCAGCCATCCAGCGGTCATTAATCACTTGGCTTTCCTCATCAATTCATTCATAGTGGATATTTTTCTACTTCGCACATATGTACAAAAAAATGAATCTGCATATTTGTACAAAAAAATAATCTGCACTCTGCAAAACGCGATGATGTTAGTATATAATTTTAGTTCTCTTTATCCTATAATCTTTAATAATACCTCCTTCAATGACTGATCGTTCTCTAGATTTGGATTCCAAAAATTATGGTTTTCTTTCTATTTTTTCAAATTTCATGCATCTCATAAATGAAATATATCTGGTTTTCGGCTCTTACTAACACACTTGCAAGCCGTTACGCCTTAATTTGTCGAGCATGTAACATTTGTTCCTGGGCGAGACCTCGGAGACTGTTTATGTCTCCATTAAAAAGTTAAACCTCATTTGCGAAAGCTTGGATGATCACTGAAGTACCAAAATTTAAGCTGTTGGTCAGAATTTTTGCAATTTTTAGTTTAACGTTAATAGGTAGGATCTCTATCTGGATTTGTAGACGAACCTCTTGTCATACTACGGGTGCAACATCAAACATTTTTGTGTATCCTTGAATGATTATATCAATTCTTAATTTCCATTTGGATCCTTCTGTACAAATTAGTAAGTGATTCCAAACCCAATTCCTTAATGCCTTAATCCCAATAATATAAGAATATTCGTATGAGAATGAAAATTTGATCTTTAAATCACCTACAACTTTTGATTCCTGCTTTTCGAATATTACATATCATCGGAATTTTTTATATAATTGAGATAGTTTGCTCAAAATAGTTATTTTATTTCTGACCTCAAATGTATACAACACCTTCGAGTTAAACTATCACCGAAAGGGGCACATATTAAACGCTTCACTCAGGAATATATTAAGCAGACGTAAATGGGGAATTAATTATTTATATTAAATATAATCATATTATGCGATGCATATAATTCACGAATTAACATTTTTCCCTTATATATCACCTAGCTTTAATGAGGGATCATAGGTTTTCCTGGTGGAATATATTGATGAAGAGCTTTCGGGTATGTCACCATGTTAGGCTTTTCATTCCCGACGTTTTGATGAGGCACTCGCTCATCATTCTCATGGCAAATAACTGACTTAGAGAGAACGCTATACAAATGGTTCAAACAAACATTGGCCATCGTCCGCACATAGTTATTTGCCCTGAGAATAATGAACAAGTGGCTCATCAAAAGGTCGGGCATGAAAAGCCTAACCCGGTACTATTCTTACTTTTAGTCCTCAAATTCATAAAATACATATTAATAGATCAAAAAAAGTCCATAAAATCATACCAGGCTAGATATTTCAAGAAAATTTAAATTTTAACTAAATATTTGTGATTTACAGATCGAATTTCGGTTTTAAGTCTGACGATAGCCACAATGATGGAGAGGGGTGATTTTATCAAGACTTGAGGATAAAGAAAATCGAAGCATCGGTGATTACGTCAATAAAAACCCAATAACAAACATAGAGGAGAAAGAACCGTAAGGATAGAGATATTCTTCTTGACGCAGGTGCTTGATGCTTGGAGAAACTACAATACTTATTTCTACCGGAAGCAGAAATCAAGTTGTTACTGGTGACGATTCGCCCTGCAATACCAGTGAAAGCTCAGGTATAACAAACGCATACGCAGCCGTACCTGAAATGTATTTCAGAATACTCTCATGGCTCAGAAAGTCTACAGTTCCCTCCAAACGGAGCTTAAGCTTATTTTCCCTCTCTGAGAAAACGCATTTTATTAATTTTATGCTCTTGGTCCTTGTTAAATCATCAAGCGCTGAGATATATCATAGCTATGAGAGATCTTTTATTACTTGTATAAACCTCGCCTCAAGTTCTTTTGTCCCAAGAGTACCTTCACAGGTTTGCACACATTCATTTACGCTTCCACAGTTATTCCCGGTCATATATTAAATCAAATACTTTCCAAAAATAGTGGGAATCATCATTTCTTGAAACAAAATTCCCTCACAAACACACCCTTAGGAAATGACGCCCACAGCAAAATACATTAATTACTCGTAAGTTTCCCAAACTCTTCTCCACCAAAGAGATGGCACATACCCTCAAGTCATGCAAAGCTAGATATATATTTGTAATTAGAATAGTTGTTCTCAAGAATTGAATCTTTCAAGGGTTTAAGGCGAAGAGTAATGGAAATGTTTTGGAAGGAAGGTAAACGTGGAAAATACAAGATGATACGTTTGAGAGATGTGAGAAGTTGGAGCAAGAAAGGAAGAAGATTGGAGAGAGCATCATACATGGCCTTGTTTAATATTGAAAAAAATATGTGGGACTAAAAAAACACGAGCTCTTAAGGATATACTATTGATTTGAGAATTTTTTATTTGTTCTAATTACAATTGTTGCTATTGTTTGAAGAACAAACGTATAAAAGACAAAATATGGAAATAAATGAAATAGAAAGACGGATATCTATGGCAATCTCTCCCGTACATCGATATAAAAATAGCAGTATGCATTTCCCAATATGCGTTTGTCGATAAATTGGATTTACACTAATAATCCTGATAAATAGTTGAAAATTACATCAATAAAGTAACAATATGACAAAAAACATCAAAAATTTATTTTTTTATTTCTAATTTGGTGGAGTCAGCAAAGTCACTGCTGACTCAATCAACACACAAGTTACCTAATGTTAACACCAAGTTACAAAAATATCAACTAATTTTAATCAATAATTATGTGAGTTAGTTATAAATATAAGGTTTTCATTTGCTGGTATGATAAGTGTATTCTCAGAAACTATTTTTGTGCCAATAAAGCTCGTAAAGTAAATATGTACTTTTAAGAACATTGGGTTGCAAATTTTGCTCTTGCCTTGTGTTTCTATAAAATACTCTTCCATCATCATTGGGGAAATGATTCTTTCCTGTCTCGCCGATGCATGTTTTTTTGCGCACTGGCATGGAATATGGTAAACTACAGGTGTCTTTGGTCCCAATTCATCTTTTACCCGGGAAAAAATGGAAATACCTGCAAAGAACTACCATGGCTCATAACGTAACGGACCGCGACCCTCAGGAAAGCAGGAGATATGAGGCCCAAGCATCGTTTTACCTGATGATGATGAACGAGTATTCCGTCGAATCATAAGGTATTTCTCAAATATTTTGACCGGGGGTAAAACCCAAGAAAAAGATACGATATTCGCTGGGGAAGTACTATTATTTTTTTAATGTACTTATTTTACCATTACCATCAGATTACCACTATCAGAACTACAGAGATCAACGTTGCAGTATCAGAATCTATTGAATACCCAACGCACAGGTCCATAATTATGACATTATATCTTACATCTATACCCTAACCTCATTTTCTTTCCAAATCCTTTTATTCTCCTAACCACACAAGCAACAAGCACATTAACTCCTTCCGCGTCAACCTTTTGTCGTTCTCTCACTCTCCATCTCGTGTTTCCTTTCTAGACTCGGTTCGCCGCCGTCCCTTTCCCATTTCACATACCCCAGCTTCCTCCCGCGGACTTGCATAACGCAGTCTCCCGCTACTGCCTGCCACCAACTCCCCCCGCTCCCTCCCATCGCAAACATCCCCCTCCCAAAGCCTCCATCCATTATGCAAGGAAGCATTTCCGGGCGGCTTCATTTCCCAACCGTTGCCACCCAACCCGTACAGTTTTTCATCATCTCCTTTCTCCACCTCTCCCTTCCTTCTGCTCCTATTGTCTCTTCACGCTTTTTACATAACCTATTATTCTTCTTCCACTTCTTATGCGGCCAGGTTTGTGTAATGTTTGCAGCAAGGATTCCATTCCATGCAAGAATGGATTCCGAAAGTGGTGGTGAAATTCAATGAATGAAAAACATAAGCACTACGGTATAGTGAATTTTTGGAAAAGATTGAGAAACGCAACAGTTGTGCCAATGAATGCCTAAAAAGGTGAAAAGATTCAGGTATTAACTAATTATTAAAGTATGTCCTCTGACGATAATTGCAATATAATTCAAAGAATAGACGTGTTTCTTTACAATCTGCTATCATCACATGGAGAAAAAAATTTATCCATTAAAAATATCAGAATAATTCATCATAATTCTTCATTTACGTTTTCAATACATGCATAAATTTATGCTGCAAGCCTTCGATGAGATATCACGGAGCAATCCGCGAATTGAGATAAAATAATGTTAAGCAAATATTCAAACATGTTAATCAGCCAAAGCATTTTACTAAAGCTCTCAAAGGAAAGCTCTTTACAATTACGTGACATTCAAAATGAGAAATTTACTTTCAAAATCATTACAGCGGTTAAAAAATTAATCATATGTCAATTGAATAGAATTTTTACAGCGAATTTAAGTATTTTGGAAAAATATTTAATAATTTATAAGTAAACACTTTTTTGAGCGTGTACGCCTTTCTTAACATCTAAATTAAAATGAATGATTATGAACACAGTCTTTCTGCCGCATCTCTTTGAATTGTATGCGTTCCATTAACAAATACCCTCGGAAGTGAAGTTAAAGTGTGAACTAACCATTTTTAAAGCACTTCAACAAAGTGCCCTACCGAATGGAGTCCCACAAACACGGAGATAAACTTTCCAAGGGGTAGTCCCTTGTTGCCTGAGTGCCAAGCTCTAGCTCCACCTGCTTAAGCACTTTCCGAAACAATTTATGCCCAGACAGACCAGCACCGACACTCTCCGGCAAAGGCAGTTTTTGGACGAAGCGGAATAAAGGTGAAACAAGGATAAGTTTCCTCCACCAACGCGACAACACAAGCCGGGTAACGTTAGGCCCATTCTTCTTCAAGGCTAAATGAAAGGAAGAGAGCTAAAGGCTGTCACAGAGAATCGATGTTGAAGAGAGGGAGAATAGTGGGTGCGATAATGCAAGGCTGCCCGATATTGCGACGCATCGAAGAGAGTATCCGAAATGCACTTCCTTTTATTACAGTACATAGTGGTATTAATGTAATATGGAATATAAACAGCAATGAAAAACACGACGAAAAATATTTTGATATGATAAGAAACAATGTTTCATTGGACTACATACAATATGTGTTAGCAGGGCAGCAGAAATGCTAATAAAAACTAAAATGTACTTGAGTCTACGTGAAACTTTCATTGAGACATTAATGGCAATTATTTATGAATAATTGGTAAATATTTGAACATGATGAAATCCATAAAACATGCAAGAACAAGAAATTAGTGGTTACTTGGTAAAGTGAATGATGCGGCTAAATAAATAAAGCCAACAATTTTCCTCAATGAACATAAGAATTATCTTAAATTCGTTTTGTAATTATCAACTAAAGACATTTATTTAAACCGCAAGAGCATTAGTAGCAGAATCACTCTAATTATTTTCAAATTAAAAAAATTATCTTTGCAAATATACAGCTTGAACTATATAGTACCAAATTGTCGGTCACAATTAATTATTCTATTATATTCTATCTATAATATATTCTATTATATATCTATTCGATATCGATTCGAATAAAAATCTATTATATATTACCTAATTAACTTCGGAACAATTTATTCACTATTGCTAGAAAGAATTCCTTCCTCTTAACAAATATATATAAAAGCATTATTAGAAAAAATATTGTTAACCATTGTGATACACACACTACATCCTTTATATTTATTGGTGACATCGAGGCAAGAAAAGAGGGTAATTTACAAAATTAAACTTTGGGATTTCGTCGACTAATTGTAGAATTCCATGTACTCAACCACGTGAGGGGGGAAGATCACTAAAAGTACTGCGTATCAATGAGCAATGTATACGAGAGGTCAAAGAACAGCAAGAGGGTGCATGAGTTTGTGGGCCATGACATGACTCTCTTAGGCAAAGAGAGGGAAGTGAGGATTGGTTACCAAAAAGCCATGTGGAACTGAGAACAAAAAAGAAAAGCGGAAGTGCGAAAAGGATGAATGGTGATAGGTAAGACAATTTTCGCTAAGATAAGACAGGGTGAGAGAATAAATGAGCAGAATTGAGTGAATAAGCCAGCAAACCTCTCCCGTCAACCCTCATTTTCCTCCTACAGAAGGTATCCAATAATCTGCACCGTTCTGGATGGATATCTATTTGAAACCAGTGCGGAAGCAGGTATAGACTTAAGATGAATTTGTGCAACACCCCTAAGAAAGTTAATATTTAAACGTTATCCCCCAAGCATAGCTACGACGCACAATTTAACCACAAAATGTTATAAAGAAATTGTCCTTATAAGGAAATAATTTTGGCATAGTAATTTTTAGATAAACATGTACATCACTTATACAACTACATTACTGATTCCACGTTTAAAGAGAGTAAACTGAATAACTGTTCCATTTAACATGGCCAAGGAAAAACTCACAATATTATTCAAATAATGAGGGCCAATAGGCTAAGAAATAAAATCATTTGACGCCGATGAGCTTTAGTTGTGTGATTCTCGACGATTATATATAATAAAAATTTATAGGTAAAAAGGATTCATCTGAAAAAGATCAGGTTGTTCAGAGAGATAAAAACCAAAGAAATTAGCTGTATTCATTTACAACATAAAGTTTTGAAATAACTTTAATCTGTGAGTATGAAATTATAGCTGCGCATTCTGAGGTAAATTTCTGTATATCTCGGAAATGAGAAAGTAAATACCAACAAAAATGGGTTGCAGGATGAAAAAGCATGAAAAACTGAATGCATGCTCTCAAAAGCACCTCCCTGCGATTGTTTATCAGAGGGCTTCAGAAAATTTCCTAATAAATCATTTAGATTAATTGAATAGGAGTTAAAAGTTTATATACGTTCTTAAGCACTACCATTGGTTTAGTTTACTCTATCTAAGATCTTAATCTCAAGCACAGAAAAATCCTTCCCCGCCGTCCACAGAAGAGAGTAATTTATTCGTCTCCCACGCTCTCCATTTTTAACCAACCAAAGTAACCTCAAAATTAATTAGTAAAAATAACTTTTATTTGATATACTTATTCATACTTAAATAGTTATTTAATACATTTTCTTAACTATAGCTTTTAAAAATATTTTTCCTTCATTTATTAAGACACCTCCTCATTCCCTATCACCGTTTTCCTTTCATTACCAAAACTACACTGTCTCACCCACACCAATATTATCAATATATCTCCGCCATATTATGATGTTCCTGTATATTATGAAGTTTTATGGAACGCATAAATCACTAAATAAATGTTATTAATTTTTAATGTTTTGCATCACAACACACCTCGTATCAAATAACACTACGTCGCAAAAGTCTACAAATGAAAACCTCGCGTATTTCATTTCAGTAAATGAGAGAATGGTAAAAGAAAAAAGACGCTGTTGAACTGAGATACATGAAAGTTTATTTTTATGCATTTACTAGTTACCAAAACAGAAAAGAAGAACGTCGTTAACTTCGAATTTGCATAATGTCTATTTTTACTCAAAATTCCTTCTCTCCTCTTTCTTTATTGCTGCTGTTCTGACATTCACCACCAAATTTTAATTTAGTATGACGCAAAGTATGGTCAGAGAAGCAATATCAATCATAAATCTACGTGAACTTACATGGTAAGGACTGATACCTTACTAGTGGCAGAAAAAAAGCTAAATTAGCAGGTAGGTACACAGCTAATTCAGACGGCGTACCTAATGGCGGTATTAATTCCATTTTGACGAGCATGATCTCCGGAAAACAGCTGGAGAGGTGACCAAACTATCTTCCAAAGCAACATGTTCGATCGTGAGTAAAAAATTTCAGATACGAGATACAAACTATGGAATAAGTATCTGCACCGAGAACAATTAAGCATATTTTCACTCTAAATACAGGTCTGTTATTCTTTCATGCAAGATATCACGAAACAAACCATGAATAACTAATACGATAGTTACCACGATAAGATATTTCATAAATATCGCCATTGACGGGTAAATATATCTTATAGCTCAGACATCTTGTAGCGGAAGTGATAACGGCTAATTTTTCCGTTAGCAATAGAGAATAGTGGCCCACATCTCTTGGTAACGAAAGGAGTAAGAATGAACGGAAGAAGAGAAGTGAGCACTCACTGAGGGTTCAGAACAAAAAAAGGGAAAAATGTGGAGCAGACAGCAGAGGGAGTTAAGGGGTGTGGATGGCCAAACGGAGGTGGAACACTGGGTTAAAGTTTGCCACCTCACTCCGGGTTGAGCATGTAGGGATGCAAAATATGGGATTCTGACTAATGAAGCTTTCCTGTGACCTCCCGACAGGACCAAAACGTCAGGCCAGTCTCGATCCCTCTCAGAAAATCCCTCTTAGTCCCTTCCTTCCCTTAGCTGCCAGCTTCATTGCATCCATAGGAATACAGAATATAATAAGATTTATAGAGCACCTCATTTTACTTGAGTTACAGGATAACCAAGAAATATAATTTTGCACACACGTTACATAAACATAACTGGCTAAAGTGTTGAATAATGAAAATTTTGGTGTCCAATTATGATTTCTTCAAAAAATGCTTCAATGTATTTCTTCAAAAAATAACTTTAACCCAAAGGAAATAATATAAGCATGCCTTGATTACCGAATAAGAGATACTAAATGCCTGAAAATCATCGTTCAGCCTCACGAATGCCATAAATATGTTGTATCATTCCTCCAAATCATCTTAAGCCGCTTTGAATTTTAATCTGGAAAGCGTTGCGTACAAAAAGTCGTATAACACTGTTATCAGCAATTAAATGTCAACCAATTCAAACGTGTGACATTGAGCCTTATGAATGCTCATAGGAAAACCCATTGCCACATTGGCTACGCATGAGCCCCATGCAAAGATTTTGACCTTTCAAGCAATGAATGAAATGAAATATGAGAAATAGATTTACCCAATTACTAGACCATTCTCAATTATATTCTCTAGTCCGATCTCAATATATTCCAACGTAAATTAAAAATTTCTAGAGCCGTTTTCGATAAAATAATCCAAGTATGCAGAAAGAACTCGTTTAATAGTATTAGGTGTTCGTTAAATTTCTCATTACTCTCAAATTTTCCCGTTCCCACCGTTTTTATGCTTGAAGATATCCACTGTCTCATTATTTGATGGCTCACACAGGGATCTCATACAAGCACGTATCGATCGTATTCATTCTCTTTTTAAGCTATCCTCGAGAGGATCCCCATTCCAGTCATAAAGTGGCCCAAAATATTAATCATAGTAAGTCATACTCCTATTGTCTTTCAACATAAATATATATCCCGAAAATAAAACCGTTGCAATACACCAACCACCAGTTTACAAGGCTAATTACCTGCTCTAAAAGCGTAACTGGTCATCGAGGGAATGATTAGGTATTCCCTCATTAGTTGAGCCTAAATACATACAGGGTCCTAATGATTAGCATTAGGACCCTGTACCTCAAAATTACGCCTCATTATAGATTGCCACAAGGATTATTATTGAGCTTACATGGTCTGATTAACTTTTGAACTTTCCAGGTGTACACTCTACGCTTTAATACCTTAATAACTTCTGATATATCGCAGGGAACACATATACAAAACATTTTCGGCAACGCATGGATGAAATTGGGTTTTGTTTAGCGTAAAATAGGAAGGTTCTCAGATGAAAAAGTAAAAGAGAAATGCTACTTCGCTCTGGTTAGGCCACACCTCAAATACCTCACGAGCACTTGGCACCCTGGTCATAGACATTTAACCAAAGAAATCAATATAATACAAAGAAAAGCAGTACGCTTCGATAAAAACTGCTAAGAGAGAACTTATAGTGTCTCACAACTTTTAGAGGGATTAAGGTGGGAGCCCTTGGAGACTCGTAGGCTACACGCTGGGCCCAAGTTGCTTGAGAGTTTCAGAAGTGGTGGGTTTCAGAGTGATAGAGCGAATATTATCATGACGCCTCACAACATCTCTAGATCTGACAGAAGCGATAAAATGATAGAATTACATTTCCGAACAGACAGGTACAAAACTGGTTCTTTCCGCGCACAATAAGCGACCACAACAAAAACTGAGCTCCACTAAATACACATTCATAACACAAGTCACCATTAATTTCATATCCTAATAATAAATAATAAATTTCATATCCTAAAACCTTATCGCTTACATCTTTTCACGGCTGTTGTCCTAACACCGCCTGCCACACGCCCATGAGGCGGTTTGCAGGGTAATATGTAGATGTAGATGTATTTAGTCTCAACTAATGAGGCTGTTAATCTACCATGTTATACCTTGCTAATAAAACTTGCTTTCTTCTCTACCTTTTATGATCTATTTTACAGTTACTTAGTTTTATCGCCTTAAAAATGTTCTCTACCTTTCTACCATCTCCGGCTTCAGATGGCTTTTGCCCCCAACACTAAAACTAGGTACCTCTACCTCTATCCCTAAACTGGTCAGGATAGTTTCTCCTCTCCGTCATATTTGCCTTGTATCTCATTCCTGAACTTTCTTGCCCTTCCACTTTATCTGCCCCCAGTGCTTCAACCTCAAATTAGAACAACGGCAAGGCGAGGGTGGGTAGCCATCATCCCTTCCGCTCAAGTGCCCGTACTTGATTTTTTTCCGTTATACTGCTGCCTCGAGGCCACATCCTTCCCATTCTTCTCGGAGACTGGGAGAAGGGAAAATGAAATGTGAGAGGATGCAGTCTGACCAGCCGTGGAGATTTTCAGCGGTCGAAGAATCGATGAATAAATTGCCTAATATTTTACCGATCCAGGGGCTCATAAGTGGGTGCCAGGCTAAAGATATGGCTGCGGGGCACGATCACTTGCATCATAAATCAGAAATTCAGAAAGGATAAATAAATTCAAAAAGAATAAAAAGACCTGTAGTTTACAGATTATCGGTAGACATAAAAGAAAAAAAAGATATCCTCACATTGCCTCACCAAAATGCACTAAGAAACTTTGTTACCGGGTTGCGAAAAATTAGCCAAAACTAATAGCGGAGTCGACGCATGACGGCCAACAATAGAGGATCACTGAAAATGAAAATTACTGGTGGCGGAGAGATCAAACTGTTACTCAATAAGCATAAACATAAATGAATGAATTAATATTTATGAAAATACAGTGAAAACTGCCGATAGCGGAATTGAACGGCGCCGAGACAATTTTCCGTTATGGACAAGTTTCCGTCAGACACAGGGTAGAAGTACTTCATAGGAAACACATAACACATATATTTATGAGGAATTAACTGTTGCAGTGGTTTTTGAGACTTAAGTAATACGCAGCGATATCATTGTCAACATTGCGCTTAGAAATGACATTGAATATTTGGAGAACATTTCGTTCTTCATTTAATAATTCTCACTTACAGGTTAAAGTAAAGTATAAAATTATGAATGCATTGTTTTTAGGTATACATACATATTCATTTTGTTAAGTTTCAACCATACAAATGGGCCAGTCAAGATTTTTAAATACTATGAATTGAATTATTTGAGTTCGCTCATACAAAATAATCTTTTAAAAAAGACTGCTGAATTTTCTTATTTAACAAATGTTTTTTCTCTGCGTGATTCTTGCAATCATTCATCAAACTTGAGAGACCAACATCGTTGTTGACTATACAAAATTTTTTGATCTCTTCAATAGCTTGAGTCACTTCTTTATAATTATTTAATTTTGTGGTATCTTTGATTTCACTTCCTTCGATATCTTCCTCCCCATCATCCTCACCACATTCCCTTTCGCACACTAAAGAATCAATGTTAATATCACCGGAAGCGGTCGCTAGGTTTTCACCTATATTCGCAAAATCCATTACCTTTATCACATTACTATCCATAATGGAAGCGAGCTCATTAATATCTGCATTTTTACTACCGCTATCGTCGTTAATAATGTCTTCATCACTGTAAACAAAGCCAGCTCTGAGGAAACATTTATTGACACTTTCTTTTTTCACGCACTTTATTGCTCTGGTCAACCAATTTATGGCATCCAAATGGTTATAGATTTTACTACTTCACTTACTTTGTCAACAGATTCAACAGCAGTTAAAAGATACTGCATAAAAAACTTTCTGTTATGCACTTTCACACAATAAATAACACCCTAATCCATGAGCTGAGTGATGCTGGAGGTATTCACTGGGAACCACGCCAGTTTCACATTTGTTAGCTCTATATGAGGATGAGGGGAGGGTGCGCTCGGGGGAGGGAAATAGGAGGAAAAGGCAAACCTCTCCCTTCGGTCGGTTCCCTGGGGTGAAGTCCCTAGGGATAATGGTCGTTTTTTCAGAGTCAAAAATGGTTTTCTGTGCAAGGAACATGATATTTCAAACCAGCTATAAGCGTGAGTGCTCACCAAAAATTTGGAACTCCGTAATACAGAGGGATTCGTAATACAGATTCATTTCTTTGATAAAAAACCATTCCGTTTACGCCTTGGGCAGGTTCCGTTATATGCAGGTTCCACTGTACGGAAACTACTATGCTGCAGGTCGGGACCAAGAAAAATTTCCGTAATGGACAAATTTCCGATGTGTACAGGGTCCATTATAGACAGTTATCACTGTATATGTAATTAATGATAAATGTTAAATTCTTCGGGAATATGGGCCTCATTTTTTACATTGAATATAACGTCTCGCTTTTCAGCGTTTCCCAGCTTCATTTATGCATCACCCGAGCTTGAAAATAGTTATTTATATGAGTTAAAGCTCGGGATACTCACGGTTTAAGCAATTTGAGTACAATGAAAAAAATGATCATTACATAAAATGCAAATCAGCATATATTTTTATATGAAAGTCCAATGTGCAAATACAAATTGGAAATAGCATTTCCTTCTGAATTATCAATTCCTACAATGTCACAATCAGTATGTGAAAACGATTCAGTGATAAGAAAGTTCGACATTATATTTATTAATGCGTACCAGCACAATCTATAGCCGGGTCTTTTTCCTTCTCAATCACACCATTTGCCGGATGCTGCTTGACGCTAGGCTTTTTTGAGAATGCCACAAGACCACGAGAGCTGTTCACGAGAGGCAAACAATTTTTTAGTTACCTAAATCCATAGAAAGCAGAGGTTTCTCCTTATTAAGTCTTCTCCACAGTTTGGATGCTATTAAATTCATGTTAATCCCCTCTATCATCTTTTGTGTAATAATTGGGATTAACAGTGCTGTGATACACTGAGGTAATAATTTCCTTTCGTCACTCATACTGAATGAAACTAACAATATAGAGGTGCATTATCCAGTTAATCGTGCCTTCCCATCTGTATTCATGCGCACCGTAAAACTACCTGAGCCTTAATGTTCATAGAGATAATTTACTCCAATGGAGTACATATAACATACGGTGGTTAATGTACTAAAAAGCAAATTATAACACCACCAGAGAGCTTGTGCTATGTTAATTTGAGATAAACTCTAGGGATTGACTCTTGAAAACCCGCGTATTTTAACGTTATCATGAGCAAAGTATGTAATAAAAATAGCTAGATATTAAAAGCATCTTAAACAATCATTAATGAATAGCCATGTTTCTTCATTTCTGATGAAAAGAGGGACTTTTTACATTCGACAGATATCATAGACAAATCCAAATTGATAGAAAGAATATTTACTGCACCAAAGATATGTATTCTACCTTTCCTTCCGTAACTATCAATCAGTATTTTGTCACACTTTTCATTTGAGGTAAATACTGCCGTTTAAAGAAAAGGTCAATTTTAAAAACTCACAGAATCGAATTTCCTCTTGCTCACTATTCATCCTTGAAAATAATTCTGCTGTCTTAAATTAATATAACATCATAGTGAATATGATATAAAAACAAATTGAAACTTGTCATGTTTTTTCTCTGTGGAAATTCGCAAATATGTGTATTGCGAGTGACTCCGTAATAGTGGAACTCCGTGGCTAGTCCCGGATAGCTTGAAATTTATCATGTAAGTCGCAAATGTGATCAAAAAACATTCCGAAAGAAATAGTACAATTGGGCCAAGGATAGCTTTAAAAAGAAAAGGATATTGTGCATACACACATGATTGTACTTTCCATATTATTGATAGCATATAACATAAAAAACAAAATAGTAAGTTTTTGGCATTAATTAGCCACACTATCTAAAAGTCAGAGCTATGGAAACAAGTTTTCTTTAACTCAATTACCAGGGAAGACATGGAAATGTTACAATAAAATTTTATCTCATGCACCATAATGCGATGCACCAAATAAGTAGCAACAAAGCCGACTGACTCATGCAGTGAATGTAGAGTGAACCCTGTTTTTGGAATTTTTTTGATAAATATTTCTTGGGAGGGGCAAGGATGTCAAAGTCATACAAGGGCCCAAATAAAATTATGCAAACGACAGTAAGCCTTTAAGTGAGAGAAAGATTATACGGTTTTAACAACTAAAAGAGCTGAATACGGATATGACTGCACAAAAATTAGCAAAATAACTAGAAAAGAAATTATCTTCGGCCTTGCCGAACCTAAAATACCCTACATCACTTTAAATTTTGTTTAAAATAAACGTGGTTTTGGTCCGATCCAACCCATTTTAGAACTGTGCCCTTTGTTGCTTTTTGTTGTTGCTTGCTGGACGATTCTGTTGGCCCGTATGTTTGTAGACTACAATTTTTCTTTTCAAATATCTTTGCGACTGAGAGGCAGACCTAAGTTTTGTGGGGGTGAGGGTAGAGGGCACATGACTCCGCGAAAACCAACCAGAATGCAGTAGGCGGAGCGTATGCTCTCGGAAATTCAGTCGCTCTCAGACCTCCGTTGCGTACGCTTCGCAAGTCACTTAGCTGTGATGCCAAACGTCCGTTGCCTTCGTTTGCTTTGTGTGCCGTGGTGAACTTCCTTCGCTCTTACTATTACCTCGCTTTTTCCCATTAATCTAATTTCTTCGTATTTTAGTCAAAGAACTTGGCCACAAGTTTTTTTTTTAATCATTGTTTAATCACGAAAATAGACTAAAATCAACGAAATTACTTGGTGTTTGGACTAGTTTTAATCGGCATGATTCACAGAAAATAGGTGTGACTTTTGTTTTATACGATTGAGATACGAAAGGAGCAATCCAAGTCACCCTTCAGGTAGGATGACTTAGATTGCTCTAGGGTTTTTGCGTTATAAACAACAGAAAACATATACCTACCGTGATCATTCAGAAATAATACTAGTAAAGAAATTATCTTCGGCCTTGCCCAAGATAAAATACCCTACACCACTTTCAATTTTGTTTAAAAAAACTTGGTTTTGGTCCGATCCAACCTATTTGAGAATTGCGCCGACTGTGGACTACTAAAGGCTTATGACCAAATTTTCAGCTCAATACCTCTTTTTACGGCAGTTATCGTGCGAAGAGACAGACAGACAAACGGACATAGCTAGATAGACTCGTGGCGTGATGCTGATCATTTCTATATTTACTTTTCCACATCAGCCACTCCTCCTTCAATTCAACTACCCACGTAGTGGTGTAGGGTATAATAAAAACTTTTAGGGCATTACGAAATCTGATAGAGAATAATGTAGAAGAAAATGCCAAAGTAAACATGGAAGAGATTCTTAAATTAAATATCCGTTCACCGATGAATTTTCATTGAATGTTATTTCATGTCATGGCAGCAGATGTGTACTACCTCTATCGAAAGTCATTCAAATACACAAGGGAAACAGACTAAAGTTCTTGATCATGTGTACAGAAATTGAAATATTATAGATGTGAGTGTCCTAGTTGGAATACATTGGAAAGAACAATGAAATCACTTTGTAGCATGGGAGAAAAAAGTTTTTCTTATGTGATGTACTAAATGATTACCTCTTGAAGGAGCTAATGACGAATGATGAAGAAACATGGGAGAAAAATAAACTGCGAAATCTAACTCATGTCCCTCGCAGTTTGCTTATCGTAGGCCACGACGATAAACGGCAAGAATTCCACTGTAAAACCAGAATAATAGTTGATTAGGTATTATAAAATAGTATTATAAGCAAACAAGATTTTATTACAAAAACTGATACTTAGGAAAATAATCGATCGTGTAACGTATACAGCTATTAATTAATTAAATAATTCAAATACTTTCCCTATCTAAAATACAAACGGATTCCCGGGAGGTTTTTCAATATCTCTGCAAAATATCCCTCCACCGCTCACCTGGCCCTGATGGTCTCAACCCTAAATTTATTCGGAATTGCGCTTCATCCCTCTCACAACCTTTAGCCCTCTTGTTCAATCGCTGTTTTTCCTTAGGAACCTTCCCTCCTCAGTGGAAATGCGCCAACGTCATTCCGATACATAAAACTGGTCCCAAGAATGATGTCTCAAACTATCGCCCAATCTCATTGCTTCCGATCCTGTCTTCCGTTTGTGAGCGTATTATTCTCAACAGGATTTACTATTTCACCTCTCCCTTTTTATCTTCCCAGCAACATGGTATCCTCTAAGGAAGATCATGCCTAACAAATCTTGCCGTCTTTCAGCACCACGCCGTCATGGCAATAGACAAATCAACTCAACGTGATGCCATCTACCCTGACTTCTCCAAGGCTTTCGACGCCCTCCATCATCCACTCCTCCTTCATAAACTCAGCCAACAGTTTGGCATACATGGTATGTTCCTCAGCCTTCTTTCTAGCTTTCTCACCAACAGAAAACAGCGTGTAATACTCGCCGGTGCTTCTTCCTCTTGGTCTCCTGTTACGTCTGGAGTTCCCCAGGGCAGTACCCTTGGGCCATATCTATTCCATTTATTCATTAGTGATCTTCCTTCTCAGCTCCTTTCCTCCCAAGTTCATTGCCTTCTCTATGCTGATGATTGCAAGATTTACAAGCAAAGTAATACTACTTCTGACTGTATTCAACTTCAACTTGCCTTAAATTAAACTTCTCTGTGGTGTGATACCTGGAAACTTAACCTAAACCTTGAAAAATGCAGCATCATGACTCTTGCTCTGAAAATAAACCCTGACTTTCAACTACACAATTAACTCAACTCCCTTAAACAAAGTGAAAACCATGAAAGACCTAGGCGTTTTAACCGACCAAAAGCTAAATTACTACGACCATATTCGGACTGTAAAAAATAAAGCAATGTCCCTATTAGGCCTTCTTTACCGCTTCACAGAAATTAAAGATCCAATAGCACTCCATTTCTACGACTCAACAATTGTACTTCCCATAGTATCATATTGTTCCCCAATTTGGTCTATGTCAGCCCCAACAAATCTAAAATCCCTCGATTGCATCTCTCACTTCTTTGCCAAAATAGTCGAGCACAAAGTCCCACATTTCCGTCATATGTCCTCAAACGCTGTGCTGTTCTCTCTTTCCATTTCTAACCTCGAAAACCACAGGCTTAAAATGGATTTAAAACTCCTCCACAATACCCTTAACTCGACCATTGATTGCCCTGAACTGCTTTCTCTCTTCAACTTCAGGATACCAACTCGATCCACCCGCACCCATACTCTACTCCATCTGCCTATTCCAAGGATATCTCTCACCAAGCGCTCACCTTTATTTCGCCTCCCATTCCTTCTAAATTCACTCCCCCACACTATCGATCCTTTTTATTTACCATGTAACTATTTCACTACCCAAGCGATATCCCACCTGTCAACAAATTAAATATTTCCCCTGTCCATGTTGGGCTCTCGTTGCTTATTTTTATGCTGCTATTGTGTTTTTGTCCTCTTTCTTGTTTTTTGTTATATGTTTACTATAAATTGGCGCTATTGCTGTATGTGAACAATTTTTTTAAATAAATAAATAAATAACTCACAAAATTCAATCGGACGGGGCAGCAGATGCACTTAAAATTAGTGATAGCATATTTTTGACATAAGGTTTACGAAACGAGAATCCCATTGCATTTACTAAAATATTGATTTCTTGCTATTTCCATCAATCTTGCTATAGGTTCAATGAACAAGTAATTACTAAGGTCATGACGGCCAGATTTAGTTGTTACGGATAGAAAGAAATGACACTGTCCTATAGATTTGATATATTATCTTTTGATTGCAGCCAATGTTCGTAAAATTTTGAAAGTTTTGTTCGGAGACCATCAACATAAGATTTTAACTGTTGTTTGATGGCGACATAAATCTTCCTCTTTCGTAACACAGCTCACGTTAATAGGGGAAGCTATGACGCATATTTTTCTTAATTGATGGCCAGATTTTTACCTTCAGATTCAAACAGAAACTTCAGCCCTTCAGGCCATTGAATTAATCATCAGACTCCCTTCCAAACAACTTTCCTTAATTATCTGTGACCTATCAGCTCAAAAATACAAATTTTACCGTTTTTGACTGTAATAAAACGCATTAAAACTAAAGTTATAAGCCACTGCTCGTCTCATGCCAGTTATGGGGATATATTCGGAGATGAGAAAGGAAAATAGTACGAGATCCCTGGAAACATTTGGGGAACAATAATCACACAAAAACTTTCAAATGGCTACCTTTTCAATAATACATTTAGTGTATCCCATATGATATAATTTTTTTCACGGTATATTGAATAAGCAAATCAACGGGATCATTTTTAAGGTCTAATATTATTCATTTAGATTGCATGCCATTACGGATCACCGACATATGAATCTTTGGCAGGGTTATAGGCCTCAGTGGCTGTATACAGTCTAAACAACTCAAGAAGATCTTTTTATAATTAAGTATTTTAAGTACGATTTATATTTACATGGTATAAAAGTGTAAACTATAGAGGTACCCGTAATATATTATATAAAGTATGTAACAGTTAAACATGACAAGTAATTTATCTTGTTCCTACATTCTAGTAATATCCAAATTACCTGGGATGCTTCAATTTTAACTCATGGACACTCCTATACATGTTAATGTTCTTCTTTTTCTCGCATTTTACAATTGTGTAGTATTGCTATTGAAAACAGGGATTGCTGAAAGCATATTACTAAATAGACTACACTCCTGAATGGTATGTACAATAAAGAGGGAAACACGATTTGACTGCAAAAGAAATTTTAAAAAAGTAACTTAAGCCTCAAGTGCTTCAACAATGGAAAACATCATAGTAACAAATTTGCATTGAAGTATTAAACTAATCAGCCCAAAACTTACGTTAAGTAAATAGTACCTGTAGTTAGTAACAATCTAAATGCCTTGAGCATTTAATTTTACACTATCTAAACCAATGTAAAGCGTAGGTATTACAAAAAATGTAGAGTTCTGCTCTGCAGAAAATTTTTTCGATGTACGTCACCCAACTGCTACGGTGAATATTCTTCACAAAGTTATATTTGATTCTATTTCAGGGTATTGTTTTAAATTTTCATTTAGGGAAGGCCTTTTGAAATTTATTTTGGATACAGAAAGAAGAAAATTACATTCCAGTTGCACTTTCTTTAAATTTTATCCTCATAAGGACATACAGAATGTGAAAGTGGACGCACTATGGTCAACCAATTCGTTTGACCTCATTGTCCCCATTCTCTTCACGACTCCTCCAAACAGATGCGCGAGTACACTTTACCAACGTGACATACAATCCAGGCATCAAGATGGAAAAGCTATCAACTTTCGGTCAAATATATATGCTTAAAATAGTCAAATACACATTAAGTAACAGTCAAATTTACTCGAGCAATTGAAGGTCATTATAAAAAGTTTTAAAAAATTACGTATTGAAACTCCCTATATAGCAGCAGATATACATCCATATTATCTACGTAAGATATTAGTAGGCCGATAGTCCCCTTTTCCTTTGCATTGGTTTCCCTGGATAAACAAATGTGTAAAAATTTCCACTAACAGCTACATGGGAATGAATGAAAAAGTCCTGTACACTGGAAGCTTTCAGATATGAAAGGAAAATCCTTCAATCCGCGAAGTAACTCTTACTTTAAACTTACAGGTATCGGATAAAACACTGGCGAAGTCTCTCAGGAGTACAAAATCCAAAGAAGCAAAATCCAGTAAACAGTCCACTCCGGAAGATGGAATTACCTATAAAAGGAACAGAGAAATCTAGTATTAAACTCCATTCCATAAAACAGAAAAGTAGAAATTTATCTTCTGGTGTTAACCTTTACAAATTATTGCAGAAAAGTCTTACACTAACGACATCTAATAAAATATTTAAAAAATCGGTTAAACGAAATATAATTCCAATAATAACGGCAATTCCAAAAAAAAATAAGTAGTAATGATCAATTCTCGCCATCCCTTGCAATTCAGCTGTGTTTGTCTGTAGTTAGAAGAACTATGATACAGCTGGCAATTAAAAGGATGGTCATAAAGAAGAATTCATTTTAAAGGCCAATGGAAATATAAATAAAATATTATGTACCTTTGATGCAAATAAATGCGTAATCTGTCAATAGAAAATTGTAGTCTCACTCAGAAATTATAAAGTTGTCTATTTCATATTTCTAGAGGCAATACGGATAACGAACGGTATAACAGCAAAACAGAACGGCAACAGCGCATGCATTCTAACTGCATGCACACGTAATGTGCAACGTCGCGTTCACGAACGAACATTCACGAGCAATATAACTGGTATTTTCAGCACGACCTACAAGGTGATGTCCACTCAAAGAATGGGGATGGACCTCGTGGGGTGATCACTGATTAACTTCAATTTGGGGCAAAGATTTCATGAAAAGACCACCACATTATCTAAGGAGATGTAATACACATAAAAAAGTGCAGCGCTCAATGGCTGTGACGTTTATTAATTTTTTACTCTTGGTGGATAAAATATCTTTTTTTCGCATCCATTGACTCTTCTCCAAGACCTGAACAAAATCCACAGGGAAACCCATCATCGTCCACCTGGACTGGAATTCTAATCTAAGACCCTTGATTTCGCACGAATAAAGCTAACTAATGCTAATCAATGAAGCTACATAGGCGTCCTCTTTCCCTGCAAATCTCATGCAAGCTTTAACAAGAGAGTTATCCTCACAGGGATAGAGCACTCGGAGCCAAGCCACCCGAGAAGTCGAAGTGCTTGGATTCGAATCTTAGTCCAGATGAATGTATTTTTTCTCCGTGACTTTCACACATGCGTGTGATCATCAGCGGATGACGAAGTTAAAGTTACAGCGCGGTGAGTACCGCAGTTCTCTCAATTTTCCCATGAGAGTTGGAAAAATGATGATGATAAAAATGTAAATGCAGGGAAACGGAGCTTTCAAACCCGTCCCTCACCCGTGCGTTCCTCGGCGCAGCACCAACTGTCCGGGCGGGGCCTAACGATGCGCAAGTGGAGACTCACCACTCACTCGCACACAAAAATCATTCCTCCGTTAAGGTGGTTGACGTGAGTGTCTGCACCGCTGAGGAGGAAATTGAAATGGAGATAGGATGACGCAGGAATGTCAGTGAGAACAAAATATGGCTTTGACTGAAAATAGAAAGGGTTTCGATTCTTTACACTTATCTATAGATTTCTTTTGATCTCAAGTACTTTCATTCTCCATAGTTTTCTTTCGGTAATTTACTCGAAGTACTTTACTGAGTAATCAGGAGAGCTACTGAAAATACGGTATCTAAACTTCAGTTAACGAATGCAGTAAAATGCTGATTACCTGTGCTAATGGAAGAGGAAGCCCAATCGGATAAGTAATTCATTTAGTACTTTGCGGAAGTCGTGGCCTAAATTTCGGTGCCATGATTCCTCATGAGTCTTCGGCGCATCTTGCATTGGAATACTCGTATTTTTTACTTTACCGGAGGATTGGTTTATTACTGTTTATGGATTCGATAGTGTAGTTAAAAATTTTTGAATCGATACTTCGATATTATATTCGATAGTCGATACCATTATCGAGACATTTGTTTCATTACTTACGTAAAAATGAGTACCGAAATAGATTAAAGAGTATCGTGATAATTAAATTTCGATACTCATTTAGAATTTGATGTCGATGCTTACATATCGCTACGATACCATGGCATATATACGGAAGGCAGAGGTAATATTACACGGTAACCAACTATTTTTTAAAGCTGTTTCAGAATTGCTTTATAAGAAGTGCAGCGTTGTAAGGGATAGAAACGAAGACTATGAGATAAGAAAACGAGAGTAAGCTGTAATTGCTCGAGATTTGGGCGAGGTGGTGGACGAGACAGGTGAAATGGACGGGGAAGGAGACAGGCATTAATGTGCTAGGCATGTTCTGCGAGGAAAGGGAACGTCATCATGAGATTTAGAGAAGGAAATGTAGAAAGGAAAGTAATGGGTGACGAAGGACTGTTTGGGACAGTGATAAGGAAAGGATGTTGGACAAACTGGGAAGGGGAAAATAGAGGAGAGGTTTTTAGATGGGACGACGAAGGATAGGACTTTTGCTAAGATGAAGAATGAAAAATAGCGGGATCATTAAGGCTTTCACTAGCAAGATTCCAAAATATTTCTTTTACTGACTTTCGATTAACCTTACCTTTGCCGACTAACAGTTAAATAGTAATGACTCTAGGATTAACATACTAGTCTTATCAGTGATTCCAATTTAATGATTATCTGAGATGTTTTCAAAAGTAACATTATTTCACTCTTAAGCATAAAACATAAGAAGCACAGTTTATGCAACACCAACGGATTTAAGGCAAAAATTTAGCTTAGTAACTTAAGCTTAGCTTCCTTCTGACATTCAGCCTACTCACTAGTGTCACTCTACCTTTACTCTTTTTACTTTTCTCCCCTTCCCTAATTCCCTTACTCAAAGATAGCAGAAATTTTTCTTTCTGCAATTTTTACTGCAATAATATTGTTTTGACTTTGATAACAAAAATTCCTGATATCATAGCGACAACGGCCATTTTAGCGAAACATCCTTCGTTATGTAAATTTCAGACGTCCGTTGGATGCCCATCTGGTCAATTGTTGGACCGCTGCCCTGACCAATTTGACATGTACAACTACGAATACATTTGCCTGAATTATGCATCGAATAATTTTGTCAAACATGCTAAGATTTTATCCTACGATTTTTTACCATCGTGAAATGGAAGAGCCTAATATTAAATGAGATGAATAAAAAAATCATCCTGGTATCTGAGATCGAGTCGCGACCGTGGCGAACGATTATTCCTCTAAGAAAGTTCGCCCTCCTGTTCTCTAGCGGGTGACTCTCTAAAAGTAAAATCATGACTAGTTCTGGAATTTGTAATATTTTACATTAAAAGTTCAATATAATCACCATTGGCTCTGTAAGAACAATATGGCAGGAAAGTGCTGCGCCATTTATGGCCTCCTCTATCTCTATGGCCAGTCTCTAAAAACGAGGTTAAAGAAGAGTTGGATTGGATCGGATAATTGGGGAGGCGACCGACAGCTAAGGTCATTTGCGCCATAGGGAGGAAGGATGGGTAGATAGGATAGGTGAGGGAGGAAGGGTGGATAGAAACCCGGCGTCGGCATTAGGCTGCTTCTGACGAAAGGTGCCAAGGGGACCACGCCTTATTGTCTCATCCAACAGACGGAGTACTGAACTTGAAGTGCTCTTCACTAGTTACTCGTATTGATTACTTAGTTTCTAATATACAGCATCATGACTACCAATTTCCGGAGTCCATTATGAATTTTATTGTAGTCTAGTTTTATAGCAGTCTATAGTATTTGAACCGCTATCCCACATATTTAACGCACATGTGCTAAAATATCTTCCACGTAATTTCTATTAATTTTCAAATTGAGTGTATAATTCAAGCGTATTCCTTGTTTTTTAACAAATAGGGATCAGGTTTTCTCTGAAAAAAATCTTCCACTGCAGGGATTTGAACCCTGGCCGCCAGTATGGTAGGCGAGTACTCTAGCCACCACACCAAACCAATACCCAAAGGTGGAGCTATGAAAAGGTAATTTGTTAAAAAACAAGGAATACGCTTGAATTATACACTCAATTTGAAAATTAATAGAAATTACGTGGAAGATATTTTAGCACATGTGCGTTAAATATGTGGGATAGCGGTTCAAATACTATAGACTGCTATAAAACTAGACTACAATAAAATTCATAATGGACTCCGGAAATTGGTAGTCATGATGCTGTATATTAGAAACTAAGTAATCAATACGAAGCCAACATTAATTTAAATAAACGGAAGTGAAAACTTGAGCCCTGAGCAATGAGGTCATTTGATAACTCCCTTAATCCGATGGCTAAAAAGTTACTATTTAAAAGCATATTTAAAATTTAAAGACGTTATTACAGCGAATTCATGTGGAAGAAAAACAATTGCCGGAAGCGGAACTGAGGAATGTATGTAATTACGACCTCAGATAATCAATTCCTGTAGTTATGGATGCAAGATTTCATTTCTGCAGTCCTTTACTCCACTCTTCTCACATCTGGCCACTATTCGTGGTAACTCTCCAATTTAAAAACTTTACAATTTGTTTCTCCTCCAAGTACTTTCTGATAGAGAATTTTGCCGCTGTTATTCACCTCTTTCTTCCTAGGGTATTTGATGTGGTAGTTTTCTATTTCCTTCCGCTTTGTACAGCGTATTTTAGCTATTCAAGTAAATGAAGCTGAATGTCTTAAATCTAGGGTTGTAGGTTTAGATCTTAAAGCATTATGTATCTCCTTTTTCGAAAATATTAGATGCTATTAGCTACAATTTAAGACAAAGCGGGAGCCACTGACAAAAAATAGTCGTCAGCAACTTTTTCTTGTCACATTTTTTATTATAAAAAGTTTCATGTTCGGTTTAGTTCATAAATTACAGAGCTGTAAACTATTGAAATGTATTGTGTTCAATTCAATCCAATGTTTAATTGAGATGAATTCATATATGAGACACACAATAGTACAAGATAAACAGCACTCAAGTGATCCTATTAACTACTGTCTAATGTGAACGTACAGACACAGATGTCAGATTATTATGCCCCTGGATAATTAGAATACCTCTTTTCTTCCTTATCATTCATCTCAGATGCAGGTTTAATTTTTTCCGGAGGTTTAACATAGAGAAAAGCTATTTTTCCATCATTGCGACTTGAGGTTACATCAATTTCCCCCTTTTTAATCCCCTAAAAACTTAAGTATTAACACTCAGTTCTCGAATTTATCGGGTACTCTCACCCGTTTCCAAGATAACCACTTTATCTAATGCATAGGTACCCTAACCATCAAAAACCACGCGGACACATTCATTATCCACAAGCAAGCCCCAAACTGCATTTTATTGGCCATAAACTAGGAGATAAAGTCATTGCCAGAATAATATGGAGATGAAATCGTCGGAATGGAATGAAAAGAGATGCTTGTAAAAATTACAGTTAAATAAAAATCACGAATGCATATAATAACATCTAAAAACAGTGAAGAGGACATCTCAATTCAAATTCTTCTAGAATATGACTAGGCGTAAAAATTATCGATATTAATAATGTATATTCCATGAAAAGTCAACAATATCGCCATTCTCTCAGGTTTTACGGTAAAAATAAAACTAACGACAACATTTGAAAATCAATTTTTCTCTTGGACATCCCTCCGGAGTTATAAGAGGTATCTAATTTGATAATTCAAAATTCGAATTATCAACCATGATGTCAACTGTCATCGATACTGAATCCAGGTAAAATCTTAACTATCAAATAAAATAAAAATTAATAGATGATAAATATTCGGCAATATAGCGATTATGAATCTTATTTTATTTTTCTTTCAACAGCAGTCAACAAAGACATACATACGTAGAAGTTGCCAATACAAAATAACCTCATTTTTTAGCATAAAATAGTGTTACATTTTTAGTGTATGAACGCCAAGACACTCAGGCACTTTAATTGACTCAACATTTCAAAGGAGTCCTCAAACAAAGAAGACGAAGTCTTAAGGCAAAACGGATGAAGCATTTGATAAAACCTGAATTAAAACTTGTATTATTTTGGATAAAATGGAACAGAAAGAATAATAAGTATCCCAAGAATTGAAATTTTTTTCTATTTTCATCAATTCAACAAGCTTTATTGCGGTCTTATTAGGAGTCACGAGAAGGAGAAGGGAAAAATATTGGACCGAGAGATAGAGGATTAGTCAGCTACTGTCGAACACGAGAAAGCCACATGCATTACCAGCTCCGACTCTAACAAACTTACCGTTCTTACAGTAGAATGCCTCATATAGAGAACCCCACTCCCTTGCCCTGCACAAAAAAATGCTGCTAAGCACACATGTTGCGTGCAGGAGGTAGCTTAGCAACGTTTCAGCCTTCCTCCTCCCATTCACACAATCCTCTCCTTTCTAAGCTCTAAGGCACCGTTCCAAGCGGCAAAGCCTAAGTCGCCGCGAAGTAACTCGAAAGCCGACTTCTTAATCTTCCCATTCTCGCTCTAATAATTTTCTTCCGCGCCTCTCTGGCCAGCTTAAAACTATTTCAGGACTAGATCTTTCAACTGCTCCCTAATCCCCACTTTTCATCAAATCCCCAAGCATTTCCCGTCTCTATAATTCTCATCAAACCATAATAACTGCCCCCATACGAATTGGAGCTGCACCCTTGTTTCCCATCCGATTTATAACCATATTCCAATATTCAGATGTTACAGCCATGTTTTTGATTACCTAGAGACTTGCAAAGTCAATTATCTCACAGCTTCTGGCGAGAATTTTGTTGTCGAGTGATAAAGACATAACTTTTCCTAATTTTATCCAAATTAATCTCTGGATTTTCAAACATGTTTTTCTATGATTTTCCACCCGTATTCATCCTTTAGTAAGAAAAATGATACCATAATTGCGGTGTGATGTGAATTCAATGATTTTAGTGTGATGCTAAGGTAATTTAATTGTTGAATTATTTATATATAGCATTTTTTAATTTTATATATTGAGTTGAACCGAAGTGTTTTGGAGTTAACCTTTCGTTTACATACATTTATAGCCCAGAAGATGGAATAATTAAAATTCCGAAACGTTGGTAAAGATTTGCTGTTTTTATTATATTTACGATCTTACCTCGAGAGAACCATCCCTGATATTTACTGTTCCAATATTGCCAACCCAGCAAACGTGATTTACCCATACCATACTTTTTAGCTCTCAAAAACCCAATGATGAGGGTAAGAGAAGAATTTAAATTCACCAAAATACATGTAATTTCCTCAGTTTATAGGTTCATAGCTGCTCATCATACTCAACTCATCATTAACTTATGTCTGAGGCATTCTGATTCATACAAGCACCAACTAATTTTTACATGCAATGAATAAATGCCATCAGTTCTCAAACAGAAGAAACTTTTTGGTCATCTTAGTCACATGATAAACGGCTGTGACCATACATATTCTTATTCATGACCATATAGCAGCTATTTTCGTTTAAATTTTAGCAAAGAATAAATAATAATAATAAATAATAACTTCATCGGGTCATGATATTTCAAGGCATGTAGACCTCAGAAAGCCACTATCAGGAAAAAATTAACAAGAATTTACTAATCTCGCTCAATTAAGTTCATAAAATATTGTCAGCAAAATAAATATAACCAAGAATTTATGCGCTGCTAAAACTTGCATCCCTGAGATTTTACTAGCAAGAATAAATGCTCGATAGTCGATGCATGAGGCGGAATTTTTGGTGAAATTATCATCATAATAACGATGTATTTCAGAGAAGCTATAAGAAAAGGTGTCATCGCTTTTTGTTTAACGGCTTACTTGGCAAGGGAGAAATTTTCGACGCGCAGCTAGCTCTCAACAACGCAGGGACCAGTATATATATTTACTCTTTGAATCACACTCAGGTAAAACCTAAAAGTGGTCGCCCTTTTTCCTCTCTCAAGCCATTTCCGCGACTTTCAACCACCAGAAGAGAAGATCCATTCCTGCTAGTACATACTCTCTTAAATTTCCTCTAGGTATTTCATTGTCACACTGAGTTGCTACATTCTATTTCCTCTTCTCTCACTCCACCTGCGCTAAATTACATTACCTCTCACATTAACTCAATTCCTATACCCTCCGTAGCCTCAAAACGAAGGCTTCCAGGTCCATAATTGGGACCTCGGCTTTGATACCCAACGATAATTGTTTTATCTTTCCATCTTCCACTCATAATGGCAGCTGAATGTTCCCGTCTTACTAAGGAATATTCTCAACCTTTTCTTAGTCTTTAGATCTAATCTTCCGCATTAAACTCATTAGGTTTACTATAAATCTTCCATACCATCTTACATCATTCATTTATCATACCGAAGTTTGTTCAGCCCTATCCTTCCATTAGCCTTCACCTACAGTGATTTAATATTTCCGTTCTTATCTTAATCTTTTATATATATCCATAACAACCAATTTTACCATACATAGGTGTCAGAAAGAAAATAAGTTCCAATGGATAACTACATGATTAACCTATTTGAAAGAAAATATCAAATCAAAATTTATGTCACCTTCACAAAAAAAAACTTTTGTTTCTTTGCAATTACTAAATTCACCAAAATTTACGAGAAGGAGGAACTGACATCTCAGGTTTCTCAGTCACAAATTTATTTGAATTAATTACCGACATTATTTGATGAGAAACTCTTCAAAAATGTATATGAGATGCAACTAATGCATTAAATTCGAGGAAAGAAAAAATAAATACCACAAAGTAACACTTTCAGGGACATAAATGCTGCAAAGTGACAGAAAAGCGATCGGCCAAAGTGTTTTACTGCAGTGACCTTGCCTGCAATCACACACGCCTGCAATACTTGAATTCGCTCCCTTCCTTTTCCTCCCAATCGTTGTAACTTGCTATTTTTTCTTTAAAATTTATCGTTTCTAAGAAAGCGGCCAGGTAGTGCTGTTGTTTCCACTGAAACATTATTAGGTCAAGTGCGTTGACAAAGCGCGGCGTGCCTTACGAGAGAGCGGGACTATTTCCCTGAAGCAGATACGAGTCTTCGCCGAGTGGAAGTGCGAATTCGAGCTGTAGAAAAGTGGAAAGTGCAAATAAGATGAGAGGAATTAGAGTGGAAAAGGTGATTTTATGGAATACCATGCAGGGAAGATAATATTTATGGTTAACAAAAGGCATTCTTCTGGCAACTATAATGTCTTCTCGTCTCTTCTTCAGAATCACAGAATGGGCAAAAAGTAAAATAAGTAACAGGGAACGAAATGTCCCAAGAAGAAGACCAAGGGCCAGATACATGGACCGAGGGAAGACTAATGTAGGATGCTCAACTAGGTAATATGGCATATAAGAGGGAATATAGAGATGCCATTTTTGCAATTTACGGATTTTTCACCTTTAAGGTCCAGCATCGAGCTGCATATTAAATGACAATGCATATAATGAACCATGAACTTTTTTCCGACATCTGTCTATCATATTTTTCGTGATATTATCACCAATAAAGTGACCAGTTTAATCACATATATCTCAATTTAACCTCAAGAATAACGCAAACAACCCATAAGCGCTGAGATTGTTGTACTTAATTTTTAAGCAATATTTTCCTAATAGTTTTCCGAGACTACCTGCAATTTTAAGGATATCAGGTTTTATCACTTTTAATTGATCCGTTAAAATTGAATGCGTCAGTTAATGACGGACGTTGAAGATATACCTATGCACATAATCCTGGTGGTGGAGGTGGGATAGGAGTCCCGCAGCCACCACAACTTTGTCATCAACACATAGGGAAGATACAAGGAAGAGGAATGGGGCACGGGATAAAGTTAATCTTGCTCGTGCTGAGTTTGGTGAATTAGCGCCTCGCAAAACTGAAGGCCCATATATTTAGGCATAGTGCATGAAATTATCACATGTTTAATGCTTCATTATTCATCTCTATCTTATAATATTGATTTGATGCATAAATTTTGTCTCGTGGACTTATATCTTACAACAATCAGATATACTTCAAATGAACCCACTTGAGAAACAATTGACCGATTCCAAATCGAGCTCCTTCAATTAAAGCAAACTTTACACGACTTTTTTCCGACATAAGTTCATCAATTTTTTCATGATAATTATACAAATGAAGTGATCATTAAACATTTTACTAATGAAGTGATCGTATGACTCAATTTTAGCCTTTCCATTTGTGATTCTCATGCACACTCCTTTAATTAATGGAATTATGGATATGCCTACGTAATTTCCATTGCAGCTCCAATTGCAAAGTTTATCCAATATCTATCAAAATACATAACTTTTCGTGTGAAAAGCCCATAATGAAGAATAATATGAACCTCCAATAATAAAAATTGGAGGAGAGAAGCTAGAAGTAATAGAGGAATTTGCATACTTGGGAAGCAGAATAACATGAGATGGTAGATGCCAGAAAGAAATTGTGAAGAGAATACATCAGGCCAAAATTGCATTCTAAAAAAGAACCTACTCACCAGCAAGAACATTAGTTTGGAAATAAGGAAACGGATGATGAAAGCATTTGTTTGGAGTGTGGCCCTATACGGGAGCGAAACATGGATAATAAGAAAACAAGAGAGAAGGCGGCTAGAAGCCCTGGAGATGTGGCTCTACAGAAGGATGTTGAAGCTCAGCTGGAAAGATAGAGTCACGAACAAAGAGGTACTGAAATGAGTTCAAGAAACCAAATCCCTGTGGAGGCATATCCAAACGAGAAGAGACAAACTCGCAGGACACATTCTTAGACACGACAACATCGTTATAACAATAGCAGAAGGAGATGTAGAGGGAAGAAATCGCCGGGGACGACCAAGCATGTCATTCATGCAGCAGATTGTGAATGATATCGGTTGCACCACATACACAGCAATGAAGAGAAAGGCAGACAGAAGAGAGGAATGGCGTACTGCTGCAAACCAACCTCAGGGTTGAACACTGAAGACGTCAAAAGCTAAAAAAAACGAATTAAAAAAAAGAGGACACAGGCATGGAATATCGTACTCGAATTCCCAAAAATTTGGTACATACTCCAGTTTCCGAAGAGTACGAAATGGACGAGGGAAGAGAGTAAGAGACGGACAGAGCGTATGAAGAGGAGAAAGGAAGATTATAGGCAGGCGTGAGATGGAGATGACACTCGATTCAGAGGAGAAATTTACCGAAGGATGAGCGAAAAAGGAATAAATAAAAAAAGAAACGTGTGGATCCCTTTTCCCCGCTCATCCGTAGGGTGACCGCAAACAAAACAGAAGCGGGGGAAGCGAGAGTGTGTGCGGGTGACGACGGGCCGACGAGAATGATGTGAGCCGCTCGAAGTGGGGTGAGCGGGCGGCCGGGAAAGCTCTACTGGGGACTGACTACGGAGAGAAGGAGGGAAGAGTGCGAGAGAGGGATGAAAAATAAAGACAAATATCTGCCGACGAAACGAATAAAAAATAGTACCAGATGGCAGAGAATGAACCAAGGAAGGACTGAAGGTTGAACTTTTATATCCTCGTATTGCCTTTAAAACCGCCGTATGCGAGTGTCTGAAGGCACTTGGTAGTTGAACATTTCCTCCATTCTTCATGTTTTTGTAATATTGTTAGCCATAGAATAGAAATGAGGAGTGATATTTAATGCATATTTCCCTACTTCCACATCAAGATTCTACCCTGTAAACCTCAACAAAGATGTAAGACGGAGGGTGCTTAGAAATGATGGGCGGTGGATGAAAAGAATAGAGAGAAAGGATTGTGAGAAGAGGATGAATACCAGAATGTAGATAAAGGTTCAGAGGTATTATAAAATGGTTGTTTTTACAATCAACTGAAAGAAAGGGTAAGGTGAGGCGTAAAATTTTTTTCTTCAAAAGCAAGAGGTCCATCTGATAATACGTGCTAATAGAAAAATGTTATATGGCGCTTGCGTTTGACATATTTTTAATTCATGCTAGCTTAGTTGAATTTTACACCAAAAAAATTGTGTTAACCTACAGTTTCTATTGATCTATTTATTCATAGACCAGACAACTACCTCGCTTGATAGCCGGAGAACTTCTCAGAAAGACAGTGGTCGATGGAAGCCACTCCTAACATATTTCTCCATTTTTAGATCAATGTAATAGCATAAAGAGGAACAATCTGAGAACTCTGCATTATAATGAAGTATTTACTTGTCTAAATGAACAAAGAGCATGAAAAATATGCTGAAATAATGAATAAAAAGCATGGCAAACTTTAGTAAAACGACGAGAAAATTATTTGTAAGATATAGTTTTTTAAACAACAATTGAAGTTGAACTCTTCTTCACAGCAATAAAAATTGTAGCACATAAATAATTAAAAAAGTATTGACATAGGGTATGTTCTTCACGGTGGTTACGTTTTCTTTCGACTATTTTTTCACCCCACTCATTATAATTTGGTAAAAAAATATATTCCCACTAAAAAAGGCTGCTTAACTCTATCCATTGTACGTCACCCCACCATCTTAGTGGAATGGTTATCAGTTACGATTCTTGGGTTCCAATACACAATCATTCCTTTCCTTCCATTCCTTTTTCATTTCTTGAGTTCTCATTCATTTTGCGGGAAATGAAGATATTGGTACATTTCATTTGATAGTAAAATACTCGGTCGGTTTTGCCTGCTATGCAAGAGTAACTTAGGGGAAGAGGTTGACTAATATGTTAAAAAAACGAAGAAAAATACTAGAATTTGGACAATAATCGGTTATATTACAAATTAGATGAAGAAGAGTGAGTGAGTAGGACAAAAGCGGAAAAGATCAGTAATTTTCCGACATGAGGTTATATTTCGTGAACATTAAAACGATAGATATAACCATAGTAAGAAAAATACGAGGAACACTACAGCAATATAACCAGCACGTTGAATTGGTTGCGCGCGACTGCATAAGGTGCAAAAGAGGCTCACGTTGAAGGTGGAAAAATAGGTAAAAGTTTAGATGCCGGTCAATGTTCACATAAGTTCCTAATGAAAAAATAATCCAGCGCATCTCATTGGACCACTCGCCTAATTACTTATCAACGGAAGTTATAGATATATTAGCAACGGAAATTTAACGGAATAAAAATACAAGAAATATTTTTCAACCATTTTCACTTAGCCAGCCATTGAATTGATTGGATATTGGCATACCAATGGAATCAGGTTGAATGAATGAGATTAATTCGGGAATGTTATATTAGGTATAGCGAACGACTGGGCGGGCGTCTTGCAATCGATCATCATTTTTACCCTTGAAGTCAATGAACACACTACTGTAAAAACCAACGCTGTGTCCCAGCCACGACCAAACCCGTCATTTTTCCTTGTTGCTCATATGCATTCTGCATGTAAAGAGCACTGCAAAATGGAGAGCATCTATTCTCTGATGAAATGTCCACGCATGATAGTTTAAACCTAAGATCTGAGCTAGAACATGCGCAGTCTTTATTCCACCAGTTCCGTCACAGAGAATGAGGTTAAAGCAAGATAGAAATTTAAGTAAGAGAACGGGGAATGAATATTAGGAAACGGTAGGAATCTACATCTACAAACTACCTTGCGAGCCGCCGCATGGGCGTGTGGCAGGGGGTGGTTGGTCACCAGCCATGAAAAGATGTAAACATTTTGGAGGTGAAAGGGTGCCATGTTCCATGGGAGTGTATTTGGAGGAGCTCAGTTTTTATTGTGGTCGCTTATTCTGCGCGGAAAGAACGAGTTTTTGTACCTATATGTTCGGCAGAGTATTTATCCTGTTTTTTTGCATCTGTCAGACCTAGAAATGTAGTCAGGCGTCAAGATAATATTCTCCATGTCGCTCTGACACACACCAGTCCTGGATATCTCAAGCAGTCTAAGCCTAGCGTGCAGCTCCGAGTCTCCCACAGGGGCTCCCACTTTAATCCCTCTAATAGTTGTGTATCACAATACGTTCTCTCGTAGCAGTTTTTAACGAAGCGTGTTGCTTTTCTTCGTATTTTGTAAATTGTTTTGTTTAAACCTTTATGACCAGGGTCCCAAATGCTCGCAACGTATTCGAGGTATGGCCTAACCAGAGCGATGTAGCATCTCTTTTTTACTTTTTCATCCGAGAACCTTCCTATAATACGCTTAATAAAACCTAGTTTCTTTAATGCTATGCCGTATATGTTTTGAATGTGCAACTTATTCCATCAGTTCCATCGCAGAGAATGAGGTTAAAGCAAGATAGACACAGAGAGAACGGGGAATGAATATTAGGGAACGGTAGGAATGGAGTATACGAGGCAGTTCCATCATTTCGTTTATTTTTTTTATTTTCGGATTCGCACGTGGGCGGATGAGAAGTGGACGATATTCTGTGTTTGTGCTCGAAACGGAAAGAGAAGAGAGGGAGATGGAGTTGGGACCGCTTTGGATATATTTATGCGCGCACCTAAGCGAGGAGGATGGAGGGAAAGGTCCTTCGAGAGGGGGAGAGAAAAAGAGCATGCTGGGAAAGCTGTGGGGGGATAGGGGGACTGAGGTATGGGGGGGGGGGGAAGGAGGCAGCATTTGGGGATGTAGCGTTCATAGTGTGCCGAGGCGTCCCTCGCTCTTCTCTGGGTTTTTCGCGAGAGCGGATGTGTGCAAGAGAGTGGGGGACGGAAATGCGTGGGAAAGAATACGAGGAGGGGAAAAGACAAACAGGGTAAATTTTTCATGTGCTCTGAAGGTGGGGATTACGGGTGAAATAGAGACAAAGAAAAGGGAGAGGTATGTGTTTGGTATGAGTTGGATGGGGGTGAAGATAACAAGACGTACTGTAGAGTAATCACTATGGGAGAGCGAAAGTGGGGAAATAATATTGGAAGGGAGAGGAATAAAAAATCAAGCATTAATTTTTCAAAAACAAAATCATCGGTGAAATTACGATATGGGACATAAAATCATCACAAGTTTCAGCAAGAAATACGACCAAATCGATATATTGAGAATTGCGACAGGAGTAATTCTTACCACACGGACATATTTATCAAGAATCTCAATAATAGCTACTGATAAAAATGCAAATATTCACCACGTAAACCGAAAGTTTCTTGAATGCTCTGAAATGAATGAATGAAAGAATGCTCTAGCAATGGACATATATGAAAGTAGTGTGCTTTGTTGGTATAGCAATGTTGAGAAAACGAATGAGAGTCGAATAACGAAGCAGATATATAAGAGTGAAATGAATGGTGCGAGAGGTAGACGTAGGCCGAGTGTTTTGGTTAAATGTGGTTGAGGAAATTCTTAAGAGGAGGAATATTAGGAGTCTTAAAAACAAGAGGGCGTGTATGAAGCAGTGTATGGTGTTAAATGAAGCAAAGGAGGTTTGCAAGGATAGGTGAGTATGGAGGAAATAATTGAAGCTGAGTTAGGTGTACAAATATGGATATTGAATTTTGTGACTCTGGCTACCCCGGAAGGGAACGGCGTGATTTTTATGTATGTATGTATGTAAACTGAAAAGTTTAAATTCCGTTAAATGGATAAATAAGTATCCGGTAATTATCAACGGCGGGATATAACCAACAAGAACTTTTTGTCTCTCTTTATCTAAGATTATTAGCGGAAAACTGCTATTGAATCATTAAATCATCTGTGTGTAAAATCATCCTTTGTGTGATCCTTAAGTACCTTTGCATTTAATCTGGCAGGAGTAAAATGTATAGTAAAATAATAGTAAGGAGGAGCATAAGAATTTTATGTCGTAATGCAGAGTTATTAAATTAAGAAAATCAAACTGACAAAATTCGTAAGGGAAACCACCAAACCCCTAAGTGGAGCAAAGAATGGTCAGCATTGTTGTAGTGGATCATGTTAGTTGCGGCGATCGTAAGTTTTGAGCACAAAATGGTCCGAAGAGAAATCACTTATGAAGCGCAAATTAGTAATACCTGCACCTCAAAATAAAAAAGTAAGGAGTAAGATAAAATCATAACCTCACCATAAACATGAAGGAAGAATTGTATTTTGTATTGCGTAGATAAATCCAGATGTTTATTAAACAGTGACTTTTAATTTACTGAAACATGAAAGATTTATTTATGTAAGTTGAGTCAAATGATAGAAATTTAGTGTTTGGACTTAGGCGAGCATCAAATATATGCATTTGTTAAAAAAATATCATAACCTTAAAGTTTATAGCGCAGAGCGGTTCATAAACGACAAAAACACAGTAGACTACAGATATTTTGAGGCCCAAGTTCAGGGCAGCAACGATGGTTGAACACTCGTTAATCGACACTGGTTTATTGTTTGCTTACGTTTTGAGAAGACTGATTATTGAAGTACTTAGCGCCTTTGAGAGTAGGAGGATATGTTACTGTCGAATGGCGAAAGGGAAATGGAGAACATATGTGACGCTACCTGGTATTAGAATTAGAGGGCTTATCATGAAAGCCGTTTAGTGGGCCACAGTTTTATATTCCATTCCAAAGGATGAAAAGCTGCGTTTGAAGTCCTCTTCACACGTAAGAAAGGAATAAAGATGGCACCGAAAATTTACGCCACTGACAAACCCGCCCCCATTAGATGATAACACACCAGCCAGGTCATCTTGAAACAATGGAAGTTTCATGGTGAGGTAATTAATATTTTAGGCACCGAAGCTTTAATTAGAGGGCATAATATATAATATACTCTACATATAGTATATAATGATATACTATGTTACGCTCAATAAATACAACAAGAAAATGCCAAAATGTAATAATTTTTGAAGAGCAATGAGGTAGAGGTACACCTCAACGAAGGCTGAAGGTACTATAGAGTTAAGAGAACAGAAGAACGGGAGCGAAAGAAGGGTTATGGCTGGGTTGGGTCTCAGGCGGAACATGAAAAAAAGATAAGATTCTAGAGAAATGAGTTGAATGATGTTACGCCGAGGTGCGTCCGAGCATAATGGCTCGCGATATATCGAATTCATATCGTTTACATTGAGCGAGCTGACGGGTTTCTGATGCTCGACTATGTAAACGTGGGAGGGAAGAGAAACGAGGAATGAGAAACGGAGCATATTAAGTGTGCGTAGCAGGACGAGAGAGAGAATGTCGAAACGACCATACAGAGCTTGTATGCTAAGTATCGAGCGGAATATATGACCCATACGCTGCTCCCCAGCGTGGCTGCCGCTTCAAAGAGGCTTACCGAAATGTGTTCGATCGTTAGAGGATGGAAATATTTTTTGCAAAAGAGTCGGACGGTAGTAAGGGAGTAAACCTTATATTCTGACTCATCTTAGTTGGTGAAAGAACAAAATGGAAAAGGTAAAGAATGGGTGAAAATACCGAGGAACATCAAGGATAAAATACAATGTGCTTTCCAAAGAAATTATGTCGCACAAATCCTATGAATATTAAGGAAGTACAAATTCTTTATATGTTTGCTGCTCATAAACTGAGAAAAAACACATTTCTCTCGTGATAATCATTTCAATAATGAAGTAACCAAAATGTTTTCATGCTAGAAATAAAAGTAAACGATTTTCCTCAAGCATATATTATTTTTACAATAAAAATAATTTTAACGCAAAAACGTACCATATTTGCACATCTTGGTCTTATGCACACAATGAAATCACTTGAATGGAAAAATATAATATAAAACCTCTCAATAAATTCCACATGAACTATGCTTGTGCTTTATATAAATTACATTCTAAAAATTGAAAGGAGGAATATAGCATAGCAGATTGGGGCATAAAGATGGCTAAATATGGAGGTATATGGATTCCTAATCTGACTTCATAGTAACTTTGTGTCACGTCAACGGTTTCAAACTTATGGCACTAATTAATAATCTCATCTATGATGACGCTTTCAACGGTTACAGTGACAAAGAAACATTTAACAAAAACAGTGCAGCTTACGACATTAAGACAAAAATGAAACATTTGGTAACAGTAGAAAAAAATTATATTACCGACATTCTCAGGCTGTAAATGGAGCCTTTTTCCCATGGGTAGAGGAAACGAATTCGAATGAAGACTACCACATCCCTACAATATGAGAGAATTATAGAGTACACTTAAGAAATAAACTAAAGGGAAATATTTATAGCAACCAATTTGTTTCAAAAAGATATTTTGCCTGAAACATTCACTATAATTTTTAGGTATAGTGGTAAGATATTTGGTTCTAACGGAGCCAAAAGCACATTCTGAGCAAAGAGATAATAAATGAGGAAATAATGAAAACCCACAAATGAAGCTGATAAGTATATATTTGCTTAGTAGTCATCATTTGATATTGATAATAAAAATAAAAGTTATTTTTAGAGGAAATATAATGGAAAATATTGATTAAATTAACTTTCATCGATGCAAAAATAATTTGTGGTTATACAGAGGACTAATGACTACCGTTAGATATGCAAGCAGGAATGTGATAGAGTTCATTTGCGTTTTAAGGTAATTTATGCGTATCAAAAAGTGCCAATCCGATTAATTTTTTTCCAAAATCCCTGGTGATAAGCTATTAAATTATGAATTGTTAATTTTTATCCAATTATTGCCACGAACTCTGATGCTCCACTTCACTAAAAGCAAATATTTTTTTGACTCATTTCACATAACAAGGAAAATTAAATTAACGATTTCCACGAATAAGCCATCAGGAATATACAATGGGGTCATCTTGATAATTAAAGTTATATAGTTAGAATTCACTCATTAAGTCAAAGTCATGAATCTATTCCTCTAAAAAAATAATTTTATTAATATTTAATTGAATTTAATTTATCTGGACATGTATTGTAACGTTTAAATGAGGTATTTCATTTGCAGCCTGCTATCGTAAAAGAACTAATTCATTGAAAATTCTAACGAGAGTCATTAGAGGTGTACCAAACCGTTGGTAAAACTCAGCATTAGACTTACAGCAATTTCACTAAGGGGTTATAGTGAAAACAAAGGTATTAACACTGGAGCTACTATGATAATTTACTCAGGAGTTACTACGATAACTCCGGTTAGGATTTCAATTAATGTCACCATAATTAATACTGTAGCACGGGATATGGTATTTTCCACGATGAAGCGCTTAAGCCATGACATAATCGTCGCATTTTGAGCTCAACCGAATGGAAATCTTTTTTCTTTCCAAATGAAAAAGATACGTAGGGACAGAAAACTACAGGACAATGAAAAATCGCATGAGCTAACAATTCAACGAGTGAGTGAAAGAGGGGGAAGGTTTAAAAACGTGCCACAGAACGCACCAGCAAAAATATGCTTCCTTACCCCGAATGCTTTGCTAACCCCTCATATCTCCCGCTTTCCAAAAATCCCTTATCCTTCTGTATCAGTATCCACCACCCAATTGCAGGCACTCATTCAGAGTACGCCCAAGGGCCACCGCATAAACCTCTATAATTCCGAGTTCCCATGGCAAGCCCACTCTGAAACATCCCTCCTCCCTGCTGTTTACATCGCAACACCTCACCCGGCAATATCCAGCAAATTTTCGTCTCGGATTATGAAAAAAAAAATATAAACATGTAAAAGAATTATTCTCTTGAGGATTCAATTTTTTTCCGCATGGATCATGGTGGTATATGAGACTAACAAGAGGTTTTTTTCTACCTTCTCGCTTATCCTCCCACATGGCTCTCTTAAACATTCAATTCCAACACGCCCAGATTTTCCTTTACCCATCTCCAGTCCACGCAGAGGCAGTAAACTATGTCAGAAAATAACGTATGGAACAATGTGAATTGTTCCTCAAAGAAATGGCTAAAATTGTTCCCTCTTTCTTCATTGTTCCTCCTGTCCAATGCCTCACACATCCCTCATTGCGATAATCCATCTCTTTTCGTCCGTCACTTCACGCTACCATTCTTCACACGTGATGACTTTGTATATTCGTCTACTTCTGTTTCTATTTCTTTGGCCTAGTTTTTTCCCACTCATTGAAAAGCATACCTTCGTAAATAGTCTTTCCGTTTACCCTCTGCCCATGGGCCTGTCAGAGATTACCTCGAATCTAAGCGACAAACAGTTAAGGAAGAATGCAGAGTACTTAAACACAACACGCCCTATTTTTATCCTCATGAACACAAATTAATTGTTATCACTGAAAACGCTATCTGGCATGAACATATTTAATCTTATTTACTACTTTGCTGCATCTGCTTTAATTTAGTAAGCTCAAATATATTTTAAGTATATTCTCCCATAAATGTACGGTGCGCACTCGCATGAAAAAGATGTAAAAGAAAATAAGTAAAAATTTATCCATGGATTATCCCTGAAAAAAGCGACTTGGCATTGTACCACATCCAACCCAACGCTTTCAAATAGTAATGAGTAACCTTGATGTTTACGGAGTTTCACACATATACTAGAAAAATACATAAAAAATGTACGAATGATATTTTATTGATGCCGTCACATATATCAATATACACGCATTGAGTAGGAAATATTTCTCTTAGCCACATAAGGAAGCTTGCCACTCGAGATTTATTTTTCTTTGTATTGAGAATTTTGGAATACTACTGCGAAATAATGAATAGCGTGAATAGATGAATTTCCATCTTTTAGACAGCAGCGAATAATAATCTAATTCAAGGGTAGAAACTAAGACAATTTTCTGAGACTTCTGTCATTAAACTCCCAGTACATTTGTGCACTAGTTAACTTCGGATATAAATGACACAAAACTGGAAATCACAGAAGGTGAGCGAAGTTTCTACCTGCGAGTTAGTTTTATTTTATTGGCTGATTCAAAGGAATGGAAGATTAAACCTGAGATTTTGTCGCATTATCGTCTGATGTGAATTGAAAACCTGCATTAAGGGAGAAAATACTAAAGTGAGAAGAAGGAGTAAACTATGAGACGTGGGATAACGTGTTTGAAAAAGCAAAAAGAGCCAAGGAAGTTTATTGCGCGATATTAATACTCCTTTCCCGCTGGGAGCTATTATTTTTTTCTAGCCATTTCCCATCGATGGCTTCCGCCCGCCCACCAATCTCACCCTCGTTCGCAAACCGACTTTTCCCAACCTCCCGCAGCGAATTTCCATTTTCCTCATCTTCCCTCTTCATGTACATTTCTTGGCTCAATTCCCGTTCCTCGCCAATTTCCCCGTGCCCACTGCGCTATGTGCACATGCGCGGCCATGGCTGCCGTTCCCATCAGAGATAGGGTGATGTTTAATGGATGAATTGAACTCCGTCACCCCATCGGACCATGTTTCTTACCGAAGTTTGCACGAAGTTAGTAAATTCAACAAGAAAGCATTTCGACTTACCGAGATTCTATATCGAACCTTCCAAATCTCGTTTTATTAAAAACATTTTATTTAGTTATCTCCTAGGGAATCGAAAACGTATTAGACTTTTATTGAGAGAGGGGAACTATCTGTCAGTTATGAAAAGCACATGCACTAAAAAGTTTTTCTTTTAATTCTGGCAAAATATTTGTTAAACTGTCCTAAATGCTGGCCAGATGCACCGGCATTCATCCGAGTCGTGGTGTTTCTGTGATAAAATGGGCCCACCTTCTCTATAATTTATGACCAACAGATAAAATTTCCGGTGTAGCAGTTATAAATTCTTCAATGTCTCATAAAAATTGTCAGACGGAGACAAAGAAAGTTCAAAAAAAGGAAACAATCAAATTGTTATGTTAAATATTCAATGAAAATTAAACACGCTTAGAGGCCTGTGTGACGAAAACAGAGAGGTTTTGTAGATATCAAAACTAAAACTTCATCAAATAATCGGTCTCACGCTTCACAGGGTGCATTTTTTCATTACAGATGTAGCACAGAAAGAATTTTGTAAAATTACAGTTGATTAAGTATGATTTATTGCGGCATAGGTTTCGGAATATTAATACGTTTTCAGGTGCGTAAATTTTGCAAATCAAGTAGTTCGCATGTAACAGTCAGCTGGCTAAGAATAGAGGTGGAAAAGAGCGAGGGGGTAGAAATATATATGGAGAAAATGTGGTACGGGAGAAGTGGGTAGTGGGCGGGGTGCTGGAGGCATGGAACAAAGTGGGGGAGGGAGTATGGGGCACAAAAAACCCTGCAAGAATCCTGCACACCCTCTATAAGAATTAATGAAATATTACTAAACACATTATGGCTGAAAATGGTGACTCTAGTGTCATAGTTGATAACATTACCAATAGACATCGATATATGTTGGCTGTTTCTATAACGTTATCTTTATTTACCGTGATAACTTCAAAGAATTATGCAGACTACTTTAGGTAGGAAATTAATCATATAGCTGCGTCAACCTTCCCACTCGACAAATGTATCGTAGCTTTCTACGCTCCATTCACCATAAAAATATTCATTAATCAAAAGACAAGTTACCTCCGTGAGAAAAAATACTCCTTTGCATCCTCGGAAGCAAATCCTCTACTTAGGAGTGAATATTGACATCGGGGCGTCGACGCTCCGTTTTACTCCGGCAGCCCTGGCACGACTTCATTTTACTATCTGTGTTATTCCCCGGCTAAGAGCCTAGATCTTCCTAAAGCAGTGGGGTTTATTTCCTGGACCTGTTATATCCTGCACCTCCCTTACTTTCTTATCTCCCACGTATATCAACGACGTGTTAAATGGTTAAACTTGTTTTATGAAAATGGCATCTTCTCCCGTGTTCGCCACCTGACTCAGTTCTCCGTCTCAGTGGACGCTTACGTGGATGCCACTCCCTGGCAATGGGCCGTGGTTTGTCCCGCCTTGGAATTGGAATCTGCTCATCGTCTGCCACAAGAACTTCCGATCTATTACGCAGAAGCCACTGCGGCCCTCCGGGATACTCTGTTTTCATTTCGTAATTCTCCTCAATTTGTTAATTTCATTGTCCATACAGATAACAAGGCTGTGCTTGCCGCCCTCCAGAAGGGCAAAGGTTTAATGTTCGAAAGTGACGAATATTGTGAATTATTTATGTCTATAATAAAGGATCCGACGCATGTGGCGTCCTGGAGATTCGTGCCAACTGCCGCCAATCTCGCCGACCGTCCATCACGGACCGTACTGCCTCCTTCTTATGCCTAGGTCGGCCATCTTGGCCGGCCTTGCTCCGTGTCCATCGCCAAAGATAAAGAAGTTCCTTGAGCATAACTTACTTCCTTTTTTTGCCTCTTAGGCATAATTTTCTATATAAAGCCAATCTTGTGGTTGGTAAGTAGGTTAAAATTTATTCACTGAGACTGTACAACAATTGGCAATTTCGAATTTAAAAATTCATATTTTAGACATAACAAAGAGCATATAAAAGTCAATGCAATCGTTTCATTCATTCAATCCACAGTAAAACTTCCAGACTACGTGGTCAGAGCTTGTATTTACAAAAGGGATAAATAAAACCTCTGCACAGAATCTAATGCATTTCCAATGGTAGTAAAATTTGGTTTGAAAAGGTTCATAATTGTTCCCCTGGGTCCCTTGGGCTTTCCGTAAATACCCTAATAATCTAACTGGGTCGTAAAAATCATGTTTATCAAATTTTGTCTTTATCGGAAAAAATATTTAAAAGACTGAAGTGCTCGAATAAAGTGGATTTCAGTTTCACTGTTACCTATAACAAAACAAACTGTAAATCGTCAACCTAATACACGTAAGCTTGAAAAAGGACCAACCGACTCTCACCTTACGAAATACGACATTAACTTTGTCGTAGTTAATTTCCGTAGCGTAAAAAACAAGCGCGCAGAAATCGAGCATATATTTCAGGACGCAGATGTAGTCTTAGGAACAGAGAGCTGGCTTGTGGAGGATATAAGCGACAGCGAAGTTTTCCCGCCAGGATATAAAATCTACAGACGCGATCGACGCGATAGAACAGGTGGTGGAGTTTTTCTAGCGGTTAAATCACATTTACACAGCACCGCTCACGAAATAACCAACAATGTAATAGAAAGCGTATGGTGTACAATTAAACAACAAAACAATAGGAGAATACATGTTTGCTCTTTTTATAGACCTCCAAACTCCGAAGTAGATACTATTTACCAATTAGAAAATCAAATATCCGAATTTACTTTGAGAGATAGTAAAAGTGTAATAATTATTGGGGGAGATTTTAATCTCCCATGTATAAATTGGGATTCTTACACGGTAAAACCGAATTCGAGGAATAGAAAAATCAGTGAGATCTTACTCAACGTACTCTCAAATCACTCGCTATCCCAAGTAGTCGACAAGCCTACGAGAGGTAATAAAGTATTAGACCTTTTAGCAGTAAGCCATCCTAAGTTGATAAAACATATCAATGTTCTCGACGGTATAAGTGATCACAGAGCAATTCTTGCAACCTTAGAGACAGAAGTGGAGTCAGCCGAAAAACCAAAACGCAATATTTATTTATTTGATAAATGTAACTTCATTAAATTTGGCGAGATGCTTAATGATTCATACACGGACTACGTAGCTAAAACAGAGGATAAAAGCACCGATGTGTCATGGAAATACTTTTTAGAAATCTTACGCCAAGGAATCAACGAACACATTCCGCAAAAACTGAAAAGTGATAGCAAAGAACCTCGTTGGTACAATAACGATGTTAGGAGAGACCTTAGGAAACAGAGAAAACTGTACAACATGTTCAAAAAAACCATTACGTTTGATGAAAAATCGAAGGAACTAGAAGCAAAAGAGAGTTACCTTGCGCAACGCTCAAAAACCAAGAAAACATTGCGTGCTGCACTGCGAAATTTCAAGAAAAAAATACTTGGAAAATTACTCGAAGAAAATCCAAAATCTTTTTGGTCATATGCGAGAGAACTTCAGGGAAAATCTTCTACCGTAGATTCGTTATTTGATAAAGATGGTAAACTTGTCACAGAAAATATCGACAAAGCTAAAGTGTTAAACTCCCACTTTGAAACTGTTTACACTACAGACGACACTGCGTGTAATTTAGACATTCCATACATTGAGGAACCGATGAAAGAAATAACAATTCAGCGCGATGGGATAACTAAACAGTTACAATCGATAAAAAGTAATAAATCTCCGGGTCCGGAGGGAATACCCGCGCGCGTCCTCAAGGAGTTAGCACCACATATCGCACCGTTCTTAGAAATAATATTCAATAAGTCATTATCTGAAGGAAAGATACCAATGGACTGGAAAACTGCAAACGTTACACCGATATTTAAAAAGGGAAACAGACATGACCCAGGAAACTATCGACCAATATCATTAACATCGATTTCAGGCAAGATTCTCGAACATATCGTTGTTAGCAATATCATGACTTTTCTGGACAGTCGAAACCTCCTGCATAATTGTCAGCATGGGTTCCGGAAAGGTAGATCATGCGAAACACAGCTCGCGCTCTTTCTTCACGACGTTCTCAAATCTGGTGAATCGAAAAAACAAGTTGACGCACTATTTCTAGACTTTAAGAAAGCTTTCGACACGGTACCTCACAGAAAACTATTATACAAATTACAGTCATGCGGGTTAAACGAACAAGTAGTAAACGGGATACGTGACTTTCTGAGTGATCGTAAGCAAAAAGTAGTTCTTGACGGAATTAGCTCTGATATAGTTAAAGTGACATCAGGTGTCCCGCAAGGAAGCGTTATTGGCCCACTTTTGTTCATTATATATATAAACGACCTTTGCTCCCGAATTAGCAGTAAAATACGTTTATTTGCCGACGACGCTGTCATATACCGCAAAATTAGTGATCAATCTGACTTTGAAATTCTGTCATCGGACTTAAACAACGTTCATGCGTGGAGCAAAGAGTGGGGACTAGAACTTAATCTGAGAAAATGCACGGCGGTACATTTCTTGCGTAGGTCGTCCAACTAACCCCATGTATATGTTGTGGATGGCGTTAGCATAAATGCGACAGATGAAGTGAAATACCTGGGAGTTACGATAACTTCGAACCTATCGTGGGGGACACATATAAGAAATATTTGTGGCAGAGCCCTGAAGAAGTTAGGATTTGTCAAGCGTGTTGTGGGAAGATTATCGGATGATAAAGTGAAAGAGAGGTGCTATTTCGCACTCGTCCGGCCACACCTTGAATATGCAGCGAGCATATGGGATCCGGCGGAGAAAGACCTAGTCCATGAACTTGATAAAATACAAAGGAAATCTGCGCGATTCGTGAAAAACTGCTACAGCCGTACAGAAAGCGTTACACAGATTTTGAAAGATTTAGGGTGGGAGCCGCTAGAGACTCGGAGGCTGCGCGCTAGGCTTAGATTGCTTGAGCAATTGAGAATGAAAATCTTTCAGAGCGACACGGAGAACATCATATTAGAACCACATTATATTTCCAGGTCCGACAGAATTGATAAATTAAGGGAGATATTTTGCCGAACGGATAGGTATGGGAATTCGTTTTTCCCCCGAACAATTAAGGACTTTAATAAATGCTAGGCGGAACTTTGATTTTTTTTGTTGCCGGCTGGTGTCCTAACACCCCCCGCCACACGCCTTTTGAGGCGGCTTGCGTGGTAGTATGTAGATGTAGATGTAGATAACTTAAATTTCATTCTAGAGTTCTAGGCTATAAGACCCCATTCAAAAACTACGTTACTTACGGCTGCCATGAGAGTAGCAAGATCTATATTGTTGATGCAGCGCACAAAATTGAGGATTTAGTAGTAAATCACAAAATTTACGCAAAAAAATCCTATCAAAACCAAATAAAATAGAAATGTGAGAGAGCAATAAATGTAGCCATCTGGTAAAATTATCACCAATAAGTCCAATCCAAAAATGCACAAAATACTTTTAAAAAGCAAAAACTAAAACCTCTCCACTCAACCCAATGATTCTCTAATGGGATCAAAAGTTATCCTTAATAATATATCCTTTAATCCTTTTGTGGCCTTCAAAGATGCGTGCAAGGTTTTACCAGAATCTGCTCAGGAGTTTGAAAGTGAGTAGGCTTCATACAAACAGAATTTTAGTTTCAAAGAAAAAAAACCAACCATAAAATGATAAACATCTGCGAATCAGATCAATTTGAATTAGCTCTGCACCTTATTACAGAAAACGAGGTTACTTTTCCTATGTCCTCGTTTTTACATCACTAAATAATCTTCATGAATTCCACCTCTAGCATTCCCCGGAAAGAACTCTCGTAAATATCTCATAGATTTGGGTCTAGGAATATGCCTGATGAAATATTGCACTTTTTATAACTTTTTAAAACATCTCTTTACCCTGGCTCATCAAAGGTAATTGAAAGACTTCTATACGTGTTATCCTTCTGCTAATGTATATTTCCATTATTCTTCGACTGAGTCACATTTCGATTGCTTCCAATCATACACTCACCCTGCCACTGAGCTGTGTGATGTTATTTGATTATATGTATTCACAAATATTTTACTTTTGAGCTTCACCCTCGACATTTCAAGACATTAAAAGACTTAAGGTGAAAATTCAGAGCGTTCTTCTTTCTCCTTTCCAAATCCCAACCTCGTCACCGTTGCTGTCATATTAATCCATTCCTCACCCTATTTCCCAGTAGGTATAAACTAGGGCAGATGATGAAGCGTAGAGCCCAAGAACTTGAAGGATGGGCGACGACGAAAAGGAGGGAATACAGCGAACATTTTGGAGGTAATAATAAATGCCGGCTGAGGAAAAGTTTTTTTTTGTTGGCTGGAGGGCGTTGTGGACCGTCAGCGAAGGCAATTTCGCCGCGCGTTTGAGCAGCAAGCGGCAATGACGACCAAGGAAACCACGCGAAATGGTTTTTGCCTCCTTTATTCCCTCCGACGCCTTCCATTTTCTTCCCTTCCCTTTTCATTGGCACTTTTGCCAAGTTGCCGTTCCACCAATGTCCCGGGGTACGGGGAGGCTATTAACGAAATGATCTGTATTTATCTTCCTCCGCTATTTACGCGAAAATGCTGAGTTTGCAGCGTGTGTGGCGCCCATTATGACATTTTTTTTCTTCCAGAAAGCTACCGTGGGATTTGAAGGATGAATGCGACGGGAGGGCGTTTCTGACTCGTTCCCCTTAAACGGACTCGGTCTAAAGCAATGCCTCCCTTAGTTCTGGAGAGGGGATTTGAGTTAACTGCAAGTGCTAGCAAACACAATAACCTGTACACGTAGTTTCAGCGAAGTGAGGATACAAAAATGGAGCTGCTCACAATTGTTATGCATGACGATTAGTTGGGCTGGCTGACCACGTGGGATCTACTAAATCAGTAAGTACAATTAAGTGGATGAAGAAATTTACACTAAGCTACTTTTTCAAGAGAAATCTGTGGACAAATGCAAACTCAAAACGTTTCAGGTTTGAAGGTTATTTATATGTTTTAAGGTTTTTAAACGAAGGAATATATTTTAACCATATATTTACGGTAAACATTGGTACGAAATTTAACAAAGGAAACGTATCCGAGGGGCCAAGATCGGAAGCTGGATCCATTGATTTCCGGCCGAGTTCTTTAGCTATTTAAGCTGACATGAGATATTGGTGGTTTGTGAGAATGAGTAATAATCGGATAACGTAAATATTTAAAAAAATACCTGCAAAAATGCAAACCATTGGTCACTCTATGGCTTAATAAGGAGCAAGCAGTTGGGTGAATGCAAGGTAGAAGTTAGCCTTCAGCGATACCTGCGACGTGCGAGAAGACTGTCTAGGGAAGAAGCGGTATTGGTTCGTTTTCCATAAGGTGGTCAGTCTCGAACGCATCGACGCAAGCAGAATCACTATCCATCGCCATAGGGGAATGCCTCTTTAAATATATGGGTCACAGGGTCAGCGGTTACTATTTACCATTTGATGGAGGATTTCACCGCCCACGTAGATGTCTCTTCATAGGTCACCTGACCCAGTAGCGGGAGTTCAAGTCCATGGCATAACGGACGTCTCAAAGCTACAGAGGCAAGATAGTCCACCTTGGCCAATATTACCGCTATACATGGCAACACTAAAATAATAACGTCATCAATTTAAGGAAACATTATTTTTACATTGAACTAATGTTACATAGAACTAATGTAATACTGATAAATTACGTGAGATTACATAGAGTAAAAATTTAATTTTCGTGATTTTGCGAATAACAATACGCAAACTGTTGAAATTGGTCCCAATGGTTTCCAATATGTTTGGACAAACAACTACAAAGCTAAAGCAATAAATTAAATATGAATATTTTTTGACGGGTAATATATGAACCATGTGCTTCATGATGATAGTTCAGTTATCGGACAAGACAGTTTGCCTCAAAGCATGGAAATGGGGGACGCTAGTTGGCTTGGTTGGCAAGGTATCATCTCATCTTTTAGAGATTATAAATATTAATTGTCCCTGAAGGTGAAAAGGAGATGTGAGTTCGTCTCTCAAATTGCACCATCAATTAAATAAGAACCAACACTAGTTTATCCTCATTCTTAACGCAAGGCCCACTCCATCATATGAAAGTACCCATTGGAAAATCATACGTGTAATACGCGGTTTATTAGGGCTAAAATTCATACCGTATGAATAAGTGGTATTTAAAAATGATTTAAAATATTTTTAAAACATTAACTTCAAACTAAAATAAAGCATTTGGAGGTAATTAATGTGTTTTTGAAAATTTTTAAGTAACCCACGAAATAAGCGAATTTTAATCAACGAAATCTTTGATAACCCTGAGCGATAAACCAATTAACTCTTCCATTTTCAATATTAAGAGCAATGGATACATCAGTACACCAACATTACTTTAACCAATGCTTTTTATAACATAATAACATTTTTATAACATAATAAACGAAACTACTTGCATTACTGTAACTCTAGTACAACAAATCTACAGTCAAAGAAAAAGTATAAGACAATTCATTTTAGTAGCATGTATAGGCTTTTGCAGCTACCGATAGGTACTGGCGAGGCTTTGGAGTTTGACTGCGTCTCGAGAATTTTAGGCCAAACGTTTCACCCGTGTTGCAGCGAGCGTCTTCAGGAATGAATTGATTCTGCTGAGTAACTTTTGCCGCTTACATGTATAGAAGCTGCAAGGTCTCATTTTATTATATTTTTGTCGGAGCATCACAGTTGCTCACGGCGGAGTTCGCTACGTCTGATCTGGGAGACATTGCCATGAGATGAAAAGCTGGTAAAAATCGTCGCGGTTAAAAGTCCTTGTTCTTTTGCCTTGCTCTTGCAATCTTCATCGATTCGCGGATCAATCAATCAATCAATCGTAAAACCCAGTGGGTTTTGGTACGCTCCAATGGGAAGCGGTCATTAAAGTAAATCACTGGCCTTAAGAGATTCTAAAGCAAGAACAATAGATAACAAATTTAGACATCATATTCAAACCATAGCTAATTTACATATTACCGTGCGCAGCAATTAAAAGCAATCAGCTTCGTTTCTAGATAGCAATTCTTAGAACGGAAAGAGTAAACTACCAGGGAAAAGTTTTTAATTGAATAAATGTTCATGCCGTAGGAACAATGTAGTCAGTCAAACATGTTTTCAGATAAATGGAAAGGAAAACTGAACACACATAGGAGCGAGTTTCATAGAGCAGTTCTTATGAACTCAGAGGATAATAAACTCCAGCAGCATTGAGAGATATGAAACAATTCATCCACAGAATTAACATGTTTTTAGTCCTAAACTTGCAGTTATAGAGCAATTACCCATTCATTATAATATTTTCTTTCATTTCCGCTACTGTGTTTGTCCTTCCTCTTCCACAGGTCGGCGAAAAACAGTTCTTATGCAATACATTGGCAATTTCTACTAGCCAATCCCGGGGGGTGTTAAGTCGTGTAAACCCCCGGTGATTCCTGTCATCCAGAGACGGCTAGAACGCATCATCATCTGCGCATCTAGCTTAAAATCGGAAGGTTCGTGGTTCAATTTCCGGTCCAGTTGATTTTTTTTTACAGTTGGAGTCGGCCATCGTTCCATTTTCTCACCATCTTTACGCAGCATGTTTTTGTGCCTATTCCCTTCTCTCCCCAATCTGGCTATTTTGAAATTTTAAATGTTTGCCACTGAGAGGCTTGTATGGATGAAAGAACGATTTTACAGCTAAACTGTATCAATATATGAATATGCACACACAATCTCACCATTCATTATTTCATGAGCAGGCAAAGTCAGCTGAAGCTAATAGATTATTAATTTTTGAAATGGAAATAAGAAATCACGAAACAAGAAAATAAAAATTTATTTCAGAAAATATGTAGAACTCAGTAATGGCCAAGGCAATTTAAGAGATTGTGCTAGACTACTGAAGAGGAATGCGTGCAGGATTATTGTCTTTTTAGCTGGCTCCCGGCAAGCCTCTGCAAACAAGGCTTTCCCTTTGCTTAGGGGTTACTAGAACTAATGCTCATGATAATGTCCAACTGAAACTCGGATAAATAATTTCCAGGTACAACTACCGAATAACAACAGATGATTCTGTCTACAGATTAGCGGAAAAATTAAGAACAAACTCAGAGTTAGTATTTATCTTTGCTTTTTAAGGAAACATAAAAAATACTGTTTTGTATTGCACCGAAAAATTACTAAATAACATACATACTAAAAACATTTTATAATCAGGCGTCACTAGAAGCAGAGCTAGTAATTATGGCATGACATTAAACGGGGGCCATTTTCCTTCTGGGCTGTCTCAGTGCCTGAGAGAAAAAGGTATAAAACTCAATCGCAAATCTGCAACTGAAATGAAGGTAGAAATTATACTTTTTTGAGAGAAAAACGACTCTTTGGACAAATTACTTTTACGTCTTTTACAAATTACGATTGTTTTATAAAATTGAATTTAAAAAGCTCACTTGCCAGGGTAAATTATGTTTTCTATCTGAAAAATTTGTTAATCGATCTATAAGACATGGTTTACCCCACTCTATACTGGATTGATGGAATTTAAGTAATTTATGAAATATATACTCCATATTTTGGGGCCCAGAGGAACGTATGCTGAGAAGACGAAAGAAATACGTATTCATTTAACAATGTCAGCGACTGATAAAATGAAATACTATCTACACGGTTTTTCTAACTTTATGGGTTTATTGCCTTATAAAAATAATCAACTGAAAACTATATTTTAACAGTAGGACTGAGAAAAATGGCCAAAAATATAGGATTATGGTAATGGAATGGAAGAAAAAAGGAAGTGACATGGTTTCTTACTTTTCTTCTCAACACAACGATTACGAAAAAGGAAAATAAAAATGTGCGGACCAAGGTGGCCAAAAGGAGAAGGCCGAGGACCGAAATGAACTTGCACCTCCTACAGTGTCTCCCTCTCTTGTGCCATTAAAAAAATAAAATAAGGGTGGGAGCTCAAAGGAGTAGCGAAAGAAGGGTCGGGTAATGTGGAGTGATACTGGAATGGAGGATAAATACTGTATGGGGTCTACTCTTTTTTTATTCCATTCCAGGAGAGGATTGCAAGGTGGGTGTAATGAGAAGAATCGCTATCTCTGGAGCGTGGGAGGAATCCCTCTTCACAGGGTCGGCCATTTCTCTGCCAGCGCGCAAAAGAAGAAGATTTGGGGCTTAGCGACGTGACGGGAGCAGGGTCAGCAGAATAGGCCTATTCACATTTACCGTAAGAACATAAGTTAAAGGCCGTAGCTGTAGATGGCTGAACAAGAGTGGTATGTCAGCCAGAAAGCACCTTGAAAATATCAATCTGCAGAGGGCATTCGTTTACACCTCATGGCACGTCGTTAAGTAGTCACATCAAGAGGGTGAATTCAATGAGCTAATCAATCAGGTGCTAACTTGAGGGATGTGATTATCGGGCGTGTATATGGCCACTAATTACAAGAATGTGTAATGTTTAACTAAAAAAAGTTATTTAACATGCAATCACTCCACCATTTGATGAATGAAAATCGACCAATTTGGTTCATAAAATGGATTGGAATAGAATTAGGTAACACTGAAATCGTTCTTCTACACGGGAGAAAATAGAAAAAAAAATTGTTTAACGTAAAGAAAGAGAATCATTCTGATTAACACGATGGGGACGATGGTGACAGAAGCTAAAGTTACGCCTTTCTCTTATTAACAATGCGAACTCACAGAGGTTTAGGAGGCGAGGAGTTCCGTTCAAAGGGCTGAGGGAAGAGCGGGACCTACTTCCCTTCAGGAAGAAAGAGATTTAGAGTCGGGGTCCGTCCAATATACCTCAGCCGCTCTCTACGGGGAAGGACAAGTTGGAGGCTGAATGACCTATGAACTGACGCCCCAGGAGGGGGTGCTAAAATTAAGAATGATGCCATTTCACACGAAAGTAATAGGCACTCAACGTACTACTGCAAAATAAGCACTCTATAGGGAATATCTGAAAAGAAGCGTTATCAGTTAGAGGAAATAATACTTTCACGGTGGGAATATCATGTAAATGGAGCGGTATTAAAAAACTGTACCTAACACTGAGAGAAAGATTGTTGAACAAATACACAATGTAAATTTCTCGGGCTCGGTTACCCGGGTACCCGGTGGCGAGCCCGAGAAATTTACACTAATTTAATTCGCCGGGAAAGTGTAAAATCATACAAATACACAATGTTCTATCTATACCATTCATAAGTAAGACATAGAATTATAATAGATCGCTAATTATATTAAAATACATTTAAAGAGATATATATTATGAAGCATTGATGCCACTTTTGAACTTGTCACTTATCTACTCCGACATGAAAGAGTCAGAGAGACATTTTTATTTCTTCTTCAATATATTATATATTTGGCGAGATAGTTGCGTATTCTCATCAACATACAGAAACCTGTAAAAAAAACTCATATCCAAAACATCATCATCGGACAGAAACCTCTTGCCACATTGCCTAGTAGCTCTCTAATGATTAGTGGAACTGAATTATCGTACCTATTGACGGAGTCCTGTTTGAGAAATGAAATATGTAGCCAAAATATAATGTTATTATCTTCACACAGCCTGTCGGTCCGTAGGAACTCACGTTAACTTTCCAACCAGAACAACATTCATATAAACCTACAATAACAATATCTGTTCATTATGATGAACCAATTGAACAAGGAGTTCTAGGAATCACTCCCCAAAATACCTGGCGCAAGGAAACGTGAGTCTAATTGCCATTGGTTCCGTTTACCTAAATGAAAACAGTATCATAATTTGTACAGCAAAATGTTGTTTTTAAATACTCACCCAATGAGGCCGCATTTACTTATTATGTGTGAGTGGTGAGAAAATTTGTTCTTCTACAACAATTATGAGATTACTTGACGGTATAAATAAAACTAATAACTATTGCCAAAAGTTCGTTTACATCAGCCGATAGTAACTTCCGATCTCATCCATGAAATACACACTGTACAACCCTAATGATTTTTCTCGAGAGATAGATCTTCGAGAGCGGGTCCTCCATCGTTCATGGACTTTATCGAAAAACGTGACGAAAGGGTGTCCCTAGCGCTGCTTTTGCACTTCCACCGCGGATCTTTCAGAGGAGCCACTTTCGCTCAGTTGTTGCCCCACTTTCCCCAAGCCACGAACCTTCAAGTCCGCTCTCAACGCCTCCAGTTCCCTTAATCCCACTCTCTCTTCCGAGGGAATAACTTTTTCTCAAGACACTCTCGCAAGAAGGGGAGTTACCCCCGCCGCCCAGGGTTCCACTCTCCATCCCCCCTTTCGAAATCGCGTCATAATCGAGAGGTGTCGAGGGGCCGTTGAGGGGAGGGCATTATGCAATGAATTGGCCGAGGAAACTGAGGCGGAGTCTCAGTGATGAGCGGAGACGCCTTCCCATGTCTCGAAAAATGAACGCCTTCGATTTGCAATTTTGGAAAGCACTACAGTTACATACTACCCTGCGATCCGCCGCATAGGGGTGTGGCAGGGAGTGTTTAGTCACCAGCCGCGTAAAGATGAAAGGTTTTGGGAGGTGAAATGGTGACGTGTATTACGGTAGTATATTTAGTGAAGCTCAGTTTTTATTGTGGTCACTTATTGTACGCGGAAAGATCAACGTTTTAAACCTATCTTCATGGAAATGTATCCCTCTCATTTAATCGCTTTTGTCAGGCCTAAAGATATAATGAGGCGTCATGATAACATTTTCTGTCTCTATAAAACACACCAGTTCTGAATTTCTCAAACAACCTATGCCAAGCGTGTAGCCTTAGAGTCTCTCGGGGCTCCCACCATAATTCCTCTTGAGGTTTTGAGACTATATTTTTGCTTGTATCAGGTTTTTATGAAGCGTGCAGCTTTCATTTGTATTTTAATAATTTAGTTTGTTAAATATTCATGACCAGGGTTAACCAGAGCAATGTAGCATCTCTCTCCTACTTTTTCATCCGAGGACCTTCCTTTTATACGCTTAACATAACCTAGTTTCTTTAAAGCTGTGCCGCATATTGTTTGTACGAGTGTTCCCCACGATGTATCTGAAGTTAAGGTAATTCCAAGATATTTTACTGTATCTGAAGATATATATTTAATCCACCCACAGTATAGGTGTGGCATTAGTGTGGTGACTTTTGCAGGAAGTGGACTGTGATGTATTTACTAATATTTTGTTCGAACCCCCAGTCCTGGCAACACAAATGATCGAACTACATACCCCACTGGATGTGAAGAGGACAGCTCTAACGGAAAATTCACGCAAAAGATGATAAGCGTCAATGTTGTCAAAACTTATGGAAGAATATGAAACGAAAGATACGTATTTTTACAATAATTTAAATATGTTGAGGTTTGACTGAAATTCATAGTATGGGTTCTATGGAATTTAGATGTGTTGTTTTATCTGTAGAAATCTGAGTATAACCATGAAGCCCTATTGCCTTACCAACAACAAGGACGTCCCAAATTATATAAATTCCTAATGAATATGTGACCCGTAATGGTACCCAGGCCACAACCCCAATTCCTATTAATTGCCCAGTAGTTTAGTTTGATATTCTCATTTTATTTGCACCATCTAAAACCCATAGCATATTCGATTCTCTAGTAACAAGGAGTTCTACATTGGAGTCCTTTTCTGTTCTACATTTGATTCATCCTTTCGGTAAACACCTTGGTAAATAAATAAATTTGGTTTATCAATTAACTAATTGGCTTTTATAAATGGTTTAGCACTTTCTTGATTTTGTCACGCTCACTTGCACTACATAATTTTTTTGAAATAGGAATTCCCTAAACTTGAAAACGAAGACAAACTTAAGACTTTAGCCCATAGGACATTTTCACAGTAAAAATGAATCACTTCTCTAATGTATGGTTTTATTATACCCCTTTAGCATTGCCTGTATTACGACGCAGCCTTTCATTTAACAAGATTTAATTGAGAGTTTGGGTTTAATTTCATTTAACTGCAATTTGTTGGTAACGAATGCGATCGCTGTGACTGGGAAAAGAATTACGCTGCAATCCATGCGTGGAAAAAAATTCAGTCATAGACCTTGAAATCGGGCACAAATGTCATAAAATCCCATATGGCTATCTAAAATGTCTAATATATATTTAAGTATTGCATATTTTATGAATATATATATTTTTAAATGAGATTTTTGAATGAGTCCGTTTTACTGTCATGATAGGAGAGAGGCTTACGCATGGATTTAATGCACAATGTCCATTTACATAAAGCTATAGGTACATTTCCCTCAAAAAGCAATTAAAATTATGCTAATTAAGACGCACCAGAGCGAGAATTTCTGTAATGCCAAGTGCAAGTGAGCGTGACAAAATCAAGAAAGTGCTAAACCATTTAGAAAAGCCAATTAGTTAATTGATAAACCAATTGAGTGAAAAAGATTCGGGCATACATAAAAATAATCTCCAAAGAATCTCTGATTTTTCTTCCTTTGATACGTTCACAATCTAAATGAACTGAAAAACAATTTGACGCAATATCACTATTATTATACCTCTTTCAGATGTTAATAAAAATGTCTTTTGGATTACATTGCAATTGTACAATCTATATCTAGGAAAATTTTCCGACCCACTATACCTTAAAACTCTCAATGCAATAATCATATAAAAAATCAAATATTTAATACATTCACACGCAAAAGGAAAAGTCACGATAGTTATAATTACTTCTGTTAGTGACTTGAGTTTCCACAATCTTTACTCTTAAATCTATCAACAGTTTTAGTAATCAATCTACACAATAAAATCAGTACATCAGAAAAATAAATGCGACAGCATTACTTGTACCATCGTATGGTGACCACACTCTAGGCTCAAAGGTGAATGTGTATCAATCAAATGTCATATATATTTAAAGCTCAAAACCATAGCTATTTGGCTAATTAACATTACCATGTTCAATACAGGACAAGTATGACTTTATCAAACTGCTTTTCAACAAAACTAAGGCCATGAGCAATCGAATTTACGGTGGAATTAAATTGCAGGAATTTTTAGCTGCTATAACGGATTATTTTCAAATAGGTACAACCGAAATGTCAACTGTGCACCCAATAAAATATTTATGAACATATATTAGAGTTTGAATTCAATGCCAAACCTAAAGTAAATGAAATATTTTGTTAAATTAAAATTCATTTCATTGGATAGGTGAAAGATAAGTCTTCCATAATACAGTCAAATTTCCAAGCACTTAACTTCATCCCCATATCCATTAACTTAAATTTAATCCTGGGGCGTATAACGAGAACACATCCAACAAATTGGTTTGTCCTTGAGAGGGCATACTTGTGCAGTCTGGAAGCGGATTGCCTATCCGAGGGCATTCCATAATGAATGCGAGGAGGGAACGAAGGAGGGAAGGGGACAGGCAAACGTCAAATGGTGACCAGGCGGAGAGGGAGGAAAAAAGAATGATTCATTCATTGAAAGTCCACATTTTGGAGAAGTGGAACAAAATGAAACCTGGGAATTTCTCTGCTTCCAATTCTCCGCTTTTTAATAATGCCTGAAAGAATCCAGCAAGATTCAAAACATTTTAGTGCTTAATGAGAAAAAGATCGAACATTTTCTCGGTTAATGATCTTCCTATCTATATATACAAGAATCTAAGCGACTGACAAGGAAAAGTGTACCATTAGAAAAAAGGCATGTTATCGAAAAGTTACTCATACCGGTAAACAGTGCAAAAATGACTGAAACGGGAAAAAGGTGGTTTTACTCGTTCTTCATATATAGAGCCCCATTGACTTGATATCATTATTTAACTCAACCAAAGAAGTAAAGTAAGCCAATAGTTTATGAGTTCACATACTGGAACATACGCTAACAGCCAGGGAAGAGATTTTAATATAGGAATTGGGAATTTAGGGAATAATACACGTGAAACTGAAGGTAGAAAAAGTTTTCTTACTCAGAAGTAATTTATAAAAGTTCAATATGATGAAGTGGACCTGACTACATATGGGAGGTGGCCGAAAGAAATGTCATTGCTTCATGTACATAAGAGAGTTGTTTTGCGAAGGAAATGAGACTAAATTCGCTGAAAATGAGGTACGGAAAGCTATGTAGCATTTCATATTACTGAAACAATCGCAGAAAGGTCCTATATCCTTATATGGCATTGATTACACCCTAGTAATCCTGAAGCGTTGAATATTCAGTAAATAAAGTAATAGAAAATAATCGAATCACTAAATATTACAAACCATTTATTTGCACTACAGTTATCTCGGTCAGGATGATAAATACTATTAGGTGTGAAATAGGATCAAAAGGAACATCTTCAATTAAACTCTTGCACAAATAAATGGTTGGGTTGTTAATCGATTTGGAAATCAACACTAAGTTTAACAATGCTGATTAGAGGAGTACGGCATATTCATGGAAACAGTCAAATAAAATAATTATATATCATAACATAATAAATAATGTGATTATTTATTATTTTATGATACACATTATTTATATTACAAATTTATTTAAGCTTATTAATAGCTAAAAAGCTTATTAATAGCTAAAAGAGAGAAAAACGTTTTTAGCTCATCAGTCTCTGAACCCCATGAAAAGATGATTCTCCTATAGCGTGAATCGATGACGGTCGGATAACCTAAGATAACTAAGGTCTATTTGAGTAACTTAGTAGATAAGTTTTATAGCGAGAGCGAGATATTATATAATCTATGAATCATAGATTACACGTCATTTTACGGAAAACCAATATTCCAAAGATACCGTGAAAGATATCACTACTTTCCAAGATATTTGCAAAAAATACTTCTTCCCATTTTACATGGGAAATGGTACTTTTATGCACTCCCGTGGGAAACGTTTGAAATGTAGATGTGTTTCTAATATCTAGATATCCTCAAGTTGATAGTTCTTAAGTTTTCTCAACTATTTTAAAATAAAACCAAGAATGCATTGTCAGCTCAACAATTTTATTCAGATTAGCTAGAAAGCATTCTGTAGTTATGGCGTTTTAAACGTATCGCGTGAAAAAATGAGTAAAATTTAAAGCTTACATGGGTATTTTGCATATTACTGAGAGTTACAGGGAAATAAATAAGCATTTTAGCGCTATTTGCATACAGCTTTAACTTAATGACTATAGCAGCTGCTAAAATTAAAACTAAGTTATATTCGAATATGATCTCCATTGAGATCAGGGAAATATTTCACTCAAACTACCTTAAAAGGCTGGATGGGATGGAAACTGAACGGTGAATTAGGGAAAAATAAAAAGAGGGTAAAGATGTGCTGAATGGTAGCTCGGAGGAAAATCACGTATTCCGCTCAAATGCGGGCATTAATTCATCTGCAGCGTATCCGATTGCCTCCAATATATCGAACGGTTCGTCTTGTCGCGTTTATCGATTTCGTGTCAATGTGTTACACAATGCGGATTTGGGTGGGCTTCATTTGACAGAAGACTGTCGTTTTCATTGAGTATCCATCATCAAATCCCACGGACTGGCTATAAATTAGAAAACTAACAGATTAAATATGTCATCTATCGTTATCCTCTTTGAGTTATTGTTGCAATAAATAGTTCATAAAGGTCATTACAAATTTAAATTCAGGTTCTCCGGGTACATTGAAGCATTTTACCTGGAAATACGTGAAAAATTGTAATACGATCAAAATGATTGGATAAATCATAAGTGAAACAAAAAGTAAGAATACAAAAAAGAACTCCTTATATTCGAATAATAATTTTCAAGGGAAATACTGCCGAAACATTCTTCTACACCCCATAATTACAGCTATTTCCTTTTGGCGGAGCATGCTATTAACTGAACTGAAACAAATGTCTTTTTATTTATAACCTTCCGCCAAGAGCGATTGAGTCAATCAAATAAGAATAAACTGCTATCATCAACGCCGTTCGTTTACAAATGCTGCAAAAGAAGGTGCTGTTTGTGAAAAATACACTTTCTGGACAGCACGAATTTAAGATGATGATAAGAAGAGGTCAAGATGACGGAATTCTATCAAGGGTATATCTACCTAAAAGGTAAAAGTTGACTACAAATAATGTTTTGAATATACTTTTACTCTTGTAAACTTCTGTAATATTCAATAACATAATTTATCGCAGAAAGCCCATCATTTTTCCGTACTTGTAAAACTACGATACAAAAAGGCCATGAACCTATTTTACCTGTGTCTAATCAACAAGAATCGTCCTTGCATTACTACACCAAGAGCTTTGGTCTTCCACTATGACAATATACACGCAAAAGAAAACCAGTACGAAGGTTTAATAATATACAGCAATGAGTACTGTTATGCTGATGGAAACTAATTCGGAAATTTTGTATCGATTAGAAGAGTTAAAATTTCTTCTTAATTTCAAAAATCCTTAATCAGCATGAATGATTTTGGTCATCACACCACACACATAATCATAGAGAGCGGTAAATCATACTTTCTTCAGTTATTTTTTCCGCTGAAGTATCTTCACGGATCAACGAAGTAGCGTATATTTGTAAGCATGTTAAGATAGTGAGAGACCCAAGATAAGATTTGTAATTAAGCGGAATAAACTTTAGATTAGACGTCCCTATCGCTTCACATTTCGCACTCTTCCTCCCTTCTTGCCTCGCGGGGAAGCGCACGGGTTATCATCCGAGCACAGAGGCGGAAAACCGCTCCTTTTGATTGTATCGCACTCAAGGGAAGAGTGACCACAGATTTGTCCGCGATAATCGCCGATTATTGGGCATCGGTGCAGGCACGCACTTTTCAAATAGGCCATTCCCAACTAAATCCTCGTTTCTCCCTTTCATGCCTCCAAAAACTGCTTCTTCCACTCCGTCGTCTCCCAAGCTTTAATCGGCAGACCACGATGCCGAACACATGGAAACCGAGAGAGGCCAATCCCTTCTCCTAAAACGCCAGCCATGATAATCTTTCCTTTATCCCACGAGGGACTGCGGCTATTTCGGAATCTGATCCCTTTCTCTCATTGTTGCGATGACGCCTCTCGGGGCTTTTAATGTTTAAACATCGACACTTTCTCCCTAACCCTTGTACTTTTCGGTGTCATTGGCAACTCCAAAAGAGAATTTGATAACGGATGAGGGAATACATGGCGAGAACGGCGGACAAAAACATGCGAAAGGGGGGGGGAAGAAGAGGATTTGATACTGATGCTTTTGGTCGAATCGGCCTTTGATGGATGACAAATGATCACGCACCAAAACGAAATGTAAATATACGCATACAGGTTGGAAACGTATTCATTAAAAACATTTTTCGGAATCGCTACAAGATTACGTCCCTGAAATGTTTACTGATGTATTACTAGGGTAACTGAAGACTCTCTCCACCGGTATTTGAGCTTACATAATGCCACTGCCGCTAAAATCAAATGAGCTTATACGCTGGACTTCCACCCACGGAGTTAAGATCATTCTCCCGAAATATTGAAAGGAATAATTAGCTCTTATTAGTATTGCTGTTAATACAAATTCTGAACATGAGATAGGTTTATACTTCACTCTCATTCACTTTTTAAAATGTTTCAGGTGTTCCTTTTGTTTAGTGAAATAGTTGAATGTGTTCCAATTTTGTTGCTGTTTTTTGTTTTTTCGTTCTTCACTCCTAAAAGTTCGTTATTCATAACCAAACAAAATGCAACTCAAAAATTTAAAAATGGTTAGAGGCTGTATTTCTAAGTTAATATTTAATGTAATTTTCTGATTTTTTATTACTAATTTGTAATCACTTACATCATATCACTGCAGTTTATACGAAGGGAGCATAATACAATTTGCTGGTGGCTCAGTTCAGGTTTCAACCTTGGAGCCCACCTAGAGCTTTCATTTCTATGTTAAATTTAATTATATTTCTTAATTTATAGTAATGTAAATGAAATTAAATTAATTATATTCTATTCTCTTCTATATTTTGACTACATATCTATCTCGGTAAGAATGAAAAATGCGCTCATACAATGTCATGTCGTTGTTCGTCGTCCTTGTAGTATAAAGTTGATGCAGATGTACGATAGGAGAAGTAAAATGGATTTTTCTGCAGCATTTTAGCTACCTACATTTTACAAAACACAATGGACTTATTTTTGCGCTGATTATTTATACTTTTAAGTCATAAAAAAGGAAAAAATGTACCGTTAACATTTCAGTAGAAAAACAACTACAGAAAAATTTTTTAACATCATCCGTGAAAAATGATATTATTGAGTTAAAAAAAGATTCATATTGGTTTATAGCGGAATTTGGAAATGAAACCCTTAAATTTTCTCCTATTTGCCAAACAAAAAATATAAATACGACGGGAATGGATGGGAATATGATGCAATGAAGGGAATACTCAGCATGCTTAAAGCTTAATTTGTGCTCAAATGCCAGCACAGGAATTCCTTGAATTCCACTTCATAGTACAAACTACTAACATTCACTCAATTTATTCAAGTTACTTTCCCTTGTACTCCCAAAGAATAAATATTGTGGATAATGGCGACCATACCTCACCCAGTACGGGATATTTTGATGTTTATCCAGCTCATATTATCTCCGACCTAAACCTCCCGCAAAAGTCATTTTCCCATTCCAATTGACTAGAATCTTTCTTTTTGTGATGTTACGATACAACTTTTGCCTTGTTTAGGCCGTTTTTTGGCTGTTTCCTATGAAATGTGTCATGGAATGCGAAAGCCTACGTCAATAAACGATTCAATTAACAATTTAATCAAAATCATTTACTCTTGATAGTCTATCTAATGTGGCAACCAATTGTTACGGTCCATGTGGAATTAATCTATGATTAATTCCTAAAACCATTGTTGATATATTCAAGTTTAAGAAAAGTACTGACTTACATGGCCTTTATGGATAATATCGATTATTAACAACCAAGACCTTAGGCCATAGACTGTTCTCTAGTTTTTGTTGAGTTTATGACAGCGCCGTAACAGAGGAAACAAATAGTGATAAAGACGGAGTGATGGAACGCACCATTAAGTTAAACGAGAATAATACGCATCCCACAAAATAGTTAGCGCCTCCATGGGCAATCAAAAGCGTTAAGACGTCATTTATGCGTGCACGTTGCGTCATTTTCCTTCTCCATCATCATCACCCCTCGGCTCCCTTCCCGCCTCATCCCAAACCCTTTATATGTCGCCTACCCTCATCCTTCCCAGCTCCTTCGCTCTCACTTCGTTGATTAAGTACTGCCTTCAAAGACGACAGACAGGATGGGCCACAAGAGCAAAAGATGAGAAGAGAGAGGTGAGAGGCCCTTCTCATGAAGACGCTCTCACGCAAAGTGATCCATCACTGGACTCTAAAGGTCGGACTCGCAATTATGATTCCCTTAGGAACACATCTCCGCAAATCTTGCCTCCTAATGACCGTCCCTCGCTCACTAACCATTTCCTTCGCCTCCATCTCTTTTCTAAAAGCACTGATGTACGGTCCTACTCAGTTCCATCAACGTTGCTCCGTCATACTTCCTCCAATATTTTTATCCAATTTCCTTTGAAAAGGCAAGACAATTAAAAAGCGATTCTTGCGATTACTCACTCGTTTCCATTAGGAAATATTTCTTCCTCTTTAGGATGAGTTTTGAGCATACTGGAGGCATACTCAGAGCATGATTAAATATATCACATGCTCAAAGAAAGCCCCAAGGTGAATTCAAGATTCCTACGAAGGAAAATTATTATTTCAATTTCTCCACGAGTTATGTAAAAGTAGAACTTATTATCACATACTTCCTAGAGCTATAGGTAACTTTTTAGAAGCATCAAAGAAATCATTTTTTGAATTAATTATACATTAATTAGCAGTCCTAAATATTGAGGAAGAAGAAATGAAATTTTTCATGCTACTTTTATTTACCATCGATTATTTTTCCACTAAACATCGGCTAAAAGATACTTCACAAAAACAGAGGTCGGATACCGCAATTTTATAATATTTCATTCAGTCAACGTGATATCAGACAAATAGGTACCAGGCAAACAACAAAACTATGAATTCTTAGAAAGCATCATATCTCTGCTAAAAGCAATAAAATCTTCCAACTTTGAATTAAAAATAATTTTATCTTCAGAAATTGACTATTTGGTTCCGCTTACTAATGCGACGAAATTAAGAATTTTTACTCCGCTAAATCTCAGGCCAACGTGTATGTTTAAAAAATACAGGAATAATTGATAAAGCTATAAATCCAAAACATTGACTACAGACATCCATACAAAATGTTGTTAATGTTTATATTTTGGCTAAATAACCTTGTCCCTATCAATATAAAAATCTTCACGTACCGATAAAGCAATAATTTTGTGTCATACAACTGGTCAATGAGTGCACTAAGAAAAAAACGTTAAGAAAAATGATGATACTACAAATTCACGATGATTATAAAATTAAGGAAAGGTCTAGAGTGCACGCATGTTTATCGTAAAAATTGAATATATCTGCTGCAGATGATAATTTAAAGCAATTACGTGCAGGAAAGTAAACCCATTGATTATTCTAGGATTTTTAATCAAGATTTGTAATTCCAGCGTAACTTATGCACTTATTGACCATTTGTGCTTGATTGTTATAACTTGTATACCGACACTGGCATTGTTAACGATAAACGTTTTTTTCTGAACGTTACTTACGCAGTATAAGAGAAAACTTTTCAAATAGTATAGCAGTCAATACTGAGCAGGCTTCTTAAACTTTTATCTCCACACAAGTATTGTCATTTATTGTGAGATGAAAGGGGACTCAACATTGTAAATATTGTCAATTTTGTGTGTACACACATATTTATATAAAAGTATTTCTTCAAAGTATTCATATAAAAGAACTATGCATAGAGAAATAATCAACTTATTTCCGATGAATATTTTATTATGTGCGTAGTAAAAGTGTAAAAAAATATAATATATATATCATAGATCAATATGCATGTCTTTGCTATTTTCAAAGGCTTATTTGTGCAATAATTTAAAAATATTTGTGGAAAAGCTTCCAGTAAAACCTTTTTAATCCTAATGAAAATGCTCTACATGACTCTTCAAGTTGGAATAAACTAATTTTTATCTTTCTCTTCTTTGATATTTAATTAATTAATCGAATAAGCTTTCACATAGACAATTAGATCACGCGCGGTAAACAAGGGAATGGGAAAAGTCTGCCGATATGTGTGTTTATCTGGAATACGTGTGCAAGTCACGTATACATCGGTACTTTCCAAACGATTTCGCAAGAGGCCGGGAAAAGAGAAATGCTACGAGTGGCTCCGGAACACCCGAGAAATAAATAAAGAATTAGGAGGCGAGCGTTTTTATCCGGAGAACAGCAACCAAGGCAGGCCATTGAGAAGACTGAGGGTAGCGACAGGGAAGCTGAGACGGGAAGACACTAGGGCTCGGGGAATTGGAACGTGGAAATGAGCCACCTCACACTTGGGTTTCCCTTAGAAAATTACATCCTGATTCCGCGAGGATCACCGATATCTGCCCTCCAACCTTCAACTACAATCTAGCCTCAGCCTTGGCTCGCAAATAGGATCGAATTCAAAATGAGAGTTATTGGGATCTACAATAGGTGTGTGACGCAGGTGTAACCTGGCTGGTTAAATGGGAGTCGCAAAATATTTTAGGTATTTTGCGGTTTGTGTAAATATTAGAATCAGTAAATGGAGGATCATTAAATTAATGAAGGTGGTCAGATCTAAACACATTACGTAATCTACATAAAAAGAAAGACGCCAAGTTGTGAATGGTTACACGCCCCACCTGAGGGCTCTATTACATTATGTGTGCTTTCCCTTGAATCACGCTCGTGTAGGGTTTGAGTTTTGGAAGAAAAATCTCCAGTATCATGGTTCGAGCCCGGGCTTCAGGAGAGTGAATCAGGTATTTTGTTTTTTTCTACAAATAACTTGATCTCCAATACGCAGATACAATACAGCTTGGTGATTATAATGTAAACAAATCAACATCTTCAATATCCTGGGACAGAAAAGTGACAGATCACCAGTAGAGTTTCATCAAAAACCTTTAAGAAAGCGGCCTAGTTATGGTGGAGATAACGGATCCATGTTTAGTATCATTTCAATATAGTTGACTGTGGAAAATGGCAATGGAAAGCTGTTGAAAAACGATAATGGGCAAGACATACAACTACCACTATCTATAATCTCTGTCACAAATTTGAGGGACTAAAAATAAAGTTATTACGCCAACGGGCGTAATTCCTTGTTTTATAGCCAACATGGCTATAAAACAAGGAATCTAAGGTTACTAAAGCCATGAAAAAATTGAAAATATAAATCATGAGTAAGAGAATAGTTACTATTAATTTTCTATAATAAATGCTACGTAACGGAATGGATAATCAGCCAACAATAAAAAATCAAGAAGTCATTGTGAAGCACAAAGCTTTGAGAATTGAAATCTTCAGCAAAGACGAGTGAATTTTTATGTTACGCAACATTATTTTGACACTACAGGAGTTCCACGCCAAACAATTTAGTGTGCCTAAAACCTACAAATACTAAGAAAATGAAGACATAGATATGAAAACACGACACATGGGGACGAAGTGAACTAGCAGGATTTCAATTTAATATGTCACCAACTCACTCTAATGACGCTAGCCTAAAAAATCTAGTGGGGATTGCTTTATCCTGGTAAATTATTGAAATAACTACCTAGTCGTGAACCTACGCTGAGATTCTAAGCTTACAAAACAACCAGCAACTAAACATGGAAGAGGGAGAGAGAGGAACAAATAATATTTGCCAGATTATTCTGTGACAGATGGAAGGATTGTCATGGGGTAAAAAACAGCTGGAAGCAGGCAGGAAGAGGAGCCGACTTTGCATGATCATTCGGATGTGTTTTTGGGGGCAGTAGAGGGTTTTAGCAGTGTGAGACCGGTGGGGGTGTTGAGTTGGGTGGGTATAAAAGTGGTCAGGTCAGAATAGGACGAGGCATGGGGAGGGTTCTGAAAGCCGGATTATGAACGTCCAACGGTTGTGGTGCCGCGTGATCGGGATAAGGGGAGCAGTTTTGCATCGAGCGGGGATGTCCGGGGTGGAGAGGGTGGAGAGGGGGCGGTTTTGGACGGTGTGCTGGGAATGGGAGGTGTTTGCGATGACGGTAATCGCAGGCGGAGGAAGCGAGCGAGCGTGATTGAAGAGCAGATCACAGAAGCGGAATGAAGCGGCGCCCGGCTGCAGATGGCACCGGAACGACATCTAGACGCCGCTTAAGAGAGCAAGACTGGGAGCTGCGTGCCGGTGAAGTTATGGAGGATGGGATAGTAATGATTGTTTTGGAGGAAATTTGATGAATTGGATGGATATTGCGGATAAACCCTGCCGTAGTCTCCGTGCTCTACCAACCAACATTTATTTTGATTCCACATGATTTAAATATTCTAAGGTTTAGCCGCATTTTCTGTGAATCGACTATTTCTTATACTGTCCCGTGCTCTAAAAAACTTTCATTCAAAAGAGGGGCGTGAACGAATCAACTCGAAGAAAGGCAAAGAGCATTTTAATTGAATCCAAAAAAAATCTCAAAATCTTCCAATTCCTAGCGCTAATATTCTTATTTATTTTTGCTCTCGGCGAATTTATCCAAGTACTTTAGGTAATAAGGATGCTTAATCAATGCTGCGGTAACACATAGCTGACCATAGTCTTTTAGCATTCTAAGATAAAAAAACGTCATAACTGCTCTTCCTTACATGAAGGTGGATTTAGTACAATAATGGCATCGTAAGGCTTTACTAATCAGATGCAAATATAGGCATTCGAGGCATAACTTCAGGTGTACTCTGTCTGGCTAAATGGACGGTTAGGAGAGACAGGCGGAGGCTGAGCATTGAATGAGAAAGCAATATGATAATCCAAGGAATAGAAAAGTAAAGAATGAGCAAATTATCTACATATTCATACTACCCCGTAAGCCGCCGCATGAGCGTGTGGCAGGAGGTGTAAAGATACAAAAGTTTCGGAGGTGAAATGGTGACATTTATGGGACTAAGAGAATTGGAAAATGTTTGAAATAACAATTACGACCTAAATATGTAGAATCCATGGGAACAAAATAGATATTAGCAAAGAAAAGAGCATAAAAGTAAATTTTTTACATTAATGCATGTTAAGCATCAATTGTTGAGTCTTTTGAAACAGAAAGCCTTATTTTTATTTGAATTATAAACGTAGGAATAAGTTATAGATTTTGAAGTTAAAGTATTAATACAAGCCCTTCGACACCAACACTTTCTTTGATAATACATAGTTAAACAAATCTATCGATTCATGAACCTACCATTGAATTCCAGTAAGTGCACTGCAAAAATGTTGTGTAAGAGAACAATGAAGCTTCGGACTCGGATCCAGGATATTAACACAACCGCAGAGCTTCTTTTCCAGTTAGATGAACTGAAAAGTCTTTCTGCATTTAAGTTCTCGTAAAACAAGTCCTTCTTCTCTTGCATCAATTCCAATTCCAATAAGAACAGATCAAGGTTCAAATTTTACCATAAAATATATCACCCGAATTTCATACTCATCAAAAATCTAACTCACACCTTTACATTGGATATCCTGTTGATATGAAATTCACAAGAATTCATTTGATGATATATTCAATTCATGATAATGATAATGATATATTCAGAAAAAGTTAACAAATGATAAAAATAATACATGATACACAATAAAATAAATTCAAGATACATTATGTTTATGTATGATAATTTTAAATGGACTAATTACATTTCTACGGTTGACAGTTTTTCATGAATATATAATTGAATAATTTTCTTTTAAAACACGGTACAGATTGGCATGTTTTAACATCAACTGGGAGAGAATTCCAATTTCTTGATACTGCAGTTATGAAGGATTTATGATACATTTCTGTTTGGTGCTGGGGGATCTGTAGGTCACAATGATGAAAACTTGTTAAACCGTTAAGGATGTCCTTTTTGAAGGCAAAGGAGTTGAAGGTACGGTGGACAGCTTGATTTGGAAATTTTGAAGGCGTAAAGAATTGATAAATAAAGCAGTCATTCTCATACTTTGAGCCATTTTATTTTTCTGTATGAATCCGTAACATGATCCCATCGTTTTAGATCACATACAAATCTTACAGTAGCATTCATCGCTATCTGAAGCTTATTATTTGTTTCTTCATTAATATTACTTCGTATACCGCAACAGTAGTCAAATCGTGGGGAAATAATCGCATTTACGATTGATTTTTGTACGTTTGTGGGCAACTGGTTTTTGCATTTGTATAGATGGCGAAGAGTTTTCTAGCTTTTACTCCTAATGTTTAGGCAGGGGGCATTCAAGCTTAAGTGCCTGTCAATTATTACTCCTAGATTTTTTATTTGTTCTTTGTAGGGGAGAGCTTTATTTTTGACTGTGAATGCAGGAATAATTTGGAAATTTATCTTAGAGGAAAGGTTCCTACTACCGAAGATGATGGCCTTCATTTTATCTTCATTCAGTTTCAGACCATTGGCCTCAGCCCATATGTTTATATGCACAATCTCAGCATTTAGACTATCAATAGTGTGTGTTAGGTTTTCTGGTATTGAATGTTGGTAAATTTGTAAGTCGTCGTCATAAAGGAAATATTGTGAGTTAAGAATTTTGGTAGATCGTTAATGAACATAGACAATAATAATGAACTGAGATCAGATCCTTTCACCATTCCTATGTCCACGATTAGCCAGTTGGAGGTATCTCCGGTCTTTCATATTACTGCCTGCGTAAGCAATAAAAATCAAAATTACATATATATTTGACATGAATGATATATATTTGCTAAAACAAATTATAAACAATCGGTAAACCTCAGAGATATTACGTAATAAATTCATCATCATTGGTAGTAAAATCTTAAGAGTAGTTGACTGCAGCCCTCCATCCTTCCCCATCTAATGTTAGCTTCTGATTGCCCTATTTTCTTCCTGGTAGTGCTATGATCTTTTTTCTTTATTTTTCCTGTTTTCATCCCTTAGCCTTAGTTTTGGGACCTTTCCTCTATTTTTTCTTTATTTATTTTTTTCAAAAATCCAATGTACCTTTGAATGTGTCCAATCTATCTGGTTTTCTGATTCTTTATCGCATTCCATAGGCTACGTTCCTCTTCTACTCTTCTATCAACTTCATGATTTCTTATTTTCTCTGTCCATTTGATCTTCAGCATCTCCCTTCAGTGCAAGATTTATAAAGCATTCAGTCTTTCCTGGTCTACTTTTCTGATGGTCCACGCTTCCTACCCGTAGACTGCCACGCTCCTGGTGAATGTTTTTACACCCCTGTTCCTCGCTTAAAATCCTTCGTTGATCACGGTGCTTGCCTTTTTGCCATTAGCGCTTTATAATTTGAATGAGATGAATGATTACTTCAAGAAAATATAATAAACAATTGTGAAAAAGAAATAGTTTTACAACTTTACGCGTATACTTGTGGGGTCATACGATGAATAACTATGAGTTACAACTACTTTCCCGGCATGCTTCCATGCCCCTTTACCCTATCCCGTTATCTACTTGAGTTCTCTCAGCGCTCAAATGCTGGTTTGAAGAACCTTGCACCACTTGTCCCTTAGGACCTATTGGATATGGCTCGCATTTTAATGGTAAAAATATTGCAACTAACATTGATTACAATACTTTGGCTCAATACGAAAAATTCACTGAAGAAAATTATATAATGTTATATTCAAAACATTAAATTATATAAAACAATGTCACATTTAAATCAAGTACTGAAGATTAGAAATATTTGATTTCTTTAAGGTAATGCATTTAAACACAAAGTTTTTTCATTCTCAATCGCATAGAACCTGTCAATCAGATTTAATGAGCAAACCAAGTCCATGTACAGATAGGTTTAAATGAGAGTCATATTTTACTAAGCGAAGTTGTCCTTATTGTTATGAGATTTCTCTGCCCAATGCCTCCTGATTTGACATATATTTTTGTAACTTAGACTAAAAACTCTGTGCATAGAGCACACATTCAGTAGAATATTTTCCGGAAAACAACAGCGATATGGAAATGTTATAAGTAGAGATATGAAACTAAAAGCCTCTAACAAGGACTTTTTTAACAGAAAGCAATAGGAAAAGACAAAAGGCCAGAGAATAACTAGATTAATATTGATTGTTTGATTGGCCAAAAACTCTGGATTTAGTATGGTGAAGAGAGATCTGATGGAGGAGGAGGAATAAGAATAGATTTAGGAGGAAAAGAATGTGGCGTGGGAGCGGAAAAGGGTTGAGATAGTCGAATTGGGGGCGAGCAAGTAAAAGGTGGCGGCGGAACTTATCGCCTGATGGCCCCGTCGAATCGCTACCATCGCCGGTAATGTTTGCCAAAGGAGGAAGCGGCTTTAATTAAGACCTCCTCGCCACCCGGTGGAACAAATATCGGCGCTGGAGGAAGTTGAATTGTATTCACGAGGCGATATAATCATCCTTCTCCCCTCTTTCAGCCCCGATGCTTCCTACCTGCGAACTCCACTCCACTTATATCCTCTCCCGATCCTTATCGGAAAATCCCTCTACTCTCTCACGTCAATACCATCAGACCTATCAGATCCCGCGCAGTCATTTCCTAAGCCACTGGATCAAAATTCGACTCAGATTTCTCATAAACTTTAGAGGTGTACTTATCATGGTCACCGTCTCCCTGTAAAAGTTTGAACTTAATGCATTAACCTGATGACTGCTATTATCAACCGAGGTTACGATGGAAGTTACCTCTAACCAATCGCAAGCTCATTTTAATGGCGGCAAACTATTAAATATTGATAGACAAAGGAAAGTAGAGGTGAACTGGTAGCATAAAAAAGCTCTAACGCAATACATTTATTGTATAGCCCTCACAGTTTCCTTCAATTTTTTTAAATAATGGAAATTTGGAAATTTTTTCGAAGGAGAATGGTGAAATTGGATTAAATACATAACGTATTAACCTTTTTGACGCGATTCTCAATTCAAGAGCATATATGGAAATGTTGGAAACGCTCAATTTTTTTAAATCACGAAAACATAGGACCCGATGATGCTGACTACTGAGTTCATAAAAGACTAACATCAAAAAGAAATAAAAACTGTATTTAACCGTCTACAATGAAATTTACTAATTAATTTGCAATAAAGTGTGGTAGCATTTTTTTGAGCCGCAAGCCTTGGAAAACATAGTTACTCACAGCAAAACTGCAAATGTTAAAACTTATTTATATTTGAAATGATCAGTTACTCCATTATGTGGCTGTTGAGTTTTTATTAGTGTAATTCACAAATTAATAATTATATTGCTATAGATATGATTAAGTGAATGGAACTCCTTAACAGATGCCTTCTGTAGAGCAATAATGAGAACTTGACGCGGCGTGCATTTCATCTGTCTTTCCAAAGAATTAATTCAATATTATATCACATAATCAACCTTGTCATCGCTATTATTGTGAACAGGAATTGAATTTTAATAACAATTAAAAGCTTGGTTTATTTTAAATATCGGCTCCAAAAGAATGGTCTGTTTTGTGTGCCGCTAAATGACTTGGATTATTTATTATATCATCTTGAATGTAGGATATTGCAAGTTAAAGATATCTGTTGAAATATTTTGATATTTTTTAAAACATAACAAAGCACAAATTGTTGTTGGTATAATTATTAGGTTAGCCAATCAAAAATATTAAATATTGACCAGTAAATATTAGCACAGCGAATAGATGACTCAAACCATGTACTCAGTCCATATCAAGCTCAATCGCAACTCAGTCAGAAAGATAAAAGTTATCAAGCCTCAGTAATTAATGAAGCGTCGTACAGCAGTTTGGCTGGCATTTCTTCAATCATTTCGTTCCAGATTTAAGTTTAAAGATTAAAAATGCATCGATTGAACTCATATTTTACTGGCGTATCGGAATAGTATCACCTAAAATTATGAAGCACAATTTTAAAGATATGTGTCAACTTTACAAAACCTCAGACAAAAATATACTAGTGGCTACAATATAAAAAATGTGCTATACCAGCAACTACATTGTGGAAAAATAATTTATAATTCATAAATCAAGAGCAGGCCGGGGAAATCCTTGATGCGATCAGGTAGCAGGTGTTGAGGAAGCATAAAATATAGTTCTCGGGGAGAGGAAAAAAAGTAAGTTTCCACGAGGATAGAATATTTTGTTTGGGCGCTGTAAAAGAGTTCAGGGGCCCCATGCTGGCACGAGAAGTGTGGGAAACGGTTGCGTGGTAACGGCGGTTGGGCAATTCTCGGCCGCTCTACATTGCCATCCATCCACATCTCCCGACTTGCGCCCCCAATCTTCCGAAAACTCAAACTGCCGGCGAACATCCTTCACTCGCAATTTCTCTTCTCCCTCGTCCACCTCCCAGGGTCCGAAGGGTCAGCCTCCGCAGATACATCTGTATCCTGGACCATCCAACACCCCTTTGAGTTTACACATCCCTGCGTCCATTCCTGCCTCACACTCAGAAGAACTTATCGCTTTCGCAACCTATTTATATGGAACCAACCTCTTCAACCCGGCCTGTTTTTATCCAACTACTGTTCCACTATCCCTTCCTCTTTCCCACCAAATTCATCCCCCTATTTATTTCCCTTTCCTGGGAGTTATCAGTTGCCATTTTTTCACCCTTCAAATCAATCCCATTCCTTTCCTTTTCCGCCTCAAATTCAAATCTTCTTCAGTGGTTCATTCACCAATCACTCCTCCTGTGGTTCTTTTTCAAAGCCATCCTTGCTTAGTTTGCTTCCTTGTCCAACGACACTACCACACTTCCCCGTACTTATTCCGTACAAAAATTCTCAGCTGGAACACGATTCGACTCCTAGCATGCATAAATTGGTAATTCAACGGTATATCATTTTGAAATTTCATCACCTATTAAAACATTCTTTTAAATATATAATTCGTAGTATTCCTTTCTACAATTCCAAGAAATAATCACCTGCATATTTTCAACAGTATTCTTATATCACAGACAGAACAACAAAGCTATTGATTTATGTTCTAGTTGGTGGGATAACCAGAGTTCTGGTCTTTCACGCAAGAGTACAGGATTCGAATCTTCATTTCCACAGAGTTTGAGGTATAACCTCAATCCTTAAAATAAGTTTTAGGGGTGGAAATGTCAACGGTAATACTGAAACATCAAATACCGGCACCTCTTGAGTCTGCTAATGCCAAAATCAGGCTTTCTATCAATCCAGAATGGTCTTATCATGATCAACTTATTGCCCTTTGTCTGGCCTTAGATACTGGGTGATTTTTAAAACCTGGGTTAAAAAATGCTTCAGGTAACCTAGTTCCGCTTTTTTGTTTATTGGCTTTCTAGTTTTTTTCTGAAGGTTAACGAACTAGGACAAAACTGTGCCCAAACAAATTTAAAAATCTGCGTCAGGTATCTTACTATCTTGAAAGCACGACTGAATTCACTTCTAAATTTTTATTTCAACTTCTAAATTTATATATAAACCTACACCGTTCCCTCACTCCGAACACGATGTCGATTATAAACGAAAATAATTAGATGCATGCAGAGAATTAATTTACTCATGGTAAATTTCATCGTGAAGGAGAGTATTAAGTGCATCGGTTGTGAATGATATGTGCAATATATTTTGAAACATCCCGTGGTAAAAGTTGCATTCGGTGGTCATTGAATCACAATTGTTCAGCTAAATAATTACTTAGAATGGAAAAAGCGGTTACAGTGGATAATAAAAACAAAAAAAAAATTAAGTGCGCAAAAGAGGCGGTTAAAAAAAATTCCGAGAAGTAAAGACTTGAAATGGCTAGAAAAGGGGGAGGACATATGACAGTCATGTATTACATGAATTTTCTTTGGCAAATTTACAAAGTGGAGATGGTTATAAGTACCATCAAATTGTGCGTTTTTTTATTAAGTGAGCCAATATGGTACAACTAGAAAATGGTATGCAAAAACTGCGACAGTATAAAGCTACACAGCAAGGGAGGTACGTCGATAGGAAAGTAAAGGATTTAGTTTTGGATCAGAAATACAGGGGGTCTGCAGATCCATTCTTAGGTTATAATTTCATGGTGGTAATTATAGATATAATATGGCAGCGAAGTCAATAACAGATATGTTCGTGTTATGAAAGAGAAAAATTTACTTACAGGAGAATAGAAGAGATGCCCAAAAAAATGTGTTCCAGTTTGAGTGTGTCTGCGGCAGAAAGGCGAGATATATGGAAATGAATAATACAGACATGGCTGTGTAGGTGGGTACAGAGGAATAAATAAATGGACATGGAGACTGTACTATGCAATACAGAAAGTGCGAGCTACATTGGGAAAAATGTAGCCAGTAAAGAGTATGAAATAGGTACATGAAGCAAGAATTAGGTACATATTTTTCGGGTGTGATGAGCTAATAACATATTTTCTCCTACGCCGAATAAGACAAGAAGATCGAACAAGTTTTGCATCAGCATCCTAGCATAAAGCTGCCGAGCAAATGATAAAAGAGGAGAGCATGCTTTATGCTACATATTTGACGAATTATGAGCCTGAAATTTGTATACAACCTATAGTAAATGCCCAAGAAAAAGGAAAACTTAAGTTTTGACCGCTTCCAAGTTTTAAAAGTTTTATACATCGATTTTAAGTTTTTGAGTGTATATAACAATGCAAATAGCTAATTTCAACTTCTGCTCACATAGTTTTTGCACGGATTTTGAAAAAATGCTACATACTGACTTGATTTAGGATATGTTATGATAGGACTAAGAGACTAGTTATCCACATTTTCCTCATTAAAATCAAGTGTGCTCTTATCACCCAAATATGTATAATTAGTTAAAATATTTACGGAAAACGAATGGGGAGGATTTGAATGTGGGTTCCCTGGACACGGTAGGAGAAATGTAGATTGCATTTTGTACACATGCGAAGGCGTCGAGATCCAAAACTCAAAGAGATCGCCGAAGGGAGTGGTGGAATGCACGACCTCCGGCGTCGTTGACGATGGAAATAAGAGATAATGTCCGCTGAGCAGGTTTGACACAAAGGTCTCCCGGGAGAAATCGATATTCCCTCACGAGGGCAGCGCTGCAGACAGAGCGAGATCCCTTCAGGTTGGAGAGGGTACCAGGGGGGGAAGGGAAAAAATCAGACGAGGTCTAGCGGATAAAAGACGAGATTATTCTCCGCTCTGCTTCAACTGCACTTCCGAAATCACGGCCTTCGAGTCGCGCACACGTGAAAACCGTCGAGACGGAACAAATTAGCGGGTAAACATGGCGGCAGCGAAAAAATTTGCAGCAAGTCAGCCAACTTGAAATCTAATTACGCGCTGCACTTTAGTCCTTCAATCGACGGATAGAACTCCTATCTATTGCAATGAAGTTCTAATCAGGACTTGATTCAATCAATCATTTCATTCAGAATTTTTATAGTAGTCTTGTTTCAAAATGAGTTTAGCTCATTTGCGAAGGACGTAGAATTCAGGAAGGTCGCCAGGAAATGAAAATATTTGCCATCTCACATGTGACTGGATGTCTTCATGAGGTGATAACTCGGTGGTGTGTGGTGCCAGAGAGGAAGGAAACCCAGCACTGCCATTAGCTACTCTAAACAAAGAGGGCCCTTGTGGTTAAGTCCACTCGACGAGAGTGGCAAGCCATAAAAAAGCCTTTCCATGTACCCTACTACGATAAGGGACTCCTGATGAATTCTCGCCCGGAGATACTCGAAGAAGCATTGCTCATTCCAACACGAGGTCACAGTGGAACTCAAAGTTAAAGCTAGAGTGCATTATAGTGAACTTTGATGACATCAATGAATCTCCTTGCAGCTAATCAAGTGAGGTGGCACATTACATTTATACCTGTGACATATCATCTATGTACCCATGCGCAAGACGACGCGAGCCATGCATTTTTTCCATAATCCCTTCTGAACAGTGAATTACGTCGTCAGATGGAAAGAAATACGCATAAGGTAATTCTACATCTCTTGTGATAAGAATGTGTCAACTCTCTACCTAAGTGAACATAAAGTTTTCGTTCAAGTAAAACCTTTAAATCGATCGGGTGTCATATTTTGTCATTCTTTTAAGGCCAAGTCTACAATAAAATTTACTTCAAATAAGTTTTACGATCATCCCAATCTTACATCATGTGATTCAAGTGATAGAACAATATCTATTTGTCACCATGACTAGTACATATAAAATATACTATGGTGTGCAGAATATTATTTAAATATATCAACCCATGCGTAACAATAAGTATTACATCATAACTCCTAAGAATATTTTACCAATGTTCGTATGATACGGTGATTTACACGCATAACCAGAATTTCTGATTAAATCTATTAGAGGGCCAGTATTTTGCGGGTTCATTTTAATAGGAGCGTAGTGTCAGATATTTTAGTGTTAAATTTACTCTATGAATAAAAATGATGTATGAGGTGATATTGAAAATATAAGTAATGAAATTCATAAAATAATACGCTTACGTCATAGGTAAAACATTCTCTGACTCATTTGTTTATATTTTTTCAAATAATATAAAACTAGTTAACAAAATGTGACGCTCATAGAGTCGAAATCATAATGAAAATTGCCATTGCCAAAATATTCATTACTGTCATATGGAAAATCTTTCGGTAAATTATATGAGCAATGATTACCAATCCCATTGGAAAAATAAAGGTTATCATTTCCATGGTAAACAAATCATCGTCTAATGAGGCCAAAAATAATCTTTTGATGATTAAAAAGGTTGAATTAAAAGGCTGCTATTGACTGGAATAATTTACGGGCAACCCGCTGGTGCACACATATTCCATGATTCTGCATCGTTTGTCAGACCATATGATGCTTAATAATGAATGTTGCGTGATACCGATCATAAATTTGAGCTGGGAATATTTGGTGCTGCCGCTTTCCCCTTTCCGTGTTTAAGTATGTAGCTCTGGTAATCGGAAACAGCCGCCTTTTAATTGCGCATTCGTCGCCTCATCCCTTCCTAATGAATATGATAAATGGGTGTCCAGATTGTTGCTCGAAACTGGCAATGAATGACGAACCCACGCTGATCAACCAAGGTGAAACATTCAATTGGTCCGACAATGCTAATATTTCCTCTCATAATGGGAAAATCTAGAGGAGATTCATTGGTGTACAAAAATGTATATATTAGATGCACTTAAATATATTTTCAGCTGGATTTTACTTAGGTATTGCATTGGCTCATAGAGTGTAACAGCAGGAGCTAAAAATAGCATTATAATGCCCCACAATCAGAGGAACCACAGAAAAGAAGCTTCATTAACTGATAAGTGTAATAAAAACTGCATTTAATTACATTAATAAGGTGAAAATATGATATAATTAGAGCGCTAACGACTTAATTACAGAATTTATGAATATGGTAACTCAATTACTACTTTCACCGTTTTCATGAAATCTTCAATTAACTATTCTACAACTGCTTGTAACAGGATTTTCGTTTACTTTTAGCTCATAGAAAACCAAAACTGATTTAAGTATTGACTCAAGAATTCTACTCTAAAGCGGGACTCTAAAGCGGGAATGTTATTTAGGAATTCGACTCCTAAGGGACTTGAAATGACCACTATGGCATTGCAATGTCCCATCATTAAAAAGCCAGTCGGTATAACAGACATGAATTATCTTCTAACGAGACACGTGGTATCCTTATTGCTCGGATCATATCTTCCGGTGAGGCCTAATCATATTATGGTTATTCTCCTCAACCGCCTGCACAGCACCTAAGTGGATTTCAATTTTTCAACGTCACACAGAGGTGGAGTTATAACGAATAGACTTTTACAGGAGGCAGAGCTTTTTCAGAGATTTGAAAGAGCATAAATATTTCTAAGACCCATTTATTACACCACGGGCCGAGTAATGAAGACTAGAAGAGGTTTTAATCGCTACTGATTTCATAAATCCTTATAGATAGCGATAGCTTATAGTTTCATTTTGATCACGCATTTCCATCTCAGGAGATGGCGTTATAAGATGAGGTAGGGAACCATTCGGTTCTTGACTTTACGTGATATAGGCTATTTTCAAACCCAGATCGAGGGAACCAATGAGCTAAAAATATTTATTTTCCTCCTCTTATATAAATCCGTCAAACGGCTGACACAGTTGTTGATAAAAATATGATTTCAACCCCCATTTCTATACTAGTAACTCGGAAGTACTAAGAAGTACTAATAAATGTTTTCATTATGGCCATATAAAATTATGAATCTCTTTGCTGTACTGATAATGGAACAATTGCACAAACCCAGTTAAAATTTTAGAAAAGTATACTTAACTAAAGTTTTGAACTGTAATAATGCTTAGAATAAGGGAAACTTGTAACTGTAGGTTGGTCCAATTTCGTAAAATTGAGTAAAAATAACCTAAAGCAGCCCTCTTTTGGTATATTTGGGTCAGCTTGTTAAAACTTATGTTGCTCCATCGACTGCTGAACTCTAAATAATACATTTTATCAGCTTGAATTACGAGGTTTTAAAAATTGTCCCAGACAACTGTAAAAATACAAAAGTAAAATTATTCTCTATAATAAAAAAGGCTAAAATAATATTTTTCTACCATTTTCTTAGCCGAAAACTTAACCCCATGTATTTTTACCGAAAAAGCTATGGGCCAATATTAATTATAAAGATAGAGATCAATGTTTCTGCATGATCAGCACAAGTGTTAACTAAAAATGCAGAGAGGGTGGAAATGTACATGAATAATGTAACTTTAAATGGGCAATGCTTACATAAAGTACATAATCGTTTTTCTAATTTACCAAGACATCATTATCTCGGATTTAAATTTAGCCAAATTGACGAAACATTTGTGTTTAATATGAATATAAAGATTTTTCTTTTCGCGATTTTCTCAAATTTTGCCCATCCACGTTTTCCAATTCGTTTCGTTTCCAAGCAATTTGGAATATCATTCTTTCTCCGACTTGCCTTTACGGAGGCTTACATACATTCCCGCTTTCTTTATTCCTCCCAATTTTCCTCGGAGAAGCACAGCTCCCCGCGTCTCATCCTTTCAAGCCGCTATCCACTCTCATTCCTCCATCGATACACATTTCCATTCCGTCGCGCCCACCTTAATCCCCCGCCCGGCACGACATCCCTTTCCGGTTTATCCTCCGCCCGTGCGCAACAACCGAATGCCTATTCCTCCCCACCTTGCTTGAACATTTCCCGAGGCTCTTCTCTGTCCTTGTGGGCCAACAAATCCCGATACCATTCGATTCCCTCAAGGAACTACCGTCCTTCGTCCATTCGCCGCCATCGGAAGATTTTATCCGTGATGGAGAAGGCACGACACAATGTCTTAGGTATTTCTTCCCCAGCCATGGGAACGTAATGAAAATTAGCCACAATAATCTCAGGCCAATATTAGGAGTGCTTAAAGTCGTTTAAAAGGACTTCCTCATCTTGAGATGCCATTTTTTACTTTGTCAGTAAATTTGTTGAGGATCAGAACGCAAAATAAAATAATAATGCCAGTGGACGGGAAAAAAACGGGGGATATTAGGGCTGAATGGAAGATTAATACCTTGAGTACGCGGAATAAAATGGGGAAAGTTGTTAATCGTCGGAATTCTCAGTGATTGCTTCTAAACAACTATACCAATTGAGAACCGAGTGTCAACACAAAGAATTAAGAGTGAAAAAATGTCAGTTAGGTGAATAATGGACAGAAGAAAAGAAAGAATCGTGAAAGGAAGGCTTTTACAAAACCATGAATAATCAGCTCAAATTATTCAAAGACTATGCCGAAGCACAGCCAACGAACAAATTCTGATTTATCAGGGCCAGCTCAATTGATAACGTTCTCATACGTATTGCTCTTGCTTATAGATTACTCTATTAAATATTATGAAGCTAGCAAAATTCTTAGAATCAGAGAACAAATTAATATTCTCTGAAAAAAATCCTAAAACAAATTTAAACCCGTTATACCACATTTTTTCGAAAAATGGCCGGTATCATCCACCTCAGGGTTTTTCGTTGAGGAGGTATCGACCGGTAGTTTAAAGGGGATATTAAATCAAATCTTAATTCTATATGAGGATGAAGCCTACCGCCGTGCTTGAATTGTGCATGGTGCCATAAAATCAACAGATACGGTGAGAAAATGTCAAATCATTGAAATTTAGGGCAAACAATATTATTTATGTTGATTTCCGCAGAGTATATCTCTTGTATCTCGTTCTTCCATGCATTTAGTGGAAGTTATACTTCTCTAATGACAGAATGATTATGGCTAGGCTATACTAACGCTTTAAATGGCACGTCGAAGAAAAAAATGCTGGAAAAAAATGGAATGAATACAAAAAAATGTGTTTACCGTTGGTTTTGGCTGATTAATGTGATTGAATTTCTTTAATAATGTAAAAACTAGGTCTACCAACATTTATGGCTAATTAAGATATTATGATTAAGTAAGAAGGTATATATATTCTTTCTTTTTCCATGGAACTTCAAATTAAATTTCCATTTCACATCCCGTGCTGCAGAGAAATACGAGCATGCAAAATCAGTAACGCATGAGTTTTATCTGTTGATAAAATGTTTTGGATATAAAAATTGCAGCATTATAACTGTAATACCACCAGCCAATAAAGTTTTAACCATCCTCTTTAATTCCCAAACAATATCGATTGATCTGTTTTTAAATTGAGAATGAATAGTGAGATAAACACGGCTCTAAAAAAGAAAACCCAGATACCAAACGGATAGGTTTGTTTGATATCCAAAATTCAATGCGCCACATTTCTCGAATTACTATGGTCGATAGAAAAGTAACACAGTTCGCAGAGCTTATTTAGCTTAAGCCAGGAAACAATGGATACACTGAACCCCCTAACATACGCGTGAAACGACTGAATGTTCTCATGATCCCTAACAAACACCTGGTCTGGTGACCACCATCAATTTATTACGAAAAGTAGCGACAAGAGGTTTATTATGGAAAGACATATCTTCAGTACATTACTTCACCCCTGCCAGTCCAATGGAAAGTTTCAATAAGTAATCGCTCTATAGACATTCTTCAATCAGTGCGTTAGAAACACATAATAAAACCAAGCTTTAGATATCTTACTCTTTCAGCATACCAGTTGATACAAGCACAATGAACGTGTTACAAACAGCAAAACACGAAACAATAATGGAACGAATTACATAGCGGCTATTTGCAGTATGAGGGAATCCATACTATTGCATTATGCAGACTGAATTTCCGAATAATCAAATTTCTTGGGTAAAATGGAATCTCTTACGAATTTCCAGATTGATATCATGATTATGCAAGTAGTAACTCCATTAATTATCGGAAATCATGAGGTTAAGGGCATTTATTTTACTTCTGCGATCAAAGCAGAGATAATAAATTATACAACAAAAGAATAAAAAACCGTACCTACTGTTCAAAGATATTATATTCTAATTGTATTTCATTGCACAATGCAACGCTAATAATAACATATTTCCGCCATATCCATTTTCTACACCACAACAATATCATGTAACTGGTTTTGTCACTTAAATATCACTCAATATAATGTCAATTAATGCTAAGATTATTATATTGAAGAAGTGTTAAACAAGTTGAGGTAACTATCCAAAGAATAAATCTTGCAAAAGTATATAATATACCCTTAGCGACACATGCATTATTTATTCTGATTGACTTACTTGCAAACCTCTCTTCACCAACAACCGAATTTCACTTTCTTTATCTTGCTTGTGTTCCACCAAGAACATTTCCCCTAATATGCTGTGCTATACATCCACTCCGTAGAACTAATCACCCACATGCAACTCATATTCCTCCCTTACTATATCTTTGCGGTTACATTATTCTGTTCTGTTGACAAAAAGTTCTGCATTTGCAAATCTGCATTACGTAGAAATGTTCTTTCAGCATGGCTATGATTTAACGCTTTGAATAAGCTTTTAGCCAACTTTTACGTGGAAAATTTAGGATAAATTGAGTATAATATTTTCATATAATCACCATTCGCTTAGAACCATTTGGCATAAGACTACAGAAGTCATTGTTTCCATGCCTGATGTTTTTATGAGAAAAATAGATCAATTGAATATGCCTCGGTACGATACTAAATGCTATAGAACACATGAACGATGGCAAATTTGGTGATATTGGCAACGTATCATTACATGCGTTGGCAAATTACATGCACACCTGTGACATATTGACCCATATCCCTGATTCCCATCCAATTAACCCATCGCCGTTACACCTAAAATGCCTCTAAGAGTATACAAATACGCTTGTAATTTACCTTTTTCCTTTTCCCAAAAATCCTCCTCGGCCCTGGTGTATTGTATACAATACACAGACATTTGAATTTTTTCCCGCTCAGCAACGCAAAATATTGGCAACGCTACTAGTTCAGCGCTTGCTGAAAAGTAGCAGCATAATTAATAACCTTGATTAACAGAGATATAAAATCTGCAAACATGGCTTACAACGCAAAATGTAAACAAGAAAAATTTTCCAAAAATGATGGATATGTCTCGGGACTGAGGAGGATATAGAAAAAATTGAGAATTAGTTTTAGAAGCGGTTTCTAGGAGCCTTGAAACTGTTAACGAGACTTGTTTATGAGGCAGAAACGAAGTCATAAATTTCTATAACATCAATCGCAGGAAACAATTCCGTATAAGGTCGTGACTATACACATCAATCATCATTACTGAAAATGGATAGATATTATTAGGTGTTACTAAATTTATTTTGTGAAGCCTCTCAAGTCCTCTAGTTACGATTTTTAGTTATCTGGTAGTCAATACATATTATGAAAATGAGTCAGGAAAAATCAAGTTAAATGAAAGTTATTATCGAGGTCAAATCGAAATCGTGGCTAAAGTAAAACATAAAAAGAATCAAATACGCAGCTGAATTGTTATCGAATCCAACTGAATTAGATCGAATTATATTGGAGGCTTGTTTACCAGAAATTGGACACAATATAAAACCGCAAATAAATCAAAAATGCACCTGCATCGGAATTGAATTCAATCAGGTCGAATCGAATTGGAAGTTATTCTCTCGAAATCGAACCCAGCATGCATTTCATAACCTCGACAGTAGTCGGGTGCAAACTTTGTTCAGCTTTGAAATAAACACTTCTCTCACATATAATTTATCTTTTTCACGATTTCACGTTTTCTTTCGGATATTGAAGGCGATTCTATTCGCGATATAATACAGAATCGTGGTCTTTAATAACTCATCATGTATCTCGAACTTACTAAAAATAATTATCAGTTAATCTTTAAATGCAATGACGATCAAGAGGAAAAATAGAGCCTTGGAACTTGAAATACGTATCAAAACCAGGCTCTAGAAATAAACGCTGCTTTTGAAAACATTGTAAGGTGTTCAAATAAACAAAAATGAAAACAATTCATTTTCAAGCTATTAATATCCGTGTCTTTTCTCTATCTTTTTTAATCTTACTTACTGATGTAACATAACGCTGGCCTCGCCATTTTTCTTTTACCACCTCATGGCTTATTATAACAATAAGGGACCCACCATATTGTGAATTGAGAATAAACAATAGACCGAGGGAGTAGAACGTCGGCAACAAAAGGAGCTAGGAAGGAGGAAACCGTCGGAGCGTACGGTCGTGCCAGGACAGCACGCAGGGATTGGTGTAGATAAAACCGTCGAAGTGTACGGTCGTGCCAGGACAGCACGCAAGTTTTGGTAGAGGAAAGTTCCAGAGTGTGGCATCGTGTGAGACATAGCCCACGTAGAAAAGGAGAATTGACAAAGGAGCTGGAATTAAGGAGAGGAACGGGAGATCTTACAACGGGACGAGACCCAAGAGCTGAGGGCCCGCCAAGGACGAACACTACGCAGGATGAGAGGATTTTCCAGGCCACAGAGGGACAAGCCAACCTGTGTCGTCAAATAATTGGGTTGTAACTATAAACTTTTATTTTCATATAAAATACAAGAAGCCATAAGGCAAGAGGTTTTTAATTGGCCAGGAATTAAGTTTGTGACTGGATGTTGTGAAAAGTTTAAGTGGAGAAGTGTGGCAAATAATTGGACAATATACTTAAAAGAAGGAATAAGTATTCAAATGCCAAATTTGTGTGTAAATTAGAATATACAGTTGGTCATGACCTTAGGATATAAGTAATTATTTTCATAATTTAAATTGTCTGTAAATTGAATATTTCATTTGTTAAGTAAACTTCAACCGTATCTCAAAACCTGTTACGTCTCATGTATTTTCTTTTCCGACGAGCAAGCCGGGGCAAAATACAAAGTAGAAGAACAATAACGAAGGAAATACGTGTTACACTGACTTCCTCCCATGGCTATATCTACTCAAGCTGGGGTTTGGCCTCACCCACTAGTGATCTCCAGCTTTCTCTCTTTTCTCAGCTGCTTTATTCAATGTTGCACCAAGCCGGTTGACATCTGACGTGACTCCATCCCACCATCTTCGTCTCGGACTTCCAAGAGGTCTTCTTCTATCTGGTCATCTCAGGCGTACCTTCTTAATTAGTGTCGCAACCCATCACATTATTCTTGTTTTGCGCATGCCACTATGTTATGGTCCTTGTAAAGATATCAGATACATACTTATTGTGCTCGACTCTCCAAATTCCGTTTCTATTCATGGGGCCAACGAGTTTTTTATGAATTTGTTTAAATAACGATGCGTTTTCATTCAACCTTCTCCCGCATTATCCATTTTTAGCGCCATACCGGACCACAGGGCGAAATATTGACTGGTAGATTTTTATTATTGCCTTCTGAGATATATCTTTGAAGTTTAAAATCGTTTTACATGCATAAAAACTTTTACTGGGTAGTTTCATTCAAGTGGCAATTTCAGGTTCTTCGCCATATTTTTATATCATTACTCTGAGGTACTTGAATTGTTTCATTTTCTCATACTTTAGCCCACCTACATAAATATTTTCGGCTAGTTTTAGTTATTTCCATGCAAAAAGCGTGTATTTCGTCTTCTCATAATTTATTTCCACTCCCTCGTGCTCCGTCATGTGAAGGAAAATTCTTGTAGGTTCTTTTAGGTGTTACCTATCTCAGCGAAAAATATATCTCATCGAATTATTTTCACTGAAATGGCTAATTACCTTGGTATATGTTTAAATCTTTTCTCCTCTTAACCTATATTATTGCTTAAGTTGGAATAATCAACCGAAACGCGAGCAAACACCTCATAGGTCGTCTCTCCCCCACTTGCATCTTTAAGCAGCAACATTATTTCAACTTCAAAAAGCACGTTATTCAGCCGTTTGGAAAATATCTTTCCCATTCATCTCAAGTAATTATATATTTTTTAGCAAGACAACAAAGGTGCATATTCTCATCTGATTGCCTGCAGTAATTTTCATATTCATTTATTCTTCCTCTAACGTTATTATTAACCAGATGTATTCCTTATCCACTTCTCCCTTCAAATTTTAGCCAATTTCCACCTGCCTTTTGTTTCTTCTCATGTTCCACACCTTGCATTTGTGACCTCTCCTGTGTGCAAGAGCCCCCCTTTGACCTTCCCCTTTACTCACTTCCTCTTCACTAGAACATTTTTTTTCAACCATTGGGCCGTGTCTATTGCAAGCACACCACCTATTTTCTGAGCCTCTCGTAAAATTGTCTCATTATTTCTAATCAGCAACATTTAACTCCTGCTTTCAATTCAGCTGGCGAGCCCACATAAACATTTATCTTCATATTCGTAGCTTAGGTTTCTTTACAGCCCAATTAAAAGGGCTATTAGCCCCCTTGATCCATGCTTTCTTATCTTTCACGGATGTTAAGCTTACTTTCACCACAGCTTATTCTGGAGGCAATTAAATCCGGCCAATTTCCACCTTTTAAAGTAAATCTTCGGAAATTGGAATCTTGGTAGAGGGTGTGTTCTTCACGTTCCATCACTAACGTACTATAGGTCTATTAGAATGGATTTCTCCGTCAACGCTACAGAAACACATCAGACGTGCATCAGTTAAACAGGTCCAAGATCTTAAAAAGGTTGTAGAAGACAGTGAGTAAAGTTATAAAAGCGTTTTTAAATGAGCAGAAACAAAACCGACTATCGATAGGTCGGAAGAGATCGGCATGGCTATCCGCAAAATCGTCTGTATCGGTAAGGATGTGGTATCGTACTAAATTTACTCACAATGAGTTTCAAATGAAATGAATTGATGGCGTATAGATATAGAAAATTAGATTTTATATTAGTTAATATGGAATGCAAACATACAAAAAAAAAATACCTATTGAATTATTCCTGCATTATTGCACGGCAAATAGTTCCTAAAAATATTATTTAGAAGAAAAACAAAATGACGTCAAGGGGTTTAATCATTAATAGTAACAAACGCATTTTTTTGCTGATAAACTAACTCCCTTGTCATCCTATTGACTTTAATACTTTGCATAGCACTACTGCAAGGCAAATGGAATACATAGATAGGTTAAAGGTAGAATAGAATATATATTTATTATGCTCTGGGCATCACCCTTGGAGCAAAAACAATTACAAAAAAGAACTTGGCTCAGAAAAAAAGTGCAATACATGAAAGCGAGCATAGATATAATGGTTATAATACAAAACAAAAAGAGGAAAACAAAGAAACAATATTTAAATTTTTACAGCATTCACAATTTACAGGCTGTAATTCATAAAAGCACACTAAGTTTTATTATGCTCTCTGTGGAGTAGAGCCATGCATAATACATTTTTAAATGCATAAATGGAACTTTTCTGTTTTCAGGTAGGTGCACGTCTAACAATAAAAGTCACCGAAATACAGTAATTGATATAAGCGACATGTTTCAGAGAAATAAACGAAAAGAAAAATCGGCCGGTAAAGGAAATACTAGAAATGATGAGTATTAAATCTTAAGATGCGCGTAAGACTTAGAGAGAGCATTGCGCTGAAATCAAGGTCACATCTACCAAAAAATAGCCATTAATGGATTATCCATCGCATATCATTATCCGATAGGATTTCCCCCTTGGAGACCTGTTCCTAAATAAGAGTTAAGAATCAACATTTTTTCCGTATCCCCGTGTACCAGTACATTGATACATCACCATATAGGACCCGACCGTGTAGATACATCTATCTCACCATAAAGGACTGTACACAAAATTCTTCCCTTAGTATTTTTTAATTGAGTTGCATATCATCTTATAATTATATTTTAGAAAAAACCTATGCCGTCGAGGTTTTCAATCATCATAGGTCGTTCAATCTTAAGTTAGGTTGACAGCAGCCATCCACCCGACCCTATTTGATGCTATTTTCCTTACCACCTGGTATCTCTTCTTATGTATCTTCTTCTTTGTTTTGCCCATGAACTTATTCTTGGATATTCCTCAGGGAATTTAACCCCTATTTTACTTTCAATTATGTTCTTCACAATCCCATTGTGTCTCAAGGTGTGTCCAATTCATCTGGTTCTTCTTTTATTCATGGTGTTCCATATGGTCTTTTTCTCTTCCACTCTTCTGTACACTTCTCCATTTCTCATTTTGTCTGTCCCTTCTAACTTCAGCATTCTTCTCAAGCACCAGGTTTCGAAGGCTTCTAGTCCCTTTTGGTCCGCTTTTCCAATGGTCAATGCTTCCAATTCATAGAGTATGTCTCCACACAAATGTTTTCCCATACTGTTTCCTGGTTTGTAGTCTCATCTTTTTTGAGCAGAGAGTTGCCTTTTTCTCATTAACGCCTTGAGGCGTTCAATATACACCCTTGTTAACTGCACATTCCGATAAACAGTAATAACATACCAGAAATCATATAATACCATATATAGTCTCCTCCGCTACTTGGTGGTAGTCTTCCCAACCTCTTACGCAATACTTCGACTTCCTTTCTGTTTTCTAGTTTCGAGTAGGCCCTTGAACACAAGAGCAAAAGGAAATATTCACACTGTTATCACCGCACGAGACCTTTAGACCTATAAATTTGCTCCGAGTGAAAATTTGAGTATGCATCCAATCTCCACTCGTCCTCCAAATTCGATATCATCGGACATTTGGTGGTGGATGGTTCCTGGTAAGGAACAGATCTTCTTGATCATTTGATCATTATTTAAAAGTTCTAATCGCCGTAGTTTCACCACTAAATTGAACACTGCTTTTCTTTGCTTCAGTATTATTTCCTCGTTTTCTTATGCAGAAATAAAAACCTACTAGTTTATTTTCCTCGACAATTTTTCGCAGATGTAATAAAACCTCTCGTATTGCGAATTTTCACCTGTCTTATGGAGTTTACATAAATTTATTTCTGCCTCTCTTTCTTTATACATTTCTATCCGTGGTAAGCAACCAGTACAAACATCCAAATAATAAATTTCAACACCTTCAACCTATCATGTAGAAGGACTTCTGAACAAGTTACACGTTTCAATAACCCGCGCAGTGGAATAGAAGAGAATTTTGGCTCGTAATACGGTGCAGAGGTGCGATTTTATTCCTCCGTTATGCATAATAGCGTGATACCTCTTTTACACATGCGCTGATGAGAGCAAATATGGAATTTTTACTAACCAAATTTTATCACGTGCTTTAAAGAACAAATCTGAATCACAGATGACAACTTATCAAGTTTCCACAATCAGGGATGGAGCCCTAAAAACACTGATTCTGCCACTTATCACGTTCATCAACCTTGGCAATTTTTATCATGGCTAGACCTTATGAAACCTATAAAGTTTCATCTCACCATTATACTTGTTCTACAAACCAGGTCCGGTCAATAGAGGAAAACAGAGTCGGTTGGGAGCAAGTTAAAACGGCTTTCTTTTTATTTTTTGCTTATGTATTTAACTATGCCAAGGTTATGTCGCAGAAAAACCACATCCTAAAATATACGTTAGTGCATAGGTACTGATATTCCAAACGTATATTGATCAAAAGCGACACCTACATCTCTGGTAATCTGAAGATATAGCCGAGGATTTTATTGACTTTGAAATCTCCGATATACAACGTGAAAGTTTTTTAAACATGTAATACAGAAAAATTGTTTAAATTTGTTTTACATTTGTTACAAGAAGAACTTGATGCAACTAAGGATATGAATAGGGTAGGAAATTAATGGTGATGAAAAAGATATTTAAGGAAAGCTTTAGAAGTTTGGCATGAACATTTTCTCATCTTGCTAGGATATTTTTAGCTTAAATCGATCTAACTAGTACATTTAATGCGCTCTGAGGTTAATTTTCCATAAACAGGGCTTTAAGGAACAATCGTAACATCGCCTTTAAACTTAGTAGACTCTACCATTTCCCTCCGGCAATCCTTGATGCATGAGTACATCTATATACACTAAGATAAAAATATGTGCATGCATACATTTTCGCTGTATGTATTTACATCTCTTCTTGCACCAAGGCGCAACAAGGGAATGCCCGTGACGACGTGTAAAGATGCGCGACACTCCTCACCACTCAGCTTTTAATCAAATGAAATTCTAACGTCTTCCCTGCTGCTGCGGCAGAGGATTCGAACTCCCCCTTCTACGCCTCCCCTCCCCTGCGCTTCTTGTTCACCAACACATACGCCACATTATCACAGCAGGGGATACGTGAATAGAAGTACGTGTGGTCTCCTCTGTACATTCATTCTTCCTTCTACCTTTCTTTCAACCCTCTTTTCTCCCTCGTCTTAGAGAAGCATCAAAAACGAAGAAAAACCCCTCTTTTGCCATGGTAGGGCTTAAAGACAGGCTCCACGTGAAGGAGGATACGTTGAAAGAAGCATTGGGCCAAGCCGGCGTATTTTGTAGCCCGCCAAGAAATACTGGACTCGCCCGTCTCAGCGAAATAAGTAATTCAATTTATGTTTGAAGTATATTTGAAACATTGGCCGTGCGAGTAAGGAAGCATTAGCAAACATTGGAAGAATTTAACATGAGTCTAATCAAAAGAACATATTAAGGGCATGGGCAATCGAAAATTAAAAAAAAATTATAACCCATTTGATGTATCCAAATGAATATGGCTCCAAAGATTTCATTTCTACCTAATTTAACTATAGATCTCATTAATTTTCTCATTGTGCGGTAAAATAAGGGCAATATATTTTGATAAGAGAGTATTTTATAGGTCTACTTACAGTTACAAACACAAATTAAATTCTTTTTTAATTGTATTTAAATTATATTCATAAAAGATGTTCCACAGAGTTTCCCATAAAAACTTGCTCGTCATCCGATGAGTATCTCACGTCCGATAAACCAGGTTTCCTCATCCGATGGTTTTTGGCTCAGCACCAGTCATCAGATACTTCCTAACGGACCAGGAAAATATCAATCTCGCCAGAGCAGCTACCACGCATTTCGGTCACCCGATTGTTTAAAGAGCTGTATAATAATTAATTAAATAAAAATTATTCATCCTTGGTTAAAATAAGTTGCATTTTAAATACAATTGATTTGCTTTACTATCGACATTAGCAATTATTTAGTTTAGTATTCAATTAATTTCAAAGTTGGAATATCGCATAAATATACCTGAATAAGCTAACTGAAGAACATTTTGCAATATTTTTCCATTGCCTTATCTAATAACATATACAATCAAATCAGACGTGAACCTTTGCTATTAAGAAAAATTGTATTTGTAAATAAATAATTGTGACTTTTTCCTTTCATTCGTGGTTCTCTGAGAGTTATCACCATAGGAATGAATTGAGCACGGATTTACATGCCTGATATAAGAGATGGATTCACCCACAAATTTCCAAACTGTAACTTTCCCAATAATTTAGAAAACAGAAACCCCACAAATACAATGAGCAGAAATATTCAATAGAGGAAGTGGTAGTTAATTGTCGTAGTTTAAGAAGCAAGATACCTGAATTCCATCACCTTATAGAGAATAATAATTCTGACATAATTATAGGAACGGAAAGTTGGCTAACAAGCGATATTGCTGAATGTGAAATTTTTCCAGTAAATTTTAGGGTATACAGGAGAGATCGAGAGGGTCGTCCGGGAGGCGGAGTATTTATCGCAGTTAAGAATACAATAGTCAGCAAAATAGAAGTGATTTCCGATAATATAATAGAAAGTGTATGGTGTTCCATTCAATGTGCTAATTCGAAAGTAATATAAGTTTGTGCCTACTATAGACCTCCGCATTCCGATGTACACTCAGTATTAGAACTCGAGAAACAGAGCAGTGCCGTTAATTCCCACAGTAACGAACGACAGATAATTGTAGGTGGAGATTTCAATACACCATCGATAGATTGGAAAACATGTAGTCATAAGTCTGTGGGTAGGGACAAAGAAATCTGCGAGTCATTGCTTAACCTGTTCGCGTCATACGCACTAGATCAAATAGTAAATTTGCCTAATAGAGGGGAGAATGTTCTCGATTTACTTGCCACAAACATCCCTGAAAAAGTTATTTAAGTTGAAAATGTCGATGGAATAAGCGACCACAAGGTAGTATATGTAAAATTTTCCTTCAATACTGAAAAAAATTTTTAATTAAAAAGAAAGATTTACCTTTTTAGTAAATCAGATTTTAACGGATTTAGGCGTGACTTAAAGAATTCTTTTGAAAAATTCGTGAACATTAGCAAAAATAGTGATACAGACAATACATGGAAAGAGTTCCTCCAAATTACGCAGTCACTTGCCTACAGATATATAAGTAATACCTCATACCTTACCTCATAAGTATAAGAGTGAGAATAGGGAACCAAGGTGGTACAACGCGGAGGTTAGAAAATGTTTAAAACGCCAACGAGTTATCCACGCGAAACTAAGGAAAGTGAAGAAAAATGTAGCTAATAGCGACCTAAAAAATACTACCGAACATTATAAAATTTGTAAAGCAGCCGCAAAAGCAGCCCTTAGAAAATCGTTTAGTGAATTCAAGAGAAAAGTACTTGGAGAACAACTAGAGGGAAATCCGAAAGCATTTGGTCATATGTTAAGGAAGTACAGGGAACTAAAAAGTCAACGGTAAATTCCTTGAAAAACGATAGAGGCGAAATAGTAACTTCCAGTATAGATAAGGCTAATTTTTTTAATTCATTTTTTCAGAGCGTTTTTAATCAATCAAAGTATAGTTTGCGCGAAACCATACCAGACCGATTTCAACAACCAATTCCACCGATCGATATATCTCGTAGCGGAATCGTATCCTTACTAAGTAACATTAGCCCGAACAAGTCCTCAGGTCCTGATGAAATTCCAGCTCGTGTGTAAAAAGAATTAGCTCTCAAAATGGCTCCGTATCTGAAAGTAGTATTTAACAAATATCTCGAAGAACACGCGGTTCCCAAAGACTGGAAGATAGCAAACGTGACCCCAATTTTTAAAAGCGAAGATTGGGAACAGCCATGTAATTATAGACCAATATCATTAACGTCACTATCATGTAAAATTACAGAGCATATAATAGTTACATCAATAATGGGACATCTCGACAGCCAGGATTTATTGATAACAAACCAGCATGGGTTCAGAAAGGTACGGTCTTGCGAAACTCAATTAGGTCTTTTTGTTCATGATATTTTAGTTTCCGGAGAAGATAACGTACAGGTCGACGCAGCGTTTCTTGACTTTAGAAAAGCTTTTTACAAGGTTTCCCACTGTAAGTTAACCGCGAAGTTAGCATCATACGGGAAAGACAGTAATGTAGTAGGCTGGATAGGAGACTTCTTACATGAACGCGTTCAAAGGATGGTATTACATGGTCTCAGCTCAGGTGAAGTAAAAGTTTCATGCCCCAGGGAAGCGTGATAGGCCCAATTTTTTTTCTTCTCTAAGTAAATGACTTGAATGCAGTAGTAAAAAATAGCAAGCCCCATCTTTTTGCCGATAACGCAGTTGTGTATAAGGAAATTATTAATGAAGAGAACAGTCAGTCTTTAGCTAAGGATTTAGATGCGATTGATGATTGGTATGATAGTTTGCAGCTAGAATTAAATTTTAAGAAATGCGCGATAATGAACTTTTGGAAAAAGAATGGCCTTCCCCGGAATAATTATAGCATCAAAGAAAATAAAATATGTAACGTAGATTCAATTAAGTACTTAGGCTTCACCATCACTGAAGACATGTCATGGGGGAAACACATCAGGGAAATAACTAGTGTGGCAAACCGTAGATTAGGATTCGTAAAAAGGATTCTAGGCAAATGCGATGAGAGAGTACGAGAAAGAAGCTATTTTACACTTGTCAGGCCTCATTTAGAATATGCCGCTAGTTTATGGGATTCGTACGAGGAAGGTATGATAAAAGAATTAGAGCGCGTGCAAAGGAGATCTGCTAGGTATGTTAAAGGCCGTTATGATAATTGTATTAGTGTTACGAGGTTAATAGAAGGACTAGGATGGGAATTACTATCAGAACGCAGGTTAAAATTTAGGTTAAACCTTTTAAGTAAGTTCGAAACCGATTTGTTCACAGATGACGTTAGATATATATTAAGAACTCCTGCGTATTATGCTAGGTTTGATCATATTAACAAGATTAGAGAGATAGATTGTCGTACCGATAGATTTAAAATGTCATTTTTCCCTCGTACCATAAGGGAGAACAATAGGCAGCGTAGCAAAAAGATAGGTAGGTGAAATATAGTTAGAGTAGTCTGTAGTGCATGATGCATGTAATAACAACCAATAATCCCTTTCTTATTATGTAGATACTAACCACCTAGCTGCATGTGACCCTGTTCTCTAGCATGCCTCCCTTAAATATCCTACTTGCATGGCGATAGTGCATGTTTGGTGATCTTCACCCCCTGCCACACACCCTCGTGGTGGCTCGCAGGGTATTACGTAGATGTAGATGTAATGCGGCTAAAGCTAAATTTAACCTCGAATTCCAGTGAATAATTCGTTTGGGCAATTGTTAAGTCCGCGTTGTCATTTAAAGTAATTTATTTGCTGAAACAATTGGTCGTTTCTATAGCTTCTATATTTCAATTATATCTTTTCTACCAAGTGTGACAGGTTTATATTCGACTAATTTCAGAACGACTATATTTCTTTTAAACTATTCAGATTTCTCCTGACGCTCAATGGCCATAAACGTATTTTACCGTGCTTCCAGGATGACCTCATTCACATGCGAATGTAACACTCAACAGATAACAAATATATTCTATACAATAGAAAATTGATGAGATATCTATGGAGTATTTTTTATTAACAGGTATAACTTAAATGTTTACCCACTGACTATGGATTTTTGGGTAGGATTAATACGTGCAAACATGAGAACGTTGAGGGGATAACACTTAATTTCACATAGGACTGACAGAGAAAACCCATGAAATGCACATCTGTAAGTTAAATAACTTAACTTTTCTGTTCTTTTTCTATTTTTTCTAAGGCAACCAGCATTTCAATTAGGTTTTACCAACGGGGACTCACTAAAACCCAATGTGAACAATTCAGCCGTTAAATGGAAACCAACTCTAGTCTTCGGATCTTGATTTTATTACCTTCTGGATTTACACATGTCTTGGTTTAAGCAAGGTTCAGACTTAAATGATTCTAACAAATCTGGCCATAAAGGAAATTTCACCATTGTTGAATCTCTAACTGCTGGATTACCTCCACCCTAGACTTTTTTTCTCGCTTCTCACTTCCCTGTTTCGGACTAACCACTTAGAAACTAGGGTAATGGAAGCCGTGGATTACTGGTTGGTGGATGAACATTAAAGGAGTGCAAGACATTGGTTGGAAGGCAATGAGTAGATGGGATACTTATAGTACAGAGAGATTTCTTCAATGGTGGAGGCGTAGTTAGCTAGAAATAAGAAAGTTTTAAGTGAGCCCATCCTAGAAGAGAACCCTAAGGAACATCTCCCGTGTACGCAGTTGAACTGGCGTGGAATAGTGCATCTTCGTCCCTTATTACTCGGTCATTAAATGGTGAGAACTCTTTAAAACAAGAAAAAACGAAGAAGATTGTTAATAAAATGACTATGAAGAATTAAGCTTTGGGGAAAAGGGTAGAAATAAGAATGAGAAATAGACCTTTTTCCTCACCCAAATATTTTGTGCCTAAATTGGCATTGTGCCACTGAGAGTATTTACTTTTACTAAATGATATTCAAATGACATAGTAAGTCCCAAAACTGTGCACTAAGAGACAAAAATACTTATAAGTCCAAAATAAATAAATTAATTTTTTTAACTTCTTATATTTCAGGCGAAATTTGACATTAGCTTGCATTATTCTTAACTTCGTGTTAGACTTGATCTGAGTCATAACTTTAACTATGAAGTATAAACGGAGGAGTTTATCTCTTTTTTATTGCTGTAGGAAGGATGATATTTCCTTTTAATAAATATTATGCCAATGATATTAACTGCGAATGACTTGGATATGATTTACTTAGGGAAATTGTATAATGGTGACACGGTTTCTGCTCTCCAGGTTTTTATTAACCAAACCAAGTTTTTTTTTCTTGAATAAGCTTATTGAAGCAGTTGAGACTGCTGCGCTATGACAGAAAATATAAATATCCGTTATATGGAAGAAAATATTTACCCAATTAAAAGTTGATGAGATACCAGCAAATTAGTTAAGGACAGTCATGAAGGGCATCACTGTGAAGTCCATTGTCGGAATGGAGCGTTTAGCAGTTATGAGAGTTGAGTGGAGAAGTGAAGCACCTTCTTTTGGAATGATCACTGCCGTCAACGAATATGCTCCGTTGCCATTGTGGAATAATATTTTTCTTGCCCACACTGCGAGAAATATACCAGCAAGTTGAAAACTAAGTAAATCATGTCTTCGGCGTGATTGGATCGGATCCATCGGAAACTGGCAAGTTTTTCATCATCATATTTTTACGATCATGGCATAATCATGGCCGGGAATGGTATGGGATCATCGTGGCATCATATTTTGACTTCCTGGTTTGTGATTCTGGACCGTTCTTTTTGATATTATACCACAAACATCGATTGACTCATTATTTGGTTTAAGTTAGAACGGTAGCTAAGAATGAGTAGTGAGCTTTGCAAAGGGCTGCTTACTCGCATACATTTTGTTAACAATCTCCACGATAAAATTGATTCGAGTACTGTAAAATTAAATAGTTGGCCAGCAATAGCTGAAACGGGTTGGTGTTTAGAGAGGGAGAGTTAGTTCGCTGCAGGTTCAGTGTGCGACTGAGGAAGGAGAGGGTCGACTGTATTATTCAAGGAGAGGGCCCGAGGGGAGGTCACAGAAAGGCCCTTCCCCTACCTCTGTCGTCCGGGTCACCATCCCTCCCTTACCATCCCATCCTCCCCTTATCTCTTTGTTTCTCTTTAGCACGCTGTTACGCCTTTAACACGCCCGTCCTAACAAGGATATCCTCCTCATTCGGCCATTCCACCCAAAAAGACCTTTCCAACTCCTTTGCTCTTTTAAACTTTTTACTTCGGTGAAGTTTCTGGACTGGCAACTTGCGTGGTTATTTCGAATTAAGTCATCGTAAGATTAGCGTGTCAGGATTAAGACACCACCGTCACGAATTCATTTTATCATAACTGCATGATACTTAAGTTGAAACGTTCATTTTCTCAAGGAGAAATATTTGAGCGCGACGGTGTTCCTTATGGATGTGTCTCATCTGTTTGTGAATGTTCATTGACTAAGTTTTCCCCAACAGTTAGTGCTAAAGGGATTCCTGTGATCTTTCTATTTCGAGCTAAACTCTTTATGAAATGATAAGAGCTAGATGGTTATGAAACCAGTTTGGTCATGACCGTTAAACTTTCATAAATGTTTCCTAGTTAGCTTCGTGTTCGCACAACCTCTTATAATTTTTGACTAGGTTTCATCAACATCACCATCAATCTTGCTTTAAGTAGTAACTTGTTATTAGATAAACATTTATGGTAAAAAGTATATATATTTAGACGTGTTTATGTAATGAGCAAAGGCAAATATAAAATTTTATTCAGTCTTGATTTCTTATTTGACACATAAATAATAACGCTGTGACGTGACATCATTTAAATCCTTCCGTCATCTGCATTAGTAAAGAAATAAGAAATCAAAGATAGTTTCGGCTCCTCACTCCACGCATAAATAAAAGAATAAAATTTAAAACTAATAAATTTATCACTTATTTATGCTTCTTATTTGGGTTACAATCACGGGTAAGGAAACTGGAAACTGGTTTCAGTTCAGTAAAAAGCAATGAAGTAGTTCTCCTTGCATTATATTCGAAACAACCCAGTATATGCACCAATATCTTTTGATAATATTTTAACCAAGTATTTGCCGTCACTATTAATTATTTTAAGAATCCTTTAGGAAAATGAAAGTAGTACAAGCAAGGTGCACGAAGTCAAAATGAATTCGAAACAAGAAAGTGTTTGCCAAATTCAAAGTATTGGGAGACTTGCTGAGACGGTATTCATACAAAAGAGGAGGATATAAGTAACACAAATATCAGCAGGTGGTAAAAAATTGATAGAATTATCACTTTGCTCTGAAGATCTCGTAGCTTCTTTCAAAATCTGAATAAGTTTATTTACAACTTTTTCCTCTGCAATATGTTTCAAAAGAGAGTTAAAAGATTGACAATACGCATAAAATCTAAAACGATAGAGAATAATCATTATTAATTGATGGATTTGGGAAGTAAGTCAGAGTGATACAAATAATTAAAAACCTTAAAAAATATTTTAAAGGACGATGAAAATTTTTTAAGAAAATAGAGAAACCGAATTGTACATACGCAAGTGTATTTTGCGAAATTGGATAGCATATTGAGCGGAAGCAAACGTGTGATGTTTGTTCTTATTTTTTCAGGATTCCGTATTTGCACACGTGGTATCCATCTCTATGACGTCGAAGGCCTAAATATTTAACGAGGTCAAACCAAGGGCACTCCCGTGATACCGTCTCCCGATTACTTCTTTCTCTGCTTTCCTTTTTGACCTCATGCGCCTCTCTCTCTCTCCTTCCTTGTTTCTCTTCCTTCCCCTTTGCTCTCTTTTGGCGATTTATCTCCTTAGGCCCAACTCTCCGCTTCCCCTCTTACTCTTCCTTTCCCTCTTTATCCCTTAGGGTACACTCCTGACCCTTTTCGCGTTACCCTTATCCAAACCCCCTATACCGACTCGTCTACCTTCCCTCGAAGTAAAAGCGCCACATCTCCTTTAATATCTGGATATGCAATGCTCAGTGAGGGAGCCTTTGAAAACGTAAAAACATTTTATCATACATGAACGGCATTCGTTAATTGCAGATGGTTGATACTTGGGTTTATAATTTTCACAGTAATTGAATTTTACGGCTAATTTTTAATAATCCTCTTTATAACATACATAACATTCAAGCCGCACCCATTCGGGGTAGACGAATTCAAATGAGTTCAACTCTCAATGTCAGATATAAGATACTGATTCTGGCGTAACCCAGTGGAAATTCATTAGTTTCTTCATTATAAAAAGTTAACTTGGTCTGATTCCAGGGTTGAAAATGGCATGATATGCTGAAACCTGAGCCAGTGAGGGAAAATAAACTGAGCAATCAAACCAAGTAAACTTTTCTCGACGTCATACACGGTATATTGATTCCGAAGTCCCCTGCATTGCATTATCATTTCAATACACCTTCAGTTTTACCACATTCATACATTGCGTCAATTAAGTTCTCTTGTTCACATTTCATTTCTCTAAATAGGCGCTTCCGCTACATTCTTGCATGGTTGTCTACTCCTATCTCTCACGCCTATGACTCATCTATCACAAGTTTGTTTGGTATTCTCCCTATTTTTTCATTAAAACGAGTTTATATTTCAAAATTCCATGAACATAGCCAATGATACATGCTATGCATGATTTAGATGGATTAAATCGGTGAAAGAAGATCCTGCATATGGTTATGATTCCTTAGCATCAAATTTTGTTTATAATCTGGCTTGTATCCCACTCAAAGTATTCTCAGGATAACCTGATTTCTTCATCTCCAGAACGAGGTTTTCTTCCCTGTGGTTGAAGTTTTTTGGCGTTCTAGTTCTCTTCACTTGTAAGAGTGACCCACCTCTGGTCTTGCAATGCGTATCCTTTTCCCGGCAGGTGTAGAAAGCGCTACTACGTATTTTAAACAAACGTTAAGGTGGTCAGCCTCAAATTATCTACGTCAACGTAACGTGAAATTAATTATCTCTCCCTCCCCTCAATCCCCATGTCTATCACACATGCACTTCCGCATCACAGGACCTGAAATATGCCTCGCAGTGAACAAAACCCTCAAGACCTGGTTTTATAGAATTCGTCTAAACATTTTCTCAGTCTGAAAACTTAGATGCATGAGCTATTCTAAACTTACTCCACCACAACTCTTCCATCAACAAATCCAATCTCACATGTAATAAAAAAACGGACTATCCGTTAGCATCTAATTAGCGTAAAGAATACTTCATCTTGTGAACAATGTCAACCATAGATTATAAAGCCGGACCTTAGCGAGTTATATGCCTCCGTCGCTCGACGCTTTCTTAACAATTCCTTGTTCTTTTCAACTGAGTTCTTTCCTTATTCGCAAGTGGGCAGTTTCGTCAAACGTTCTTAATTAATAGAAGCCGTACTCTGCTTACACCTTTTGTCCCCCTTATTTTATCTTTTCACAAGGTCCTTATTTGTTCGAGGTTTTTCCTAAAGCTTTGTCACCTATATTTTGAGTAGAAACTATCACCATTCCCGAATTGCTGAATATTTTGCTGTTGGCCAAGCGTGCAATCTTTTTATGAATTACATTCCTCACCGACTCACTACCAGAGAATTTAAATACAAAAGCGACTAACTTCTAAAAGAAGCCCGTTTTTCCAACTCGAGACTTTACTCGACAAAATTAAACACATGAAAATCTAATGAGACAAATATGAAATAGGACATAAGGGGCAAACTTTTGTAAAAATTTCTCCATGTGTATAGAGCTAAATATTTGAAGTAATTTGTATTAACCATTAATAACTTTATTAAAAGCGCAACAAATGTGATAACGATCTGTTCACAATTGCGAAAGATGATCCATTTCTAAAACTTTCAACCTTTATGACTTTTCTGAAAAAGTTGTTCCTTTGACTTCAACATAACGGAATTTAGCATAACGCCTGGCTGTCCTCCCCTTTCGTTAGCTTACAACCTCGTGTTGCAAGTGCTTTTCCCTTCAGCTCGCTGAAGAGGGCCACCTTGTGGCCGAAATACGCGTATCCGACGCTCACCCTCGTTTGTTTCTGTGTGTTTTTCTTTTGACCACGCTCTTTTTGAGCGATTTCTCCCAGAAGTTGGGCCCGTCTGTGTGTTGTGAGTGAGTGATTTGAGTGCGTGTGTGTGTGATTGTGGTAATAACCAGGCATCCTTAGGAGGGTCCCATTAGCCCTATGAAGGATATCAGGTTATACCTACTGCCGACACCACACTCACACACACACTCAACCCAGGCATTTGCACATTTCAAAAATCCCCTCCCTCCCTTCCCTCCCCTCCCTCCCTTCCTTCCGCCTCAGTCCTCCCTTCCTCTCCCGCCTCAGTCCTCCCTTCCTTCTCAGTCTTCGCTCTTGCGACCAAGGTGCTAGTGGTACCGAAATATCAAGAAACTTTGTGTGTTCACTTTTTTTTGTTTTCTGTTTGTCGTCTGCCTTCCTCTGGCAAACTTTTATATATATATATATATATATATATATATATATATATATATATATATATAACGTGGCAAACAATATAAAACTTCGTCACAGGGTGACACTAAACATAAAACATATAAAAAAAGCAAACTCACGAGTTTAAAATTTTCGGTGGGTCGCCCGCACCTTCATCAGTGATAGATAAATATATATACGTATATATAAGATTAAAATTACCAAGCAGCAACTGTCCATGTGATGGAAATGAAGCCTGCCTCACAGGTATATGGCGCACCTATGACAATACTCCAGTTTGAATGAATAAACCATATCCTCTTGAGAGTTTTTAGCTAGAAACATTTTAAAAACGACGGAAAAAAAACATTGGCAAAGATCCGTTCGCTAGTAGGTTAATAAAAATATACCACTCAAGGAATTTGGCAGTGAAACCCATTTTCACGACTTTCAACTCTAAGAATACAGACTCCGTCTTTCATTTTTTCGCTTTCAAAGGCATTTCCTGCGGAAGTTACGAAGTAGTATCCCGCTTCCAACACCCGAAACGACTCTTCAGTGATCTCCTGCGACGCCCCGCGCTCTATTATTCTTTAATCTCGCGCCAAGGAGGTAGATCGTCCCTTAAACCACTTTGGACGCACTCTCGCCTCTCAAATTTCTTGCTTAACCCTCATTAATTTTCCCCACACTCCTCGTGTAAATTGTTCAGCAACAAAGAACATTCCGATACTCAACATTAATGACCAGTTATTTGGAAACAGAATTACAAGTGACAGTGGTCAATATTTGACGTTTGTACAGATTTCTTGCAACGTCGTCGATATTGGTCAGGTTATAGCTCTTTCCCACCAGTATTTTTATTTTATTTTTGTTTACGAGCGTGGAATTGTATGAAAAACGGTAAAATTGAGCTGATCTCTTGCCAAACTTCAATTTAGGAAGGCTGATTCAATACGTTACCAAGATTTTGTTCATTATATATTATTATACTATCTTAACTAATCAAAATAAATAATAATAAGATATAAGCATTACTTTCGAGTGACACTCGACTTTGAAAATTCATAGTAAGTTAAAACACTGAAAAGTGATGCTCGATGCTGGATTGAATGGATACAGGATAGGATAAGTATTGACGAGAAGAAGTAAAAGTATTTTAACATAATATCAGTTGAGTAGAAGTGGTAAAACTAATGGATACATTTTAACTTAATCAGCGTCTTGTAGGCAGTATTAGAGTGAACAAATATTTGAAATATCTCCACAGCTTTAAACCCGGCACTGTGTGAAATGGAATATTTGAATAGAAAGACGGAAGATGAAAGAAATTAAGTGGAAGACAGAAGATGAAAGAAATTAAGGGGAAGACAAAAGATGAAAGAAATCCATCAATGTAAATTATCATTAGCCAGCTCAAAGTTCCGCCTGCATCGTCTTTTATAATTGGAAAGGTAACTGCTTTATCGGGCAGAGGAAGGTAAGTTTCTTTTTGGGCTAATTTTTAGCGTGAAAAAGGTATCTAACTTTTAAGCAAGGTGCTAAAGTCGCTCTCATACTTAAGATGGACAACTAATGGTGGTTAGACTCCTTATCGTAGGTCACGAGTACGGATTTTAATGACTTATCAAATAAGTCGAAAAAAGTTGTAAAAGGTTCACGTTCTAATACAAATGATGCAAATAATATATTTCGGCATATTATTGTGACTAAAGAATTGTTATTATCACCATTTTCGGCACGAAATCAGACAATTATTAGCAAATCATACGTAAAGTCATGTTTTTGTTCGGAATAATACCTTGACAAATATAGGGAACCATATAAATATTATGAAACGTTTGTTTTCATGTTAAGGAGAAAACGTTTCATATACTTTATTATCTTTCTCGAATTATTTCGTAATATATGTTAAATGACATACGACTACGGGTTAAAATAACATTAAATCGCCTAGAGACCAAATTGGTAACGTTCATTTATTCGCATGTATTCAGAAATATCACATACGTGATCACGTGTGTTAAGTTTAACGCAAATCTGTGCAATAGCAAAAATATCTCCAACCACTTCAACTGAGGGAGGGGATGGGGGAAAGGAAATTCCAGAGATGGATATATTGGGAGGCATAAGCGAAGGAAGACGACACTAAAGGGGTGCGTGGTCGGGGCGGAGGTGGGGGAGGGATGAGTACAGCCTGCCTTCTGGGGTGTGGTGCTATCTGATCGAAAACTCTCTCACCCCGCGGCTCGATCCCCTACACGGTGGTGCTCACATCTTTGAGAGGCACTTAAAAGGGGCGGCAAAAGGAATGTGGCCGTTTCGGAATGCAGAAGCTCCAGAGATATCCGCCGGGGCCCCGGGCGCGTTAAATGGATCCTACTTTTGCTTGGAAGACTACGGTGGAGGCTTCAATTCTAGCCTCTTTTTCGAGAAAACCGAGTAAGTTAAGGATCAAACGGTTGAAAAAGAAACTTGGAAAATTTTAAATTAGGTTAAAGTGAGAAAAGTTAGATATCCGAGAAAAAGAGGCGTAATTTAAAAAAATGAGAATTCGGAAAGCACAGTTTTTAGAACAGTAGAGACATCAGCATAAATAATTGAATTAAACATTTTGAAATAGGTATCTTTCAAGTATTGAACTTTACTTTTTCTTAACAGCTCAATGAGATTTCACAAATTTTCCATTTTAACGATTGCTAGTATCTAATGTAGCTAAACCATTAGATTATAAAAAGAAGCAGTTTTATATTATGGTTACACCGCGGTAATGTCCCCATACTAACTTATATTAAGAAATTATATCATGAAGTAACACATTAGGTTAAGTGGAGTATATGCGGTCTTAAAACTCTTTAATTATTTCTCTCGTATAAGTTGTAACGTTCATATTTTACCGTGTAGATTTTGCCTTCACCGGCCGACCCTATGTGGGTGCGACGGCTTATTTCTTTCGCTAGACGTGTTCCGTTAGCTTAGGATAGAAGTCAGACCAAGGCCAGGCTGTCTCCACCCCTCCCCACTCCCACTCTCTCTACATTAGCTAGGCTCGGCTACAGGCACTGCGGGCCAGGAAACATGCACGAGTGTACGCTGAGGGCAAGTCTGTGCAATCAGCTGACTGCGTAGTACGCTGTGTTGTGAGTTGAAGGCAGGACTGCTTGCTTGGCAGAAAGACGGTCAGAGAGGAAGGTTCCCCCTGAGTATGCAACCGAACAGCCCACTCGGTTTGCCCATACACCCGAAGGGTTTGAATTGGCTGATCCTCTTCAGTAAGTGACTCTGGCGACAATTATCATTACAGACATATATTTCTTCCTTACCCACCCGGGCCTATAACTGAGGAAATGGTTTCTTGTCACGTTTCTCATAGGGTGTTAAGTATTGGTTAAGTAATGGTTTAGTACTTGTACAGTCTCTATTAAGACTGTTTTCCATGGGATTCAGGTGATGAAAAGGGTTTTTGGGAGACCACTCGGCCTCCCCGGGACAGTCGGAATATTTGTTGGAGGGTCATTGTCATGCTCCTGTGATAGGGTGAAATGCCACTCCACTCCACGTCCTACTTCATCGTCATCAACAACGTCAAAGTATACAATTTAAACTTGGAAAAGTATCATTGCCAATAAAATTATAGCCATTGTTAATACGTTTGGATATCCAAGAACTTAAATGGTCTTCTCAGACCTTTTCTTTCATGTAAGTAGTGTTTGTGTCAAACAACCAGGTGTGATATGACTGCTGCCTACTTTCAAGTGTCTTGACTGTTAGTGTAATCTTATTAATTTGTAATCACTTTATGTTCAAATTATTGTGTCCTTGTAAAGTGTTCAGTATTTAGTATAGCCTGCTTCAATCTGATTATTACTATGACTACTACTATTTTGACTTTTCTATCTTTATAACAAATTTCCAAGAAGGAACTATTTTATTTTCTGGTTTTCATTCATAGTATAAAGTTGTTCTTATGTTAAATTGTTTTTTTAATTTATTAATTGCAATTTTGGGAATTTGTCATTGTGCAAACTCACTCCTCTCTCATGTCTCACCGTTCTGTGCATCTCATAGGACGACAACCGTAAGGTTTTCTGGCGCCCATACAAAATAAATCCTATGAGGTATTCTCCCTCGATCGAACCTACGGTGAGCTGCTGGGGAAATTCTTGGTAGGTACTCCACAGGATCATAGGCCTGAGGAGTGCGGGCTACAGTGGTGCCCAACGTGGGGCCTGGCGCTCTAAGGAACCTTAAAGGGCAGAATTTGGCTTGACTTAGCTTGCAGTATGATGTTGATTGTGTTGGAGAGAGATTGAGTTCTGTATCGAATAATTGTATTGAGCATTATAGTGAACCTATGGGTAGTAAAATTGATGTAAGAAACTTAGGATATCCTGATGTTATTGACACTAAAATTTCTTTAAAATTTTTTTCAAGGTTTAAATACTTAAATTAACCACCTAAAATAAACCACCACAGGGTGTCTTTTCAAATACAAATAAATTTGCTGCTTTGTAAATTTGACGTGAATTATGTGAGGACAGTTTTCAGAAAAATCTTTATGAGATAATATTTCCGAATTTAAAGCCAAACCACGCATTATATCGTAAGAAAAGCAAAGACAATAAAGAATGCTAAAAACGGCAAACAAAAGGTTGAGTTTTCTTCAATTATTTACACTCAGTCACGAGCAATCACCTTCACTGAAGAGATAAAGCGATTCTTGACCCTGACTACTGATAACACGACCGTCTACCGCTTCTCTCTCAACCCTTTTAAACCGTTTCCTTCGTCTTCTTCCCGTCATAGTACCTTCCGTCATAACTAGAAAAGGGTTGGTTGTGGCGGCATCCGACCGTAATAACCCTTCAAGGCGTTTCCGCTGAGAGAAGAGCGTCATCATCAAATACCCAATCCATGCAACCGGGCAGACCCTGGCTCAGGCTCTCTCAGCTATCAAGCACCTCTCCCGCTCTCTCACACAGAGTGAGCCCACTCCAAACTCTTTCCTACCTCCATCCCTCGCTCTTTAGCGGTCTGATAGGTGCGTGACCCTAACACGCACTTCTCCATCGCATCCACTGTCTTAATTCTTTCATTATGCCAAGAAAGTTATTATCTCGTAACTCCTCCCTCGCCCTACTCCATGGCCCGCTTTGCATGTTGAATCCGTACTGTAAAATAATGTGCATCAAATTTCCTTAACCAATTAATGATCCAACGTTCAGTTCTCGTCAGGTTTGTGTCTTTAATGTGCATAAGGTTTTAAATAGAGCTGCGCTAATTAGAACTATGCTTTCGAATAAATATTTTGCATACATATCATGTTGGCGGATCGCCAAATTGTGGGAAAAATTTTGTTATTGATTTTTTCAACCGATTGACTTATAAAAGTGTAGTGAAGTACGATAAAATATCAGCCATTAACATACGATATGCAACATTACTACAACGATTGAATTTATATATTCAATCTCACGAAATTTTAATTCTCTCTCAGTTAAATATTAATTCGTTTAAAAAAACTATTTTCTTTTACATGGCTTGCCCTCTGATAGTGGAATGAAAATGCCTCTAACGACCATAACTGCTCTGTCACTGCTTGAACTTAGATTCCATGACGTCAAATGGAATTTAGGTCTCAAAAAGACCACAAATTTCACATTATAATCGACCCACTGTCATAGCATTTAACAATTGTAACTCATCATATTACATCAGTGATTTATTCTTCATTCATCAATAAATGTGCAAATCTCAATTTTTCCTTATTGTTTCCCTAACACTCGAGGTAATGATAATGGTTGGGTATTCAAAAAACTACTTGCCAGGAAAACACTGACGATTTTTCTGCAGATATAAATAGTAATTCAGGCTTACAATACGCAATTTTTTCATTTAAAACATCAATTCTATAAATCGTATACCAAGCTCCTCTTAAAATTTCTAAAATTCCCATATCACCGATTCCTCTTCCTCTGCCATTTTCCTTCACATCCTTACAAAGCTGGAATCCTAACAACCCTAGTCAAACGATTATACAGCCTATAAAATAGTACGCAGCTTTTGCCCATTAGTCCATTTATTGCTAAAACAATAAAAGGTCATTATATTAGCTGAGATCCACTCAAAATACTCACAAAATCAACCCTTTTCCCTCCCTGTAGGATTGCCCTACACAAGTACACCATTGCATGGCTGGCATCGTAATAGCACCTATTACGCGCACATGCGGTATCTTGCAGGGCAGTGTATAAATGTAAAGACCAAAATAAAAGCCTAACTGTTAGCCTCCGCTTATTCCGAAATGATACAGGGCGACGCAAACACGATAAAAAGTATTTGGAATGGGAGGGCGAGGAGTCAGCTATGCCGTGAAGTCAGAGTAGTCGGTTGAATCGGCGGCCCAGGTGGCCGTGACGCCATCATCGCAGCAGAGCGCCGACGAAATAGCAGTAAACGGTACACGTTTCACACGATTCCTTTGATTGAAATAATACTAATCTAATAAAAATCGCATGGATTCAAAGAGAAAGCTTTAATTCAGATGTTAAAACCCTTCCTCTATCTCATGATTCAGAGGCTAAATGGTTGCTTTAGGCTCAAGAAACTCATTTGTCTGTTCCTCTTTACAAGAACTACTTTATACAAGTAATACACTGAGTCGTGAAAGATGTATTTTTTCAATCAACTAGAGAGGTACCCTTTCAATTTTTCACCAAGGAAGCCCGTCCACTTCAAATACTTCTGCTCGAGGAAATTTTTATAGATGGCAGGAGTATACTTATTGTCAGTTGGGTGATATATAATATCCGACCCTTTTACGCTGAGCAATTCTCGCGCAGGTCCAGTTTTGTTACCTCTGGTTAAAAAATATTACATGGTGGATGCCAAATTGTAGCATTCCAACGCAGCCAACGACATCTAACTATTTACCAAAACATTGACACAAATTTGCAGTTCTATAACAAAATCAATACCAATACAATCGAAGAAATATTAATTCATAATAAACAATGATGCCGTATGCCTCTCTTCCGCATATCTTGAATGTTGTATTAAAACTTTAAGGCACTCATTTCCCTCAGTTTCGTTACTGTTTGTCACCCTCATCCTGATTATTCGGTAATTTTTCACGTTTCGCTTGGTTTTTCTCAGGAAGTACCACTCGAAACTGGGGAAGGTGTACCACTTTACATTTTTTCCATGGCCTTCCTCGGTCGCACCTTGGTCTTCATTTTGTGTCTTGACTTGCTTCTCCACGTGCTGCTGCTACTCCTCGCCTTCCCCGAGCTAACCACTTGAAAAATGCCACCGCGATATTCCATCCAAGCATAACTTGACACTTGCATCGTCACTTAAAACGTCTAGCTGCAGGGAATAAATTAAAAACCTTACGCTGCGCTAATGGCCTCGCACCACATTGCCACCTAAGGTGTTCCAGCCTCCTGACACGTTTTACTTCATTTCATTATATCCATTCCCACTTCAACTCTATTATAATTCTTCCAACTTCGTCGCATTCCTTCGTTTTCAGAGCTTTAATTTGGTGTATACAAAGAGTGGCTTGGATTGTAGCCCAATTATGCCAACATATAAATTTCTTCCTGGTGTCAGCTGTCTGACATTTCTGCTTGAAAAATAAAATTTTAGTATTTCTTAATTGACTCTTTTATGCAGATTCATGAACATCACTATATTTTGTCAATAACGAATTTCACCTTGATCTTGATAGATGACTGCGTTATTAATTAAGGAATGAATCAATATCTTAAAACGATATTTAAGTATGTAATTTTGACAGCAGTGCATCAATAAGACATATTCTGTCTGTTTATAGCGTTAGACGCTATTTTTGTAGTAGCTTTCGGATATTGCTGCACCTAGAAAATTATTTAACCAGTGCATCATTAAGACATTCTGTCTTTTTATAGCATTAAATTGACTATACATATATATTCTTGGGATGGTTTCTAGAAGTTGGGTTTGTTTTATTTGAACCCGATTGATATATCTTTTTGAAATTGCATTGGACTAATTTCATAAGCTGTCATTAGAAACACGGCTGAAAATAAATATTTGTCCTGAAATTTTCAGTTCGTACCTACATCGTTACCGCATAGAAAATTGAATCCAGGTAGTATATTATAACATTTGCATCTCGATCGTACACAATTCACGTTTAATACACGTTGATGTGATTTAGAATGTAAGGCAAATAACACACAAACTTACAATGATGTTTTTGTCTGTAATCGATGGCCTATTACTTGAAAATTTCATCCACCTATATTATTCTTTGTATTAGTAATTTGAGTCACTTGATATGTCTTATGAGTTTATATCTTACTGTGAGCATAATTTTGTAAATATTGCTTCGAATACCAAGCTCATGTCTTACAAAAGGATTGACATGGATATAAATATGAACTTAGCTGGAAATATAAGTAATAGAACATTTCGTATAGCAGCATAACATGAGTACATGATCAACACTGGAAGGAGTGAAAAAATGACTTAAGAAAAACTGATAGAACTGGAAGGACAGACACCAGTAAAATGAGTTTGATTGTAAATAATGAAAGGTCAAAATCTATGAATGTTATAAGGAGACGGGATAAAAATAAAAACAAATCAAAATCAAATTAGATGAAACTAAAATATGTAATTTTAAACATCCTGGAACCACCTTGAGCAAAAATAATACCATATTAGATGAATACTTGAGAATGTATCTGCAGTTGTATGAATGCACTTAAGATTATACCATATTTTAATGATATTCATAAGTAAATCATATCATAATTATAATAAAAAATGAGTAAATTTCAGTATCAGAGAGCAGTAAGCCCAGTCGCAGCGTGTGGTTGTGAGGCATGGACGCCGGCCAAGCAAAACGTAGAAAAACTGGAAAATATGGAAAGGAAATTAGATATATTTGGTTAATCCGGACGGAGGTATATGGAGACTCGAAAAAACTCAGTGCAGGATTAAATATGCTCATATAAAGAGAGAGTATATTGCGCTTCATAATATCACTCAATATATAACGGTTGGGATATGTTGCACGCATGGCAGATATTCAGAAAACAAGGAGAATTTTTGATTGGACACTAGATAGAAATAAACCGAAAGAAATACAAGGAAAATATAGATACATGATATCTTATAAGATCTACGAATAATGGATGGATAGAGTTACCTGAAGATTGGACACACTAATTTAATTTTTAGCTGCTCCAAAGTTTTCGGATCCGAATAAAATCAAACTTTTGTGTCCAGATAAACTTTAATTGAAGTTGATATCTATCATTACCATTCACAAAACAAATAACTACGTGAAGGGTTTGCGCCAACTGATACGAGGATGAAGACTAATTTGGCAGGAAAGGCACTATTGAGTGAGAAAACATTTCCATTAACTCACTGACGCATTGCCAAAATAGCCAGCGTGTCTATGCCAATAACCAAACGATGCAAAACATTGAAGTTCAATTATAGACGGTAGGAGCAGTGATAACATGGAAGTTATTTAACGGTTCACAGTGGCAGAACGCGCTTCTCTTTGCTATCGAAAAATCATCACATAAATTAGTTTGAACTATATTTTCCCCTACGATTTTCTTCGCTTTAACTTGCTAAAGCATTGAAAATGGCGGAACATATGGATTTTTGGTGGGGTGGGGTGATGAATAAACTGTAATGCTCTCTGAGAAGGCTCACACCACCTCCAACACATTACACAGCAAACTTTGAAATTAGGCTCACGTGCTTGACACTGGCATGTGTTCTCCTTGGACTGGGTGCCTCATCCTCAGACTGAACAAAAAAACTGTTCTTCAGCCAAACTTACGGTTTGAGCAGCCACGATTTCATCAGAATATTCACTCATACCGACGTCTTTGAAACAGATCGAAGGAGACGCTTAGCGGAGAATTCTCCCGCAATATAATGACCTTCTGTTACCTTTCAGTGGTATATCTTTGCTTTTTATGGATTTTAGACTCAATGCCTGTGTTTTAGCAATGGGTGAAATCTTAGCTACCGTATTATGCCCGTAAATTGACGGATGTGTTAGAAAAATTTAACAACAACATGGATGAAAAATATTATTTAAAAATATCTACAGGCAATAAAACATGCTTGAGAAACTAGATATTAAAATTAAACGAACGATAAAAAATATTGCAAAAACTGTGCTTGATGTGGCTGAAAACGTTTCAATCTACTCGTATAACGTATTTATTTTCAAACGAGTGACATAAAGTTAAATTATTATGTTTTTGTGGATAAAATTAAAATTGCCTCTCCTTCCCGTTCATTACTAATGGTGACATTAAAAACGAAGGAAGACACTAATCCTCTTCTGGAACCAAACTGTTTTTTCATATTTACCTCATTCATGTCTGACAACCATAAATGCATCTGTTATACCTAAGCAACATCAACTCGATTGTCACCTTAGCTCCTTAACTACGATTGTCACCTTAGCTTCAATAAACTCATAATCAATATATCCGTAGAACAAGCAAAAGCAGCAATATAGGGGAGACCTTCAAACTATACGTCGGGTCAATTATCAATCCATAGCAAGAACATTACTTCTATGGCGCAAAATAAATTGTAACACGACGTTTGTCCATTGTGATTGCAAGAGTGCGTTTTATGTCCTTTCATATTAATAGATATTCTCTATTTGTTCTTTTTAATGGCCTAAGATCTAAGTGTAACAAAGCTCGCCTGCTTTATAGCACTACAAACTGCCTGCTTGCTCAATGAACACCAATGAAAATAGATATATCTGTAGAGCCCTACTCCGTGTTCCGTCCGCGCCGTCTACTCTGCTAAAAGAAAACTCTGAGCAAAGACAGGACGAAAAGGAAGAGACGCAGGAGACACAAAAGTGCTCCAAGGGAAAAAGGCCCGCTCCATCTCAGCGAGTCGGAAGATGAGGACATTAGTGGGATGAGGGCAAAGAATAAACAGAAACGCCATACGGGAAATGGAAGCAGGAGAGCAGAAGAAAGGAGAAGGATCCAGGTAAGGGAATATCCTCGTTGAAGAGCAGCACAAGAAACACAACAGTGGGAGAAAAATGATAAATATACGGGTAGAAATATAGTTAATGGAAAAGCTTTTAGGACTGGGGTAACGTGATACTAAAAGATTACGTTCAGGCAAGCGATGAAGAATATACTTAAGTAAGGCAGAAGCTTATAACAGAAATGGATTTATGTTGCTGAACAAATTCTTAAGCGCTGGTGACATAATACTAATCTGAAAACCTGGAAGACTTACATACAATTGATGCAATGATTGTTTTTTTTATTACATGAGAAAAATGGTCACGATTTTGAGCTCCATCAATCGTGATCATGATTATATTGTCTAAGAAAATGCGAGAGCTCAATCATTGGCTTTTTTATTACGATTGCAACATACTATCATCACACGGGATAAAAATTCAATGCAATAAAATAATCATTTATTTCAACATTTTGTTCCAGGTAATTTGTGGTTATATTTTTGCGCCTTAACCATACTACTTGGGATATACCTATTAATAAAATCATCCACTTACGCAATTACTATCATTATATTGCGGCATTTGTATCAGAATTGGTATATCCATGCATAAAAGAACTTGAAGGAAGCGATTTTATATTGCTATGGAGATACTAGAAAGTGGGTCTGGTAAAGTTCTAAGAAGAATGCTGTAACTGATATTAATTGTTCATGCGGAACTTCATCTAAAGATGAAAACGGTGGAGATGAAAATATCGATGATCATTGATATTTTTTTAATACAGGAATAGGATGGAGAAAAAGCAAGTTTAAAAGAATGGAGCAGAATAAAATAGTAGGAGTGGTGTGACAGCAGATTGCGAAGGTTTATTTCAAAATTTGAAGGAGAATGGAAAACGAGGGGAAAAGGAAAAACAAAAACTAATCAAAATTCAATGAAGAAAGAAAGAAGCAGGATACAGTTAGATAAGTCGGAGTGATGAACAAGGTGAAACGCTATCATCTCAAAATACAAATCAACCCTGACCAAATATTTCATCGTTCTTTGGCACCCTTAGACCGTATATCTTTAATGGTTTGCGAGCAAACTTTGTGAAATTTCGAATTCATTTTAAGATGAGTCATATTATCACAGTATAAAAACGAATTGTGTAGTCCCTTAAGAATGACACAAAAGTGTCGAAACCGGTCGGGCTCATACCATTTAAGTTTTGTGTGGATTTTACAAAGTGTATTTATTTCATCTCAATATGAATCCTTAGACTCCTACAGTGACCTCCATAGTCACTTATTCATTCTTCCTGCCTCTCCCTAGGTTATTCCACCTCCCTCCGCGCAAACCCTTCCCTGCTGAACATTTCCCCTTGTGATCTAAAAAGGGAATACCTACTGCAAGCCTCTAACTCCATCCAGCCCACGGAGACGACGGCCAACGGCCAGAAAGACTGATTTGTTTTGCCGAGAAGATAGACCCTGTGGTAGTAAAAGCAAACCAGCTCCGAAGGTAACAGGGAAGACACGAAAATCTACTCTCCTTTTTCACACTTCTCTTTCCCCCTTCAAAGCCAACCCGTTTATTTTTTCGGGAATGAGGGTTTTTGGAAAGGAATTGGAAAGATACAACGGATGAATCCTTCAAAATGAGTATGGGTACACGCTGAATTGAGGACTACATCTCTTCTTGTGTGATTTATATAAAACAATTAGATCCTAATCAATGCCCACCAGCAATTATATTTCAACTGTGAAGTAACAGGAATGGATGAAAAACATTTTTCACTATGCCGGTTTTATTTAGAACGTTTTCATAGCTCCTGCAATGATTGAGATGACTCTCACGTTCTTATAAAAAACTCATCAACTCTGAAATCACAATTATGAAAATATAAAATAGTTGGCAAAAAGTTATTTTTGGTGATTGAACTTTTTACATTTAAGTTCACTCAAAATTATCTCACACATATTTCCAGTTCACTGTATTGTTTATGAAAATTCGGTTGATTTTGATTTTACGTGTTTTTGATGCCCCGTTATTAAATATTCGGTCACTAGTACGAGGAAAGGGTCTACAAAAGGGTGAAGAGAATTATTTCACATTTGATAAATGGCTATGGCTTTTACTGTAATTTTGATGGTATCATCCTCCGTTTAATATTCAAACATACATTGTTCCGCTAATACGTATTAACTTTTAAGATAATAATACATCATCAACTTCAATATGTAGAATCAAGGATGCCAAAGGGTCAAGGACTATATTCACCCTCTGCCCAGGAATAATTTCATAAACAATTTCAACTAACGCTGGGTGCTGAATATATATTACTCATTAAATTATTCCTTCAAAATATATGGAAGCATAAACTCATCTACAATGAAATGGCTGAAACGACGAAACCCTGTTTTGCCACCAAAGAGCACGGGTCCTATGACGCAGGTAGTTAATCATGAGGGTCGAATAATGGACCAGAAGAAGAGGCCGTAGTGGAAGGAGGCTGGAGAGGAGGGCTAAAAGGGACACGGTCAGAAGAGGAGGGATGAGAGAGAAGGTTAGACTCGCCCTCTTTTGTGATGAGGGTCTGCGGACGAGGAGCTGGGATGGAGATCATAAAACGGCCGAAGGGATAGCGGCAAAGAAGGTTTCGGTCACAGGGTTATGGATTGTGTGAGCGACCAAGGCTTGTGTTTAGCTAGCTTTCTTCACCCTCTGCACGGAGTATTTTATTCGTTTCAGCTACAGAAAACTGAAAATGCAATGTAGTCAATGCAACCATAGATTATAATTGCGTAAAATATCTTCATGTGTCTAAACCTAATGGTCGAAGGCGTAATGTTGCCGCAGGCATGACGAAAAAGAAAAATCTCTTAGTATATTCCACACTTAAAACTTTTAATATCGACCTAGGTTTCGATTGCCTTGCGATCATTTTAAAAGGTCTTTTTGTACTCTTGTGACATTAATCACGTTGATTTTATATTTCATTTCACAGTGTTTTCTGAAACCATTGAAGCTTTCCCATTGATGTCCCATTCATTGTGCTCCGGGGTTTTTTTAAATTGTTCTAAATAATACGATTTTTCCATTCCGTAAAACTTTTCTACAAGTACTCTCCTTCTGAATGGACATTCCTGAAACATTCCAGTACTTTATACTTGAATTTATCAACGTTTTAATTCAAATTAATATTTAATTTTATAAATAAATAGATATAAATCCTTTCAAACTCGTTAACCACTCAATAATATTTCACCTGCCAGTCCTGAAAAATAGTATGGTAGACGACCCACTGACTACTGTTAATAACCCACCTCATTGGGCTACCAAGGCATCGCTATTAACAAAAAATATTTTACCAGGCTGTGATAGCTTATTGCTCAATTTTGTGCCCTGTTTAAATGCTCGACTTGCTTATGCACTTTTCAATGGCATTTTCGTAAAAATTGGAACCCAAGTCACGATTCTCAATTATGAGGCAAGAAATCGGTTAAAAAAATATCTTGTTGATCATCCAACCGCATCCTAAACCTAATATTATTCATTGAAAGATGCAAATGAAAACAACGGTTCACATTCACCCTGCTTTCCATAATGGGGTGTCTATTCCGATTATATAATGAGTGAGGAACGTATACATGTGAGCATGTTGAACCAATATAGTTTTCGCTCCGTGTTTTGAGTTATTTGACACCAAACTGGGGGGTGGGGTAAAAAATTTTAAGACTCGATATTTTTGGACCACCCTAACGGAGAGTTTACCCAATATAGTCCAGGGTAAACTCGACTTTTTTCGTAAAGAGCTGTTTAAACTATATCTATCGTATAATTTTTCTATTCCGTTCTTTTGTGGGTGTCAGATAGTCCACGACATACGTACAGAACAACTCATACATAAAACTTGCTTAGTAGGAAATAATAAGACACTTTAATAACCAGTAAGGCCATACAAAGGTGGTCCAGGAAAATTTTTATCACTCCTTCCTATGGTATATGGTAACAAATATCGCTCTTCATACGTATTAAGGAATTTTTATGATATTTATCAAATTTATTTCATGAATACAAATTTTATCGATAAATCTAGACAAAAACTAAGATCATCATGTAAAAATATCGTAACTATTTTAACTGCAAATAAACCGCGTATCCCAACACACAAGGAATGTCTCTATCTCTTTTTAAGTTAACCCATGGTATATTCATTACTTAGAGCCCACTATCTAGTAATGATTCCAACAATTTGGTGTCATTGCACGATGTGAAAATGCGATCGTGTGCATGACAAATATATCTCAATCCTGTAGCATTCTAATATACCATAGTAGGTGGTGTACACTATGATGTAATGGAATATCTTAATTAATTATTAACTCTGAAATTAATAGAATAGCTAATTTAACGGCATAAACTAAAAAGTAAATGACGTTTTGAGCTAGAAGCGAATAGTTTCTACCCAATATACACGATCTCCTTCAATTTTCTTAAATTTAATTCTCTAGTTTTGTATTAGAGGTAGGCTACGTAATGTCCTCATGTTAAACATGATCAAACGGTGACAAAGGTCAAGAGGGACGGAGAATTTACCCCACATTCATCACACAATGGGCTCAATATCTTGCATTATAAGATCAATGGTGATTAATGTGGTTGGGAGTCTTCTAAAGAGGTATTACCTTTGAAGTGGATACGTGAAAAATACGTCCACTGGAAGCAAAAAGAAATATCCACTGGAAACTAAAAGTACTGACGCGTATCTATCAGGCTAAAAACCTGAATTTTATCTCTTTACAGCCACATTTAACCCTTCTTCCTTTCAAATAATTCTTAACCCAGATCACATTTCGTTCCTATATCCACATTAAATTGGTCCAATTACTCTTCCCTCTGATTCTTTAGTCAATTTTTTATACTTAGTTTATGACCAACTCTCTAATGTGCCAATTGTTATTTAATAAAAAATGTTTATATTTCACATTTTTCAATTCAACTCTCTACGAACAATGGTTTCAGCACATGCGTACCAATATTAAGGTGTTTTAAATTTTGGGAGGAAGGTCTATATATAACACGTCGGGAAGCAGGACTGAGTGGGGTTCGTGAAGGGAGAGAAGTTTTGGAGAGCAGGAAGGTAAATAACGTAAAGAAGGGTGGTCTAGGATTTTTAACGTCTACGAAGAGGTTGGGGCAGGCGAATGTTTAAGAGAGGTGAGTGGGAATTGAACACATGGTCATTATATAATTTCAAATCAGCTAAAACATTATTATTTCGAATTGCTCCTGGAAGTCTGACTGCCTTTCCTTATTTATAGGGTGTAAAATTGTCTGCTGGAAGTTACGCCAATGACTGTTTTCATATAGATGTTATGCCAAGCCATAAATTTGGTCGACATCTAAAAAAAAACATTCAGTCATCTAACAATTACCTCAAAAAAGTCCAAGCTTGGTCTACGTATACAAAAGCACATTCGTCACACAATTTAGTATGTACACTACATTTAAATTGACATCATTTATCTTTAAAATAGCAATTATTCAATGCTAGATGTGTTACAAAATAATACATTGTTCTTTTTGGTGAGAGAGACATAACATAATTTGTATGAAATTTCTTTTATGTAACATAACTTGAACCTGCTAGACAGCTCGTCAATATTGGGCTTTATGGTGATTATCATTTTTAGCACGTGTTACTTCTTTATGCTATGCAGCAGCTTCATAGTCATATTAATATCGTAGCCGTTTTGTGCAGCGATACGTTTGATTATATTGAGACCCTCCTAAAAATTTAATTTATTCATGATAATATTCATCTATATATGTATCATGGCACCGAGTGATGCCATGTTGTGTTGTAATGATGTGATGAGTTTCATAGGAATTATTACATCTGTAAACGTAGGTTTCTCGTATATGAAGAAATCGTAACTCCCATCTTAAATAAAAATTATTATGCCTAAATAATTTTGATTAACTCCACCATATATAGACGTAAAACTATTAGATCTGTGCAAATAATTTTAAAGGAAAATAAAAGAAATCTATCTGGCAAAAGGTGCCGGTCCTTAGAAATAACGTAATCATCATAGCGGTACCAATAGCTTCCATTCCTTAAAAAAGGCTGTTTGGAGTCTAATATTTTATACTCTAGACTATCCATAAATATTTGTCTACAAATCGATGACAGGGGTGACCCCATGGGTTACGTGTGCATCCCTGGTCGTTCTTAGTCTCAACGATTTATCTTTTATTATTGAATTTCTTTTAAATACTTTTTCCACATGGCCCATTTCAATAATGTTGATTGTTATACAATTTCAATATGAGGTTACGCAAACGGTTCCCAAAAACACACACACACACACACCTTCACACCACCATTGAGGTTGTTTTTTTTGTGTGTTCCTATCCACTTTCTTTCTACCTTTCTCTTTGAACCTTTATTTGTATGTATTTGCCACTGAGCTAAGACACATTCCATGTGTCTTAGCTCATAATATATAGTTTTTTGAGCAAATTTACTGTTATGTTATGCTTATTTCAGCCAAAAGCAGACGCGTACGTACATTTTATACAGAACATGAGCGTTATCAATAGAGCTAAGCCAGGTTAGGCTACAGAAAAATAAAAAGGAAAATAAAAATAGGCTCGTCAAATTAAGAGTCAGATTAAAATGTAGAAAAAAATATGAGCGAAAAAATCTAATTTATATCTACGTAAAGTAACTGGATTACATGTCGAGGATTGTAAGATATGCACGAAGATAAAAGCATGCATATACCCACTCATAGTTTAAGGAAAATGTGGAAAACACGCGAGGTGTTGCATCCCACGCTCATCTGAATCCTTTCAAGATCGAGCATGCGTTGGTTGCGAATTTCGAGGCACTCGGCAGTATCCCTGCATGCCGAGTGCCGCTGAGTCTTTGCACGCTGGTAAACCTGCATCCTCCCTAGGCTTTCTTATTGCAGCATTCCATTTCGGAGTTCTACTCTCTGGCAGCGAGGAATATGTCACGGAAAATAAAGTAAAAAATAATCGGCTTGTGAGATACGACACCTGGATGATCCCGGCGACAGTCGGGAGCGACGCCGCGCGATGAGGCGACGCCACCCGGTTGCACATTCGCCTCCGGCCCGTCGTCTTCCTTCCCCTCCCAACCGCACTGTGAAGAGCGCAGAGTCATACGCCACCTTTTACTTCCCGTCCCATGCTAATGGTAATGCTTTTACGTCTTTTTTCTTCAGTCGCGATGAATTCGAGGCTAAATGTGCGGGAAAATACGTTCCCACGGCTCGCATTTCACCGGCTCTTCATACGATTTTCCTCGTGATGTCCTTGTGAGTCAAACATTCTTTCAAGCCAACCCCGTGCTGAAGCCCATTTCCCACAGCACCAACTTCTGGAATCCTGTCACACAATGCACGACCTTATTAAAATTTTTCACGTTCTACAGGGACTTTGCAGTATTTCATAGTATCGCAGAAACAATTTTTTTTATAATAATATCATGTATCATTTTCCTAATAATGTTTTTTAATCCCTATCAGAGGGATCTAGTGAAACTCAATATTACTCCTGAGAGGAAAAGACACTATTTATGAATAATTGTTCGTTATCACATTCCTCACTTTAAGAGACATTCCCGATATTTTGCATGACTTGGCTCTGAGTGTACGCTAAAACCAATCATAGGACAATCCTTTCAGCGGCTGCCAAAAGTTGTAAACATAAAAAATCACATTTAATACTATAACTAACTCCTGATATATGGAAAGGGAACAAGACTATCGTGAAAGAAGTTGCGTGCAATTTACTTATGAAGAATAAACGTCAGATCCAGGTTCATGAGCTTAAGAAACGCATCAATTTGCAGTTGAAATCAGCTATGATTAGGCTGACAGACAGGACAAATTAGTTAACCAGGTACCGCGAATTGTTTATTCTATTCATCCCGTATCTTTAATTTTCTTGATAGAGACGTGGTCAGAAATTGAGTAAGCTCATTTTTGGAGAACTGCTTATTTTTCATCAGTCGGTTAACATTGAGGGAGTAACTTGAATATGCCTCAATGAAACTATGGACGCCTATGGTAATAGGGACTGAAAAACCATAGAACTACTTTTTTCTTAAAAAGGCATAACCTATCACATAATTGATCGGAGAGTCCATTTCTTGCTGCTCAATAGTCTATATATATTTTTCAATGTATTTAAGTGACAAAAATATTAATCTCTTAAATACTTTCCAGAATAATTTTATTTCAAATATACTCAAATCTCTCGACTTATTACAAACTAATCGCACTAAAGAAATTTCGTATTCACAACCAAAACCGAGGCAGTAAATAATGTTGAATATATAAATATATATATAAGAGTTGAAATGAGGCACAATCTGAGGCGAAATATGAAATGCAAGAGAAGGAAAGAGGAAAAAGATCAAGCAGTGTGTAAAACCATAGAGGCACGTATCATTCACTATTCAGCTTGACTTCTCCATTGGCCTTTCTGAGGCCCCTGCTCAATCCGTTTCCATTGGCCACAGATGCGGCGGACAGGAGCCTCTCCCGCGGCATTTTGACCTCCTTACAAGGCGCCATTTCCTCCGCCAAACATAATATCTTTCGCACACAGTCACACCCGCGTAGCCCTACATAAAGCCATCTCATTCCGGAAGAACCCCAAGAGCAGACCATAACCGACCGCTTCGCAGATTCCGCATTCATTCTCCTTCATCTCTCTCGTCCACATCCTTACTTCGCAGTGTTCTCGCACGCACAACGTGTACAACAGACCAATGTCTTCATAGGGCGAGGCAGGAGAAAAGGAATGAAGAGAGGATGGCACAAGAAAGGTCGGACGAAGGATAAAATAGATGAAGAGAAGTCCAACGCTAAGGATGTTCAGGAGGATGCACTTCTCTGGGCCTATTCATGAAGCAGTTCCCTGCAGTTTCTGTATAGCTAGGAAAAATATCTCCTAGAGTGTGCCATAATTTGGGAATTACCTCTCTGTTTTGGGAATGACCTCAACGGTGAATTTTTCCACGGATATGCGCTTAATACACACGAGAGAGTTTGAAATTAATTGACGCATTGGCAAACGAATATTAAAGTGATTCGAGATGGCGAACTTACTGCTAGTAGATTAGCACCGACAAATACATCAAGATAGCAAATGAGCCAGGGTTCGTATTCCGGCAAAAAATGAGATATTTTTCAGTGAAATCCCGATTATTTTTGTTGCATTTATTGATATCATAACTATCGCATATTGCATATAATAATTTTTCAGAACTCCTATATTGTCAGGAAGCCTTTGATCTAATGGCAACACTAAATGGAAATCTGTATAATTTCTATTCGATGACTCTCCCCTCATTATTCGTAAAAAAACATATGCTGTACATTCTATTTTAAATTGAAGTCAAGTTTGGAATTTTTGGTCCTTACATTTTATCCATATAACCGCTTGCCCTCGTATATAAAAAGTCTTGAATATTTTATTACCTTTTCTAGCTAGTTTTGGATGGTGATGTATTTACAAATGTAAAAAAGTACTAACGTTGCAGATGGAGCTACATATAATGAGTGCTGAATTAAATCTACTCCATTAGAATAAGAAGACTAGTTTTCAGCCAGTCATAGGTGCTCAAGACATGTAATAAGGATGGTGAAAATTGAGATAAACTAACATTAAAATATGAAGGTAAAGTACTATGGTATGGACAGTGTTTTAGCGAAATTAAAGAGCTGAAATGCATCAATATTACGTATGATTAGAATCCAATGGGTATACGTAACTGGTAATATGAGAGGGTTTATGGGAAACTATAATGTGAACTACGAAAAGAAAAGACTAATTGACGTGTATTTTTTATCAATGCCCAAGAAAAAATATCCGAGCTTTAAATACTATAATGCAGCGCAGAAAAATGGTGATATGAAAAGCCTTACCTTGAAGTCAAATAAGACATGCGATTACGCCATTTACTTATCGCATCCAATGGGTTTTTAACTTTAAAAAGTCAACGTGTGATCGATGACACCAACCTGGAAAACAACAGAAACGAATGTGAAATTTGAATGGAGCAACATCATACATGAATTAATACAATTTATATTATTTCATTATTTTATACTGGACTACTGCATTTATTACTAATTATTTAGCAAACGTAGATGCGACACCGAAGGATAGGGAAATCAGCGGGCCATACTTAGCTTAAAGTAAATCACATTAAAATTACTTCAATACAGCTTTTGTGGATTTTTGGGTTTTTCACCTCTTAACCACAAAACGTTGTCAAGCCTCTGAATAAATTGAATATCAAACTAAAGACATCAATTGATAGAGAAATATGATTAGTTCCGGTCGCAACAACAAATTTTACTCTAAAATGGATTGAGTCGCTGTTTGGATTTCGTGTTTCAAAGGCCTACTTAAGTACAGATTGGTGATAAATGACCAGCATTCAATAAATTATTTAAACTTTTGCGATCCATGCATATCAAGCACTGCAGTGTTTTGGTAAACCCGTGTCAGGAATTAGTCACGGCAACGTTTCTTCTCCTTGCCGGAGACCTCAACAGGGTTAGAGCCCTGATGGGGTCTCCGGCAAAGGAGATACGTTTGCAAACGTTTGCTCGGCAAATTTTCGACGCGGGTTACACAAAAAAAACAGTGCTTGAGAGTTTTAGTTTTCTAAATAGTAAGTCTTAACATTAGACGAATTGTTACATATCGTGAAACACTTTAATTCCCAAAATTTTGTCAACGAATCATGGTATGCAATTTAATTAGAATGAACCTATCTAAAAACTAAAACTTAAGAAAAAATATTAATTTGCGACACATGAGCAGCGATGGTTTGTAAATAAATTCACTTTGTATTATTCCACAATGGTTGTTGTGGTATATTACATTGTGGAATATTGCAAAGTGGTTTTACTTACAAGCCATCGCAATGTTGTTCCACCAAGTGAAGCCAGAAAATTTATCACACACACACACACATATATACATATATATATATATACATACATATATATATATATATATATATATATATATATATATATATATATATATATATATATATATATATAAGCATCGATTGATATCTATCTTATTCTACTAATATTAACGTCAGCATGCACGAATCCTAGTATTGCTACATAGCATTCTTTTCAACATACGACACTGGAGAGCTTCTCTTAAATATTTTTGCCCCCGCCATGAAGAAAAAAGTGATTATCTGGCCTTTTCGTCCATTGCTGAAAATACGACATCATTTTTCACTGAACTCTGTCACCAATCTTTACGCCACTCGTCACCCTAGGTACGATTACCCAAACCTTGGTGCCTTTGGAAAAGTGTGCGGACGGTAGCAAATATTATTCACCGCACATTCTCATACGCTCCGTGGTTCCACTCTGTCTCTCGTATCGTGGACCACGGGACGTTTAATCTTAAGCGCACACAACACAGAATGAACCGGGATGAGTGACGTTTTTTGGAGAAAAAAGTTTCAAAAATAAAACTCGTCAGTGTTGGTCCGTGGCGGTTCCTCGCCCACAGATAAATATAGATGCGTCAATCAAAATTATCTCTGTTGCCGAGCACCGAGGGTAAGCGGGCGAGTCTAGCGTCCAACAATCTCCCTGGGCGAGTTTGTTTTCATCCGTGTGCCCAAAAATATATTCCCTTGCCCGGAATCTTCGAGCGATCGAACGTCACCGACCGGAGTGACGCGCTGGAGCTGGGACGACGACGGGGCGCCGCCCGGAATGCCGGAAAACCCGGAAAGGGAATCTGGGCGTTACGTGGACGGGAGACAAAGGAGGCCGGCTGGACGGCTGGACCGCTGGACGCAGTCGTTGACCACCGCACGACCTCGCCTCTTCCCGACTTCGGCCCGCGCTCACTGGGGCGTGGTCAAAGTGTGGCAAGGAATCTGATAAGTGAGGAGATGAAAATACGGCCGACGGACCCTCCAACTTTATGGACCTCATGCAACGGAAAAACCACGAGAGCTTCTACGTTAGACATTTCCCGTTCACATCCGAGGAAGGACTAAAAAACTTTGGCCAAAACAATCGGGGAATATTTATATCACAAATATATTCCTTAATTACATAACCTATAGTAATAGTTACTCAAAAAATACGATGGATTATTAATTATTTATCAGAAATACCTTTAAGTAGTCTCAATAGTCACAGCGTACATTCTAGTGGATGCATATAATTATAACAGTAAATTTTTTCCAAAGAATAGGGAAATAAGGTAAATTAGAGCCTGAACGTTACTATTATAGAAAATAACACAATGACCACCAGTTTTTCAAATGCATGACATTTTAATACGATAGAGTAAATGATTATTTTCTGCGTTTTTTTACCTTTTCGTTAACAAGCACGTGTAGTTTCAAGTTCATTTGTGATAAGGCCACATACAGATTAAGAATTTATCCATCAAATGAAGATGAACATACGCATTTCTAAGTGTAATCCAAAATTGAGTAGTATTAAGTAGGTCATACAATATCCTCTTATAAAGTAGATGTTAAAGAGGATGGACGTCTTTACAAAAAAAAGTTAATGCCAAGTAAATCGAAAAGGAAATTCGAATGCGCACATAAGATTTTCTGCTGGATTGTCAGACAATCATTGTAATATATTACTCTTGACTGTTGCGTTACGTGGTTTCGCGGTATGACGTGGTTGGAGATACTTAAGATGCTTAAGATACTTGGAGATGAGGTTGACTTAGTCGGGGTGGTCATGAGGATCGCTTATTCGGTCTCACACTCGGTTTAATTTCCCGAAGAAAGAATATTTAACGAATCACAAAATAAGCTGGGTATTTATACGGTAGTCAAGCAGTAATATCGATATAATCCATGAAAGGTGTGGATTATTATGGCTGGTAATCATTGATCTTGAGAGCCCAATAAAGTAACTTTTCGTATAAACCGAAAAAAAATTATTTTACAATATTTCATCACAAGTATCCATGTTAACTCGGAATAAATCACTATACAAGTAGACATATATCAACTCATGTATGCTTTTAAATGTAATAACTTGCTATCAATTATTACTCTCTCAAGGTAAAAAGTTTTCAGGTTATTATTCTACCAAAATAATTCTACTCACTATTCAGCTTCAGCATTTGGTGCACGTACTGCGGGATAACAAATGAATCGATTATTTAAATTGTTATAGCATAATTCAGTGTTAACTAATAACGCACCTGAATTTTGATCTCAAGTACTTCGGTCCCATTTCTTAAAATGCTATCCAACTCCTTTCGGCGTTGCATTTCCTTGAATGCCTTTCTCTGGAATCTCTCTCTTCTCATTGAATTCTTGCTCTTCCTTCCTACGCCTCCTTCAACTGTCTTGTCTGTATTTCCGCCCATGGATAATTCCATTCTTGGCGTCTTCCTCCTTCCTTCCCTTGGGGCCACGCCCAACATCTTTCAAACCGCTCTAATTGGAGACCCCCATGACAGGCTTCCCGGGATTTTCCTCTTTTCCTCCTAAGCCGAAAGAGCCAAGAGACAAAAACAACCGACAAAAGCATACTTCCAATGGCACCTGCGAGATTGAGAATCATTGCCATCACAATGTTTCTGGAGGCAATTCTTTTTTTTTATTTTACAAAGTATATCCGCTTTCGTTTCTGTTCATTGCTTTGATAGGAAGTTATGAAGCAGCACAAGAAAAAGTATGCCATTTTTTTATTTTTAAAAATAAAAGACTCAGATATGTAAAAGATATTTTTCGTAAGCCGCATTCCGCGAGAAAAAAACTACTGTCAAGGGTTGTATTCTGAAACGTCACTCAATATTGTCTCCAATGAAAAGAGAACTCGCTTTGTACTTTTCACACTTTTTTATTCTCTCCACCCATGGTTTCAACAAAGTTATGTCATTATCAAAGTAGAAATTAACCTGAAGCCTGAAACTGTAACTTGTATAGTCACCAATCGCACTCATGAGAGTGGGAAGTCGCACTCAAGTTGAGTGTCTGTTGATTTGAATCAAACTAACAACCTCACAATTGAGTCATTATAGGGCGAGTAACCATACAATTAGGTATTATAAGATATTAACCATATTTTTTTCAGCTAATCCAGTTCCAGCGACAAGTTTTTATGATTAATACAACGAACAATTGCACTAAGCAACGTACGTCAGTAAGTTTTTTTCAGCAAATACAAATCAGCTACTTGCTTTGAAACGGAAGCATATTCATATTTTTTCAGTAGCTCATCGAAAGATATAAATGCCGATACAACCGTATGTAACTAAGTTTAATATTTACGTACTAAGTCGAAAAGAAACGGAAGCAACAATTGCAAAGATTAGAATTACTGAAAAAGATTACGCTTATTCACGCCATGGCAGGGTAATAAAATCTCATCGATAGTTTTTAAATCAGCAATCAGTAAATGTCAAACTCATCCGGATATGAATTCCATGAATATGTTTTAATGAGCTCCTGTGAGCCATGGTGTAGCCTTTTGCCACATTATTCAGAGCATTAATTATTTATTATAAACTCACGAAGAAATCTTTAAATACTACTTTTAATTTTAGTAGAAACTCTTTAAACGTTTGACATTGTCTTTAGCAATATAACTTAAATTTTTACTGGACTAATTTCCAAATAATTTTATTGTTGTGCTTTTAAAGTTGTATTGAACCTCCAACTCCTGGGTGAAATAAAAAAACCATTCTTCTAGGCGTAGTAGTTTTGTGATAATAATTTTTTCATCATCTGTCTTTACTTCATTTAAAGGACAGTTTATTATTATTAGTACATTCATGATCTAACAGCAATGTCTATGATTATATTATAAAAATAAATATACGCATTTATTGGGAAAGGTTAATTCGATGCTACATCAAGCTATAGAGTGAGACATTACATACATCTCCTTTTATTCAGTAGTTAAGAGCTTTGATGGGCATCAAGCAGAAAAAAAGTTGTATGCAAGGGAAGTGGCAGGAGTTTTAAGCACTAAGGTTTCGTCTTTCCATGCATATTTCACCGGAAATTTTGTAGGCTGATCGCTGTAGGGAAAGTTTGCTATCAGAGTGTATGTTTCGGTTCGACCTTTAAATTAATTTGTCATTGATTAATTTATTTTTCCATTTCATAGGGTCATAACAATTATATTCATGATACACAGGTAATTCACTATTCATAAGTACCATCAGCATAAATTGTTAACAGCCATTAAGTTGAGCTATTTAACCATGTTTAGACATATTGGCCAAGTGTTTCGTTTTGGCTGAAAATGAACGTTATTATTTTTAGTACTACTTTGGGATATTCCCAACTGACTCCCTGGCGAGGACAGGTTCCATTGCAGTCATGATATCCGGACACATGGAGGATGCTGGGTGATTTTAGCCACGCCCGACGCCCATCGGATAGATGTCCACGTAACTCTCGGGTCATGCGCATGCAGGAGGCTGAGCTGCCCCAGTCTTGTCTGCCGGCCTTGTGCATGCCTTACCACAAGTGATTCCGCCCATACCAAGCAGGACGGAATGCACTTGCCGCTATTTAACAGCGAGCCCTGAACTCCACCAATCTCACCCATGTGGAGGAATATATGTTATTTTCACATCGTATCTGGGGCGCATAGTATCTAAGTTCAAATAGCATGTCTTGGTATTTTGTCTATTATCCTACCTCCATTGCAACAATGCTCGATTCATTTAGAGCCAAAAACTCAATCACGAAATAGGGCGTGTGGTCTAACTAATAACTGGCCAATAATGTCACCAGGTGCGCTGCGGGAAGGCTGATGATCCGAATCTGAATACATATCGTATTATCATTAATTATTCCTTATCGTATAGTCATTAAATATAGTTTAATGATATAATAAACATGGTAGCTACAGACAGAAAAAAATACACCTTAATTTTTTATATAGCATAAGGTATATCTTGGGGCTAATTAAATGTATTTTCACCATGTATCACTCTCGACTGCCCTGGATAGGTAATACATATGAATCTTTAATGCAGAAAATATTTACATCAAAGTGAAAATCTGACCTCAAGAGTTGAAATATTTCAGTCACTTTTAGAAGACGGAATTAAAATAGAATTTAACCTAAAAGTAGCACTGCTCACGTTTGACTATGTCCTAAATCTCTTATCATTGAAAATATTGATATACTTTACTTAAGTCACACGACATTACGGAACTTTATTAAGCCTTAGAGGAAATTTTACATTATTTTGTGACTTTGTAGATAGTGCTTCTATTTTTGCTCAAATTACATAGAAGTCATCATCACCAACGAAGATCTGCCCTAAGACAGATTCCAGCTGAACTCCTCCAAACTTCTCTATTTGCGCAAACATTTTCAACTCTTGGTAGCTCCTGTTCTTCCTCAAATCCGTCAACATATCAATTTTTTTCTTCCTTTCTTGCTTTTTCCTTTCACTTTTCCTTCCATTATGTTGCTCAGGAGGCAGCCATGCCTCATGAAATGCCCTAACCAGATTGCCTTCCTTCTTTTTATTGCATTCATGATTGATCTTTTCTCGTCAATCCTTTCCAAAACTTGGTCATTCCTCACCTTGTCCGCCCACTTTACTCTCATCATCATTCTCCATAACCACATTTCAAAACTTTCAAGATATTTCACTTCCTTTTTCCTATAGGTCCAAGTTTCTGATCCATAAAGGACCACGCCCCATACAAAGCATTTAGCAAATCTCTTCCTTAGGGTAATAGGTATATTGGACGTTAATAGAGCTTTTGTTTTTTCAAAGGCTTTCTTTCCGATGGATATTCTACTCTTGATTTCCTGAGTAGAGTTTCCATCTATATTTATCAGGCTACTTTTTTAGAAGTATATTGCACAATAGACAATCCCACAAAATAAGAACGCATAATAGACCTTGAATTCAATGGCAATTTTAAAGCGGTAAGCAATTAAGGCCACAGATCTAAACACACATGTTATATCAGTTCTTCAAGAAACATCTATCACTTAGAGCTATTTGACCACTGATTGACATATCTATTGACCAATCCGTATAACCAATAATGTATTTTCACAAAATATTAGAGACAAGTTCTTTAGAAGACTTTGAAAATTAAATCTGAAGACATAGATCGGCATCAGCAATAACTGAAATTTGCCTCAACCCTTCAATATTTGCATATTGGTCGATTACAAATGAGCACATTTCAAATACGTATAACTTTGAAAATTCTAATACATGATAATACTGTTCCCATACAGCAGACTTTAGAATTGTTTTAGATGCACATTAAATATTTATAAGGTCTATGATTATGAACTCTTCCTAAATTGTTGACAGATTTACTCGCCTGTGTCTTACAGACCCATTGTGAGTAGGTACTCATGCTACACTTTATCGAATTAATGTTTCTATTTGCATAAATAGAAGTTTTAATGATTAGTCACATGAATGGCATAAACTGTTTATGACAATGCTATAATAATATTTTCAATACCTCAGCCCATATTTGATGCATAATTTCTCTACAAAATATAATTTAGCAATCATGTCTGTGGGAGTGATACTTTCAAACGACACATTGACTTGATATAAACTCTTTTGAGTAGACGTACTCTACCGCTAGGTTAGAAAGATAGGGCATTTCACTCCAAATGTCGTGGGATGTAATTCGGTGTTTGTAATGGGCATTGCATAGTGGAAATGTAGGTAGTGATTTGGGAATTACGGAATAGGACTGAGTTATCCGATCACCAAAAACACAATCAACAATTATACTATAGTTACTCCATGAAAAATGCACCATTGTTTAATTGCACTTAATTAATGCACAGTTGGTTAATATGGTGAAAGCGTGTATGGCACTCCTTAAGGTATGTAACATCATCATCCTCGAGGAGCTTAATTCTTTCGCCGCAGTTCCTTTTGCTGATCATGGGGCTAAGCATGTGGCTGTAAGCTGACTAAGGAAACGTATAGCCCGCGCGTAAATCTTCCTCAAGTGAGAACTTCCATATAAAAAAATTCAAGAAACCTATATTTATAATAAATATTTTCTGTTGCGAAGACTTCGGCGGTTTTTCTGTTTATTGGTTCAGGTTTTCCATTAAAATGGTACTACGACAGATAATCCGAAAAGTCTTCTATTTACTTGAAGATTTAACAAACATATTAAGAGTTTTAAGTGAACAGTATATTTTAAAACATTCAAGAGCTGGCGAGAAACCATGAAGCTATCTCCAGGTCGCGGGCGTAAGTGTGTTCACAGCGAACGCACATGTACGTTTGCGGCAGTGAAAAGGTTAAGGAAAATCAAACCACACACTTAGCCAAGCCACCTGAGCCCCCACTTAATTCCGTCTAGGGCTCCTACGCAAACCTCCGCTAACTCCACTCACTCATTTCGAGTAAACCCACATCTAGCAGCCCAAAAAAGCATGCTATAATCATCTTTATTCGGGTATTTTATTTACTCTAGATCCTCTGGCATTCCGTTTAACATTATAAATCCAATACCTACCAATTCTTAACTCATATTTATCCTCACAATTCAATCAACGGCCGATCGTGTGACCCAGATCGGCTTGAGCACGTTAACGTATCTTCTTCCCTTTAACTCAGCCCTCGGTCTTTATCTCTTCGACCCGTCCACTCGTCTCTCGATGTCCTATAGCATCCACAAGAGAGACCCTCCCACATTAACCCTCTCACGTCGCCTTTACCCCTCGGCTGTCCTTTCCCTTAGAGCTATCACCCTTACGGCCGCCGCATCATCAGCCTCCCTTCATCTCCTCCGCCTCTCTAGGCTCTCTCACCATACCCTTCTTGGTTCTCTTTCCGTCACTTTAAACGCGGCTATCGAACTTCATTCTCGGGTCGACAAACACGCAGAATAGAGAGTCTCTCATGCTGATTTTGTTCGATCATTCGCCTTTTGCCGTGAATCCCTCGTCAGTTAAGGAATATGGCCCAACCACTTCCAAATCAACCTAGGTTGAATACGTAGTGAATCGTGTTATTCAGAGAGGTCATTTCATTTGCGAAATAAACGAATAGATATCGCATGTTGCCAGGTGCACGGTAGCGAGAAATAAGATCAATGAGATCCATATCGGGATTCAATAGTTGACTCTCTGTAAAGGCCCGTAAATGACTAACGCATTACAATCATTCCAATTTCAAGCATGTGAAAGTACAAAATCCGGATTAATAGCCAGAATGAAGAAAAAAATATACATAAATATATGGAAATAGACTAATGTTATCCCATATACAGTTTTCAGACAATACGGGGAAAAAATGGAGTTTGAATTGTTTCAAAAAATGAACACATATGAGACCCATAAAAAAGTTGACAGTTATGGTAGTAGTACTCACGTAATAATTATAATACTGGTACTAAAAAATTAAGAGTTTAAGAGAGGAATATTAAGAGATGCAGTCAACCTGGAACTCTTACTGCTAACGATGATGCATGATTAGGTCTGGTAAATCAGGCATTTTGGGAATATATTTAAAGGGTTAATTGCAGTGCGGTCATTATGAAGGTTGATTTAAAGTGATATTTTATTTGATAAAAGAAAAATGGAGTACAATGGAATCAAGGTTAATCCGTGATCATACTATTTTTTTTAAGTTGAGGAAAATAACAGGAGGTATTCCAGAAATATAACTTAATCAAGAAAAAAATAGAACTATGTAAGGAGGGGTTTTATAATTCTCCCAATTGCTTAAGTATATCAACGGTGTGTTCCCCTCCCTCTGCTCCTCAGCATCTTTTCCCATGCCATTCTATTTTATTTCCAAATCCTTTGGCCACGCTCCTTTCTCATCTCCTCATAATTAAAATGAACTAAGTATCTATTCAAAAATAACAATTTTAAAAGATAGAGAAAACAGTGGGGATAATCAAATGGTAAACTAAAAATAATTTCAAAGCCTGCAATCCCTGTTGCGGGGGAAAAGCTATACTTATACAGTCACTTTTTCCCATCCCTCATGCATTGAGCTACTCATTGAGCTACTTCGTTCCGCCCTCCTGCTAATTCAACTGGATATTTAATGGCCGTATTGCGAACTGCGAACCCCCAAGCTTAGAAAAGAGCACAGATGGCCCCTTAACGCATGAATTTGTTTTCTTAAGAAAAATGATCCACTTAAAATTAATTATGCTCACAATCTGTACTTATCTTTTACAAATAATGTCGTATTCTTTTGGAAAATCGTTTCAATTTGCAAAACTTTGACAAGCCATGCGATACAGCAACGATTTCACGATGAATACGATCTGTTTTTAGCGAATCAACAGCAGAACTGATCGCTTTATACGACCGAGGGTGCATGCCGATGACTTCAATATTTCCTGAGACTATTCTACCGTATGATTCTGCCTATTCTCGTCTTTAGTCTACGGCTGATGAAATCAGCTGAGCGGACGGATCCCGAAGCCCCCAATCAACTCTCCGTTTTGCCTCTCGCTTTCCTTTCCTCTTTCCTTCTGTCTCTCACTTCAGCCTCCACTAAAGTAATAACGTTTTAAATCATTCCTGGTCGTTCTCTACCCAACCCATTCTAGCTTCTATTTTCCTCGATTCTATCCAGTATTTGCCGCATTTCCCAAACACACAGATACATTCTCCCCCTTTACAGTTAAACTTGACTATTTCATAATATTTGATTTACCAATTGGAGAGATTTGTTTTTAAATTTCCTGATACTCTGTTGCATTTGATCCCTTCAGCTATTAAAATATTGAATTTAATCTGTAGGTAGTAAACGAAATGGTCTCTGTCTTGGTTTTCATTCAACATCCTTGTGGAGATACTTTTATTTTCTGCGAAAAGCTGGATGATGAAGTATGCACACACAGCCTCGGGAAAATTATCCAACTGGGCACAGAATTGAATCAAAGACCTTTGTCAAGACAGTACTAAGACTACCGCGCTAAAAACGCATCCTGATTCCATTAAGATTTTTTACCCAACTCTTTTCCCCCTTAAAATCCATCAAACTCATCAGTCCAGAGTTCTTGTTTTGATTACAGATTGGAGCAAGAAAAAAGAAAGGAAGAACGGCTATATGTACATCCTTGGCTTTGTTACTGACCTCGTGCCACTAATAAGAAGTAACTATAATGATGAGTTAAACAATAACAAGAAGCGCAGTTTTCTCCAATGAGAATGGATGTTAATTGCAAGTTACAGCATAATCGTTGAGTAAAAAAGTTAAGAAAAATCGTCAGGTAATAATAATTTTAAGGTTTCGTGCAGAGTGGAAACATAAACAGACAGGCAACATAAAATTAACAATAAGAAAGTTAAGCATCACGTAGTAATAATTATAAAACTTTGAGAGGTCAGAATAAATACAATAGACTACATAGTTCTTCGGCTTTCTAAAACATATTTTATTAAAGATAAAAAGTTACCCCCACTACAAATGTACCCCCGTTTTCCTATCCAAATCGATTATTTACTGGCAATATCCTCATTTTCGTCAAGATACTTGCCTATTAGGGATCTCAATGTCAGATTTTCTTTTTATAAAAACTCAGCCATAAATGACTTCATGGACTCTGCTACATAACAGAGAGACGAAGAAAAAAGTATGCTGCGTAAAATTCAGCGGTCAAAATGATTAGTGCGTGTTGAGAAATTTGGGGAAGTCGAAAACTCGATAACACGGTCGAGCTTGTTTTTGCGGGGAATTTGAGTGTGATCTTCAGCAAGCCAACCGACAAATGAGAAAGGGCGTAAGGATTCCTCGAGTCGATGGGGAGGGGATGGTGGGAAAGGGCGAATAAGAAAACCGAAGCAGAAGGCCTGTTTCCCGAGGTGATGTTTGTTCCATTGATCTGATTCCAGAGGAGCGGAACGATGCAAGCGCTCCACACGTGCTCACTAACACACACCCTCACTCAATCGAAGCCTCAGAGAGAGAGACTTACCGTGGAATAACCGAAATAATCGATGGCTTCAGGCATGTTTGGCAATAAAAAATTGTTTTCTCTTCCGTTTTCTGTCGGTGAGGCGCAGCAAATGATGCAGTCGGTATTCATGACTGGTGGAGCATTTTGAAACAAAACGAAATTTGAATAAAAAAAATTCTTACTTACGTTCATCCCTCTAAAAACCTTCGATTGGTTCCCTAGTTGAATGATCCGAAAACTCTCACGTGTTTCATGAACGTGCAAGCAAAATAAGGATTGGAAAGAGTGAAAGTAAAAAAAGCTTAAGATTTATGCCTGATATTACTGAGAAAAATCATAAGGACGAAATCTCTAAATGGAATAATACGAATACTACCCCATGAAAAACAGAAATGGTTTTGAGGAATGGGTGTTAGAGTACAAGCCGTAATAACAACGGTCATATTTAAATCGACAAATAAAAACTTTTACTTTAATGGCACAGCGAGCTACAAACTTCAACCCTCAGGGAAAAATATGATGGTTAGAGCACTAATTAAATCCCTGAATATAACCGTGGTTTAAAAAGAATTTGAATTAACCATTTGAGTGCGGCATGACGTCATATCACGTCATGGTTGTCTTTACTCTGGTGCTGATGACGTGATATCACGTCATGAGTACCGTGAGTGTTCCAGCTTTCACTAGGGGGCCTAGTGAAAGAACCCTAGTGAAAGCTGGAACACTCACGGTACTCTTGACGTGATATCACGTCATCAGCACCAGAGTAAAGACAACCATGACGTGATATGACGTCATGCCGCACTCAAAGGGTTAAATAACCATTGCAGTATTGTCCCATTCTAACAAGCGATCCTCTCCCTTCCGGAAAGAAAACTAAGATATGAAACTAAGAAAAATAATATAAAAAAATTAAGATATGACATAGCATAAGGCATGATCCATTCGTGAAGAAGACCATAAAAGGTAAAAAAGAGGGGAAAACTCAGGAAACAAACATTCATAGAAGACACCAAGATGAAAGGATATAATAAGTACTACCAACGAGTAAGAGAACAGGCAATGAATTAATGGAGAGCTACAGCCTTTGGATTAATTGATAAATGATAATGAATCGCTTTAACTTCAAACCCCAATTCAAGTCGTTTGGGAGAGTAAGGAGGTTGTCAGTTGTTACAGTGACATAACCAGATTTAAAGAAAAAGAAAAAATGTTTTTTGGGGTGGAAAATAAAATAAAATATGGGTTTAGGGTTGCGGAGAAGGTTGAGTTATAGATCAGTATAGTTACATTGATTTGGCTGTACACTTTAGCCCACTAAACTCAAAATATTAATCCTCCGTGGAGTTATAAAAATTATTCTCTTTGCCTCACAAATCAACATTATCTCTAGGAATGATTGCTAGTTTTCTATAGAATACTATAGTCTTGAATCATTATATGACCCAAGCGATCAGAAATCTATGAAAAGATATGATAATAAAGGTTTCAAGCGCCAAGTGTACAGACGGAAACAGCTACAAGCAAATTATTAGGAAAAATCAGAAAGTAATTATCCTTGTAGGAGAAAAGAATAACATTGTATAAATGTCATTACCACTACGCGAGAGGCACTGATACTTGAGATATAAGGAAATATTTTTCATAGGGAAAGTTTCCTCGCCGTCCATTTTGACATTCAATTGTTCCGGTGAAACAAGGTGGCTAGAACGAATGGTAGACTTCACTATCGTTTCATTATTTCCTTGTGAGCATCATTTTTCCAAAGGAGAAACTGGGATTATTGGCGCTAAAACTTTGACGCAGAATATTGTCCACATATATCCTCTAAAATGATAGTATTTTATGTTTTATCCATCTAAAGTCCACATTTCATTTCGCGAGTTTTTCTTTCAATCATTATATTGGACATTTTGCTTTTATTTTGTTAAATTTATGACATTTCCTTTCATCTCCAGTAATTTTTCTGCAATAAGAGGTTAAGATATTTTGTAACATCTAAATGTAAAGTAAATTAATGAGTGTCCACTAACTTTTCCCTGACCATGTTCTCAATCCTCCCGAACACTTTATGATGCGTCAGTCAATGCTCGGGCAGGCAAACATCTCAAAGGAATATTTTTGAGAAAATTATAAAAGCCCGCATCAAAGAGATGACTTCTATTATGATATTTCTCGATAACTTCATTATGCATCACTATGTTTTAGATCGACGAGTTCAGTGGATGTATACTTGGATTCATTAATAATTGCTGAACTATTGTCAAGGTAAAACAAAACTCCTTCGAGCTTTTAATTTCAAAAATATCATTTCCAAAAAGCACTTTTAAGTACCATCCATGGAATCCAAATTTATAATAATACCAGACTAACTGTTACAAATATTTTAGCCCACAGAAAAATTCCCTTGTTACTTGTGTTACTTTGTGAGTCACTGAAACCTACCCGGAAAAATAATTTCACCTTGGTAACATAGAATTCCTCGTTTTACCCAATTAAAGTAGAACAATTCACCAAGTACATGAACTATACATTGGTTTTCTAAACAAATATAATGCTTTTTAAAAGTTTATTTCTTAATAAGGCATATTTCGGCTGTAGAACAAGACAAAATCTGAATATAGGTGATATCCACAAGCTGAATTTTAATCAAAACTAAATATTCTTGGAGCCTCTGACATTATGATAGTGATGGGAGGTAAATTATTTGAATTTCGTTGAGCCTAGACGGAAAACGTGTGGATACAGGAACGGAACTCAATTTTAATGAACTGTGGCGAGGCAGGAGAGATGCAAGTAACAGCCGTGAGTTTATACAATAAGTTTACGACGAAGGGAATTTTGCGGTGCACGCTCACAATTCAATCACCCGTAGTTATTTATAGAGCTATAGAACTGACATATCTGCTTAAACTAGTCTAGACGGGGAAAATTGAGCACTTGATTAAGTGACTGAACAAATCATATACCAATTACTGTCTAAGGAAACTTAAAATATGGAACTAAGGGGAATTGTTTCTATGTTTAACGTGGATGCCAATCATAAATTAGTTCAAAAGGAGGCACATATTTCTCCATTCTTCAGTCTGCCACCAAGTTTAGAAGTAAGAGTAAGTGCTGTAAGTAAATGGATGTTCATTGAAATTTAAGTGTGTACTTCAGCTTTCCTTGTCACAGCCATCGCCCTTACATCACACTCTTCCCCACGAGACCAAAGTGAAGCTCGAGCAGGCAGAAGTCTTTCTATAACTGTGACCCGATCACAGGATCGCATAATGACCGCAGAATAAATGAAATCGAATTATCTGAGGCCAATGTTGTGTACCTCACTAATAAAGAACTAAACTGAAATGGAAATGTTTACTTTAACGTATTATATCGTTTCAAATGCAGAAAAGTTTTGTTTTCCTAACGCACGCACACTAGAGTGATTATCTTGTTTCCGGAAGTAATTATTACCCAAATTTTGTTGTGTCAACTGGCAACTGAATAAATTGAGAATCGGTGTAGGGTAAAAGAAGCTCGCTGATTTCATTTCGCGTATTGCAATGAAAATGTTTCACATTGCTACACCAATTTCTTAACCCCTGATGAGAGATGTTAATAATTTTTGCGGGGAATACACGATTAAAATCTGACCAGAATAGACTAGAAGCCTTTAAAACCTTGTGCTAGAGGAGGATGCTGAAGATAAAAAGGACGGAAAAAATAAGCAAAGATGAAGTATACAGAAATAAGAGTAGAAGAGGAAAGGACCATGTGGAACACCATACAGAAAAGAACGTGATGTGTCCACGTTGAGACTTAATGGGTTCGTGAGGAATATAATTGAAGGTAAAATAGAGGGAAGAGTCCCCAGAGGCCCGGAGATAAGCTCATGGGTCAAATAAAGAGGAAAATACATAGGAAATGAGTAGGATGTCAAAAGGTAAGGAAACTAGCATTAGATAGGGAAGGGTGGAGGCCTGCAGTCAACCAATCTTAGGAATGAACGACCATTGATGAACACACGATTAAACGGGTTTCAATATTGAATACGCTGTTACTAGAGTAACAGAAATACTCTATTTTCAATATCCTGTCAGTTCAGTCGATGTTTCTTAGGATAATTATATTTTGCAACGTAACCTTAATTGCAGTGCAGAGATACCTTCAAAAACTATACCGACAGTCTAAAAAAAATGTGTTGAAAGCATAGCAAAGGTCTTGAGTGAGAACTGTCTTTCACACCACATATTTCCTCTTTAAGCTTGGCAACCCCTTCCCTCCCAATATTCTGCGCGAGAATGCCTTGACCGCAAAATCCACTTGTTCTCTGCTGCTGGATACGAGTGGTTGTGTGCTAAACACTTGACGGGGCACCCATGCCCCGTGCGCTGCAGCCGGAGTAGATTACAGGCGGAAGAGAGCGGAGAGAGATTGGAATGGAGTGATCTAAATGGGGATATGGTAGAAGATACTGGAACGAAGTTATGAGGACGGCTTTCTCATCAGGGATGACCATGGCATACTATGATTCTTTCTGCAGTGCATAGCGAAATATCAGTAGAGAGATCTGAATTTCATAATTTTCTCAGAATATAAACTATGGCACGACCTGCATAGTTTCGTAAGAAATATTTTTATCACAAATTCCAATATTCACGGAACACCCTCATTGGGTCATACCATAATTAAAATCGTTATGGAAGTAGAAAAATAACAGACATACACTACCGACATGCCAACAACAGGAGATTCCGAAATAAATCTACACCGCGAGAAGCCATATCTATGAAGCCTTCAAGTACTGCAGGGACAAATATCGGTCTACTTTAAGACGGGGCAACGGAGCAACATATATAATAGGAACAATACTTCCTCTATTTTTAGCGTTTACATTACCTAACATTAAATTAGCTACTTTTTTAAGGTACATCAAGGTATATGTGTCATACATGTCAATCGTCCCTCCCGTTATTGTTTCAGCCCTTATTTGTGAATTTAGCCATCAAGAGTTTTCCACCAAATTCATAGTCTGCATTTAACATGAGAATTTATTTCATTTCTATAACAAATACACCCATGATACAGAATGTTTTAGCCTTGAATAAGCAAATATTAACTAGGCATAAGGGGATATAACCGCTTAAATCAGCAAGCAATGTGAATTTCAGAAAATAATTGTTTGAAAGAGCCCTTATATTGTTCACATCATATTCTAAGATTAGTGCGTGACCCAATGATATGTTTCAGATAGTTTTAATAATAAATATTCTATAATTACCAGTAAAACATAACATTGAAAGCCATATTATAATTAAATTTGATAATTCGTCACCCATTTTAACAAAAACGATAATAGAAGTTGTTCAAATATAATTGCATCTTGCTAATGCCATATGTTCCTATGATCGAATGAGCAAGACCCCAGCGAGCTCTGAGTAAACCACTTCCCAAAAACCAGTTTAATAGAGTGTTTATTAAAACTTCATGGAGTAGTATGTTCAACATTAATAGATCTCACAGAGAAGATATAAAGTGGGGCCAGATTGCTGGGCAGTATTAGACATGGACTTCGGCTGACAGAAAATTTGCGACTCCATAAAAAAATTTAGGGAGTCAAGGAGCAATCGACATGGACAAAACTTATCTTCTCCTTCAAATATACGTCATTAAAATATTTTTTTGTGATAAAGATGCATATTAAATGGTGCATTATTAGTAAAGTTAAGGTTTCTGTAGTAATAAATTATAAACAAATGAACTATTCAAGAATTTTGACGAATTTCCTCCATAAAGATCCTTATTTTATCATCGTATTTTTTTCCAAAAGAAATTTTAAGTATCTAGTTGCATCACTTGAAAAAACAACGAAAAAAATCGGGTCAAAATAAGAGAGCTATTACAGAGTAATGAAAAGAGACTTGATCTTCTACGTTCTAAGGAGTTTGTGTAGGAGGCAATATTTGTGCTCACGTGGATGCATGTAAAACGGTGTGGTATTATTAAAGTAAGGGTTATTTGAATAAGAGTATTAAAAGATTGAAAACTTTCACAAATATTGGCAAAATCCCTCAGCAAAGAACCTTTTTTAGCGCTCTAAATAGCTATTTAATTTTTTCAAATAAGATTTTAATAATCGTATCGTAAGACAACATAAAAATGAAAAAAACAACACTCGCTGAAATAGAAGAAAGGTTAAACTAAGTGTTTCAAATCGATGTACGCATTCACAAATGGAAAAAAATACCTCTTACCACTGCGTGGGAAACATAGGATCAGTTAAGACCTTGGAAAAGTGCACAACAAGAAAACCGAAACTCAAGAACGATGGCTTATGGCGGGCGAATATTTTTCCGACAATTCAATGCCACCGTTAGCTCTAATTTATTCTAAGCGCTACCCACGCGGCGAGGAGATGAGAACAGCCGTGGAGGACCCCCAATTGATCCAGCCTCTCCCCACATCTTGTTCTCCCTACCCAATCATAGTTTGACGACCCAGTGACGGCATTTCTTAACGCGACAAATTTTTACACAAGAATTTCCATTCATTTCCAGGTGGCCGAAATGCAATGCTGAAAATTCAGAATAGGACTTTTGTTCAAAGGATTGATGAATGCTTAAAAAAATCCTGAATCCCTTCATATGTGTAAGTTGAACTTCAAGATAAAATAAATTTCCTCAACAAATTTGCATTTTTCAACCCATCTTTGGTATCCGTCTGAATTTCGTTTACAGTATCCGCTGCCGTCGCACAGTATTTTTAACGAATGTTTCAAAAATTGTTTTTTGTCGAATTTCTTTTTCTATCTTAGCTGAGCCCTTTGGAGGGTTCTTCTCCTTTGTATTTCACTTTCGCAGATTATGTGTCCTCAAGCTAGTTCCCAGAACTGCCTCGAATTTAATATTTTTCACCCGAAAAATATACCTATCTTAATTTCTCTATCATCTTGGCAAAAGTTTGTGGGACGGCAACCAGCCAAGAGGAGGGAAAAAAGAAGTTTCTGGAGAATAATTTCCATCAAAGGGTGCTCATCTTCGTCCTATGAAAAAGAAGTGAAGGCAGAGGGTGCGGAAGAGAGAAACAAATCAAGTCAAACCCCGAGTAAAAGTAAAGTAAAAATCAGTATCAACTGAGCCAATCCTTAGTAGTAGTCACCGACGCTTTGTTTGTCATTGGCACCCAGCGTATATTTCTCCAGACTCAGTCACACAGGTTTATTCCTCCATTTTCTGTAATTCTCTAGCTGACGAAGGAGCAGAGTAAGTATAACGAAAAAGAAATATGAGCAGTTCAGAAAAACAACGACTCTAAAATAAGACAATGAAAAGCAATGCTACAATAAAGGATTCGTTATGCACTCGCGAACGAAAGAGTATTCATTCCGATTCTCCTTCTTATACCCGCCGGAGAACTCATCCTCAATCCATACTTATATCATCTTCTCTCCACTCAATAAGAGTGTTGTCCTCAAAATCCCTCCTGCTCTTACTTTTCGCGAATATAAAATCGTATACAAATTTTCAATCAGTACCACTAGACCTTTACCCAGTTTCTACAGTAAAGATTATAAAGTAGCTCTTTGTAAGAAAGCCACATCTATAAATAGATTCGCTGGTATTTTACCTGTCCTGCGGTTTAATGTGGCTCAATTCGTTATATAGAAATTATATAGGAACTAGTGTAAAACGTCAAAAGCATGTTTTAAAGATTATTACAAATCATAGGTAATTGAAATACTTATCAGACAAAATGTTCCTAATAAAAGTCCAATACAGCAAAAAATTACAAAAAACCAAGGAAATACAACCATGTTCTCGATTAAAATTATATTGCAAAAATATATTTAAAACCTTAATGAAACTCTACAAGGCAACATGATATTTTGTATGAAACAAAATATATTGCAAAATATACAATGACGAGAAAAAATTTGGTAGTTAAATGACTACCATGTAGATTAGGTAGTTTAGATAGGAGGTCCAGGCATTCTTGTGTTAAGAATTTGATAAAATAATTGGCTTTGTATGGTTTAAAAATAGGAGCATAGAGAATTAGTGAACTCTGTCACCATTCTAGGATGATGGATTCATGACGATGAAGAAAGTGTGGTGCATGAAATAAAGAAAAATAATAAAGTGCTTGGTATGAGGCGTGAGAAGAGAAACGTTTGGATGGAGGCTGAGGAGGTGACTGGAACGAATAAGTATGGAAAGCTGAAGGCCGTGGGATTTTGCAGAAGGGATGGTGTGCGGTAACCGAAAGTGGAAAAATAGGTTTCATGGACGGGATACTGGCATAATGCTAAGTAAACTTACCGTAATACGAAGTAGGTAAAAGGTTGCAACTGAGGATGAATTTTGTTTTAATTTACGAATGTGGCTCGAGAGTTTCCGCGGTGCTCTGATCTTAAAGTCTGCAATATTCGGGTGTCTAGTTTTCGGTGACAACAGTTTTTTCGACCTGAGGACGCCTACTGTAACGCAGGTGAAATGTTCGTCTCTAAAAAAAATAAGATGAAACCTTCAATGAATGAAGCCTTTAACAACATATTTTTAATACCGTGGAATTAAACGAAAGCATAACAATGCCAACTACAATGAGACATTAAAAAATTTCCTTTGAGTATTTTTTCAAGAAAACAATCAACTTTTGGTCACGAAATTATCATTCATAATTATTAATTCATGGAAACATCATCAATGGAGTAAAAATTAAATTTAGGGCTAACTTAGCGGTAATAGCAAATAAATGTGTTAAGATATTGAGAAGCCAGTGAGACTCCTTGTATTCTATCTGGAGCCGCGACTACTCCAGGATACTAGAGCCCGACTCGCTAAACCTTAACGTATAGATAACTCTGAGGAAAGCAATAGCATTTTTTAGAATCTAAATTGAGACAGTCTAATTTTATCGCCATGCATGATGACATTTGGTAAAAGATGTAGGATATCATTTTGTTTGAGCATCACACAACGATGCTGCGCATCGTCCACAGGAAGCCAAATTTAAAAGTTAGTCAATGTATAACATTTTAAAAGAAAATCTTCAAGTTGGATTAGGTTAAGAGAAAATCTTCTAGTTAGATCTAGTAGTGTTCATTGGATTAAGATTATTAGGCTAACTTATTTAAATTTAATTAGTAATATGATGATTACACAGGTATTATACACCCATCTTAGCCTGTGTTTTCAGAAATGGAACTTCAGCTGAGGGTTAACGTATGACCTGTTTTTTCATGAAAGTAGGCATTTTTTTGTCTCAATATTTCTTCTATTTTTACGAATGTAAGTCATGTAAAATGAATACTTCCTTTCCAAGTGTATTGCTCTAGCCATAAAAACCATTTACGATATGATATGAATAAGACTAAAGGGGAGAATCAGTAACTCTATATGATTCATAGGTCGTAACTGGAGTAAACCTGCTCCTGTAACTATCGAAGAATGTATGGACATCTATATCTACTACAAGATAGAAATGTGGGTCGAAGAGAGAACTCGTGATGACAGTTATCAAATAATCATTTAAAAAGTTTTTGAAATATAATTGTTTTACTCATATATATCGGATGCATAGCCTTAAAATGCAAACAATAAAGCACATATATCATGGCATTTTCTCCTCGAGTAATTGGGCTTTCGTCAAGTTTTGTATGAGAGCAACTTCTTTTAACGTCTGGAGGAGATTATTATTTTTTACTTCGTCACCACGTAGTAAGTTCTAAATCCTTTGCTGCAGTGTGGTAGATGAAATTTGCATGAGGGAACTCAAAAGAGACTTCAGCCTCTTTGTCACATTAGTGCCAACCCATTTTCCTGGATATTTTCCACAAGAATCATTTATTACCAGCCAGTTTCAGCATACATGCAGTCTTTTCACAAGACCTTTAAAAGTGGCATGTTAGCGGGAAGGATGTTTTCCTTCTGCATTGGATTTTAGCATTATCTCTAAGCCTTCCTCTCTTATTTGAAGAGTTTCAATCGAATATTAATGTTTTCGTATCAAATAAGGATTACTATGAAGTGTGTTGTAATAAAAAATTAGTTCCAAATCACATATTTCTAAACTTATCGAAGAAAGGTTCAATATATCTTTTTCTTTATATTATTTAAATATTAATTTTATCCTAAGTATTTTAGATTTACATTCATTAAAACTGCGGATAGGTATAAAATTTAAAAAGTGTAAAACCACGTATATGAGTGAACAAATTTTACAATAATCAACATGAAAGACGGATTCAAAGTCCCGGTTCAAAAAAAATACATGGCTATCATTTCAATGTGTTTTTGAAAATATTTCAGGTTTGTATTTCACTGTGCTTAATGTTTATTTTTTTAATAAAGGAAATTAAATAAAGTAATTTCATATTGTAATTATCAACTCCAGACTAATATTATAAGCAACTGCCAAGGTTTACCGTTTTCCACGGAAAATTCAGCATGTCAAGTCTAACATTGAGACAGAAATGAATTATAAACTGTAAATAATAGAGCATCAGAATACGACGGATGACACGATCACAGAAACGTTGGCTGCGTTTTTGGTTTCAACGTAGTGAAGATTCCGTTGAAAACTTCATTATTACACTCATTTTCTATTTTGTCAAAAATAGTTGTATCACTATAATTAGTGATCAGTTAAAAATATACTAGCAGCAGCTTAACATTCCACTATCCCCCCTGCCAACCATTTTATTCCAAAAAAATTTAAATATTGACATTCAACTGTATTTGTTCGATGTATTTAGATTGTGATCTTTCTCCATAGTTCGTTTCATTTATTGCTCATTCCAATGATGTTTTCATGATTCTGAGCAATATTTTACCGAGTACAGAGTAAGGCCAAACATACGGAGTTGGGAAACCTAAAAATAAAAATTCATTCTCACCCTAACAAGGAAAAAATAAATGGAAAACGTAATTAGTATCAGACGTTAGAATTCTAATTTTGACGGAAAGAAAAAGAGGGTAATTTATCTTCGGCTGACACTTATATCAATGGAAAACAATGGACGTAAATCCATTATGGAGGGAATTAAAAATCTGAGTGATTACTGGTGACACAAAAAAATGAGAATATTTTTTTCCAGTCCATCGCTTCGATAAAGATAAACAGCCCTTTTCAAATCTCGCTCAATGAAAATCTTTTCTTCATGCATTCCGCCCCATTACCCTCCCGCTCAATACCCCCCGTGATTTCCAGCTAAAGTCTAATTTAATCCCCCGTTCCAGTCTTCGAAGGCAGGACACAACTCAATCTTTCTTTCTACCCTCTTATCCCGTTGACACGACCCCATAGCAACCCTCGAAGATTCCCAAGACCAACCCTCCAGCCGTATTTTGAGAAAATATCCTTCTATTTAGACGTCATCATCGTCCTTTCGACAATTTTATTTAGCTAAGTATTCACATTTCTAAATCTAGGTGCTTTAGGTGAAATATAAATTTGCAAACGCGATACATTGCATACAGCATTACATTTTGTTCCATCACTAAGCAACAATTGTATAATTTTTACCACATAGACACTTTTTCCGAAAAACAAGCGCAACAGGAACTCCATTTCACTATTTAAGCTTCCCATTCTATGGTATATCGCATGGCAACAAATGATGGTTTTCTGATTTACCTCTTAGTTTAAAAGTTTAGCAATCCAATTAAATTTTTTAGAACGTAGGACATACAAAAAAGACCCTCACTATTTTAACCTCGCATTTTAGAGCATATCTAACTATACCACAAGGTGCGATAATTCGATTTATCATCACAGTAAACGTAGCGGTCGATTGACGTCTGCGATTTTGAATATCGCAGTAGATGCGTCATATTATCACTCGACCCACACAAATATCTCTTGGAATGTCGCCCCTCAGGCACTCTTCCATCAACTTCTTAAATCTGCTGCATCACCACTTGTCTCCTCCCCATGCCTCCCCATACCGCGCCACATCCACCCGCTTTTCTTCTTCATCCTTCTTCTTACGTCCCACCCACATCATTCATTCTTCCCCTTCACTCCGCCCATTCCCTATTTCCCCTTTCTCCCACCTAAACGACCTCCTTCCTTCCGAACGCTCTCTCATACAAGAAAGCAAGCGGCTCCCTTACACTGTTCATGCAAATTCCCTTGCTCTCCATTTCTTCCGCATTCGTTCTACATTCTCACGACCCCAAATTCTTTGACGCCATCCATTTTGTGAATCTACCATGCAAGTCAACAAATGACACGAAAATGCAGGAGGAGAAAAGCCGTCAGATAATCGTCGCAAGCCCTTTAAGCTCTAATGATTGAACGAGTCTTCTCAAATCGAGCTTTCGTGGGATTCGGTTAATCGTTGGCCTGATGGCGAAATTCAGACGAAGGGTGATTTATAAATTGGCGAGGTACCCCAGAGACTGAAAGAGTTTTACATTTAACCCTCCAACGGGCATGCTGGGGCACAATGAGCCACATTTTGCCGTTTCGTTGTCACGTTATCTATAGTAGAAGGTCAGTATCCCAACAGCGCCAATTATTTCTTCTTTGTGTCAGTAGTAAGATATTTGCTAGTGATTCTAGCGCGAGGATTCCCGTATTTCATAATAAAACGAATTAGTAGCTGAACTAATCGTCTTTGTAGCACTCTGTGCAACGCGCGACTGGTGATGAAATTCGATCCCATAGTAGCACTTATTAATCAATATCGTTTATTTTCATACGATGTAGTGTGATGTGAATAAGTTTGAACATAAGAATTTGTTCCATTCCTCCTATGAATCAGAAAACTGCTAACCGTTTGGTGTGTAGATGGAGCTGTTTGCGGAGAGATATTCTCTTCAATGCAAGCCCAATTATGTGACTGTATTTTTAGGAATAATTTCAATGAACCAAATTTTTGGCTGTGTCTGGTATTCTCTTTCTAGTTGAGATAAAAATGGTCAACATGAAAATACTTTAGAATTGTGGAGTGCAGATGGTACAGGAATGCAAATTCTAAGGATTGCTATGAGTTACAAGCGATTTTTGTTTATATAGCGATCTGTAAGATTTGACGACAGGTTGAGTGGAGAGTTGCGAAAACAAGCAGATAAATTAGCTGAAATCTGAACAATAATGAACTCTTTCACAGGAAATTGTCAAAAAACGTGTGTGAATTTGTCACAATTTACAAAATGCTGCAACCGTGTAGAGACTGTTGCAGTTTTATTCAATATATGCCAAGAAAACCGTCAAAATACGGGATAAACTATATGCCCTGTGTGATTTCAAAACCTTCTTCACAAGTAATCTCAAACTGTATTGCGAGAAGCAGATGAATGTTCTATATTTCGAGTCAAATTCACCAGTAGACGTTGTCAAGAGGCTTGTTAGACCAATGGAGGCATAAAACCGTAATATAATGACAGATAACTGGTATACAAGTTATCTACTTGCCAATTACCTATTAACTAAAAAACATTACAACCATTGGCACGCTAAAAAAAATAAAAGAGAGATTCTGCCTGAAATTTTGCCAAACAAGGCGAGCACTGTAGGATCATCTCTCTTTGAGTTTCAGAAAGACATTACCCTTCTTTCATATGTTACAAAGCAGAACAAAGCAGCTTTGTTTTTCTTTGTTCTGTGTTGTTGATTTCAACAATGCATGATGAAGGGATTAAAGATGAAGGATCAAATAAACAATGTATTATAATAGATTGCAATGAAAAAAATCAGGTGTTGACACAGTTGATCAAAAGTGTAGTTTGTTTTTTGTATCCAGCGTTACGAAAAGGTGACAATTAGTTTTATTTTATAGATTTTTGGACATCACAGGAATCAATGCTCATATATTTAATAGGGCAAATAATCCAACAGATAAAAATTTCAGGAGAGCATTCCTTAAAATTTTTCGCATACATTAATTACCGTACACTTGAAAAACAGAGCAAACATATTATCTCTACGAGCTGATAATAAAATATTCTTGTTATGTTATCGAAGTGAAGATTTGCAAGCTGTAGAAGTGAGTGAGAAAGCGTGTAAGAAATATTGGAAGCGCGTATTTTGTGGCCGAGCAAAGAACATATCGACGACATTAAAATGTTGGAAGTGCAATAACTTTTGTTGCTGAAAGCACTGAGTAACTATAACTACGTGCAAAAAATTGTTTGCTTGCGTGTTTGCGTGTTTATAAATGACGTGGTAAAACTATAAGTGATGCAGACTGTATAATAATTTAAGTTTTTGGCTTTGTCAATAAATGTTTTGAATGGTAAAAGTGTTTGAAAAATATGTATTGTGTGCACAAACTATCCAAAATTCTATTGATAAAACAAGAAAAGGAACGTAATCTTCTTAATTCCAGTTTTTCGTTATTAATATCGGCGAAAAACCAAGAGTTGCACTGTGTGCCACGCGCGCCCGCTAGTGTCAGAGAAAATGGCGCGCCTACTGGAGGGTTTAAAAATTATAATGCATATCATCAAATTTATTCTGCCACTATCTGTAGCGATCAACATAAGAAATCTACTCCAATTCCTTTTAACGCGGTCTTGAATGAATATTTACTCTTATAACCAATCATCAGTGTTGGTTATCATACATTAAAACGTTGCTCCATGTTACTATTGAATTTCTATAAGGCAAAACGAACTTATTTATCTCAAATATTGCATAAAAAAGTAGTGTTTTGCATGGAATATGACTTTAAATCCATGTTACTATAAGGTAAATATGTTCAATAATCTTTGGAAAGAAATAAGTTCCTTTCATATTACTCGAAGCGAAAATCAATCGCAAATCGCAAATTTTACGCTAACAATATTAATCATTTTTAATGTACACAAATATATATGAGAATCACGCACATGCACGGAGTAAGAAGAGGTTTTAAAATAAACATTGTCCAAAATGCGGCATGCAAACCCAATGAAAATGTGAAAAATCCGAATTGTTTACTTACTGTTTACTCGGTATACAGACATGACGCATGTTCCTCAAATATACGAAAAGCTATAATTATTTCCAAACTAAATTGGTGCATTTTTTTTATTCCTAATCCTTTTGCTCTCCATTAAATGTTATTTGAAGTTACGATCTAGTTAACTGAGAAATATATTTCAATGAATTTTTTGCACTAACCTTAGTTGTGTTGTTCTCATATTTTATTAAACGTTAAATATTAAAATAACTTCAACGATGAATCAATTTACAGATTTATTTTCGAATGTTCCGTTTCTTTTCCAGAAACCTTTCATTTTTTAAAGTACATCTTCATTGAATTATCCAACACTTTATAACTAGGAGTTTCGTACAATTTATCAGCAGCTTTTCATGACGAATTTTGGTTATATTCATTATCATTGCCCTCCCAAGTGATGAAAGTCTAGGGGCAAACTTCCGCAAAGAAGGTTCACGTTATTAAACCACCACTTAGGTAGCACTGAGTCACTACAGTTTAGCTCGGCTCGGATACTGAAAGGTGATTCTATTATTGGTTTGAGTGCTCTTTCCCCTGTCTGCATAAGTGGTAAGTTGTCCATGACTTCAGCAGTTAAAACACAAACTGCGTAGTAAAAACTAAGACAGCTAAATATCAAATCCCTGGCAACTCACTGCTGCAAAAGGGAATTCAACATAAGGAGATAAATTTCCGTCCTATTTGATATGTAAATGAAAAAGGGTTAGTGTCTTCCGACTGATACAATCACTCACCCATCCATGGACAACCACATTTCAGAGTGAATTCCTTAAATCATGCGTGATCAATAATTTTTAATTTTGGTGTACGTTTCGACATTGGGTTAAAGTGATTGAAAAGATTATTTTCAATTATGAATGCCATAAACGGATTATTAAAAAATAGGATGCTTTTAATCATGAAAGATTGGTGCTAATATTGATTTATGCTTACGGAAGCATTATACGTCCATAGGCTGCATTCTCGTTTTCTTTCCCTTTGTCCTTCTGGACCGTTTTTCTGCTGCCAGCCTCCGCTGTCGATCATGGTGAATCAAACGAGAAAACGGGCGAAAGTGCGGGAGAGAAATTTATAGCGACCCGCTTCCATTCCGTTTAATATTTATTCGGGGATACGCCCGGATCAATAGATCTCTTTCCCAATGACTACGCCTGGATTGTTTTTCCCACCATCATGCGAGAGCCTTCAGGATTGAGAGGGAATGCTGCGTGAAGAACCGAGGAGCAAACGGATCACTGGTCTCGGTACCCGCATTGTTAAAAAAAAGGGAGACGGAAATTATTCGACCTTGGCTGAGATGTAATCATCTGAGAGATAAATTCGCCTCGCAGGACTAAATTTGGTTTCCATCAATTGTATTTGAAGTACTATGGAACCAGCATCATTCAGACTACTTAGCTCCTAAAGTATTAACGCAAAGTTCTTGCCACAAAATTAAGCGTATAAATCCGCCTCAAATATTAAAATAAATTTGTGATTAGTTACACTAATTTCTGAGTTTATTTTACCCAAATATTCTAGTTGCATCTCCGTTTTAAACACGGGTATAATTGTACAAAATTAACAATCAATTTTACCTTAAAATTATAATCATCCTAGATGTCTGCTTACTTCCGTAAAGCGTCGTGCATTTTAATAACTTTACATATTTTAATATTTTTTTCTTTGTTCGATAAATTGCCCGCACGTACTTATTTAGATATGAAATTCAGAATTTATAAATAAAAGAACCAATTACAGGTAAAATACCACGTGGAAACCATAGAGAGAGAGATCAGCGTTATTGAGCGCGCAAGACCACTGTCAAGGCTTAATTATAGCAAGTAAAACATAAAAGTTGTTAATATTCTAAAAATATTTTACATCTTCTAGCGGTGAAAAACAAGTTTATTGTAGGTTATAATGTATCAACATATTTTTAATTCCAAAATTAGGAGTTATTATTCACTTTTAGAGGTTTAATTTATTAGATATTAATTTTATCACAAACCAAGCGAAGCATGCATTCACTTACGGTGAAGAAGAAACTAAATTTTGCCGTAAATGTAATTTGGCAAAGTAACATCACTCGTCCAAGTGGTCAGTGGGCTCATGCTACATGCAAGCATATGAGAGCTCCACTTGTACAAAAGCCGAGTATTTCCGAGCTACCTTCTAATCGTAGGTAAAATGTGTGCGTCCAACGTAAGAAATATAAAAGAGTTGAAATTTTTCAAATTCAATATGTAGCATTTATTCACAATGTTTCAGTACCATTTCCTTTGCAGGGATTAATTGTAGTCTATGGTAGCTCATGAAATATTTTGCGGTGTTTACCGATATCACTGTACGGTAAAAAAATAAATAGAAAAAATGAAAACTAAAATGAAATTTTCAAAAACCAATTCTCATCAGAAGTAGAAAGGTTAATTTACCGACTGATTTGAATGACTCATTCTAGCAATCCATCGCAGTAAGCATCAGGATCCAAACGGTAAAAAAAGAACAAATCGGCAGTTGACTGCCAGCCCCTCTGCCGGGCTAAGCAAATCATCAACCTGGGATTATAACATCCTTGCGCTTACTCCTCGTCAGATTAACCACTTCTGCCCATAATGAGCTTCACCATTCCAATGCAAAATGTTTCTTTTCATAGGTGTTTTCCCTTAAAATTTCTTGGATCATTTATTGATGAACTTACAGCATCCGGAATCGGCCACGGACAGGGTAAGAACAATAACGCTCAAGCGAAATTTCGTGAGGCTAGTTTCAGCTTAAACCCAATGCTTGTGGGGGAGAAATACCTGCAAAACTCGTGTGCAGGAAAAATATGAATATTCAAGCAAATGCTCACAAATTGAAAAAAATCATTAAGAAGGTGTGCCCTTGCTTGAATGATTATTAATAACTGAGAAACTCCACATTTATGCTTGCGTTCAAGGATTTATACCTTTATTTCTCCTTATTCTCATATTTTGAAGAATAATAATCAATTAAAAAGAGAGTATGTAGTCCAACATCGGTTGCCTAAAGTCCTTCCTTCATTCCCATCGCTTCATTCATTTCTCGTCATTAGTTGCATTTTGGTATTGGTGATGAAAATAACGTATTTAGGACTCGATGAAAAATATTTTCGCGCTTCCATTGTATTTACCAATTTCTATGGGAGTAATCGATTCATATTTGATTTTTTTAAGAAAATGACTTGTGTAATAATCAGATAAATGCGGTTGGGTAGTTTCATCATTGTTTTCTTTCAACATCTACAGCATTAAGTGGAACTTGTTAGGAAAGAAAAAGAAGAATTTTATTTGCGTAATCTGCTAGACATACAGTTTTTCTTTCAGTAGTAAAAATATCGAAAACCTCCCTCCGAAACTCTTAATGATAGCACTTTCTCGAAATGATATTACACGCGTTGATATCAAGATGTTCTGAAAGTAAAAATGAAAGGAATTCATTGGTTAAGGTTCAGCTGAGCACGGATGTGATTCATGGAATGAATTGGATTTTCTATTTTTGGGATGAGCGTCTAAACTCTATATTGATTCCCTTCAGTCGTCAAATCAAAAAAGGCGACTGGCGAAAACCGATAATCAATACGAAGGCTGTTGGAATGATTCAAAGTTGAATAAAAGAGGTAGAAAAGGGAATATAGAGTTATATGGAAACGAGAGAGCAATAGTTTATGAATACTCATTTTTATTTACATAAATAACAAAGATTTGATTACCAGTTGGTGTTTAGTATTGAAATATTTGTTCGAATAAATTTCATTTCGGATTTTTAAAGAACCATGCACACCCTTAAGCATATAGAAGTATTACTGAGAGTAAATAAATTCTTCAACTGAGGTAAATAAAAAGAAAAGCAACAAGTTTTGTAAAAGACTGGCATGAGAGATCGGAGTGACTCAACAATTGGAAAGTTAGAATTGAAAACCGCAAAATGTGAGAATCAGAGAAATTTGGATACATCTTGGAGATAGGAACTACCCGGTATTATGACTGTCAGCGAAAAAAAAACACCACTGTGTAGCTATGATTTATCGCAAGCATGTAGACGTAAAAGCCACAAAATGTTACTGAAATAAAGATAGTGATATCGTGATGTAAATCCATTAATTAATGTTGTCGAAGCCCATTAGTAATGATACAAAAAACTCAATGATATGCTTCACTAAGTCACATATGCAAGCAAATCTATAAAAATAGAGATAACATTAAAAATTTAATTTGAACCGGTTGCATCAAAATGTCTTACTGCTCTCCTACGCAAGTTTTCTTCCAGCATATTTGATATACTGTTCTCGACTTTTTTTCCTTCCATGGCAAGCTCCATGCATTAATTATTCATCATCTTTCTCCAACTCAGAACCAGTTTAAATAACGATACCTGGTTAAAATATGCTATCCATTTTCACCACATTTCTATTTTTGATGCTGGAAAGACTCATAATAAGCTATTTATCCTTCCAAAAAAATGCATGCATAGTAAAGGAAAAGAAGCAAATGTATTAATTTTAAAGCGTATCTATCACCTTACTGAAGGATAAAGCAATTTTTTAGTGTATCTAGAAGTTTATTTCCAATTCACTAAGCATTAGGCAGGTAATAAACTCAAATAAATGTTTTCTGCATCTGCTGTGACAACTGGTCTCTAGGAAAACGAGTTTTCTCGTAAATTGCGCTTGGAATATACTTTGACCACAATTCACTCAGCATCAAGATAACCTTAAATCTCTAACCATTAAAAATCAAAGAACTGTAAACATCTTACATTATATTAACAGGAAACAAATAATACTCGACTACTTTCATGCCGCAGTCGTATTTTACATGAAACAGAAGTTAAAGAACTTTCATACCTAGCCTACTTTTACCACCAATCCTTGTTTATTAAGCAGTACCGCAGTACCATTTACATACCTTGACTCTCATATTTAATCTAACGTCATTTACATCAGTGTTTATGCTGGTAAGATGCACAAGTACAATTAATGTTCATCTCATTATGTCACCAGCGGTAAGCATTTTTCCATTGGAATTTTAGTGCTACTGAAACACATTTCAACTCACAAATCTCCAAGGTCATTTTTTTGAGATGATTTTACCGTTCGCGCGCTTTTTCATTCATTATCAGAATAAAATCTCAAAAATAGATGTACTTACTCGCAATTGACGTGTCATAAGAAACGAAAGTAAATTAATTTTTGATGTTACAAGTCAGATTTTTTTTAAATCCGGAATTGCGAGAAAAGTAAAAAAGCTGCTTTTAAGAGTCTCCTAAACCTCAGAAATGTTATGAAAAAAGTACCTCCTCTAAGTAATCTTGCAATTAATGAAAAATTCAGGAATGAATGTCCGGGAAAAACATTCTTTAAAAAAGTAATTATAATATACATACAAACGCCTACACACTACTCTTCCACGTAAATAAAAATAATAGTTGCATTTAAAAACATAACATTTTTTATTCATTTGTAAATCTTACAATACATCTTGTAATATAATGAATGTATTGAACAAGTTAGATACTGAGTAAGCTATAACTTACAAAATGTTTACGACAAATTCCAGTAGCCTTAATGATAAATTTGATGACCACCTTTCAAAATCAGTAAAATAACTTCAACATAGCTGATAGGATAAGCAGAACTTATTGTGTAATGCAGAAAATTTTCATTTGATAGATCCTTAATCATACCAAACCATGATTGTGCAAACAGAATTTAGAAAAAATATGAACAGTAAATATGCTATTAAATTGAGGATATTATGTAACAGTTTTTATCTGTTCGCTTCTTTACCCTTTCTAAAGCAAAAAATAAACCAAAATATTTTATAGACTTTTTGTATTTTCATTTATATCCGCTTTTGAGTTTCAGGGCTCTATCTACAGCTCTATCTTTTTTTAATTTTTATAATAATAATAATAATAATAATAATAATACATATATAATACAATACAATAAGATTTTACAGTAGTTCATTACAAGAAAAAAAGTATACCTTAAACTAACAGACATGAAAAAGAATTAGAAACTCATGCACAGAGGAAAAAAACGAAACTTGAAACATGAAAAAGGGGAAAGTACACTTTATGAAGGCATTGATGTTAAAAGTAATTTTAAATTATAATTTTTGGTCCTGCTATGCCATAGGCTTGTCAGCAGGTACCATTATATATTATATTGAGTGATCGGATACTCATTCAACGCTCATTCATTCGGAAAAATTTAACAACATTTTGGATATTTTACATTATTGAACATTATGTTCTTAAACATGAAAAAAAATAAATACATATATATATAAATATATATATATATATATATATATATATATATATATATATATATTAATATATATAAAGCTACAAAACTGACTGACTGACTGACTGACTGACTGACTGACTGACTGACTGACTGACTGACTGACTGACTGACTCATCAAAATTCCTGGGCATTTCTAAACAAGCTAGGTGGGTGAAATTTTCAGGATAGAGTTGGAGTCATGTGTCGAGTTGGGAAAAAATCGAAAAAGTTAAAAAAGTCGATTAGGCTTCGATTTATTGCAATCGAAAGCTTCACATGGGATTATACGGGAAAAACGAAAAATTTAAGTGTAGACCATTTTTCTTTCGTTCATTAAAATATGAAATAATTGAGCTAAAAGACTGATTCTTTCACAAATATGAGGCTGAATGTTTGAAAAATCTTATTCTTGCAATCGATTCTTTCCTACCTACCGTAAAACCGATATTTTTCAACTTTTATTTGGGATTTTAGAATTTTTTTCACTTTCGTTGCTATGGATTTATTCCATTGTCGCCTAGCCGAGTGTCGATTCAGGTTTGGAACTAAGCTAGGCGAGCCAGTTTCAGGGAAGGTTTATATTTATGTTTTGATTTGGGGTAAAATCGGAAAAGTTAAAAGAGTCGATTCGGCTTCGAGATATTGCAATCGATAGCTTTACATATATGAGCTAGGTATCCTAAATGCATGTAATTTACTCTTCTCTATGCCATTTTTCGCCCTGCTAAATACTGGGTATAATTTCTTCAAACTTTTCCTGGCCTCTACCATACCTTTGATGGCCAATTTCCATCAACCAAGCTTCATGATATTGTCGTTTTCATTAAAAAAATATGCAGTCCATGCAGAAGATTGGAAGAGAAAAAAAAATTGAACATGAAAATTAGTATAATAAAAATATCGATTCCGATCGAATATATATAGTAAAATTCTTCATGTGAGCTCTTATTCAGTATGATGTACTGAAATGAAATATCTAACGTAGAAGAACGTCTTATGTGCCGTAAAATAAGGTTATGATAATATTTTAGTGGTTTCACGTTCGTTTCGGTGTACTGATTATATTATTTTGAAAAGTCGTTAATAACCGGATAACATACAATATAAGTTTGTACTAGAACTGTCTGGTATCCATACCTCATGAGGCGCGTATTTCATTTTCGAGAATTATATTTTTCTTTGCTTGCATGTAGCACGCAGACTTGAGAGCTCTCATTCTTTTCCTTATTTAAAGAGTATCATCGTCTAGCACTCCCCCCACCCTTGCTTGCAAATTGCAAGCACCCATATAGGCATCATTAAATGGACAGGTGCTATTAATACATCGCTGCTAAGTACTGGGTATAATTTCATCAACTTTTTCCTAACCTCTACCGTAGGTTTGATGACCAACTTTAACCAACCAATCTTCACGATATTTTAGTTTCCATTCAAAAGCATGTGCAATTCATGTAGAAGATTGAAAAAGAAAAATTGAACATGAAAATTAGCATATTAAAGTTGTCTATTCGGATCGAAGTTCTATTATAAAGTTTTCATGTTAGACCTTATTAAGTACCTATGCTGTACTGAAAGGAATATCTAACGTAGAAAGCCCATCAAATAAAGTTATGTTGAACTTGCAGTGGTTCCACATTCCTTTCATTTCACTGACTATAGTATTTTGAAATGTCCTTAATTACCGGATGAGATATAATATGATTTGTACTAGAACTGTCAGGTATCCATACCTCATAGACCGTGAAATTCATTTCGAGAATTCCATAATATTTTTCTTTTCCTGCATGTAGCACATATACTTGAGAGCTTTCATTGCTTTTGTGAGGATGATGCATTCATTTTTCGATACTTTAAGAGTATCATAATGTACAAACCCCCCTTGCTTGCTAACAGCAAGCACCCATTTACTCGTTAATATATATAAAGCTACAAAACTGACTGACTGACTGACTGACTGACTGACTGACTGACTGACTGACTGACTGACTGACTGACTGACTCATCAAAATTCCTGGGCATTTCTAAACGAGCTAGGTGGGTGAAAATTTCAGGATAGAGTTGGAGTCATGTGTCGAGTTGGGAAAAAATCGAAAAAGTTAAAAAAGTCGATTAGGCTTCGATTTATTGCAATCGAAAGCTTTACATCGGATTATACGGGAAAAACGAAAAATTTCAGTGTAGACCTTTTTTCTTTCGTTCATTAAAATATGAAATAATTAAGTTACAGGACTGATTCTTTCACAAATATGAGACTAAATGTTTGAAGAATCTTATTCTTTCAATCGATTCTTTCCTAACTACCGTAAAACTGATATTTTTAAACTTTTATTTGGGATTTTAGAAATTTTTTCACTTTCGTTGCTATGGATTTATTCCATTGTCGGCTAGCCGAGTGTCGATTCAGGTTTGGAACTAAGCTAGGCGGGCCAGTTTCAGGGAAGGTTTATATTTATGTTTTGATTTGGGGTAAAATCGGAAAAGTTAAAAAAGTCGATTCGGCTTCGAGATATTGCAATCGATAGCTTTACATATATGAGTTAGGTATCCTAAGTGAATGAAATTTACTCTTCCCTTTGCCATTTTTCGCACTGCTAAATACTGGGTATAATTTCTTCAAATTTGTCCTGGCCTCTACCGTACCTTTGATGACCAATTTCTACCAACCAAGCTTCATGATAATGTCGTTTTCATAAAAAAATTGAGCAGTTCATGTAGAAGATTGGAAGAGAAAAAAAATAGATCACGAAAATTAGTATATTAAAAATCTCGATTCCGATCGAACTTATATAGTAAAATTCTTCATGTGAGCTCTAAGTATGCTGTACTGAACTAAAATTTCTTACGTAGAAGAGCGTCTTATATGCCACCAAATGAGGTTAGGATAATCTTTCAGTGGTTCCACGTTCGTTTCGGTATACTGACTATAGTATTTTGAAAAGTCGATAATGACCGGATGACATACAATATAAGTTTGTACTAGAACTGTCTGGTATCCATACCTCATGAGGCGCGAGAGGCATTTTCGAGAATTATATTTTTCTTTGCTTGCATGTAGCACGCAGATTTGAGAGCTTTCATTTTTTTCCTCATTTAAAGAGTATCATCATCTAACACTCCCCCCCACCCTGCTTGCAAATTGCAAGAACCCATATAGGCATCATTTAATGGACAGGTGCTATTAATACATCGCTGCTAAGTACTGGGTATAAATTCTTCCACTTCTTCCTGGGCGCTACCGTAGTTTTGATGACCAACATTAACCAAACAATCTTAATGATCTTTTAGTTTTCATTCTAAAGCATGTGCAATTCATGTAGAAGATTGAAAAAGAAAAATTTAACATGAAAATTAGCATATTAAAGTTGTCTATTCGGATCGAATTTCTATTATAAAGTTTTCATGTTAGACCTTATTAAGTACCTATGCTGTACTGAAAGGAATATCTAACGTAGAAAGGCCATCAAATAAAGTTATGTTGAACTTGCAGTGGTTCCACTATCCTTTCATTTCACTGACTATAGTATTTTGAAATGTCCTTAATTACCGGATGAGATATAATCTGATTTGTACTAGAACTGTCAGGTATCCATACCTCATAGACCGTGAAATTCATTTCGAGAATTCCATAATATTATTCTTTTCCTGCATGTAGCACGCAAACTTGAAAGCTTTCATTGGTTTTGTAAGGATGATGCATTCATTTTTCGTTATTTAAAGAGTATCATAATGTAAAAACCCCCCTTGCTTGCTAACAGCAAGCACCCATTTACTCGTATATATATATATATATATAATCACATAAATATTTATACAGAAAGGTAGAAAGAAAGTGGATAGGAACACATAAAATTTACAAACACAATGGTGGTGTGAAGAATATATAAATATATATATATATATATATATAGATACATATACCAGCATAGATATGCATACACACTTATATACATACATATATAAATCTATGATTAAATTATGAGATTCACAATTTTTCAATGTACTAAATGGTGCATTGGCAGTAGAAAATATATAACCTAAGGTGATTTAGTAGCATTTTCGTCATACAATCGCAATTTTGACAATTTGATACAACAATATGAAACAATATCTATGTTAATATAAGTTCTATGAGTTAAAATTATAAATTTATGAGGCATTTCATTTATAAATCTGTTAACATGTTTTCATCAAGCCAATTTTTAACCTTTTCTTTTAATTCTGATATTTTTTCAATTATTTGTATCAATTGCGGTAAATGGTTAGGTAGATTAGGAACTATGTATGCTAGTGTTCTTTTTCCATGTAGGTTACAGTATTTGAGTACATTGTATTTTTCAACGCGACGGAGTCCTATATTATGTCCTATAATCCTATTAGTTTGGAACCTTAGGCTGAAAAAGTTTTCGCATATTGTAATGTACTGAAAAAGTCCCGTAATCGGTAATAAGTCTAGTTTTTTATAAATTTTTGACACATTGGTTTCAGATGGATCCAAGTGTACCATTAACCTATTTTGGATTTTTAACAAAAATTGTTCAATAATCTTTTGTTTGTTGTGCCCCAAATTGTAATACCATATCGAATATCGAATAATAACGAAAATAAAAGTAGAAAGAAGGACACTGGAAGTACCAATGGAGACGGAGAATCCCTTTTGATAGAGAGAACTCGAAGATCGAAGGAAATTGAAAATGAGTCGGAAAAATGATGAGCTGTGCGAACACATCCGCGAACTATACGCGACAGGCAGCCAGTCCGCAGTTTCGTCTTGCCTCGACCCCTAAAGGCCTAAGGTAAGCCGCTGCTTCCCTGTTTTTACTGCTTTCGCTTTGGTGGATACGATTCTTTGTTCCACATTCCACCCGTACTAAGCCACGCCCAAATGTTTTACAGAAAAAAATAAATTGACTCTTTTGCCTCTAATCCCTCTCAGAGTTTTCATTTTATTAAAGCACATAAATTTTCAAGTGACCGACAGTTTGATTTTTTATTTTTAAGAAAATCTGGTACCTTTTCACCTTATAACATATCAAACAGCACACGTCCATCACCTTTTCATTTCTCTGAACATAAATTAAATCGGAGTAAACTCGATTCATTATCATTAGAGATTCAAAATTTACCATGAATTAAAAGTTTAAATACACATACTACGGAGGTATGTGAAGTACTCTAGGCAAAAAGAATGTTGTATGGATATCAGAGTCATACTGAAGAAATGCTTAGGGTAAGAAACTGGAATGACGAACACAGAACTGAGAAAATGAGAGAAAAAGGCTCTGTTTCTCTCATTCTCAATATTAAGAGCAGATAAAGAAAAAAATGAGAAGGGACTGTGGTATAAGATAGTGAGTGTCAGACGCAAAATAGGGAGGAAGAATTGACTCAGACAAAAACATTTCAGAAAAGCGATAAACTGGAGGGCAGATAGGTACAAAAAATCGCAAAAACTTTATAATGCGAGAAACTATGGAGAGGAGAAACATATGTGAAGAAGAACACAAGAGGAAAAGTGGAAAGAAAAAAAGGTTCAGTGCATAAGGATACAGAGAGACAGGACCACTACTCGTAAGTCCTTTTTTTGTGACTGAAATGTGAAACGAGGACAAGAAGAAATATAAGGAGAAAATGAGGTGCCCACAGAAACTGAGGGAGAACGATAAAAAGTGAAATTGGGTAAGGAGAACAAGCTTATGGTAGAAACATGAATATCCCAACTTGGGTATAAAAAAGGAATGCGGTGGTCCTAAGGTGAGCTGAGAGGGTAGTTTCTTTGTTGAGCAGTGACGAGCAAGCGCATGTAAACTGAGAAAAGCACACGAAGACAGGGATAAGATGTCATGATGAGAAGTAACTTACGGTTGGGTTGCTTCATTTAGAAAAGAGGAAGATATAATCGCAAATCAGGAGTGAAAATACATTTTAAAAATCTATTTAGAATTTATTTGGTACGGGGGTTACGGGGGAGATAAAACCACAGCTTGAAATATTTAGAACCTATTGTTTAGTTAAAGTACATTTTTACTAAATGAAAATAAATGGAAAGCAAGTTGCATGCATTAATTTAATTGCTATAAGCAGACCAACTGCGTACACAGCCTCATAGGTTAAACGATGAAGGAATGCATAATCAATTTAACTATACAATTCAATATTACCATCAATAACACTTTTTGTGACAATTTATGAAGAAACTCTACGGATGCTATTTAGAAAACAAATATCACTGCATCTCTGTGATTACCTCTTTAACCGCTCATAAAAATACCCTATTTCAATTAAACTCAATTCTAAGATTAATATAATGACTCGTCAATGTTTTTCTTCAACTTCACCTAATTTTAGTCTTGTCCGTGGCCTTCTCTAGCAAAGAGATCTTCCACCAGTCCCAGTTATCAAAATGTATTCCACATGTCTGACGACTTAGTCAGTCTCGAAGGAATATAGCTAGGAATATAGTCAAACTTTACGTCAAAGTTACGCGGTTACGTCATGTCAAGTCCAAATGGCTGACGACTTAGTCAGCCTCGATGGTAGTTGAAGTCAAACTTCACGTCAAAGGTTATCCTTACTCCAATCCAAAAATATTCTAATTATTAAAAATTATGACAGATCTTTCGGAGAATCCTGAAAATTTTAGATTCATCCGCATTTCAAAACTGAAAAAATCTACAAGTCCTCTTGATCAAATCACAGTGGATTTCATGATCCCTTCTTTCACGATCACAGTTCAAGGATTCCTTCTTTTAAAGCACTATAGTGAAGTGATTTTTCTCATAGGGCATGTTTTTCTCCAATCATATTTCCTTCATCCATATTGCTGCTGGCTTCGTCATGATATTTTGCTATGATTAAGAAAATATTTAAAGTCTTAGAGAAAATACAGTCTAAGATACCAGTCTGATGAATGCAAAGAGAAATAACAGAGATAGAGAGCTATCGGTTGAAAAATGGCGGAGTAACGGTGTCAGTGCTTGCAAATTCACGTATTACGACCGCAAATGATGAGACTCCTCGTGAAAAAGCAAAGTTTTCAAAAATGATTATACAGGTTAGGATGGGGAAGTTTACATGGAAATATTGTAGTCTTCAATGAAAGAAGCGTTTTCCATGGCAGTGGGGTTTAAAAAAATAATAAACAAATGAAACACATCGCAAAAACAGCTATGAAAAACCAGAGAGTTTAAATCAATTGATTGCACAAATGTAAATGGAGCCTCAGATGATTCCGAGATAGAACATAATACCAAGGAGAATATGAATATGCTCTAAAATCTCTAATGAAATGAGTGCTTTACAGATAATAATGAGTGAATAATTTACATTTTGTATTGCAGCACGTAATAGCATAGAATTTTTCTAATCGTTTGACGTTAAATTACATGCATTTAAACACCCATTTTAATTTCGGCTTGTATTGGTTCCAGTCCTCGGAGGGTATGAGCTTGAAATTTGGTAACCAGAGGATAGAGCATTGGTCAGATGCTCGGAGTAAATATTCGTGAAGTGGGGACAGTCCTTACCACGCAGCGCAGAGCGCTTAAGAGCGCAATGGAATGATGGAGTGGGAGTGCGACAGCGAAAGACAATGTGGGAGCGAAGACGCAATCCGGCGCTGTAATGGAACTGATAATTGTGAATGGCTGGAGTGAGACGAAGGATACTGGAAGAACTTGTGCATTTGAAGAGAATATGATGTTGGAAGTCATGGCCAGTGTTGATATTCGGTTGATTGATAATTATGCGAGGAATAAATAGGAAAAAATTACAAAAAAGAGGAAGATGTAAATACCAGCGGAAACGTTTATTACGCCATCAAACACTACTGCTTAAACCACTTCCTTCAAAAGAGTAATATTACCGCAAGGATTCAACACTGTACCTACATTTTGAAAAAAAAAATAAGAATTAACAACCGTCGAATGGGGATCACTTCAATAATTTTGCGGGTAAGTGAAATAAAAAACATAAATAAATAAATCCTGAAAATAACACCGACTAGCAATAAATACTTAAATATTTTCGATGGGTCACAAATATTATGAAAGCATAGTCATGACCAAACTTAATCGTTTTACATCAAAATAAATAATTTTTACTTTCCCAAGAATTGGGCCGAATATTTTCTGCTAACCCTGACCTATAATCAGGACTTCATTTTTAAAGATATTTAATGGGTAAGGTGAAATAATACAAAGGTGATGAAGACTTCTGCATTTAATACTCCGAGGGAATAGTTTCACGCAGTAAATCATCCAGACAGCGAAGCAGGTCTCATGGTGTAAAGTATTCTGCTCGATCCATTTAAGCATTGCACGTTCTTATGCATGCTTCTAAATGATCCACGGAAGTTCATGCATTAATTTCATGTAAAACAACACTAGGATACACCATATATCCTCACTCTCTCTCTTTGCCTTACGGTAGTTAAACGAGCGAACTATAATGATTAAAAAGAGATAAGCTTCAATTATAATATTTAAACTGTACATTCTGATATAAATTGATAATTTCAATAGCTTCACTGGATTAAAAATAGTACCATACCTACATGTCACTTGAGTTTTAGTAGAACTAAATGTCTAGTGTAAAACCACTTTTCTAATCTGAAATTGCAATGATTTTTTTCATATACAGAAAAATTTATTTTAATGATATTTTAATGTCAACATGTGACCAAAGATATGCCCTTGTAGAAGAATAGGAGTATGCAAAAGACAGCAAGTATGATCATGATAGTCAACATACAGTGTTTATTCACTACAAAAATAATTTCCCTCCGTAACCTTCTTTCTTCCCATCTCACATAATCACATTTCTCTCCGCCAGGGCATGAATAGCGAAGGTGAGTAAACCCACGCACGAAAAGAGAATTTGCCTTTCACGCGGAGGGGGTAATTGGATTCACTACGTGCCTTTTAATTATTTCCAGCGGGTTGGTTGGGAGGGAGAGGGATCAAATCGACGCCAATGCAATGACGGGGCCTTGTTGCGTGCAATACCCGTTTCTGATTGCCGCCCATGTTTACAAGAAACTAATAGGACATGATTTTCTCGCGTTATGGTTGAGCCTGCTTTAAGTGACTGTCAACACACAATCCCTAATTAGAGTATTAAAACAAAGTTCTCACATTACGAATAGAAAATTTTCAACTAGTCTCCGAGGTTATTGCCCTGATTCTTCGACAAAGCATGAGAATGCAGGATGTAGCAACCTTATCATTATTCCTGAGGCTCACATGATTCCTAAAGCCTTTTCATCACTTAAGGATCGCCAAAGAATTCGAATAATTTACTTCACAGTAAGGAGTGAACATACATGCAATTCTGCCACACTTTCATGAACAGGCGCAAATGACCTTTGGCATTAGGCCTTGTGATAAGATCGGGGTTCACACGAGTGAGTTCAGAATGAACTTCTCACTCCCGAATAGGATGAGTAACGTCGCATGTGAAAATAAATTTCAGTACTGGCATTTGCATAAAATACGAGGAGGAAAAAGGATATTATTTTCATGCTTGATCCCATAATAGCTATCAAAATGTAGGTTAATTGTGTACCATGAACATTATTCCATATAAAAATAACCGAAAGTGAGCTTTGGATCTGATGGCCATGTGGATAAGTTATTTAACCATCGATTAGCAACGAACTGCAATTTAGTCGTGGTATTTAAAAATTCGCATTAATCACACAATGAATATTTAAAACATAATTTCAAATATTGCGACAAGAATTTTACATATTTGGGTTCCAATTAAATGGGAAAATAGAATAAATGATGATCGATTAATATTTTCATATCCTTCCATTGGTGGAAGAAAGTATAAAAAAAGAAATAAGTTCCTGCTGCATTGTACCTAAAATTTAGGAAAAGTGTATAATAGAGATAACCATAAAACATCGGCTTATGTTCACATCTCCTACATGGATACACAAATTCGTAAAACGCGTCAGACAGCAATCTGTTAGGGAAAAAATTAATAGAGGTTGTTACGGAACTTTTCATATTCAACGACCTATTTCATGCTATATCACTAAAAAAGGGCTGGACGATATTAGGTGCTACACTGCACTTAACATTATAGAGTTAAGCCAGTCAGGATTGGCTAATGTTTCTTTCCGTCTAATTGGCTAATGTCACTTTCCGTTCATAGGTTCCACTGAAAATAATGACCGAATTTAATCATAACTTAAATAATAATTAGTTAGAGGACATTTTGTGCTCTTTTGATTATATTACTCTCTACAGACCTGTATATTTTTTTCCGTATTTCGGAAGTACGCCACCACTTAAGAGTGTGTAAGAGAGATAAATTATTTAACTATCTCAATTATTTGGCAACGCTTTTAAATTTTTCTGCAACCTAACTTCGGAAATTGTTTATATTACTCTTCTGCAAAACAACTAACTGATGCGCAATGCTGTTTTAATCATTCCTCTTCCATGTCTTTCAGCGGCAATACTATATTAGACACATATTCCAACCACTCTCTTTCAATTCCAATTCCAACTTTCTATTCCAGCAGGATACGACTAGGAAATACCATGAGTGCGTAAATCAAAATTGTCTACTTATTTTTTCAATCCACACACGATTATTTTTTCCCAACCGGCAAATCATTTTAACGCAATTTTCATCCCTGACCAATTTTATTCGAGTAATAATTCAGTAGGTAGCTCCCATGTGTCCTCCCGAGATAAGAAAATGTGGGCAATAAATATCCTGCCCTCTGACGGGGACAAATGGAAATCTTGTCCGTTTCAAGAAAGTCAAATCAGGTCACACCGTGGAAATTCAAAGCCGCGGATCCAATAAATAAAGAGAGGAACGGAAAATTTGGGTGGAGGAGGAGCAGCGGGCAAAAAGTGCACGATAATAGCTGAGGAAAAGATGATGCATGAAAAGATGGACATGAAATTGCTATGTTTACATTCAAAGAATATTTTTCTGCTTTTTTTTAAGGAATATGTTAACTATCTTATCGTGGTGACTGATATCTGTGGGTATTTTTTTTAATTTTACAAAAGGCAGTCAAGACCTAAATTTACCATTTTATTTGACAAAAGAAGTACTTAGCAGAAAATGACACGAGTAATATTATTCATTCAAGGTTATCGGCAAATGTATGATGAAATAGAATTTACCTAAATTTGAGGCTAAAAACTTTAGGGACAAATGTCCGACATACCTATGTATAAAAAGAATTTGCTCAGACAAATGTAGGTTTTAAGGCATATTCTTTGAGCAACTTATTCTTTAAGGCATATTCTTTGGGCAAGTTCTTTGAAAAAGGATATCTTTCGCTGTTTACAGAAAATAGACCAGTTCAGCTATTTAGTAGCAGGATCATGGTTGCACGGAGTTTTCTAGTGTTAAACAGCTCATACATATTATAATTTATGTTGTCAACATGTTATGCAGAATCGGGAAATGTGAAAGACGTTAAATAAAATAAAGAACTCTTTTGGCAAAATAGTTGTGCAGATACCCAAATATTCTCGAAATTTCATAATTTCCAGAAAATGAAGAAACTCAAAAATAATCTACGATAAAATTAATTTCCATGTACCAGTCATCATTTGAGAATGTGATGGTCACAAAAGCTGTTATGATGAAAGTAAATGATGTGATACCCGACTTAGGAAGAAAATTGCCATGAAAGGAAATGAAAATGAGAAAATTGTAGTCCTAATGTAATAGACTGGAAGAGGCAGAAGTTGATAGCCAATTAAAGTGGTTCAATTCTGTATAGCACATTTAAGGTTAGTTTTTTAATGGAAACGTGAAAAAAATACTCAGTGCGGGCGCCGATAAAAGGCTGCGTTTCACGCATCAGTATCCAAGAACGGACGCGGCTATCCGGCGAATAAAATTCTATTTTTTACAGTGTTTTCTGGGCTGATAGGATCGTTATACCGAGTCCTCAGCCGTCAATTACCAATATTTACCATGTTTCTGTAACTAAGACAATTTTTACCCGATACGAGCGTCATTAACACAAACAGGCTAACCTAAGGAATGTTTTTAAACATACAAGTGGTACCTTGGCTGTAAATTAAGAGTGAAATAATCTTTGCTACCAGTATAGTCGTCTCCATGACCAGAGTTCAGACTCCAATAGAAATTAAAAATGATGTTCACTTTTCTACAGGTTCTCTATTTCTATAATTATATATTTGGTTGTCGAAAATTTAATTCTTTCGCCAGTATGCGTAATAGCACTTTCAACAACGCTGGACAGGGCCCACGACGGTCTTTGAACCACCCCTAGCCTATCTTCGACGTCTTTCCCATATTTATGAGAGAGGCTTTCACAGACCAGATACTAATGTGACTTTCGAGTAGAGCTACGCTTGGAGTATCCTACGCTCAGCGTTTCACTGGCAACGCGGCGAGCGTTCTAAGCCGGGAAGTCACTCCTGAAGACATTTGCAGCAGCGCGAGTGAAAAATGTTGCTTAAATGTTAGGAGTGAAGCACTAACCAAAATCCACATCTGCGCCTTTTTGACATCTCATATCGGGTTAATATGTAAAATATCTTTCGAATCTATGCAATAGAATCAGTTTACAGTGCAGAGCCGAGCAGGTACTCGACGGGATTCCCGAATTTAATGTTGAATAATCGTCACCTGTGAACCAAAACAAATTTGAAAGGTCATTTAAAAATTAACGTCAACAAGATTTTTCTTTTCAGATCCCTTTTTCAGATTCAGATGAGAAATTTCAGATTTTCTTGTTTGTGAAAATAAAAGGATTTCCTTCAGTTTCTAACCATTTATCAGGAGTGAATTATGGTAGTTATTTCGTAAGCTAAAGTCTTTCCTTCTCTTTATGCATATGGTCCATAATATCAAGCACTTGTCCGGTAGACGTGGGCGTTATTATAGAGAGGGTGCCAAAGCATCGCCTCCCATTTTGTGAAAATACTCAAAATATCGTAAATGAAAATGTATCTTATCAATAATTTGTGTTTTTATATGTTTTTTGAAAAAAAACAGTTCCAAAAAGAAGAAGTATCGACCCATTTAAACCAGAGCACTTCCAACGTTGTGTATACGCAACATTTTGCTAACGGTGCACGAAAAGCAATAAAAATATAAAAATCGATTATTTCCATTATATGAGTCTGTTTAATCACTATTTCAGAAAAAACTTTGAAATTTTAAAGCTATTAATATTCTTGGGAAGAAATGGGTTAACCAGAAATAAAGAGAAAATACTGAGCCACGTCGCGTAATATAGGTTGGACATTATAACACAAGCAATTTTATAACAAAGTGGGGATGAAAGTGTAATATTTGGTAACTGTCTAAGATCGATCCAAAGCCCTGGGGTTTGGGAGCCAGAACAGAGGCCACTCTGCATCTTGGAATCGTCTAAAAATACACTCTAACCCAAGGAATAATTTATCTTCTCTTCTTCAGGAGATTTGAATTCAGTTGCATAAGAATCTGGGGACCAGAATAATTTTAGTTCAAACGATGACACTTTAACGAAGGCTTTCTGGTCGCCATCGGCTCACTTTTGTTTCTGACGTCACGCACTTCGACTTTGTTGTGAATACAACCTCCCACTGACGGCGGATCTGGTCTATGCATGATTAAGGTCTAAACCGAAAGAGGAGGGAAAATAAAAGAAAGGATAGGGACCGGTTTGCGGAGGAAGCGGAGTGAGGATTCCCATTTTAAGCCACGGCGAGAATTTGGAAATACTATCTTGGGTGTAGCGAATGCAAGAAATACCGACGAGCGAAGAGAGGAAAGAAGAAAAAAAGCAAAAGGGAAATAAAACAGCGGGACAAAAGAGAGGACATTCAAAGGCACAAGGAGGGGTAACAGACAGAGAGAGAGAATTGGGAGATTTAAGAGATATAGAGAGAGAAACAAGAACATGAATAAATCAGAGCAATAAAATAATTCAGAATGAGGCTTTCGAAAACCGCGGACCTATCTCGTGTAAAACAAAACACTCAAAATTTTGAAAGTTACGCACGTCTCATTTTGTCACCCTTATACCAAGCCAAGTTTCCATAGATATTCAAGGTATTAACCGATAAATTTGTTTTATCAGCGTGCAATAGGAGCTCAATCTGTCTAAACGTTTTAAATAACATATGTTTTGATCGAGTCACGTGTATTGGTTTAGTCAGCCATTAATATGTAGAGATAACATGGTTAATATGAGGTGATAATGTTAACGTATTGGTACAATCAGCTGCTAAGATGCTGAATCTTATGAATCCTTGAACCCTCACGATTAAATTTTTTCATACATTCAGCATTACGTATTTCGAACATGTATCACTCAATTCCATCAAATAAATAAAGTGGAAGTGTTCATGAAAAGGATATACCTATTGATATGGCGTAGGCATAACTGCTTCCTATATGGTAGCATTGATGTGCCTATGATGCCAGTTTTTTAGATGAGACTGACTGAGGTCGATTGCGGACGGATAAGGTAACTCAGGCTTTAAGTTTTGTTTCGTTGAAGCTTCTAGGGCCAACTAAAGGTTTTATATACCTACATTCCAAGGAATAAAAGCATGAGGAGTGAGACAAAGATGAAAAAAGCGTTTGTAGAATTTACTTGTTGGAAGTCGTCCATCACAGAAGAATTAAAATATTTCTGCTTACTCCACTTGTATAGCGACATTCATTAAATGAGTTGACAAAGTTGTTTTTATTTTTCTATAAACAAATACAAAATAAAATTATGAGGTTAGTGCATTCGATTGCAACATTTTAATTTTCCATGTTGGCGATGTTACCCAAAACTTACTCTCAACAAAGCCCTAAATGTAAAAGTTTATTCCAATCAATAAATCCTGAGAAAAAACTTTTTGTTACGTCCATCAATAATACTCGACTTGAGAAAGCATTCGATATCAATCCATCCTTTGCTGGTGGATAAGATTGTTCACCTAAAAAGGAGAGTTATAAAAATAGACACCAACAATTGCAAATCGAACATCCCATGAAAATAATTCGTGCAGGATGAAATACACTCATTCGTTTGCTGGATAAAAATCTCTGTTTTCTTAAGAAAAACAGAAGTAAATAAATATAAATTGTTCTAAATTTTGTTTAAAAACGTGAATATATTCAAATTCTCTTCATGATAAAGCATGTAATTTTGTAGAAGAGCCTAGTTAATGGTATAAGTATTAAATTATTGATTCGAGTTAAAGGAAACTATAAGCATTCAAGTACAATTTATTTAAAAGAGATTGTTCGAATTCTTCCCATTTTAAACACTTTATTTACATCGAAAGACGAGATATGAGCACGAAAACAATTAAAACAAAGTTTTAATGACGGCCTGCCAATGAGAGAAGGAATCGCATTTTTCATACGCAAGGACATCTTTCGGGGGGAGGAGTGGTACGCCGGAGGATGAAGTGGTAAAAGGCGGGGAAAAATTCAAGAGATAAATATTGGAGAAGGGGGTGTACACCGTATACGAGTCAAAAATGGTCGCGAGGAGAAAACGTTGGATGCAAGAAAAGAGCTGGATTGTGAGACGTGAGGAGGGGTGAAGAGAAAGAATGGAAATAAGACACGGGAGAAGGGGATAAAGAAAAGGAGAATAAATAAAAAAGGCAAGGTGCAAGACTGCTGGGAGGAAAGGAAGGCGAGGTGAGGAAAAAACGTAGGGGACGAAAAAATAAAGACACAAGAGGGTGTAGGGGCGAGCGATGTAAAGGGTAAATTCGGGTGGGCAAGGAAGGATGGAGAGGGGAATGGATCGGGAGGGGATACGTGACCTGGGGAAATGAGTTTTCAAGGCAGCATTTAGGGCGAAGGAGAAAGGAAGAAGAGAAGAAATGCGTTGAGGAGAAACTCATGCCTGGGAAAGAAAACGGGATTGCCGTCATATTTTTCCTTAAAATCAAGACGAGTAACATATTTACGGAGAAGCTGCTACGACAAAAAGGTGAACTGAGCCGCAAATGCAAACAGAACTGTCTAGGCCAATCTACAGACAATTGTCTACATTGGGTTCCTTCCGTATGCCCTCAGTGTAGTACACTTCTCAGATGATTTCATTACTATAGCCAATGTCTACTTATTCAATAGTCATAACCATGAATATATATGTTGTTGATGATGATACGGATGTTTGGCATTGTTGCCTGGGCTACGTGTTGCCTAAATTTCCACTTTTAGTTCACCCAGTCCTAGGCGCCACTTCGATTAGAGTCTTTTCTGTTGTTATTGTAAATTGACGTGGTTAATTGTTGATAACGTGAGACTGTGTTGAATATTGAATAACGATCGAGGAGATATTAATTAATTGATGCTTAGAATTATATCTTGCTATTTTTGTGATCTAACAGTTACTTTGTAAATGCTAGAGAGGAAATATCTATTACAGAAAATGCGTAATATGTTTATGAAACGTCCATCGTGTGCCGACGACGATGTTTGCCGGAATCCGATTATAATTGGAATGCAGTAAGCCCGTTCGACTTAAATAAAGAATTTAGAATGCCTCGCTTGAACAGTACTTTCTTCGTACCAGGCTGAAAAACAGGGTATGCGTCCACGAGGACCCAAAATAGGAGACGTGGATTGAAAAATATAAATCTGTTCAAGGCGGCGGTAAGTGCAATCCTTTTTACCTACATTGCAATGATGGCCAATGGGAATACTCATGAAGTCACCTCGCATTATCATAAAATTTCCATATAGTGGTACTCACGAAGTGCTAAGGAGTTAATTGAGCATTTGTGCAGTCAAATTTGGAGAGGAATTAAATATATCTGTAGACCGGATGGTATTAAAAAAGTGTGTGATTACTGCCCGCGTGTGGTACTACATTATTTATCCACTGCATTATGATCACTTGTTAGTAAAACCCATGAATATTCATGAAGAACCCGGTAAGACGTGTTTATTTACAATCTGTTGACTGTATTTACGTACATACAGTTGAACTTCCGTCTTTCATTACTAGGCGGCACCACTTTCCAAAGAGTTATTTGTTTACGGAATTCTAGACAACAGTTTTTGGCGACAAGATCACAATCCATAATATATATTCATGGTCATAACACTCGGAAGAAGTGACCTTATTCATGAACAACTTAGAGGTTTTCCTTGAACCTAGATTTTTGCAGGGCTTTCTCATGTTAAGTGAGACGATATCTTTATAAATGGTAGGCGTAAATGCTTTTACAGGCTTTTTTTATTTACCAGGCACTAATATATAGTCATAGTACATAGCAGATATGTTACAGATGTCTGATAATGACGCTCTTAATTATCTCAGATTGACTCGTAAAAAATAATAGGTTATCTTTTCTTATTTAAGGTTCACAAAAACCAGTGTAGAAAAATAATTGTGCAAATTGTGAACTACCTATTAGCATTCCATTAAAATAAAAGCGAAACTTTGCCGGCGTTTGAGGTGATTTCAAAGTATCAGCACCATAAAACCATTTGTGTTTGATTTGTAGAACACATCAGCAATATTATCATTCCTGTCAACAGGAAAATATTGGTAATCAAAGGGTCATTGTCGTGATTGTACTAGCGACGAGACAATGGACGCTGTGGTTTTATTTTACTATTGTATATAACTGTAAAGGTAGATAATTAATCATAAGATTAGAGAGTCCATTGTTGGGAAGGGTATCTGAATCCAAAGCTTCTTTACACAATGACGATATTGAGCTCTTGCTTGGCATTTAAATATTTTGACTGTAAAAATTCGCACATCATCATTTCACATTCGTTTCAGGCTATAAAAAACCAGAGGGGTTGTAATAGAAAGAAATAATTAAGACGATGTGCTTTATATGATGTGCATTAAGTAACAGAAATGCAGGAGTCAAAATTATGTATGCGATCATTTTTGAGCTGATATGACCGACATATCAAACTAAATTTAATCCGAATATCCATAAGTTATAGGTAAATTGACAGTTGAGGGCATAAGCGGAACAAGAGTAGACCATGTCAGCTGAACCTAGGGTTTCATTGCAATGTTCTGTATCAAGAATATGGCACGTAAACTTTTATTTTACACGGTGAGCCGTAACGAGAGTAGACACTAGAGCTGTCTATTAATGCTCAATCATTAAAGGGTACTCAATAGGAATTTAATGCTCGCAGATAAGACCTTCGCTCTAGCGCGCGTTAAAAGTTTTGCTATCTACATTTTGGGAACAAGTATTTGGTGGTATTTTATGTACGTTATTATCTATCTTAAGACTATATTAACAAAAACATTGAAGAGCATCAAATAAGTCAAAATATTCGAAAACCTCTGTCCTTGCCATTTCAAAACCTATTCTTCTCAGTGTTTTAGTCCACATCCACCATATTATTTCTCTCTCCCAGTGTGACTGTCATTAACAAGTATATCAAGTACTGTACAGTCACAGAGGAAAACGTACATGAGCATGAAGGTAATACTAATAAACAGATGAAACATTTATAAATTCACTATGCTAGGATAATTTACGGTGACGATGAGTATGATAGCTATCTAATTGACGTTCAACATCCATTACATATTTTCTATTTACGTCAGAATTTCATGCATTCAAAATTAATGACTGCTTATGCGGTGACTTATTTTACATATTTAACATTGCTATTTTTAAATATTGCTCAGCTGCAGCCCAGATGGAAAAGCCAGCAGCAATGCCTGAAATATAGTATTACGTCCCGGAGAATACCTTAATATTTTCATTTTAGTTCTCAATAATGTGCTCTTTTGTTCCCCCCTCGCCTCAAATCGTAATAGAGAACGTTTCCGTAAGTACCCTTTTTGACGAGTGAATACTTTTCCTAGACCTAATGGCTCGATAGCCTGAAACTGAATATAATCTAGTATCTTATTTTCAGGAGTCACTCTAAAGAAGAATATGATACAGCTCGTAGCAATTACAGCCTTGCCTCCTCTCAGAAGATCTTGGGGCTGCGAAAGATACCAGAGATCCGTGAAAACCGTATAATTTTTTGGTAAGTTTCTGGTGAGCAAAATAGCGGAGCAGAGAGAGGAGCAGATGGAAAATAAGGAAGCAGAGGGAAAAGTGGGGAGGGCGTTGGGAAAGAGAGCGAGAATATTTGATTACATATACTCTCTGTTTATTCGGATAGAGAGAAGCGGAGGGTGGGTTACAAGAACCAGCAACTGGCGTCTCGAACAGATTCCGATGTCAAAGGAAAAAAATAGACGACGAGAGAGTTTTGTGAAAAAAGGAGGGTTGGTGGGGTAAGGGTGGTCGGCGACAGCCAATGGGAGAGAGAGAAAGGAGGGCAAAGGGTTGAAACTGAGGAGGTGTTGACGGGTGTGTGGGTTGCTTGGAGACCAAAATCACGTGCGAGTTGGGTATGTGTATTTTTCGGTTTTCAATATCGCATCGCGACATAAATTTAGCTTCGCTCTCATCTCCTTGAAGCGGTGGTAAGTGTTCAGAGGGTAGGAGTATTGGGACACTACTGTGAATGCACAAACTATGTAGACTCGAGTTTGTATACTGATTAAAAATGAACCATAGTAATCATATAAATACGTGTTAATCGGAGTGAAAAGTTTGTTTTAAAGAACTACGAAAATAGCCGCGCAGTAACTTTAACAGAGTCACCTGCTAGTGATCACACAATTGTGTGAAATTCGTAGTGGATTTTTCTTCACTGCGATTTTTGCAATCAAAGATTGATTGTTGCGAAATCGAGGGTTCCTCGAGAGTTCGATTCCCAGTCCAGTCGAGAGGACTGAGGGCTCGATTCCCAATCCAGGTGAATGTTTTTTCCACCGTAAATTTCACAGAATTGTGTGATCACTAGCGGGTGACTCCGTTAAAGTTACTGCGCGGCTAGTTCCGTAGTTCTTTTAAAATGTCAAAAGTAAGCACCTTTTTGTTAAAAGTTGGGCTTTGCCCCGTGGACTGTGGCGCTTAGCGCTCGCATACGGGTACCTCCGGCATCATATGCAAGGTGCCAATGAGTACAACTTGCTCCTTGAAGCCACCATGTGCTTCACAGTGGAAGAGGACCTGGGTAACTTTACTGGTAAGAGAGCTTGGCGAGAAATCGAGGGATTTGGGTTCGATTCCTAGTCCTCGAGAATGATTTTTCCACCGTGAATTACACACAATTGCAGCGAAGAGGTTCAAGCTATATAAACATATTGAATTATAGCTCCATAATTAAAATTACTTCTAATTTGCTATACTAGTCGCGATGTTTTTTACGAAACAACTACTCCTAGGTAATGAATAGTACCGTATGCAATATCTTGGTCTTACTTTGAAGCTCCTTACAGCTGTACGCAAAATAAATTAAGCTTTTTTTTTGTGGAACCCACATTCATTAGGTTTATGGTTCATTTTTAATCAGTAACCAAATTCGAGTATACATAATGTTTGCACCCACAGAAGTCATGAAGCAGTAGGGCATGAGTGAGGCAAGACATAATGAGTGTCCTCACTAACTTACGTAGTTTTCCTGAATAGTGTGCTTTTAACACTTATCTGTTCGATAGCTTCAAATCTCCACCTTTCGTAAATTTTCTCCAACAAATAAGGTAAAAAACACTCCGACACTGAGCGTCGACCAGAAACTCGTCAAATGTTATATATTTTGAAGCCTGCACACCTGCAACTATCCAAAATTTAGTGGCTCTTAAACAGATAGGATTGCCACACCTTTGACATGCTCGTAGTAGTTCTGAGCTAAAACTTTATGATATTCTAACAGAATTTACAGTTGAAGACTTCCATACCGAGTCCTGAATAATAGCCGAGATATTCAGATTAGTTCCAAATAGAGTGACAAAATACCTTACTTAGACTTTCTTGTCCATGAAACTCCTATCTACTCTATCTACTCTTGAGGGATATAGCCTACTTGAATGATTTTTGAAAATGTTTTTTGTAAGTTTTTACCTACTATGGTATTATATTAGTCGAAATACCCCGGTGTTTGAACCAAAATCAATGTAGAAAAATATAAATATGGAATTAAAAGTCACTCTTGTACATTCAAATATAAGATATGGCAACAAATTGAGAATGTTTGTATTCCTATCGGGATAACGATACGAGGATAGTAGAGTTGCAGATCACTTGGCCAGCGCACTTCGTAAAAAAGGCCAGAGAAAGAAGCCTTATAGTCATTCAACTGATAAAGAGGCACTTCAAAACATGTACCTTCCCACTGTAGTGGCACTGTTTACGCAGCATATTCTTCCACAGAATTATTTTCATATGTTTTGTCTTTTTTAATCCACACCCAACATCGTGATTAGGTTCAGTTATTGGCTTGTACTTCTCAGGTTTGAGCTTCATTTTCATGCATACATCGCCTATTAATGTTGAATGGCATTTCAGAGGTGGGATATGCCACAGAGGAGACGACAAAGGTGTATTAAAAAAGGTACTAGCATATGAGTGTGTCAAAAGTGACCGGGTTTCTGGCAGCGAGTACCATTATCCGTTAATGCATGTGCTTGCGAGCTGGACTAAAACCTCAAGACCACAGGAGGTAGGCAGTTCGTATGTGTCTGTTCTGACCCTCTGCATTGTTGATTTCCAAACTCCAGTGACATGCTGCTAAGTTTTCCAAAACAGTTACGTTTGCGTCGCCGCGTAAGGCTTTGTCACAAATGTGTGAAATTCACAGTGAAAAATCATTCTCATGGACTGGGAATAGAACCCATATCCCTTGATTTTGCGCCAAGTGTTCTAACCAATTAAGCTACCCAGGCGTCCTCTTCCACTGTGAATCTCTTGGGACTTGAAGGAGCAAGTTGTCTTCAAAGGTACCGTGCATATAATCCCAGAGGTACCCGTATGCGAGCGCTAAGCGCCACAGTCCAAGGAGTAAAGCCCGTCTTTAAACACAAAGGTGTTTACTTTGGCAATCGTGTGATCACTAGCGAGTGACTCCGTTGAAGTAACAGCGCAGCTAGTTCCGTGGTTATTTGAAAATCTCCAAGCTATGTCACCAGTAAACTTTGAGGTATCCGAATATAGCCACGGTTATACCTTTACAAAGTCTCTGTCTTGAAAGGCCAAAACACTTGGAGATGATTGATTGATTCGGGTTCGAGTCCCGGTCAAGGCAGCCTATGTTGGATTTAACAAGGGTACCCATAATCTATATATATTAATTCTGTAGTGTGTCAGTCATTCTGTATCCGTTTTGTCTCTTTCTCTGTCAGTTTTTGAGCTAGAAGAGTGAAGTTTGGTGCGTTGAATGTGGAATCTCTCTCTTTATGATTTGGTAGTAGTTTTGGATTTTTATAGCTTGGGCGTGTCGCAGGGGGTGTTAGGTCACCAGCCGTGCAAAGGTGTAAGATATTTGGGGATGAAATGGAGGCATGAATTAAAAGGATTGTATTAAGTTAGTTTAAATAAGATCCAAAAGAGCGGCTGCTTGGGCGAGTGGCAGGAGGTGTTAGGTCACCAGCCGAGACATGAATTAAAAGGAGTGTATTTAGTTAGTTTAAATAATATCCAAAAGATGGGCTGCTTGGGCGAGTGGCAGGGGGTGTTAGGTCACCTGCCGACACATGAATTAAAAGGAGTGTATTTAGTTAGTTTAAATAAGATCCAATAGAGCGGCTGCTTGGGCGTGTGGCAGGGAGTGTTAGGTTACCATCCGTGCAATAATGTAAGTTATATTTTTGGATTGTGGTTGCAACAACCAGATGCTGGGAAACACAGTAACAAGGGAGAAAGGCCAAAAGGGAGAGTGGAAGAGTGTAAAGGTTGAAACTAAAGAAATCCACTGTGCTCTCCTATTCAAATGGCTTTAAAAACAACAAAGGAGAACAGTGAATGAAAAAAAAACCTTTTCGCCAATGGGATATTTTTAGACTAGGACACTTACCCCCTGCGGGTATACACCCCTGCTCACGGAGTGAACAGGCTAGCTGCCTGCTAGTATTACCCTATTTATCATTAAACAACCTTCATGACTTGAATAGATGTTCTACGATAGAAGAATACGTGCGCTTGAAAAGTTTCAAAATTGCGTTTATTTTAAAAGAAATTATGGTTATTCCATTAGTGTTTAAGTGGATTGACCATTAGCAGAAATATAGTGAGAGTTTTTTCATCTATTTATATAATAATTGCAACTAGAGTTCAGATCCAAACAAGTTCAGGTAGATTTAATTATAAAAAAATAAGAAACTAAAGCCAACAAATGGTTGGGAGATATTGCCACAATCATGTGGTTTTTGAAGACTTAATACCGACTAAAACATTGGCAGAGCCAGCTCCGAGGGTAAGGAGTTTAGTCGAAGAGAAAATAAATTCACTCACAAATCCGCATTGGTAGAATCTAGTTCATGCTGCCATTTTATCAAGATGTGGAACCATTGCGAGTCATGTGAATATTTTAAACGGCTTACAAAAGTATGGGATTTGGTATTTATTCAATGCCGCGCAGTTTTTCGGATAATTCTTGACACGAAGGTCTTGTCATCCAAACATTTCTTTGAGTCGCGCATCTATACGGAAAAGCTACCTCAAGTGGCCACCGTGCTACCGTCTTCTGCTGCCAAAACTTATGTTCCCTCGTTTTTTCATATCGCTAGTAGACAAACGTAAATGTCTTGATTCAGTATTCGTAAATATTTAATTATTATATTTCAGTTGATCTAGAGAATCACAAAAATAATTATCTGTTCTAATGTATGGGTCGATTACATTTATTACAGGAGTTGTCGATAAATAAAGAGAAAATTTAGAATGTGAATGCAGCTTGAGACTACAGAACGCCTGTCAGGTCCGCATAATAATTGACATTTGGTACTCAAAAACGCATAAATATACATTTTGGTTCCACTAAAGGCTTGAACTGATTGAGATACTTCCATTTCAAAAAATGTCTCAGCTTCGTTTTCCGGGTCCTGATTACAATCATAATTAAATAACTTATGTGCATCACTGGGAACTATTAAATGCTCGACTTACCTTATTCATCCTTTGGTTAGTAGCGTGGTGGTAGGTTTTATAGAGCATTATCTCTAGATCTCAAAAGACTTTTGTTTCCGCTGGGGACATTAAATCTAAAAGTAAGAAATTTGCAGATATTATCAATACATTCTTATGACTCGCGAGAGAAAAAATTTTCATAAACTGCCAGCAATTCTCTATGTTCCGCCTTAATTATTCTATCCCTATTATAAGTTTACGATGTACCTTCACGTACTTATAGCTACCTAGTTTTCTTTTCATACCCTCAACCCATTTTCTTCACAACTCTTCGAACATTAACACCCCAGCCATTGGAAGAGTTCCAATTCTGGTGGATTCATCTAAATTTTTTTCTAAAAATATTCTCGCCAGTGTTATAAAAGCATCCGTTTGCTTCTTATATTTTTTTGTTACTTTTGCAATCATTTGTCACCTCAATCTAATTCTATGCCAAATCATAAATGCTCCTTCATTCTATAGTACTAATGGTGAACGGTTCTGATGCTTGCTTACCTAACACCAGTGTCTTCTCGGGAGTCATTCATCGCTACTTGTGTCGTAATTGCGAAGCGATAGGCAAACTGAAGTGATGGCATTAAGAAGGCAAACCCTTTTCAGAAAAAACAAGGACAGGAAATAGGGTAAGTAAGAAGGGTTAGGGTTTGGCGGTGAGCTTCGCTGCCGCCAGCGAAAGACCCTGATAACAAAACGTTAGGCTGAGGAAAACCACAAATGCCGCGGAATTACGCTTCCGTTTGAAGCGTAGGAAACGGCAATACACGATTAAAACTCTAAGTGCTCCACAACATTAATTCAAAAGGGAAAACTTTCTAAGCGGGACGAACAGCATTTTGAGGCCTTAACAGAGGAAACGGGACCCGATTGGTCTCTTGGCAATCCCACCCAACGTTCCTGCTCTCTTGAGAGCAGCTGGACGAAGGAGTTATGAAACATTGTCGTCGAGTGTAGCTTGCAGCAGAATGAAGCGAATATTAATGAACATGATTTTCCGGCGAGATTAGGGCACTTCACCCTTTCCATGAGGTTAACCAGGCCATCAGAGCTCCAAAAATAAGTACATAGACGGAAAACGCAGAACACGTGCGAAATTTTAACATATCATAGGAATTAATTCAAATGTAAAATTCAAATAAAATTCATATCAGCTATAATAAATTACATTTTAATGCATTGAAGGAGTAATATAAACTTTATGGAACGAGCTCAAATAGATGAATAGAAATATAAAGACAGGCATATGTAGGGGAATGGGTGGTTGGTAGAATGGGCCAAGCTGAGGAGTTAGCAAGTTCTACAGGAAAAACGCCATTGGTTCAACAGTTTAACTTCCCATCTTCATGAAGGAATTCTCTTTAGAAATTATTTCCAAGCAGGGCTTGAAATTTAAAAAACAATATGCTTCCAAGATACGAGGCTAAAACCCGATGGTAGACCCGTACTAAAACTATCAAGTAAAGCCAGTCCCCATTGATTCGTGAAGCGCACGTGAATGATAAGGAGAGCATAATATACTAAGGAGAGTAATGCCTCACAGCATAATGTAATTGCTTCAATTCATTTCATCGGTAAATTCCTTAGCTAGAATGTATAAGGTAGTATAAAAACAATACTGAATTTTAGAAAACTAATATTGGACATTTTATGACTAGAGAAAGAAAGTGACTTGATGAAGTAACATCAAGCAAAAACAAGAAAATTTAACAATACTTTTACACATTTTTTCTGTACACTTTAGGCTTTTACACTTTTTCCTTAGAGAGATAAAAGAAATAAACCGCAATGCTTTAAAGCCTAACCAATATAAATCCCTGGGTTCATAAGAGAAAGTATTATTTATTAATAAATACTGGTAAATATGATATTTACGAATATTTATCACAAATTTCGTAAAAAGGAGATTTGTCATTAAGATTGCATATCCAAAATATTCATTTTAAAATATGACGTGCAAACAGGTAACTGTTGATTCAAGGCAAATCATGGTGAGGGTGGATAGACCGAGGCACGCGGTCAGACAGCGCGCAGTCTTACAGAGGCCTAAGCAGTCGTTTATTTAGTCGTTAATTAGGTGCTTATCAAGTACCACAAATAACTATATGAAAGCAATCAATGCCACAGAGACCAATTTCAGAGACTTATCCTCCTTCCGGGCCATATCAAAGACACATATATAAACGTTGTCAATAAGTAAGGTGATAATTACATACAGTTACCCAGGAATTTTATGAGTAATGCACCACATGCCATGATAATGAACGCCGTCTCTCAGCATTGACAATCAGTACAGCTTTGGCAGGGTATCTAATATACTTGAAGCATCATTATACATAACTTCTATTTATCATCGGTTTGTGAAGCATTGTTTCCGCTATACAGACATAAATAACTTGAGATTCAGAAATAATAAATTTCTGAACCCCAAGTTAAGAATTTTCAAGATGAACGAAATAATGATTGCCTCCGTCCACGCCTTTCCACGTTGACACGCATAATGTGCTTGAATTCTAATGGCGGTAAGGCATGTCAATCGGATTTTTTGAACTAAAGGAATACGGATAAAATGGGCCCTGGGGCCGTCAACTGACCTTTGGTTGCCGATGCGACAGACGCGGCGATGGCCAGGAAGACCCCCGCGAGTAAAATCCAAAGAGCCGGACCGCCGGGCAGCATCCCGCGATGCAAGTTCCGTCTGCGGTTCATTGGGTTGGTGGCGGCTTGCGGTGATGAAGCCATCGCCCACAACCACCCACCCATGAATCAGAGCACTGCCCAGACGATTAGAATCATCCGTGTAAGACCAAGAGCACGATACGCTGATGTACTGCGAGATGAACTAGGGGAAGCACTGTCGTTGTTAATTACTCCTACTAGGATTTACCTGCCGTTGTAAAAACACCCGGATCCTCCCAAGGATCCGGGCGCTTTTACAACGATAAATTTACCCAGGAGTATCAAGTGGTAAACATTTTGGATATCACTTCAATGATCTTCTCTATTATTGTAGGAGGCGCGTTATCCAATGTGGCTGCAGGAGTCAATGTAAATGCGAGCAAAGTAAAAATAATACAAAGATAAAATGCGTAAAAATCAGGCAAAATATTCAAATTTAAAAAATAGCGAACTGAAAAAAATTGGCACCCGCAAACCTTGTATATGTTAGCAAACTTAAAGCAATAACACCGCGAAATCACACATTTTCTTAATTAAAACGAAGCAAAAAACGGGGAAAAACTCACAACTCTTCTAAAACAGAACAGATATAAGGACGGAGTACACATTTACACAGAATAATGGGAACCAAATTACTCGAATTGGACAGCGCACTGATTAAAACCAAATTGAATGAAGCACTTTTACTTATTTCACAAGGGCATCAGTGTTATTGTCAGCATTACTCTATGATGAGACCATACGGAGGAGATGAAGTAGTCCTCCTAGCTCAGCTACAAATATTTGCTCACACAATAAGCCGGTCCAGGATATATCACTTGCTTCAAATATGAATGTTTTGGAAATATGCCTGAACGACCAAAGACACTATGATAGGACGTCCAAATGGAATCACATTCACAGGCAGACTTAAAGAGTTGGGTTACGATTCAGTGTAATGGGATAGGTCAGTCATGTGTGCAAACGAAGGAGACACAATCGAAGAACAAAATTTTTTTAAATAATAAGCACTCGAGTTGAAGAACAGGTAATAAAACGAATGACAAGAGTTGTGCGTCTCGTTTGATGGAGAATATCTTCTATTTAAGAGGTAGAATTAGCAAAAATTAAATACGTCTGAGTGAAAAAACACGATGAAACACCCAAGAATGGGAAAAAAACACAGAAATTTCTTCCCGAAGTGCGGTCTCCTCTGGACACTTCCTAGGAGGAAACGAGTCTGTGACCGAACTCGACCATTTCCTCCATGAAACCGCGGAGGAGAGTAGAGATGGGAAAACTTCAAGCGAGAACCCGCGAATTATTTCCCGGCCACCAACCGCGGCACTCCCCGCGGAATCCCTTGCAAGGTCGCCACGTGCCGCGTCGAGCACTATCGACGCGCAAACGAACTCCCGATCGCCACGGCACGACTATTATGCATCCCTCCTGCGGGACTAAGCCGTGCGATCGTTCCGGTACGAGTCAAAGCTCCAGACTGGCGGGACGACGTCGAGCGGCAGCGGCGCCTTTCGGGAGGATTCAGGCGCCACCACTCACACGCAAAACCACACGCACATTTCGTGTGGCACCCCTGGTGCTAGGATACCGCGCCCATCCCACTCTTCGAAACCCTTACCCCGTCCTCACCCCACATCCCGTTGCCGACCTGCGTGAAGACCCCGACCCCCTGCGCAAGGGAGGGGCAAGCCCCCCTCCCCCTCTTCCGTTCTTCCTCCCCTCCCAGCTGGGCAACGAACGCCTGCGCATGTCCTGGGGGGAGGTTTCTCCCCATCACTACTCCATCTCCCCCCCCCTCCCACTTCGACCGAACACCGCCCACACTCCCCTAACCAGCAACCCTTTTACTTCGGCCTACTGCCCCTCTCTCCCTCTTGGCCAAAAAGGTCCCGTTTAAGGTAGTAGATGAGGCGAGATATCATTTCACCTAGAAATACATGAATTTGGTCTCATTTTAAAGAAAAATATCTCACCCTTCTAATTACATCAATAATTCAACCTCTTATAACATTGCTTTAGGAGATATTTGCCAAAAAATACCAGCCCTTTTACTTAAAAAATGGTACGTGTATGCACTCCAGAGAGAGACAGTATTTACGAAATGAGGTATTTCTAACACCTAATTGTCGTAAAAAAACCTACAGGGTGTAGTTTGCATGATTTCTCGACTTTATTTGAAACTTAATCATATTATCACCGTATTAGCTTCTTGGCTATCACAAAAAACCCCGTTTAGAATTAGTTTCAAACGCACAGCGCGAAAAAAAAGTCAAGTTGAAGATATTTATTTAGACATTTTTATTTAATTACTAACCCTTTCTGTCACATAAAACTATATTATTACACCATTAATAATGCAAGAGTTAATTAATGTGTCCTACAGCTGGTGAAAGTAAAAAGTATAATTCGAATATGGTCTCTATCATGACAAAGGAACAATTTTGCTCGATAGTAGGGAAATCGAGATATAATTTCACCTATAATTAAATGCAATTTGTTTAATTTTGAATAAAAATATCTCATCCTTCTAATGACATCAAAAATTCAACCCCTTACCAGATTACTTTCGGAGATATTTGCCAAAAAATACCAACCCTTTTAAATGGGAAATGGTACGTATATGCACTCCAGAGAGACATTATTAAAAAAATGAGGTATTTATAACACTTAGGGGTCGTAAAAAAAATAACAGCGTGTGGTTTGAATGTTTTTTCAACTATATTTGAAAATTAACCATATGGTCACCGCAATAGGTTCTTGGCTATCACAAAAAACCTTCCATTTTGAAGGAGTTTAAAACGCACCGCGCGAAAGAAATGAATCAAGATGAAGACTTATTTAGACATTTCCATTTAATTACTTACCATTTCTGTCATATAAAACGATATTATTGCACCATTAATAATGCAATTTTAATTCATATGATATACAGCTTGTGAAATTCAAACGTGTAATTTGAATATAGTCTTTATTATGACTAGGGAACTATCTCACTCGGACTACCATAAGGTAGTTGGTAAGGCGAAATATCATTTTACCTACAATTCAATGAATTTGGTTTCATTTTAAAGGAAAATGTATCATGTTTACTCATACACCGAAGTGTCACCGATACTTAAAGAAATTTTTGTCACAATTATACCAGTCATTTTTCATAGGAAGAGACATGGGTGTGAACGCCAGGGAAATACTACTTCAAAAGAAAGGAGTTTTCAGCACGTGCATCTCGAAAAAAATTAAGTGTGTCGTGTGTATATTTTTTCCATGATCGTTGGAAACAAATCTATAGTATTTTTTTCAGTATGAAATAACCTTTCTTAGTGAAGGAGTTTATGAATTTCCCGAGAAAAAAATATCATGTTAATGATTTTTATGGTTATTTTTATTGTTATTTAAACAATGAGATTGTCAGAAACCTAAATATTTTTCTTTGAACAATTAATACTGCAACATACATACTTAACAATCTTCCAAGAGCTGCTAAGCATAAAACGTTAACTCAACAATGGTATCCATTATGACTAGGAAAAAAGTTTGCAAAGATTTTCCCTGTTCGATTCAATTATCGGGAGAATTTTTCTTAGCAAATAGATATAATGCTGTCGTCACATATTATCGAGGAAATTAACACATATATTTTGTTTTTCTTACATTTAACTTATTGGCAAATGCGCTAACAGATGACAAATTCATCCAGGTGGGACACGAACATGCGACATTAACAGGCGAGGACTTGATCCCCGCGACCTGGAGATGGAGGTTGAGCAATAAAAATCGGTGTTCAAAATTAAACTGGAGAGGGCTTTCTATGACTTGTTTATGTCTATAAATAATACCCCTTTTTTCTCCAAAAAGATATTAATATTTCAACCACTGGTTGTACATGCAATATGAAGTTAGCTTCAAGAAATGTTTTTCGAGACATATCATGACCCCGTAATAAGAAAATCACTTGTTCATCTTTTCTAGGATGTATTCATTGATCTGCACTCATAGCTTTGCAATATTGCAGGGTATGTATTGCCTTTTCTTAAGTGGAACTCGAACACCATGCATATAATTTTTAATATCATTCAAGTTGACCTCTTCCCTTAAACAATTTCGTTTCCTTGAAGCTATTGCCTAAGGGTCCGGTGAAACCGTGTCTTGTGGGTGTCTGCAAGCGAGTATCGCCTCCTTCATATCAAAACTAACTGGAACACATAAGTATAGACAACTATAAGTGCCTATACAAGAAATGATTTATCTTAGCCATGAAATTTGGAATTAATTTAGCTTATATTTAAATATTATAATGTTTAAATAAACTTAAATTTAGAGATAACAGGTGGTCTTCGTGTTAATCTCTATACACCGATTTCCATCCTATTCAGTCATTTCACATATTACCCTACTCGTGGGAGCATAAAAAACTATAAGTTGCAAATGAGAGATACTTTCGTTGCCAAGAAGTACAATTGATGCCACAAAGGCATATAGACGCAAATAAATCTAGTCATAGACAAAACATTAACTCCTCTATATGTTACCTCTAGATCACTCACTGTGATAGAGGGTTGAAAAATTGATTTTCAAAAAATACCTGGCTCTTTAAGAAGCTTTTTTTGAGAAACTTACAAGATTTAAAGTAGTTTTAGTTCATTAAATAGATTTATTTCAGGCACATCATAGCAACTCTTTTATTTACTTCACTGTTAATAGGATTCAAAATAACTATGGAAATCTATCTCAATACATTAATGATTGTGTGGAGATTTCATGAACATAGTAAGAGAGAGTTTTATAGATAATTGAAGTGAATTATTTAAACCTAACCAAACGGTTCAGGTGCAACTTTGTGGAAAACTTAACTATTCAATATTGTAAAATAATACTCCAAATTATACTCCGTGATTTGTTCTGCTCAAAATTGACCACGGGTTTAATAAATATGACATATAACGAGGTGTATTATATACCAATATGTGCTGTTGATATGAATTGTTTAAACACCGAGGAGCAGCTCTTTAACTGACAGGAGGGAAAAATATTTAATACACTCTAGATTCAATATCCTCCTGCCACCCACAGCCCCATACCGCTCCACCTGCTCAAGCCGCTGAATTAATATCCGTCTCTTCAACTTCTATGTCATGCTTCGTTTGCCTTAGCTACACCTTTGTCTCGCTCCTTTGTCACCGGCAAAACGGTTCGACGACGTTAACATTCTCCTTTTATTGACAGGCAATCACAAGAGAAGACGGCTGAACTCCTCTTGTTCCTGATTACACCGAGACAAAGGAAATTTGAGAGAGAGAGAAGCTGGAAAAAATATGCATGGAAGTGACGAAGAAAACGCTTTTTTAAATCACAAAATTCGACGCGAGAGAAATCTGCAAAAGATGACTGACATAAAAATAAAGAAATCACGGCAGACTGAAATATAAAGCTTCTTCAACTACGCAGTGTTAATTAAATCATTTGAATTTTAATGGAACACTAAAATTTTACCATGGTTTACTTCTTTGCCCCACGAAAGTGTATTTTTCTTTTGTTTTAATGCTAGGAGGTCAGAGCCAGGGTTACTCCATTCAGGTACTCCTTTTAGATGCTTTAGAGAAATTGTCTTTATGAAGCACGATGTAATTATACACCTGTTAATAGTACAACAAAATTCATATGAGCCTCAATTCAGTAGTCTACCTAGAATCATTTTTTAAAATCTGACTTCTTACATGTGTATCAATTATTCTTAAAAGGATTTCATTTTCATGAGAAGTATATAAGCAAGAAATAAATGGATAATCGCATTGCAAAAATATATAAGCAACCGACAAACAATACAGCAAGCACGAGAAAAAGCATCGGCATCGTATGTTGGCAACCCAAGGTAAGTTGATTTCATATTTAAGACATTTAATAAAAAGCGAATACGCTACCACACTTTTTGGACTAGGTTAAATTCATCCGAGAAGAAAATTATGCCAATAGAGGTATGTTTAATGAAATATTTAAGGAAAACCTAATATGTGCAGAATATGTGTACAGAATATATATTCACTAACGGTTTTTTAATTACTCCGTTTCATTAGTTTATACTTTTATGATGCCGTTAACATTTTTTTGCTGGTTATTATCGTTGATCTCTATGTCCAGCAGCCATGAAAATAGTTTTACCATTTATAAGTACATTGAAATCAGCCAGGTGTGTCTATCCACTCATATTTATGGTAAAACCTCAAGGTAAAAATAGTTTTTAAAATGTCATTTCAGTTAATAAAGTGTCATTTAACTTACACTAATTACAAATTATAGCTCAGGTGATGTAAACATAAAACTCACAACGTCATCAAGAGTAGCTTATGCTCATTATTTTAAGTTTTATAAACATTCCATGCACAAGCAATAATACCAAGTAACTCGCACGGATTCATACACACTAAGGGACGAAATTTGCTATAAAACAATTGAATTAACCGGAATTTGAACGTAGATCTACCAATTGCCGGTCATGTTTGTCAGCCACTTACACCAACTAGACATCTTCGCTCAGGACTAATTGTTTTAAACTAGGTATTCGCGTCGAAAGCCATGAATGTGACATGGAATCCGATGGTTGTGCTAACAAAGCCACTGCTGCGGTGTTAAACAACAGAATTTTTCGTTAGTGAACGATGAAATTGACAGATATCCAATCACTGTATGTAAAAACGATGGTATAAAGTCACTCACCTAGGTGCATATATATTTTAACCTTGGTGTATGATCTTCTAATGTATCAAAATGAATGTCTTTTTTTCGTCTTCTATGCATTCCAATGCCATTCATTACATTGAGATGAAACTTTGGTGAGTAGTGCGCGCATCCGCGAAGGTTTCTGAATAATTAAATCAATTGTAAAATACGTGGAGCGCGAGTCGTCTCAACAAATGAGTGTTGGTACGCGAGCATCTCTAGCAAGCGAGGAATGACAAGCACACAACGAAGCAGATCGCTTGCAAGTAGCTCAATCACGCGTATCGGAATCATATCAGTGAGACATAATTTGTGTAAAAGGCACGGACTTATTTTGTTTTTTTTTTTTAAATCTTTCATTAGATTTTCTTATACGCTTTGCTTTTTCCTAATTATTTTTAAATTTTTGTACTACTTCAGCAATAGAATATGTTATTCACTTAGAATCAGCGGAATAGGCATGTAATGGAAATTCATGCCATAATTTGTGCGATACGATTTCCCTTTAGGTACGAGGAATACGTGTCTGCTTTATAAATGTGTGCCTACTCAGAAAGAATAACAGGTATTGCAATGAATACCGGGCACAGCCAGTAATAAATATTGAATTTGGGACGAATCATATTAGGCTAAATATTTGTTCCCCTTTAAGTTTAATATAATTTTTACAGGCAAAAGTTCATCATGAGATGCATTATATCTGCCTTCATTCCACGGCATCCAAAAATCCAACCTAATTTCATATCTAAAGCAATTTTAAAATCTAACGCCAGTAAATTAGGATGGACAAGGAGACCAAAAAATGCAAGTTATGGAGTAATACGACATTTTATGAGCATTTGCACCATAGAAAATTAACCCAGTATAAAAAAAAATTTTAATGTAGCAGTAGAAAGATGGAGTGTACCGACACTTCATGAACTATTCAGAACCAAAGAACAGGGAGAAACGTCACATGCTATTCCACTCTAGGTACGATCACCCTCTCGCGCCTCCTCATATATGACGCTTGTATGACAGGTCAGCAATTAGTTTGTCATTGATTTTTTTCATACGAAAAATAATCCAGTAAAATAACGGATAAAATATATAAAATCTATGCGCCTGCAATAAAATAACGATATTAATACTTCCACGCCTGCTCTTTAACTTCTGATAATGACATATTATCAGTTAGTTTTAAAATCAAAACATGCCGGACAGAAAATAACATGGAAGTTTTTTCAAAAGATAATTGCTACATCAAGTCACAACGACAATTAGCTTTAGCGAATAATGTAAAGCAAAGAGCATTAAAATACCCGTCGCGCACATAAATAGTATTCCATCTGGCAACAATCCGCCACCATTCGCACCCGCGCATGCATTTATTATTTTAGAATATTGCCAAGCCCCGAGCGCTCTTCTGTGCAGTAGACCTGGACTATGGAGCAGCACGGAAAAAAATGGTAAACCATGGCCTGGAAGGAGGCTATGTTGACAAGCAGACTCGCATATAATACACGAAGTATAATATTATTACCGGTTTGAATGACGTATTTACAGTGCTTGCTGGTGAAACTAAATTTCTGCACTGTAGTTCAAGTTGGTGATTAAGTCACTCCCTAACAACCTTCCTTGTAGTGGCTTGCAGGGTAATAAGTAGATGTACTAAAAGACACAACTACGCGCTGAAAATCATATCCTACGCGGTACGTACTTCAGGCGGGATGATGCGTTAGTAATAACAGTAAGATGCAGCTAAGAAATACTAAGCCAGGCCTACTCAGCAAGATAATTTATTCGATGAAAAATATCTATCGGAAGAATTGTGGTTCCTACTTGTGCACGGGAAAATTACATTTTAAATCGATCCGTTCTGGAATATATTTCCGTTACCCTATGCTATTGATCTTTGTTACCGTCGTGCGTTGGATGTAAAAAAAACTATTTTACATATCTGCAGAACAATAGTCTGCAGTTAACTTGGGCAGAAGACCGTAACCACTCATTCATTAATTAGCGACGCATGAGTAAGGCACCCTTCTTGGATGGATTCCGGGTTCAAGAGCGAAGATGCACGAGTGGGCGCATCACTTGGCGTACCAGGACGAGTAATTAATACGGGAGCATTTAGGAATGGGATGATTCCCCAAGCGTATGTTTCAAGCAGTCACACATGCTTACAAGTGCTTTAGGGTCCGACGAAAATTTCTCCATTCAACGGCTGAACGAGATAAGAGGGGGAACGAAGAGCTGCGACAAGTGCTCGGGTGGAACTGGGGGCGAGGGGGGATCAACGAACCATATATCCTACGCGCAAAAGGAGTCATAATGGCCTTATTAAAGCCATTAATGATTAGCATAATTTTTAGCACTTTCTCGCCTTAATTGACTGTGAATTGGTGAATTACTGCACTGAGACCATCACGGAACTATCTTAATTTCAAATAACATAATCAAATAATATAAAAAAAGACTTTCTTTCATAAGGCATGTTTTCCTTTTTCAACCCTAGACGAGAGCCAAATATTGCAACATAATGAGAAAGAAATTCATCAGCAACTAAATAACACACACATATTTATAAAAAACTATATAAGGTTCAATATATCAAGCACAAATATAGTCTAGGATAGAAATTAAAAATTTTCTCACGTTAGTTTGACTATCAACGTGTGCACTTATGACGGGGCCAAAGGCTAACTTTTAGTCTCATTGAAATACTCCCTTATACTAAGGATATGCTCTTCATCCTGATGTTAATGAGGAAGCTATGGATTACGCTGAAAGTGTTTATGAAGCACGTGGTACCATAAAAATGGAGAGCGTAGCGTAAGGGTTTGCACAAGGGTAGGGTATCCATTTGTTCGGAGGAAAATGCTGACGCCCAGGGCTCGGGCGCTCACCCGTGAAGATAATTTACTCCAGGACCGTCCTTCTTGGCCCTGCTTGGGCTCACATTACTCACAAGGTCATGTTCAACTCCACTATGGTGCCTCACCATATAAGCAGCTGCAACCCGTTCCGCACCACTCGAAAGAGATTATCCCTAATTTAGTGGCATGGCATAATTAGCCATCAGATTTCGTTTCCTTGGCACGACTTTTATTTGATTTGCAAAAAATGGGCAAAAAATATGAGGTAAGGGAGTCAGCTAGATGCCAGAGTCGAAGACGGAGGGCCAAGAGAAAGGAATAGAATGAAACCGAAATAGAGGAGGAGTATGAGAAGAGATCCACCGATAAAAATGATGCTACTTGAGATACAAAACTTTTAAACATATCAATATATTTTTTTTACTCACTTCCCTATGCGAAGGGGGATATCAATTCAAGTAGTGTTATTGTGTAAGAAACATATTTTTGGCCAATTACTGACTCTATATCAGTTGCAGTTTGGAATTTTAGATGCCTAATGAGAAATATGCCACAGAAAATGTAACATGTATCGTATTCTTTACGTTGCTATTTTTAGGTAAGCTAGATAATAAGAATTAAATCCGTCTTAAAATGTAATATATATCTATTGAATTCATTAAACATCAGGCAAGGGAGATCACATACCGACTAGAGTGGCAACTTCCACGGCTAAGGATAAATTTATGTAACTTACATCTATTAAAATGGAAGGAGATATATAATATGGGCACTTATCGAGACCGAATCATCATCTCGATGACAAGGAAGCAGACACCTCCTATGTAGCTCTCCAATGAAGTGCTCTCAGGAATGTCATACCTGAAAATTAATAAAACCTGTTAAAACACGATTTTTCAACATCTTCCTGGGGACACAACCTTGAATATTTAATCGGGATGGCGCGCTCAAATTACCTATTGAGCGTAACCGACAGAAAAGTGCCAACTGCTCAAGGTATGGTAACCTGGTCCAAATTAGTTAAAAGTTATTCAAGAGGCAAACGTTGGTCCTCACAGCTACTTTATTTCAGTAAGAGATTTGATCAGATTTGCATAACGCCAGGAAAGCCTTCCATTGGATCTGATAAAATTTGCTTAACGCCATCAGGGCCACCTCTTGAGTAGCGATTGCACTGTACACTTCATTGAATAATGTGACGAAGAATAAAAGCAATAATCTATAGCCAAGTAATGAACAACCATCAAATTTTAAAAAATTATTATAACAAAGAGAATTAATTGAAGGTAATTCAAGAAACTGGGCCACGAGTCGTGCCCTGCGGCGCGCAGGTAAACGTAAGACCACAGTAAGCGTGATCGTGCAAATCTATGCAAGGAAACGGTGATTCACAAAAAGAAGGAAAGCATCTGCCATGAAAGGCACACTAATGAGGGGATTATGAAAAGGGCGTAGTTGTGAAATTCTAACGCATGAAAGCGAGACATTATAGAAACAAAATGGAAAATACCCATTGGACATTATAGGCTAATTCGAAGTCAGTTGGATAGAAGGAAAGACTGCTGGAGCGATGGAAATAGAGTGCGTATATAAAGAAAACCATACGCGCCTGAACGATGACACTTTCGCAATGAAGAAACAGTTAGACCTTTAAATAGATTACGCATGATATGAGTGTAAAGGGATTATTATCATCAAGCTCAGGGCAAATCCTCCATTACAGCCTGTTTAAGGAGTACTTTCCAACATGTAGCTATGCATGGTGTACACAGAGAGCTGCAGGAAATGACAGCATACCTTGGCGTTAGCACCTCGGAATAGAACGCAGAAGAGGAAAATGAACATGGAAATGGATATAGGAAAAGCTGAGGGACAGATTGAGGGTAATTTTCCAGGAATAAGGAATGACCGCGGCAGGATAGCTAACAAGTATTTACATACATACAAACTTAAATACCATCACAATTTTCCCCTTTCCCCTTCACACTATTCAAGTCATTAACCTTGGCTAAGTCAAAAAATTTAGTTACTGCTAATAGCCGTAGAAAATTGGGGTTCTTTTAATAGCTTCCACCGTAATATACTGTCCTTATAAAGAAATTTCTCATCACATCTCATGAATTGCCACTCACACGCTCTCCAATAATTAAGATTTTTGATATCCGTCCTTAAGTAAGAACCCGCCAAGCATTAACACATAACTTTCCCAGTCGAACTATTTCTCTCACAGCATTCACTCTAATACCGTAGATCTGTTTCGTTATTATGACTCTCCCAATCACTCATCACGTCTCCATTTGCCATCTCCATTTAGGCGGGTTGATATAGTAAGTAAGCGATCTTTGAGATATGTTTTCTGGAAAATGGAACGAAATTTGGGAAATAATTAAATTATGACAAAAATGTATTATATATCTCCCTGGGAGTAGATATACAATTAAATGACAGTGATTTACAAGTATATTGAAGATAGGTATCTCATTATGGCAACACAGATTCTGTAACACTGATACAAGCTCGTACATTGCCAACAGCTAATGCGGGCTCTTCAAGTACTGAAATGCTTTGTTATAATGTAATCTTGCCTCTAAATACAATACATTTAGGTAGCAGCGTATGATGATGGAATGAAGTAGCTTTGATAGGGGAAAGAATGAGAACTTGAAGGAGGAAATTGGTGAGGATATATAACAGAGAAAAAACAACAGCAACATTGGTATCCGAAGTCTGTGCAAAAAATTCGAAAATCGATAAAAACGAAAGATTTGATATGAATGTTGAAATACATACAGCTGTGGAAGTCCGTTACCTCTTGAATTTGAAATAAAATGCTACAGGATCTCGATTTTAGGAGAGAAATATTGAATTCTAGGAAATAGCAGAGGTAAGAACAGAGATATGTAAAATTTAGAGGCCGTTATGCAAGTATTAATGCTAAAAATGATTAAAACATAAGTACTTAGGATTCAACAAAATTACATAAGTTTTGTTTAGAGTTATTTAGCGTAAGCTAAGCGTAAGTAAATAAAACCAGGGGATAAAGACTAATTTTCATTTTATCATTATGTTCATTTGTTTTATTGGGTCTAAGTAACTCACATAAATGGTATGCATATTTTTACCTGAAGCCTCTATTTTAAAAGTCATTGAAAGGCAATGAGGATGATAAAAGAATAATGCAGCTACTTCTTATTTTTATCGTTATAGATAGTTATATCTTTGTAGTAAGTTAAATTGACGACAAATGTATTTTATTCACGATCATTATATATACCATAAAGATTATAATATATTTTTATGTTCCCATAAAAAAAGCTATTAAAAACAGCTCCGTTCTTGCCTCTCGTATTTTTACACAGTGTTACTATTGCGTGGGATATTTTACAAATTAACGCAGAAAACAATCGATTCGAGTGATGGTCGAAATGAAAAAACAATCCAGAAAAATAAAAATAAAGAATAAATCCAGCTGGTCAGACCCATGCCTCTCTCTGCTACAACAGCCTGAAGCAATGAATTCACACGAATCGGCCGGATATAAATTTTTCGTCACAAAAACCAGTACAAATCCCTTTCTGTCTACGTTTCTTCTGCAAAGCTATTCAACCACACTACCGAGAATATCTCTGGAAAATTGGACATGATTCATTACCATCTGGGGTTGAGTGCTCTGCAATGAGAAATAACGCAGTTAGACAAGTAATAAATGTATCATATTCGGGAATTATAGCAGTTTTAAATCTGAATTACGTGAAGCTTAAATAAAAGTAGACCAGAGCTATATTAAATCTAAATCTTGCAAATCATACTGAATGATAGAGGGTAATGGATTAATCCGTGATCTTTACTTATTACTTGGATTTTTTGCTCTAGCTGTGGATACTTTTAAGAAGAACGTAGTTATTTCTCAGCAGAATCTCCCTTTGACTACATTTATCTCCGCAGTTGAATTAATTAATCTTAACAACCCAAACTCTCGTATTCACTTATTGCCTCGCCTCCAAATTTTCTCTACATACTCAGTAAACGTCTTCTAGGGATGAGAAATTTGGGATCAGAGTCTAGCCTTACCCTCACCTAATAGCCGTAAAATGTGTCCCCTATGGAAGGACTTCGGAAGAAGGGAGCTTTGGGAGTTAAGTCTGCTATTTAAGGAGAGTTAAGAAAGCTTGTCTGCCGTCGTAGTACCTCCTCTTTACTCGCTTCCAACTCTACATACTCCTCCGTATCCCAACTGTATATCTCTTCCCTTGTTCCCACTTCTTCCCCTTGACGCTATTCCACTCCTGCCACTTCTTGTGTTTCCTCAACCGAACCTCACTCTGTCCCCACATAATCTCATTCTCCAAGTTAAGAACTCCAAAATCGTCTCCCAAGGGAAACCGCAGAGCTATTCGGAAGTCAGATAGGGTGACCCTCACTGCAGGTGATTGGCAAGAGGTAGGCACTGGTAAGTAATGTTACCAGAGGCAACAAGTCGGAAGATATCCAGGGTAGCACCGCAATCCTCGACTGAATATTTTTGACAGCTAAAGAGTATCGCTTACTTTGTAATTACTTCGGTCTTGATTTTAGATTCTGGCCAAAGATAAAGAGCATTTTTGAAGACGAAGAGATTAACTCAACTTATCATTCAACAAACATTAAAATATTACGTAATTTAACTATTACCCTCATCAACTATGCCATGTCTCACTTCATCAATCAATTACTGATTGTTTGCACCAACAGCAAAAAGGCGCCCTCTAACATGACGTCAAAACTATACTTACAATTCGCGGTATTTTTTCAATAAAAATCGATGAAAATGAAGCCACATACCCATAGGCTACCTTTACTAATCTTTAATTATTAACCCTGGAACTTACCAGCACGCGTTTACTCGGATCAATCCTGCACAGGCTTTACCTCTTTACATCCCTATTTAACTTTAGCTTTCTAAACTTGGCAAATTAATTCCATCAGCAACAGCATTTAGAATCATTTAGTTGCAGTATCAATATTTTGGAAATGTATATGAAAACTATTGATCCCATGTAGGTAAGACATATCGACTGGAAAAGGGTATTTAACCTAGTGATCGATGAAAAATAGCATCCTCCAAATTACAACAGAACTCTATAGATCTCAGTAGAACTATTAAAATGTAAAATAAGGAAAAATATGAAGGATATTAAACTCAAATTATGAAAAAATAACGTATTTCCCGGATTTATGACAGATGATGGTGATATGCACATTATTCTAATATTAAGTTTTTATAAATGCATATCTGTAAGGGCCGGGACATTTTATAGCTATTTTATTCGAAATATACCACATGCTATCGAAAAATGAAAAGAATTGAGTAAATCTGGCGACTACATGGAGATTTTATTTTCAGTTATCCGTTTTCAGGAATTCTTTTAAATGATTTTTCCCGCAGTATTAAGCACGCCATTAAAATTTCATGGAGCCCTATGAAGCACATTGCATTCAAGGACACAAACATAAGGGAGCATTAAAAATCAAGCAAATTCATTGGCAAAACTTTTATGTTATCGTCTTTAAAATATCTGAAAACTGTTAGCGTTAGAATGGATTACACTATCCTGGAACTTTAATAAAAGGATTAAACATAAATTAGTGATGAAATATGGAGGCAACTTTGGTTCTATTAAGCAGAAATAAAAAATAAATAATGGACAGAATTATGAAATCTCTTCCGTAAGTGCATTAAGTACTATAGTGAGAATATATTTGCGGTATTATATTCCAAAATCCGCTTTGATGATTTTTTCTGCAGTGTTATGGGCACCATTAACACTCATTAGAGCCCAATGAAGTAAATGCCATTCAACGACGTACATATCGCACCATAAAACGTAACTTTACTGGTGAAGCTCGCCCGATCCTTAGTGAAATGTGCAAAACTGCTCTTCTCTATGCCAACGAAAGTCATGACCCGGACCGTGGATCGAAGTCATGGGTTGCAGACGATATGGGTTTTACGCGGCCTGTAGATAATTTGTATTTTCACGGACACTTGCAAACATACTTGATGAGGGCCAAGAGGACGTGCAAAGAAAGCAATTTTCATTTCCTTCAAAATTTAATCCTTTCCTTTAACTCAGCCTAATATAATGACTGATTGTATTTCATGCGTGTATCACGTGTTCTTTTTGATACAAAGACTTGCTATATAAGAAACGAGGAGAAGTAGGGACTGGACATGAAATGATCGGGAGAAATAGATGGTGAATGCGAGAGAGAAAAGCTCTCTTATCTACACCCTTACCGAATGTGATGGTTTTAGAGTAGAGATTAGTAACATAGTTTATTCCATATGACAAATTTCAATGACGACCCATGCGCTGTAAGATTATTACCTGGCGATGTAGCTCGGCGACGAAACCTAGTGCATCATAATAATTTGAAACATGGAATAAATCAAGTAGTAACCTTATAACCCCTCCCTTACCACCACTTCCACATTCCCTTCAGACGATTGAAGTCTTTTTGTTTACGTACTTTGAGTGAAACGTTACATGCGTCAACTTATTAGTACTACATGAAGATAAAAATGAAAGTATTGCTTTTTACCGCTTTATTTTCCTGGTAATTCCATACTATTTTAGAACGAAGCCATAAGGAAATTGGCGTTTATTTCGTAATAATTTGATTAGATACATTAGTACAGATTTTTAAATAAACGCAAAATAATATAATTCATATTACCATAATGGTTAAAAACAAATATCAATGTATCATGGGGTGTAAAAGCACGTTTTTAAGAATGGTTTCGGCTTAGATTTCGTATTTCGCGACGCAAAGCATAGACAATAAAATACTTTAATTAAGGCTAAAATTTTAATACGTAGTTATTTAATCGTTTGTATGATTATATTCATAGTTAATTTCACTGTATAAATGATTGCTCTTAAGTTTGGCGAGTTCAGTGATTTTTTTTCAGCGTTCTTTAAAAGTGCCCCTATTGATTCGTAAATACCGCTCCAACCATTTTAATCAACTTGACAGCAAAGTCACCACGCGTTTTTCCACGTAAAACTCTTCCGGTCCACCTGTCCACACTAATTTTAAACTTACTAACAGATTGCCCATTTATATAAGTGAAATACTTAGCTACCTACTTCTAAATTCTTCTCTACCACTAAGACGCCGAATAGCATGACAGAGCAACACTTGATGCTTCACACACGTAACCCATTCTAACTGGTGCTTCTTTTTCTCTCGCAGTCAAGTACTATCTTTGGGAAAAAGGAAAGAGGTATATGAAGAAAATACCTGATGTGAATCACGTTTTGAGAGGGCTTGAATTTTTTTAACCACGGTTACCTGTCAGAACATTGTAATATTCAATTTTACACAAATCGTAGCTTGAAAGACAAGATAGATGGATGATAAGTTTCTTCATGAAATTGATAACAACAACATTAACATTAAGGAATAGACCACTCTCTGTTCGTCTCGACAGTTAATATGGATGAGGTGAGTCAGTGAGTTCCGAGAAAAAGAAGTGCTTGGAAGCTAATGAAATGCTGTAGAACTAAAGAAATAATTCGACTGTGAGATGAACGTTCGGTATGACTGCATGCCTACGTTGAACAATCTTCGAAGGTAAGAAAAAGTGGCAAATATGATAGCCAAGGGAGTGTGAGTGATGAATTGGTGAGTTTGTTTTAGGGATGATAGGATAAATGTGCACAAGTGTGCTTAGAGAAAGCAGTGGTAGAAAAATGAGAGTCGATGCATGGTGGAATTCAGAGTAAAAACTCAAAGAGAAGTAGACGAAAAACAGGATGAATTTAGCAAAATCTGAGGTATTATGAAAGAAGACATATGACAAGAAGTAGGTACTGAGTGTATAGAGATCAGTGGAAAATATTTGTAAAAATAAGCAAAAAAGAATGCGTGCAGGAAAGGCTAACAAAACGCTTAGTAGTTTAGAACGCGATTAAAGGGCGTTTAGGGAATTGGCAAAAAAATATGAAGCAAGGTGAGACTAAAGTAATCAGTGGTATTAATAACAAAATTGGCGTTTACGTGCGGGATGAAAGTAGCATTAGAGATTGTTATGTGGAGTCTTTTGAAGAAATATATCAACTGTGGTGCTGGTGATGAGGATGCTCCTTGCGAATTAGTTCGCGTGTGTGTAAGTATGAGTTCGAAAATAATAGAAAAATAGGTGCTTACGGTAATAAAATACTAAAAAATCGGAAAGCCATATGCAAAGATGAGAATTATTATAAAATGCTGTAATGTAAAAAAGAAAGAAGCATAACAATTAATGATGTTTTCAGAGGTTGGTTTAAAATAAAACCGGGCATAAAGCAGGGATGCGCAATGGCACTGTGGCTATTCACTGCTTTCTATAAAGTAGAAAGAGATGCATGTAGGGATAATGCCGGTGTAATTACATACAAATACGCAAGTTCCACTGGACGCAAATGATGCTGAGCTGCAGTATGAGAGCCCACAGGAATACCTGAGGCCGCTGAATAACTTTTGAGGTGCATCAACGAAATACATTCAATATTCATGCTACAATCACCAAAATAGAGTATTTAGGTGGGGAGAGATAAATAAATGATTACATTATAGTCGTTGGCCTGAAAAGACTGGTTGGATCACCGGGAAAATTGTTGTCACCAAGGCTATGCACTTGGTGAAGATCAGAAAATGATAACGAGGAAATCTACATTATCTTCTCGGACAGCCGAGAACTATGAATAACCTATTTTAGTTCAAGGGGTATAAATCAAAAGATAATTAATTTGGCAGAGTAAACACGTGTGGTTATCAAATTCAAATTCCTTCTTGTAGTCTAGAAGTCAGAACAAACGGTGGATACTTCATTACTTGGGCAATTTATTCCTAAGCGTAAAGAGTAGGGATAAAGTTTTACACCCGAAAAATTCAGCTAGCAGGCAGAGGTTCAAACATATTTTCAATCTTTTCTCTTTTTAGTACCACGCCCTTCATAACTGAATATTTCTATCACCATAGCAGTATACGGGAATATAGATGTATAAACACCCAAAACACGACAAACGAATAATCTCCTGCCTCCCAATTTCGCTCATAAACGTACCTGTCATTTTTATGGTTGGTTTATATCTCTTTCCTACCCCTCCTATTCCAATTTGAGTTGTCAGTGTTCTGGTGTACAAGTCCAATGCACCCAAGTGTTTGAGACAGAACGAGAACGATCGTAAAGCCCAACATCTCATCGGAGACATGGACTCAACTATTTGGACTGCTTCGTTGAAATTGTAACATGTTCCCGAAACCTTAATTCCGATCATATCCATCGATAGTAGCACATTCATTTGTTGATTTCTGGTTAATCCCAGGTGGCGGGTCCATGTTTACAAGCAACGTGCTTATCACAAGAGCTACACTACTCGGCTAACTCCTGAGAACATAGTGGTCGTAACCTTAACACTACAGCACTTGTGAGACATTCATGCATGCGCTGCGGAGAGCAAATGTTAACCTCGAAAAATGATAGGAAAACATTTAATAATTAGTTGCTAAAACAATCTCAGGTATGTGTCAAATTTTTGTAATAGTGCTCATACATTTTATACTAACGCAAACTGCCCATGTTATGCATAACTTTATTAGATCTAATAACACAGACAATATACATAGAACATAGACATACAACAATAACGGTGCGATGGATGTAGACAATGTTATCCTATGCTAACGGTATTTTTAAAAAATCACTTATTAATTTCTCAGACGAATGAATATGCACTCAAAGCCAATCGAATAGCGTGTACCGTAAAAATCCCTTGAATTTTTTTCATGCTAAAAGTTGACATAAATTTTAAAGCGTGAGCTGAAACTGGAGTGGACTACACAAAATGAAAATGCCTTGAAAGTAACAGCAAAAAGTGCATTAAAATAGATATTGATGAACCAAGCTAATTCTTTGCACGGCATTCTGCAATGAATTCATCATGAAAAAATATTACATAATAATGTTCGTAAAAAAATTAATCATTTCGAAACGATCACCACTAGTTATCAGGACTTATGACGTAGAAACAGGGATATTAGCGCAATAGGGCTGAGTCCATAAAAAAGAATGAGCACTTGTTTGAAGACGCTCACTAATTGGAAACAAACGGATGAGTCTGTGAACACTGGAAAAAGGGAGTGGGGGAGAGGCTGCATGAGCTCGCGATGGAATTGAATGCATGAATGGAAAATGCTAAATGCTTAGTCGCGATGTCTCCCTTAAAGTAGTGTACTCGGAAAAGAGAGGAGACTGTTCTTGAAGCCACTAGGAAGGGTGAGTGATGCACACGAAGCCAAATGAATAGACGTCGAGTCGAGAGATTGTCGTCCATGCAAAATGTAAACATCATATATATCTTTTCCTCCCCGTTCTCCTGTTCGTTTGGAGAGTTAGGCCGTTTTAGACTGATGACGGTTAAGTCATTCAAACAGAAACCATTCTAGGAAAGGGGTGATGGAATTGATGAGCAGGAAAGAATATTGACTTCGAGTAAGCGCTGAAGAAATAGAGAATGGAATCGACGTTTGGGATGTAGTTTTTAGTTGCTTAAATAGCCCCTCTGACATCCCCTCCTTTCTCCTCACAAAATAGTCATGACGAACCCTATAAATTAAAACTTCTTTCATGAAGCCTTATGTCCCAGTTGTAGATATTTAACATTGTTTTATTTTACATGCAGAAAAAAACAATGGCAATTTTAAAGATTAAAAATAAGCCTAGATTATAAAAAATTAAGACCGAATAATATTAGACCACTCACAATGTGGATATCTTACTGCTTTTACCACCCGTTCAAAGAAAATATTTTCAGTGGCATAAAAAATACAGAATTTCCCAACCAAGTAATAAAAGCATTGTCTAATTTAAATATACGCCTGTGCTTCAATTTGAAGATTCATAATATGACCTGGTTATATAATTTAGCGTAACATTGGATTACTTAATGATCTGAACTACCAATTATCATATTTACACATTGCTATTAACTTGCACGTACCGGATGAAAAACTTAGTCGATTTCATGTCAGAAAAAAAATGATTTTATCCCAGTGTTCGGGAATATATATTTCAAATTTAGATATTAATCTTGTTAATAGCCCATCAGCAACTCTAGAAGAAGGTAGTAGCTTCATTCCTATTCAGCCATAGAATTTATGACTAAATATACAGCTAATAGAATAAACACGTTTCACTGTTAATTAAGGATGCCTCATACTCAAAGAAAATTTTAATCTTTGGCAAATGAATCCTGCCATAATAAATGCCCAATTCTTATAACAAATTGGAGAAGAGTTGTTTCAATATAATTTATAGATAAATATGTAAACAAGGTGAAACAGTTCATAGTTTTAAATTCAAGACTCTTGCTTAAGTTATTCACGTCTTAAGTGAGTGTCTGGTGATATCCCGAAGTACTGAATCACATAATACATTACTGCAAAGTGATCATGCAGAAGTAGTCACAGCAAGCATATTGATTTCGGAGAGAAAAGGAATGAAATGAAACCTTATTATTTCCAGAAAAAACTTTGTATCTCATTAAACTGAGGGACACTGAGAACTACTCTGGCATAGAAAAATTTCTATAGGAAGAAATATTATCCTCATAAAAATACTATATGAGCGTCAGTTTTCCCAATAAAGTTGAACGGCATTGATAAAAATCCAACAATGAGGGCTTGAACATGGAAATACTATTTATAGCCTAGATAGATAGCGTTGGAAAGTGACAGAAAGGTTTTATTTAGAGACAGAAATAAATACTGCATGTTGAAATAAATACGGCAAGACTTTTCGTCATTTTTTGAGATGGCTTAATAAAATTAAAAAAAAACAGTTTATAAGAATGTTTTAAAACTGACATATCCCACATGCGACTAACATCCAGCGTTATAATAAAGACTCTGAATTAACATTTTTTACTCATCCTATTACTTAGTATTTGGAGTAAAAGACGCAAATTGGAATAAAGGACTTTCCCCTTATTCTACGACATTTCAAGGCACATTTGAACTCTATTTATTTATAAATTGAGTCATGCATTGCCATAAATGCAGGTCGGACCAATTTAAGAATTTATTCCAATCCAAAAATATATTGATACGCTTTTTGATGGAATAAGCACGAGTTTTCAAATTTAACAAAAGATTTTAAAATGCAGGATCTAGATATAAAACGAAGAATCTTTCCCAAAAGTATTTACCAATGCTGCTCGCCTTGGACTTGTGGTTCAGTTTGCCTAGATTTTCCGTTCATAACTAAGAACTTGATTCTAAGTTACGTCGCTGCAATGATTTTTTTTGAAGGAATATGCAACGGACACGTATTTGATACGCTTCATGGCAAAATATTGATTGATCAGACAAAATTTTCCCAAAAAACGCAGAAAAGGTTAGTCTCAGAAAGTCCCGTCACCTAGTTTTGCCTTTTTCAAACACGGGCCACGACTTATTCACAAAAAGGCTATGAAAATAAACAAAATTGAGAGCTCTTTTAGACTACAAGATATTGGGAAGTATAAAAAAACTTTTTAACTTAAATTACTTTCGGCAACGCAGGGAATATAGAATAGGGTATTCCAGGAGTTTGTGATATCTTAAAATAACTAAAAGTTAATTGGATACATTCCGGGGAAGAATAGTGAAAACATCAATACGGTTTTTATATTCGTTAGGGGTCACCATAGGCAGAACACATTTCTGAATGCCGAGCATAACAACAATGCCCTTGGCTAAAAATCGCTGTGGGAGGGAGGGGAAGTTTGACCACCTTATTTGGCAGGCCCCGAAAAAGTCCTTCTTTTACTTCGAGAAAAATACTACAAATTATTTTTCAAGTTTGATGAAAACAGCTATCGGGCTCAATGAATTGCGTTTTCTTATTTTTTAACTCGGTAGTTTTTTAACTGTAACAATGACATTCGGGGCTTCATAATAATGGCGAATGGCAAAACTGACATCTCAAACTATTTCACTCGGGAAGTTTTGAGGTTCTTGTTCGGGTGCCAGTTAAGAATGTTAAGATGAACGAGTTCAGAGCTTGCCGAAAATAATAGCCCACATGAAATTTACTAAATAGTAGAAAAGGTAAACAATTTCTTTATGATCTCATGATGAAAACAAAGGCCAATATCTACGATACTCCGGTAAAGTGTATTCTTGAATTAAACATTTTTCTTATGTTTACATATTGTTTGTATTTCCAACTTTCACCACGTTGAACGCATTCTGTAGAAGTTACTGGCTTCTCATAAGTGAGGCCAAAGTTAACAAAAGTGAGAGAGATTTTTCATTGGAATACAAGTAACACATTGGTACCATATACAGATCAAACTACACGCAGTACTCCATCCACCAGATGGAACGGATTTGATAGGATATTTGAAGAGGCAACCGACAGCTAAGGTCATTTGCGCAATAGGGGGTGGTAAGGGAGGATTGGTGGATAGAAATCCGGCGTCGATATTAGCCTGTTCTGAACGTTAGGCGCCCAGAGAGCCACGGTTTGACATCTCATTTGACAGACAGAGTACTGTACTTAAAGTGCCCTCCACAAGACACTCAAGTAGGAATCGAGTTTCTTGTGAAAAAACATCTTTTTCTGCAGGGATTTAAACCCTGGCCGTCCGTATGGTTATCCAGTACTCTAGCCACCAAACCAATGCGATTCCCTCCAGATGGAACGTTCTTCTCTGTTTTTTTAATCGAAAATAAAACCTTTCCATATTAACCTGCCCTAATATCGTCTGTGATCTCGGCTATATCCGCCCTTTCATAAGACCCCAGAAAATCGGACCCGTTAGAAGTAGGCCTAGTTTAGAGAATAGATCGAATTCAGTGGAGAGCAGTAACATTTGATAAGAGAGGTCCGATTAGCTTAGTATCACTGGATTGGTGAAAGAATTAGGGAGGGAATCTCTATCTGATTGAAAGGAAAAATATATTTTTACGCAAATTTGAGGCCCAAAATTCTGTTCAGATCATTAATCTAATTTTACCAGAACAAAATTTTATGGAAGGAACAATCATAGGCAAGAAATTACGGAAATTGAAAGTAAAACCGCTATATTAAATAAGGTTATTTTTTCGACGTACCATTAGGGACCTAATAGTCGCAAGTGTAGACAAGTTCCTCCCAGATATTAAGGGGAGTTGGCTCCGTATTTCAAGGCTTCATGAAAATAGAATAATAGTGTAATAAGTTTAGTAATTATAGTAGGTAAGTATAAGTTAAGTAAGTAAGTAAACCATTAGTTAATAAGTTAAATAAAAATAGTTCAAATAATGCTCTATGACACACCGACATTGTTGGCAACTCACAGCGCTTGAAATGTCCGGCATGATTTTGTTCTCTCCATAATTTAGTAACTTACTCCCATGGCCATCTCTACTCAATTTGGGATTTGGCCTCAACCACATATGACCTCTATCTTTCTCTGTCTCCTGCCACATCTACTCTTCCACCAGCCGGTTGATATCTGACCTGACTACATCCCACCGCTTCTCGGTCTCGGTCTTCCAGGAGGTTTTATTCCCTACGATCTTCCCAAGTATTCCTCCTTTAGTAGTGCACCCTGCTCACTTTGAAATACATGGGCTCCCAAAATCATTATCCTTGTTCTTGCGCAAGATACTATGTCATTGGCACCCTCGAAATTTACAAAACCTATGGCAATATTCGGGGTTAGGAGTAAAAATTCAGAGAAACAAACTGAATTTTTAAACAGACATATAGCGAAATATTAATGGTAACAATTAATACCTTTACGTTCAGGGAATGGATCTGTATGATACTGCAATTCAACAGCGAGACGTATGTTCAACATTAAATCTCTCAAATTACACGACATAGAGCATTCATGGGAAAGATTTTCCCTCGAAGCGGGATATACCGCGTCCACTTCCGCTATTCGAAGATATATAAGCTTTAATATTCACTCAAGTCAACGCAAGGATTCAATAAAGTAAGAGCCGTTTCTGAATGAAAACTAAAAGCACCCGAAGATAATTGAAAAGGTAATTGTGAAATAGAGAACTTCCTCCTCCATGGTAATTTAATTCGCTACCCCTTTGAGAATTGATTAAATCATCTCATCAAAAAAAGTATTCTCAACTACTAGCGTTGAATATGCTCGAGGGTTTAATTTTGAACTTTGATCGATTTCTCATTTAAACTCTCAATAAGTGCACGCAATATGAGCAAATTTGCGTCATTAAAAGAGGGCAATACTAAACAAAATTTAGTTATATTAAATTCAGGATTTTTTGCACGGTGTAAAATTATGAGTGTTGTATTAGGTTATTTATGGATCTTTCCGCAAAATTTTGTGCATTATGGTAAGATAAACATGAAACATATTTAGGAAGCAAACATTTTATGAAAAACTCTTCATTGAATAAACCAAAGACTATTCGGTATCCGAAGACAGAGATAAGCTAACGGCAAGTTTCCTTTCAGTCCCTCGAGAGGGCCTTCATGCCCTCCGTACATCACTTTGCATTATGCCTTGTAGGATAGCTCGCCTTCTGTGATATGAACTCTCGCACCCGCGCCATTAAACAAGTTAAAACGCCATCTTCAAGATTGTCCTGAAAGTATTTTTTTTTGTCAAAACCATATTATAACAATAAGCAAAAAAATGAAAAAACAAAACAATCAAGTTATTTAATATTCCATTCATTGATAACAAAGACGTTATGTTATTGAAATAGTTATTAGTATTATTAATTACCCACACGATCGTCTTTTTTGCAGTTATTCAGTTGTATTTATACAACCTAAATTTGGTAAGGATAACCGTATTTTTTCAACAGGACTGAAAATTATCTGGTGTAATAATTATTGATAAAACTATAATACTAGTAACTTGACCTGAAGAGTATTTTTGATATGATAAACGTAAGCAAGGGATCAGAATTTTCTAACATAGAGTCCCATATTGACGAATGTCACTTGAATGCAAACAAACTTCAACGGAATTGCCTCCAAAATATTATTCAGTATAACTTTAAACACGAATAATTTCTGACGTACTAAAATTTAAAAAGTTTTATTGACAGGAATGGAAAGAAGAATATGTTTACAGATAAATATGTACTTAGATTATAATATAAAAACTTTGTTGTAATTCCTATAAATACTTGGTTTCATGCTTATAACGTATTTATAAGTACTTCACGCCACCAAAAGGAACATTTAGCAAAAGCTTGGGTAGAGGATATTTTCAAAATTTCCCGACCTAATTCCTTAAATTTTGAAATAGGAATTACTTGAAAATGTAGAAAGAATTTGCCCGTCAAAAATCTACATTCTTACCCTGATTCAGACTGGAATGGAGGGTTTTGGACGATTTCTAGGAGAAAAATATATACACGTGTTTATAAATCTTTCCAATAAAAGGCAAATGGTGATCTCATCGGATTGTAATTTGACCTGAATCCTACTCGGTGTCAATATTATAGGCATTTTACCTTCCCGGCGATAGATGTTTTATTTGCGGTAAACTTGGGCGAATGTATTTAGCCACAGTCAGGAAAAAATGTCTAATAATTCCATGGACATTCCCTCAACACACTATTTCTGACAGTTTTCATCTCTTTGTTTAGACTTTGACATCCGTTCATCGACCTCATTTCTATCCTCAGTTGTGACTTAACGATCACCCGCTGGCTATCGGATAATAAATCTCTAGCTTTACCAATACCGTGTAATGGGAAATTAAACAGGAGACAGAGAGGAAATAACGTTCACTGAGGAAATGAATATAGTTCACCTAGACGCTTGTTTCAAGCATAGATGCATTCACTCAAGCGACGTAGGATATGCGGAGAAATGACTTATGAGAGGAATATTATACATAGCGTTGGTGTTTACTCTAGCATATATGATAAGATGCGGGTAAATACCCTGAAAATGTGATTACTGATAAACGGGAACACAAAGAGGTAAGGTAAAAACAGTAACATTTGATTTTTATTATATAAGTAACAATGATATTTAAATGGAAAATCGTTCCAGAAATTATGCCACCAACCCATGGCCAGGTGGATACATAAACGTAGGGAGTGTATTACTGAGGCGTTATTTTTCATTTATTCTTGAGTCTACAATTGGTACCAATGCTTGGGGTAAATAAAGAATATCCTTTACATTTCAGCTCAATTAGTTAATATGTAGAGGTTAGTCAAGAGGGGTAAATCTAGCTGCCCTCCGTATATTCGATCTACGTCTGAAACTGGTCCTACTTCGTAAGTGTCCCATATACTACCGCCGAACTCAAAGCTAGGTCTCACGAGAGAAAAATAACATCGCTCCTTCACTTTCTCGTCGTACTTTGCCAGTATTCTTTTAATATATCCTAATTTACGACTTGCCTGTCCGCAAATTTCTCGTATATGCTTCCCCCACGAAAAGTACTGATGTGAGTAAGGGTCACTCCCAAGTACTTAATTGAATCTACATTAATTAGTTTGGCTTGATTATTTGGGTACATCTCGTTGGTTAAGCTACTCTTCCTCAAATAATTCATAACAACGCACTTTTCAAAACTTAATCCAAACTATCAAGTGTCATTCCTTTATTGCTTATAGGTCCTTCTTCAACACAATTCTATCAGACTCTGTGTTAATATCCCTGTACAATACTGCGTCGTCCGCCAAAAGACAATTTTGCTCGTAACGACGGTGGTGATATCATTGATATAATAAAGGTATAATAAGGGACCAATGACACTTCCTTGCGGTACACCGGATGTGATATTAACATTATCTGAACGCCATCTAGAACTACCCTCTGTTTGCGGTTACTTAAGAAATTTTCCACCCAGCATATTATATCGGGATGTATTCCATAGGGTTTTAGCTTAGCATAAAATTTTAAATTCGAAACTTTATTAAAAGCTTTTTTGAAAGCTAATAATATCACGTCTACCTGGGTGACCCTTTCTCCAGAGGACATCATGAAGAAAAAGGACTAGTTGGGTTTCACAGGACCTGCCTTTTTGGAATCCATTCTGGTTTTGAATGAACAAGTTCTGGCTATGTAAATACTTCATACTTGTGCTGACGATTATATACTCTAACACTTTGCATGAGATAGACGTGAGGGAGATTGGTCTATAGTTACTGGGATCATCCTTGTCGCCGCTCTAAAAGATAGGAGGAATTTTCGTGATTTTCCAATCGCCAAGGACACGATGTTCTGCTAGAGATTTTAAATGTATTATTTTCAATTATGGTGCTATTTCTAACGGTTATTATTTATAAACTATAAACTTTAAAGCGGGAATTTCATCAGGACCAGGTGATTTCTTGGGGTTAAAGGATTTCAGGTGACTTACTATGCCGCGACAAGAAATATTTATGGACTGCATTGAATTTTTGTATAAGCAAGGCAATATAGCGGCGTAATTCTGAGGCCATGAAGAGTAGACACACTGAAAAAATGTGTTAAGGATATTTGCTTTCTCTAACCTTTTACTAACGCTTTCTCCTTGACCGTTTCTCAATTATGTTACTGTAGATTTTTTCCTTGAACCTCCCTCACGTAAGACCTATATGCCTTAGGCTTATCTTCCAAAAATTTACCTAATATCTTACTCTTGAATTCCATTAGTGCTTTTCTTAAGTCCGCTTTGGCTGTTATTTTAGTTCTCCTATATTTGCCATAAGTTTTCTTAAGATCCTTATTGGGTAGATCCTATGGGCGTTCTTCATTTATGCGCGCAAGTTTTGTTGTCACTTGAAAATTTTACGTACATCTGCATTATAACACCTAGATTCCGTATTGACTTTTTTCAGTTCACTTGGTATAGCGTTATTAATGGCTAATCGCGTGATGTTACGAAAAATATGCCATGCGTCGTTTGTGGTATGGTTTTCGCTTCTGCTTACTGCTCTGCTTCTGCGTACTGCTTTGTGGTCACCAATTCCGTTCACTGTTTTAAAATCAAGGACACTTAAAGTATCTTTGTTGCCTAAAACATTCTTTCCTCTCGTGAATATTGTTACTAATTGATGTAAAAGTATATATACGAGTATTGCACACCTCCTTATCTTTTCCACCATTTTTAAAACTACATTTTCCAGTCTATCAATGGAACGTTGAAATTACCACCGATAATTATATTACATTCGTTATTTTGATAAATGCAATGCTTCACCCGGCATTCTAACTGCAACACTGTTTTTAAATTTGAATTAGGTGGTTTGTAAAATGCGCATAAAAAATTCTTTTCGACGAGAACTTGATGGAACACCACACACTTACTTCATCATTTTCTGGAAATATTTCGGCCCTACTTACGATCTGATCTTTTACGGCTATTAACATGCCTCTTGTTCTCCCTAATTGGTCTTTACTGTACATTGCATAAGATTTTGGAAAGATTTTTCTATCTGAAATTTCACTCGACAACCAGCTTTCTGTATCTTTCACTACATCAGCGTCCGTGCTTGAGATGAAAAGCATCGGATGTAAGAATCATTGGCTACTAAAAGAATATCATACATACGCATACATTAAATCAAAAAGTCTATCCTGTAAGGATTGTAACGCTGTGAGTGTATATAGCTGACTATAAGTATTACCTGAGGGAAATCGCCTCCCTACATGAGCTCAGGAAGGCGCGAGAGGAGCGTAGGGCTATTGTGGGTGCAGGAGGAATCGGCTGTCTGGGACTAAGGTCCGCGCGCGACGGTAGCCGCCGAAAAAATATTTAATTTATGAAAAACGGTTGCTAATATGTAAAGATTAAGTTAATATGTGACAAGTAATACATTTGTCATAGTGCTTTACCCATAAACATTATGTCTACTTAAGTAATCCAGTCGTGAATAATACGCGTCATTGTATCTATGACTCTTTAGCCGCTCCTTAATATACACTAACCGATCAGATTTTTTAGGATACCCTTTACTTGCCATAAGGGGTAATTTTAGAGGTAGAAATTGAGACTCCGAAATTAAAGAGAAAATAAACAACCCCTATATTTTACGTATGGCCGAAAATTTATTTTTTACAAATCATTTTGGCTCCTGAATGGGTTACAATTCTCTACTAGTCCATTAATTATAGCATTGATTATGTGTTAGTAAATAACTAATACTTCAAGGGAAAACTTGAGAACAAATAGAATTTTTCACGAAAGAGTAGTTTAATTACGTCACGATAAATACAGAGTGAGATATGTATACGTAGATACTTTTGAAACTAAAATTTATTGGTCCTCATCATGCCCATGTTATGACTGAATTTTTCTTGGTGTGAATTTTTCGGGGTGTTTGAATTGGCAGGCATTATAAAATAATCGAATTAACTACGCCGCAATTGGGCGTTAAAAATAAAACTCATAAGGAAAAGGAATTTGAGCTAATCGGACGAAATAGGTCTCAAAACTATTCTCCGTTAAGCATAAATGTAGATTGTAACTCAGCCCCTGCCAAATACTCTAAAGATTACATGCAGAGTAATTTATAGATGTAAGTATGGGACTGACCGATGACCAACATATTTTCAATAATTGTAGACAGGGCATTAGAAAATGCTATGCAATAAGTTATAACCAATGCATAATTTTAAAGCTAAAATCATTCATAACCTGGAAAAGGACAGATAAAACGTATATGAAGGAGTAGAGAATTTTGAATATCTAGGGAATATAGTTGGCTGTGAAAAGTGAAGCACAGCATGTACAAACGAAAGTAGCTAAGTTGGAAATTAAGCATACTATGAAAATCTGATGAGGCTTAGAGCAAGCTACTAAACAGATACACTACAATACAAACACATATATGATTTATCAATCCAGTTATAACATGACATGACTAAAAAGAGAGAACTCTTAGTATTTTCCACACTTAAAACTTGAATTCCCGACCCAGGTTTCGAATGCCTTGCAATCATTTTCAAAGGTACATTATACATGGTATGCGAGTTAATATATAGATCTGGGGAGGGGGAGGGTTTGGGGAAGAAGTGGCTGGTGACGTTAGAGACGTGCGTCACGGTCAGTGGGAGGTGGTGGGGGGAAAGGTATGGATAGGGAATAGTGGGAGGAAAAAACACATTCATTTAGGAGATTCTCACTTATGTTTTTGGCAGCACTCAAAATTTCGAAATGTTCTAAGTAGTCCAATTTGGCTCCTTTCTTCTCAACATGTAGCACTTGCGGCAAATAGTCACTTAAATGGTCCTCTTCGATTAAATGTTTAGCAAAGGCTGATGAGATATCTCCTTTTACCCAACACGCTCTATGTTCTCGAGCCCTTACAGAGATGGCTCGACCACTTTGTCCAATGTATATCGCAGCACAATTGGGAGTAGTACATTTAAGCTTATATATACCACTTTTGTTCACAGGTGTTACTTCGTCCTTTGAGTTGAACAACAATTTGCCCAAAGATTTTGGGGTGTAAAATGAAACACTAAACTTGTTCTTTGGGAAGGTGTCAATTAATTTATAAGATATGTTCCCCAGAAAGGGAAGTTTACATCACCGTTTGAGTGGCTCGTCATGTTTGTAAAAACTGAGTGAAGTGATTAATTTAATAGTTTCTTTCTTAGTTACACGTTTTAATATTTTGTCAATTAATTCTGTCTTATATCCATTATTGAAAGCGATTCCGTTGTCAGTCACATGTCAGTAGTTTCATATCACAAAGTCACGCCTTCAACCATTAAGTTTATCAGTGATAACATATTGACACAGAAACCTAGACTGGAGCACACAAGAGGAAACTATGAGAAGTTTTGGGAGGAAAATACCAAGTACAATACGTGGGCCAGTGATCGAGAATGGATTTTGGCGAATGAGTATGAGTTTAAATGCAGCTAGTAGATAATACAAGTAAATGAGAATTCAATCTTACGGGCAATATGAAAAGGATACAAGAAGCGTTTATGGCGAATAAGATACTGGAGGGAGACTGTACGAGACAAGACAAAGAGGAGGGCATGGGGAGAATGCTGGATGATGCGATGGAGAATCTGAGGAAGATTAGAGTGAAAAACTAGAGGTAGCAAACTATAGGCAGGGATACATGAAGGATGATTGTTGAGGAGGCTATGGCCCACCTAGGATTGAAATGCCGGAAAGAAGATCACTTGTGCAATCAGGACTACCTTTGCCTCTTTTTTTCGGTGCAGCTAACTGTATCATTAACGCTAAAGTATATACATTTTTCTCACATTTAACAGTCCGTGAAGAAGTATCATCCCAAAGATTAAAAAAATCTGAGCAAATAATAATAGGAAAAAGCAAGTGTAGCGTATAATAAAAACTAAATTCTTTTTTCTAAACATAGAAACTCCCTGTAACTTGAACTACGTAAATAGATCTTTACTGAAAATATTGACCGTGAATCGTCACTTACAATTCTACAGTTGAATTGTCATATGTATATTTATATCATGAATATATATTATGGATTCGGATGTTCGGTATTGTTGCCTAGACTACGTTTTGCCTAAATTTCCACTTTTAGTTCACCCAGTCCTTGGTGCTTCTTCGATTAGAGTCTTTTCTGTTTTTATTGCAAATAGACGTAGTTGATTGTTGCTAACGTGAGACTGTGGTAAATATTAAATAACGATCGAGGAGATATGAATTACTTGATGCTTTGAATAATATCTTGCTATTTTTGTTATCTAAAATTTACTTTTTAAATGCTAGAGAAGAAATATCTATTACAGGAAATGTGTAAAAGGTTTATAAAACGTTCATCGTGTGACGATTACGATGTTTCCCATAATCCGATTATAATTGGAATACATTAAGCCCTGTTTTGCCTAACCAAAGAATTCAGAATGCCTTATTTGAACAGAACTTGCATCGTACCAGGCTGCAAAACAGGGTATGCGTCTACGAAAACCCAACATAGGATACATGGATTGAAAAATAAGAATCTGTTTAAGGCGGCGGGAAGTGCATTCCTTTTTACCAACACTGCAATGATGACTATTGGGAATTCTCATGAAGTCACCTCGCATTATTATTAAATTTCCGTATAGCGATATTCACGAAGTGCTAAGAAGTTAATTGTGCATTTGTGTAATTAAATTTGGAGAGGAATAAAATATATCTGTTGACCGAACGATATAAAACAAGTGTATAATTACATACCGCGTGTAGTACTACATTTTTTATCCAATTCCCACTGCATTATGATTAATTGTAGGTAAAACCCATGTATATTCATGGTAAAACCGGTAAGACGTGTTTATTTACAATCTGTCGACTGTATTTACATTTGAACTGACGTCTTTCATCACTAGGCGGAATCACTTTCCAAAAAGTTGTTTGTTTACTGGAATTCTAGACAACGCTTTTTGGCAACGATATCCCAATCCATGATATATATTCATGGTTTAAATGTATGAAATTGATCACTAGCATTACTAAGCCGTAATCATTTTGTTTATGTGACACGCCGCTATGACATAATGTTCACAAAGCATCACAACTGTAATTGAAGATATATTTTGATATAAGGCACTGCTCGAGTTTTTAAGAAGTCGAGGCAATGTACACGTAGATCACATATGAAAAGCGAAAATTCAATATAGTAAAAATTAAATAGAGGTATATTTCAAATGTAAAGAGAGAAAAGAGAGAGAAGTTATGGAATATTTATTTTTATAGGCTTGTATACAGAATGATGGTTATAAAAAATATTCATAACACAATCAAAGCAAAGTTTACGCTCTTAAATGCTACCACGTTTTTCCTTCGGAAATAATAATTATGACTGAGAATTGCTTGTAAAATCAGAAAACGATAGAGAACCTATAGGATAAGAAATACATGATATGAAATACACAATAAAATATTTCATATATTCACAGAAATCCATTTTTTGTGAATAAAATTAATTTTCTTCTCTTTTGGACAATCCTCCTACAGATTGATTTTAAAACTATAATATTACACTGTAAATGGGAAACAAAGCAGTAAAATTGGACTACAATCAATTTATAGCTCTCTATTAAAAGTGAGAGAGACGTAGTCCAAGAGTTGCTTACGTCGATTAATTTCCTATAGTTCTTCCCAGATCAGCGACAAATAATTACAGTTTGTGGATGGTATCTTGGTACTGTCATCTCATTTTCAGTTACCAGCAATCGCATCAAATTCTTTTGCGAGAAAACTTTACTCAATATGTAAAAATATTATAAAGACTTGCTGAATCCACCATATTTATCTCGAAATCTGTCGCGAGTCCAAAGTTTTCAGAGAGCAGCTTCTATGGTAAAATCCTAGGAAGTAGAAAAAGATTATTTTTGCATCCATCGTGGGAAAAAACATCCGAAGCGGTGAAAAAAGAAGAATCGAACGTTCCGTTTAGCCACCAGTCGTAATCGTTTCTGACAGCTTTCGGAATAAGTTCTCGAACCCGACGATGGGTCGCAGTCAAACCGTCAAAACGGCAGCGACCTCAGTCACAGGTGCACTCGCCGAAATATCACACCCACTTCCCATCTCTCTTGTCACACGTCCTCCTCATGCGCTCAATGCGAAAATACATGCGGATCAGTTCTTATTCGATATTTTCCCAAAGTATATACACAAGCACACGTAATTTACATAATCTCTCCGACTAAAGTGTGATATAAACGGTTTAACACAATTACAGTTTAAAGGGTGGATGTTCTAATCACTGCTGCACTCCACCACTATTCTCAATACTGTTTTTTTTTACATTACAAGAATGAACCTTACTCATTTTAACATATTGGGATGAAGGAAATATCAAACCAGATGTATTTGATGCAAATAGACCTTCCAATCTGCTATCTAAATCGTGCAAGAATATGACAACTCTATATGCGAGAATAGAAAAATTTTGCAGTAAATTTAAAAATTTAGTATCTACCTTGAATCTGAAAGATAACCTCAACAGTATCTGGCGAGATGTTGTGGAACATAATTTCTGAAAAATAAAAGAAATTATTACAATGTCCAAATGGTTTATTTGGTTTTGTACCTGATGATGACGATATAATCGTCGCAACGCGTAGTACGAATAAAAAAAACCACGTGGACATTACAAAAATTCCTTTCATTTTTCTTTTTTCCGTGAATCTGAAGATTGATTTGATGAAACCATCCACACCTCTCCCTTTATTTATTCTCAGGTCTCCATGCTCATGTCACTCATGGGTTGCTTTATTTACCTCACCATCCTGGATAATTCAACACATGCATTTTACCACCACATTTTCCATTTTCGTTGAAAACGCCAACTAAATATCTTTTTGGGGTGACACCTTGAAAATAAGGTGCGTTTGGCATGTACGAGGGTCGTTCCGAAAGTAATGACTCCTATTTTTATGTGGTGACTTTGGATGTCCGTGCCAGATGTCGTTGGTGCAGTGCTAATGCTTGAACCTTCCTCTATCATTTGCAAGTGGTTCCGTTGTTCTGCGGTAATCGGCGCCAGCAGAGGAGTGTTCCAAAAAGTCTGATATGGACGCGCGTATAAAACAGCGATGTGTGGTTGAATTCCTCACTGCTGAAGAAATTGCGCCAATTGAAATGCCTCGACGCTTGCTAAAGGTGTATGGAGATGATACAATAGACGGGAACAACGTGAGACGATGGGTACGGCATTTTCAAGGTGGTGAAAAGGGTGTGCATGACAAGCCACGGCCCGGTCGACCCTGCACAGCTGTCATCCCTCGCAATGAAGAGCGTCTTGATCAACTCATTCGTGCTGATCGGTGGATAACGACCAGAGAATTGTGTGCAAACCTGAATGTCGGCTGTAATGCCTTCAAAACAATGTTGGAACATTGTTTCTAAGGCATTGTTTCCATTCAAGACTCGGATGCTGTTGTCAAAGCTGTAAGGAAGTAGTTACCCTCAGCTGATTCCGATTTTTACCAGCGCGGCATGCAGGCTCTGGTTCATCGTTGGCAAAAGTGCATAACGAATGGTTGTGATTATGTGAAAAAATGACAGTCTTTAGCTGAAATATTGCTCTATTTAGCTGTGCTGTTTTTATTTATGTATCTCCTGTAGTTTCCATGAATAAAAATAGGAGGAATTACTTTCGGAACGACCCTCACTCGTATTCTCGAGTTATTGCTCGTATTAAGAATACTGGATGGATTTTTCATTCGGCACATTGAACACAACTGAGAAAGGTTTCAGAGCTCTTTCTCCGGTTTTGGCAACCGTCAATCGTCGTTTTCGTGAAAACTAGAAAATGCACTCAATGAAATGTTTGCGCTCTAATGGCTCCGTGATGCGGCAGTTGATGATTGACTAAGTTGACTTAGTTTCGGGATAGTTTCTTAGATTGACTAAGTTTCGGGTAATATTTTGAATTATTATAAAAACTAGGTAAGATCAAACTACCTAAATCAGCTTCGTGAAGAAGTCATCTATCAAAACGTGTTACAATACATTTTCATAACCGATTTGAAATGTAAAGTGTGGATGGAAAAACTGTACAGCACAGCGCAGAGCAAAGTAACACAAGAAACACCCCTCAGAAGATTCGAGGGATCAACTAACTCACTTGTAGAGAGCATAGACTTTTCTTTCCATTTAAAACCCTATTCTCTCCTACACTCCAACTCCGCATTCCCTGGCCTCTCCTTCAACCGTTCCAATAATTTTAGCTCTCGCCAGGCGCTTCGTTCCGGGTGAAGAAGGTTGTTCTTTTGGAATTCTCCAGTTATTTATGCGGGACAAGCGTTCCCCTTAATGACGGCCCACGCAATTTTGAAGAGCAGTTCCGTCTTCCCAAAACCCTGACTCCACCTCGAAACCTCACTTGGGGCCCAGCGAGGCGCTCCAACATTGTCCCAGTTTCGCAGTCTTCATCGACCGTAAGAAAAAAAAGCTTCGTTATTATAATTTTTACAGGATGTTTTACCTTTATTTACAGCATCATTGACTCCAAAATCCTTAAATTTTCAGTAAGACAGGAGTTTGGGGTCTATTCTATATACAATGAAAAGAATCATTAATATCAAAACACAGCATAATCACATTGTTTCGCAAAGTAACTCATATTTGATGCTCGAAAATGTCTTGGCCACACAAATATCACATGCAGACAGTATGTAACACTTGGGGAACACTCAGTTGGCGAATTCATCCAGCAAGAATATTGCAATAACCATCATGCCGGCCCATATTTGACCTTTGGCCATTGCCCCAAGGAGGGACCATTCAACAAAGGAATTAATTACACCTCAATATATAACATATGATACTTCCAGACTTTCAAAATATTTAATAATACACATTCATTAGAAAGAGACATCTCAAAGCAAAGATAAAAAATGAAAATAACAGCAGAAACACTCGGGCATGGATAAAAAAACCACCAGGCGAGTGGTTCATGGTCAAATTTGGGAGAAAAGTAAGACGACTTAACGACAACGCAGTATTTCATGGAGAAAAAAATTCTAAACAATGCACAAAATGGAAAATAAAGATAGCATGAGTAATCACAGAAGCAAAGTGACCGTGGTATTTGAACAAAATCATGGATCAAATGGGTGAAGGAAAAGAATTTCATCAGCTATGTAAGTCTTTCTTCTAAAAATGTTATAAAACGAAATGCAAAATATATTCAGTTACAAGTGAAATTCTAAAATATGAAAAATTGTACTTAATAAATGTTGACGCAAGCAAGAAAGATCGCAGTGAAACTTTAAAGGTATATGCACGAGAATAGAGAGGCATCGAAGCACAGATAGAGGCATTGTAAATGAGTGATGATAGCCTGATGGGCGAAGAAAGTCACAAATAAGAAATTATTACCAGGCGTAGGGAAGAAATAATTAAAAATCAATGGACACATTTCGATAAATGAACGACGATGCACTTTCTCGTAAATATACCACTTTTAATGGCACCATCAAGGTATTCACAAAAATGTTTGTTTATTAACGATTTTAACGCATTTTGCTCATAGTAAATGTAATATAAGCATAGGTATGCGTATTTATATCCCTTAGATTTATTGAAAAAGCGAATAAATTAACTCAAAATCAAACCATATTTTAGCTACATATCTGTTATTGCTGGCCCATAGCAAAACAAACAAGCCAAACAGCTTATTTCTTACAAATTCCTGCCACTTTTGAACCTGGATAAGAAAGCCCTTACACAACGAAATGTTGCAAATACACTCAAAATTTACTTAATTGTAAGGTTAAGTGTGTCGACAGTATATCAGGTACATAATGCACCTTTAAAATAAAATGAGGGACTTTTGAAATAAGTGAATAATGGATAAAAATTGTTGATATTCGTTAATACGTCAGATTCAAATATAGGCCTGGAAGGGTTTACTCGTATATTTTTCTGCTTTGAGTGTTATGACAGAACATATATTACTACTTAAACTTCCTTTCGATATCAGGGATAGAAGGATTAACTTTGCAATTCCACATTGTAAAAGATTTATTTCTACCGGTTTCACCGCAGTGCAGCATCATCAGGTACACAGACATATTTTCCACTCTATACATACACATGAAATTCTATGGATGAAGGAGAGGGGGCGGGTGAAGGGGAGGGAGGGGAAGTCATAGGTAAGGCGTTGGGAAGGTATTGGATTGGATGGGTGGGGGTGGGAGGGTCTATGTTTGATTGAATGGGGAGGGGTGAGGAGCTAGGGTATTGGACATAATCCGGGAAGCGGACGCTGGATAGGGCGTCGTGGGAGGAGGCAATGGCCTCGGCAGCTCGGCCTTGGTTGTAGGTTGAGCGAGGGTTGTGGTTGTGGGATGAGTAAGGTCGTGTAGGAGAGGGGAACGGGAGGGGTACAAAAGTTCGAAACAATATGAAATTCGTAGGAATTTGCCCTGTACAAAATTTCCAATTCTTCCAAAGCATCTAACTTCGCTCCTTTTTCTTGATTGTGCAGAATTTTACGTGTAATATTGCTGGAGTGACATTTTCTATTAAATTTTTTGCAAACTGTGAATCATAGTTATTGTTTATGCAACAGGCTCTATGTTATTTCACTCTAGTCACAAATTTCCTACCAGTCTGACCCACGTACGTGATACTACAATCATCGCACTGGAGCTCATATACACCACTCTTTTGTATCACTTCCGTCTTGTCCTTATTGCTTCCTAACAGGTTTTTCACTCTGTGCCTGTTGTAAAAGGCAGCTCTCACTTCTTCTTTGGGCAATAACCGTTGGACTTTTAATGAAATGCTTCCCAGGAAGGGGATCCTTCTCCACTTGGAAGCGTCTTTTTCTTTAGGTGTTGCACTGTAAATCTCCTTTATGGCTATCTGGGAGCTTTTTCGTCGGTACAGTTTGTCTATTAATTCCACGGAGTACCCATTGTTAAATGCAAATTGTTTTATTATGTTCAGTTCTTTGTTTTTGTTTGGTTCTGTCATAGGAATGTGACACAATCTGTTCAAAAAACTGTGGAAAGCAGCCAACTTTTGTGATATGTGATGTCGCGAGTTGTCGTATATCACTTGATCAGAATAGCACGGTTTGCTATATATTTAAAAATCAAACTCTCCATCTATAATTCTAACTATAGAGTGGAAAATATGTCTGTGTATCTGATGATGCTGCACTGCGGCGAAACCGTTCGTAAATAAATATTTTACAATGTGAAATTGCAAAGTTAATTCTTCTATCCCTGACATCAAGGAATTCCACCGAGTGAGGTCTGAAACCATCGTTTTCCATTCGATACTTACATTACTACGCATCTTTCACTAACTATAATTCAGCAAGCTTCACCCAAACTTTTACTCTGGCGAAGTCATTACCTTCTATTTTCTTTAATGACTACTAATTTTAAAATTTCATTTTCCCTTCTTGTTAATCAGCATCTTCTACCATATTCGATTGTTCTTTTAAAGTTCTCGTTGTCCATTTAGTTCCCTCACCTCAAAATGCAATATTTCAGCATTATATTATTCAGCTAACTCCATAACACTTCATTATACACGTCTCAAGATACACTAATCTATTTGAAAAATGACACATTTTTCTGTATTATATCCATCTGAATTTATCCTTTAGATTCATTTGGAAGTTTTGTTAATCATACATTTGCAATTATCAGGGAGATTTCTGTTATTTTATCTCTTATGCACAAATAATACTTTCATAATAGAGTGACACAACTTAAAATATTGCAAATATGCTAATGGTATTTCCCAAATTCAGTTTTAAACTTATCATCTCAAGAACATTTGAATGTAAAACACGGGTCAAACCAAAAACGCATCAACTACACCTACTAATTAATATATACTGTCTTTTAATGACGTTTCTCAAAGTTTTATTTCATTAATTTAAGTGATCACCACAGCTCCAATAATAACAATTAATAATATCTCAATAACTTGCCCTGATTTTACAAGGAGCTCAACAAAGAATACCGCTTGTTGGTTCCCTGTCAGCCGACTTCCATTCCTTACCTTTATTCGCTTCTCACCACTTCCACCAAATAAATGCCAAACACGACCAGAGAAACGACGTAATGGAAAATTTTATAATATATGACAGCATGTATCCCGAGGTTTGAATAACTGAATACCAGTTAAGAAACAATGGGATGATGCATCGAGGCATAAGTTATGTATAATAAATAATTGAGGTTATTCCATCAACTTTTATCATATCCATGTTCATGCAGAAATTTTTGTTCCTAAATTTGACAATAAGCCCACGGAAACTTGTTGTTATTTAAATAAACTGCGGTTAATTGAAGGAATCGACTATTTTACTTAAATGGTTGAACAAGAATGAGGGATTCTATTTCATCTTCGTATAATATCCAACGCAGCATATTTTAATCATTTGAAGTCACGACACTGATTTAGCCTAGCCTAGTCTTTAACGGAAAAGAGTTGGGGAAACATGAGGCATGACAAAGAGAAATTCGGATTTCGCATCGGTCAGCACGTGACGCGAGTCTTATAGGGTATCCATTTCAAAGTTCCCACTGGCAAGTGGCACACATCGATTCATACCATGGGAACAGATATATATAATTTGCCTAGAAATCCAGAGTTACAGTGTGACGATCTAGTACTTTTGGCGACCGCAGTAACCACGTTCATTTGCGTAGATATTGCGTACGCTTTGAGCGGTCAGTACAAGCCACGTTTCATTTCAGCGAAAATGAATCACCATAACTCGACTCGAGCCCCGAACTAGGTTAGACTTCTTCCCATATCCCTCCACCACAGCAATGTTTCATCTGTTTTCGGTACCCAGAGCAAAGGAAAACAGTCACAAGCTTTCCAACCAAATGAAGTCTCTTTGAGCGAGCTAACTCTTTTGGGCGTTAGTTTATAAACATACGTTTAAAATAATGCCTGGTTAAAAGTCCTTAATTTTAATTCACATACATTAGGACATAATATAAAACTAATTATTGCTCAAGCTAAAAGCAATTACCATATCCTTTATTTACAATTTCCACATCTATATGATACTCTTGAGGAAGATACAATGAGAAAAAACTTTCAACTCTTCAAAAATAACATGCCCCGATCCCTTGGTCTTTCATAATACATAATAAATATAAACTTTTGCTTCGACATATTACAATATTTACTAAATATTAAAATAATTATCATTGTTGTATATAAATCAAGGTAAATTTAGATTAATCGGCAAAGAAAGTGTTTCGTAACTTAACATATTTCGTAAAATAATTTAAGGATCAGACATTAAGCTACGATAGGTTGCCGAGCAGTTGAAGGTTTAAAGTAGTAATAATGTAGAAATTTATCGCAATTTATATACATTGAGAATTTAAACAAGTTTGAAATATGTAGACTCATTTTAAAGGAATAAACTAGGACTACTTAACTAGGGTTATTTATCTATTTTTATGATTTTTAAGCCCTTACATAAACCTTGAACTATACCCGAAGCTATCTTTCAACCAATGGAGCTCTCCAGCCTCTAAATTTGGCTCACAACTATTGAGATATTATGACAAATTGTGCTGCTAGTGCATCGTTTTTATATGAAATAATTATCATGGAAAGTCATGTTACGAGGCCAAAATTTCATATCTGGCAAGTAGCAGTTACACTAGCAGTTATTTTAAAGCAGATAAAAATAAATTAGCCCAGCCATTTTTAATCAGGAGTTCAAGATAATGCGGGAGACATTTACATAAGTTTTGTCTTATGACAAGCCTTTTTCTTGTCGTCCTCTACGGAGAAATTCCACGAATTCGATCTCCTTGGCCCCGAGTTTAGCCTATGCAACTGATAGGGCCTACCATAGTGTACTTTGAGAGATGAATCATTTTGCGAGGCTGTTTGTTTGTCGGGGGGGGAAACATGAAAATCATAAAGGAGACAGGGTTATAGGGAAAGCCCCAAAGAAAAGATGGGAGAATAATGAAGAATAATAATTCACAAAGAAAAAGGAAAATGACTGCCGGAGAATGAAAAGAGGTTGTATGAGGATACATGAACTTTAACCCAGCTTATGGGGTCGCACCTCATTTTTATTCCCGATACAAGGGAGTTCCCTAAAATTATTTAGCGATACCACCCAACCGTCGTAAATTAAGTTACAGTGAAAAAATGAAAAACGATTCGCTTGGATGTTGACGCAAAATAGGTTAAAATCATCGAATTAAAAACATAATCCAGAGAAGGAACACCATAAATGAAAAATACAACGCCAAGATACATGGCACCCTGGGAATTGTGATCGGATGAGTGAGCGGTCATTAATTGGATCCGAGAGACACGTGCTGGCGTTTACTGAGCTTTCATTAACCTTTGATTGAACTCCCAGCCTGTATGTTTTCCGGAGAGATGCTATTGTTACCATGTCAAAAATTTGGTCTCCCAATTCCCATACGGGGCAAATGGATACATATTTGAGGGCAGAGAACGTTATTAGAGTTAATTCCTTTCCATGGATCACGGACTCCTAACAACATCATGTAAAAAATTGTTCAGCCAAATCTTTCACAAAGGCAAAATTATTATTTAACATTTTTGTCTAAAATATACTAAATTTGACAGCTTGAGCCATTGTTTGCCGCAAATGGATAAACAACCAGGATGAAATTTAAATTCAAAATTCGCAAGGATGGAAGGATTTAAAAATGAATCAGTTTGCAGTCGAGAGCATGACATATTCATCTATGCACATAAATTAACCATTTTTTAGTGACAATCATGCTCTTCTCTGGATATTAAATCCAAAAAAATGCAGATGCATTTGGAATCTGATTTTATGGTGGACACTGACGACGAAATAAACGGTCAAAAGCATGAATGAGGGGGTTAGAATAAGGAAGTGTAATAGAGGAGAAGGCAACATAAAATGCATACAGATAGGAAGAAAATAGACTAGAAACACCCTGAGGCAAAACGGGTTGGCAATACATGAAAAATTGAGGAAAATGTAAAGATAGTTTAAATAGGAGATAATTGCAAAGAGCAAATAAAAGCAAATGAAGAATACAAGGCATTTGATAGAAATGGATGGAGTGATGCAGCAAACCAATCTCAGGATTGAGCGACAAATGAATAAAATATATACGAAGCTGCTGAAATATGCATATAAACAATCAAAACTAATTCGGATGATTGTTTCAACTAGCCGATAATGAATTATTCAAGCTGAACACGCACTATTCGGTTATTTATATATTTTACCTCACAGAAATGGCCATAATTTTATTTTATATGCTACAATTTGCCATTGCGCTGCCAATCCTAAAATGTACCTCTAATGATATACCTATACGTTTTTATACGATACATGGCATCTCCATACACACCAAGGTCAATAAAAAAGGGTGTTAGGACACAAGCAATTTTTTTACTTCTTTTGGATTAAAAAATAACCAACATGCCTGAAGATATGCACTATTGTAATTTGTGATTGCGTTGCTGTTATTCTCAGGCGTTTGGAGATATGTAGCAAAAGAAGAAGGATTAAACCAAGAGGATTGGAAGATTCAAAAAGGTAACAAGCAATAAGTAGGCTCATAATAAAACAAGGAACTCAAATCGAATAATTTTAAAAAGCAACGAATCTTCTTCCTCTTCTTAGCTTAAATCCCAATTATTTGGGGTCAGCTTTTTGGAATTTCAGATTCCAGCGTGCTCTATTCAAAGCCATGTCCTCTTTGGCACCAATCTCCAACATATCCTTCTTCACACACTCCATCCATGTTTTCCTTGGCATTCCTCTGCTCTTCCTTCCCTCCACCTTCAGTTTCATTACTTTTTTCCCCAGATATTCACAGTCTCGTCTAACAACATGGCCATACCCCTTTTAACCTGCACTCTTCCACCTTTTCTGTTATAGGTGCAGTTCGCAAACTCCCTCTAATGTGGTCATTCCTAATCTTGTCAGCTCTGGTAACCCCACTCATCCATCTCAGCATGCGCATTTCACTTGCATGTAATACTCTCTTATGAGTACTCTTAGTAACCCAACACTCAGCAACGAATGAGGAAAGGAAATGCATCAGAATTATCAAAATATTTAGAGGCGAAGACAGTAGGGAAACAGAATTAAGATTTCCATTGGATATAACGATGCATAATTTGGATGGTCCTCTTTACTAACTGGAGATTTGTATCCTTGCACTCTAAACAAAAACGTATAAACTCTTAAACTTATAAATAGGTAGAGATTTGTACACAGCCACGAGCACGAACATAATAATAAACCTAACCTCTAAAGTTCCATTACGAAAAAAATATCCAACTTGACAACAGCAACAAACCATTTCCTTATCAAAGATTATGATCAACACCATAAGTGAAGGATGTCGGATTTTAAAGTCAATAGCCTGCAAAGAGATTGAACCGGAGATCCCCAACGATCCTCCTTTAGGGTTGATATCTGCATAAATATGCAGAAATGTATTCCTTTACCGGCGAAACAATAGTTTGGTTGGTACTCTACTTCGGGTTAAACGCTGGTCGAATATTTAAAACGAGAACATATAAGCAAGGATATATACACAAAATGCAATGATATTTTTTTGTGGTCATAAACCTTAACAGGGGTCCAGAAAAGGATGCACCCGGCGAGATCAAAACATTTTGCATTAAAAAAGCATTTGGGCCAAATTTGCAATGGATATGATTGAGGCAGGGTGCCTAAATGCGGCGGACAAAGCAAGTGTTATAAGCACCCAGCAAAAGAGGAGCTGTTTTTTTTCATAAGAAAAACTCAATTTATTACTCATCATAAGCAAGACAGCAACATTAAGGATTCTTTCTAATATGAAGTTTTAGGAAGACTTGATACTTCGAGTTTTGTTAGTCATTATCTCTATTTATCTTTGCTTCTCTATGTTTGTTAACTCTTTCTGATTGATATCATATTTTCCAATTTGCTTTTAGTGTTGATTATCTGTGACTGTGAAATATTTCGTTTTTCATCACCGTGATATGATGGTCAGGTACATTTTTTGTTATTTTTTCCGTTAAAAGCAGAATTTGATATTTTTATTCTTTTTTGCTCTTATGAGGAAACCCGGAGCATAATGAAACTTATTCTATCCATCTTCAGGACATAAAAAAATTTCACGCTTTGAAGTAAGTGAAATTGGATTACGGTAAAAAGGTTAGACAACTTAATTCATTTGCCTACTTTTGGCAGTCATACAATCACTTTGATCCCGCAGAATATTTTTATATATCTAGATATAGGCTTACCATTATCAGTGAAATAGCGAAACATTTCCTTCAGTGAAGCGTTGCTGTCTGCACTGATTACCCATTTTGTGCCTTGGGTTAACAAAACACCAAACGAACGCACGAGATATTTATAGAAAAGTATTTACCAATAGAGCCATACTTTTAAATGGCATATTTTAATGACCATAATAATAATTTAAAACTCTGGCACTGCTTTACAATTTTGGCCATGATTTCCGATTTTTAGAGCAGAGAAACTTAAAAATGACATATTAACATTTTTTTAAATGCGAGAGAAAGAGAGTGAGAGGTCCCAGTTGTTTAATTACGCCAATTGCCATCTAAACGAACCCATTTACTATTCCTGTCCCGACTTAACCAAGTCATTCAACGAATTCAACGTCATCAAAGTGCATCGAGAATTCCCACATAAGTCGGAAGTGATTCTGCCATTTAATAGTAAAAGCGTATTTAGATGAACCAAACCATAATTATAAATTTTTCAGGGATCTGAAGGAAGGGAAGGAAGCCCAGACACTATTTAATAGTCAAGATAACTAATCTAGTCACCTTCATGCGTTTCCAACAAAAACTATACTAGCAAATACTTAAGATACTTCCAAAATAAACACAAAAGTGCAAATATTTTACAGCGTTTTCCATTGATGAAAGAAACTGGCGTCTGAATATGAATGGGTAAATGTGGCTACTATGCAATACTTGAAGTGGAGCGAATGAGACCCAACTCTGCAATGCCCTACAAAAGAGGTATCCCATTAGATATTCAGCAGGGAAATAATTGAAGAGTGCCATATAGCATCTCATGAATAATTTAGCCTCGCCATATTCTATATGAATTTTGAAATTGATGACTCAGATCTTCAATTTAAGTTTATGAATGGATAATTGCCAAGCTCACCACTTTCCATGAGTTCATTAGCAGAAAGACATTATTAAAATTCTTCATAAAAAAGGCTAAATCAATAATCAGAGATATATTCACCAAAAAACGGTGGATGGAATATGAAATATATTTTTACAGAAAATTAGCCTTCGTAGGGACATCCTTAACTAAAACCATTCCTATTTCTGTTGAGAACCGGAGTTGGGTGTAACCTTTAATCAAGAGGATTCAAAAAGTGAATTTCTGAGAGACCATTAGCTCACTTACGATCACTACCATTCAGTCATGACAAAGAAGGGATTGTGAACTACAGCCAATCCTATCTGAACAATTAAGCACTTTGTATAGCATATCTAAAACTCACAAATTATCTCTTATAACCACAATTCATACCACTCACCTGAAGGAGTAAAATGAAAATTATTAGCGCAGTTGGATCCTGAAGTTATGCATAACAATGCGCCATCATACGTTTGCATCTTTATTATTTCAAGGGATTATGTAAACGTATTAGGAGTAAAAATCTATTTACATTGTTTCAATGAATATGATACTCCTCTTTCCTTTAGATGGGGTTGAAACAGAGGTTAGCTACAGTTAAAAATCATTTATTGTAATTCAAGAGATGGAGCATAAGGATAAACTGTGTCATGAGTGTTCTCTGATGACTTCTAATATAACCCCAAGTAAGAAAATCGGGGTAAAGGATTTTTTTTAAATCATTTAAATGATCAGGGTCTCACTTGGAAGCATTTCAATCATGCCTTTATGGCTCAAACCACGAAAAGATCGTCATATATGTAATTTCTTCAAGAGTAGACCGAATTCTCATGTAATTTCGAAACCTTGCATGCAAAAAGGATTTCGAAATTTATCAAATTTAGCTTTATGCCCTTTTATCCTATTACACTCAATTTGAAAAATGTTGGGAATGAGCACATAATAGCAAATAAATGGAATACCGCTATTTTATAAATAAATGTGAGGAAGATATATGCCAGAATAGAAAAGGACGACATGGCAGTCCGATGTGTTGCTGTAAAGTAACGGAGCACCGTAAGTCTCGTCACTATATGTTGAGTATGTGAATATGAGAAAATGAGTATTTAGCGAGCATAAAATAAAAGGAGAAATATTGCCAAACTAAATAACGATGAAGATTAAATGAGTGGAGCTTTCGCCAATGATCAAAATCCTAAACGAGAAGTGGAGAGTACATCGGATATGATTGCGAGAAATAATCAGAAGAGACCATGGTTGCGAGGCACCCATCGAATCATGATGGATGTTTATAGAAGTAAATTAAAATGACGGGGTCAAGAGGGCTGATGATGCTTCCAGTACTTACGGTTCGTAGAGTACGTTGTCCAGCTAACATTTTATGCTGACAGATATTATCTTGATGTCTTATGAATTATAAAATATTGGTATTAAAAATCATAATAAAACCTGCACTGTACAAAAAGAAATAGAGCACTGACACTTTAAGTGATCATAGTCTCGATGCAAAGAGAACACTTGTTACCATTCTAGGCGCCGAAGTCCTACCCACTCTCATAAAGTAAGATATAAATTTTGTGTATTTTATTGAAGGCTCCAGATGTCTAAGGCCGCTTTTTACGGTACATTTTATTGCACAAACGAATGTATCATAGATTGTAGAAGAAAATGAATGGCATTAGAGCAGGATCTATTTCCCGTTTGGTCATTCAGACAATCATACTATTTTGTCACTTTACACGGTACAGCTTTTCATTTGTTTGCTCAATAAATTGTACCGTGTAAAGTGGACTTATGAGTACAATGGCATTCAACGAGTTTGGGGAATATAATTTAGTGTGGTTTAAAGTAACGAATTTATAAAATGCTTCTGTGCCCGTTATAAGTTGCAATGCCTCTTTTCCTCTCAACACAAAGTAGATCACAGCATGAGTTTCCATTTCATGCCTATGCTGCGGTTTCCAAGTAAACTAATATTCTGTTGTTGAAATAGTACAAAAATTTAAGACTTCCGAGCTAGAAAATCCAATTTTAGTAAATATCGAAGAGTATACGAAAATTGAATGTAAGAATTAAAAGTAAGCAAACAAAGAGACCACTGTACCAAATCTCATTCTACGCAGATATAAATTATGTACCTATTAACACAAATTCCGTCTCACTGATACGATTCTGATGCACGCGATAGAGCAACTCGTAAACGATCTGCTGCATTGCTTGCTCGTCCTTCCTCGCTTGTTTGAAAATCTCGCGTGCCAATACTCATTTGTTAAAAAAACTAGCGCTCCAACAATAAAAAAATGCATTTAAAAATTCAGAAATTTTTGCGGGGGCGAACTCACCAAAGTTTCATCGTTATCTTATGAATGGTATTGCAACGCATGAAATAGGAACTAACAATGATTTTTTTATATATTATATCAGGCAACTTGGAAAAAAAGTCATCAATGTAATCTGCAGTGTTGCAACAGAAAACTTTCAGCTGCTGATGAATAATTAGAATTGAGAAATGCCTCTTTGCTGGATGATTTGAAACGGTATTTTTCAGGTGATTTGTACTCGCCAATTTTCCCTAAGGGTCCATATTTTCCATCAAGAATGTCAAGGAATGTCCACAGCTGGTGGTAAGGGTGGAGTAGGAGAGCATGAACCAAGGCTGCGGCCTGAGGATGAGCAAAGCAGCGGCAAGGGGCGAACAGGGTTGTCCAGGGCTTCAGACAAAGAGCGGCCCTGGGTTGAAAGGAGTTTTAAGCGGAGAAGGGAAATTAGAGTGAGGTGGGGATGAGGTCGGATGAAAGGAAAGATGGGGAAGAGGATGAGCAGGCCAAGTGCGGGAGATAGTCCCGCTTGAATATTTATGACGCAAAACTCTCTCGTTCTGGAAGAGGATTATCTAAAATTGATACGAGAGAGAGAGTATATGACGTGGCTAATCTGACCCATTCTCTCTTCAACCGCTGCCATAAGAGTGGGACAGCTGCCCAACTCCCGCACCATCGTCTTTTCCCAAGCAGGAAAGAAAACCGTATTTTAAATTGGTATAAATTCATTTTGCCGGGCCGCTCTCTCCATCATTCAGCGCTCTCACGGAAAAATTAGCGGAGAAAACCGTTGGGAATATAATGGGTGCCTTGAATACTGAACTAATAGCCCAATCATGGACGTAAAGAAGCACTTAAAACATAACAGTGGAGCATACACATTTGTAGCGGTAGTTCTGGTAACATAACGGCTGAGCAGAGAATACAGCAGGAAATTAAAACAATGGAAGTGCAGAATGATTTATACGTATTGTCGATAATACCATAAATTCATTATTGAGTGGAGAGAAATCTCAGTCCATAAAGCAAGAGAGAATATGTATTTACAGCCAGATAAACTCAGTTGCAATTATATTACCATAACCCACAATAAAACAGTTTCAATAATTATTTGTTCTCGGGAACTATTCATTAACAGAGATTTAAGCATACTTATACGGTAATTTTACCGAAACATACCGCACTAATCACTGCATTCCTAGTCCACTAACATTTCCCCATAGCCATGCTCGGGTGGTTGTACATTAATATAAAATATTGACCCAATCAATGTGGCCGATTTTCCGAATTACATGTATAGTATGCTTCCATGGTTTATTGCGTCATATAGTTTTAGCAAGGTTATTAATACAAACAAAGCGAAATATCTAATAAATTAATCCATGAAGAAAGCCCATACAAGTGTACATAGCATGAAGAAAAATGGCCCTGAAAACTAAGTCAAACATCATAAGCCGTACAGAACAGTATCCCTCATGCAAGAAGGTTTTGACTGCATTTATATGCACAGAAATCCTTTTGAAGGGTTCATCTTTCAATCAACTATTTATTTGCCTCTTGCCGATTGTCAAAATTTTATTTGAGCACCTTCATTTTATTTTATAGCCTTAATGATGCTAAGACCTTTAGATCTCCGAAAGAATTTTTAGGCGAGTATTCATAAGACTCGCATCACAAGCTTGAATTTAACGACGCACAGAATAAAATCGACAATAGTGAGTATAATATAATGCGTATTTGAGTAATAAATATAAAAGTGAGGCAACTTGAAAATGAAACTCAAATTGAAATATCATGTCACATTCAAGCCACTTCCGGACTTTCCGTTGTATTTATGACAGAAGTAACCGGTGATTAAGTAATACGTCGATAAAGGATGGCGAAAAATATGCACGGTGAATATCTTAGTACGATGGAAGAGGCATTGACCGAGGATAAAAGCCGTGGAATCCATGGTAGGTAACTTAACATGGTCGGTAAGATAACATGGTAGGTGGAAAACGATATGATATGGGTATGTTGATAATTGAAATTGCGATAAAAATAATCACCACTAGAGAGCATGGGGTTTTCCCAGGACACAAAAATTCGGATCCTTGTTATCTGATAACGGGATACGATAATGACAACATTCTAAGAACATATAAGGCTGAGGAGGCCCTTAGCTGTGCCGCAGCAGGACATTTAAGGGATGGGCGATTCACCAGAGGAGCGGATACATCGGATGAAACCCAAAAACCTTTAGAATGGGTTTCATTTCTCTAGCGAAAACAATTTGCAGTTCCTGGAGTATTATGCAGCACAGCACCGATATGAGATGGGAAGGAATCCAATTATCATAAGCGATTGGTCAGTGTCAACTAAACGGCGAAACAATGATAATTGCCAATGAACAGTTAAAAAGTAACTCCATATAGATTCACCAAGTCTATTATTAAGCCATAATGGTGGATTTTGTAAGCATTCACTTGATATCTAAGAGCTTCCCAATGTTCATGCCATTAATCTGACTAACTCTTGAACTCAAAAGTTTGACTTTTACTTGTATCACAAAATATATACTGCCGAATTATTACGGGTGATCTGTAATGTAAGCAATCTTTAAGATTGACTTATCGCAAAGATTCTTTCAGTAGTGACTATAATTTTTTTGCTATTACCTCTTCTACTCATACGTTTAATATAACTGACGGGGAGTTATTATGGCTTTAATATTATTGAGCCTTTCGTTAAGTATCCATGCATTTTTCTCCTTCCATTTTCCGGCCTAGTGGTTGCGTGAGACTAGTCTAGAGCAAGTCTCTCCAGCAATTTGAATGTCCCCAGTCACCCCGGTCCATCGATATAAGGTCTTCGAACCGATTTGAAATGAGGAAAGGAGGGACGAAGAGAAAGAGCGGTAAACGAAGGAAGGTGGGAGAGAGAGAGCGAAGAGAGACTAGAGGGGACCAGAGAAGGGTCTTAAGGGTTCGGGCCTGGAATCTTAAGCAGATCCTTCGGCCCGGAAATTGGTAGATTACGCGTCGGCTTGGGCCAAAGGAGTAGGAAAGGGAATAGGTATGAGGAAAAAGCGAGGCTGTATGGGAGTGGATTTGGCGGATTTACCTGCAGTTGTAACAGAACTTAGTGGCAATCACCTGCGCAAATCGTGACGCCTGCGAGGGGAAGGCGTGATTGAATGTAATTCGCAGGAGGCGTAGGAGACTTCAATCAGGAAGTAAAACTGGAAACATTATCACGCGTAACCTGAGTCGGTGGTAAAGTACCAGCAGTACGTTAAAATTTAAAAAAAACCCAAACAATACTGTAAGATAAATGTGTCCTCCGCTCATTGGAGAAGTCCGTCTAAACAACTGAGCTTTAATTCATTAAAGGGATTGATGTTGATGCAAAAGTCACTCTGAAGTTGGATAAGAAAGAGCGACTGAGGTATTAATGGCAGTCAAATCGGGACACCATCTTAGTCCTCCCGAAAGCAGTGCACGAAGGACCTTTCAACCAAAAAAGGTCTCCTAAGAAATTTTCGGTATATTTTGCCAACACTCAGCCGCCTCACCGCAACGATTGTGGGTGAGGTCATTGCTGTTGGGACATCCGATGTGAAAACTCTGAGCAAAATTATTGATGGAATTGGAAAATGGCTCTGATGACGTTTTGGGAGAAAATAGTGTCTCGATCGGTTTCTGCTTTAGTCGTCGGGTGAGTAAGCAATTTCTTTGGACCCATTTGTTGGACAGAGTACTCGTATCTGCGACAATATAGCAAATATTTTCTAGAATATTTTCATAATTTTTACATAAAATTGTTCCCCAATTCAACTTGTACATATTGTTTTCTAAAATAAACTGCCGTAAATGGAACTGACAAAATTGGACGAAAAGTGAAATGTTAGATAAATTTAACTTTCCACAAATGCTACGCTGAAAGGGAGAAGGTTTTACTAAGCCTTACCCTTCAATGATTCAGCTGGCTGTATTGTTTACTCATTTCTTGTTCTACTACTTGCCTTCCCATTTTTTTTTCATTAAGTAACCACATTTCTGCTTTTATACTAAGCTCCTAAAAACACTAGTCGTAATATAGTCACTTTTACGCGACCGAAAACCGTGTATGTTTCCAAATAAAAATTACTAAATGTTTTGCGCGTTTTGGTTTGAAGCATTATTTAGAGAAAAAACTTACATTGCTAGTTAATGAGTTTTGAAAATGAGTAATTGTTTCATATGAGAGTCGCCCAGAGGGACCAATGGGTTTAATCCACTCAGGTACGCTGCTTCGTAAGACGCCGTTGACAGAAGACAGAAACATGTAGTTGTGAGAAAGAATTCATAGTGATTGACGAAAAAATAATATTGATCTTGGTTTAGAAGAATTCGACTGCAATTTTGGAGATTCAGGCTCAGATAATGATAATTTTTTACATTAAGGGTTTTCAATGTAGCAGAGAGTTCCCCATCAATGGTTCGTCCTATGCTAGGCAAAGGTTACGAATTATTTCAGCTAAAATTAATTAAAAATTAGAATATCTGAGATAAAAATCAAATAAAACATATTAATGTGGAAATTGGTGTATCATTCAATTCAGAAAAAAATATTTCGATATGTAAACAGCCAAGTTCGCGGCAAACAAATGGTCGTATTGCTCGAAACAGATAGACACAGCGAGAAAAGTTTGTTGCTCTTTCAACTGTGTGACCGAATGCTTTCAGTTCTCTGTTTGTATTATACAGCAGTTAATTTATTCTATGATATATATATACACATATTATAACTCGAAACGGTTGTTACAAAGATGTAGAAAGTCATTTATTTTATTGGGAGGGTGCTGAAACAGGGAGGACTTACATTGGTATCAGCGGATGCCTCTTCGCCGCCCGCAAGCCTCTGAACCCAAATTCTCGAATCATCTTTGAAGTCTCCACGGTTCTTGAATAGACCTGGGTGTAGTGGATATAGTTCAGGGGATTGCCGTTAGTGCGGAATGGCTCTACCGTCGCGAGAATGCATCAAGAATGGGCGAGGACGACGAAGGGGTTATTTTTTTTTCATTTCCATATTTTCAGAAAAGGGAAGTGCGGAAGATCTATTCCAATCTATGAAAAACTTCGAATTTTATACGAGTTTTTTTTAAGGTCTCGAAGAAATATGCCTCGATCGAAAAGGTGATTTATTGTGGAGGAGAGTGTGGAGAGATTTTGAGAGGAACGGGATGGTGGCCGGACTGGACAGGAAACTAAATTCCCTTTCCTTGCCTTATCCCTTCCCATCAGCACTAGTTTTTATTCAACCTACTCGTGCACTACAGCTTCTAAAGGTGAATATTTCTCACGGGCACCTTCTGAAATACTGACAATATTTCGCTAGTATAAAACGTTTCACCAAGTTACAGATGTGAATACGATACTCAGTTCTTCGCTCCTTTATCCACACTGCCTTTGCATATTTAAAAGAGCCCCTGATGCAAAACCTCACCAAAGTTAGTATCAGGTGTTAAAAAGGCAATTGTCTTACGACTGGAGTATTCAAATACTAGGACATGTAGGAAACCTGGCGCACATCTGACAGATTTGGATCCGTCTTAGTGTGCCACAATTATTTAGTTCTCAACGCAGTAAAATGGTTTCACAATATGTACGCACGGTTATTACACAGAGAAGTGTTGACTTTGTTGTTAACCATTTGCTTCATACCATTATGAATAATGAGCCTACAAATGCACATTAGGTTTGCATCTTTCAAGTTAAAAAGTTAAGTTTCTGATTTTGATTTTACATGTTTTAGTAGAGTGTAGGTAGGTACACTGTTTGATAACCCATGTATATTATGAGTAAATTGCATTTAAGTATACTTGTGTGATAGTTTAGAGCAAAATTAAGAAAAACCACTCCTGTTAAGCTAACTAGTGCAATAATATATCAATAAACCCTATATCAGGGCGAAAATTGATAAAAACGGCAAAATTTGCCAATCGGAGTTAATATTATTTCGGATCACAATGCGACTTAATTAAATATTGAATTATAGAAATTGGTACTTGACGACTCGTAGGACAAATAATGAAGCGTAATTGTAAAAATAAGCAGCTGATTGCGAAGATAACCATGTAAATGTTTTCTTAAGCAGGTTAAATGATATTTTACGAGTAGCAAAAACACTTGAACACATTTTATTTCAAGAAAAGTATTTGATTGAGCACAGCAACTCTGGATCCAAGAAAAAGCTATAACTATGTGGTCTTAATATGTATCTCTTTCCGCACGAATAATGCCGCATGCCTTTACGATGGATTCGGAGCCAAGGCAAAGGAAAATCTCGTATTCTCATGTAAATATCTCAGATCTGGAAAGATAGATTCAACCGTTGGAGGAGGTTATAAATCCCCTGGAAACGGATTTATAGCGGTGAGCTATAAATTCACCCTTGAGTGCGTCTTACTGAAATGTGTTGAGTCTGTGGATGACGAGACTTAAAGATTCCTGAAGGCTTCATTCACCGTTTTATGTACCTAAATGAGTATCTAATTCGAACACATAACCCAAGGAAACGCAGAGATGACATTCACATTGATGGAAGTTTCAAGTGGATACTAAGAAAGAAGGGAACAGAGGGCTTCTATAACTTCGTCTGCGGCACATTTTAATCATTTGTGAGAGGCGAAGTGACTGATTAACGCACAACAATCTTAATGTGCAAAGTCTTCCATTACAGTACAGACAAATGGTTTAAAAGGCTGACGGTGAAGCAAATAAAATTGTTAAAATAAAGCATATCCTTCCAACTAGAAATCTTAATAATTGTAAAAGAAGAGACGCTCGTTAATAGTGGGCTCAAAAGTAAGCGTTTATATGGAAATTACGGATAAATGAAGAAAAAAACTACATATTTAAGAGTAATATTGATTGGTATTGCATTAGCATCCATTAAGGAGTGTATGTTACTCATAATTCATTTGTGCTTCAAATAAATGCAGACTTGTCAGAAGGAACTAAGCATTACCTAAGGTTTTAGTTCATTTAACCTTTCATTCATATTACATTGATATAACGCACGAAAACATTTTACGCGCATTAATCGCGCTTTTTGTACCATCTTCCCAGTAAATTTGAAAGAATTGCTATTCAAGATAAAAAAGCGGATATCAGCTATAATTATCATAACTCCGAGCCTCGTTATTAACCAAGTGTCAATGCAAATTTATGACTGAAATTGGGAAGTGGTGATGGTGAAGACGGGAGATATTCAACAACTAAGAAATATTGTTGAGGCATTGAAAAATAAAACTTTGTGTTTTCCCAATGAATTGAATTTCAATAATTGAAAGAACAAAGTCAGTATCTTATACCAAGGGCAAGAAAAACGTAACAGAGATCGGAAAATTCATGTTGAAATCGTAAATCTTATTTAAATAACTGATTGTGACTTTCGCGGACCATTGAGTACGAAAAAAATTCTTTTTTGAGTGTATTTCCGCGTATTTTTTTTATTATTCCTAACGTTTAAAAGCTGGAGGCTTTTAAACGTTAGGATTAATAAAAAAAGGAGGATCAGAATACTCTGATGAAGCCTCGAGCAGGGTAGGGGAAACGTTAGGATTAATTAAAAAATAAGCGGAAATATACCCAAAAAAGAATTTTTTACAAAATCTTATTTTATCATCGTTCCACAATGAAACAACTCCATAAGTTCGACCTTAAGTCTGTGATTTACAGAAAAATTGTCCATTAATTAACCACATAATGTAGCAATAGAATAAATAGTATAGGAAATAACGATGGACATTAAGGCATCAAGGAAACCCTTGAGTTAATATCTCACGGTACAAAGGCACCAAAGAAACCCTTGCCAATAAGATGCCCTATGTATATAAAATACAGAGCAACCCTTTACGTTGGTATCATAAAGGTCACGGTTGGAGCCTCAGAGACTGTGACATTACCAAGACAAATTAAAATTCTTGTTAAATCAGAGTAGTAAAACAAGAAGGCACAGGGAGGGCACATAAAATAAAGAGGACAGTGGTGCCTAAAATTGGTGAAAAGCAAACCACGTGTCGCAATGGGGTGGATGAGAGACAACATTTGCGGGTAAGACATCCTCGGAAGACTAACGACGGAGCAGGTGATGCTACGGCAGAGGCGGAATGAAGCCTATAGTCCACGGTCCACGAGACCAACACCCTCCCCAGTTGTTTCAGTGGGTGCCGAAGGATTCCTGTGGTGAGGAATGAGCGGGAGGGTTGCTCTTTATTGCCGAGGATTGCTATTATGGAGGAGTGAGACTGGAAAGAGATTTTCGGGGAAAATGGAAAGCGGAGGAACGGGGGAGAAGCAGAAGGGAAGAAGCAACGACTATCAACATAAATGCTCCGTAAATATTTCAACCCCCTAGCTCCATCCCCCTCCTTACATGAGGCGCGTCGTAAATTTGACCCGAGTTCTTCGGGCGAACTTATTTTATCACGCCAGTTAAATGAAGGGAAGCATTTGCAAAATATACTTTTATGACCATAAAAACATGAAAATATCGACTTCCACCTTAATAAGTTTGAAAATATAAACTAAAATACTAAGGGACAAACCCATATTACTGCTTTAACCGATTTATTTTTGAGGTCAGTAATTAATCAGATCTAAGAATGGCTGAAACATTAGTCACTTGCATAATTCCTGTAAGTAATACTATCTCAAGCGCAAAAACTTACATGCACAGGTAGGTTTATAGAAAAAAACCTCCGCAGGCTTTTATTAAAAGTTGATTTTATTGGCTTCTAATTAATAATAGGAGACACCACAGATTAGTTTGATAACCTTCCTCCAGTTGGTAACGTGTATGTTTATGCATGGCTACTCGGCTATTGAGAATAATGTAAGTCCATCATACCTATTATCACAAGCATTCATAGCCTGGATGATTCATTTTTAACTCAAAGAGCGAGAGAGAGAGTGTGTGTGCAACCTGTATAAATGAGTACCTCAAATCTCGATACACTTTCCTACTTTGTGCACGAAGGATAAATATGTAATGAGAACGAAGGAGTTTAACCATGAAGATGTACGTACGAACGGTAGCAAAATATTTAATTTGAGTTTGTTTCCGAGGTAAAATACAAATGACGAAAGAGGAAAATTAAATCAAATCATCGAATTATTTAAATAAACTCCATGAAGCCAACTTTGAAATTTATGTTTTGTGACTGAAAAATTTATCGGGGAAAAAACTTGAAAGTCCCTAAAAGGGCGTTCTCTACTAATCGTAAGCGGAAATTAAGTTCTGTACCACATTTACAGAAATATCCTCTGGGTGGACGCGCCGTATCTGTACTGTGGATGGAGTAAACATCAAATCTTTAGATACAGTAAAATATCTTGGAATTACCTTAGCTTCTGATATATCGTGAGGATAAAACATGAAAAACATATCTGGCACAGTATTAAAGAAACTACGTTTTGTTAAACGTATAATGGGAAGGTCCCAGAATGAAAAAGTCAAAGAGAGATGCAACTTCCCTCTGGTTGGGCCACACCTCGAATACGCCGCGAGCATTTGGGACCTTGGTCAAATAGATTTAACCCAAAAAATCAATAAAATACAAAGGAAAGCAGCGTGCTTCGTTTAAAACTGCTACAAGCGTACATATCGAGTCTCACAACTTTTAGAGGCATTAAGGTGGGAGCCCCTAGAGGCTCGGAGGCTACACGCTAGGCTTAGGTTGCTTGATATATTCAGAACTGATATTTTTCAGTGCGATATAGAGAATATCATCATGACTCCTCACTACATCTCTAGGTCTGACAAATGCGATAAAATAAGAGAGATGCATTGTCGAACAGATAGGTACAAAAAATCGTTCATTCCGCGAACAATAAGTGACCATAGTAAAAATTAAGTTCTACAAAATACACTACCATAATTCCTGTCACCATTTCATCTCAAAAAAACTTACATCTTTACACGGCTGGTGACCTAACACCCCCTGCCAAATGCCCATGCGGCGGCTCGCGGGGTACCATGAATATGTAGATGTAGAAGATTTTCCAATCACGAAACCATTTGCGATCACAGTGATGCACAGTACTGCCTTCAGAGAGAAGACAATCCTCTCAATAAATCCACCGTCTTCATGTGCTCCGGGCTTTTCCTCCTTTCCTCTTTCTTCTTGGTCTTCCCACGATTCTTTCCAGGGCGCTACCCAAGTTCCCCGTTCAACACGATGGAGCAACACATAACGCGGGGAATGGGCAGGCCGTGCGATTACTTTAACCCGTCCGCTCCACTAACGTAAAATATATTTCTCACTCGAGTTCCCTTATGCCACTAAACCCCCGATGGTTCTCTCACCTGAAGTTATTTTCCCGAATATACGCACACCCACTTCCGCGTTCTACACCTCCTTGGCTTCTAAAGCAACCATTTGAAGCGTGCTCCCATTCCCCAAAATGGCCATTACTTTGGGAGAGTCTTCTTCCTTCATATTGTCTTGAAAGCCACCGCATACCCATGAACAGTTTCCATAAGCCTTTTGCTCATTCAATACAAATTTAGTAAGCAACTTTAAACGACAATATTGCTTTTCCTTTCGTGAACTTCCTATGTTTTCCTCTTATCAACTGAACGTTACATAGATGTACCGTGCAAAAGTACTGATTACTTAACAAATTAAGATGTTTCATCATTATTCCAGCCCTAAAGAATAAGTTACTCTATCAAACGAAGTCAACTGCAACAGAAATATTATTCCAAAGTTACATATTTCTTTTCTAAGTCCCTTTACCTTGCTGTCAGCTTTAAAATCTGCGTGAGTTTGAAGTTTCTTTCTGCAATTTCACTATCCTTTCACCAGCAACCAATGCTGATACGCAGAGTTAAGATTTTCAAGGCCATTGTCGAGCAGTTTTGTGTATTTTATTTCACACGATACAAAGATGTATTGTGCTATTATTAATTTTCATTTTCAACTGTCTGTTAATTATTTCATATTAATTGCAAGAAATTAATCTCATGGTTCAAATTGTGAAGGAATTAAAAGCTAACAAACAGTATTCCATAGAAAGACCATGATAAGTCGCTCCTAGGCCAGTTAAGGCACACATTATGTATGCCAACATATAGGGACTGTGTAGGTCAAAAAGTTAACATTTTATCTCAAAAAGCTGTTTTTTTAATTAAAATAGTCAAACAGACACGCTTCAACAAAATGCTTCCTTTAATATTACAAAACGGAGAATGATAATTTTGAACGACAGTATGAAAACTATTTTTGTGATCTTCTCCTGGCCATAAATATCCCATCATTTTCCCATGAGCCTCTATTACCCTATACCATAGTAAAAATAGACCTAAACATTTCTTTAATTTTTTATTTCTCCAGATTACTTTTATAGCTGAGGGTAGTAAAAATACAATTAATTTTGATCAATCAAATATAAAAAATTCAAATCTTGTGTACCTGCCTTGGTTGCAAAAAAATTTAGCTTCCATAAAATGAGAATTAAAAACGATGGAAGGAGATTTAAAGGAGCAGGTAGCGGATAGTTCCACGTGGTAATGAAATTTTGTTCCAAAGAAGAGCAAAATAATAAATTAAAACATAACCTTGGAAGTTTATATTTAACTCATGAAATATATCATTTTGCGCTTGGTCTTGGCTAAGAAAATTGACTTTGATCAAGCGTAAATGGGGGGAATTCTCAGCAAAAAAATCCGAAAGCATAAAGATAAAAATAATGTTCAACGAAAACGCCGGAGTGTTAAAACGACAAGAGATTGATGTCAAAGTATACAGAAATATTTTAGGAAGACTGAAAATGGAATGAGTCAAAAGTTATCTGTCAATTTCTTTAATAAACTGAGAGGCTTTGCTCTGGAATAGCTTTGAAAGCTTATGAATCACTCCACATAAGACAGCAAGCCGCGGTTGGTTTAAGCTCTCTTTGGGTTTAAAGAGACAAGTATAGAAGTGAGAGAGAAGAAAATAAGGCGGTAGGGTTTTGAGGGCAATGAAGAGGGTATAGGATTGGGATTTGGAGAAGGTGTCAACTGATTGCGGGCGAGGGCAGCCGAGGGATGAGGAAAGGAAAGCCAGGAAGACATAAAGAGGTTAGATGAAGAGGGAGTTGGAGAGGCCAGAAGGTCGTAAGTGATTCAAGGAGGCGTGGTTATGGAAGAGTTACAGGCGGAATAATTTCATGAGTCATAAGTCCCTCTACTGGTGGAGCGGTGCCATATTTATTGCCCCTTGCGCGCGCTGCATGTTCCCTTTGGACCAATTAACTGAGACGCAACCAGCGACTACTTAATGGAGGCTGGAACATCTTTTAAGTGTCTCCTACTCCACTTATTCTCTCCATATTGCATTTACTTCTCCTTGGAAAACCACATCACGTGTATATTTTCTTTAAGCCCTAGTTCCATATGAAAAGCAACATTAAGGACATAGCTGCACCTGTTTTCCTTTCAAAGCAGATAGAATTCGCATTGCCAGCCATTATTGAACCAAAAGACTTAATACATAGACTAAAACCAATTGTTCCAAAGATGACACATGGCCCGGGTAATTTTCATGACACAAAATAAATAAGTGAAGAGTAGAATAATATATTTAATAGCCGGCTGTTATACCTATAAGCAATTGAAATCTGGAAAAAGGGCCTGGTACTGTGAACGTTAATAGTGAGAAATAGCCCGTAAAATGCGAACCTTTGTGAGCGAAACTCTGCCATAAACAGATACTAGTATAACATCTGTTGCTAATTTCCTGACTGACTATTTCAGTCATAAACTGAGAGTACGAGGGTATGTCGGAGTGTCACTGTCCACTTTTAAAATGTTACTGCTTTGTTCGTTCATAATTAGACTAAATACAGTAAAGAGTACAACTATGCGATAAAATTCTGTACAGACTCGGAAGCCAGACCATTAACAAAATCCCCAGAGGTTCCAAAGAAAATTTTTTCAATGTGACATATTTTCCGATAGTTTAAATCATTTCAAATCTTAATAGTAAAAAAACAATATTCAATATTTTTAAGGACATTTTCCTTTCACTTTCAATCACTTTGTTGCACAAATAAAGAAAACACTTGACAAGTGCTTTTTATTTATATCTGTCATTCAGAATATCGTGTATATTTCTTATCTTCAAACAAAAAATTTTATCATCTGCCTACAGTAGCCTATTCGTATGATGAGCACAACTTGACCTTCGATGGTTAAGTGGTGGACTAAGGATTCTGCTAAAAAAAAATAAGCATTCAAACGATTTACGGTACTTTGTGCGCAATTTAAATGTTCCAGGGAAATGATTAATTTTTTTCTGGATTTGAAAAAGTTTTTATCAAAACAATTTTACATTTCAGATCAGGCTTCTCTACCACCAATTTTGTGATGAACTCCGAAGAATCCATTTTTCATATCCACTAAGAAGTTGCGTGAAACTGTGAAATTACGAAGTTTGTCCTGGTTTAAGTCATGAAGCTAATGAAAAAGCCAACGCTACCACGTCTCTCCTACTTTTCCTGAGGATGGACTTGCTCAGGGAAGGCATTTTTCTCGTTGATTGAGAGAACAAGAAAATGAGTTGGATCCCGCTGCGATCCTCCTTCCTTAGCAGGGCAATTGGAAGCTTCCTTTTTTCCACTTAGAGATATTTCTCCGGATAAAGACAGCATCTTGGCTTTCTTCCAGATTTGGAACCAAAATGGAGTAACAGGTTGAGCGTCTTCTCCTGGCCTCTGCCCTTTCGTCCTTTCTTCCAGGGAACGCTTTTTTGCTATGGACACCCCCATGAAAAACGAGAAATACATACGCACAAAAACCGTCACCAATTATATGTCGCCGCACTGTCGCGAGAGACTCAAAACGAGTGAACTTCACTCAAAAAATGAAAAAATTAGAAAACGACTTCAGAAAAACAACCCCCATACGGTTGGTAAGAGAAAAGTTACTCAAAGCAAAGGATAAGCAATTGGGCCCCAAATATGTAAGATAAATACATAGAACCAATTCAATCTCTGTTTATTTAAGTTGATCCTCCTTAATAATCGAACTGATCATCTCTAATTTCTTATAGTTGAGTATCTTTTTAAAACCATTCTTTGACCTTTTTGTTACTGAGAAATAATGCTATAAATCATCCTTTTCTAAAAATGATATTAAAAGTATAAAAATCACATTTTGACTGTCCTTTATTTACCATATAGAGAGAAACTCATTCTTAAAAATTCTTTATTGATATTCCTGCATCATTAAACAAAAATCTTCGCGAAAAAATCTTTCGAAAATCTTTTGTGTGATTGCATTGATGATGGTCATGAAATTGGCGATGACTGATTCTGAATGTCAAAAGGAACTTATGAGAAAACCTGTTTCCCAATGCGATTGAAAATCAAACGATTTGAAGGTTTCCGGCGTAACTGTATTGAATAATTTCAAGGTCAGAAATAAAATATTTAGTCTATAACAGAGTAGCTTAAGATTAGTATACGTAACCAATATTTTGACAGAAAATAGGAAAAAGATACAGATTGGGAAAATAAATATTATAGCCGATTTCATTTATTCTCACCACATTATCCGTTTTCATTGAATTCTACAATAAAATACATCAATCGCCGGAACTAAAATTACTTCATACTCTGCGTTATAGGAAATGAGCGTGGCATGCACTGTTTTGTAATATATTCAAGTCATTTTTTGAAAGCAAAACTTCTCTTAAGGCTCTTAAAAAGTAAGAAAACGATCGACTCAGATAGGTATTAGATATTTACTTAGTCAACGTACAAAAGGACTCACAGTCCAACGAGAGTACAATACAAACGTTGGAATATATAAAAAAGTCAAGTATGTTCAGTTCCATCAGAACGTAAGAAAAATTTAGGTAAAAATTAATTACACCATCATGAAAACAGAAAAATAATAAAAAATAGTATAACAACATAATCAATGGTGAATGAATGGTGTGTACAAAAGAAAGCTTATTGTACAGATAGGAAGTCGTCTTAGTATACATAATATGTTTTAAGAGTATTACAGCCAGGTAATCACATGTGGGGTTTATTTTCATCCAGTTTGAGGAAGAAAGGTGTCCAGAAATGTGGCAATCACGAGGCAGGTCAAGGGCAAATCGAGTGCAAGCATTTTGGAGGCGCTGGATACGATTTGCACAAACAACTAACATGCCATCATAGACCGAAACCCCATAATCAATAATAGGAAATACGAGACTGTCAATCAGATGTTTTCTGACATAAATTGGTCAAAAATGTTTATGACGTGTAGTTGTTGGAGTACGGACAAGCTCTTTTCACAAATAATATTTGCATAGGGATCCCAAGTTAAGTGTTTGCCGATTACAGTACCCAGGTTGGTAACGGTATCAAGATAAGGAAGGGCATATTATTAACTGTCACAGTAGGTAGATTATGAGGCATTTTCTTGAAAAGCTCAGTGAGGTATGTTAAGTGTTCAAATCTCTCTTCTCTTTGACAATCAGGGCAATTATTTCTATGATAAATATGCCCAGATTGTCATTTAGAAATTGTAATTTTTTGTAGCATACCGTTTTAATCTATCAAAGAGAATGCTGGACCGATATTTTTATTCTTCATGATTAAAATATCGGAAAAATAGTCGTCTGATGTTTGGACTACGGCCAATTTTCATTACGATGTACACTTGAAAGACGACATCGCTGTAGGTCCGGTACAAGCTAACGCGATGATGTCTCAAGTTTCAGATATATTTGCTTAAGATATGGAAGTAAAAAGGAATACGAATTATTTGAACAAGATTTATTATTAACCAAAAAATATAAAACTACCAATTTATTAAACAAATATTATGACGCTAAACGTGTGGCAGTAGGCTTTGCTAATACCAGCGTAGGCGCGAAAATTGCACCCGGCGACCAGAGTGGCATTCATACTCAACATCTACATAATACCCTGCGATCAGCCAAATGGGCGTGTCGCAGGGGGTGTTAGGTCACCAGCCGTGTAAATATGTAAGGTTTTCGGAGGTGAAATGGTGACACGTATTATAGGAGTCCACTTAGCAAAATTTTTAATGTGGTCACTTATTGTGCGTGGAAAGAACGAGTATTTGTACCTAGCTGTTTGGCAGGGTATTTCTTTCATTATGTCGTATCCGTCAGACCTAGAGATGTAGATAGGAGTCATAATAATATTCTCTGCATCGGTTGAAAAAAAAAATCAGTTTTGAATTAATTGAGCAACCTAAGCCCAACGAGAAGCTTCCGAGTATCTAAGGGCTCCCACCTTAATACCCCTAAGAGTTGTGAGACAATATATATAGTGGAGTTTTTAACGAAGTGTGACGCTTTTCTTTGTCTTTTGTTAATGTTTTTGGTTAAATCTTTATGACCAGGGTACCAAATGCTCACGGCGTATTAGATGTGTTGCCTCACCAGAACGAAGTAGCATCTCTCTTTAACCCTTTCATCCAAGGATCTTCTTATTATACGCTTGATAAAACCCCTTGGGGCCATAAATCGTAAACTACTTGGCATAAAGGAAAAATATTCTAGTTGATACGTGAAATGTACGGTGAGACTTTGGTAATTACAGAAAAACAAATGAAATCGCCAAGTGCTCAGTAATCGTCACAAATGGCTGGAAATTAGGAAACAAATTGCGATGAATCAAGATTTTCGGTGCCATAAGGCACATCATTTTCTCCTCAACTGCCATGCTAGTTCATATACAGTTTCTTTTCTAATCCAACTGCACAAACGTAGGAGATATTTTCAAAATAAATTCAAATATATGATAAATAAGAACCACCCTAATACAAAATTACAGATTTCCACGACTGAGGTTTCGTTGCTGAGCAACAATATTAACTGAAGTCAACTGATAATGTCCCTCAGTGACGCAATCTTACAACACCCGATGACGTCACTTTTGAGCCTAGGTCATTTTTAAGCTCTATCATGCGGAATATAGAGATTTTCATTTCCAACCACGAAAATCGTATATTGAAAGGGTCTATGATTTTTTTTTTTCAAGTCAAAAGTTTTAATTTTATCTTAAGTGTAAAAAGCTGAAGCTCGTAACTACAGTAGCCTGAAGTACGTTAACAAGCGTCGATGATGCACCTTATCCTCCGTAATGCTTTCTCATCTGATGATGGAGACCCGTTTATGACGCCATTGAATTTTTCCAGTGAGCGCGTTCCAGTCGACATATACATATACCGTTTTTCAATTGGATTTATTAGGAGCCGTTAAGAGCTTATGAGGTTAAAAAGCGACGGGGCTGCAAGCATACGTGAAAAAGTTTAAGAGAGATGTACAGGGAAGATGCGCAATACAGGCGTGAATCGTCTCAAAAAATGAGGCTTAATTGATTATAAATTTACTCTTTCCAGACTTCAAGCCACCGTTAACAACACAAACCAACACGGCACACTCATATTCTTTGTCCAAATATTAAATGCATGTGTTAGCGAGGCAAAATTATAATCACCGCATTTTTTCGTCAGAAATACCATTAGAACACGTTACAATCACACATCAATAAGATAGAATGCCCATTGAATAATAAAGCCATTCGATGTCCTTGTAGAGTTCTGAGAGGTGAAGTATATCCAAAGAATATGCGAACTGAGGAGCAGGGTAAATTTACGAATGAATCAACCCTGCCTTAATCAACATACGACAATATTTTATACCACTCCAACATTTTCAACTCATTTGAGTGAAATTACACAATTCATTTAAGAATAACTATGAATTATCATATATTAAGGTAGCTTAAATTAGGATTTCTATTCATTCTTAAGACACATATTACACATCCAGTTTGATAAAAAGGGAGATGAGTGTTCGTTTATATGGTAAAGTAGAACAGAAATGCTAAACTAGTGTTATGATTTAGCAAGCAAATTTTTTTGCACAGTGAGTTGAATAAATTCCATTATGAATTGATTTTACCGCGCTGTTTTACGCCAAATTTCATGATTATTGATGATTTAAAACATATTAGATGCCGCTAAGTCTGCATTAAGAAGGTTCTTGGGCGGAAACATTTTGTGTGAATGGTTTTTCAGAAACTAAATGGTTCAATTTTAATCCAAAAGAGAAAATTAATTTCATCCCATTATGCAATTGGAAGAGTCTTCATTGTATCTCCGCCCGATTGCCCGAGTCTCCATTGTATATTCGCCTTCCGTATTAGTCCTTAATGTATCTCCGCTAATGAAGTGAGTAATTCACAAGAACACAGTGAAGGAATGACTTACACGTCGATAAATTTAGTAAGAATTGCAGTCCTGTAGGGCAAAGAGGTCTCTTCAGATATTTAAAAATAGGTGATGGAGAAATATTTATGGTACTGAGTCACCAACTTCCTCTCTAGTTCCAACTTGTATATGCTTTATTCACGGGTTTGTCCCGAAAACTAGAATATTACCCTGTAAATAAATATAAAACAGCCATAGAACACAAAAGGGCATTCCTTACATTCAATAGATCTTGATGCAAATAACACATTTTAATGTGCTCACGGGTTAATTATATCCTGAATGTTAAATTATCTTTGTTTATTTCAATCCCTTAGATATTTGGCCATACAATAATGGTACTTTCTCAATTACCTCCCTTGATTACTTTTATAACGAGCATGTATTCTGTTTAAGCCATGAGGCAACTTGTACATGAATAAGATAGCATAGCATAAGCATGGCATAATAGCATATACATGTCATAGGCTTGTCATAATCATGGCATTGGCGTGGCAAAAGCACGGCATGGTATTGACATGGCATCGGAGTCGCATAAACATGGCATAAGTGCTACCATGATTTTCAAATAATTCCCTGCGATCTCGTTTCTATGCGATTTTACCATGGCAGAAGTCTAAAACAAAGGATATAAAAATTATCCAGTATAAACAGATATCAGCGCAACGTTCGGATTGGAAATTAAGCTATATACTAGGAATAGATATCCTTTGTTTTTAGAATTATTAGCAATATTTTAAGGGTATTTTTAGTTTTCACGTGTATTTTGAGGAAACTGGTTTGATAATCCTAATACCAAAAATGATTATTGAAGCGAGATAATGAAAATAAAACGTTAACACTTTTTCTGAGATATTAGTGGTTATATTGCAAATATATGTGCGTGAAACGATGGGATAATAAACAAATTTTTTTCGTTATAATGTCTATATAAAGAGAAAAATGTGGGTATAGGTGGCCTTAAAAACTAAACAATTGTAGATACAACTAGAAGCTATACCATCTAATATCTTCATAGCCTACTGACTCACGGTGTTGATCACATTGTAAACACCAGGAAATAATTGCAACTGAGTGTGAGAAAGTCTGCACTCAGGCCCTTTAAGCGAGCCCATTTTAAACACTCCTTTTCCAGTGAGTCATGATATTGGCGAAAGGAAGATTTGATAGGGTGAGTGGTGACATTCAAAGGCATTCGGCGGCTTTGAACTTGCCGGAGAGGCAAGGATTGGAAGTGGGGGCACAGGACCTCCTTAAATGGCGACAAATTGGATTATTAAAGGAGGGATACGGCAAGACTTTCCGAGGAGACTTAGTGAGTAGAGATACGAGAGACGGCGAGGTAAGGAAGAAGGCGAGAGGCGATATTCTTTATTACTCTTACGATCTGAGTGGCTGACGAGGACAAAGCGGCCGACTTTGTCACCGAGGCACCGAAGGCGCTGCGGGCTGGGCACGAAAATGGTCCTTTGCCACTAAAGTGATAATAGGAAGGGAGAGCAGCTTGGCTTGTGGAAATGACCTTCTCCTGCCCTAAACCGTATCACCTTCCCCCCACAAAGTACCACAGATGTCGTTCTCCGACGCGACACCAATCCACTGGGCTCTCCCAAAGCTCTGAGCTTACCTTTGACTCTTAGGTCCCTTCATTTCTCCATCTTGTATCATATATGGCTTACTGTAATCCACCTATATACCTTATGTTCAGTGACTCAAGGATGTAATTTTGATGTGAATATTTCAGCACCATCCAGAAAATTATGACAGCATTTCTTTGACCAATTCTCGATGAGATCACACATTCGAAAATGGGTAAATTTCGCATTCACTTCCAAGTTCATGTTGCAATTATACAAGTCAAGATAGGTACCAATAAAAAAACTTATGATAGGTCGCCGGCACCTTTCTGTCAGCAATCATTATTATGAGCTTAAAAATAACTCCTATTGGTTCCGTCTCGCTCTCCTTTCTCGTGTACACTTCAGCTTTTGTATTTTCTGTTCTCAGCTTTTTACCTGCTTCTAGGAGCATCCTCCAAATATCCATCCTTTGGTTTCCTCCTCTACCCACCCATCCCACCAACCTTCCCAAGCCTTGTTTTTAGTTCAATGCGCTTACACCATTATCGCTCATATACATACATATTTCAATTCAAATCTAATCCAACTCATTTATCATAATGCACTAATTCCTGTGCCACAATCTAAATGCTAGAACACCCATTCAGTTTATACTTACTGAAAATACAGTAAAACTTATAATTATATAGGTATTATTAATTAAAATCCTATTAACAAGCTTTTCTTTCCTTTATTTACCCAACTTTGCCTGAAAGTTTTACAATTTTATGGCACGCCGGAAAATAATCGCGTAACCAAAATATTTTAACAGCAGAAAGTGGAATAACTACATCGGCTACGTAATTTGGGTGGTTTATCTGAGTAAAAATAGATACGTAAATGTGTACTAGTAGATAGTAAATGTGTACTAAAAAATATGTACTAGTAGGGAAGACACAACTTTGATACGAATATCTTAGCCTCCCACAAAACGTTACATTAGCGTAATGTTCCATGACATCGATGTACAGGGTCTGTCCGAAAAGTAAGTTGAGTAAGTCCAGGAAAAAAGAATCATAAGATAAAGGTACAAGCAACTAAAATTCTTCAAAATAGTATCCTTCCGCGTCAGAACACCGGCACCAGCGTTTTTCCCAGTCGCTGAACGCACCCTGGAAGGCATCAACGGGGACCTCCTTTAAGCACCTAGTCGTCGCTTCTTTGACGGCTTCCAAAGTCCCGAAATGGTGGCCTATGAGTTCCTTCTTGATCCTCGGGAACAAGAACAAGTGCAGTGGTGCCAAGTCGGGGCTGTACGGTGGCTGGGGCAGTGTGCGACGGCGCGTCACGGTCACAAGAGATCGTTGCACGAGTAGCCTACTGTTCATCGGAAAGCGCCTTGGGGACCATCTTTGCGCAGATCTTCCGCATGCCCAAATCTTCGGTAACAATGCGATGCACAGTACGTTTAGCGATATTACACTCATCTGCCAGCACTCAGGCGTCAATCAGAGTTTAACATCTCGCTCACTTTCTTCACATTTTCGGTCGGAATGTGACGTTGACGGGTGTCCAGAGCGGTCTTCATCCTCGACGTCCTCTCTGCCCTCCCAGAACATCTTGTGCAAGCAGTAAACCATATTTGGGACATGGTTTTATCGCCATGAGCTTCCCTCAGCACGGCAATGGTCTCTGCGCCCGTTTTCTTGAGCTCAACACAAAATTTTATCGCGTAACGCTGGTCCTTGAAATGCGGCATCTTGAAATTCCGACGCGTCCCGAAAACAAGGGTTCAAACTATTAGCGATGTGCACTGTGGAACAGCCCGCAGGTAACAGACGAGGGTATCGTTGGATTCCCTAAACCCACCACCACTTTTCCTGTCACTAGGCGTGCCTTGCTAGCGGCATGCTTCGGCGGTGCAAGGTCATTCAACTTACTTTTGGGACAGACCCTGTACGTACAGGAGTAAAGGACATCGCGATTTTTTCGATATTGATTGAAGACGCAGAGCAATAAGCTCTTTCAGTATCAAGCACCGCTGAAGTTCAGCATTCAGGAAGTGAGGATAATAGAGTAGTGATGGGCGAGACAGAGGTCGAATGGTGGTAGGTTGCAGAAGGAAAGGGTGATGAGAGAAGGGGTTTCGAGAAGGATTGAGAGGGCCGGTGGGGGAAAGTGTGTTCTCCATTCGGAGAAGCGAGTAAAAGATTTATTGGACGCCGAACGGCGGTCAGTTGTGCAGCGCTGGTCAGTGGGAAAGGGAAAGGTTGAAGCCGCTGAAGTGCGGAAAAAGGGTTGGTTGGTCGGGTCGTGGAAGTAAAAAGAGGCTGGAGGAGGAGAATCTTACAGAATTGTTGGAAGGCAAGAGGAGTGTTGAATAAGAAGGACGTGTCCCTCTCTATACGAACTTTATCCAATCCTCCTTTCCTTCGCTCTCTCCTCTACTTTAGACCAAGACCTTCTTCTTCACTACAGTCAATAGAAGGCTATAGTGTGGAATCAGATTGGTGGGAATACGGTTAATACACAAATCCCCTTTACATTATGGTAAAATAAATGAGGTGCTCTTTCTCCCAGGAATGTATAGTTTACAAATTTTTCAATTTATCAGTGCCATCATTATTTTTACATATCAATTGTTTCTGAACACAAAGTGCATATTTTTAATAGCAATTATATTTAAATGTATTAATCTCAGAGCAGATTTCACCATTTAGCTTCAATCAATATTATGTATGCTGACATATACAGTTCTGACGCTGAGTTTATTTGCTTCGCCGGACTGATGCTCACATCTGCTTTATTGAACAAACAATACGCATATCATATTCGATTGTATACCTCGTCTCTTCTGAATAAAATTACAACACCGGAATGTTTAATTTGTTCCAAAATACACTAATACGAAAAGTCTCCTAAAAATGGCGGCATGCCTCAGTAGTAGTGCATATTGGCAAAATGTTGACAAATATCTGCTTGATTTTCTTATGGATTTATAAGTTTGCATTTATCTACTTTGTTACAGTACATATCGTTATATTAGCATATTGGTAGTAATTATTCTCCTGTCACACACACTTGCGGCGGCCCCAAGGGTATTACGTAAATTTAGTTGTATACGCAAAAATGCGCCGCCTGGATGGAATTCAAACCCGTGATCTTGGGTTAGCAGTTTAACCAGCCAGTTAAGTTAGTCGATACCCATCGATCAAAGAATCTGGGTGATTCTTTTTTTATTGGTTGTCATTGTAAGTCCTAACGAAGACGTAGAATAAATACAAGTTTGGCCTTAGACTGAGAATCAATTTCCAGCCACTCTGATAATGGCAGTCTTTCTCTGCCATGCAAGAACCATGAGACGCAATCGAGGGACTGTCAATGAATCTTTCCCTTATTTTAACGCGTATATTTCAAAGTAATTTTAGAGAGGTTGATTATTTCTGTAGTGTCTTCAATGTTTTCCAGTCACTTATCATTTATTTTCTCTTTAACAAAATCGTTACCTAACAACCATAAAATCAACCTTATCGCTAATTGCCATCTGAAATGGTTAAAATCAATCCATCACCACAACTGAGGAATCACCATCATGCCTCCAGTACACGTCCCTTTATTTTCTTACCCTTCGATGGTCTTATGTACCGTCCTACACCGAAGGGAAGGCCACGTAAATATTTGATGGTAAGTGGGGAGTGAGTTTTCCTTAGAGCAAGGGGTAAAGGATTAATATACGTTATTATTCTGCGGAAAGAAGCCGTGACAAGAGGGCAGAGGATTAGGTTTAGGAGGAATAAGGAACGTGATAGGAGGAAAGACAGGGAGGGATTGGAGCGGAGCAAGAGGAGAAAGACGAAACGCTGGAAAGGAGAAATACGAGGAAGAGCAGGGCTTGTGATGGGAGACAGAAAAAGGGCAGGTCCCCTTCTTCCGAGTGATTTAGAAGAATGGGAGGCTGAGTGGAGAATCCGAATATAACAAGACCAAGGAAAATCATCCAATGAGACCTTGAGAAAGGTGTACTTCTAAATCCCGATTCTTAAAGTGTCTTATAAATAAACTACTCATATTTTAAAACCATCTTTAATTCATCGCCAACTTTTCAAGTGAAAAGTTTGTAACGCAACGAACCCACGCGATATTGAGTTGGAATACCGGACAGTTTTAGTGGATCAGCAATAATAAGCAATTCGTGCCCCAGCCGGCGATATCAACTCGAATTTGGGGCAAAAATCATTAAAAGCCGAGGATGGTATTGCTAAATGGAGATAGAAGACACTCTCTCTCTCGTGTGGATGAAGTACATGGACGTTTGGAAACATCCTATCTAGTGCGTTAGAAGGAACCAGACGAAAAAAGGGGCTCCCTCCCTGAAAGCCTTAGGAGTTTGAGGGGCAAAGTTATTTAAAAGGTGTAACTGGATTGTGCAGTGACCAGTGAGAAGATTAGTATCCAGAGTATTTGTGTTCTTCTGGAGCCAGGGACACGAGGACTTGGCGAATGTCTAATAGCAACAGCCCAACACCTCCAATTGAGGCACCAAATATCCAGTTCCACGTATCGTATGGCCCAAACGGGATACTTGTAACTAGTTTTAAGGTCCTTTTATGTTCACCCAAGGGTGATATTAATAATTTATCTCGTGTAATACAGGCTGGGACAAATGTTTTCAATTTGTGAACGAGAGAATTAAAAGGAAATTCATTTACATATTTCATGATGTCTATTATCCTCTTTTTTTAACGTGATACTTAGGTCAAGGGTAATAGCATGAAAATTCTCAATAAGAAGTACAATGGGTAACTTATTGAAGTGTGTATATTGTAACTATTGAAATTCTGTGCCAGGATACTATTTAATAAGTCATTAAATTGTGGTACGAGAAAAATTTTTGTGTTGATATTATGGTTATTTACCGACTAACCAGAGCGAGGAGAGATAAGGTAAGGAAAGTAACACCAGCGACACGAGTACGTAAAAGGGAAGTATTCGCGCAAAATAATAAAATATTTAAGTTAATGCACAAAACTGTGAATTTAAATAATAAAAATAGAAAAAATATTTTGCTATATTTCGGCGAAAAACCAAATGTTACATTTTGGCGATAACGTGCAGACCATGTTATAAAATGCAATAAAGGAAAAACGAAATCCATTTTTTGTTACAAAGTATATTAACCTTAAGTACTTCCGTATTGGCGTAATTAAATGACCTTATTTTCCTCCAAGGTCACACATGTTTTCATTCATTGTCGCGACAGCCTTTAATTCTTGCATTTAAAATTAACTTTGAGATAGCCAGATGAGTCTCAATCCTGAAGCTGATCAAATGTAAATGAGTAGAATGCACCATGAGCATATACAGCTTCAATTATAAGTAACATTTTTGAGAATTTGATTTTTCTCTGAAGTTGTGAGTCGAAATGTCAATATCGGAGTCTTATGTACGCATCGCCTAGAAATAGTCTCAATTAATGATCCGATTACCTAAAGTTGGGATAATCACAAAATTTTAGATGAAACGGTGAATTTGAGTTTGAGTGGACAGATTTACACAGAGAAATGCTCATTTATTTGAGCAGATAGATATTTTAAGAAAGAAATTAAATATTCCATAATATTTTTCTAGGGTCCATGACCTGATTTTGATTGAATGACCTGATTTAAGGTTTGTAGACTTGATTTTAAATGAAGAAAAAACGACGGCATACCTCCCTTACATTTCTTCCGAGCGTAACCAAAGTGACATTATGTGCTGCCTTAGGCTTGATCGTTAGACTGGAAGGGATGTTGGGAATAAGAGTGAATAAGTAAAGAATGAATATGTACAACGGGGTAAATTGAATCGAGGCTATTTAATGGCAGTGAGGGAGGAGAGAAAATTTGGAATTGCGGTCGCCTGAGTGGGTTGAAAAGGGAGGGTAATTGGTGTTATTTGTTAGCTTATACTAACTGTTCTGCTTCGTACGACTCTTTACAGAGGCAATTAAGTTTCATTAATAGCATAGCTCTTTCTTCTTCCTCCCAAAAGCAGTTTAGTGGTAACGCATATGAAAAACGTCCATAAGTCTTCGCCGCATAATGCCTAACAAAAATTTTTTATGGAAAGTTATACGAGCATACATTACGCTCGTGTCAAATTCCCCACTTTCGACCTTCAACAATTAGAGATTTTTCTTTACCGAAAGAGGTGCCGGATAAAACTCGCGACGAAAATATAAGCTTAATTTTAATCATGCCCCTTAGTCCTTTTTTAACTTTATAGGCTTTCACTTTTTTGGATGCCAGGCACGGAGCCACCGTAACTCTGTTCATTAAGTAGTAAAAACAATCTGTACACCCCTATTTATTACACCAATTCTCTTCAACTTTTCCTAACAAAATCCATCGCAAAAACATTATCCGTACAAAGACAACAGATTAGTATGGTTAATTGATGGTATTTTGTAGCTTGCCTCAAGAACATGGTGTAGAATAAAAGGGGGCTCGCGTCACTAAGTATGATTGCATCGGTATACTCCTTGGTGATAGGTTGAGAGAGGCATATCGGACGTCGGATGGCGTTACGCTTCCTGGGCAAACCCTCACAGCATCAAAAGGCGACGGAGGTAATGAAGGCGACGGTACGTCTCCTGCGCATGGGGACAACGCCCATTCCTCAAACAAGAGTGCTCAGATGTACATCTACAAAATACCATGCGCACCACTTAAATATTGTGTAGCAGGGATTAAATTAATACCAGCATGCATTACACTATAACCTATTTAAGTTGAACAGATCGCACTACTGAAAGGCCGAAGACTGAGAACATTTATTGTGCAGATCAAGAAGAGGAGTCCGGAATCAATAGCCACAGCTTCGGGCATAAGTTAAGTACAAGGAATCGGCCGAGATGTGGCAATTTAGAAGGTAATGGGACACACCATATAGAAGACGCAGTCTGGCATTGAAACCATACATAATATGATGGTATTCTTCCCGGTATAATATTCCGGAGGTAAAATAATCGCCCAGTCGGATCTACGCGTGGGGACTACTCGGAGGGATAAATCACTCAGAAAATACAAATGTTATTGGAGTTAATGTAACTACGATATCCGACACTGATGCAGTAGCAAAAACCTAAACATATTCAAGAGGTGAAATTTCACTAGCATGCCTCATGGTGTCCAAAGGCCGAGGGACAGACACAGGCAAATCGAGGAGCGACGAGTATTCTCGTTAGCGACGGGTTGGCGAAGCTGTCGGAGGACGGCCCGAGGACGCCAATCGGCGAGGACATAAGCGCATTTCCTGCCACGATGGGTGCAGCTCAAGAGGTAAGATGGGATGAAAAGGCGGGAATCTTCTTAAAATAGATTTTCGACGTCAGTGGATAGTGCCTTCACTGCAAACAAGGGCAAGGAAGGACGGAATAAACCAACGGGTCTCCTCTTGATCTATACGAGGAGGATTAGTCGAGGTACTGGCAGCGGTAAATCATCCTCACTGCACTATTCTAAGGCTGATGCCGGTGCCAACAATGCCATCGAACGTTAAGGCGATGAGATATTGAGTACCTTGAGGAGCTTTTCCTCGGAAGTGGAACGCGTTCAGGAGGTATCTGGTGTTGACTTGCAGCTAACGATTAGCAGCTCTGTAAGAACGACAGATTGCAGTCTGTTATCCTACTTATGTATCTATAATAGCGATATCCATCGCTAAAAACAATATTACTGCGAGAAAAACTCGATTGGGAAGATTGCGTGAGATTTTGAAGAGAGGTTAGAGCACATCAAAATCTCGAACCTGTCGTGATTCTACCTCGTTATCCCGTCATTATTTACATCATCAGAATCATTCAGAGTGGTTTCAAAATACTCCCAGGTGGGACACCAATGAAGACTTCACCAACAGTGGGAGGGCCGTCCACTGAAAATGTGAAAAAGAGAAGCTACTTTTCTCTGATTCTGGCATATTTCGACTGCGTCGCCAGGATTATGGACCCAGTACAAAAAGACCTAATCCGCGAAATAAATAAAATATAAAAAAATTACACGTTTCGAGAATAACCCCTATAATCGAAAACATTGAGTGACATTGTTGATGGTAGGATTAAAATGGGAGCCGTTAGGGACTCGGGAGCCACGCGCTGGTCTAAAATTACTAGTAAAACTATGATCCGGTGAGTTTTAGTACAATAAGTTGAATTATATTTTAACACCATACTATATTTATAGAATTAATATAACTAAAATATGACAGATGAACTGCCAAAATGTCAGGTACAAAATATTTCATTTCTTTAGCAACAAAAGAGATTATCATAAAATGAGCGTGACTCCATTGAATGACAGATGTTTAGCACGCATATCACCTGTACCTTCTCTCTCATTTTGTTATCTATTTCCTCTCTTTCCGATTGCTGGTGCCCGACAACCCCCTGCCACACACCCCTGATACAGCTTGTAGGGAAAAGACAGGATGTAGATATGATTACGACGATGACGTTCAGGCCCGCGTCAATAAATTTTTAAAACATACATTTAAATAAACGGCCAATAATACAGGACGATGAAATGTAGCCCGTTTTTTTCTACTAACTATTCGGATTTGACTATTTATTTCCCTAGGTGAATAACCGAAATACCTTTTTCATTTATAAATAAACTTATGTATAACGATATTGTCTACCAACCGGTTCAAGGTATTACCACTAACAAAAAATGACCCCATTCCATAATTTAATTCACCAGCTACTTAATGTGCTACCTAAGACGACTGATTTTTTACAAAAAATAAAACATAATAAAACTCTTGCCTTTGCCTTGGCAAACGGTCATCCACCAGGGGTAATATACAAATCAAAAAGAAAAGTGAAGAAGAAAAATTCAGCAAATCATGCATATACTCCTGTAAATTTTTAAACGAATTTAAAAACAAGCTTCTCCTCTAGATACTTTACTAATGCTATGGAAACTATTGTAAAGGCTTTCCCTACGTCGTACATGATATTTTACGGCTTTACATGATATTTTCCGTAATTATTGCGAGGGGATATCAGTTGGGCAGATGTCGGAAATTTTCAGATGATAACAAAGGAACACTACATTGTTTTATAAAACAATCATGACGAAAAGAGTATCTCTGCGAAATAACTATTAACATGTGAACACAACATAGATTTTAAAGTGAACGTTCTGCATTTACAGATGACCGAAGTGAGCTCAATGCTATATAACATCTCTAACTTTTTAAAAGATGTCATGACCCTGACTTAAATATGATGAACGAATGTCTGACACTCGCCGTTATCCCCATCCTATACGCTATTGTATGAGTATAACCCCATCGCCAAAAGTTGTTCTCCCTGCTTCTTTCCACCAAATGTGCATAATATACAAGGGAGCGCGATAACGGAGTTAATCGCTTGATGATGATGCTCAAACATTGAAACCTCGGTCATGATGGAGGACTTTATTCATTCTGCGGCTTGAAGAAGTTCCATCACGTTGATAATATTTACGACGGAGTAACAAAATGTTTGTGACGATTGCGTATTATTCAATTTATCAATGGATATGGATCGTTATTAAAATCATTATAAGGGGAAATGTTTAAGTCCTTCATTAATTACTTTACCTCTTTTCCGGCAACATAAAGCTATCAAAAAACAGAATTAACTCAACGTTTTCTGGCTTCAGAAAACTACTGCTCATAAGCTTAGTCTCCATGATAGGATTTAAAAAGCCCTACACTGAATTTGGTTCCTATTAAAATTTTACTGGCAACTATAACTCAAATCATCATAATTGTATTTACATGGCTGCAAAGGCCATTCGTTTAGGGTGGATAGAAAAGTCTACCAGTTAATGTGAACATTTTATATAAAATGCAATCACTACTATAGCCGTCAAGAGAAAATTAGGGGAAACTATCAAGGGATGCATTAAAAAAACTCAAGTTACTTACTACACTCACAAAAAAAGCATTTATTTAGTTTCACTTATCACGCAATATTCTAAATATGAAAAATTAATTTTGTAGTAAGGATACAGTATACCTATAATTCAAACTATAAGACGAATATTATTGTATGATTGCAGATAAAGTAATTGACAGGAAACTAAAAACTACACTATGAGATAGTAAATAATGACTCTATAGGCATGAAACTGCCATAATTCAATGGCGAACATTTTATAAATTCAAATACAAATTTCTCAATTTACCATTCGTGCTGCAAAACCGGAGCTTTTAGTGCTCGATTCTGGGTCAATGCAAAAAAGGGACTACTAGGATTTGCCTGTTCATAAAATAAATATTTCACAGCAAGAGCAGATGTGCATAGCGCAAATAAGATCTTGCAACCCATCTAATTTGGGCCGTGCAAGCCGAAAGTAAATTTATGAAATTGCAATTGCGGTAATAACGTTTGAGCACCCATGGGAAAGAGTTTTAATTAACATTTTACACCTTCCTGTTTGCGAATCTATGGGGAAAAGGTCTTCCTATTTCTCAAAGCGCAGAGGCCAATTTTCGATGCATAACACAAAAATATGTTACCCCTAGACATATTTATTTTATTTGGATACGAGATTGCCTAGCTGCAAGCTATAGGGCAATTTGATAAAAAAAACAGTCCTGATAAGGCGATAATCTACATTATTTAGAACCCAACGAAGAAAATTGCTGCTTTAATAGCAAGCGAGAGGACCAGGTTCTGGCGAAAATGCTAGTCATGTAAAACTCAAGATAAAAAGTAATGCCTTTATTGTAATTAGACTTATGTTATTATTATATCAATAATGAAAATTCAAATAATGAAAATGCATTGCATATAATGATAGTGTAATTTTTCAGCTGAAATCGTATTCGCTGCACTTCGCTGCAGATGGCATAGGAGGATATATAGGTTAGAGAATAAGCAGTATGCATTTGGCCGGTATTCAATTATCTTTTCTATTTTTTTATTCCGTGAATTTTAAATTTTACCAGTTTTGAAGATATCATGTTTACCATGAAATGGCGATGACGTATGCACTAATATAGCAAAATGTATGTTCTGTGACACATAAGTTACGCTCTCAAACCAACTTACATGCCATGCAAGTTCCTTGTTATTTCTTCAATTCAAAATATTTTAAAGATATTACTCCGCCTCATTGTAATCACTCACCTTCTGTGGATATTGAAATATGCCTGCCGATAATTTAATTTTAAATATAAGATTCCCACAACTAGTTATCATTTATACAGAAGCCAAGTTCCTACTTTAGTCATCCGTAAGTGATTTTGTAATCAATAGTTTTATGAGGAAGAGAGTAATCATTCCTGTAGCTGCAAGTGTTCCATGTCATTTGTTACCCACTGACTGAAAGAATCATCATCGTTGGGAGAGCTAATGAGTCTGTCAAAATTTAATAGTTCAACCAACGTTATTTCAGACTAAAAGGTGTAGGATAGGATATATTTCATAAGGATATATTTCATTTTCACCGTTTAGAAGTTCCAGCATTTTCACCGTTAGAAGGTCTTCATAAAACCTCCTTCGAAAAGAGTCAAACGTTTTTAAACGCAATATTATGAATTTCGCCAAATGATTTGAGGAACTTGAGCTACATCTACTTAACTTTGAATTCAAACGATCAATTTGTATCCAAACGGTTAATCTAATGCGGTTAGCAGAAGAATAATTACCAAATATTAGTGTCCAGATGAAAATGGACGACGGCTCTTTTAAAGCTAATCATAGGTTCCCCTTCCATGGGTTTTTCGCTTGAATATTAACTAATTAACTCTGTTATATAAATGAAATTACATTCTTTTGCAAAGTTATGCATTCAAAAGTTATTCATTACTCTAAAATAATCTGGACTTCTTCAGGTGAAATATATCATATCAATTTATCGTTAGGGTATATTTGGTAAAATATATCGTCAGAACTATCGACTGTCATTTGGCAGGTCAATAATTTTTTTTTTTGCTTGCCGGACGATTCTGTTGGCCCGTATGTCCCCGGAATCCCGATAGGCTTCTGAGCCTTTTTTATTTAATGGGCTAATGGACTATGCTTAAAAATGGATGCTGATATTATCCTGATGATGACGTCAATCGTCGAAACCATGGTTGTAAGTTATTAAATTCATTGTGGAAAAACAAAGTTTACTCTATTTATTCAAAATGTTTAGTAAATTCCATAAAGTATCGCCGGAAACCGCCAACTTGAAATGGCTATTTTGCGATTATTAACTGTGCGAGTATTATCCAAATTATTCAAATCATACTTCATTTATTACGCAAATATTTACTAGGGGTAACGGGTTTGACAAACTTCCGAGCTTGTCTTGAAATATCAATGCAATTTTGCATCATTAGAATAATTTATTTCAGTAACTTTCACAAACATATTTTGACCTTTAATATAAGGTATACTTCGTTCTAATTGTGAACAATGGTTGTTATAATGAAATTTTCCAAGTCATGGATTCTCAATTATCAAGGTCAGAAGTCCTTGCGCTATGCATAGTAGTGGAGATTATTCCAATATAATTAGTTGAACGATACGTTTCCTCAGAATCGTTTTTTGTCGAATACAAATCATCCGAGTTAATCTTTTGGGTGTTACGTATGAAATTGTCTAAACATTGACATATATGAATCATTTGGCCACATTTTTGCTTAAATTTAAGTTTAAAATTCCAAAAATTACCATAGTACCATGTTTTATTAAATTAAACACCTAATTAAAAAGGGCAATTTATCGCTTCCTTAGACAAGCACTCATTCCTTGATATGCTCCACTTTCTACATACCACTTTCCTTCCAGCATTCGCTCGTCTCTATATCTCCTCATCTATTCTTCCATCTTTCGCATACATCTTACCTAAGTACGCAAAATCATCCACCTGTTCAATTACTTCACCATTCGCCCTCATCATACAGTTATGCTCCCCATTCTCCTTATCAAAAACTACTACTTTAGTCTTGCACACATTTTCCTTCAATTCCATTCTCTCCATTGATTCACAAAACTTATCTAGGAGCTTCTGTAATCTCTGTTGACTGTCTGAAATCAAAACAGCATCATCCGATTATAGAAGAACTCGCAAGGTTACATTTTCAATCAAAACACCGTCGTTTTTACTACATGCGTCTCTAACACATTTATCCATAAATACATTAAACAGCCATGGAGACATTACGCATCCTTGCTTTACACCCCGATTTAATACAAACCAATCACTCAAGGTCCGTTACCTCTTACACTTGCCTTACTATTGTCATACATCGCCATCATAACATTCAATAACTGCCCATTCACTCCATAGTCTCTCAAAACTTACCACAACTTCTTTCTATTTACTCTGTCATATGCCTTCTCTAAATCGAGTGAAACATTTTGACTGTGCCGACCCCGGAAGGGAACGGCGTGATGGGTATGTATGTATTAAAAAGGGCAAGGTGTGGAAGTTAATAAGTACTTCCATGTTTCACTGGTGCTCGATTACGATGCGTATAGGATAATCATAACTGAGCACAAGTCTACTCCATTCTCATTCCGTGATTGGTGTTTAACACAATGACCGCTGTTATCTCAAAATTGATTTTCCAGGAACCGCCTCACTGGGTATCCCTGGCGAGAGTAAACGCTTCTGTTATCTCAAACATTTTCACTACTAATAGACCGTGAGCCTTTACGACGACTCTAAGTATCGATACTCTAGCTCCAACCGTATTTCTTCATTCATTATTTACCTCTATTCAGTCTCGTATTTTATGAAATGTAATCTTCAGGTGAAGGCACACGAACGGTGACTCGTATTCTTAGATCCTGAAGTTAAGAGTTGTTCATCGGAAAACGTCACCGTGACGCATATTAGTAACGGTTTAAAGATTACGAATGGGACCATGTGATGGGTACATTCGTCTATATCGGTGCACACTTAAATAACAAGAATTTAATATTCATATTGCGGTATATCACGTACTTGATCATCGATTATTGTCAATTTATTCCTGCAGACTTCATCGTATTCCCGGTAATTGTAAAGAAATTGTGAAAATGTAAAAGAATTAGTGTAACATCGGCCTTCATTGGCCTGTAAGTTATTAAATTCATTGTGGAAAAACAAAGTTAACTATATTCATTTTAAAAAAGCCATATCAAAGCACGTTAAATCATCAATGCATTTAGCCGCATGTACAGTGGCGGAAAAAATTAACGCAAAACTCATTGGCGTTTGAATGCGGCGTACACGGGAACTAATTGAAATCGCTTTTCCTTCGACAACTTGACAACAATGAGACAGCATATGGAAACCGGGAATATTCAAACTCTCTATGAATGGATAACGATTTTACGCGTCATGTAAATAGTCATACTAATAAGGTTTAGGTTCGCGAGATCGTCTAGGAGTTGTAAACGTGATGAGCTTGCTTCAACCCGCACCCAGTCGAGGTTCCGAAGTCGTAGTTGATTATGTAAAGATGCTTACCATATTTTTTTAGCTTTGGACCGTTCAAAAAATTTTCTTGATTGAAACTTAAGAAACAATACGATGAAAGCATTATTTGTTGGGACATAAAAGTTTTTTACTCTCCAGATCAAATTCACTGACAATAAAACGTATTTCCTCGTGCAGAGAATAGCTGTGGATGAACATCGTTTTAATAGACCTCAAACTACTTCCGAGAAATATGATGCATTACAATCAACACTTTGGCGTAATATCCTGTGAACTTCAAGTAAAAGTATGGTAAATCTGGTTGAATGGAATGGTTTCCATGTGGAGAAAAGTTTTCTTTACGAGAATTTCCAATACCTTGAAACCCTACGTAAGTTTCCGCCCTCGTGCATACAGTTCATCTCAAACACTTAAATTTCTTAATTACTTCTAACGTAATATTATTTACTTTCTGGAAACTACTTTTAAAAATCCAGAACATTTTATTTGGTCCAGTTTTTAAAGGAAACATTAGAATTCCCTTTTTTCGTTGTATAGTAAGAACTAATGGACGCGGATTTCGTTTGATCGATGAAGTAGCCTAGAGGGAGAGAGTTTGTCTGCGGCCAAGAATGCCCGGGGTTCAAATCCTGGCGTGGCCTCTTTTGGTGCCTTTATAATTAATCTACGCGATGTGACTTTATTGCAGCCAAAACTTTGCAGGAATCCACGGAAGGCCCAGGGAATGGATATTGACCTCAACCATGAGTGTGTGAGTTTTACAAATATTCGGGCTTTGTAAAAGAATCAGAGCTCTCCTTGGTCGTCGAATGAGACGTTTACTTCCCATTCTCGGGTACTCGGCCCCACTTGATGTCTAGGTCCTGTCTGTCGTGTGATGCTCATACCTACTCATTTGCCAATTTACCACTCAATGAAAAGCTATTCATGAAGGAGGGAATAGACCGGATCTCTGGTTGTGTCAGTTACTCGATTTAGTGACCTTACCTGATGCTACATTCACCTTTAAATTACTTTGAAATGATTTAGTAAAGAGGGCAATTATTTTTATTAGGAATTAGAGTTTGGTTCTATCTGCCGAACTTGTAAATACCGATTACTTATCTGAGTGAGAGACCAAACAAGTGTGGAATTTTCTTCCAAATATCTTGAAAACGGTATTTGAAGCTTTCCCAGCATTGTTTTCTAGGTTTGCTATGAGCAATACATTAACCGTGTAGTTCAACAGTTCAACTTAGAAGATGGAGAATAATACTTAGAGGATAAGGTAAATTCATGAATCACTCAAATACCATTTGACATATTCGCAGTGAAAAATGTTTGGCTAAAATTACGCAGTTAAATTTTATGAGGAGCATTTTTATACCCATGTCTTAGTAATACTCCGACAAAAATGCATCGCCTATCTTCCCCTGTGAAAGTGATAAAATAATCAAAATCATCTTTTCCATGTATCGACTAAGCAGTAATTAGATATTTTCCCTATGGTCATTTGTATACTCCTCATAAATCCGCAGAGTAGTCAATGGAGTGCAAATTAGGAATGTGCACCATCAAAGATTATACGATTGCTACTTTGCTAAAGAATCTATTCCTCTTCAAATGCGTCGCAATATTATTGCTTCAATGGAAGTTAAAGTTGTGAGTGCCCCCACATGAAGAAATTAACAGAATTTTTACAGGGTCATAAATTTCATTTCTTAGTGGTAATGTATTTTAACGGATGTTTAAAAGGGACACTATAATGCTTTATTTAGAACGAGTGAATTTAAAAATAATTCTCTTAATTTGAGCTATGTGTGCACATAATCACAGCAAAGGAACATCGAGAAATATGCTGGTATTTGCATAAAGAATGTGGATGTTTATTAGCCTAATAATCAATCAATCCCCCTCCATTCTCGATTTCCTGACCAAGTCTTTGTGACATGGAGTTGCCCACATTTTGGTATCATCTTACTGGGTTCATTTCCCATTCTTCCTCCACGATTTTCCTCAATGCATCTTAATTTGGGATTGTTTTGTTTGAGAGGGTAGAAAAACTTTGTTTCTCGCATTTTTCTCATAATGAACGCTGCGCTCCGTACAGCCCAATCCATCTATGTTACATGATTGATTTTGAACCACCGCCTAGAATTTTGACATTTGTGAACTCGTAAGTATTCCTAGTTGCGGACGAATAATGAATATTGATAAACATTTGATAAAACATAGTTCTTATTATAGCGGACATGAATTTAATGAATTTCGTTTGATAGTAGTTAGAAAATTGTGTTTTTTTTTTTTTTTAACTTTCAAACACCAAATAAAAGTTCAGTGAGTGAAAGTCGAAGGCGCAACACCTCTTCGGGTAATTTTTCGACAGATATTTTTGCCTTTTACAAACCTACTATCCGATTCCTCCGCCTGGGAGAAAAATGAGGCATACTTAAAGGCTAATAAGATCTTTTTTTCCTCCAAGAATTTTGGGAGAGGCCGCTAAAACTTTGAACAGTATGTCTGCTTGCGCTATCCGCTCTGCTTCTTCGTCTATCGACGCTCGTCTCAATGAAGTAGTCATCAGTAAACCTTGGCCAAGTTCCGGGTTGATGGTCGGGGTGGTTTGTTGTTGTGAATAACGCACAGGTTTCAAATACTTGCTGCACCAGAAAGAAAATGCTCGTCGGGCTTCGAAAAAATTGGAAGCCCCCGTCGAATACTTTTAAGGGCGTAAGAGAAGTCAAATACCACTTCTTTCCTGGGAGTTAAACGCCTGGCGTTCGAAACATTATCTATGGCAGAAAAGGTATCCCCCGCGACACAAGGGGAAAGTAAGCTCTTATTAAAGGCATATTATTTCCCAAATCAATATAATGCGCCCTTCATACATTCCTATTTTGAATGGATTAGTATTGGTGAAGCTTTGTATAGACACAGGGAAAACTCTAGCGATCCTCAAGAGTCCTCCAAGATTGCTCGTTGCTTTAACACCGACTTAAGGTAGCTGGCCTCCAAACCCATGCATGAGGGGAACTTATGGCGTTTGATTGGAATGGTCTGGGCTGATAAGGTGAAATCCGAGAACTACTTCTTTCTGTTTGTATTCCCGGGAGAGTAGTTCCTATCCTTTAGTTATTTTAAACGTTCGTAGACAATACCACCACTCATTTTAAAAGTGACTTAGTTCACAGTAACGCATTCGGACGCAAATAAATTCACCGAAAGGATACGAAACATCATCATAAATTCGCCTTGTCATAAGAAAGCTCAGTAGTTGTTACTGGGTAGCAAACCTGAATCGAAATCATGGTTCTTCATAATAACATTTACGCTCATGATTTCTAAAACGTGATTGTCATCAAGAAAGATCGGGTGCTACATAGCAATGGAGTGCGCTCCCAGGATCTTATGCATTGCCCTACCAATGCGGCTTGCCTTTTGGATGACAATAACGACCATGAGAAGAAAAGAACCGAAATCCCACCCCTGGTCGAGACATTTTTGAGTTTTTCATTCTATTTCTGGTCGAGTAAAATTATTTTTATTCGGCAAATTTTATCTATTTTGTATTTAAAAAAATTCATGTTATCAGCCAGTCATTGCAGCTACACACTACATTCATTCATATCGCCGATATGAGGAAATTTATATAAACCCTCTTTTGCGTTCATTAAAAATCGAACACGGACCACTCTTTAGCTAGCCAAATACATCTGACAGCTACAACATTAACCGTTACCTATTAATTTATCTCATTAATGATATTTTACTCCTAACTGAACTCATTTAAAAGGCTTTTTGTTAATTTTATGTGTGCGGCGAATTTATAGCTAAGCATGTAAGATAGTATGCAATCAGACGTAATAGAGTTGTTTATCCATAACTACACCTAATTTGGGTAAACTTTTCTGAATGTTTATTCGTATATCCTATATTTACTAGATAAAACTTAACAGTGGACAGCTCGTCACCAAGCTTCCTGTGATAAGATGAAAGAAATATCGGGAAAATATGCCTAGATTATTCGGTATCGATGCGAGCACATTTATTTTTATTTCGTGAAATTATATATGTTTACGTATGTTTTCATAGTTCAATCCCATTATGACGAACTAAAGACGGATTTATATTGGGTCAAGAGTGATTCATTAATAAATATCCGTTTTGAATTTAATAAATATCCGTTTAAGGAACTTCGTCAATCTACAAATGGAATATCGTGAAAAATTACATTACTTAGACAATACTTCTTTTAATTAAATCTTTTTTTTATCGACATTTGGTGCGGATAAATCTCGATTTATATTATTTCGTTGAAACAGACACAGTACGCATCATTCAAAAAGATCCTCGGAAAGTCGACCACAATAAATATCCCTTGGTGGTAGAAGATGAAGATTTTAGCATATAGTATACTGAATTGGGGGGGATAGTGAATATTTTTTATCATCAGTCTTTCTGTATAAATGATATCATTCGACGTAAGAACCATGCTGAAATAAACAGCGATGCGCTGCGACTGAATGTGCAAATAATATGAGACGAAAGCTCAAAAATGAGGCGATTGATGACTAAGTTCTAGGCTCCGACAAATGTGAGTTCCATTGCGGATTTCAAATATTTGCGGTAGACGATGTTTTCCTCAGTGTTGCCAGTCTTTCGAGTGTGTACTGCTCCTAGAAGTTCCCAAAAATGCCGCATTCTGGCGCGCGAAAAATTTTGCGTTAATTTCTTCCGCCACTGTACCTACCTCAAATGCCTTTTTTCATTCATAAGATTACGGATGTGGTTCACACTCAAAGCTCCCGGTCAAAGGTCCATTTGACGATTGGTTGAGTACAAACGTTGAAGTGTTATAAACTAAGAACCTAAATATGAATTTAGACTACAAAATGATCAACGTGTTTCATAGACATTCCACCTCAAATGGGTTAATATAGCGTTATCTATATACAATTTTTAGAGCTGATATTCACGAACTATACAGTGATCATACATAAATTTTGAAAATTACAAAGCAGACTGAGACACTCAAACTACATGAGCGAACTACAAGCGGATTGGGCCCACATTCAATTAGATGACGCGAATAATTCCAGAAATGGAGCGTTTTATTGTTTCAAGAACGGATTTGTATTCATCGTCATACCCTTCATTAATCACGGTATAATCGGTTTATTCTACCTCACGCCACCTCATGTGCTCCATCGGGTTGCTTTCCCCGTCTGCTGCTTTATTTCAGCAGACAATGTTATTATTATCTGGACCGGAGGCAACCTTTGCTTTCGGCTTTGACGTGGGAATTGTGTGATCACCAAAGTACATCGCTTTGCTTTTCATGAACGCCGACGGATGAAAAAAAACCAAATAATCCATTTTAAAAGGTTAAATAGGAGGAGACGAAAATAATGAGCGCGCATAAATATCTAGCCTAACTTCGAAATTAATACCTTTATTTATTTATTTTTTGGATTCCATCGATCAAATTTCGGGAACATGAGAGGCTAATGAATGTCATTTCCATTTTTATGCATTTTCATTTTCTTTGCTTTCCAGTATCAGAGGGAGATAAAAGAGCAGATTAAAATACCAAATTTGATTTCACAAGAAGCGGAAAATTGTTTGTTGCTCGAGAGCTATTTAAACGGAAGTCAATGGCCATGAAAATTCCCGCGTTTAAAAAAACCTTTCGTAAGGAATTTATTTTTCATTGAAAAATGTGGCCTACTAAATTTTTCATTCATTTGATATGTTTCATTTAATAACACAACACAATCTAATACAATTCATAACATACATGCTTTAAGCTAAATATCACGAAAGATTATAGCAATACATTATTGCAGCTACATGAAATACTGCTCAATTTAGAGGCTAACGTAGGTACACCATTGAATAATTAAATGGTACATTACAAAGAAATGAAAGTTAGACATGGCTCAAAGCAAAAAAATTTGGCACTTAAACATTTATTTTAAAAGTAACAAGTGTAACAGATATTTCAAAAAAAGGGAAAACAAAACAAAGTTATGAACTAGATTAAAGCAAGGAGCTAATAAGGATTGAAAGGTTTCATTTTGAGTTACGCCAAAGATTGCGGTAGTTCTGCATCAAAAGAGCTAAGATGATATTGGCCTGGAAATCTTAAAAACCCCATAACGGTGAATTTCAATACGTCCAATTAAATTACAATTCATTCAGCTAAAAAAAAAGCACCTTTGCCAAAGGACGGTTTATAATTCAACTGCTAAACCTTTGTAAATCCACCTGAAAGAATGCGTATAGCACTTACTTTACCTACGTATTTAATTCTAATCCACCAAGGAAATTCAACATAGTAAGTGAAATCAGCACTGCAACTTATGAGTTCAGTCATGAAGTTTTTCCTACGAGCACAAATATACACCAGCCATTTCGGACGACGCAAGTTGTAAATGATTCATTCTCGTCAGTCGTTTAATCGTAATACTTCACTGCTTCATTGCAGCCTTTCAATCTACCTTTTCCCCTGCTCAATACTTTGTATCCTGGTTGCTTTTTTATTTTGCCTCAGAATGAAGTTGGCTTATGTAACTCCACCTTGTTCCTTGAAGGGCTTTCTATTTGTACGTACCTACGTTATGGATGAGACAAACAGCTTCCGGGTTTCACACCGGGTAAGATTCTCCTTAGCTTCCGTCGTTCCGATGAACAAAACAATCATCGTTTCTCTGAATCTGAATTCTTGAATCCCTGAGGAATTATTCGTTACCTTACAAAGTCGTATCATACCATTATGTGACTCATTCACCTTAGCGTTGACTGTCTGATAGTTTATTACTAATTTTTTATTCTTTTATTCTCATGGTCACTTTCGCTTCTGCTCCTGGCGTCAATTTGATCTTCAGCATCCACAAATACCAAAACCTTTCGAAAGTGCCTATTCTCGCTTTTCAAATTCCCACTTTATGAAACATTGCGCTCAACACTGAGCACGAATTTGTATTTATAATTAACGAAAAGATATTTTACCGACCAAAGATTTTATAGAAGGTCATAAAACATCCTTCAGAGAGTTTTCTCGTGAAGGGATCTAGCGTTTTCTAGTGCTTCATTCTTTACTTTTTGCGTACGTTTTGTCATTCTTCATTCCTTCCATAAACCTATTATTTTTTCTTCTAAATCCATGCTTACACAAAATCTTCCCCTTCTATCACGGCTCTCGGCAAACCTTAGCCCCTCAGCACCCCTTCCAGCTACCAACCCTGTCCCTCGCTGATCGCTATCAGAAGTTTTCTTTCCTCACCCGCCGTACCATACTCTCCCCCGTTTGCTTCTCTTTCGGTCCACCGTGTCTCCTACATCCTCTGCCGTACCCACATCTCGAAAGCCTGGATCCTATTCTCGCCCTCCCTTCCCAGAGGTCACGTTTCTGTCCCATGCAACATCACACTCCCCAACAAGCTTTTCACTACCCTCGTTTTTATAGCCTTACCAGTGGTTCCCGTGTTCTGCCACCATCTAGTATTAAATACTTCCTTTGATAACGCTATTATCATTCACAAAATTAACACTGTTCAATACTTAATGCTTCCAAGCATGTTAGGGTGCATTGCTTGGAGAACTGGTGAAGTGATAGAATGAGAAATTGGAGACCTACGGCGTGGGAAGTGATGGAGGAAAGAAGTCGCGAATCATTTTCCTAAAGAGGAGGATCGGCTGAGGAAATCCAAAGAAAGGCAGATGCGAGTAAACATAAAAGCTTTTGAAGGCGCTAGAAAGAGATTAGCCTCGAGATGCTAAGAAGCCCCGACAGGAGAGGGTGAGGACTGTGTGAGAGGTACCTGGGTAAAAACTATTTCAGCGAACCCTTGAAGCCGATTGTGTGAGCAGACCCGGGGAAACTGGTACCCCGTCCCTTCCACGCTTACCTTCCCCTTCACGTTGGAGAAAAAAAACCCGCGATCCTCGGATACGCGACAAGGCAGTCGGATCCTTTCTTCCTTTTACGAATCTCTATCTGGAAGTAGGGACCGACAACATCCCTTTCAAAGGGATACGGATTGTGGGAGAATATGAGAAGACGTAGGTGAATAAAATAAAAAAAGGTTTCGCCCATGAGAAAGGCAAAGGAGACCTATTTTGAGACTTTGACCACGGCGTGTATTTTACCGCCTGTGGAATACTAGGTAAAATGAATTGTTTGTCAAGTTACATTTTCACTACACTGTGGGATATTTTACTTTACACCTGGAGAGAGTGGGGATGCATATTTAACGGCGTTATTACACCCTTGATCTAAAACCACTGTATAAATGCTCCCTCTTTCGGTTGCAGTACGCAATTTTCAACACTCTTACCCTGTAGTGTCTGGTGCTTGCATGCGGAGGAAGGAACCTGAACAATGAAGCGAAACTGTACGTAAGCAATATGAGAAAGAACTTTGTGCTGCTCTTTTTTATTAGCAGAGAAGAGTGATTTGCATTTCATATCAATATCAATACGAATATTCAGCACGGTATTACAGATGCTGGAATTCAAATATAATAACGTGTGAAATTATGGATTGGATATTTACTTGTTCGCTGCAATTCGTATAAATATAATCAATTGGTTATGACAGAAACTCGTAAGTAGTACGATTGCTTGAGAGTTGGGTTTGCTAGCGAGTGCGTCAGTAACAGAAGCCCAGGCATCAACTACGAAGGGAGCGTAGTTGTTGAAGGAAGTCGAAATAGAACATGATGATGGAGAACTAAGACGATGGATGGAAATAGGAGATAAACTTAGCTCTTTGACTCATTGACTGGTAACCCCTTTGGTGAGACGACCTACTGCAGACAGCTGACCGACAGAGTTTTCTGGCCAGATTAGAAAAAGGAAACTGAAATAGACTTGAATACGCCAACATGTATGGATTGAATGGGATATTTGGGGAGGCGACCAACAGAAGGTCATTTACGCCAAAGGGGACAAGTAAGGAAGGAAGGGTGGAGAGAAACCCGGCGTTGGCATTGGCCTGCTCTTAACGAAATGCGCCAAGGGGATCACGGCTTAACGTCTCATCCGACAGACGGAGTAGTGTAGTTGAAGTGCCCTCCACAAGACACTCAAGTAGAGATCGGGTGTCCTCTGAAAAATATCCTCCTCTGAAGGGATTTAAACCCCGGCCGTCCGTATATTTAGCCAGTATTCTAGCTACCAATTCACATGTGTGGATTATCATCAACAGTCATCAGGTTTTACATTGGTTAGCATCCACTCCTTACTCTCTTACTCTCACTCCCGCTTACACTCTGCTAATCGAAATTGTATTTTCCCTCTTACTATACTCGGTGCATTCCATCCATGATCCCACATAACGATTCTTCCCATTTTTCTCCAAGCTATACTTCATTAGAGAAAGTATGGCGTCGCAGGGTGTGCCTGATGAGTAAACTTCATATACTTAGCAGAGTTTTCATTAAAAATCCTTTACTACATCTCTGCTTAATGTATTTATCAATAATGATATTTTCTGTTCATATGTAGAGGGTATAGACCGCTTTGCATACAAGCAAACTTTTTAGTCAACAATAAGCTTTGCAGGAGGATACTGAAGGCAAAATGAACGGTAAAAGTAAAAAATTATGAAGTTTATGGAAGATTTGAAAAGAAAAGAATGATATGAACAACTATTCATGAAACACGAAGAAGATGCATTGGGCACACCTCGAGGCACAGTGGGTTTGTGAAAAACATGCTTGAAGCAAAAATGGAGTAGTCCACAAAGCAAGACCCAGAACTAAGTTCATGGACCAAATAAAGAGGAATCGAGCATAGGAAGAGCTACCAGGAACTAGGGGAACTAGCATTAGATAAGGAAGAATGGAGGGCTGCAGTCAACCAATCATTGGATTTAACGACCTATGGGGCTTTGATAAGTGTCTCAGTCGATTGGTCAGTTCTATCTTTTCGAGAAAGTAGAAAACGGATATGAGCTACCCAGCCTTCACCATTCAAACCTTTTCGGATTGGTCCTCTTTTATCTCTAATGACGTCATTCGAAATTCCCCTCCCACAGCATGAGTAATTATTTCCAGAGATAATAAGTCCTTTTCCAAAACTTCAATAACACGCCCACTTTTTGGAGGGCTTTCCATACCACAAAAAGAAGAGGAATTAGAGTATATATATAAAGAAAGGCTCGTTGGTGCCACTGTCGGTCGTGATTCTACGAATAGCGGGAAAGGGATCAAAGAACAACTTTGCTGCTGTCTTCTTTTAAAGATCAGGTCCAAAAATACCTCTCCTGGTCGATTTGTTTTTCCTTTGATCGTTCTTTTGGGGCGACTTAAGATTCTGGAGACAGGGAATAATCATTGATGTCATAAGTTCTTTGGATCGCTGCTTGTTTGGAGAAAATTCTTTTTTTTCTTCACGAAATCAAACAAGGTCTTGGATAAATTGCCCATTGCACTGGAGAAAATTTAAGAATAAAAGAAGTAAAACCTTACGGTACGATTTAACTGATATTTATGCCATTTAAATGCGTAATTGACTATCTTTAATGGATCATTTACGCAGTAGGTAGGTCTGCCAAGAATGTTGGTATTTGTAGCGGTATTGTCAAGATGCTATAATAAGCTAACCATAGAAGTTTAGTAGTAACTATTTAAAAAAAGAGCACTTCACCATTAATAATAATTGAGGGATAACATGAGCGTGGTTGAAAGGTTGAAATTCACTCGTAAGCTCAAACTGTCTCCTGAGGGGAAGTTGCTTTCAAAATACGCTACAGTGGTTCAAGACGCTAACCGTCAAAGAAAATGCATAATCAATTCAATTGCAACATATTACGAAGCGGCAATAGACTTTAAACTACACAGAAAGTTGTGCTCTGCACTACTGAAATGATTTTCTGCAAAGTCCCAGCACATAACAACACACACCACATTTGCGCGAATATACAATGTTTACTCTCAAGGGTCGTTTCTATAACAACATGAATATGGCCAATTTATATTATAGGAAATGAGTTCCTACCGAGCTTAATAATGTCTTCCATCCCATGGAAACTTCGAACAATATCGGGGGTGTAGAACCACTATGTAGGTATCACTACATATGAACCAGGTGGGGCCTTGCTACTGGTCGTTCTTAGAATTCTGAAAACGCCAGCGGTTTCAAATGCAAGTAAAATTGCACCCAAGATGGAGATACTGGAAGTCACTGTGCCGCAAATAGGTGCTTACTTCAGGTTGAAGAAAACATCATCTTTCAAGGATGTGTAAAGGTTTGAGGGAAATGAAAATTAGTTTTCCATTTTAATGTAAACAATACAATGATCAATCGTTCGGTAAATATTTAATTAAGTATAAGAAATTCATTCCTTTGTAAATGATTTAGAGTAATCGGATTTATATTCAAAGACAGGGTGAATGTGATTACACGCTGGTTCTTACATTATGTTAGGAATCAAGACATGATGTCAACGGAAAATATCAGTAAAATATATTTAAAACCCCTTCGTCAGTCAAATAAACCTCCGACGTAGATAAATTAAGTTGTTTAACAGTGATAATGACATAAATTGCAAAATTAAGTATATAGTCTCTCACATCTGGATAACATAAAAATAATATCTAGGCAGTCTCAAAAACTCTTAGAAAATCTAACTCACAATTTCACAATGGAAAGCCTAAAACTCCTCTCGCCCTGATGTAATATAAATTTATCATTATTTTATCTCTACAAGGATAGGATTTGAGTACTCGATCGAATCGTTTAAGCAAAAAGAATTTGATCCAAACTCCAGTTGTACAGATTACAAATAGGCTAGGTCGTGGTTAAATCAATACCCCTAGAAATCTCCCCACGGAATAATCTAGGAGATGCAGTTATACTCACTATCTGCAGATAATTTGTAAAAAGTTCTGCTTGAAACCTGTTCATCACACTTCCGCCAAGTAATTTAATTAGTCTGGCCTAAGGATTGATAAAGAAGGTATTAGTTTCTACAAAATAAGGATAGTATTTTCCATATTAGGATAAAATTTAACTACGTAAGTAGAAAATGGAATGGATGTTATATAAAGCCAAACGTAATTCCAAAAGTGAATACGTCGTCTTCTTATCACGAATTGGTCTTTGCATTCCAGTTTATACCAATAGGTCAATAATTTTTCCTGTATTTTAATAGTTTTTTATACAATCGCCAGCTACGTTGACGCAAAATTTAGGTACTCATATTGTTTTACCATATACAGCCATAAATATAATTAACAAATCACCATGCTTCATCACATTACGCACTTCCTATCTGTCAAAAAACTGTTTCCCTTTAAGCTGATTTAGCCTCGATGCCTTGTGAAAAGTCATTTAAGTGGAATCGCCCAATAGTTTACTTGTGCAGTACTCCTCCGAGAACATCGCGAATTGGTCATTTCTCCCGATATTTTTCCCGCGATATCGTCTTAAAACCAACCAACGTTCAATTATAGGACGTACATCAAGTAGTTATAGCCCTGTGAAACAGCAAATGATTATAATTACACCAAAAAATATGTATGGTAAGATTTAAGAAGCTTTATTTAGAAAATAAACTTGGACGGTCTCACACCTGTACCTTTTTACGAGCATTGTTATTATTACTACCAGTAACAATATTTAAGGATTTATAATAAAGGAAAGCAGAATATCCACAAAGACTTGAAACGATCCTTCACAGTTGCAAAAATAAATAGGTACCTTTGTTAGGTTAAGATTTCCTTTGTGTTCCAAAATTTAGGAATAAATTTCAATACGAAACTGAAATTTCTACTTCATTATATTATATTTTGAAAGCGTAATATTTAAGTTTAAGTCAAAGGGGATACCTACCCAAACCCAGAGCTACATGGGTTAAATAATTTACATAAAAATATAAAATTAGTTCAAATTTTCTATTTTATGCTTTAAATGCAATTTTGGCAATGAAATGGAGCGTATATTCACCATTTGGTGATAGACGATTTCGATTCGAGACTCGGTACTCAAGATGTGTTAAAAAACTAAGATTTGGGTTTTAAGAGATTTATTTAACGCCACCACCATCAATATCTATTTAATATTAGTGTTAGATAATTGACTTGTCGTTAAGGTAAACTTGAGTGGTTGTTGATGAGTGAGGGTGAACACGAAGCCAAGCTTATCTTCGACTAATAGCGAGAGGGCGCACTTATAGTGTCGTCCAGTTTCTTCACTCCACCTACACAAACGAGCAGCTCTTAATACGCGGGTTACCTTTCACTTTAATTCTCATTTAATAGCGAGAAGGACGGGCGAAGGGACGAGGTAAAGTAGTTCAACGACCCATATGCAACCATATTAAGCCGCCCATCAAGGGAGATTTTAACTGGAGGTCGCGACCTCCTGAGCCAATTTTAGAACGGCCATTATCTCAAAACCATAAAACGAGGGGAAAATTCCATTCATGGTAAGGCTCAAGAATCGGGAAGATTTCTATTTCAACGAGAGTAAAAGACTTTTCTTTAGACATCAGAGGTTGCGAGAGAATTATCCTCTTATTGCAATGACAGAAATATAAAAGTTTCTATTTATGAGGGACTTTGGCCATCATTCTTCTTCCACATTCTCTCACTATCCATCGAACAGCTGTTATTAGTCCAACCAAATTAATATTTTTTCAATCGTTATTATCACTATATTTCTTTGCCTTAAGTAGAAATATTGTCAGAAATCGTCGAGTTTGGTTATAGTGAACGCATTGGGACAGTTGAGTGAGCTTTTTACAGTGAAAACTGTGAAAATCTATCGCAAAAGCTGAGCATAACAGTTCAAAGAAGAGTTATGACGAAATGGGGAGATGAACCCGATTGCAGAGAGGAAGGGAAGTTGTATCTTAGCCCGATGAATGGCTGGCAAAGTGATTTAGGTCGTCGCTCACGAATAAGCCGAAGAGGAGGTTTCACCTTTTTGACGGCCAAATCGTGACACAGATGGATATATCAATAGCAAAACGACGCAAATCGCTATTTACTTTTAATTTGCTACCACTAGTGAGAATTGCAAGAACGTAAGAATAAGGGAAGGTAGGTAAGTTAGGGTACAATTTCCACAAGGAACGAAAGGACCTCCGTCGGTTTTGAGATCGCATCGATACAAATTTTCACGATAACTCCACAAATCTACCATGCATAATACGCAAAACATGCGCATTCAAAACTTCGTCGGCATGACTGGGAGGTAAGATCATTAAATTCAGGTTGTTAGAGCGGTAATCGTGCGTGCACTTTTGAATAACTTTTCAAGAGTGTCAAAAATAATATTTGGACCACACTCTTAATACATCTGCTTAAAAGGGTACGTAGCCATACTCATATTGAAATAAATGACGTAGGAATAACAATCATATTTTTTTACTAAATTGAAGCATAGTTGTGACTTGGATTTACGGTTCGGAGTCCCATGTTCAAGAGAAAATCGGTATAAATAGGCGTTTTTTATCGCCATGGTTCCTTTATACTTTCTAATCACCATTAAAGTCATAGGAAATGCAATATTTCCCGTTATGAAGAAAATCAGAATAGATGTAATCAAATTATTTCGGAATATATATACAGAATCATAAGGCTGTACGTCAAACTAACGTTAAATTGCCTATGACCCAAATCGGTAGTATGGAAAATTATTCCCACTTTTACTTATACATATTACAATTGAGAATGCGACTGCAAATTTTCACGCAAATCTGGGCAGGAAAGAATATCGCTCTATTTACTAAACATTTGTGACATCGAAAGAACCGTGATCGCTATAGATATGTTCTATTGCAATAAAATCTTGTTTATTCCTTGGCCATTCTCATCTTTTCTTAAATTTCTTTCTTTCTTTTGAATATGTATTAACTTAACAGGGATGAAAGAAAGCGCCAGGTTAGTAAGTTAAAGCAGGTAACGAAGAAGACAAAAATAATAGTAGAGAGGAAGAGAGAGAGAGACTATGAGAGAGGATGTGAGCAAAGGAAAGCAAAACTTTAGTTTCGAAGGCAATTGGGATGCGAAATACTAGGAACCATCGTCCCACACACTACGCTCAGCGAAAAAGTTGGCGGATTACCAGGGTGTTGATATAAGTTCCACCAGCTTAGGTGTAATGTGGAAATTCATGAAATGTCATAATGAAAAAAACATCCACACTTTCCCAAAAGGTTTATAATATTTAACAATGCGTTGAAAGATACCTCTTTAGTGATCATCCATCGGAACTAGTTTACTTTGTTTTTATAATTGTAAAAATAGCCCTATCCGCCTGTTTTGAGATGCTCCGTGGGAGTGAGAAAAGTAATTTATTACAGATGAATCTTTTACCTCCTTGGTCATTGGTTTTCGAAAAATGTATATGGATGGTACACCTGCTGGAGCGATTTTATCATGCACAGGCTTGCCATCTCATTAATTAGCCTCCAGGCTGAATACTATTTTGTCGACAATTTTCTGATTTTTCAGCAAAATATTGTGCTAAGAATAATAAAGATTCAGCAAATAATCTTCATCATCTCACCCAGTCCCGCAACTCCAAGCTAGTTTTGTTCAATATGCAAAATTTATTTCCTTTAATACGGCCAAAAATATTGTTATTCACCAAAGATTTACTGAAAGACTCTAATACCAATCACTTGATGCCAAAGAACTGCAGCTACTTTTTGAACTATGAGCAAATCAGAATTATTTTATATTTGACAATAATTTTTACCAACAAACTGATGAGCTCGCGATGGGATCCCCTCTCTCACGATTACTATTGGAAGTATTCCTGGACATTTTAGTTTCCCAATTACTTTATTCTGGCCATCATATCCTAACTAACATATTGTATTGGTGTGTGTATATACAACTATGTAACCGATATCATCCGCTGCTGGATAGGAAGTGAAAAATGATTGGACTGTTTACTCAACGTTTTAAACTCCCAACGCTCCAAAATAAGATTTACTATAGAAATGGAAAATGAGTGACGTCTCTACTTTCTTTGTATTTTAATATCCATTAATATTTCAATTAGCATTAACCTGAATTTAGCCATTCTACTACGTGCTCCACTCAATGCTACAGATACTAGTGAATTTACCAGGATCAGTGACTAATTACCATCAGGAACTCCACACCATAATATCAATAACTGCATCAAATCGTTACTGTTCAAACATTGTAACTTAACTCTAAAATGAAAAAACAGTCTCAAAAACACTCTCTTAAAGCTCCTCTTCCTTACCTCTGCAAGGTAAAATAATAACAGGGTTTGCCCGTTACTGTTTGTTGGTGATCTTTCAAACAAACTTCCTCAATATTTCCCAAAAAAATAAAAAATACTATTTATTAACCCCAATGCTCTGAGAAAAATTCTTTTTCGTAATAAAGATAAATTAGATCCCCTTCTTCAATCCAGTATTTCTACTGATGTGAAGAGGACCTCTTATGAAAAGTAGTACATTGACCAGACTGACAGGAGTTTACGCGTAAGTTAAAGACCATTAAAGATGCTAGAAAACCGATGACTAAACGTCACTTCTGGAAACACCAACTAGAAGCTTCTCATTCTGTTCAATTATGTGCCGAGATTCACAACTGGAAAAGAGGGAAATAAAAGTAGACATTATTTGACATTTTTAAAAGTTTGCCATTTGACAGAAATGTTCTTTCAAATGCGAAACTGTTTAGGATCCACTCTCCTCTCCTCAACATTCTCCTCCCTGAACCAAACGTTCGCACTCCTACTTAACCATCTCTAGTCAGCTCTACCTTCTGCGCACTTCCATTTAACACTTATTGTGTATTCCACTTTCCTTATGATTTATCTTCCGTCAGTAATCCGTTCTAAGAACCCACCTAGCCTCCTCCCTTTCTCAGGTATCTTTTTCCTCTTTGCTGACCCACCCACCCGCCGTCTTCCCATTTTTTCACCTTACCCCCTTATACGGCTAACAGCCACCATTTCCTTGCTCATGACCGCACTTTTTGATTCTTTTCTGCTGTCACAACCCCTCCCCCCCTACTTATTTTCTTCCCATATTTCCCGTCTTCCTGGGTCTCCGACGTCCCCTTGCCGCTTCCTCTCCTTGTTTCCGATGTTCTTGGTTTTTCTGTCATGTCTTTCAACTTTCTCTCTTCCTCCCGCCTACTTCTTTCCGATACCCACTCACCCAGTCAATGTGATGTCTCCTTTACCTAATTGTCTGTTACCTGATGGTGAATCAATGAGTTGAGTGAGAAATCTATATTTAGGTTGATATAAATATTTAGGAGTGATTGTTGTTTTCACGATGGAATATTGTCCTGTAAAAATAGGCAATTGCCATAAAAGGGAAATTTTGCCAGAGTTTATTATGGTTCACTTTAGTTTAAATGGTAATATTTGCAAATAGTAGTAAAATATCAGTTGATGAATATTCCACGCCATCCTCTCCGTATATTACATCATTTGCTACTATAATTTGTGCCCATCGGTATGCGAAGTATATCGCATACTGCGTAGACTTCTACACTTGGCAGAGAAACATACTTAACTCATTATTACAATCCTAATTACAGTCCTACAACTAAAATGAAATGGGCCCAATGAGCCATAAGACTTCAAGTCACTGATTACTAATTATCCTCGGCATGAAATACATTATTAAGACTATTACATTAAATGTTGTGATATCTGCTAGATTCTACGTAAAGTATAAAGTATAAAGTAAAGTAAAGTACAGTAAAATTCCAAACGTAATCCTTTGATTGATTTTTTGAATGGAATAATTAATATTAACACTTTTCGATGACTAGTAGCAGGCTGTAAACACATTATCGGAATTTTTCCGCAAATTTCATGTCCAACACGTCCCAAATTGATGAATAGGGTGTAATTTTTTTTAGACATAGCTGATCCACATCGTTGCATGTTGTAAAATATTAACAATGCAACCCGACAGCCCCACGTTGTGGGTCAGAAATGGAAACAATCTCTATTATCGTTAACTCAATATGCCCACGTGGTGAGTATCAAAAATGGAAAATAAATGTGAGATAAATTAACCACGGTCTCCTACCTTTTTCAATTGCCCAAGCCTTCTCTGCGGTAGATAACATGAGAAACACCAAACAACATGCAATACGTGATAACTAGCAATTTAATTGATAAGACAAAATCATATCATTGAATCAAGACACACAAAAACAAAGTATATAATATCTTTACCTTTAACTTAAGGTCATGACCCAGACAATTGTAATATTCTGCACCTCATACAGGTACTTCAAATGATTTACTTATCTTTAAACATTTTATGATAATCAACTTCTTTGAATTAAGCCATATATCTTCTTTAAACATTCATTACTCCAATGTAAATAAAACAAAACTAGCATCAACCTCTAATCCGGGTTGTACCAAACTGGGTTGTATGGCTTATTTAAAATACAGAATTAAAGTCCATATTTACGCTCTTGTTGACAATACAGGTTGATACGTGGCTGGTGTCACTCTAGCTTTACAGCCTCCGGAACCCGTAGTCCTGGCGTAATGTGATCACAGCATCTGCACGAATGGTAGTCCTATATCAGGGTCTCTCTCTCTCTGGCCCCAGTATCGCGGCTGAATGTCCGCTTCCTCCGGAATATCGCACAGAACCCCCACCACACGTCCGTACCCTTCAAGAACTCTGCTGTCAATCCCCGCTCGTGTTTTTCTATTCGTCCCCTTCCCCAATTCTTCATTGTCGGCTTTGGCTCTGCCCTCCGTTTCCCTATTGTTTCACCGCGAAAAGTTAAACATGGTGGGTATTTAATTGTTATTTCTCCCACGCGGTGGGAAAAGAATATGGAGGCCCGCGTTGTGTTACAATGTATAATTGATCAAAATGAATGTCAGCTATTTTTCGTTAACATTATTATTTGCAGGAAAAGACACCTCCAGATCAAGCTTAGTCTTCGGGAATCTGTAGTGATTCTCATCTTAAGCTTGATCTCCGTCTTTTGATTTTTTGTTAAGAAAAAGGAGAAAAGGAGCGTCAGGAATGAAGAGGACTGAGAGAGAGGAAAACATAAGATTAAGGAAGGAAGGATTAATTGATGTTGGGAGGGATTTCCCAAGACGAGAGTCATTGGAGTGTTAATTGACGGAATCATGCGTTTATTCGATTAAACAATAATGCGGAAACATGTTATATAAGGACGTCGAAAATTCTTTTGAGTCAAATTTCATTATTTGCACATAAAACAATTTAACCACGCTAACATTTCTTCATCCCAAGATGATACAAGATACATCTTTAGCGTGCCCTTGCTTATCCTCAAATATGCACTTTCTAGCGCTGAGAACTCAGTCAACGAAAAAAAACCTAAAACAAAACCAAATTATAGAATTTATACCGAAAAGAAACCTAACAGAAGGATAAACTATATAATATTAAAAAGAACAAGAGAAACCTAGAGTAAGTGCGACATAGACGTCATCTAAGACGAGAACATATATGCATCCTTCGGGAATCTCACGTTATTCAGGAAATCAGATACAAATTAGTTACGCCATACATTTATAGGGTCATCAGAACTACATTACTTTCAAAAGCTATAATATTCAACCGGTCGAAGATATGGCTAACCACTCAGATTTCTTCTCTTAATTATTTTACCCTTGTACAACCCGCATCACTTTATTTATGGAACTGTGCGAACTTCTCTTCCAAGTGCCAATCTCAAAACTATACAAATCTGACGCAACATGCTATATTACTGGTTAACTGCCATAACATTTTTCCCTTTGAGAGAAATTGCAGAGGATGACACATCAGAAGTCCATTATGAACTACTAATGCAAATTTAAGACAACAATAAGAGAGTATGTGCACTTAAGAACAACCTGATAAAAGCATACACCAACTAAGATTAAACGATCAAAATAGAGGAATGATCGTTTTTCCTCATAAATGGAAAATTGCAATGGTGAGAAACAGGAGGCTATAATCTCAGAAGTTAGAAAATCTGTTTTCTCACCCTTTGACAGAATGAAAGTACAGTGAGCTGAAATATTGATGATTGATAAATCATCAGTGATCTCTCATTGACAGTACCATTAACACTGGATGGTTAAAGCAGACATATAAAACATTTTAATGCCATTCCATATTTAAACCCCTGCTTCCTTCCCATGCCATTCTAATATTACATAAACTGAGGCTCATAATATTTTACATTTCACGAAACGTGAAAATGACAATTGTAGGTTGATTTAAGGAATTACATGAGTTACGTGCTACGAACATAAGTTAATGGAAGAGTTTTAGTCCTGTAGACTTTCACATTTACGAGATAATATCTTCCGGCTCAATTACTCCTTCCAACTCAGAATATGTCTAATCTCTTGACAATCCTTCCATCAAACCCATTCTTTTTCAATCTCCCGTTTGCCAGCAAACTCTACTATATCAAGGATTTCATCATCTCTCCGCCATTACAATTTCTTCCAATCACCTTCTCTGCCTCCCCCGGATCTTTGCCAGGAGTGTTCTCTATTTATTTAATATTATTATAACCCCTTCAGGTTTTTTCTTCCATTCTGCAAATCTCATACTCTTCATAATCTTTATCAATTACATATCAAATCCCTAAAATGACTGGTCTTGTCTTTTTCGTAATATTAAAGGCCACTTTTTTATATTGTATTACGCCAGTCCTATCTTACGCCCGAAACCAATCTGCTATTTACATTTGAAACTATCCATACCTATGGCTGGCAAATCAAATCTTTCTGATGATCGACTACGCATATTTAGGATAAAAAGCAGTACCTACCTACCTACCAATATTGGTACATAATTTATGCATCAGCGGGCAGACAAAAACTTCCGAAGAATCAAACTAAAGCATCAAAATATGTGATTCTTTCCACTCGCATGCGGTCGCTTCGTAACTAACCATTAAACTCAGCCATGAATACTATGTAAAGCATTCCCGAGTTGGCCCTTGTAAATGCAGTTCTATTTATTCAAAGTAAGGATTAAAAAAAGTAAGCATATGCACGATAAGAACAATATTAGGTTTCATTTCGTACTTACTATTTCACTTAAGCAGAGAGGGTGCTGATTTAGACTGGAACTCACCTACAAAGACAAAAGCATTGGGTTAATAGCCACAAATTGATAAATTCCTTATTAAAATTAGGATAATTACTCGATCTTATCTACGTTTACATACAAATTATGGGCTTCTATGAGACTTTCTCATCATTAAAGAGGCTATATAATGAAAATGACGAAAATATTAAATGAGATTTTGAAAACGGTTACAGCAAAAACGATATGAAGAATAAATATTGCAACGAATGGCCCATCGAACAAAAGGTATATCTTTCTTTTACCAAGTCATAAGTAAAAGCAATGCACAAAGGACTCATTTATTCAATACATACAAGCTTCAAACATTGACGTTTTGAGAGATTGAACGTAAACCTGTAATAAAAGAAATTTGGATTGAAATATTTTCTTTCATTTGGAAGAAATTGTTGCAATGTATCTACGGTGATACGAAAAGAAAAATTATAATATTGACGCCCATACTCGAGGAATTCTTTTACCAACTGACAATAAATACATCGCCTCTCAGACTACCACCGTCGATATCGGTGGGCGGGGACTTCTGAGGTGAAGGGTATCACGTTTGGACCATAATTGGTCCGAATTGACCATCCTTTGGTCCGGTAGGGTCCCGATCCGATGACGAACTCCGACAGACCGCACTACGTCCACCGTTGAAGGGAGTCGGGGGATGCCCCATTCCAAATATTCGGGCAATGGGCTTCGCCGCACATCTGTTGAGAACCAACAGATGTGCGGTAAGTTTTCGCGTAAGCGAGACTGGTGGTGACTCGTCCGATGTTGTTGGGGTCACCCAATAGCTACGGGAACTAGGGGGAGGCGGGGGCCCGTTGTCGTCCTTTTGACGTCAATCCGCCTCATTGTGTCGGCCTTCTAGTGGTTGAGCTTTCCTAACCCTTTCCATCATTTTCCCTTCCTTTCCACTACTTCCCCTACTTGGTAATAAGCGAGAGCTTGAGGCCGAGAGGGAGGTTTTTAGCCCGCGGGGAGACCCGAAACACATGCCACCGTCGATGACTTCGGACAATTGACCTTTCCGTAGTTTTTAGAGGAGGATGCGACTTTAATTAGAAGGAAATGAGAATTTAATATTACTTCTAGATTCCATTAAAATGTTCATACTATTTGAGCCTTCCATAATTAATATTTATTGCGAAAACCTCTAAGACATATCATATTATCGACTTTTGGAGCTGAATTCAATGGAATTCGCGATACGATGTCTCATTGTGTTCAAATATTTCACTGCTTGAGGGAAACTTTTCCACAAACCCATTTCTTACCTGTATTTTCTTCAAAATAAAATGGCAGTGAACTATGAATGTTGTGATTCCAAATATCGATCATTTTAAATAGTGTGCTTGTAAATCGAGCTCTCCCAAGTGCAAAGATATTCAAGATTTATTTTATAATATACATCTCCTTCAATGTCATACTTAAGTTTCATCTTATTTGATTATGTCTAATATAGTATTTCTTATTTTTATCCCAGTAATATCCGCGTTCACAGTTCCTTCAAAGAAAAATGCTTTGCTATTTCACATAAAACCTGACCTGATGATCCACCACAGCAGTGAAACTTGCGTCGAAAAATAAAACTTGTTTGAGTGGATTAGCAATCAGACCTCCAGCTAATGAATGTTATTGTTTAAATGAGTTACACTTACTTATGGACACATGATCAGGATAAAACCCAATATCATACGATTTTTTAATGCAGAATGGTATATAATAGATAAAATAGAAACAATACATGGTTTTTGCAAGAGAAAACCATGAACAGTGTCCCGTCCCGAATTGTGTGCTGATCATGTCCCATTTACTGATCACAACGACCCCAACATTGCAATCGTCGACAGAGCTTGTGCACCGAAGAATCACTTTTAACCCTTTCAATGCGTGGAGTTTAAAAAAAATTGTTTCATATTAGCGGAACATTTTTTTTAGTCCATTTGTATTGTTTCACAATTATATGAACTCATTTTGCACAAAAAGTATTTGCGCAAAACTTTAGTCAACAAATAAGGAATTTGTTAATGGCATAACAGTGATGCCATCCGCACCAGTGAGATGAATACTACTGGCAATTATGCAACCCGCTGATCAGATGATTTAGGTCCGACGGGCATTTTTAAATTTATTTTCCAGCAACACATTTTTTTTCACAACGGCGACGCCGAACGTTAATGTAATTGAAGCTATTTCTGGGCCGAAGTGAATCTACCTTTAGCGCCGGCCATTCAGCCAAATACTAATTAGTTTTAACAAGTATATACTTCAAGTTTTAAAACGCCCAAGAGAGCGATATGTTAAAAAACGTCAAAAAAGCCTCATTTTGTTTTACATTGCGAAAATAATTGAATATAAAATGTGAAAATAATCATTACCACCAAAAAACGAAGACTAAAATAAGCTGCATTAATATTTAGCTAGCATTCAAGGAAGTAACACGGTTCATTTGAAAATAATATCTAAACTCGAGCTCACTAATTTCTTGGTGCGACAGTAAACTTTCACCATGATGGGAATCCATGTCCTCAAGAAGGGAAGCAATCGCAGCGAAAGCGTATCAAAGAGAGGGAAACGAGGAAGAACAGGCAGATGGATCGTGGGAAGATTCAAGACAGAAATGAGGGTATAACAAGGGTTGTATGGGTGGAGAAGAGGCGTGGCGATGATTCCTCAATTAACGGAAATCATTGTCACCTCAATTGCTCCCAGATTCCTGAGAGCGACATCTGTACACGATGAAGGGGAAGTGGAACCGGGCTGTTCATATTTTAGTTGGTGTGGTGGCGGGGGAGGGAGTTGATAGTGGGAGGTAGAGGGGGAGACAATGCTGAGTTGTGGGTGTCGTTGACGTCATTTCAGGGGGCGGCAGGATGAAGGTGAAGGGGCATTAAGAGACGGAAGGAGAGAGCGATTGGGGAATTATGTTTGAGAGGAAGAGGTATTTTTGGATAAACTTTATTCCATTGTCTCATTTGATATGACAGAGAGGTGGTGCAACAATTAAAATTATTCAAATTGAATGGCTTAAGATAATAAGGAACAAGATTTTTGAGGATACAAGAGGAAAGACATGATAAATGATTAGTTAAAGAAAGTTTTAACCTATCTTTGGTGAACATGTTCAACAAAAATATTCATTTCAACTAAAAGAAGTGCGCGAAATGAGAAATGGTGTGCTGAAGAAATTTTTCACGCTTCACTTTGTCGTATATTAAGACAATTCTTTGTCCTTATCTAAAATATTAGGACTTTTCCATTTTCCTGCTACGATGAAAAACCACTGTTGGTACCATCAATCATTTTTCCTAACAATTTTCTGTACCTAAAACGCAGAGGACAAATTGAAATACCACTTGTTAACGTGGCATTTTGTCACAGATTATCCGCCAATAGCATTTGGTATAAGCATTTGTTTCACGAAAGAGAAATAAGGACGCTTATCGTATAGCTTTCATATTTTTATTCGATCTATTGCGCACAAAGTTATAAGCTAGCTTGAATACCTTTTCATTGCAGGTAAAATAGATTAATAATTTATCCCAGAATATAAATTTTTAAACAAACATGTGTCTACAGGACAGTTTGTAGCCTAACTGGCCATGGTATTGGCGGAAGTGTTGAAGATGAAATGGATGGATAAAATAAGAAACTACGTTTAACGAAGATAGACTAATAGATTATATATGAAAGGATGGTAGGCTGCAGTCAACCAAAATTAGGGTTGTACCCAATGACAATGGTGACGATGTATCTTCTGAAAATGGAACGATATCAAAAAATCAGGTAGACCAGGCATTGCCAATGGACTAGTTAAGAATATTGCTTAAAGAAAAATGAAGGTAAGAGACCAAATAGAAAGGCCAAGAAATATATAGACTAAACAAAAAGCAGGTTCACCGGATAAGATACATGGGAGTAAAGGAACTAGATTTATATAGGGAAGGATGAAGGGATACAGTCAATAATTATAAAAATTGTACGACCAATGATGTGTCCTCCGAAAATAATCCGGAAAAACCACAGTTCTATTGTTGAGACTAGAATATAGTTAAGCAATTTCCCATCTCTTTTAAGAAATTAGTGTTGTTTCCAATTATTCTTTGGATTGTCATTGTGAGGTGAATTGATGTGTAGTTGACATCTATGATTCAGGTTCACTACCACATTAAATTCGCCATTCCGAAAGATTCATCGCCTCAGCTTTCTTTAATAATGGTGCGCGAAAATAAATGAGATGCAAAGAGGAATTCATTCTAAATAAACCGTGCCATAATTCTATCAGACCTTGAATTACTAACTCGTCTGCGATAGTCACGGCAAATATACGCATTCGAAGTTAACCGCGCGTTGCCGTTCCTCTCCTTTAATAGAGGCAGGCAAGGCCAAGCCACTGCTATGCTCACAACAATATTTACATGGCAAATTCTCTATGAGATGTAAGAAAATAAAAATTGATGACAGTCACACATTGGAAGGTGTCATCGCATTCCGATAAGAACTTTTTATAATTACTCTCACGTCAATGCCAAATGTTAACAACGTTCTCGAGGATGATCGTTTAAAAGAAGGATCGTTTTACAAAATTATAGTAATTTCATAAAATATATGGCAAACCTTGGGATTCCTTGCGTCAAAAATTAATATATATTGGTGGTAGAATCCAAAAGAGTCTAATGCGAAAATTTGTATCCCTTTTTTTAAAGAGGCTTTTCAAAGTTATTTTTATTATTATTCAAACTATCTTTGTTACCACTGCAACTTAATTACTGCTCCAAAAATTAGGCCACAGAGTGGTCATGGTTTAGCCTAGAAAAACAGGGAGGCCATGCAAATAGATGTATAATAAATAAAACCAGAAACAGCCTCAATTTTCCTCAGTTTCCATACAAAATTTAGCCGTAATTCATTCACTGATACTAGTCAAACACCCCTATCATATAAAATAAATGCCACGATAAGTATTTTCTTCAGTGATCTTTAAACTTCTTGGAGTACGTGAAGACTTCGTATAGTAAACGTGTTGTTATTTCTATAGAATCAAATTTCGAGTCATTGGCGCTAAAAACTTTGATTACGCTAAAAAGCACTCATTGCCGCTTCAGGTTACGATTTCAAACACGTGCAGTTGATTGAATTTGTGCCCAAATGGAAGAGAAAAGCAATCGCAGGCGGCTATTGGATATAATAATCACGAGAGGGAAAGCGCGTCTGTTTAGATTTTCGACCAATTTCCTGGGAGCGCATGGTGGAAAAACTGAGCACCATAAATATAAAAAAAGAATTTGTCAGAAGTAGGTGATCTGGACATTAATTTGTAGTAGCTCTCGCCCTTATAAATACCTTATTTCAACACTAAATAGTGTCCTGATGGAATTCAATACTCCGTAAATGTATCGTCCGTGAGCCACCGGAAAGCGTTTGGTAGTGAGTGACTCAACATCAGGGAAAAAGGAGGGGAAAAGGACACAGATAAACTGTATATTAAGGAATTGCCTCAAGCTAGTGTTTTACTCTCTTTGTTACAATACCCAAACCTATCAAATCTACTGATAGAGCGTGTTTGGTGAAAATAATATTCACCGCGTAAAATTGAAACTTACCTAATTAGAGTTTAACCACCTTGTAACCACTATCAATTATAGGCAAGTGAGTATCCTCAATCCCCTACTGTTCCCAGCCTAATCTTCCCATCATATGTCACACACTTAAATGCATGTACGCTCGTAGCAGTTTTTCGTTTATTTTCAATTTTATTTCCTTAATGAATTAAATATTTCCGTGCTCAGTTCCATATGCTCGCGACAGAGTCAATATGAAGCCAAACAAGGCCAAAGTAGCAACTACTTTTCACCCCGACTATCATTCCCCAACAAAGTCTAATAGGTAGACTCAAAGCTTCAAAATGAGGAATCTAAATGAGGAGAATTACACAAAACAATACTCCAAGGATTATGTACGAGGGGAGGGTTTACTAAGGCTTTAATTCCAAATCAGATTTGAAAATAGAATTTAAGAAAATGGCGCACTATATAAATATAGCATTGCGAGTGTTTATTACCTAACTGGTCAAAAAAAACAAAAAAGTAGTCAGTGTGAAGCCTAACTTCGCTTACCATTGTTGAAGTAAAGAGACTATTATCCTACTGTTGTCCGTAGTGGAAATAATACCAGTGTTATTGGCCGGTGATCATTAACTTGGTTATTTGGGTCCATTAACAACACCAATTTTTCCGGAGGCAATGCAAAGACGGGGATCTGTCTTTTACCTTGTCATCAGAGCAGCCGAGCATGAGACAGTTGGAGAAAGTTGTGGAAGGAAATAAGAAGACAATCGCCATAAACGGGACTTGTGTTATTTGTCTATGTATTTCAATATTCATCCGAGTATAAATCGGGATATAAGTTCGCCTTCGGGCAAAGTGGAGTTGGTCAATCTCCGCTGCTAGCCAGATGTTTGTATTGATGTGTTTACCTCTCTCTCCAAACATCCGTGATGTTATCGCTTCTATTGCGGGCTACAGCTCCCGGAGTTACCCATTACTCTCAACAAACTCAAATGTTCCTAAAGAGTAATAAAAAGCAATGAAGCCTATCTATGTGTTGTTATTCCACTCATCTCGACGCCTTAGCAAGTTTCCAACACACGTATGACGTCCTTGAATGACGGCGCTCATAACACGACAGAATATAAGAAATTTTAATAATTATATGGAATTTCAATAACTATATGAAATTTTAATAATTATAAGAAATTTTAATAAAGCAGCGGAAACTAACATAGTCATTTATTAACAGCGATTGTCAAATCAATGCGAGTGTATTTCCTTTGTATTTGGTTAAGCTAAAGCATAACACTTTTCAACAAGGTACTATTCATGTTGCGAAGAGACAATGTGGGCCTGCTACTAACTCTTTGTGAAGAGGTGTGGTCCACCGTTTTAGGCTGTTTGATAAAAATCACGTCATAAGAAAGTATAATGATGCAAAGGAATGGGGGAAATAAATTCCTAGTTTCGGTTTTGGAAAATGTGATTGGCTCCATGTTATGGCCCTGGGACTCTGCCATAATTTTCTTTTCTCGAAACACTGACTCGTAGGAAGAGAAAGAGTTTGGAAACGGTAACTGAAAGACTTAGTCGTAGCAATTCTATGAAAGGGAGTACATAAGCACCGAGTGCAGAGGCCACAGGAAAAACGGTTAATTGGACAAACTGAGGATGATACGAAGGAGCAAAAGAGAGGTTATTAATCGATATGGTCTCTTGGAAAAACAAGGGTACCTCTGCGGGATATGAGCAGACGTTAATTCCACGTGTTACACTAAAAAATAATACGATATGGATGAATGGCTTTATCCTTATAAGAAATATGTCTACAAAATTCATATTCAGCTAACGTTGCTACCATAAATTTGCCTTGATTGTTGCTACTGAAAAGATATTTTCTGGACCAGAACTTCCAATCATCAGACGACGTTTGGAAAATTTTAAGAGTAAGACCTGAAAGCCTGGAAACATTATTTAGCCGAATAGCGTTTAAATATTGTAACCTAAATGCGCGTTATAACCTTTGTTATACTGTTAGGAATGTAAAATAAGCATTAAAAATAGTTCGCTCTCTTGCTTTGACGAATCATTTGAATTTAAGTATCAAATAACATACACGAAGAAACCTTTATCATTTTGCTGCAGAAGACAATACCTTTAATCATTTTGCTGCAGGATTACTTAAGGGTCATTTATGCTAAACTCTAAATCAGTTATCCTTACTCTTTACTAATATATGAAAATATAATGGTTGCTGTCTGTCTGTATGATGCTCCATCACGCAAATACCTTTCAACCAATTGAGCTGAAATTTTGCATGTAGATAGAAAATATATCTGATCAAAAAATAGGCTATTTTAAAAAGCCCTCAGGGCCCCCATAGGCCCCCCGGATTGAACATGCTGATCAATGGGCTCGTTGCACTGGTTTTATTTTTTGCTTTTTAAAGGTACTTTCACTCAAGATAGAGGGCTAGGATGTTTCTATTAGATAGTGGAATAAATGAAGTTTATAATTCTTTCAATCTAATTTCTTTTAAGCTTCGTATATTTTTGAATATCATGTTTTTAGCTGAATAACCTCACATTTTTTTCTGAAATCAACAATTGATTATTTCCATGACAACCAGAGATTTATGGCCGGCTCATGGTAGCACGTAGAAAAAATATACAAAAAGGGCCCATAGTCCAAGGGACCCATGATAGATTGCTTCAGAGGATAAGCGATAAATTCTATGCATATTTACAACGAGTACAATCTTCAATGTCCATCCTGAAAGTACCTCTCATAGGGGCACTGCATGTATATGTGAGGTCATTACGTAGTAAACGATAATTATACAGGATTTTAATAGACTTTACACTCAATTATATGAACAATAATACTTACAAGTAGCAAATAGTAATAGTAATAATGTCTCTGTTGCTATAACCAACACAGCGTTATTAATTATCGTTTAATACTCTGATGTATTACAAGTAGTGGAACCGTCTGACTCACATTACGATTTAGAACTGTTTTTAGACCAATTCCCACGTCATAAACGTTACGAGTAATTTATATATGTTTAAAAGTGTTAAAGTGGAGTTAACTGACATTCACTTAACCGCCGAGGTGCCAATTCAAGACTCTCACTCGCCGCTGTTTCCCCTCCTTGGACTTAAAAATATATCCATCAATATGCCGAATAGAAAAGAGGGTAACCTTTCGAAAAAAATCTTCTAAAGCGAGAAGAATGTCTTCTTTGTGAGAAAATGAGCCCTCGCAAGAAAAAAGACAAATATTAGACTTGGATGCTCAAAGATATGACCACTAGCGATCTAATGAAACTCCTGAAGAGTGGCACGTGCGAAGGGAGCAGGGCGCTGTAAAACACGCTTCCTAGCGTCATTTCTCCGGTTTCCGGGCTTGACACTTCTGATTTCTATGACAATAAACAATTCACAAGGGCGGACCCTTTAAGTGGCTGGCCTTCAATTGGAAAGTCACTGCTTCGCGCATGATCAACTTAACGTGACTTGCTCCCGCGTTTCGACCGGCAATAACCTTTTCATCTTCATTCCTGATGGAAAAGCTATAAATATAGTCTATTAGTCTATTTTCTAATGAGTCAATACTGATGCTTTAATGATGACCAGTGTTTACAAACATTAAACGAAAAACAAACAAAATAATACAAAAAAGATATAACAAGAAAAATGGGAAACTAAGTCGGTCACCTCCCCGCGGTATTTCTCGGAGAACCACCCAAATTACCTCCAAACCCAACCTTTGGACGGGTAACCAGCTATAAATCTTAAAATATAGACCCTTATGCTTCAAAAATTCAATTTATTTTTAACATGGAGGAAATTATAAGAATGTTATTTCATGCTTCTTACTGGGAAATTCTGCTCAATGAACTACATCCGTGCACGAAAATTGGCAAGTCCACTAAGAATCGCCATAGATTTTTGAATTCGCAACCAAAGTCATTGATTATGGCTCTGCTTTACGCCGAATGCGCAATCCAGGTAACGGAAGATTCATAGGTTTAATATACATAGCTTCTGCTGCAAATACAATGCATTATGCAAGACGTTGTCACCCGCTTGATTGTACCCTACTCTCCGATCCTGATTAAGATACTCAACGTTCATATCAACGATGAATAGAGCAACTCAATTAAGTAATTAACTGCAAATATATGTATGTAAAAAAGGAAAGCAATCAAGCTGTTAATTCACTCAGTAGACGGCCCAAGAGAGCCGGAGGGACGAGGTGACCATCTATGAACCTGGGTGCTATATAAGTAGTAATGATTCAGCGTGGTCCAGTTTTGGCTTTCCCGTGGATGAAAGAGGACCAACAGTCACTCATCTCTACGTGCACCTGGAAAATGGTCAGCGTACCTACTACTACGAACACAACGTATAATACAGGTGACGAGCTCCTAAAATAACCATTCTGGCATTGTTCTTCAGCCTTTGTGGTTATCTTGTAAAATAAGTTGAATGTTTGTCACACCCGTTGAATTTTAACGTGTACCCTCCGCTGGTATGTAAATCTTACGGTGATCTTAGTATGGCTTAATACTGGCGTTCGTTTTACTTATTTCAGCCAGCAGCATACAATAAGCCTCAAATTATGTGTTTGATGGGAATTTCTCACAATCTTAGGTGAATTACCCAAACTATTCCTCCTACGCAAAATGGCAAGGACGTGAAAAATGTCAGCGAAAAAACTGACTGTTTCTTTATTGAGTCATAATTTGATGACAAATATGCCAAATAAAATTATATCTCTATTATTTTGCTGAACAAAATGCAGAAAACTAATATAAAAATGGTAATATAGTTCTCGATAGGTGGAAAAATTATTTGGTTAAACTAACTAACTAACAAAAAAGTTTTAACGCATGCCAAAAACTTTAGAAAATCAAATAAGAACATATATAAAATAACAGTCAAATTATTGATAAATTTTAAAATAATACAATGGACTCTTCTACGATAAACTTAAATAAATGTAGATACCGTTCTCGGTATAGTGCTGGCCACACTTAGGTATTTTAAAATGCCTTAAGAAAGTCAAGATGCTCTTCTTGAAATAATTATGTGATCCCATTGATAAGCCGCGTCTGCATATTGGAGCCATCCATTGAGAAAATGCAATCTCTTTGCGGTTTAGCACCAGATGCCCACCCTGAGGAAAAGGAAAAAAATAAATAGAATGAACATCGCCATTTTGTAAGCTCCGAGAGAGCTGGAGAGACGTATAGTAATCATTATTCTTTCTCCTGTTTTCCTCAAGAGAGATTTATCCCCCGATTTCCGTGATAATGGCTTCCTCACTCCATAAACTCATTGTTTTATTCACCGAGGGCGGTGACCAAGGGCCAAATAAGATGTCTCTTTTTTCTTTAATTCTCTCGCAGCCTCCGCGAATGACCGTGGCAACAGGCCAAGATTTTTTCACAGGATTAACCCTATTCTCTCTCTGACTCACACACACCTTACTTTGTTACCTACCCGGAGACAATGGGCTGTTCTCGCTGGCTACCCCCATTTCAACCCTATCTTCCATTACTGACCTCAATTCCTCATCGCCAGGTCACCGGCGGATAATAATGGCTCTCTGATTTTATACAGGTCACTGAGATAAGAGTTTTTGGGAGTGCCCGGATGAAATAAAATACCACATGCTTGAAGTAAGAGACCTGCATTCGTGCCTCATTGCCGCTGCCGGGAGAACGTGCTAAGCTAGAAGGAAGGGAAAAAAATTAAGACGACGGTCACAGCACTTATGTATCTTACTCTTTAACGAAGAAAAGCTTATTCTAAGTAAGGACCCATTAATTGTTCTGTCGACGTAAATAGATGTCTTAAGAAAATTCACACGTTGCCCAGATCTTCAATAAATGTACTAAGGTTATAATTTCTAAGATATTTCTTCAGTTATTAAGAAGATATGTATGAGCCAATAGACATTGATCCACTCTAAATGCCATGATTTTGGCTGATAAACGTTACTATAGATCGGAATTAGAATATAGAATCTCCTTCAAGAAAGTGGATACGATGGAAAAAATAACTTTGATACTCACTAAAAAAAGCATTTGAAGCAGATCAATCGCGAGTAAAAGACAACTAAATGCAACACGAGAGATATTCTTTCTCAACTTATACATCATATCCTCAGGAACTTAGATGCGTTAAAATAAAATATAAAAAGGCTTTACATAACCTTAAAGTTTCGTGTCCTATTAATGTATAAAAACAAACAATAAACTCAAAACTTTTCAAAGAGAGAATACGAGCATATTTCGAGATAGTTTTCTTGATGAACTCACTATAAATCAAATGTAAACAAGGCTTGCGTCGTGCCGCATTAAAACTGCCGCAGGGGAGAGCGGCAAGGGTCTAAGGACACCAGCCAGGTAAAGGAGAGAAACAGAGAATATTAATATGGTAAGAATTAATTTGTGCTGCATGAAAACGGAGTGTCTGACAATCACGCTAAATTTTTCTTGTAGATAATAATGGTTCGCAATATAAGGAGTTTTTGTGTCTTTATGTACGGTAGAATGCCTCTCATATTTCGTCTTTCTCTCAGTCTAGCATTATATTTAAAGTTGAAATAATGTCCTCCATCCTTTCATGTAAAAAACCTGATCTGAATGTATCTACTTCTCTAAACCTTGTTCGTGGCAAGTAATCCAAACTTAGTCCTTACGTTAGCTACATTGTGCTCACTCTTCGCTCGTGGCTGTTTTGAACGAAGTGTGCCGTTCTCATCGTCATTTGTTTACTTTACGATTGGAATAATTCAGAGCGAATCCGATTTTTCATGGCTCATTCGAGGGGCAACCTAACGATGGTAAGATAGCATCTTCTACCAGATCAATAAAATAATAATTGCCGTGCTTCATAAGAAAATGGAGTAGAGGGTTGCATACTGACATCTCATGCTCCATTTGAGTATACATGGAATTTTGTACCAGGGTTGATAACGTTTCTTTTGTTCATTGAAATATAATGCCATAATTTATCATGAAAAAATACATATTGTATGAATTATCCAATGGCATTTTAAGTCTAAAATTATAGTTCCATTGGATAGAAAAAAGTAAAAATATCTAGTTTTAGATGAATTTTTGTACAAGAACATCTTAATACCGCGTGACTAGAGGCTATTTACTGGGAAATTTACCTTCATAACAGCGAACTTAGTAGGTCTACATTTATTTCCACCAAAAGTATCCTATCACTCAGCTGTTGTTTGATTACAACTCCATTTCCTAATTTAGGAACCTCACCCATGTTATTTACCCGACTCTCGTCTTACTCACCATAGATAACAGAATAGCTACCATTCTAAAAGTGCTCTTTGACCCTTCACGTTACTTAAAAAATCCAAATAACATATTTATTGAATTTCTTAATTTCCACTTTTATGATTTATTTACTTTTATTTTAACTGCTGCCTTCCTCTTTTCCTGGGCCCATTTGCCTCCATGGTAACAGCATTTTCTCGTTAAAGTGGTAATCCCATAGTTATTCCCGTAGTTATTTCTAACGTGACGCCATCATGTGAGTAACCTTTAACATGGCCCGTACCCTTCAACCTTTATGTCCAAGAATGGCCCCACCAAGAGCAGACATTTTGACTCCGAGCGGTCTGGCTCTAAGTGTCTTCGGAACGCGCAAATACTGATGGGCTGTTTTCCAATGCAATATATCCTCATTTACGTATAAAATATTTTAAATTGACCAAATATGAATTTACTTTAAGATCATTACTCCGCGCGTTGAATGAAACAATAAGACGCGAGTCTCTCGGCGACACCGGTCTTCAGTAGGATAAGTAGTACCTTTCAGTAGGTAGGACGGTTTTCACTCAGATTCCTCCATTCTCTGATACTTATATTTTCCATAATTTACCATCGCTTGCACCAGTCTGAGCTAAATATTTAAGTGGGCTTCAGCTGTCAACATATCACACTGCGAAAGCGTGGAAGAGGAATGAATAGGATAGGAATTCTGGACGAAATAAGGATACAGAGATGATATGAGGTTTATAAGAGCAATCTAATGGCGGATCACCAATAAATGAGAAAACGGAGCGATTTGCTATACCGGCCGGAAATATTCAATTGCACATGCGCATGCGTAAAATATATCATTGTTTATAGAAAGGTTTTATCGTGGTAAATTATTGTGCGACGCAGGAATAGAGTAGGGATTTATAAATGTAATCAAATATTGTCCGGCTTATGGATTTATTAACTTAATTAAATATTGTCCGCCCGAAATGTCTATCTTTTTTTGTACAACTAATGATTCTTTGGATTGTATCAAATCTTCCTCCTTTCCGCTAAAATCCCCTCCCTAATCCTAATAAACATGAATGCAGTACGACTCTATGTTCCACATGATCGTGCAGGTCTACATGCCGACGTCGACCCATACGGAAGAAGAAATAGACTATGAGCAAAAAAAGAAGTAGTCTATGAGCAAATTTAATAAGTACTTGGGGTAGTGAAGTCGATAGAAAAACTCATCATCATGGGAGACTGGAACGCAGTTGTAAGAGAGGGAAAAAAAGAAATAGTGTAGTATATTCCGGACTGGGCAAAAGACATGCCAAGGGATGAAGATTGGAAGAGTTCTGCAATTAGAAGAATATGGTTATAGCTGACACTCGCTTCGAACACTTCTGTGTAGGAGATACGCATGGGAAATGCCGGGTGATATTGCCTAATACCAAATAGACTACATACTTGTCAGAGTTAGATGCAAAAACCAAGTAAAGCAGTGTAACACCTATACAACTATCCTAAAATAAATATAAACAGTAACCACTACCCAATTCAAGAAAATCAAGAAGATAAAACGCGAACCAAGGTGGGACACGAAAATATTGGCCGAAGAAGGGAATAAAGAGAAAATCGCCGCAGCCATCCACAGGAAACTGGAAAATGAGGTAGAAATGGGCATTGAAGAAAAATGGGTGAGCTGAAGAGGGCAATCGCAGATGTAGCAGATGAGCAACTAGTGAGTGAGACGGCCAACACCAAGAAGCCATGGATAGCGACGGAGATTAGGAAACTAATAGAAGAAAGAAAAAAGAAAGAAACAAGAACCCCAGAAACGAAAGAGAGGCAACCCACTATAAGAAACTGTGTTTTATGTAGGCATCTTTGTCATCGGCGATATTGTGAAAATTATACTTATAATACATGATATGCATATAAATGCCCAAGACATAAAGATAAATCTGGATCCTCTCACGACGAGGTTGCCCCACACATCGTTCGACTTCTAAAAACTACATTTTTCTAGTCATTACCAGAAGATAAAGTGCAACAAAAATGGCTAATGTTATTCAAATATTTTTAAAAGAAAAAAACAGCAACTGGCATCTTAGCTACGTTCACATCCTCAGAATGTGAACGTAGCTGTGATGCCAGTTGCCGTTTTTCCCCCTTCGAGACCTCTTCGAGAACATTGTCATTCCTTTCTCTGCCCCTCCCACCCATGACCTATATTTTTCTAAATAATTACTAAAGACATGTTTTTTCGATCCATTAGAAGATTGTAATGGTTGTCATTGAAATGGTGTGTTGAGACTGAAAGAAGGTTTTCTGTATGGCTTTGACACTGGAGAAAACACCTCATCATACTTTTGGTATTATTGGTGCTGGATACCATACTCAAATTCAAATGAAAAGGTTTTTTACGTCCTTTTAATCATTGATCACTGGCTATATATTGCGGAATAGACGCTACGGATTTTAATAGTCATATGTCAGAGAGAAAATGACAGCAATAGAAGGATAAGGCACTATGCGTTTCGTACAATCAGTGGGTGTAAATGTAATGAATAGACAGTATCAATCCTGGAAGTGTGGCACCCATTCCAGTTGTTAATGTTTGGTTTTTGGGAAATTATAATTAATTTCTACGATATGTAAAACACATATTGATGCAAGAAATGGATAGAAAATATATTTTCGCGTAAATATCCGAATCATGCGGTGTTAACTTAATTTTGATATGAAAACAGAATTTCTAGTCATTCCATGTTATTTCTATCTCGATTTAGGTGAAAATGGGTACATAGTAGCGCAATTTAACAGATACATATATGAAACTCAGGTCAATGCCTCAGGCGAAAATCTCATCAATAAAATCAGTCACTCACCCACGTACATAAAATCTTGAAACAATATGAAAAGCGAGATATCCATACTTTCTGACTATCAGCAAAAATATGAAGGTTATTTTAAGAAAATTGCATTCACGTGACAAAAATTCCATGTGTAATAAATATATACAACTAACATGAGAATACAATTCACACCCAGTCCACCTCAACGGCTGGAGAAAGTAGTTACCATAGAGGGCAGATAATTTTGTATTAGAAAGTAGCGAGTTAAGACTTTGTGAGAACTGGAACCGGAATTTAATAAACTGTTACACCATATGAATGCATGAAATGAAGTATAGTGACTATTCCCTGAAGATATTTATTTCCAGAGGGCCATAACCGACAGCTGTTGATAAAAATGAGTAAAATTATAAACCAAGAGTTTGAGAGGATTGTGACTAACAATTCGGGTTAACTTGTCAGAAAGCCGTCGTTTCCCGGTCGTAATTTTCATTGAGAACTGGTGTTCCATTAACCAGCGTAGTTATTTAGTATTGAAATTTACGGAATCTTTTTTTTTTTTAACTTCAAGTTAATTTATGTTTTGCCATTTAGTCTTCACGACAAAACAAATGTACATTTTAGGAGTGATTTCCACAGGAATATATATACTGATCAGCCGACAATCAATCGACAGGATCATCAATGTAATCAACCGACATTTTTAACTTACACAATACCGTGGCTGCGGCAGAATGCCCAAGCATACTGAGCGTGACGCACTGATGACTCATACAAAGATAAGTTCCCGTCAGATCACCGAAGTTAAGCAACGTTGGGCTCGGACGAAGGTGGGATGGGTGACCTTCATCTATACTTCTCCCGAGGTGCTATTGCCCCGTCTGCAAGTCTCGGGCACGTTAAATGTGGGACGGTACAATGAACCCAAAGATGTCCGAGTGCCATGAGAATTCTAGAAGGCTCTCACCCACGCATACAATTTAATCTAATCTATACGAAGCTCAATCAGCAAGCCGGCTGCGAATTAGTCCACGAAATTAGGCAAAAGCACGAAACTTATAATCTAATTTTTTTGCCGTATAGGCTATAAAAAAAAAGCTTCAGTAAAGAGACATTTTGCTTAAAGTCATCCACGCGTTTTAAAATTATACTTGACCTCAGTATAAAAATTAATTTCGACCGAGGCTCATGGCGAGTATAATAAATAGAGTCAGAACTTACATTAAACCAATATTTCTACATGCAAATGTGTGAGCCACTGCACTGGCATGTGGTGCGGGTATTAGGACAACAGTCGTGTATAAATAGTAACAAGGAGTTGAAATGGAGAGGTGTGATTTGGGAGTCTTTGTGTTTGGAGCGGAACTCTTCTTGTATTGTATTATTGAAGCCACTTATTGCGGGAGGGAAGAACCGGTTTTAGTACGTATCTGTTGCACGATGTATGCATCTTGTTCTTTTGCTTCCAACGGACCTTGAGATGTAGCGCGGCCAAATAAAACAAGATCACTTGTAACTTGGTGATATGACAATTTATCAATAAAAATTTACAATTTAATTACAATACATTAAAAATTTAAACGAAAAAAATTAAAAATATCAAAAAAATTTATAATAAATATCAATTTAAAAAATAATTTAAAAAAAACTTTTACAATACCACAATATAAAGGAAACTGGCACGACTCGGGTTTCAGTGCATGATCACCACCTTTAGGTGAAGAGTCATGGTCGGAATCTCCCTTTTTATACAAAACCTTTGAAGAGGGGAAGGGGAGAAAGGAGGGGAGAGAGGAGTTGGGGGTAAAAAACGGGAGGGGGGAACTTAAGAATCGAGGATAGTAAGAAGTTGAAAGGGAAGAATGCGTCATAGCCTCAAGGATATGGGAGGGGGAAGGAAACAGACACTCATTGATGACACTGACATTAGGGTTCCGAAGTCTTTTTAAAATTTCTAATTGCGCAAGAGCATTAAGCTCACGTCGATTATTGTTAAAATGTGTAATTCTAGCATTAAAATTGCTATTGTGTTCATTACACAGGAGGTGTTTGACTAAGTTACTTCGGTTTTCACAATTATTTATAAAAACACTGGAATATTTTTTTAGTCCTTACATTAAAATTTCTAGTAGTTTGTCCAACATATACCTACACTATTGCGGTCACTATCCTTGAGGCTGTGACGCATTCTTCCCTTCAACTTCTTACTAACCTCGATCCCCCCACCTGCCGTTTTTTTTTTACTCCCCACCTCCTCTCTTCCATCCTTTCTCCTCTCCCTCTTCTATGGTTTTGTATAAAAAGGAGAATCCGACCATGACTCTGCACCTGAAGGTGCTCATGCACTGAAACCCGGGTCGAGCCAGTTTGCTTTATATTATGGTATTGTAAAAGTTACACATTTTTTATTGATGTAGTGCGGCTTCAAAATGGTATTTCTTTTGACGCACTGAAACACACCTGCTTAAAATTATTCGAGTAATCCAAGTCTAGCATGCAGCCTCCTGAGTCTCCGGCGGTTCCAAATGTAATCCAATTCAAATGTAGTCAGCCGTGAATCACTCTTCGTTTGCTCAATGCAGTTATTAACAAAATGCTCAGATTTCCTTCGTATTTTATTTATTTTTCGGGTTAAATCTTTCTCTACAGGGTCCCAAGCACTCGCGTCGTATTTGAGGTGAGTCATAACCAGAGCGAATCAGCACGGCTAAATACGATAGAGAAAAACGCACGGCACGTATACTGAGCTACGTTCTCTCACTCTCCCTACCTGACTTGCTGATGCCCCATCTTTCTCCTCAGTCGTCTATACTCCCACAGATTCCCAGCTAATACCAGCTAAGCGTTCACGCCCCGCTTCCCACGGTAAACACTCGGGCGCCACCTACGCGGCTTAAGTACTATAATTCCCACAGCGAGAGATTTCAACTTATCAGGTCCTTCAGGGCCTTCCATCTACTTCCACTCTCACAGCACACCACCCAGAGCCGTCAATTCTTTATCGTTTCTTTAAAATTCATGAACGCATAATTTGTGGATTTTGGGATGAAAAAATATTTCTTCATTTGTTTTTGCAAGTCCATTAATATTCATGGGGACTTTGCCGGTGAAATTGAGACATTTGAACAAAAGCGGCTAATCGGTGCGTTCCCATAACTTCTGCCGGCTTGCGTCCGATGCTTTCCTTTTATTCCTTATCCCCGGAGATGGGAATTGGTACCGTATCATTTTTCTCTCTTAGGCTGCTTTAAACTCCATCGCGGATAAACGATTGGTTATGAATTGCCTACTTGACCAAACTCAGAAAAAATAAATCCCTCAGTGCTTAGTTAAAACTCATTCGTCCTAAAAATGATTTACATGTATTCATTGCCCATTTGAAATATCAAAAAACTGTAGATCTAATTAAGACGCCAAGAAGTAGTTATTTAGACTAAACGGATTAAAGTGTATGTAAGTATGAGAGACATTAGTAGGCAACACATCTGGAATATATAGGTGAATGATGACCGAGGAGTTGGTTAGTAAATTGTAGATGAAGACTGACTTGAAGGGAAATGCTCCGTGGGTGTGAATAGTATTGATAAGAAGAATAAAGTTACGAATCATTTATGACATACAACTATATTTTTTATAGGATTAAGGCCGCATGAATATCAAACAAGTAAGGAGATTCCACGAGAAAACGAGTAAATTACGTATGAAGACAATGGTAGATGATAAGGAATTATTTTAAAGAATAACTCTCATTTTTCATGAAAAACAAAATGAGATTGAATCTAAGTAATTGGAGATGTTTAAAACTATAACAGCAAGGGAGGTTGCTTCAGATTTTGGCTGCTTCAGACTTTTCTGGGTGAAACTATTTAACAGAGAAATTTAGTAATGTCAAAAATGCTCTAAAAGGTCAACTTAAAAACACGCGCATTGTAGCTATCGACCAGAAGCGCTAGCACGCATGCGGGAAGTTTTACATCTAAGTCAAAAAGTATTTTTTACATCGGTGCATAACCAGAAAAAGGCATTCGTTTCTGGTGAACTAAATGAAATTGAATTGAAAAAATACTATCCTCGAATTTAAGGTTTAATAAATTTTCTTGCATCGGTAAACATAATGACAAGCATTTCTTTATTTGCGGCTCTCATAGCCAATTTCCCTCTTCAGTAAATACTACCGTAAAAAATAAACATTCAAAGGAAATATGACCAGTAAACTCGGAGAAACTCCAATAAAAACACGTGACATTTAATTAGATTGAAAGTGTATTTTTTGTAAGCTTCTTAACTCATTGAATTTTTAAATAAAAAGCAGATTCGTGCACGTAAGTAGACACAAAGCTCCTTTAAAATTCTCTGGTAAAGAATTCTGTACTTCGGATGATACGTCTCACTCACAGATTGCGTCTCCTTTAACTTTCACGCTACTTAAACTTCGATTCAATTACACATTTGTTGGGTGTTTCTCTTTTTCACCCCATACTTTTCCTCATTCTATGTTACTTATTCTCTTATTTTTAACTGACCGAAGTAATTTTCTTGCTTATATTTTCCCAAAATATATTATTCATTGACATCAGTCACTGGTTTGCTACAAGCTGGTGGTGGGAACCACAGAAACAAACCTGTACTGGTACTGAAATATTAATGTATTCATGATTATTTACAAGGTAGATCATTTTAATGCTCATTTTCGACATGGGAAAACGGAAACTCGGTTTGGCCTCCTTTTCTCAATCAATAAAAGACAAATACTCATATTCTTCGCTAAAAATACGTTGAAGATATTCAAAGAACCACAAAACTAGCCGCGCAGTTACTTTAACGAAGTCACCCGCTAGAGATCACACAATTGTGTGAAATTCACAGTGGAAAAATCATTCGCCCTGGACTAGGAATCGAACCCAGATCCCTCGATTTTGTGCCTATTACTCTGACTAATTAAGCAACCCAGGCGTCCTCTTCTACGGTGAATCTTATGGGGGCTTTAAGGAACGAGTTGACCTCACAAGTACCATGCATATGATGCCAGTGTTATCCGTATGCGAGCGGTAAGCGCCACAGTCCATGGGGTAAAGCCCAACTTTAAATACATAGGTGTTTACTTTGGACATTTTCAAAGAACCACGGAACTAACGGCGCAGTTACTTTAACAGAGTCACCCGCTAGGGATCACACAATTGTGTGACATTCACAGTGGAAAAATCTTTCGCCCAAACTGGAAATAGAACCCAGATCCCTCGATTTCGTGTCGAATGCTCTAACTACCTTGAAGAGTTCGGGCTTGAACTGCCATTCAACATCTATTGTGACAAAATAAAGAACATGAGACTTAATTTAATATGCAATATATTATACGATGCGAAGTAAAAGGACGCATAGCAATCCGTGATCAATGCATCGCAATGCGATGAAAAGAAAGTCATGCTATTTAATGTGATTCAAAACAATGCTATTATCGGCTATAGTAGTGGGAACTTCTTGAACGACAATTAATTTTTACCGATTTACAAGAGATATTTTATGCCAACAGACATAAACATGAACATTTTTCGTAGATTCTCGCAGTTCATTTTAATTTGAACTTTTAGGAGGTCACAGTAGGTATAGAAACAAAAAGGGCGAAAGTTTTATGTAAAGAAAGTAGCTACTATCCGCGGGTCATCAGGGAAGCCATTGAAATAGAAAAAAGACCAAACAACTTAAACATAGAGGATGGCTACAAACTCCCTTATACTTGGAAAAGGCATTATCAAAATTCAAGTATAAGAAATTCTGTTACATAAGAACCGCCGAAGTTTTTTTATTTGTTTATGATTGTTACCTCAGAAATCCTGACGAAGCCGGCAAAATAGTCAGGAAAAACCGTTGCTTAAATAGTAATTATGACGTAGTAAACCCACAAGTCATTTTTAAAAACATAAACATGACCTGACAGGTGAATGAGCTCCCAGGTTGGATAAGAACACGTAGCCAAAAGCACAGCTGACGGAAAAGTTGCCCCAGCACCTCAATCCTGAGATACATTGATCCTTACAGGGTATGTACAAATGTCGCCTCCCAGAGTGACACTGAAATATGAATATCACGCATCGGAACGCGGAAGAAGGCGCTCTGTATGTGTTTCCACGCGACTTGGAGTGTGTTTATGCGGGTGTTTGTGTGCGAGCATACCTACGCGGATCGAGGTGGGGAGTTAACGGCGGGAGTAGGCACAGGCTGCTCCTCTCTATTCAAGGAATAAAAGGCGTCTCTCTCGTCCCCCGTGAAAGAGGCGGGAGGAACAAAGGAGCCACTCGCTCTCGCACGCTCGCTTAAACCTTTAAAGGCAAGTCGGAGCTAGCTCCTCTGTCCCCTTTGTCTCTTCCTCCTCCCGAAAACCCACTCCTCACTACCTCCCTCACTCCCTCCTGGCCCACTTCGCACCTACTTCTTTTTCCCCTCGCCCCATGAATGCGAGAGAAGCAGCATCTCGCATGCATTGTCTCTTTCGTGTCCCGCATCCCCCACACTCTTTCCCTCTTTCCTCCCCTCCACACCCCACCTTTTCATCCACCTTTTCCTCCGCCTCTTCTTCCACCGCCGACTGCTCACTCATTCCCATTACTATAGGGATATTGCATCTATAATATACTCAAAACGAGTATTGAATTAAAATGTATCGATGTCTCCTAGGTATTCTTACGGCTTTCCGTGGAAAGAATCAATCTTGAGGTGATAGCAATGAGCATTTGAAGGAAACTGACAAGTTAGGTAGAAATAAAAAGTAATGAAAAAGCCCACACTCCATCTTTTCCTCAGCCTCTTTATCCGCCGCCGCTTGCTCACTCATTCCCATTACTATAGGGGTATTGTATCGATAATATACTCAAAACGAGCATTGGATTAAAATTTATCGATGTCTCCTAGGTATTCTTACCGCTTTCCGTGGATAGAAACAGTCTTGAGGTGATATAAATGTGCATTTGAAGGAAACTGACGAGAACAAGTTAGGCAGAAAGAAAAAGTACCGAAAAAGTGTTAGAGTGAATGAACGAAAATATTGCAACAATATTAGAACAAAGAAGTGCAAAGCTGATTGAACATGTACTAAGGCATAATCAATACGAAAAAAAATACTCGTAGGAAAATCATAAGGAATAATGTCAAGATGACGTCCAAAGGCTTCTTTCTTTTACAGAATTGAGCATGAGATGGATTTGGCATCATATGCTATCATAATAGAAGCAACAATGAGAAGAGAGGCGTGGCTACTTTGACAAGGCACTGCCATTAGTATTTGACTATGATGCTGTAAGTAACACAAAGATCTCAAAAGATGATACAAAGACATAAGTATGCGCCGAATCCAGAAATAATGTTAAATACCTACCGTATCACATCTGCAATACTGCCTGGAAAATAGTTTCTGAATATAAAACAGTTTCTGAATATTTTTCTGAATATAAAAATTAACCCATAAGTTTACACATTGATGGTGATTAACACTTTCTATGTTCATTACCTTGCTTTTTCTCCAACTATTGATTGTAATACTTTGCCTAACTCTACTAGGTAGGACAAATATCTGATATATCTACATGTATAAATATTTTGCTAATGAAATATTTCTGAGAAGGTATGATTTGTTTGAAAAGGAGGTAATGATAAAGATAAGTTGATGATATGTTGTGGAGAAGGTAATGGAATCTTCCAGTAAAGGGAATGGTAGGAAAAACGTTTTTTACGGCAAAATGTGTGGAAAGCTTAGAGAAAGCATGGCTATGAAACCAAGGCAACCATTCCCACGGAATTGAGCATTGTTGAATTATCCATCACTTTCGGTTATCCGATTTTCTCTTCCGTTAGCACGTTCGATTGGACCTTAACTGCATTGGATGCCTAACGTTTATATACCACCGTATGAGTACTCTTTCGCGTGAGTTATCAAAAGTAAAGTAAAGAGTGCGATAGTACTTGGGATCGAAATAAATCTACCAATAAGAGTAAACAATCGAGACTTTTTCCGCATCTCTGGATAGATCTCTGCTTACGTTTCACTTAAAAACTGCCAGTTTTTGCCCTCGTCCCAAGTACACTCACTAGAGTGGAAGTGGGGAGGGAGAGAGGAGGCTAGAGGATATGTTTCGTTCTCTTACCCATTAGTTCCTTCCTCGCCTCTCGAAGACCTTCCGAACTCAACCACCCCTCTCTCTCTCTCTTTCTTTCTTTCTCCCTCTCGGGCCTATTCGCGTGTTTCTCCTTTGTCTTCCGCCGCCTGCGCATCGCGAAGGCAGAAATGCGAAAAGATGCCGCTTTCGTTCGTTCCAATGCGGGACCTTAAACAATGCCGCCACCTTTCCTTGGATGCTCGGAGTGGGAGAGTTAGACACTGCTATGGAGCACCATTTGCCAACCAAACAGTGCGGAAGTTGAAAATTAGCGTCAATTGAAGTATATCCACCAATGGGTTCAAAAGAATGTCTGATGACGTTGTAAAGGTGGCAAATGCAGTGGAGAACATGTAATGATTTTTCAAAACTATTTTAGTTGCGATCATTATCTACCACTTTACCCTGTATGGACGAGCGAAACAAATTTGTTAGTTTTCAACATCATTGAAACATCTGCTTCTTAAAGACTTTTCCATTTATTTGCTGCGCAAGACAGAATTTTAATGCTTTGGATTAAGTGTGTGAAAAGTAGCGTCTTATTCGGTGGACTGTCAAACAATTTACATAATTGAATGTGTGACTCTATTCACTGACAATGGCGTGCCTGGTGGAGCTTTTAAATAAATAGTTTCAGCTGTCATGTGAAGAAAAAATTGGGAAAGCTTAAAAATGGTGGGTTATGACGGTGTTGTTTAAGAAACCTTGAGTAAATACGATTATGTAAAATATTATTTTAAATGAAATACATACAATACAAATACGTCTTCCATTAGGCGTTAGAGAAGATGGAGCATCTCACCCGGACGGAAACCCGAGAAGAATTCACAGCAGTCATTCGCCGGGAGAAAGAAAAATTCAATATACAGATAAATATCCTTCCTTATTTTGACATGTGGGACCTTAACCACAACTACTATCTCTTTCTTTCCCTTAGCGTAAATCCTACTTCGCATAAATCCTAAACGCTTCTTCATACTATCCATAAAACCTATTCCATTTCTCCCACTTCCCAGCCAGTCTAACTATATCCTTTCCTCTTACACAACTCTCGGCAACCAATTGCCCTTCATCAACCCTTCCACCAGCCAATCCTGCCCCTCCTGACCTCATACACAAGCTTCCTACCCTCACCCACCATACCAAGCACTTCTTGGTTCGTCTTCATTTTGTCCACCGCACCTTCTCCATACTTCTCCACACTACTCCATACCTACCTCTTGAGACTCTGCAGTCACTTCCCGCCATCTTTTCTCTGAGTTCCTTTTTCTTTCTCATGCAACGCTACACTCAATGCCAAGATCTTGACAAGCCTCCTCTTTATATTCTTACTGTAGCAGTCATCAGCTCCCTACATTTTTAATTGCTTCTTTGATTACGCTTTTGTCCTTCTAAGTCTTTGCTGCTATACTCATTTCCATTTACGCTATTGCTTGAGTAATTGAAGTGCGTTTCTTGCTCCAGTTTTAGCCCTCTCACTTCCGGAACAACCTAGCTTTCTTTATTATACAGAATTTTATTTGCTTTGCTTACACAAGATTTATCTTCTTTCCGTGCATCACGCAATTTTCAACGTACATTATTTCCGTGCATCACGCAATTCATCTACTAGCGCTTTTAATACCATCGGAGATCGTCTTACCAAAGCCGAGTCCTCCGCAAATCTAACCGACTTTAGATGCTAACCTCCAACGTACATTCCAATATTTAGCTCTATCTGGGCATCTTCTACCATTTCATTATCATTAATGGTGAGACGGTAAGATTCCAATGGGAGGAGTGCAGCCTAGAGGGAATAAAAGTGAAAAATAAATCCCGAGTTTAGGTCAAGTAAAATGCCAAGATGCTAAGAGATCATAAAAATAAATTAGGTTCATTATGTGCTGGAACTCAATACTAAGAACTGATGTATTTGAGAAGATCAAAAGAAACCTCCCTTGCCAGGAAGTATTTAACGGAATAATGTGTAGCAGGAATCATGTAAGATATAAAAGTTAAAGATAGATTATGGTCTAGTAACAGAATCAAAGTAAAACTATTTTGACACCTGATAGGTACAACATATATTATATGCCGGCGCGGAAAGGGTAAACAGACCATATAATACTGTGCAGAAAACATCCTCGGTGGAATGGTCAAAAAGAAAAATGCAAAGAAATGTGGGGGAATTAGACAAGGTGGCCAATATAGGGCCTTGCGGCACTAGTGACAGTGGCGTAAGTACACTCATCTTTGGGGGTAGCAATATGTAGAGGGATGATGCGACAGCCGTATGGCGCGGCGCACTCCTCAGAACTTTGTGATACCAAATGTCCATTGATGATACAAATTTTTTTCGAAAATTCTTTTACAACTGCGATTTTTAATTCAAATATCCCACAAATAGTTCGGATACTTTTTTCTTCTAAAAATGCGTTCACACCTACACTTGCTAGCCTTCAGAAACGATTAATTCTTCAAATAATGAGGTAAATGAAACCTCAAAATAGTCTCCCTAATAACGGAGACGACTTATTTTCATCTCGCGTAAGTATCGCGAGCACCTGAGATCGGGTCGTTGGGTGCTTGATAGCAAAACGCTACGGGAAATACTAGGGAGAGCGCAATCATAGCTTGGTGGAAATATTTGTATCCACGTCGCACGAGTGAACATTCATTTATTACCACTCTAGCGGCAAACAATGTTCGCTCAACATATTAATTAAATGTAATTGAATAATATCATAATCTGTTACAATAACTTTCTGACCTTGATCAGAAAGAGATTCACCACCGTTAACTTTTTTCCTTTCATTTTTACACTTTTTTGCCGTATAGAAGCGTAATCAGGAAATTACAGATTTTCCACCATTTGTACATACATACCAATAACGCCGTTCCCTTCCGGGTAGGCACAGTCACTAAGTTACACTCATAAATACATATTTGTACACCTAACTCTGCTTCAATAATTTCCTCCATTCTAACCTATCCTTGCAAACCTCTTTTGCCTCGAATGAAGAGTTCTCGGGTTTCCAGCCGGGTAACGGTGTTGAACTGCACCCATGGTGCAGTGCAGTTTAAGGTGCATTTTAACACCATTACCCGGCTGGAAACCCGATAACTCTTCATTCTAAGCATTCGCCGGGAAAGACTCAGATCCTACACTCTTTTGCCTCACATACCCCCATACAATGCTTCATACACACCCTCATGTTTTTAAGACTCATAATATTCCTCCTCCTAAGAATTTCCTCAAACACATTGAACCACAACATTCTCGGCCTACCTCTACCTCTCACACCATTCATTTCACTCTTATATATCTGTTTCGTACCATTTATAATAGACAATATTTTCCGTGATGTAAATTTATTTGAAGTATGATGTTAGGATTAATATCGGTTTGTAGCAGATTCCGCAAAACATTCCAATTATGTATGTAATATCGAATATACATATATAATATATGAGTGTATAATACTTGAGTATGGATGCAGGGATACACAGAAATCTTCCATGCGTTGGCGTCCCAAAACCCGAGAGACGACCTCGACACAGAATGCCCACTCGCAACTGTCCCTTTGAGGCCCGAGCCATTGTTTTCTGCTCGCAATTTAAATTTATTCCCGGGCTCAGGGGCACTTGCCTCTTTTTCCGTGACTTGAATGCTTTCCCCACCCTTGCATGGAAAAGACATGCGGTTGTGGGCGGTAAACATGCTGGCAGGGGGAGAAAGAGAACGGGAGAGGAAAAAGAGACCTTTGATTGTTCACGAGACAATGGAGACAGGACAGTATGGCGACACGGGCGTGCGCGATCGAAGAAGGCAGGGATGGCCTTTTTAGTTCGTTGGCAATTTGGGGGGTGGCAATTTGGATCTAAGAAAATGTGCTCTATTAAAAAGTGGCTGGCTGGTTTGGCAATGAAAGGATTGTTTGGAAACGTAGGGAGGCGGAGAGTAGTCCAGCGTCGGTTTGTTAAAGTTGAAGGGCATAAAGGGTCGCTCATAAACTACGTTACCAACTTACAGCTACATCTACATACTACCCTGCGAGCCGCCACATGGGTGTGTGGAAGAGGGTGTTAGGTGACCAGCCATGTATAGGTGTAAGTTATTTGGTGATGAAATGGTGACATAAATTATAGTAGTGTATTTAGTGGAGTTTCATTTTTATTGTGGTTGCTTGTTGTTTGCGGAAAGAACGATATTTTGCACTTAGGTAGGGAGGAGGTCGCCTAAAAACCTACAGCGGGTAACGTAGGGGAACGAGGTGGTTAACTCAGAGTAACATGACTGTTACAATGCAGCCCTCTCAAGAGTCTTCCCACAAAATAACTATACTCCACGATATTGGCTCATGGAGGGTTAAGAGACCATTGTTTATTGAGGATCGTTAGAAATTCTAGTTTGTTTCTTATCTTCGTGTGATTCTTGGTTAATATTTAGATTTTAAAAATGAATATTACTTGTTCCAATTGAGATTAGATAGTTCTGTTATATGTAGTTCGGCCGGTTAATTTGTCTTATTTCAACCTATTTCTAAGATTAAACTCACTCAAAAATTGAAAACATATGTTTTGAATGCAAGTTTCATTTGTAGAGGCAACGTTAAATGTCAAAGGGGAGGGGTTGGAAAATATACTACGGTTGTCAACGAAGGGTGTAGCGGGTAAATAAATCACCGAAAACAGTAACGTAGTTTATGCACAACCTCTATTGGTAACCACGGTTTAAAGTTATAATCGACAAACGGAATATTTTACTTGAAGCATACTTTACAGGGAACCCTAGTAGGAATTGCAATTTCAGAGAAAAATGTCAGCGACTGCCGAGATAGGATTTTGGGAGCACTTAAGGGAGTCGTATACTCAACATGTAACACATCAGCATATATAAGCACTTATAATGTTTACAGCTCTGTAATAGTTTTAAAGCAAATTTGTTTACACAAACTTCTAGAATTAGGATTAACACTTAAAATGAGCGTCTTAGCTTTTTGCTTGCTGCTTTCTAAATAATTACATTGACTACAAGAAACGTTAATTATCCGAATGTCAGGTGTTCGCCATGACACCTATGACGTATATTTCTCAAAATCTTTTCACTCATCATAAATGTAATACCTTCATCCGTGAGACGGATCATCACAACATTGTCAGCTGTGTATTACAACGTCAATGGAAATACTCTTCTGAACCCTAGCAAGAAATTTCCCGCGTCATGAGTGGCACTGTTGTCCGTGGTGGATAAAGAAGGGGAAGGAGTATATCTCTCCTAGGCTATGTCAGAAGCTAGAACTAAAAATGCGTTTTTGGCCGAGGTGAACAGCTCTCTGCTTAATTCAACAATCATTTAAAGAAGCATAATTTAAAAAGTAATTAGCAAAATTTTGCCACTCATTACCTCTTTCCAAAATGAGATTTATCACACTTCCTTACTTATAGGTATACATCACAAATAGAAAAATATTCACAACTTGAATTTCAACAATTAATTACCATTTTAAAGCTTATACTATCATCAGGATAAATAAAAAAGTAAATGGAGTAATCTTTTTTCATAACAATACAAGAACCCCCCCCCACAAGCCGTCAAGCATGACGGAATTTGATTAACGAATGTAAAGATAGCCATAATTTCCGGACAGCTGTGTTTCGTAGTGCGAGTAAATTGTAAGCTCCCTAATTTTTTACCATCCATTATACCGATTTGTTAGAATACCATCGTTGAATAGTTGATTTCATTATTTTTTCCCAACTACATTCAACGACTCAATCTAAGGAGCCGCTCCCAAGAATGATTCCCTCATGATAAAAGTAACTGAGAATTCTCAATGGACTTCGTCATGGGCCTTAATACTCCCTATATATTCATATGAGACACATTTTCAGCATTAATTTCAGCAGTAAAGGCATTGGTTCACCAAAATTGCGTAATTTTGAGGATGCCTACCTTCCAATAATTCGCAAATTTTAACTGTAAACAAAATCCGCATTAGAGAATAAAAAATTCTGATCTTATTTTCATTCATTTGGTATTCCTCTACATATTTACGTCCACATTTATAGTTTAACAATGGAAAACGAAAAAAAAAACTGCAAGTGAATAAAATGAACTCATTTCGTCTATTTCCTTGTGAAGAATTAGGGACAGAACAACAGAGAACTTTTCGTATTAACAAATGCGACGGGCTAGAAAAGACACGTACGAGGGAAAACTTTCTAGCTTTAGGCCTCAAAGAATGCCAGCATGTGCTGACAGTCAGGTTTCCGTTACTATAAAGCCCATCAAGATGAGCCAGGCACAAAGAATTTCACCCTTTAACATGAAATGAGGCGGAGAGCATGGTGCCTTTGCTCGACTCAGCGTCTCTAGCCGAGCACTGTGAGGTCATGCAAGAAATAGTCTTTAGGAGAAGGCCTTAAGGAAAACTTCATTCAAATTCGGATTTTGTTTCACTCCAGCTAGCTTCTTTTAGGAAGAGCTCGCTATTCACTTCACTTCGCTTCAGAAAAAAAACATTGATAATTAATCGATATGAGATTTTCAACGGGACATTTTGTTCCGTCCTGCATTGGCACCGTACAACTTATCATTTAGTTATATTATTTTTGGACGTTGGGCAGATTTTCTTTAATGATAAACAAAATCTAGGATCACGAAAGACATATATTATCGCCGGGTAAGCTGATGGGGAAGTTTTCGTGTGGAACGGAAGAAGAGCAGCGAGATATTTGGTGCTGGTATTAGCCTCCTAAAAACGAAATACGCATAGAGCCCTTTGGTTTATCTTCTCATTTAACGATGTATGAAAATTGGAATCAAAATGATTTTCTCCGGTGGATGAATTTTAAAACTGGAATTATGAGAAAGAGTATCCAATACTGCCGGGAATTGAAACAGTGGCTTCGAAATGAAAAGCCGGTATATAAACGCAAGGGTAAATTTGGAAAACTTAGCTTTAGAAATTAAATGTCAAACATTCACCATTGCTCTCCTCTTCCTCTAAATAAATCAAGCCGTTTCTTCTTTTTCAGATCGTTCAATATCTCTTGCTTTTTCAGTTAGTACAAGTAAAAAAATTGTAAAGCTGAAAGAAAATGGTGACTTTTCCCAGCAGATGGTTTGGAGAGTTTTAGCATGCAAAAAACATCTTTGAAGCATCATTCATTTTGTATTCATCTCTGAAAATTAGCTTGAGTGTCTTTTCCAACTGAGAAGTGATGAAGTAAAATAATTCAAAGCTTTCTTACAGGATTTCCGAACTAGATTCAAATGAATAGCGTTCCTCGGCCATCCAAGATTTGGAGAGCCCTGAAAAGAGAGAAGTCGCTGCGCTTTTTATTTCCTATGTGTACACTTCTGACTCCTCTCCCTCCTATGCCTCTCTACTATTTTGTTAAATAGGCCAACCGTTGTCTCACGTGAGTAATTACTTCCCTAGGAAGAATCCAAGAAAAAAAACAAGTGCTGGAAGGCGCATGGTACTGCATGCCATTGCAATCGCAGCGTGGATTTCTGGCGGGGAAAAGAGTTTTTGCAATTTCCCATTAACTAAATGCATTACGAATGGCGTCCTGGGAAATAGGATTTGCTGTTTTAATTCCGTTTCTTTTAGTTCTCTCTCATGGTATCCTGAATCACGTTTTTCTTTCCGCGGAGAATAATTTAGGAGCTAGATCTTTCGCTAATGTCTCCACTTCTTAGCAATTTCCATAGCCCGCCACCAAACAACAGTTTTTGATTTGTGTCCCCGAGTCATCCATTAAAGGTGCTTGCTTTAACACAGTGCGCAATTTTTCTTCCAATGCACATATTTTGGACATCTTTACTAATTTGCCTACGTTTTTGTCCACTGACAACAATTCACTCATGTTTCATGATTACATAAGAGCTAATTTTAATCTGAATGTGTTACATTTTGGGGACAAAGGTGCCATATTAGATTTTTTGTAAAACTTTGAAATAAGGGCATATCACAGGTTGTACAAGGAGAAGATGGCAAACAAAGTTGTTTCTATAAACTCACCTCTTTGGTTTGTAAGAGTTCCCCCTCCTCCATCTACCGAATTATGTTTTCAAAACACTGACCTTGCTTCCTCCCAGTAAGCTTGCACATATTCACCTTACTTCCCTCCCAAACCCCATAATCCCCCTCCCTCCTCTGGCTCAGGATATAAATGTGTGAGACTGATGGCCTCGTCGTTTAGTAACCTCTTGAAAATGACGCTATTGCGTCGAAACCGGTTGAGGATAATAAACCGTGTGGAAAAGTACAAAGCTATTTCATTCCAAACTGCATAAGTGCCGATAAAAGATCGTAGGCTTTTCCGGCGAAAAATATTAGTAAAATCTTCTCGGGTTTGGCACCGGGTAAGGCTATTAAAAGGCCAACGTTTCATGCCAAACAGTCTTAGCCCTGATGACGACGAGAGAGTTTCTCGTCGAACCCGGTGCCACCCCGAGAAGATCTCACATAAGTGCCATCGATTTTTTTAACATTCCATCGAGTTTAATGTGCGTAATCACACCCACTTGTAATTTACCCACATTTACAAATCCCTAGAGTGTTACTTTCACTGGAAATAATATAATTCTTATCGAATAGACTTTCTGGAAGTTTTTAGTTGTTGAAAGAAGGGACAGTATATAACCTAGCTCCGAAATTGTGGCAAGGTAAATGAATTCCTTTCAACGCCACTTTCAAAGGCCAGAGACCAGCTCTACGCAACGGCCCACTTCCTTCATGTTCACCTGCGATAGTCATCCCTCGGTAGTTCCATCTCTTTCTGACTGACGCCCCAACGGTCCCAACCTTTTGACTCGAGTCGCTTGACACAGAGGTGGAGAAACACTGCGACGGTCGGTGGCGCGCACTCGCAAATTTGACCGTTATATCGCTGGAGTTGACTCCAAAACACAAAGCTTGGGACATACCGTCCACTCTTTGGGTCGCGACGCCTGTCAACTGTTCTGCTCGGCGGTCGAAGCAAGAGTAAGTATATTTCCCTCCTCTCTCTCAACGCCAGACACGTGCACGTCCGGAAAGAGCATACACAGACGAGAGCATGGGCAGACGAATTGCTACAGGCCGTCAGTCATGCATATTCTCTCCCAATGTAAAATATTTTCATCCGTTCCCAACACACATCCCCACATTCCCAGTTTTCCCCAAAAAAAAAATTACTTTCATGATTCTCTTTTCATCATGACCCCCTTTTGGGGACCACTGCAAACCCTCAAGGCCGGTGAGGTAATAACAAGAATAAAAAAATAAGTAAACTAAATAAATATGACCTTTCCGCGCTCGATTTCGGAGTCTAATTTCCTCAGCAAGGCTGTTCAATTTTTTTCAAGGGAAGTTAAGTAAGATGCCCTTGAATTCACAATTTTCACCAAAATGCACTTTATCATCCTTTTCATTTTTTCATTTTGTTTTGTATTTCATAAAATCGTTATATTTTCCATAAATTTACATAAGAAGTATGTGGGGAGCAATAAATCCATCGGAAACAAATAAATATCATTTGTCTTCCTATCTTTCGAACAAGTTTTCAGCGTAAAATAATGCTGATTCATATAAGACAAAAATTTAAAACCAATCTTTCCATCTCTATTCAAGCACTGCTATGTGATGTTTGCATTAATGATCCAACGGAGCATATAAATATAATCTCTGACTCAGAGGATAGTTGAGGTATGTGTTAAGGATGAAATCATACAGAATTCAACGGTTTTCTTGAAATTGTAAAATACGAAGTACAACTTTTTTCGACTCACTGAGTAACCTTAAAGTACAGGACAGGTGTTTTAATTGTAAAAAAATTGCGAAAAAGTGCGTTTACTTTTGATTTCATATTCACGAGATTCCAATACGTTCAGCCTGAATATATTGAACTTGTTGGGATGTTTGTTGGTGTTAACGTTTCCCACAAGAAAAAAGTGATGTGTTATACCATTGAACGTGGGATATTTTCTTCCAAGAAACATGGAAAGGTTTTGTAAATTTGGAATTTTAATTTGGAGTAGCCTCGATTTGAAGCGGAAATAAATAATTACATGTATTTGCAAAATCAAGGATCGATCTTATTTACTCTTCAAGTTACTGTACCTAGCACTTCAGCTGATTTCCACGCATTTGCATTTTCAGATGACAATCATATTATTGTTTTGGATTGCAATTAGAGTAATGCAATAGTAAAAGTAATTGAAATTTCCCTGAAACTTTTATTAATTAAGGCAGATCACCAAGAGACGCAGGAAAATTTAATTTCATATGCTCAGTAATGAGTCGATTGAATAAATTAACCTGAGGATGTTTTCATATTCAGAATCGGAGAATTACTTTATTTTCGCACTTAAGAATTCGTTAAACGTCTAAATATTTAAAGACTGCATTGCTACTTCAAAGGTCTTCTTTAGAACTCTACGTTTGCCGTCAATTAATAAATGCATGCACGATTATTATCACAATCCACGATATTACAATAATGATGAATGAATTTTCTTATATCCGGTCCTTTAAACCATTGAACGACCAGTAACCGGGAGAGCGAATGCCTTAAGGACTCATTATTTTAGGAACGATATTCACTGATATGAGCGATGAAAAGGAAAATTGACACAGAGAGTATCATGATTGTTCTCGAAGAATTATCAACCTGAGGATATTGAAATGCAAAAATCAAACAGTGATTCAGAATAATTACTCATTTCACAGTAAATAAATTTATTAACAATACAAAAAGTTACGCTGATCTCAAAAATGTTTCGGAAAAATATGTCGAAAACTCATTAGGCGTTCTCGCAATTTAAGAAGAAAAATATCTGGGACCGCCACTCAAAGCGTCGTCAATATCCTTTAACTATGGGTACTGAATCTTTATTATGCGGATGCATTAAATTTCAGGAGCATGATGAATAGAAGATATAGAGAAAAAGGAGCCATCATTGAGAATATATTTCTATGGTTGTTCCAGATAAAAAAGGCTATTTCTCAAACAGGCATTTATCTCTCTTCCCCGATAGTGCGATTCAATTTTATGAATATTATCGATCAAGAGTCGGCTCTCCGTTAGTAGAATATATGACGATGGAAATTCACGCTGCGTTTATCGAATATCGCTTTCGTAATAAAATATATTGAAATGATATATTTTAAATATGGTTAAGGTGACTGAGCCATACATATTACACGCTTTCATTTTCGTTCAATGAGTGGGTAAAAAGGCATAATGATCCAAGGAATTTTAGTTAGAGGCATTTCCAATGCAAGTTTTGATGATCTCGTAAATTTTGTGAATCGGACTGTTATGCCCAGCTAAGTCAAAAGACAGTTACTGCGTCATTGTTGGTTCTGAGTTATTGCATGCATAAGTTTTTCAACTTCACTTAAATTATCAACTATTAAATAAACATATAGCAATTATTTTCTAAACCCATTTAATTTTTTGTAAGAAATTCAACAAGGGCTTAATTTTTCTTTTACTTCATTAATTTATTTAAATATCTGCAGCTACTGTTGTTTACATAACCGGCGGAAGGGCAATAAGCAGAAAGACATACTCTCTACATCAACCCAATCCTCATGATTTTCAACTCTTAAATCACAAGGTATGTCTCGAAAGTTACCAGGCTGACTATGACGCGTCACTCAGGCGTGCCGGGCGGGAAACCTTGTGGTAGGGGAATGTAATAATAATAATAATTAAAAAAACGTCTTTATTAGGCGAGATTGGGACTAGAAAGTCCCATCTTCCATCTAACCCCTCGTCAAACATAAAAATTATTGCAGCTAAATACATTGTCATGTTGCTCTTGGAATTACATACACTCAATTATGGCAAGAGAGACATAGCAGTACGGTTTTTCATTCATCAAACATAATTATAAGTTAGCAAAGTTACCAAGTGCAAAAAGATGTGAGCAAATGTGGGTAAAACCTAAGGATATTGACTTTCGTCCTTATTGGAAAAAACCCAGTGCAGGAAAACGCCCACACAAGAAGGGGGGCGTGAAAAACCTGCAAAAACCTAATGAGAAAGAGCTAGTGTAAACATGGATGTATACAAGTACAAGAAAATATCACCCAGTACCTGGAAGGAACAAGAATAATAGATGAAGCGGGAGGAGATTAGAGTTGAAACTTTCCCACTAATCCCATGATGTTTTACGTGTCTCGTTGTTGTTCTCGGAGAAGTTTTTCGTATAGTGCCCTTTTGAAGGATGCTAGTGATGATGATTTACGTAGCGGTAAGTCAATGTTGTTCCACTCGCGACATGCGGTCACAATGAATGATTTATTGAATCTGACTGTCCGGTGGTGAGGAATAACGTGTAATGGAGAGGCTTAGCAATACAGGGCAACCAACCATTGGTGGCTGTTTGCGGTCTCTGTACAGTTTTATATTAATTGTTTTTTTACTATATCACTTCAAGCTGCTACTATATGATTGCGTTTTTCTCTATTTCTTATTAATTTCTATGTTTGACCCCGAGTGGTTTCTATTTGATGCTAGCTTTATCGATACTTCCTTTATTTCTCAATTTTTGGTTACTCAAGGAAGCGACTTAAAAACTACGGTCATTAGCGCCATATGTTCTGGGAGTGAAGGTCACCGTAATGACCACAGAGTAACACCCCACCGGATGGACGAGGCGCTACACCAGAATTATACTATCATAACAATCAAAAAGGAAACCGGATTCCACTTTAATATCGATGAATCCGCAAGAATGCAGACCCACGTCCTCTGGGTGAAAATCCAGTTCTATGGCCGCCTGATATCTCCCAAAATTTGGAAATTGAAATGATTCTTATTTTCATTATTTTCCATGTTGTCTCCTCTTCATTTCACGTCCAATGTCCAGCTGAAAGACTAATGATTTTCTCCAGGTCATGTCATTTTGACAGAGCACCTCTCCATGCTGTTTTGCATAGCTAACGATTGTCTGTTTTCATTCGAAACTACCCTACGTACCATTCGTGAAATAATCCGAGTCCTTTTCTTTCCTTCCTCATATCCCCAACCTCTAACTTTATATAGATATTTATTGCATCCAACAATGGTACACAAATATTGGCAACAACATGAATTGGGATGCCTAGGTAACCTTAAAAGGTTATTACTTGTTTAAAGGTTTTTTTAAACAAAGAAAAACACACATTGCTCTCAAAATGAGTAAAACTAAAAATATAAAATGGTCAAAGAATAAACTACATAAAATCCGAAGATTCTTGCAAAAATTGCGTGGAACTTATGCATGATGCATAAATGAAAAACTTTGCAAATCTCCACAGTATAAAATTTACTTCCACCCAGGTTTCGATGTTTTTACATCATCATCAGGTACAAATGAAGTTAGGTGCGCATAATATATAGTCATGGAGAAAGGAGGGGGGGAAAAGAAGGACGGTGGAGAAAGAGGGGAGGGGGGAAGGGGGGGAAGTGGGTGGAGAAAAACCGAAGGGAGGTGACCGGAGGGAGGGGAGGGGGAGGTACACGAGGCACACGGGGGAGTTAGGGTGAACAACAGCAAGTAAAAATCAAATATAAATATGAGAAAAAGCACTAAGTAACTCCGCCCCACCCGGAACCTGGAGTGTGGCTTCTACTGGAGGCCTGCGAACGTTCCCAGTGACCTCTTGGAATTAGTCCGTCGCGCAGGCAAGTACGTAGTTTGGCAACGGAGTTGATGAGTCCCATCCTCGAGGGGGGTGGGGGTGAGAGCTGATGGCGTGGGACACAGATAGAAAGGAATCTACAGGCCGAGATTCAACTAGAGGTCCGCTAACGCTCCCGGTGGCCTCCTGAAGTGTCCCTGTGCTTGAAGGTCGGTGAGTCCCACCCTCGAGAGGGGGGGGGGGGGTTGTGAGCCACAGGCGTCAGACACAGGTAGAAGGGATCCACTGGGGGGGGGGGGACAAGTCTTCAAGTGGCTGTTGGAAACACTAGTTAAATTTACGAACAAGGAGGGGCGAATTCCGGATGCAATCGTGTTCGTTGAGAAGGGGGAAGTTTGGGTCAAAACGTTGAAGAATTTCCATTTGTTCTAGGGCGTCCAATTTCGTCCCTTTAGCTTGCAAATGGAGAACTTCAATTTCAAAATCCGCGCTGTTTCCAAATTCAAAAACGTATTCCCTTCAGTTCCTGTCCATGAGGCACTAATATATGCTAAAGAAATACTGTGCAACAAGAGCCTCCACCCCCTTATCATTGAGGAGTTATTTTAGCTAATGGAAATATGTGTTAATCAAAATTTTTGCCTATTCAACCGGAAAAATTACAAGCAGAATGAAGGTTTGGCAATGGGGTCACCTCTCTCACCCATTCTGGCAGAAATTTTTATGGATCAATTAGAGGAAAAAATATTTAGCTGCAACAATCGAAACATCAAGAATATATTCTACTGGTTCAGGTACGTCGACGATGTTTTGCGTTGTTGGACCGGCACCAACCGACAACTGGATTGTTTCCTAAATTTTTTAAATTCCTTGCACAAGTCAATTACGTTTACTATGGAATCCGAGGTGGAGAAGAAATTAAGATTCCTGGATCTCACAATTGAAATCCGAGAACAAAGGCATGCTTTCTCAATACATAGAAAACCAACCTATACCGACCAAGTCATCCCCGCGGACTTTCCATCCTATGTCTCATAAATTAACCGGTTTTCATTCCCTCATACATAGTTTAATCAACATTCTCATGTCCAATTGAGAGCGTTCACATCTCTTTTTAACCCTTCAGCTGCGGGGAACGTACTTGTACGTGTGTACGGGCAACTGCCAGAAAAACGTACTTTTACGTTCGACCCTCTCTCCATACCTGCTCCCCGAGCCCCTTCCCATCTTTACGGCCCAAACTCTTTCTACCAAGTGGGGGACAATTGGCAATCCTCATTTCCTACCCGAACGAGTCCCTCCCTTGCTTATTAGCGGTTGCATTCCATTGCCATGAGCTACTAACCTTTCTTCCTATTATTCTCGAAATGCGCTCTGGTAGTCTTAGCAGAGCGCAATGCGAGTAAAAATCAACGGATTTCCTTGGTGTTTGGTTACAAATTAAACAATAAATTATGAGCAAACTTCATACGATACTTATTTTGTAGATTTTCACCTATTAAAAACTTTTGGCCAAATTAACTGATGTTCCACTAATCCGACCCTTACTGGGTGGGGCCCTTTCCGCAGAACCTCGGGAAAAGGGTCGGGAGGGGATTGCAAGGGTCTTCTACCCTCTCTACCCCTCGCGGCAGAAAAGAGGGGTCTAGCCTCCTTCGAATATTTCCCGCACACAGTGGAAGACTTGCGATCTAGCTGCCGCAACTGAAGGGTTAAACAACATTACTCTGAAAATTCGTTTTTGAATTGTAACTACATGTTTATATGTGTTAAAATATGCGCCTCCACAACATATGATGCCGTAATCTAGTATTGACTGCACCAAGGCAAAATAAATTGACCTTAAAAAGGATTTGGGACATTTATTCCAAATAAAATACAATTTAAGCCCAATATTTTAAACGATGGTTTCAGACCTCACTCGGTGGAATTCCTTGATACCAGGGATGGAAGGATTAACTTTGCAATTCCACATTGTAATTTTCCACATATTACAATGTGGAATTGCAAAGTTAATTCTTCTAGCCCTCACACTATTTTACTTATTTTTAATTTACTATGGAAACATCCCTGTACACTCTCTATTCAGTCATTGCTATTTTATTTCTTTTAATTTAATATTACACTATCGGCTAATTCAACGATCAGAGTTAAATGCTACCATAGCGATAACCGCTACTTAGTTGGATGACACGATTCTTCATTTTCACGAGATGCGGGTCATAGGGAGAGAGCGAAGGGCGAGCCAGACAGCAGGGAGTAGAGTCGAAAGCTATCGGCAGAGAAGGGATGAAAACGAGTTAACGCGACGCCATTGGAACACTGGCGCAGGGCAGATTGGGGAAGAAGTGGCACCTTGAAAATGTGCCCTTGATTTGAGATCGAAAAGCGTGTAAATGTAACACAGTATGCCGTTTTATTATTCTGTAAATTTCTCTAAAAAAAGCTCTAAAATTACAAAATTACATTGTCACCCAGAAAATTACAAACTTTTTTCCCTGCAACCACTTGAAGCTGGCCCATGTGTTTGCAAAAGCAGCAAAAGACTCGGAGGCTACACTTTACGGTTAAGATTTTCACTTGAAAAAATCAGACAACGCAAGATTTAGACTGATATGTAGGGTAATTTACACTTCCCACTACATCAACAAAGCTTGCGGATTCGACAAAATGAGATCGACCGTGAGCAATATTGAACTTTTGAGGGACTCGTTTACATTTTAAGTTTTAAAAGTGTTTATAGCTGTAAATGTAAACTGGCTAAATCCAGTACTTATATGGTGCAGTGATAATACGAATTAGAGCTATCCTGAAACTGAGCTAAGTATTTAGATTCTATAAAGAATTGGGACCAAAAATTTCTTGCCATCAAACATAATGATAGCTAAAAGATAACGAAAATTCATGACATCAGCCAGAACCTGAGTTCTGGAAATCAAGGAAATAAATTTGTTGATTCTTATTTATGCACAAAAGGTTTGTCAAATAGTATGTAACATATAGGTACTACATTATACGGCTTTACGTATCATAGCTTAAGTATAAGTGTCTTGGCCGAGTCATTTTCTATTTATCTAACTTTTATATTACAGTACTGAATTGGTATCTACAAAATAATGTTACATTTGAATTCTATTCTTTGATGCATTAAAGAGTTGTTGATCACAAAAGATGTCTAATCCTCCTAAGAACATCATATGCCCAATATTTTTATATGATATTTATTTTCATTGGTACCAAGATTTAAGGAACGATTAAATATTACAATTATTATCTGATAGAAAGGATACAGTCATGAGTAGAAAATTTAAACATTACAAAACACTAAAGGATGAGCCAGTAAAACATTTAATAATCTTTCTTGCACTCTTTTCTTAAGTCAAATAGTTTTCCCAATTTGTCCAAATCTTTTCGTTATGCATTGATAAAGTAGATTCCAACTTTTCTCATTGAAATAGGAATAATGGCGAGAGCAAAATTCATTTAATACACCTCACTAGCCTTATATTTCTCCAAAACTTCGGTACTAGTTGTCATCTATCACAAAATGTGGTTTTTATTCGATTTTTCCCTCACGGTATCATCGCTTTCACATCCAATTAAATGTTTCCAAGTTAAGAAATTTCCACCAAGGAATTACATATCAAACACTTCATTTTTTCTGGAAAATTTTTATCCTTTCTCAATTGTAATTTTTCCTCTTTTTTGTAGGGTTGCCCTTTTTGTAAAGGGCTTCCGAAAATTTTTTCGACCATATTAAGTCCTCATATGGACAATATATCATCTTGTGGCTGATTAGCTATGCGAACAACTAGATACACGGTGACTGTTGAGATGGAAAGATTGACCAATTTATCTCTACCAATCACCAAAATTATTGGCCAACAATTTTAACAAGGAAGTGGGCAATATCATTCATTATGATGAACAAAACTATGGCTAAAACTAGCTCACATTTGGCCATCTACAGTCTGAAATTAGTAAACTACGAATCAAGAAAATAAACTAGTAACTGGACAACACCAAGATGCAGAGAAATATCGCACCCCTCCAATTTTTCTAAGAGCAGGGTTTCCTTGCGAAGAAATGCAAAGAAGATTTGTAAGATAGCATACTAGCAACGACGCTATGATAAACACAGTAAAAATATCTAACACCGACCCCCAGCGTTAGAGGTCCTATTAGGATTTAGGGCGAAGTGTTTATGGTAATAAAGAGGGAAATGGAATGGGATGTCGCGACCTGGCAATGAGAACAGCAGTAGACAAGGCCTACCTTACCGTTTGATTTGCATGTTGATGATTCAATATACTGGCTTGTTTAGTAATTATTACGGACAGTCGTTACAGAGTTCTGGAATGATAGAAAGGTGAATATTTTAGATGAAAGGCCAGAGAGGGAAAAATGATCGGTGAAGCAATGGTGCCTCGTGTGAATAAAGCCCACGCTACGTGCATTGCCTTTGAATTAATAATGACCATGTTCCACACACGATGAGAGGAGCATCGTACATCAACTTTTTTACATGGTCGACCCTTCCGTAATGTATTCCGTCTGTCTCTGCTTTCCGCTCGAAACAAAAAGAAATTCTGCGACCTATGCGCAAAATGAACTTCCGTTTTTTGCAAATATTTATTTTTTTCTTTATTTTTATGATTGAATTCTTCATTTGCGGAGTTTCTTTACATTTAGTCCCTGAGGCGGTTGCATAACAAAGAGCGAAACCTACTGTGAACTACTCTTGCAGCGCAATATACATTACAGGCAGCTTAGAATTCTGGTATTGCATTCCTTCTGCCGTTGTCTATTTCCCGGTTTATCGCTCTCATCTGGAGACTACCGGTGTTTTTGCTCACAGATTAAATCAGGAACTCAAATGGCTACCAATATTCTTGTCCATTAAAACTGTTAAAAAATTCTTTCTCAGGTGATTAATCAATAAGCCAGTTAATTCTTGATAGAAAAATATTCGGTCCAGTGTATTGTAACCAGGCTATACTTTTTTCATTCCTTACTATGCCAGTTAATAATCATATTACACCGTTTGTTCAACATTTTCACATAAGCAGGGTAGTAACTGCATGAAATAGAGAGTCCATCAACATAAGAATTCAATCACCAAATCAAACTACAAAAATTTATCCATCTAATTTACCACCAAGAAAAGTATACTTATTTACACATCATAAAAATAATTTATTACAGGAATTCTATAGCAGTGACGCGACGTTTGGCCGGTTACAGTGGCAAAAAAAGAATATAAAAAATTTGAAATGCGTTTTATGAGTTGAAAATACTAATTAAAGAGTAAGAGGTAATAAGCGTTGAGGAAGTCCTAAGAAGAGATAGGGAGAAACTGCGTCAAGCACAAACTAAGCATAGAAAAGAAAAATATTTTACACACGTTCTGATACAGAAGGGTCTCTCCAAAACATAAACTGAGAAGGAAAGATGGGGAAAACTACAAGAGGAAGACCAGAGAACACTAAAAAAGTTAACTTTGAAAAATTGACGCAATACCCATAAATACATTAAACTGTTAATGTTTACCTTTGGTTAAGATTATTTTATATGAGTTTCACATGTTCTCACACTTAAATACAGTTTGATTTGCAACAAGACGACACACGTCGCCTAGTTTTGGTCGCATCGCGATGACACATTTAATTAGCACGTACCCTCACCTCCGGGAGAACAGAAACAATTTACGACCGTATTTCCGTCACAATGAGACCGACGACTGCCTGACGACACACACTGATGAATACTAGGTAAATTGTACGTAGACGTTCGCCCGAAGTACTGGAGCAGGGCCCTAGTTATATTCTATCCCTCATGTTCGTTTACCTCACCTCACATTTTCCACACCCAGTACCCAGAGCAGCCTGTTGGTTTTGAGAGATACTAACATACTGCGCCTCTAAACATTAAACGTGGATATGAGGACGCAGTTACTCACTTAATAAATGGAAACCATGCATGAGAGTTGTTCCTCAGGACGAGTGTGTCTCGTGCGAGACTGGATAGGGGAGTTGACCAGGCCATTTTTTTGGTTAGCACATCCTCACGTCGGAAAACGTAACACAACGCCATGAAGGCGCACGGCCCTTGAAAATAGGTTGCAAACCTCAGTACACGTAACGCAAATGCCGACGCTATACTTGGAGGAAAGCTTTTCATTTGCCTGAGTTCAAACCGCTTTTGTGCTTTCAAAGGGAACGGGTTCCCAGGAAGACCAAAAGATTTGATATCCAGTTTGCCGTATTCCGATTCCAAGGGCGAATCAAGAGAGCTTGAACAACAAGTGATCTCAGTTCCTCATATACGTAAACATTCTGTTCCCTTTTCCTCCCTCCCACGCCAACTATTCCCCAGAAGCAGCAAAAGTTTAGATTAAACCTCCGGCACAAGTGGGACGTGATTAACAGGCCTCCAAAGCACGGGGCTACGTAAACATCAGCAAGACCGACATATTTCAAGGTCAACGACGAACTCTGTAATGCCTGCTCATCAATTTTCACCGTTAACGTTCACGTCAAAGTAAGATTCTACCTTTCCACGCTCGCCGAGGTCTCTCCGCAGAAAAAGAGGGATCAATAGGATGGAAGTAAGATGACTGGAAAGTAGACTAAAGGGATTGACGATCAGATTAGAGTTCATTAGGAAATTTAATACAACGCAAAATCGCGGTCTAGGGTATTAAACGATCCGAGAAAGAGATGATATGATTGGAACCGAGGCCGAGCATTGAATCTCCTCTCGGGAGGTGAGGATGTTTGAGAGCATTCGTAATTTTCATATCAGTATAAGAGATCAAAATCCCATTTCAGTGGAGAGATGTATCCAATTATAATATAAGGTAACTTTTTACTGACTAATTTGCTTCAATTTACTTCCATATTTAAAAAAATTAAAATATCTACCCTCATCAAGAAATCATTGCTCAAAAATATGCAATGTAATTATGCAGAAAAAAATCTCATTATCGTGACCGAGATATCTAAAAATATTCATTCAAATAAGGATGGATTGGGTCAGGAATGAGTGGGTCATGAATGAATGTGGGTTAAATGCTCCTGTAATGGACGTGTATGAAAGGAGTGTGCTTCGTTGGTTTGGCCATGTTGAGAGAATGGATGAGAGTCGAGTAACGAAACAGATGTATAAGAGTGAAATGAATGGTGCGAGAAGTAGAGGAAGGCCGAGAAAGTTGTGGTTGAATGTGGTTGAGGACATTCTTTGGAGGAGGAATATTAGGAGTCTTAAAACAGGAGGGCGTGTATGAAACAGTGTATGGGGGTAAATGTGGAAAAAGAGGTTTGCAAGGATAGGTAGTATGGAGGAAATTATTGAAGCAGAGTTAGTTGTACAATTATGCATTAATACATAAATATGGCTGGAGGTCGTGGTGAGAGGTGTGCACATGTTAGAAGAGGGTGACGCAGAGGAGTGACGGAAGGGGAAGTGCGGAGGAGGATATGAACTAAGGATGCCTCACTGGATAGAGGCAGACGGCATGAGGAACCGTAGAGAAGTTGCGAAGATTTGGGAGATAATGTTTGGTGTTGGAACGTACATTTTTGGAAAGTAGAGACTTCGTTGCGAAACATCGCTCGACTTTTTATCCATCCAGACCTGTGGCTTGATGGCGATCGAGTAATGTACAGGAAAGTGAAAATATGACCCAGATATGTAGAAGTGGTGGTGGGGACTGTCCAGTGGACATCCAGTCAGCTGGTAGAATTACCTATGATGGTGAAACCTTTTACCCGCCTGAATATACAACCAGTATTAATGAACCTTTCCTAAAAATCTAATATAGGATTGCTAGATTTAAATCTATTTCTATTTCGGGGTAAGCACAGTCGAAATGTTTCACTCATTAATACATAATTGTACACCTAACTCTGCTTCAATAATTTCCTCCATTCTGACCTATCTTTGCAAACCTCTTTTGCCTCATTTACCCACATACACTGTTTCATACACGCCCTCCTGTTTTTAGGACTTTTAAGTTTTAAGACTCCTCATATTCCTCCTCCTAAGAATTTCCTCAACCACAACTTTTTCGGCCCACCTCAACCTCTCACACCATTCATTCTAATCTCTTACATCTGTTTCGTTATTCGACTCTCATCCATTCTCTCAACATGGCCAAACCAGCGAAGCACACTCCTGTCATACACGTCCATTACTGGAGTATCTAAGCCACATTCATTTATTACCCACTCATTCTTCACCCTATCCCTACTTTTGCCGCAAACACTCCTCAGATAACTCATACCCACGGCGTTTAGTCTACTCTTATGTTTATACTGACATACCCATGTTTCACTACCATATAGCAAAGTGGGAAGAAGTACACTTTTGTACACGGCAATTTTCGCTTCCTTAGACAAGCACTCATTCCTTGATATGCTCCACATGCTACATACCACTTTCCTTCCAGCATTCGCACGTCTCTTTATCTCCTCATCTATTCTTCCATCTTTCGCATACACCTTACCTAAGTACGCAAAATCTTCCACCTGCTCAATTACTTCACCATTCGCCCTCTTTATACAGTTATTATCCCCATTCTCCTTATCAAAAACTATTACTTTGATTTTGCACACATTTACCTTCAATTCCATTCTCTCCGTTGATTCACAAAACGTATCTAGGAACTTCTGTAATCCCTGTTGACTGTCTGAGATCAAACAGCATCATCCGTAATATACATGAACTCGCACGTTTATATTCCAAATCAAAACACCGTCGTTTCCCTACATGCGTCTCTAGCACATTTAACCATGAATACATTAAACAGCCATGGAGATATTACGCATCATTGCTTTACACCCCGATTTAATACAAACCAATCACTCAGAACCCCGTTAACTCTTACACTTGCCTTACTATTGTCATACATCGCCGTCATAACATTCAATAACTGCCCATCCACTCCATAGTCTCTCAAAACCTTCCACACTTCTTTCTATTTACCCTGTCATATGCCTTCTCTAAATCGACAAACGCACAGTACACTTTCTTTCGGACATTCATACATTTTTCTATCACTTGCTGAAGTGCAAAAAGCTTGGCACTTCATCCTCTCCCAGGCATAAACTCACACTGCACAACCCATATTTTGTCGGAAGTAATATTCCTCACTCTTTCGTTTAATATTTTACTGAACACTTTTCCTGTGATACTAGATAAACTAATGGCCCGATAATTATTACATTCGGTCTTTTCTCCCATCCCTTTGTACAAAAGAACGATTATAGCATTCTTCCAATCCGCTGGAACAGCAGAAACCTGTAAGTATAAATTGTATTGTTCACGCAGCCTTCCCATTTTTCAATATTCTCACAGCCGTTGTGACCTTCTCACTGATATCCTTTTCCATCCTCACATTCTCACATACCACTTCACAAGACTCATTCTCAACGCCTGCAATATTATTGTACAATTCATCAAAATACTCTCTCCAGCAGTCCCTGATATTGCTCTCGTCCCACATGATCTCTCCACTTTTGTTCTTTACCGAATTCATTCCCCTGCCTTCACCAATCTTAGCCCATTTTACCCACTTCCAAAACAGCTTTTTTGCTACCTTCAAAATCACTATTTATTTTGTTAGCTTCATCCACACGCATTCTCTCTTTGCTATCTTTCACAACGATTTTGCATTCATTCTTTTTCTTTCTGTAAATCTCGCATGCCTTTGTATGCTCTTCCTCAGATTTGGCAGCAATCATATTCTTGTCCACCTCTTTCTTTTCTCTTACTGCAATTTTGACTTCTTCATTCCACCGAGCATCGCATTTCATTTTTTCTACCACTCCTATTCCACATACACTTTCAGCACATTCCACAATAACTCCTTTTAAACACTCCCACGTATCATTTACGTTCTTGTTTCTGATATGCTCGTCCCATTCTCTCTGCTTCAACGATAGAGCATCCTCAAGCATGCAACCATACCGCATTCTTACCTCGCTGTCTAGCAACCTTTCCACTTTTACTCTCAACTACTTACTCGCAACATTCTTCCTTGGCACCCACTTTCTGCCCAGATTCACTTTGGAGAGTACCAAATAGTGGTCAGTTCCACATTCAGCACCCCTCATCACTCGCATGTCCCACACTAACTCTCTCAATCTCTCATCATACACAATAAAATCAATCATGCTTTTACCATCGCCCCTTTGCCAAGTATACATTAGTATTCTCTTATGTTTAAACCATGTATTCGACACAAACAATCATTTTTCCAAGCACACACTCACAAAGTTTTCACCATTATCATTCACTCGGGGGTCACCTAAAGGCCCAACCACTCTCTCAGATGCATCCCGCCTCACACCAACCCACCCATTCATGTCACCTAGTAAAATATTTCTCTCACCAGGATCACAATCATTCAAAACCTCTCCCAGTTTTTCCCAACACTCATCTTTTACACAGTCACTCTCTCCGTTCACTGGTGCATAGTACGCCACAATCACAACTCTCCTAATACCTACTTTCATGCGAACCCAGAGCAATCTAGGGGATACTAACTCGTACTTCCTTACTAGCAACTTAGCTCTCTCATTAAGAATGAGTCCTACACCTTGACTGCCGTGTACATTACCTTCAACTCCTTATCACAATGCCAGACTACCGCCATCTAACAGCATCCCGCCCCTTACGCTTAGTTTCACATACACACAAAACATCCATTCGTCTCACTTTCATTTCATTCAGCAACTCATGCTCCTTTCCATACACTCCTCCCGCATTCCAAGTACCGAGAGTCCAGTTCGTTTCCAGTCCGTATCTTGATGGGCCAACCTTATTCAGCTTCCGCCGCCCATCGTGGCTTCGGCTGTCCGATGCAACATTTTGACGTTTAGCAGTAAGTTGCAATAGAGTATGCAAGGTTACTATCCTTCGCAGTACCCGCACCACGTGCAGCTTTCCCTGCTAACGGTTACGGCGCTCTACCGGTCAGTTTTGGCACATTTTCGCCCGTATGGCACAAGAGAAACCAAAGCATAGTAATACCCTAGGCCCGCTTTCCCTATTCTGCTCAAGCTAGGATCCCTTCTGAAAAGACTACCTTGAGAGCCAGCATGCTGTTTCCCGCGACCCACCACTAGGAGATATATGCGTTGTACTGACACAACGGGTCACTTTATGTATTAATGAGTGAAACATTTTGACTGTGCCTTCCCCGGAAGGGAACGGCGTGATGGGTATGTATCTTCATTCAAATAAATATTATGTCAGTCCGGCTCTTCTGTGACAGAAGGAAAGAAGGTAGATCATACGCGATACCATCAGGTATAGTTAAACTATTTAAATAAGTATTCCCGCTGTTATTAGTCACGACTTGGAATCTGCGAATATAAATTGAGACGTTAAATAAAGCGTAAGAGCGATCGCAATTGAATACGAGTGAAGTGGACTGTATTTTGATCTCTAAGGAGGTTGGTCCGAAAACTAAAGTCCATGTCATTTTCTTCATATTCGCAGAATTTATAGAATAAATAGCCCTCTATCGATTGGTTTAATTAGAAATACACCTTTCCGTCCTAGTTTTTCCAACAATCGCATTTGAAAATAGCTATATTTACATTACGTAGTACAGTAGGAGCGGATCCTTGGTAGATAAAATATAGATTTAGAGTGTTGAAACCCATGTCGTTTATACAAAAAACGGATATGACATAAACATGGATTACAGAAACTGATTAGTGCAAAAATGACGGTAGATCACCGACTTAGTTTTTGAGAAATTAAATGACTATTATCGAAATTTTATCCGAGACACAGTAGTTAGCTGATCGGGGCGCTGGGGTCGGTCATACATGTGGCAGCGCTGGAAGTAAACTTACACATACCGTGGGAATTCAAACAGAGGCACACTTCAGAAGCTGAAAAATTGTTTGTTTGAAAATATTGTACTACCTCGATCAATGACAAACATCGGTCAAAAAACGAAGGGAACGACCCAAACAGGCCCGGTAAATATTCCTAAAACATTTTGTTGACACATAATAATAATTAACATCACTTAAAAACGACTGATAAATGCGGTACTTTCAGCGAAAATGAACGCTTGATATTATAAATAATTCTGAATTATACAAGCTAGTTGTTTTTAAATCCTAATGTTAACCTTTGTGATATTGAATTCATGTCTGTTCATAGTCTTAGGCAGAAGTAGGCATATGTAATACTTGAATTATGACCTTAGGTAATATTCCTATTTTTAATGCCATTAGCCCATCATCTATATAAATTACTTTCTTAACTCTATTTTCCATATCATTTCTCCCAATTTTGAGCTCTAGCGCCTGAACGGTCGATCTGTTCGAAATTCTGAGTCAATTTTTTGTAGGCAACGAAACGTTCGTTCAAACATTCAACTTTTATCTTTTTTGGGGAAAAATATACTTTTAAAGCGAGTTATGATGATGAAAACAAAATTTTTAAAAGATCTCTGTGAAATAAATATGAATAAAAGAAGAAAAAATATATTCCACTTCAGAGAATCGAGCCTCAAACCTTCCACTTCACAACCTACTACCTATCCTCTCGTCCACCGGTAGATTGAACATTGGGACAGTGTAGCAGTAATTAAATTATACAAAAACATTGTATAAAGTGCGTTATAGTACTGATCTCCATAATAACACCATTTAGTGATCAATTTAGCTCGGAAAAGGACTATAATGTAGTATTAGAACTTCTAAAAAGAACTTACTCGATTTGTTTAAAGTAGGAAAGCACTTCAGTACACGCACAAGAAACACGTCACTAAAGACATCAACAAAGTTCAGTACGGCGTTGCCAAAGTTTTTAGAAATTAATTAACCTTGAAATAAATGTAAATGTAGGGTTTACTCGAGAAAATATTGTACTATAACAATCACATAAATTTTTAGATATTTCTGGTGATATATATTGTTGAAAATGTTTCATAAATCTAATTACTTATTTAGGCATAATCGCTGCACGACTCCATTCTCGGCGTTCGATTAAAAAATCATTTCGTAGACTGGTCTTCCTAATATTCATTTTTAATGCAATATTTCAGCTTTCCTCTAAATTAGACATATTACAAATCAAATCAGTATTCTTTTAAAGGCTCATGTACATAACTAAAACAATCGGGAGGCCGCTAGAATTATGACTCACTCAGTCGCGAACCAACATCCTTAAACGATCTTTTTGCATTGTACTCAACCATCAATGTGGTACGGTTACAGATCAATAAGTATCAGTAAATCAACAATACGGGTGGTTAATTAGTAACGCCATAAAAAAGAAGTACGAAAGTTGAGATGCGATGTCAGGCGCGAACAATAGGAATAAAACTTCATTTATTTTGTGAGACCAATACCTACTTATCCCACTGTTTTCCGAGATAATTCCCACACAAAATACCCGTATTCCTTGGGATATGGTTATGCTGTCCATTCCATAGTGGCAATTCTGAATATTCTTTAGGCGGAAATCGCGTCAAAAGTTAATAAATGTTCAGTTCATACAAATTCTCAGTACTTTAATAATTACTCGATAAAAATAACATTAGATTGAGGGGGCGTTCTCAGCATATGGCGTGAGGACAAAGTAAATAAAGTAAAACCTGAAGTACGTATAGGCATACTTTTACTTGCATCTAATCTATTTCTTTTCAATTTCACTGATATTAATATATATATTCATCGTTACTTAAACCATTACTTTTACCTCATGCATTTAAAGCTTGTATACATTTAGGGTAAATTTAGAGTAAGCCCTCATCCTAAGTCCTAAGAACGTCCTCAAACTAACTTAATACACGTGTCCTAGAGAAGGAACATATGATGCGGAGGTGACCTAAATGGTGAAGCTCCTGTAAAGGTAACCTGAGAAAAGTGACTAGCAATACCAGCAGCTAGCTATCAGCACTCGGCAGGGACTACAAAGGATTTTATCCAGGGGTATGATGTGCCTTCTCTTGCGACGTCGCGGTTAGGAGCCCTGTACGCCAAAGCCGCGACCTCCTCTCTTCTCCGCTTCCTGCTTTGTGAATTTACCTCCTTTCCCCATCCCAATAAACGCTTAGGTGGATACTTACTCTGAGAACACTCATAGTTCTTCACCCAACTTCAGCCACAGCAACAGTCTAGGAGTTTGTTTAATGAGTGAGGAAGTGTTCGAAGCCAGACGGACTAGTGGAAGTATTAGGAAATCACCAAAGTAAATCACCATCACGACGAGAATAGGATAAGAATAAGATACTTATAATAAGAATAAGATACTTATAGCAAGAATAAGATACTTATATCTTGTGTTGACATAAATGAAATATGCGTAAAACTTCTAACCGAAATACGTAAGGAAACATGATTTTTATTTTTACTGAGAAATAGTTTCATAGTTCGAACACTCATCATTTTTTTCCATCATATCGCTCTTATGTTGACAAATACGCTATTTTTCTCGATGAATATTAAACGAAGATGTAATTTATTGGAAGTAAAACAAAATCACGTTAGAATTTTTGACTTTGTTTCATGCCTTTGATGCCCAGCTCATGGCAAGCACCAGCGATTCTTGCTCTACATAGCTGTGTTAAATTGCATCATGACCATCCCAATCTCCACAAAGCTTAAGGATCATTTATTTTCACGGTGACTAGGCAAATGAAAGAAAAGTCTCTTATTCCGCGAATATGATCCGATGAACATGGCTCTCATGCATAATTTTCGCAAAATCTTCAATAAAAAGTATTGCTTTGTTTTGCAAATTACTTTCAATATGGATGTTTAAAGATAAATCATGCTTCCGAAACCTTTCCACGTCTGTTAACCTTATCGAAATATTTTTCCTATTTCTAAATACCTAAGATTATCAATACTTTCAGCGCATTTGACCCATTCATTACGACCGATTGCACAATTTAACCTCTTCAATATTCTCCCATGATTAATACGGGATGGCTTCACCAGTTATATCCTTTAATCCATGCCCAACCACCTTCGCCGCAATTGATCTCATCTACTAGCCTCCAAGATTTTTCAAGTTACTCCATCAATGAGGGTCTTGGAGAGGTACAACGAGGAACGATGTCCCACCAAGCCTGTAAGGCTGAATATCTTTTATTTGGGTGAAGACTTTAAACAAAAGATTTTCTGCAACAAATCTGCAAATTTGACTTTAAACAGTGTCGCGGTACTCTTAGGAGATGCGACGCACTAAACAGAATTCTCAAACACTGAATTGAACTGACTAGATTGAGGCGAAATAGGGTCGACAAAAATTAAATGAAGACAAACACAGCCTTTGAAATGAATAACTGCTCCCACAAAGGAGTAATATAGTGCATTAAATAAGAAATTACACCATGCCCTTAGGTGAAATAACATGATACAAGTATAGAGCGTTTTTGAACAATGTACATTTGATGAGAACAGCAGTGAGGTCACTTTTGGTGTCCATGGAAATGCAGAGAGCCTTGTAGTGTAGTCGACGCCGGTCACCAAGCAGAGGCCCTATCCTCGCCGTGCAGGTCTGATCACGAAAACAGGGAGCGTTTCGGAGAGAGGAGGATGGGAAAGAGAGGCGAAGTAATGTTGCCCATGGCGATTGGCTAAGATATCCCAGTATTACTAATTCACGAGTCACACCAAGGTTTTAGGGGGCCTCGCTAGCATTCAGGGGATAAATATTGATCCACTTGAACAACGGCGGTCAAACGATTCGCGATCCATGCAATGAAGGGGTCAGATCCTGGCAGTTACGGAGTTACTTAGAAGACAAAAGTCTTGGTTACACGATACATAAACCCGTAGAAGTTTATGTATGAATGGACGAAGGCGAGAATGAACGCGAAAATTCACCATGTAACCACACCAACTTGAACGAATGCATGAACGCATGAGCAGAAAAATAGAACCTGCTGTATTTGATTCATGCATTCGCACATGAACTTGTACATGGGTACGTACGAGTTAATGTATCATGTAACCAGGCCTAAAGAGTCACGAGAAGGCTATGATGAAATTTTGGCACAAAGTGCTTATTTTTATTGTTGAAAGAAGGCAGGATTTCATGCTTGGAAATTGTTTTAGCACCTGAAGGACCAAATATTTAGTAGTGATGGGTCTCTTTAAGGAGAATTTTGAGTAAGGTGAACGATGAAGGTCGTTACTTATTGTGTTAACTAACGCACAATCACAGGAGCCCCTATTGTCTCAATAATATGTCGCAAAGGAATGTCATAGCTGCCAATGGTTTGATGGTCTTAGATGGGTTGGATGGTCTTTCTCTGCCATCGTCTTCAGGACTAACAAAGCAAGGTAGGCAATTGCCTAACTTACACAGACTTAAACTGCAGAAAACTTCGTCAAGCATGCTTGCCACGAAAATATCAAATCCTTCATTTTGCAAGGCGATTTTAATCCTGTACTTCTCCATTTGATCCTGAAAGTCACCTATGAGCGAGTTCTGAAGTAGATTAGATTCTAAAAATGTTGATTGTATTCTACATATGACTATCGGATTAACTCTAAGAACAAGTGAAATCTTAATTAATTTGCAACGGAAACCGTATATGGTAAAACTTTTCAAAATCTGAACGCTGTGTAGCCTCCAAGTCCAAGACATACTGGAGCAGTCATGCAATGCCATGGTTCTTATTAACGTACTGATTGTGCCTCTCACTGAATAGCTAATCCAAGGTTGTCCACAGGCGGAGGAGAGGGGATGTGGTTAATATATCTGAAAATTGTAGTTAATCAAGAGCAAGCTTTCGAGCTAGTAGAGAACGCAATTTCGCTTATAATTTTATCATATATCCAATTAAAAAGAACTGTTGACTAGTATTTTTTTCCCAGTTGTATCTGAGGTAAGTCAGCAAGTTTGCGTCTTGATGAGAATCAAATACTGCGCACATATTCTCAGTACCCAGTGCCATAATTTTCCATCCCAATTATTTGTAGAGGCTGGTGGAAAATGACGAATATTAGCAATAAATGTTTAACGTTTTGACGGGACAAAAACCAAATTTCTAACGTTTAGTCGCCTTCACTAAAGAAAGGCATAAGCAGAGATTAGTGTGTCCACGTGCTACTGCAATACGGTCGGATTAAGTCTCCATAGGGGTACACACGAATGCGGTGCCGACTTATTTCCGCAGGCCCAGCAAAGCGCTCGGCAGCAGTTATCTACGTCAGTTTCCATTACGCTCTTATCAGCTTAAACTCGCACCTCCCGCACCGGCTCGATCCAGGAAATGGAAAGGCTTAAACATTAAATACACACAGAAGTTGCGTGCACAGCGGAACATTACGCCTTCCCTTTTCCGCAATTTCTCTTTTTTTCGCTAAACGCTTGGACCATGGATTCAGGCCAGATACGTTTTCAGAAAGAGAAAGTGGTCTCACAGCAAAAGCGCGAAAGGGTGACGTCCGACCTTGTAAACCTCCATTTTAGTGCGATCATTGTAAAAACTTCTTTGAGGAATACTTGCTTATTTGTGAAGCAGAGGACAAAACCAGGGTGTCAGAAGAGTAAGAAAGCGATGAGTCAGACCAATTTTGAAAGGATTTTTTTATACTCCGTTCAAAACTTCGAGGGTATTTTTTACCTCGGGGTTTAATTAATTACCCGTGACCTACTGCGCAACCACTCCAAATATCACCGAATTTGGCCTCACAGTAATCGCGTTACTCTGACCTAAAAGGACTTCACTTAACGGCTCTGTATTGTAAATAATTCTAAACATTTATATTGCTAGCTTTATTTTCAATAGTTTTCGCTATTATATGTACTTCGCTCAATCACATGGTCATACTCAAGGAAAGAGAGGACACATAATCCTATTTCTTATCAAACCTCCCGGAGCTTAAGCGAAACTAGAATATAAGTAGACAAATGTTCATATTTAAATGAAGGATTAAGCAGTATCGCATAAAATGAGATACAATTCACCACGACCCGAGGCAAGATACCTCATTTCATCGCAAAACTGAGAATGTCACAGAATTTTACAATTTATAACATACAATTCTCATAGTTCTTATTATACAGACTTACTAAAACATAACATTGGTATCATTGGATGAGACACATTGATATGCCCTGTTTTCGAGCTCCAGCTCCAATTTGATAAAACTATTTAATCAATCGTTTAAAATTCAAAATAATTAACATATCACGGTATAACCATCAACATTTGTTGTCACATCAAATTCAATTAGAAAGCTATCCAAAATACCAGTTGATGTCTCTAGTCACATGAATAAATTGTATGCCTATCGGAAATTTTCACTTACCGCTTGGTACCGTAAGACGATAAATTAAATAGTCGATAATCTGGCATTAGATAATGTTTTCTCTCGTCACTTGGTGGTAAATTTCCGTTATGAAGTACGAAAAAAGAAAAAACATATAATGCACCCTAAATTGCAGTGGATGATAATAAACCTACCATTTATAGTAATCATTACAAAGTTTTTCTTTTCGTATACTTCAACATAGGGCAATGCGATACATTAATGTAATATATCCAAGTAGCTGAATCGCACTCGAATATCAAATGTTACATACTCCTTAACCATTAACAGCAAGAATTGCTTCACTCAGCAATTCACCTCACGGCATGAAACACAAAAACTCAGCGCCCGACAGACGTCTCGGCATACTTCTGACGAAGCCTCGCTTTACGCTCAACGCGGTATTTTTTTCATTTTTTAGCCTCCATTCGTTTTCCTTCTTCCTCTCCGTTCGATGGGATTCGTCGCTCACATTCATTCAGGTTCCTCCACAACGAACCATTTGAACCACCATATAAATGACCCTTCACCAGGAACATAATTACTCCTCCTCCGCCCTACACTGGAATGAATATTGAAAGGAAACCGTCTGAATTATGTCTCCGACTGCATCCCAAGACAGGCCATCCAGTACGTGCACTTGTTAGTCTTCGGTTATTTCTAATTTTGTTCGAATATTGCGCATTATCTTTAAAGAGACCAAGGTTTTAAATATTAGTGATAGCAGAAAAGATTTTATCACATTTTTGATCGAGGTATACACTTAAGAACTCATTATCTTTTAATCAATAATGAAGTAAAATTATATTTTTATTAGGGAAAATACGAGGCAAGATATTTAATCCCATAAAGTGCGAAAGACAACGGAACGCCTGAATAAATTGCTTGTTACAAACTCAACGAGTCCCAGACATCCGCTTATGAGCTAAAACGAAATGAAGGATACCAGAGACTTGCTTGTAACCATTTGCTTGTAATGTTTTAATGCTCATATTCTGGTGGTTTTTCGTTTGAGACACATAAATAGGAGACAGTATTATTATAAATTTTGCATGTCATATTTGGGCTCAGATTATGGGAGTAAGTTAACTAACTAGCTCAAAAAATAATCAATCCACTTTTATTTTCGTCGAACTCAGAAAATACTTTTTCTCTTAGACAATTGACGTAATAGTTAAATCTTGAATCATTCAGTAGGCTATACATCTGATTTTATTTTGCGATAATATATATCGTCCCTGGTGTACTTATTTTCCAGCAAAAACGATCAGTTAAGTCATGAGGATTCATGGCTTTATATAAAGGCAAGAAAAACGAATATCTGGGGCAATTAAGTATAAATTAGCTGAAATAACTGTGGAGCCACGGTAAATAATTGTAGGCGATATCGCTTTGTGACATGATCCGCCAGATTTCCGATCATATTTGTAGCGTTTGGCGTCATTAAGCGTGCCTTATTATTAACAGGATATACATTTTCATTTAACAACGTCATTTGCACGTAAAGTCTCATCCATTAAAATATAAACTGAAGTACATGAAATTATCATACAGAAATTGTGCAAATAAAATGAGGGTGGAGTCGTGAAGGAACGAAAAGAAAGAGACGAGGCACACTAATAGGATTTAGTTCCCGATACTCACATCTTAAGCGGGGCAGGTGAGCTCTGATATGGAAAGACAGCGCCATTCATTTTGCGTGGTTGACTGCGAGGCTGTAGAGAAGAGGAAAAAAATGTACTCCAGGAAGATGACTCGAGAATATTTTCGGTATTTAGAGCCTACAGAACAGCATATTTCAAAGCTCTTGCGAAGGAATTGTTAACAAGGCGCTGAAAAAATGGCACGGCCCTGACAAACGTGATATTCATCCCACTGAGCCTATTACTATAACACTTTGGCTAATTTTCAATTCCTCCGCTCAATACATATATCCAAATCCTGCACATCATGGAAACACATCATCTCCACCCTAATCATTCTTTTCATCTGAAAGCAATACTATGCATTTAACTAACGTAATTAGGCAATACTAAATATCAAAGAGACTCTTCACTAGATGCACAGCGATCAAATAGGGACTCCGGTAAAATGTGAGAAATTTCAGTTTTTAGATTTCTTCTCAAGTTTTCTGAGAATATTATTATAGACATAGAAGTTATTTATGTTGGTTGCCATGTGGCAGATGTTTGTTTAATAAAGTTATTTATGTTGGTTGCCATGTGGCAGATGTTTGTTATATTGGTCTCTTAGTAAACAGACTAGTTGGTGACATGATTGTAATGTTGATGAAGGATTAAAAGTAATTTACAAGATAGCAAGTGATACGTTTTTGCATAAATCAGCAAAACTAAACAAATATCGGAACTAATATTTCCTTTACGGAGTCAATTATAGCCTTTTGCAGGTTTCAAAAACATTTTGACTCCTTGAGGTCCACAAAAAATGACGTGGAAGAGGATCGCCTCGGCAGCTAAACTTGATAAAGTGGCACGAGTCCCAATTAAGTCGAATGATTATTCTTCTGAAAAAATCGTAAATTACAGCGGTACCTCACTAGAAGGAGTCATGCGACTGGAAAAAGTTAATACAAGACCACTGACGTGCCACGGTATTAGGAGTTGAAATTCATTTCCGAAAAATAAAAGAGCAACAATATCATCCAACAATACGCATACGCTTACAAGAACTCCACCGTTGGATTTTTACTAATTCCAAATAAACTGAAATAGAAATCTGAGCCAGTGTCATAGAGGGTGCATTAATAGGACGATGCTAGGTTAGAGCTACAATACCTTAATATGGTCAGAATGAACATTCGGTAAGCCAAAGAAAATGAAATGCACACACGTGAACTCAGGATTGTCTATCCAGCCATGTTGAATAAGTTGGATAAACAGTGAGTTATGTCAATCTACAACAGAATCCCTTGCAATTTACTTCCAACTGTATCGAACTTCAAGATCATAGGCGATGGAAGAAGAGAGAAAAGAGAAGGCAGAGTGACACCGGAAAAATATGCATTAAAAAGGACCTGCTCACTACCAATAACAGAAGACTAAATTAAGAATGCACTGGGATAGAACATAGGTTTAGAAAATGCTATAATTTGGAAAAGTGAGGCAGCTGGAGTGAATGATTAGAAGCACTGAACATGTTGGTCATTAAATGAAACAGTACGAGCGAAGGATGAAGAGCATCACAAAGGAATAATTTTTATAAAATTTCAAGGAGACAAAATACTTGATGGAACTACTGAATATAGGATAAACTAGTTAACAGAATATCTTTCGTGACATAAACACCTTAACAAAAATGATAGGAGGAGGAATAACCTAAATTTGGCCAAAGTTATATTACTTGAAGAAAATTGCGGGGGACCCGATATCGATATGGAGAGTCATGAAGGAATAATGCGATTGGGGAAATAGGACATAGAATTGAACTTTTGAATATAATTAATATTTGAACTGACAACAGTTGGTTACCCATGTTCCTTACATTAGAATAAAATGCATAATCGCCTTGAACATCTCCTTATTCCATTAGTATCCGTAGCCTCTGTACTCATAACCTAAATATCGCCCCTCTAACGTGCTTACCCATTCTAAATACCATTTTTGCACAACTGTTTCTTACATTGTATTTACCCACAGAAACTGGGTTATTTTCTATTTCTTGAAACTGGGTATGTGATGCCAAGATGGGTATTGGGCTATCAGTGATCCAGGAGTAGACATCTGTTTTGGATGCACGTGTAGCTCTTACTGATTCAAAATTGATATCCCCTGACGCCCATTGAGGTCCTGTACTCAGTGTAAGTCAAAAGAAGGTCATTTTTTGCCCCATTTCTTTCTTCCATGATCCCGTACAATCTCTCCACACTACGATCTCTATTCACCAAGATAAGGCCTTCTTGGGCCAAATCGGAGCCAAAGCGTATTATTCACGGCATCGTTATCGAGGGATCAGGTCGAGGAAATATTCCGAAGGAATTATTTCAATATAACATGAAAAAGAATTAAATTTTGCGTATGCAAGAACGGCAGGTATCACATAATAGGAATAGACTTTTCAGAAATAGAAAAATCAAAGTAGAGCAAAGCTCAAAGGAGGCCGATATGGAATTTGGTTTAATACTGTTTCTTTTTTATGCTTCTGGGATTGTGCTTTCAGGAATGCAAATTTCCTGAAAGTCATCAAACGAGATAATCTCCAACGCTTGAGGGACACATTTTTAAGAGAGATACAAATTTATGAACTATATCACAGTCAAAATAGTAAATTTGTGGTATGCTAGTGATGATGCATATTATAGTATTTAACTATCACAAAAAATTTTGCTTCAGAGGCTAAAACAATTTCTTCGCATACAAACGGCTGGGGTTCTCCGGTCAAGATATTTCGGAAAATATCCTAATCTGAACTTGTTAAAAATAGTTGCCTCTCTAAGGTAATGAACCTGCATGGTTAAAATTCAGGAAAAAAATTACATAATACAAATCCGAGTTTTTTTTACGCTACAATAAGATACGCATTTTTAGCGAAAAGAACAACCATTCACTTAACAAAACATTTTATGAGCAATAAATAGTTAATGAGTATGACGTAAGGCTCTCTAATGATGCTTTCTGTTTTTCTGTAGCGAAACTTGCTTTATCAATCGAATAATTATAGGCGATAATGATTTTATCAATCGCATGTGAGATAATAAGATAAAAAACAAATTTAAAAATGAGAGAACATTCCAATTACTCCAAATATAAAACGGCTTAGCAGGAAAAATTATTCCTTCTGGGTCCATAAATGAGGAGAGACAGCGTAGTTATACTATTTTTGCACGGGAGATGGTAAAGGATATTAAATTATCAACTGTCAACTTCCATCGAAGTTGCTTAGCCACCAAACTCACTCACGAACGTAAAATTATCTTCTGCTCACTTCTAAACTCTCTGAATCCTCCATTTCCCTCAACTTTCTCTTCTCTGTGTTTTCTCTCACTCACATATTTTTACAAATCTTCTGATCCACGATTCTTCACACGTCCGCTCTCTGTTTCTTCCTTTCCGGAACTCTGATTCTTTTTCACCTCTTACTCCCTCTTATTCGTCTTTATTCCTTCCTTCCTCTTTCTTTTCTAACCCTGACCCATCTTCTTTCTCCGCAAGCATTCACTCCCTCTTCCTCAGCTCCCTTCACTTCATCCGCTGCCGCCGAGAACTCTATTTCGTCCAGACACAACACGCACATCAGAACGAACAACAACCCTCGAGCTGGACCCCTCAACCATTCCCCATCCTCGGGCCTCCTTCGTCCCCAATCGATCCACAACCCGTTCTGTACTCTGCGTCTTCGGCCGCACCTGTCTTTGCGCTCCAAAAGCGTAGAAAGGAGGGTGAAAGAGTCAGAAAATATTTGATAAAACATAAACACGATTTTGCCTTCGAATAGCATCGCCTAACCGTTTGGAAACTTCCTCGTTTACCAACAGGGGTGCTTGAACGCTCAAGGCCACATTCATAATTTTCAGCTGAAGCTTAGTTAGCTTCGTTTAAGTGCTAGCTTAGTTGAATCCAAAATAAATGTATTCATAGATCCTTTCTAGTAAGCTACTAACTTAGTGTACTACTCTCGCCACTTTCGTAACGCAGTATATAATTTTAGGTAGCGACAGCCCTAAAAATTACGAATTAACGCTTGGCTACACTGCCTCTGGCTTAACTGCAAGTGAATTTGTATGTCATCCATTAATATTGCTAATTCGATAATTTGAAATTTATTTAATAAATAAATTGCCATTATTTTTACATAAGATAAAAAATAAATTTATACTTATTCAATAGCCAACGAAAATGTTCGCAGGTATTTTATTTTAAAATGTTTTCGATCGTATTTTAATGGTCAGTTCCTAAAATTAAACACTCCTTTATATTTATTCCTTTAAACATATATATCACAGCCAAATTTAAATAACCATTCCCACTCAAGGTATAAAAATGCAATCAATATACCATGGGAACGCCTCTACAATATTTAGTTTCTTTGTTCATGCTTCATTTGGATGAATAAAGTCGGAGGTAATCCTCTTCATTCGTTTCATAAATGGATACGAATCAGCATAATTGACAAGGGACGAACAGAAAAAAAGTACCAATAACGGGAACTTTTTATTAATATTCATTCAATAATGGCGCTATCGGTAAATACTCCAATTATCACATTTTTTAGCAGTGCCTTCAAAATACTGACTATTTTTCCATAAACTTTGACTGTAATTGTACAGAAAAATCCGGAATTACATGTCAGCCAATTAATAAAAATACTCAAAATGGAGAATTTTACCCATAAAATATTGGCTAATAACTGCCATTTACACAAAATATGATAAATTTCTTATATTCTCAGACTATACATCATATTTTTAAACGATCAGCGAAAACGCATCCGATACACCAGACATTTTCACTATGTAATCAGAATACTAATTTTTGCCTTCACAAGTCATTATGAGCATTTAATTAAATAAAACTGATTTTACATATATATTAAGGAGAACATAACACAGAATAAGATGCTATAAACTGCTGAAGTACTAGAAGAACATATTTTTCAGTCTGAACCATAGCAAGACTCTGTACCCAAAACAATAACTAAAGAGGAACTAACGACAGAATGTAAACAGACCAGCGCAACGGCTGGTAAGGTGGGAAAATGTTAATAATTTAATCGGAAACATCAAATTAGTTTATAAATTGTATTGGTAAGGATTGGGGAGGGTTTTTTGATTGATTTAAAACTTACATGTTCTAAAGAACTGAAAATAAATTTAATGAATCCATATCAGATTTTAAAATAGAGCTGAGAAATCAAGTGCCTTCATACATTATCTGTTTCTTGACCGCTATTTTAATCTAAATAGCCATTTTTTTGAGGTTTTCATAAAATATTCAAACAATTGTTCCTAATTATATACCAAATGAATGTGAATAAACACACTTGGACATGAAATGGGGTAAAGAAATTAATAAAAAAATAAGTCAGCAAACATATGAAGGGTAATCTACTTTGCGTAAAATTCAAATTTATATATTTGCATAATTGACAAGTCGGATGAGTTCTACTTCATAGAAAATAGACTTTTCTGCAGCAAAATACTACCAAATCTAACCTTTAATCACGGCGAGGTATTATTCATAGTATCAATTCTGGGATGACGCTAAACTCAGCAGAATGGTTTTTCCAGATTTAGCTCATCATTGTGTCATTATGGAGTTTTAGAGGAAAAGAAGACCATCATTTCAATTTCGCAAAGGCAGACAGCTCATTTTTTATGTATCTTAACTCCCCGCGTTTCCCTCCTGGCTTTTATCATTTTTTCACTAATTCTTTGGGCCGTTTAGGGTAGATAGGAAAATAAAGGAGCGTTACCGCGCTCTCAACAAGGGTGGGTAGTTTTGATCCGTCGGTTCTTCTTCCCGTCTCACGAAATCAGTGGAACTTTCCCACTTTAAGAATACCCATCTATCTACCTAAGAAGGGGATTTACAAACTTTAATAGACATTCATAATTGTACACTTCAAAATAAAATGAAAGCAAAGATACGAAAAAGGAATGTAAAATATATAAATCGGCAGAAATTACAGGTATACAAATCTACCCTTCACTAACATTAAAATGGGGGTGAATGCATTAGATGAAAAGATGGACAAGAAATCACACCAAAATCATGATTACCAAAGACAAGAGGCAGGGAGAAAAGGATTACCAATGATTTGCATCGACTGATTAAATGAGAAAAAATAGATACATCAACGTGAGTAGACACAAATGAACATAGAGACTTCAGTCTCTCCTCGTGGAATGTGCCAATTCTTTAAGGAGAGCTGGTGAGGGACGGATGTTCTGGTCGTTAGTCTTTCGTGATCAGACCGTTGCACGCGACTCTGGCCATAAAAGGGGGAGTGGTCGAAGGGTGAAAGTGGTGGAGCAGGTTGACAATGGCTTACGTTCACCCCCGGGTATACTTGATGAGTGGCGACGCATGGATGATGGTTGATGAACGGTGTGCGGGATCGGTGTGTGGCTTCTAGCCTCGCGGCCCGGTCCGTTGGCTCCTTTTGCCGGCACAGAAGGGAATTCCACTTCTCCTACGTCCCTGACTCCAGCGGGGGTTGCCCAGCAACACCCCCTGGCATGCGTCGCGGCAAATTGCGACGGGATGATGAAAAATTGGATGCACCACGTGGGAAATAATAAGGTGATATTGGCCCTTAACGTCTACGGCCGCTTCTGCTCCACTAAATTTGATCTAATTGCACAGGATCTATGCGCCCAGTGGTGCCGCTCTGCGATTTTCGGGTCTCCTTGGTTGACAGGCGTCTCTCAAGACGATGATGATGTCCCTCACACGCGCACAAATCTCTCTGGGTCTCTATCCCGTGATAGTGAGTGCCTTTTATATTTCAAGGAAAGGGGTGGATGTATTAGTGCACTGAGGTGATAGGAACTGGAATAGGGGTCACTATGCTCTCCTATGCATTTGACCGATGCAAACAAACTCATTCACGCACACTCACACCTTTTACATTTATAAAATTAAAAAAAGTTTTTAAGTTAAAACGGAGAGCATTCGCTGCATCTTACGAGGCGGGGTAGCCAATGGACACAATGAAAAATGAACAGGATGGGTATTGACCCGCGCCCGTTACAGTATATAGAATGTTTTCATTTACTTTCACTAAAGTTTATATTAATAAGTGCAAAAAAATATTTTACTGGCCACTCATCTAAAGTGACAAGGGAAGTAATGAGGACTCGCAAAGCATAAACGAAGAAACTCGGTATGAGAATCGTTCGTTAGAAGAGGAGGCGCGAAATGGTTGGTCACCGAATCAACCCCCTAACCCTCAGACTCTTCAAGGAGTCTTTTTACTTAATCCTGCTTCCCTATATTTCGCCATGGTTTACTAGTGTTCGTGGAGCCCTCGCACATGTTCTCAGGCTAGTCACAGCAAAGGGAATTTCTGAATACGTGCAAGTGCTCTCACTTGAGTTCAGCAATTCCTCTTGATAGTACTGGCAGCAAAGCGATAAAAAGGTTGTGCAGACGGCTAGAAGTGCAGACATAGTGGATATAGAGAAATGAGAGGTTTTCATGAGGGGTTTATGGATCTCTATTTCCCTTCTGCTTGATATGATAATAAAGCTCTCGTACTTCGTATGATAGATCTTTCATTTTCCGTCATTTTAATTTTTACACACTTCTCATAAGGTTTCCTTTCAGTCCATACTGTCCTCTTTATTTCCACAAAATTCCACATTGTTTTTCTCGTCTATTTTTGCTATCGCAGGATGAAAATCAATTACTAAAAAGAGAAAAGTCAGGTAAATGTTACGATTGAACTAAATTACATCATTTTTTCAATTACTGGCAGTTAATGTTTTGTGCTCTATATAAACTAGTGTCACAAACGTTGCTAACATTTCATGATGTCATTGTACGCTAAGTTTATATATGAAGGATCTCAGATTTTTCCGGCGTATCTGCTGGATAAAGGTTTTTCGGGTCTTCCACCGGTTGAGCAGGTCCATGGGGCCCAACATTTCGGAGAAAAACTTGACCTCCATCTTCAGGGGAGGATCAGCTTCCGAATGCCGTTTCCTCAATTTTGGTCGGTATATATACTCTCTCCTCCCGGGTCAGGTGCCACCTGATTGGCTGTGGCGTCTGCAAGTTTTCCCGCCTTCCCTGACGTATTTAATGGTGGCCACGATTGGTCTCCAAGTGTTACCCAATTAGAAACCTGCGTCTCTATTGATGTTTCTCGGCTGGAGACGGATCTCGATGGCTTCTTTAACGAGGCGATTCCAATAACCATGAGAGCGGCTGACTATTTTTTATAGGTTTAATTATTTAGTGTATATAGATAGAAGAATCATGCCCTATTTTTGACATATATTCTCACTTGCACAAGTATAGAAGGTGGTGACCCATTTCTGTTTGGTTTTCCCTTGCTTTTGATTTGTGCTGGATTTAGAGGGCGAGGAGGAGAACTGTGAGGGAGAAGTTGGACTTTGGGTTCAGGTGAGAGAAGGGGGGCGAGGGTTCAGTGGGTCGGGAATGGATTTATGGAGCTGAGTGTCCGTTGCGTGTCCATTCGGCCGACACTGCCCCCTCACAATCCCACTCTCTCTTCATTCCCACCACGCACTAAATTCAGTTTATTAATCCGAGCAGGGCCACGGCAGAAAACGATCTGAACTAGAATGTAAAAAAGAAGCCCAGTTTTATTTATTTATCAAACAAAATGCTTAGTGCAGGAAACATTTGGAGAATATAAAAGACATCATCTCGAAATGGATCTCGAAAAAGTGAAAGAACTGTAGAAGCCTAGATGGCATAGAAAAACCAGTTTTTAAGGCGGAAAATTATTTGAACTTTAAAATTTAGCATATTTCTGGATCATAATCATAGGAATGGAGGGACGGAAAAATTGATATATAAAATACTAATACTGTTGAAATCAATGGAAAAAATTTCCAATATCAATGATAGCTTATTGCATTGAAGAGATTGTTTCCAAACCTAAAACGGAATTGAATTTCCGATAGTGTATTTTTCGTAAACTAAGCAGGATGTAGAGAAACGCAAATTTAGCCATATCTGTTAACTCATACCGAAAAAAATATTTAACTACTTAATGAAAAGCAAAGTTTACAAATTCATCCAGGTTTATGTAAATTGATAGTTACCCAGAGAAATAGAGAAATTAACTAATAGAATCATTCTTAACTCATTCCATATTTTGCGTTGTACGTTATCGTACGTTATTATATCAATCGTTGTGAGGTAATTTTCCAGCACCACTATTAAGAAGTTCAATAATAATAACTAACCGTTTATGTAATCAGGCGGGGTTAGCGTCAGAGCCGGGCAAAGTACTCACGGCGAGAAGCAAGATTTTCTTATTTAATCGGATTTCAGTTTTTACTGACTAAATATAAATTTTCAATGATTACGGTGTGGAGAGAGGCACGTTTTCCACCGAATGAAATATTCTTCCCAAGCTTTTTTCTGCGCAACCAACCATTGATAACTCTTACAGCGAATTTCCGAAAAGTCGATAGCTAGGGGCTGACAACTAACTTTTGAATGGTTCATAAAATTATCCCTGAAACATATAAGGAAAAATTAAATCTCTACATTTTTACACTTGTCATCCCACAGAGGTCTCATAACTGGAACACTTTTCATCCAATAATGCTGTTGAATAAAAGAACCATCACTCATTTTCAGAACGTTTGAAGCGGCAACGCGTTAGTCTTTTCCGATACATCACGGGGCTCCGAACAAACTCGGCAGGGAATCCCTAAACCAATTTCACCTCGCAGGCTTTATGGCAAACATTTTTGCAATTCATTCTCCTTCCGATGCCCCGAGGGGAGGGATTTTTCAAACACATCGTCCGAGGTGCGTAGAAAACCTTTCTCACCGCTTCCAGAGAGAAAAACAAAAAAAAAGAAGTGTAAATTCATGGGAGACGTGTGAAAAAGATACGGCAGGGTAGCAAAACTTATGTCGACATTTAAATGTTGCCCAAATAGCTGCAGCAAAGGATAGTGGCAGAAAATCTTAGTGTGCCAGGTATGAAATGTTGAAGGAATGAGATAATGAAAATGAGTGGGAAGGAAAAGAAAATATGCTAAGTTGAGTTAATGTCTCGATTCGTTTAAGTGATTTCATAAAATGGTGGCGATTAAAATATAGATAAAATGGAAAAGTAAATTTTAGCATAGTAGGTACGCATCGCCTCTGGCAGGATCGACCTTGGGTCAAAATGATAACTTTTTCTTCTGACACTTAGTCTCATATTCCGAAATCCATCTCACCTTCCCCGATAATTTGTGCATAAAAACTATTGCTCGTACCACTTGTTAAGTATATTAATTTAAAGCATTAATATACGAATATATAAAACACGCGCATTCTCTGAGTCTTCGAATACTGTACAATGCATTTCTCTCTTCACCGTTTCTGATTCGTCATTCCATTTATTGTAATTCACTGTCGCTTGCATTCAAACTAGAGCATTCTGCGAGGCAAGCCGGCACTCGGGGCACCGCAGACTCCACAATGCTCTTTTTTTATTTGAACCCTGTTTTGACGGGCAAGGGTCTTTCTGCTTACCATTCCAAAATCGGCCAGAAAATAATCAAATACAACCAACCCTTACTGACCGACAGCGATGGCCACAGTTTATGCTTGAACCTTATATATTTTATGGCGCCGCGCCGATACCCAGGCGCTCTCATTCCGAAGTAAAGTGATCGACCTGGAGATATTTTCAGCGGACAGGTTTTATCGCTCTGGCGAGAGGCGCTATCCACCACTAAGCGATAGTAGGCATACAAATGGCTCGAATTTTTCTTGACCTATGGCTTCGACGGTGTCATCAGATTTATCTTTGATTTTTAACCACATCAGTTTCATCCGACTTTCAGGGATGATTTGAACGCTTGAATTATAGTTTTTTTTAGCGGGAGAGGGTCAGTGGAGAGTCATTTTTGATGCTGTTTAGAAGTATTTGCAAAACAATGACAGAGCAAAACAAGTGAAATCATTTGGCTCCTAATTTCCTTTGTACATCAACGCTGTTCTCCACGTCAAAAAGCCACTTCAGAATACCGCTTTGTCAAATGTTACGCCCAAACCAGAACTCCAAAAACATATTTTTAAAACCAGGAATCGACTGAAGAAATTGGGTCCATCCGATAAATATATACATTTTGATGCATAATATGCAGTAAATATACTCAATTTTGTGTTTGGGTAAGCGTAAAATTTCAAATAAACGTTGACATCGAAAATGCTTCAGGAAAATGCAATTGCGTGTGTTACCTACATCTTATGATTGATGATTCATTTGTGCCTTCGACATTTTCTCAAAAACACAATTGATAAATTATTTCTTATAAAAATGTATCAAAATTTATTATCCGGAATCCAATAACTGTTCAGAAATATACAAAATCGTAAAAATAGGCAATATTCCCCGCAGAGGAGAATCAACCTGGAAACTTATCCGAAATTTCGCGACCAAATCCGATTTTAAAAGATTATTTCTATACTGGTTGTGATGTTACATCATTAATTTCAACAGATTCAGGCGGGATGTAAAAAAAAATTCAACATATTATAACAAACACAATAATTACACTTTTCCACAGGATATTTTTTGTAATAACGACAAAAAAGTGGCTAAATTATCAAGATACATTTATGTCAACTTCATAAGCTTATGAAATGAAAATACATCACATACTTTAACATTGGGTGATAAAATGCTGGTGACAAAGCTTCTGCGGAATGGTCTTGAGCCCAATAATTTTCGAAAATACTTCCACGCTAGTTCATTTAATAGACAAGTTTTGCAAGTGTTTCAGCTTGCTTATTCAGGTAGGAAGTACACCTGTGACCTGGAAAAGGAAGTTAAAGCGATCGCTTGTCGACCGTCTACGTAATATAACTACGCAAAAATATTCGCGAAAATCATCACTGCTTGAGTAAAAAAGATTTTTATAACATTTAAAAGAAATTTTACAACCATAAAAAAGAATTATCTCGAAATAATTATAAATATATTATGTATTGTTATATAATATTGCTTTAAAATAACCTATTCGTTTTTATTTATCCCTTTTGGCGATGAAGTCAACAGTTTCTGGCGAGATATGTGGAACTGCATTGTTAAAATGAAGAGCACTAGATGTTGTACTATCCACTATTTTTAATGCATGAAACTTTACACTTTATTGGCCATCATCAGGTACAATGTACCTAATGATGACCAATTAAGTACTGAATAACGAGTTGTAAAGTTTTATGTATTAAAAATAGTGGACAGTACAACATCTAGTGCTCTTAATTTTTCTCCTGGCTATATTTTACTGCAATGTTTTCTAAGAAAATCTGAGAATAGAAATTCGTAGAATGGTTTAAATTCTGCCATTTGTGATTTTATTAGAAAAATATGTGTACCCGTGAGCAATAATATGTTAAAGAAAAAAAAATAGATCTTATTTTTCTTGCAATATCAACTTTTCACGTTTGGAAGCCCAGGTTCCAATGGTACCCAAAAATATCAATTCCATAATAATCTGGCTTACAGATATATTTTCTGCGCATTATCACAGGAGTGCATTCTTCCAGCATAAAAATATACGCCATACTCTGGCTTATAAAAGATGAGGAAGATGTCAGTAAAAATCTTTTGATACAAAGCACTTTAACTTTTTTACATTTACCTTAAAATATTAGAAAAAGGAGACGTTTGTGGCAATTATTCGAAAATAATGAGGTGGTTAAACTATATTCACGATAAAGAGATAGAAAGACATTATCAACGAAGCTGGAAAATAGTCTTTAATTGTCATAATCCGTGGTTTTTCCTTCCTCATGGTCCGACATATTGTCCGGGTCATACTTTGTGTTTTTATACATTGTCATACTAAATGACTCAGATGAAGAAGTTTGCATATGTTCATAGCATGGTGCAAATTTACATGCAACTTTCTTCAAAGTCGCAAGTTACTTCTTCAAATCATTATGACGACAAATTATCATTTTTCCATCGAAATTGAAAAAATAAAATATAAAAATAAACGTACGTCGTGGCCTCAATTAGCGCATTTACGTTAGCTTCCCACACCTCTCATCCATTAGCGGAATAATGCTTAGGAACGGAAATCATTATTTTTTACTTATTTGATGGCGATATAAGGATAATTTATCACATTAGAAACACATTTAACATGGCATTTTTACTGCCGTTCTTTCTTACTCGTAATTCATTCTCTTTCATCTGGAGGTATGAGCAGAACTCACTTCTAGAAAGGAAGTTTTAGTATTCCAGGGTAGAGAAGGTTTATGATATTTCGTGAGTTTATCATAAACATAAGATTTTTATGGTGTACACTAACTCATCGGCTAATCCAAAGTAGAGCCTCTTTAATTTTATAGCCAATGGCAGTTTATTCATGGCATGGCAAGCAAAAAATTGAGTAATGTGTACTCGCGAATATAACTCAACGGCTGATACGTATGATTTATGACGTATGGGACAGCATAGTAGTACACGACAAGTACATTGTTTATTTATTTTGCCGGAGAATTTGCAACTCTACTTGCTTAATCCATTTTTTTCCGATTTTGACGATTTATGGGAGTTAAAACACCGACTCGTAATCCGATCGCCCATTCGTCAATCATTTTCTCGGATCATGTACTTTTCTTAAAAATGTGAGACTGGGCACTGGCTTGGAGAACGGTAAGAGCATAAACCAGTTTAACTGGCTGTTTTAAGCATTTACTGTTGCTATTCTCTAAGGCCTTCTTGCAAAAAAATGATTATTTACTTCTGTAATAAAAAAATCACACTATACAAAACACTCATGGTGTAATATATTTATCAAGGTTAACTTCATTAGGATTAAAAGTAATATCGCATTATCTGTACTACAAAAGCTAAACAATGATGCCCTTCAAAGATTATCTTACGCTTAAATTATATTAGGAAATAACATTAATATCACCAGGAGGTTTAAAGTCTTGGTTATTCAAATTAATGGGTGTTATATACTTATGAGCCGGCATGTTGACAAGTATCTTATACTGCAGGACTTCATTTTTACATTCGAAATACATTTTTTCATAAGAAGTTACAAATATACAAGTTTTACCAACATTAAATAATTATAGAGGCAACAATACACAAAAAATAAATGTTAAAGCCAGTAACCAACTGGTTCCAAGATTAATTATATAGGGATAACTTGTTTGCTATTTGGTTATTAATTATCAACTTTCCGATTCCAATTTTAAGCTAGTTTTTATTCCCGATTATCCTGAGCTCCGATAAAGTCACGTAAGTGATGCTATGAACCTACAATGTTGCATTGGTCTTTATTTCCCTCTAATTAAACTGTGGCAATAGGCAACTGGATACTTTGGTAATGCGCGCCATATTCTCAAATAAACTTTTGTAAATTATTAGTTCCCTATAAAGGTTCGTATATTGTTGTACATTGAGCAGATTGTGGATGTTTTTCATTGTATCATCTGCGTGATCTAAAAGTGCAAACGAACAAATTAATGAATGTGCTGATGTTTCACGATGAAAAGCTATACATAAATATGTTACCATATTTGTTCGATTTCGATACAGACACAATTGTGATAGGGTACTTACATATGATACCATATTTATTTCGGTTCTCTTCCTATTTCATATCCCAATCCAAATACCTGGGTTGGCGTGGTCGTTTAAAATTTTGGTGTAGTTTCAAAATTTTCATTTTTGAAAATAACCTTTGCAATTAAAAAAAATTATTTGGGCTTTCAGCAGGTAGATAGCCTTATTTTATCGATGAAAGTTTTGTAGTCATCTTTCTCAACTATTTTACATTGTTGTGAATAGCTAACTACTAGTACAAATAACATGTTAATCAATGATTTATCCCTGAGAAAAGAAAACATTGCGAAACATAAGAAAAAAGAGTTAATAGCATCCGATTATGAAAAGTAAAACTTAATGCCCCCTCAAGGGATACATATAAATTGAAAAACAAATTAGAGATACTACTTAGCTAAAAATTAGGAATAGTATCTTCCTCAAATGCCAATTTATGCATTCGTTCCTTTATAAGATATAGGAATACTTACTTCATGCATCAAGCAAAAGTGCACCGATTGCACTAAAACATCTCATTTATCATGAGATTCATTGTGTGATGTCCAGATAAATGCCAGTATAAACCTTATCGGGGCTCAACACTATCGTATTTAACATGTGCTTTTAACTTACAGGAGCGATCGATTTTTTTTAACCCATTCACATGAGAACGTTTCACAGGATCAGTTGACTCAACCTGTCTACTCATACACATCGACACACTGACTGGACGAATAACTCGCGAAGCTCACAGATAACAGAACGAATTTCCTCTCCCGGATAACAATTTCGACTATCTCTGGACGGTTAACAAAAATGGAGAAAGGGAATATTTTTCGAAATAGGCTTCAATGACGATGCCCAGGGAAAGAAATTATCGTTCAAATTGGCGCCATTTAAAACAAAAAAATGTTGGGCAAATATGTTTACCTCAGAGAAGGATGGGGGAATGTGAGACGTTCGTTTCAAAGTGATAAGGTGGTGAGTGATACGGCAGAGACATACTATTGGAGAGTCATTGTCGATATATTCACGGAAAAAATATTACGCACTTTGATGTCTCCGAAAGATTATCTACGTTTCTAGTACGAAGCTTGATTTGAGCGAATGAAGCATTGTGGAAGCTGCGCAGAATAACCTTTTTAGCGAAAGAGCTCCATTGCCTCCGTACGGGGAAGTAAGGTAATCTTCACTTTGCCATCGCGATTCCCAAGGTTTAAAAACTTTATTGTCAAATATTTAATACTGTAGATCATATAAATATCAATTAAAGTGGATCTTATGCCTAAACATCTTATTTCTATCGAGCGTCCTCAGCGGATTGGGTGAAAAATATCACCGCACTTTTGATTTAGTTTTGCTTAGGTGGTCAATATAGTCGTGAAAAGTGCTGCTGGTATTTTATCAAACACTCAAGTCAAATGCATTACTTTGGAAGAGCCGTCTATCATTAGCTATCCTATTCCCACCACTTGTAAGCCGATAGATCCCATCCCTATGACATGGGGTTTACATCGCATGTTCTGCTAGCATGTCCGTCTATCATTGCATGTTCTGCCATCAACTTCCGCCGCCATCTCTAAGTAAATAAAGATACAAGTATGATCGATAATATCACGCGTTTGTATCTCTCCAATTTTGATAATTTTGTTAATTTCTTCGTGCAACGGCCTTTACTTTAAAAGTTATCATGCCAGTAGAATAGAACTGACATTTATTTTCCACCAAATGATTTCGCTACCAACAATGCCGAGCCGTCGTCCTCTGGTTATGCGTTGGAATTGAGTTTTTACCATTTAAGCGCTGGCTAACTGAAATCAGGTTGATAGATTTGGGGAGAAGGTTCTTCAATTAACATACTTTGCTGCACTAAACAACTTTTTAGGAATAAAGACTTGACGAGTGTGATGCGCCCGCTCCCAGCGGGCTTCCCCCGCTCTTTTCAATTCAGGTCCACAGAGGGATAGGCGCGTTTCTAATTTTAAAATGTAGAAAAAAAGGCAGGGTCTTATGTACAAATTTAATTGGAATGTTCATGTACAAATTGAGGTCAGAGGACCTCTTTAAACACAATATTGGAAGTAATTACACTATCCTCTGTTAATACTTGTAAACACCAAGGTTAGACGCACATGATGACTCATACTTACGTATCAACAGGAGACTTGAATGTGGAATAAGCCGCATTTTGATAAAAGTTATTTAAAGAATGTGAGATATTGTTGCAAATGAACAAATGTATCAGTTTGTGCGCCGTTAACGTCAGGAATATTTACCGGTTTACCTCTCGAACATTCCACCATAACCAAGACACGAAAACAAAGAAAAGAGGGTGCCAGAGAAAGAGAGACAGAAAATGGTTCGCCATAGACTGAGTACGTGTTGAGTCCAAGACCTTTCTGTGTTAACTTGAAATAATATGTTGAAAGAGCGTTATATTGCAAAAAATATAATGTTGAAAGCGCGTTATATTGCAAAAAATATAATAATATGTATCTGAAACTAAATTGGTATCAATTAAATATCCTGAAATAAAGGTTTGCTCTGCACCATGGAGCAAGTGCGTGACGTCAAGATGGCGGATCGCCTCATCCCCTAAGAGAAATATCAAGGGCCATTTTTTAAAACCAATTTTAGGAAACAATAGCAATATTTAGGAAGTAAGATATGCCGTCGCATGTTCTCTGATAAATTCTATGCATTTTGGTACCTCATTTGTAGAGTTTGGTTGCGTATAAGTTGAGAAAAAGGTATCTATACAGTAGAAATAATATAGGAGATAGCAAGTGAACTCCTGTAAGCATCACACTGAAATGAAAAAGTAAAAAAATGTGGTCAAAGTTCAAAAAATTAAAGAATCGTCTTGAATATAGGTATTTATAGGTTTCGGCGGTTTTTAAATACACAGTAAAAAGTAAATCTGGTTTTCAATGCGATCTGAATTTCAACGCAGTGTAGTATTACGCAGGTGGTCTACATTCACGGCGCAGCTCGCGTGAGAGTCACACACCTTCGTAGATTTTCAAGGACTTTACGTTGAAAATCAGCGAGCTTGGTTTAGATATCAGGCAGCGCTGGCGGCATCTAGCGGTAAGGATGGCAGTAAGCTGTGTTCACAAAGACGTTTATTGAACTACCCCTCGCAACGCACATACGTAGATACACAGATACATAGCAACGCACTTCAATATATAAACTGTGATAAACAAAAGTATATTCAAAATACAACTGAGTCTTACACATCGGAGTTTGTGTGACCTTACCATAATTCGCCATCGTGCCAATACGAAAAAGTTTGTGTGGTAGATACTCAATTTTTTTTATAAGTGAGAACCAGGTGTACCTGAGTGGAGGTGGTGGAGGTATTCTCGTGCTGGATTCTTGGTATTTCTGAGGAAAGACGAATCGAACGTATTGATTTCGTTTCCGCCGATTTTTTTCAATTTCGTCTCAACAAAAGACGAGCTCATCAACAAAGTGTTTCCGAACATCATTGTTAACCACAAAAATCACAATTGGTTTAGTGAGCAATTCTTGCGGCAAAGAACAAAGATGTGGATCACTTAAATTTCACTATTCAAAATCAAATCGTTGGTCCACTGCATTTCTTCAAATCTACCGACTGTGTAACAAACAAAGACGAAGCAAACAACTGTCCAACTGAATTTTTAAACTCATTGGATCTGCCTGGCTTGCCACCTCACAATTTACAACTGAAGGTTGGCTCGGTAGACATCATGCTTCGAAATCTGTACCAACCAAAACTATGTAACGGAACGCATTTGAGGGGGAGAAAACTCAAGGGTAATGTGATTCAAGCGACGATAATCAAAGGAAAGTTCAAAGGTGAGGAAGCTCTCATTCCGAGATTTCCGATGATCCCAACCGTCATGCCATTCGAGTTTAAACGAATTCAATTTCCGATTCGTCTTGCATTCCCTGACAACAAAACGAAAAATGTCGTATATCACAAGGTGGTTCAATGAAGGGAACCGACCCAAGTGCAACCCATCCAGCAAATAGTTTAACAGAAAGTAGTGCAACAATGCAACTCGAATCATTTCTATTCGCTTCAATAAGTCAAATTCTTGCTGCCACGTGAATTACATTCATTTCAATGTATTAAAATACTTTTCATTTTAATTTTTGTACATTTATTGAACTTCATTCATTTTGAGTATTCATTTTACCTTAAAGAAAAACTGAATTTAATTCAGCTAATAAGTGAACACAACATTAATTGATTCTGAGGCGGTACAAAGTTCGCCGGGTCAGCTAGTTGTGCATAATGAAGGACCTGTTGATGTAGGTGAGGGTTTAGTGGAGAAGGATGTACAAGACAATTTGCAGAAACAGACTGAATCTCAGTTTTTGATAGCACTCCGCAAAATGCTACTGCTTCAATTGCAAAATGTATCATTGACGATTGTAAAAATATTGTGAATGCTAATTTGAGAAAACAAATATATATCTCTTGTATCTATGTGCATTTTTTTTAGTTGCCAAATACTCTGATGCTAGTGGTTTCTAAAACTGTGGCATAGCTATGGGTAGTGAAAGTTGATGAAAAATGATTACTGTCAGACCAAGCTGTCTTAAATTCAACACAGGCCTACCTTACAGCCAGTACCACTTAGTTTGACATTCAGCTCTTCATCTACCTTATTCCTAGACTAGGAAATGGCTGTGAAATTAAACTGACCCTGCCTTAAAAAGTCCTCTTTTCTGTCTAAAAATCAGATCGACTTTGTACTGTTTACAAATCTGAGGTCAACATTGAAAACAAATCAGAACTTGGATGCTTAAGTGCTGATTCCATAAGGCGAAAGCGGTATTCCTATTTCTAGTCACACGTACGCTTTCAAAAGCATATTTTAAAAGGATTTTTGGGTTACCAAATTAAGATATCGATTTATAATTAAAAAACATATTAAAAAACATAAAAATTAAAAAAAATAACAATAAATTATGAAATAAATACGTAAATACTGAATATTAAATTTAATGATTACGATTGCGTTCATAGCACATAAGTGATTGGTAGCATACAAATTAAGGTATAGTTTTTGTATCTCATCGTGACAATATTTAGTTCATGCATGTTCTTCAAATATTAAAAACTTTTCAACACAATTTAATTAGAACTTCGGCCTGTTTTTTATTATCAGTATTGCTACTGTAGAATAATTTGAAGTGACATAGGATGGATGTCTTCTTGTGTTTGGGTAAGTAATGTATTAGAGATGAGGTAACTTTTGTAAAAATAGGTGGCAATTGGCCTTCAGTGACTGCCGATGAGCGATGACTGGATAATTGAAACGGACAGGTTGAAGCTACAAATTTAAAAGAAAAATTTCAGTTTCTGAGATTGCTGGTAACCATACGCCGGCTACTTTATCCATAATCTCATTTAAAACCCTAGCCTATTTAATTCATAAATATTTGTAGCTGTTTATTTAATTATTTATTGTTTTTGAGAAAATAATCGCCTTGGCAGTTGCTTTTTATCAATACCAGGGTTGATACTTATATATTATCAACGATGTTGACTGGCGACATCTCACGTGTCCATGGTAAAATTGACCTTTTTAAGGTATATGGTCACAGAACGATTTATCGTATAATGCTGTTTGTGTTGTTTATAGTGACTTAAAACTTTCATCTCAGTCAACAATGTAATTACGTCATGAAAGTTATTGTGCAATGATCTCGACGTGGATCATCCAAAAAACAGTGAATCAATAAACTTACCTCGGCTTTTGGCGAGAAATCGCCACCTGAAAGCACTGAATATCACTGGCTAAGTGGCATCAAAGGCGGAGGTTGTTCGCTTGCGTACGAATTTAAATAAGGTCGTCCTAAATATGTTTTCGTACCAGAAAATTCCCAGAGACTCGGAGGCCACACTCCAGGCTTAGTTTGCTTGAGAAGTTCAAAATTTGTGTGTTTCAGAGCGACACAGAATATTATAATAACACCAAACTAAACCTCCTGGTCTGGCAGAAGCGATAAAAATAAGAGAGATACATTGCCGAGCAGAAAGGACACAAAAACTCGTTCTTTACGCGCACAACAAGCGACCACAATAAAAACTGAGCTCCACAAAATACACTTTCATAATACATTTCCCCATTTCACACCCCAAAACCTTTACCTTGAATCTTTAAAGGGTTAGTGTGCTACCACCCCATGCCGCACACCCATGAGGCGGCTCGCAGGTAGCATGTAGACGTAGATATAACAGGTAGCAGGTAGCATGTAGACGTAGAAAACATCAATTCTGTGCGCACTGGTGATGCATGATAGTCACGTTACATACCGTGAGATTGACGCAACCATGAGTATAAGTTTGACAAGAATGCGCATGATTATACGTAATCATTAACCCGTGGGAAAGGATATTTTCGCATTGGATTCCGAATTATTTGGCAATTGCTTAAGAAAATGCTCGAATCGACTATATAGTCCATTGAAATGCTAAAAAATACAAATTTGCGCATCTAAAGCTGTAAGTATAATACATATGTGATAAATCTTGGATTTAAGCATATGAGTCCGAAAGTAAACATCAGTCGACTGTATGGGTTTTCAAAGACGAACCAAACCCAACAAAACCTATTCGAGCACAAAGCACTTCTTAGGAAATGGTCGTCTGTTTTATGTGATAATTGAACATGTAGCTATAGTGACACAAGATGATCGTAGAAATGTCAATTGTGAATAGTACTCAGCCATTTGTTTGGCGAAAGACTTGGAAGTGAAGAAATAAGAAAAAACAGCGATGTAGAATTATTCTTCACCTTGTCAACGGCAGATCACACACATTAGGCCAAACAACTCAATTTTTAACCTGTCAAAACATCGAATTTATGATCGATCACCCATGGTATAGACCATATATGGCACCAAATGATTTCTTTTGTTCCTCTACTCGAATAAACTACGTGGTCAACGATTTTCGACTCCACAAGCAGCGAATAATGCGTTCAAAATGCATGTTTTAGAGATACCGCAATCGGAATAGAAAAATAGCCATAAAATGTTGTTCAAACGTTTGCAAAAATTGTATCGATCATCGCTGAGAATATTTTAAAAAATATAAAACCATTTTAAAATAAATACTATAAGTTTTTTGTTTATTATTCTCGGTACATAAAGAGCAAATCTAGTATTTTTAAGTCTGGATCATCAGATTTGATCTCCTACCCTTATTTGAAGCGCGCAACAAGAACCGGGCAGGAGGGATTGCATTGTTGGCCTCTGAAAAAGGGACCGCTAAGGGGCGCAAGCAATCTTATTAGAACTACACTAAATTTTAAGAGGAAAAGAGAAATACGGCAAAGAAATGAAAATACTTTCAAATTACAACTCATGTGTTGCGTCCAGCATGGCGTTTCTCAAATATGGGATAGGCACTGGAGGTAATTGCAAACATTCGTCAATGGAGACGTGCCCAGCATTTAAATTCCCTCTCGATTGCCACAAGAGCAATTTGAATTTTAATCAATGAAATTAACCACCTAATTAAGTGAAAATGGTTTTAAAGTGAACTGATATCTTACGAAATACGACAATGCAGTTTTTCGGCGCCACACGACAGCTTTAGCACTTGTTGAACGTTTTTTATTTTTAAATATTACCTCGGCAGCCATTGGCACCTGCACTTGACTATTTAAATGAGCTAAAATCATAAGCTTTAACATAATTAGATTTTTCACCCCCTATTCTGCTCAAATTTGTTGTTTTTCTTGTTAATTTATATGACTTTTCCCGTGAACACCCGATTCAAACGCTACTTATTTAAATGTCTTTGTATAATACTGTGATCAGTGGGACAGGAATTTAAGGAAGAAAAATCAAGAAACTACTTGATGTTAATGAATTATCGCATCAAAAGCAATATAGAAATTATCATGCACTGAATGGGTGAGATTTGGCGTTGCCTTGAAGTTGACACTCTGCTACTCCTATCTAATACCCTATAGTTGCCACCAAGATGGAACTCTCTTTCGCTTCATATCGGACGGCCATATGTGCATCTATTACCTAGCAAAGAACGTTTTTCGAAATGTCAATGATTCTCGACTTGTTCTCACCCTATATTAGATACACCCTCTGCGAATAATTTTATTTTTTCAATTTTGACCACCCTTTTGGACTTCTGCATCACAGTGGCATCGGTTTGAATAATTTATGCGCAGCGTTTATAACAAGAAATGAGATTTTTCGTATCAGTCGATCAATCAAAAGCCGCTGATTAGAGTCTCAAATGCGTTTATAATGCCTTGGCCTCGACTCGAGTATTACACTCTCATTACTGGTGGTTGCATGAATATACGCCGTTAATGACTCAATTTGGCCGAAATGAAACGACAGAGGGAAGGGTGATAAGCGGAGGGTAAGAGATTGTTTTGGATCAAATTGTTCACGAATTTCCTTTGCGTTCCACATCTTGCTAGCATACGCATCAATTCGATGGCCTACGCACGTTTAATGAAGCTACAACGCTCATCTAATTGCGGCTTTTGTGACGTCAATCATCGGTCGCTTTTTCTGTCCAGATTCAAATTCTTCTATTCCAAGTACAGCACCCTCACAACCAGTCCACAAACCAGTCAATTCAAAGGATTATCCGACATCATAATATTGGATACGTTAACCAGCCCGAATGACATACGGTGCACAGTGATCAATACATTGTTCCTTCCGTTAACCTATCGTCGATTTCACTCCGATACCACACTGACGACTTTCTAGCGAACGACATGTAATTTGACTATAACGTAAAACATTGCCAAAAATGATGCTTACTACTTAATGGCATTTTACTGAGTATCAGAAGTTTGTACAACATTATAGGAATATTTTTTACGAATGATAACCCCCGTTACTACAACTGGAAAAATAATTAAGCAATACGTACGGGAGCTCTATATCTACAGGAATATTGAAACCACTTGAGAACTGATGCGGCAGTTATTCAAATATAAAAAGGAAGCAGTGAATTTAAAGAGAAAATAAACAATGGGGAATTATCATTCACAAACACAATTAAGATTTACATGTCAGAGAATTATGAGAACACAAGAACGATACGAAGATGTTGCCTTAATAAAGCAATCACATTAAGAGATCGAGCCTCTTAGCGAGACCGAGGATATTACAACCACTCGCAAGATTACGAAAGGCTCCTTTGATAAAAATATTACTCCTTCACAACGCAGCCACCTGGAGTAATATTTGAAATTTGAAATATTTGTCCGCAATAATTTAAAGTCAGCTTATGATTTAACTTGAGAAAATAACCTTCTTAACCATGGAGAAGTCCATTTCTAAAATGCCTTAATTTACCACCAAGAATTAAGTATAAAAACACTGAGACAAGACAAATCTATTCTTCATTTAATAGGTCAAAGGGTTCACATGTTTTCCGTATGCCCATGCGGTTTGAGAATTCAAAACAAATAAATACCTTTCACCTGGATTTACAGCGTTGCCCCTTTTTGCTTATCTTTAATTCATAAACAGTTCCGCTTTCATTCCCTTTTCAAAAGGATTAAATAACCAAAATGTTCACAATGCGGAAAACTTCAGAGGAGAAAGCTACGTATTTAACCTTATTTTTAAAGCACTGCAAAGCCAGTTAACAATTTCCGAGAGAAAAGTGGAAAAAAGGCGGAGGAAATACAAAAAAATAACACCAGATTCACCACGTTAATTAGGAAGTCATTATCAGCAAGTTTTAAAAATATTTTCCAGCTGAAGCAATTACACCTTGTGCGCAAACAGCAACAACATTCTGTTTACGCTTTCAAGAGAAGTAAAAATGACAATAAGACTAAATAATGGGACAATAGCAGACAAAAATAAAATGCAAGTTTCTTCCTTATAACCCAAACACTGACATAACAATTGGTGCATCAGTCATAGAATCAGGTAAAAATATAGAGGAGAGAATTAAATTTTATAAAAGCAAGTGATTCCCCGGCAAAAAATTCTAAGGGTGGAAAATTGTGACTCAAACCGTAATTTCTCTCATAAATGAGTATCTTCTTTTCCAGGGCCACCAAGTGTCTTCCTGTTTATTTCGACTACGGTAGTTAAACAAAATAACAAAGCCGCGGCAAAAGGCTTCCTTTTTCACGACTCCATATTTGTACCAAAAACTTTCCGTTAACCACCGAAGGGTTAAATGCAAATATATATTTTTATCCAAGCAATAAGGCAAGGGGGAATGAGGGCGACCATGAGATCAAAGACCAAGTTCTTTCTCGACAGTCCCTTTGAAGTAATTCGCACGTATTCATTATTAGGAATATCATCATCTACTCTTTCAATCAGCCTAGAAACAAATGAGTAAAACATGATGTGTGATATATATTTTACTCCACAGAATACTAAATCTACACTTCAGAGTCAGGGTATGATATAAAAGAGGACTTGAAAACATGAAAATGTGAGCAAGGATAAGGAAACCTTAAGCTACACTTAGCCGATAACTTAGGTAGAAAAGAATGTACAAATAATTAGAATACATTATTTCTTATTGAAAATACATTAGGTAAAAAATTTAGAATGATGAGATGAAAATCTAAGCTAGTTATTAGTATAAGTAAGATGTCAGAAAATTTATCCAGTTTGGACATCTGATTCTGTAAAAAGCAAAATAATTGTGCTCTGCATTAAGTATGCTCATCAGTGCTGGGAAAAACACTCGAGCTTAGAGACGAAAAAAATGGTAAACAGAGAGGGTGACAGTTAACAGATCGAAAACCATAACTATGAAAAACAAGACTGAGAGATAGAATTCATTCCGATTAATGCCTTAACAGAGCGAAAATGATAGGAAATTCAGGAGCAACAGTAGAGAAAGCAGCGAACTACCGGTGCCCCGCGACCGGTTCCCGTGACGCTCATCACGTGACTTTTGCTCTTGCATAGCCACTGGTGTCGAGCGGACCGGGAGGTCTACTTCCGCAGACCTGGGAGGCGGCATTCGACCGCACCCACACACACAACCCATTTACCGCACCCGCAAAGGGCAGCCCGCTCATTTCCATTGCAAAAGGATTTAGCAAGGGAGACAGAGGAAGGTCGAGCACGAAAGGGAACAGTTGGCATCGCAGTTGACGAAGGAAAATAATAAATTGGTAAGCCAACTAGCCAGCAGCTCCGGCATCCACCTGTATTCGACTCATCTCCACACTCCCCATAACTTTATCTCCTCATGGCTCCGCCCTCCGTTGCCACCAACACGAATATTTAACTATTTTTGAAAAGGAATCCTCAATAACTCGATCCATAGTTCCAGAATTTGATTCGCTGAATTTGATGATAAGTTGTAACAATTCTTCTGCACAATACACCAATAAAATCATGGCGTAGAAATATGAAATGATACAATACACCCCTCGAAATCAGTGAAATATTTACTATGACATAGAAAAAGTTGGGTCAATAGTGGTTTAAACTTGAGAACGTGATTACTCGATGGAAGACAAGATAAGCCATGGAGTAATTTAGCCCCAATAAAAGAACATTTGACCATTCCCTGGAAAGCGCGAGAATAATTGGCTTTATGAATGCACTTTAAAGTCACTCGGGGTATCCCGCTGCGTATTGAGCATTTTAAATTGACTCAACGTTTCGTTCTGCATACTGAGAACTTTGTCAGGAGAATTCATGAGTTTGTTTGCCTTCAACGTCTCAGGTGCAATGGACCACATAGCTTGCATCTTACGAAGAGCCAGGATTGAGACCAGATTTGGTACAGTGAAGAAAATTAGGAATATGCTGCCATCTGCGAAAGATGGTATTCCGCCTCTCAAAGCGGAGGGTGTGTATGAGATTCCATGTTCCTGTGGCTCAAGCTTTGTGGGGAAAACCAAACGGCCAATTAAAATCAGGCTAAAATAGCATAAAAGAGCGCTAGAGGCAAGGCAGTGGATGACTTCAGCCGTCGCAGAACACATCATGTCAGATCCTGGACACAGAATACTCTTCGATGAGGCGAAAGTTCTGGCTAAAATTAGTTTTTATTATCCTCGACTTATAAGGGAAGCAATCGAGATAGCCAAACGACCATCCATTTTAATAGGGAAAACGGCTATCGCTTGAGCAGTGTATGGAAAAGACCATCTAACCACCGAATATCGAATATGATCAACCGTCTCGACGAAGAACCTATATGTAAAGGCGAAACAAACAAATGCATACATTCTCCTGACGACGTTCTCAGTACAAGGTGTGATCAAAAAAAGACCGGACTAATTTTATAACTTGTTTATTTCGACGGATACAGCTTAATCGAACTTGTCGCCCTCTAAGTACATGCCTTGGCTGACGACACACCTTTGCCAACGTTTCTTCCAGCTCTCGAACCCTGCCTGGTAAGCCGCCTTATGGATCCTCTTCAGGTCCGCCGTACAATTAGTTTTAATGTCCGCAATAGAGTCAAATCGGCGCCCTTTCAAGGTTGATTTTAACTTTGGAAACAAAAAAAGTCTGATGGAGTCACGTCTGGAGAGTAGGGTGGCTGCGGGATCACGGAAGTTCTGGTTTTGGCGAAAACTTTGGCCGGCGCGTTATCGTGGTGGAAACGCCATGCATTGTTTCTCCACATGTCCGGCCTCTTTCGGTTCACTGCGACCCTCAGCCTCTTCATAACCTCTAAGTAGAAATCTTTGTTGACGGTTTGATTTTGAGGGACGTATTCGTAATGAATCAGCTCTTGCCAATCGAATATAGACACCAGCATGACCTTCACATTGGACCGGGACATGCGAGCTTTCTTTGATCGCGGAGAATGAGGACCCTTCCACTGACAAGACTGGGCCTTTGTCTCAACATCACAACCGTAAACCTAGGTTACGATGGTTTTAAGAAACTCTGGGTCGGCATTGGCTCGACCCAGGAGTTCCTGACAAATGTCCACACGTTTTCGTCTCTGTTCATCAGTCAGCACCCGCGGGACGAATTTTGATGCGACGCGCGTCATGCCCAAAATGTCTGTCAAAATTGGCTGACAGGATCCAAAACTAATGTTCACTTCCTCGGCTATCTTCCTAACAGTTAAACGGCGATTTTTCCGCACCAAATCCTTCACCAATTTGACATGGTTGGGGTCTGTCGATGTGGAAGGCCGTGAATCTTCATCTGTCGAGGTTCTGCCCGATTTAAAACGACTGTACCACTTAAAACACTGGCTTTGACTCAAAGCTTGGTTACCAAAGGCTTGTTGAATCATTCCAAATGTCTTTGTAGCACTTTTGCCAAGTTTGAAACAAAATTTCACGCACACACGCTGTTCCTCTAGCACCTCCATTGCTGCCGTTGCACGGGGCGACGAACAGGTTAAGACATGTACCGCTGCTGCTGCTGCGTAACGACTCGACGTCAACAAACGCAACACCTCTCGTTTTAGTCGTCAGATGTGTCGCTAGATGGCGCACTGTCTCTCGTTTCGATCAGTTGAACGGTGTGCGCGGAATAAGATCAGTCCGGTCTTTTTTTTATCACACCTTGTATGTAGAACGAAACGTAGAATCCATTTAAAATACTCAATACGCAGCGGGATATCCCGAATAACTTTAATATAGTAAAGAGTCGCTGCAAAAACCTTTAAATACAATTTATGAATGCAATTTAGAGGGATATTAAAAGCCAAAAAAATGTCTTAGTGACAAAAAAGTAGTCTTTGGGAGAAGGAAACTCAGTTTATTTTGTTCTAAGAAACTCTACTAGATTGACGACTTGACAAAAAAATATGGTGTGCATGACTCATGTTAAATCGGTGGAGTAGGTGAATGCTTGTAATTTTAAATAACAATGCAGTGATTTCGCTTACGTAAATTGGGACTTGGATGTAATGGTTAAATTCTAAACGTAACACCACATCAGAAGCCCTATCTCAATGGTGAGCGAGTACACGCTTCAACGTGATGCTCATTTTGAATTATTTAGAATAGATTTAGATATGGTGGTCAAGCTAACTCGTGAAATTAGCAAAAAAAGCATGCATCATCGGATAGAACTATGGGATTCAATGGGGCAGTTTACTGAGGAAGAAAGAAAAAGCGTTCTTCTCCCTAGCATGCGCATTCGGGACGAAATACTGCCAAAGCGGTCGGTGACTCCACTCGTGGTGACGCTTTCACGAGCATGAATTACGACGTCAAACATTCACTCAACTTTGAAGGCTCAATCACTCAACATCGCTTATCAATCTAACCCCGCGATTGCTATCTGCGCTGTGTGCAATTAATTGGCATTCTCAGGCTGAAAAGGCATCGTAGCTGACCACTGAATTTCTAAAAAGCTGATGAGTGGGGAAGCAAGCTAAAACGCTTTGCTATGCCTCGCTGAGTAAGAAACGAGTTTCGGAAATTGAGAAGTTAAAAATTCAAATGACAGCGATTCGGAAGTACTGGCATTGATTTAAAACGACTGAAACTTATGATGTTACACCCAAAAACATATTCCTCACGTGAGATTTCAACTTCATTTGATAAAACACTATGGAAAACGGCAGTTTTTCGTTATATCAAATTAATTTCATCATAGGTATATTTCACCAATTTGATGCAGATAAATGGAAAACGTGCAAAAACTCTTCAGATTCAGGAATTAAAAAATTAATATTTGCGAAGAGGGAATTTCATGTCATGTAATTACTCATGCAGTTTTCCATTTTTCAACAACTTCAAGATTTGTGTTGGTGTTATGAATTGGCATTTTGTATTACATTAAAATGATTTTTCCACGACGCTGGAATATGATAACGTATGCCACAAACCAGGCGTTAGATTTTAATCTTCTCTCGTAAATATACGCCAAGTCTTCGTGGATTACAAATCATTGGGGCAAGTTATGATGTTGGCGTTTGGAAGCCAAGCAGTAATATTGAATTCTATGCATACAAAAATGAATCAAAAATTAACTGGAGTAAATAATGATAAATTTAAACCAGCAACAAACGTAAAACAATTTACGAATTGTGTGACATAGCAGTTATTTCACAAAATTGCAAAACAATGATCCTGCCGATGGTGAATACACATCCGCAAAAAGTATGAACTTATAATATTAGTATTTTAACTTCAATAATTTTTAATAACGGCAAAATTCCTTTCAGAAAATGTCATTCCCTTTGACCGGGACTCAGAACCAACTCCCTCGATACAGTGCTACATCTTTTAACCTGTCATACTCCCAAGGCATTCTCCGCCCCAGTGGATTTTTTTGGGCTTCAAAAGAGCAAGGTTTTTAAGCCCGGCAGGCATACAAGATAAAAAGCTGTCAAAAGCGTCCGTAAGGCGCAACAGTCCTCAACGCTAAAGCCAAACTTTGAATACAATGATGTGTTTGCTCTATATGATAAATTTTGAGGATATCGGGCTTTGGTATAATGTTGACAGAGTCACCCACAACTGAACATATGTGCGGAATACTATAGAACCATCAGTTACCCATGATTCGAATGATTTATTCTCTTTTGAATATCACATATAAGAGCACTAGGTGGTGACTCCGTAAAGGAAATACCGTTGTTAATCCTGGGATCTTCAAATTTTGTGTAGTATATTATTTTATGAATAGATAAATATGACGGAGAGAAGCGCAATGTAACGCGTGTTCAGGAGTAAAAGAAACTTCATTAAGTGTTCTCTAGGCACTCACTACGATTACACTACTCTAGGGATAAGAGAACTGCATGGCATCAAACCGTACCAGTAAGAAAATAGAATTCACGAGATGGACGAAAGTGGAAGAATGGCAGCCGCGCTAGAATCTATTCATAAATTTGTCGTTCAGTCCAAAGATTTGTTTGCTTCAGCCCTCCACCCTTCCTATAAAATGTTAGTTCCCCTATCTCCTGGTATCTTTCCCTATGTACTGCCTTCTTTATTTGTCCCAAGAACTTATTCCTGGGCCTTCCTCTGGGGACTTTCACCTCCATTTTACTTTCAATAATGTTCTTCACAAACCTATTGTATCACTCAGGGTGTGTCCAATCCATCTAGCAGTTCTTTTCTGTATGGTTTTCCATATGCCCCTATCCTCTTCGACTATTATGCACACTTCATCATTAATTATTTTAACCGTATATTTTATCTTCAGCACCCTCCTCCAACACCAGGTATCGACCTTCTATTCTTTTCTGGTCAGCATTTCCAATGGTTTATGCTTTCGATCGACAGAGAGATACACTCCACACGAAGGTTCTCACATAGTGCTTCCTGGTTTGCAGCCCTTTCCTCTATCAGCACAGCAGTTGTCTCTTTCCTATTCTCCGCTTGATGCCCGTTGTTCTTCTTCCGCCCCACGTGATGGCACTTCCAAGATAGGCGAATGAATCCACGCGAGAATCCATGAGAGTAGTTAAGAGAAAGGAAGCTGCTCTCGAGTATAATATACACTGCAATAAACATGTACGGAGACGGGGGACGATGCAACCAAAACACGTAAAATGATGGGGCAATTTTGTTGGGGCTTGTTTTATTGCCTGCAAGAAAGACGTACGGAATTTCCAATGGCTTATAAATATGAGAGAAATACTATTGCGTCGCAAACTAATTAAGATATCTCTCATGCTTCTAATTTGTTGCAGCATCACATAGTCGCTCACCGCACTGTATTAGTACGTAGGTGCTTCTTAGGAAATCTAAAACAAATATCCTCAAAAAGTGACATAAAAGCGTTCGTTCAGCATAATCGATATAGTTGATTTAAATAACAAGCTTTATGCTTGTAAATAACAAGCTTTATAAGCTTTATGCTAGTTTTTAGATCTTAAATAAATAAATTTAAATCATACATCATGAAAATTACAAGCACTACGCTTCTAATTTACATCTTGCTGACGATAATAGAAAATAGAAAAAAAGGCGTTTACCCTGTACGGAGCCGAAAAGGATATCCCGAAAGCAAGGGAAAATTTGCTTGCCGCGAAAATGATAAACTTTAAATTCACACCTATATTATATTTCTCCTTTATTCACTTTTAAGGTTTTGAGGGTGACAATGACGTTATTTTTACACTTCCACGTACGTAAGTGGTTGACTTGTTAACGTTTCTCCCGCATCAAATGCCATACAGACAGTCCTTGCAGTGAGACAGCCCTTGCAGCCCTCCCCTCTCCTTCATTGGGCCCGACGAATGCTATATTCACACTCTGGCCGAATAATCCCGCGTCGTCGGCATCATTCGACCGTAAATGTGTTTTCAATGATACTTTGACCGTGGAATTGGACTCTACAGCGTTGGGCAGCGATGCCTCCGCCCCCGGATTCCCGTTGAAAGGAAACTACTGCCCTCATCTTTTATTCCCATGATCCGATTCCTCTCCATTCCGCCACTGATTCACAAAACACTCCACTTCGTGACCACTTGCTCATGAAGTTTTTACTTGCGTGTCTAGATATTAACCCGTTTGTTACACATTCTGACCACTCGCTCCTTCCGCAGTTCTTGGCTTTATTATTTTATTATTCTTGGACAGCGCTTATGAGAAACAAGAACTTACTTCTTGTTCATTTTTGCATCAATGCCACTTTTCTGACGCAGATAATTAGAATAGGAAAGCAGGAAAAACAGGTTTAAGCATTTGAACCTTTAAGTAACTTCACCGCCTTAGGTGAGTGTTAAGGGTCTATCTACTTTCTCTCCCTTCAATTCTAATCATAAATGCTAAAAGTATATTCATTATTCATCAAAGAGACGTATTTTTTTACACAAGTCTTTTCTCAGTTTTTCCCATAAATAACATTTTAAATATTTAAAAACCTTCCGAGCCACTAAATTTAGGACCCCAATCGCTCCCCTCTTTTCCTAGCTCTAAAAAATTCACCAAGCAAAGCGATGGACGCTCCAAAATCAGTAGAAATCACTCCAACCATTATATTAAATAATAAATCATTAACAGTACAGTTTAATATGCGTGTCTTTGTTCCCGAAAAAGTGTAAAAATTTAACAACTAAGTTTAAAAAGCGACATAAACAATCATTGTTTACGTCCAGCCACTAAGTATAGAGATGAGCACGACGCTGCGTTTTGTAGGTTTTTATATAAAAAAACTAGCGAGACACCGCATTAAGACGTTTTTTCACCAGGTCAAGCAAGGTTTTGTCAGCAATTAATATCTCAGGATGCTCAGTAGCATGCTATACGCGGTTTCTGGTGTAAGTGTGGTGAGTAATAAAAGAAGTTTAATATCTGAATGCAATACATTCATAAATGATACATAATACAACATGACAAATCTACAGGATACATATGCGAGGACTTTGTGAAAAATTGAGAGCGTCGAGCAATAATATAAGACCATGTACAAGATGAAATCATAGAGTTGCAATCATAAGGGATGAAATCATAGTTGCCTTTTCACCGATTATGCTGAAGATTAAATGTATATTGTGGTCTGTGGTGGCAAATAATTTTCCCCAGTAATTTTCCCTATCAATTAATTAATAAGTTTTATTGAACATTTCTATTGGTTTTCCCTGTAAATACTTTTTTGGAGTTAACCTAAAACTAAAATACATAAACTAGTTATTGAAATAAAATTATAAGATAAGTTAAATGCAACGAACAAAACGTTCCACTTAATCTTGAAATATGTTGAATTCACAGCGAAAAACAATTCGGCCAGACTGGCTTTAAATCCAGACCGAGTGCACAAACCAATTAGGCTACTAAGATTTCCTCTTCCCTAGAGAATGTCACTTGGTGTGATCAGAATTGGTTTGAATCACAGTCCAAAAAAATGATTTTTTCATCATGAATTTCTGACAAGAGTTTGACCTTTAGCGAGTAACTCCGCTAAATTTACTATGCGGTCAGCCCCGCAGTTCTTTCAATAGCATTCTGGTTGTCTTTTCAGTAAATTTCAGCCATGAGTAGATCATAATGAGTTCATTTATCCTCATTATTTATTTCACATCTAAATTTTTCTCAAGCAAATAAAATCATTGTAATGATAAATTAATAAATAAACGACTAACTATAAGGCAACCATAATCTATAACGGTGCTTAAGTTTCTTTATCATTCGATACCGCCTCATTTGCTGTTAATTTTAAAGTCATGTGTCAAGAGAAATACAGCGGGTGTTTAAAACCATAAAATATCTATTATTAAAAAGAAATAGTTTACGAATGATGGACGAATAGATGAAGAGAGAAAGAGACGTGCGAATGCTGGAAGGAAAGTGGTAGGTAGCATGTGGAGCATATCAAGGAATGAGTGCCTGCTTAAGGAAGCGAAAATCACCGTGTACAAAAGTGTACTTCTCCCCACTTTGTTGTATGATAGTGAAACATGGGTATGTCAGGATAGAGCAGACTAAACGCCGTGGGTATGAGTTACCTGAGGAGTGTTAGCGGCAAAAGTAGGATGGAAAGGGTCAGGAATGAGTGGGTAATAAATTAATGTGGGTTAGATGCTCCGGTAATGGACACATATGAAAGGAGTAGGTTTCGTTGGTTTGGCCATGTTGAGAGAATGGATGAGAGTCGAATAACGAAATAAATATATGGGAGTAGAATGATTGGTGTGAGAGTTCGATAAAGTTGTGGTTGAGAAAATTCTTAGGAGGAATATTAGGAGTCTTAAAAACAGGAGGGCGTGTTTGAAGCAGTGTATGGGGGTAAATGAAGCAAAAGAGGTTTGCAATGATAGGTCAGTATGGAGGAAATTATGGAAGCGGAGTTAGGTGGACAATTATGTATTTAAGAGTAAAACTTTAGTAACTCTGCCTACCCCGCAAGGGAAAGGCGTTAACAAGCTCTCTGGCTACCCCGCAAGGGACTTAACCAGTGGAAAATGATAACAATTAATATCATTTTTAAATCCTAAAACCATCACAAAATATCTTCCAGATGTAATTATTCCACCGTTTCGGAGAATCTAGTTCGCGGCCAGAGTGGATTGGTTCTCAAATTTACTTTATAGTCAACAATGTAAAGCAAGGATCTTAAACTGGTTTGGGGGCGAGAAAGCGAAAAAACAACGAAAAGGGCAATTCGGTACCCTTTTGCTTGATAGCACAAGCTTTTGATACTTATAAATTCTTTTTAGAAAAAAATGGTTCCTTATTATACCTACTAAGGAGTTTACCTTTAATAATCATCATATCAGTGAATTTTTTCTCACTTTAAGATCTCCGACAGCTACTCAAGCCAGCATCTAGAAGTATCAGAAGAAGAATTTATACTAGACATAGGTAAGACAATATTTAAGATGGAGTTCAGTGGTTGACTGAAAAGAGAGTATTACACCTAGGTACAGAAAACCAAACTTCAGTCTGACTGTTGGTGATGATTTCTAGGGCACGGCAATCTTTATGAGTTCCATTTTCTTACGTGAGGTTAAGGTATATGTACCTTTTATTCTGAAAATTGGGCTTCAGGTTTTTGCAACCCTTAGAGAAGGAAATTTATGGGGAGAATGGGACGGGAAGTAAGGAGAGAGAAAGTGGTCGTTAAGGCAATCGGGGTCCCTGGTAGCAGGGATCGGTCGGGGGTGGTGAGCGGAAAGGGAATTTGATGGATCCCGGAGGTATGTGTCTCTATTAAGCGCGTACGTGTGTTGGTGTCTATGTTTTCGTTGTGTGTACCCAAGCGTTAAGTGCACACACAAGGTCGAATCTTGCGCTAGAACTTTTTGCAGCGCTAGCGAACGGAGTTTTTGTTCCTTAGCCAAGGAGAATATAAGGGTATGTTATCTTTCACATCCTTTATAATCAAATCCTCAATGGCTGCTCCCCTTGCCATCAGGATGAATACTAAGAGAACATTCAAAGAATTAGGGTGATGAAATAAAGAGCAAAATTAAATATTTTTTCCTCTATTCGAGTTCTTTCCTGAGCGCGCCACAGTTGGATGTCGACACGCGAGGTACTGAATCCACCGAAAAAAGGAAACATCAGCCTATCTTCAGCAAAACCTTCTGGTGGGAAGCCAAATTTCTAACAAACATACCAACCCTACCTCAAAAAATGTGGTATTGCAAAGTTTATGTGTTTTTATGAGGTATGCAAAGTTTCACACAATGATTTGCGCGAAACTTTGTATGTATGTTTTCATGAGTAATATCCACAGATAAAAGTGAAAAAAAATTATCATCGAGATCTGTTTATTGTGGAACCCATGTGCCATGTAAATATGTAGTTTTAACTTTCATGCTATATTTTTGGCAATGATTGTATTGCCTAAGTAAACATTCTCTAAGGAACAGGAAATATTTTTCTTCGAATTTCCATTTTTTGCTATTTGCACGATTTCAGATCACCTGTTTGTCGCCGCTATTGGATCATACATTTATCCATTTTTGCATGAAAATTGCTGATAGAACTATCATGTTGTCATGTGAAGTCCAATATTCGAAAAATATATCTCAAAATAACTTTGTGCCATTTACGAATTCCGCACAGGAAATTCAGATTAAAAAATCTTTAACTTACATCACCTAAAATATAATTCTCGTACCATTTTCATTATTGCCCGTATGGCGAGTGCCAAGGAATATACAGATTCACTTGAATGACATGTGATCCTGGAATTTCTCTCCGAATAACTTTCAAAATCATTAAAATGTACTATCAATTGCCCACTATTAATGCTCTTTTAAATTTTTTCTTTTTGCCCTTTTAGTTTTTCGTTGAGATCTATTCATTACACTTAGAATCAAGCCAATGTAGATCAGGGTGTCCACAAAAGTCACAATAAAAAATTCACGCATAACTCCAGGTTTTCAAGGCTAGATTTTTAAAATTTTCCACGCTATATTATCGCGGTTTATATAAGAGCCAAAGTGATGTTTTCCACGTTTTACAAATAATATCGATTTTCCTAGATAAACACAACCTAAGAAAAATATAGATATCAAATAAATATAAATAATTAAAAAATAAAAAGTCTATCCTCCTCATCCAGACACCATACCCCCCTCCCTCCATTAGGGTGGCCAAAAAATTGTTTTTTGAAAGTTGAGGGGGCGGATGCATTTTCTGGTGCAATTTCATAAGTAAACAAGCCATGGAAAATTTCAGCTTGATTGCACAATATTTGACGTTGCCGAATCGTGCTTAAACATTTCAGGCTTAAATTGCCTAATGTACAGAGGCAATTCTCCTGTTTTTCGCGATTCTACCGCATAAATAATGGTTAAACGAAGGAAAAACAATCCTTGATGATAAATGTTATTAATTTACGAGTTTCTTTATGTTTAAGAGTGTGGTGGCTTAGTGGGTAGAGCGCTTTGCTACTGATCAGAGGGTCTCGGATTCAAATCCGGGTGAAACCTTCGGACACCCCCAAACAAATATCCTCGAAGTGCGAGGTAGCCCGGGGAAAGGAACTGTCCCCCTTACCCTGAATGTGTGAAATTCACAAACCTATGGCTTAATCTGGGATGATCCTTAGCTATCCACACCAACCTTTAGGTTGAAACACCGAGTCTTAATTTCAATGGGTTGAAAATGGTTTAAATTAACTTTAAACTCTCCTTATCCTTAACGTTTCCATACCTATCAAAAAAATTGCTTACGTTTGTATTACTAATAGCAAGTTCTGTTTCTCACGTTCATCATTAGTAAATTTTCTGTTCCAGCAGTTTCAAATACAGTTCCAGCAGTGATCAAGCTAAAATTTTGAATAGTTTTTTCATAAATGAAATTTCGCCAGAAAATGTATCCGCCCATTCAACCTTCAAAAAAATTTTTGGGGGGCCACCTTATCCTCCCGTCCTCCCTCACACTCGACCACTCGGTAGCGCGTCTTGGGTAGGGTTGCACCGATTAATCGGCAAGTAGACAATAATTCCAATACCGATAGCCGGCAATACACCGGTAGCGGCAATTTAGCCGATTAATCGGCTTTGATAATCGACCAATTTTTATTATCGAATTGCTGCAAAAGTTTAGACTAGAAATGAAAATTATATATTTCTGATTGATCATCGGGTTGTTTTGGGGTCCTCTTAATTTTTGGCTATCCTGTGTGGATGCTGAAAGGGTGTCTTCTGAGCCCCACCTTGCATTCAATTCTCACTAAGGATCATACTAAGGACCAGTATGAATATTTTTTCGTGAAGTTAGGCTCCCTCAATACACCGTCTAAAGACGCAATAGATGCTCCAGAAACAAAACGGTGAGTGGCGGGAGCGAGGTAGGCCAAAAAATGGCTGCCAGGCATTTTACTGTAGGTTGCTAATAATCGGCCGATAATGCTTGGCCGATTAATCGGTAATCGGTCATTTTGCTTATCGGTGCAACCCTAGTCTTGAGTTCAGCCGCACGCTGCTACAAGCAACTGTGTGGCGCGGCTAGCCAAATCAGTTACTTCTCGAGATGGAGTTAAGCACTTCTTGCCACTTAATAGCCGCCACGAGTTGCCTGTAGCACTTAGTAAGAGCGCCACTGACTTAAGGTGGTCTGTGTCTTGCCGCTACACACGTTCCGACCAGAACACCCAACTGTCGGGGCCGATTAGCGGCTATAGCCGGCGATAGACGGCGATCGCCATGCCGCGGTGCTTTCGATTTAGAGGAATAGCCGTATATCGCCGGCTATCGGTGGTTCTCCACTATAAGGAGAGCCGAACAAAGCAAGATCGATTTGCGCAACTGCCGTCTGCCGGCGATCGCCGTCCTAAATCGAAAGCACCCTATCTCCCGTCGAAAACAGAATCGTCGGACGGGTGGTCGGTCCTTGCAGACCATCCAACCGCCGACCTACCTGATTTCTTTGGCATCGCAACGTCTGTGGCGCAGTCGACCGACTCCCGCTTCCGACTAGTCTCACGTTACCCGTTCACCCTGCGGATTTGCATCGGGAGCCAAAATTCACGCGATTACATTCTGGACTGAAAATTATTTTGTTGCTTGGTCTGCTCCGGTGACCTGGTTGATACTTTGAGAGCAGGCTTAGCGTAGCGAAATGGGACCCCTGATGTGCAATCTCTAATTACTGCATAATTGAAACACGCCAGCTATCTCGAAGTGAGTCTTGGAGGCTGATAAAACGTGAAGCAAATGTTGGCGATCTGCATGGTCGTATTCCTCACAATCAGTGGAAGGAGTGTTTACAATATGCGTGTACTCGCGCACTTACGTGGCTGTGCAGATTTGTGAATAAATGCACCAAATTAGAGCACGGGATCTTTCACGGCCGCGCTTTCATGAATTACTTAATTTTGCATGTTTACATGATGATAAATTTTGATTTTATTATTTTTGAGAGAGATTTAAAGGCGATTCTTTTCTCTCTTTGTCACCTCGTTTATTCATTCATCATATTATTTCATTTTTTAAAGACTATTCGATTTTTTTGCTCACTTCGCCCCTAGCAATTCATTATTCCCAAGGTAGTTCTACTGGTGCCGGGCACCGAAGACCCAGGTCAAGAGGGAGACAGGCATCAGTAGGATCATCTCCAAGGAGCTGATGCCGCAACCTCGCGACCCCCGAAAATGTCAATGGTGTATACATTCACGCTTCAACACACGCGGAGATATGCATCGAGTAAACACCGCTCAATGTGTTGCGATATTAAATTTAAATGCTGACTGATGAAAAATGAATAGAAATGACGTTCAAATACCACAAGTAGATATTATAATATTTGCGCGAATGCATTGGAACGGAACGCATAGCGCGTATGTGAATAAGGTTCACCTCCTATTGTTCCATTAATTGAGAGCACTTTTACTCCACTTAAGAAATATAAAATAATGTTGGACGGCGAAATGTTTTGAAGAAATTAATGGAATGGGAGAAAAAACAACACGGGCTGTGAAATAATGGGCACATGTATAGGTTTCAATATCGCTTAAGGTACTTGTTTATGAATCGTGTCCGTGCCTTAGCCCGATTTTAGACTATGCGCCTCTGCGCCACCGAATCAGCTCGTCGGCGTGACTGCCACCGCGCTTCTGCAGTCAAATTCAGATTGTGAAGCTCACAAATGTTACTCAGTGTTAGGTTGCACACTCAATCTTTGTTTTGAACCTCGTATTTCATGGAGTCAGTCGTCATGGATCAATTACCACCGTAGATATCAACGGCGTGGACGCCTCGCCTGAGCACCGCCTCACGTTGCAAAAAAATACGCCACGACGACGCCACCGACGAATACTACAGCCACTACAGTGTCTTATTGACCAATGTGCAGTTAACGAGGGTAAAAGTACACTTGATGCTGACGTTACAATGAGCCTAACCAAGTTCAGGTCTTCGATTTACATTTTAATACCAACGCTAAGCCCATTACAACATCTACAGTTATCAAACAACATATATTTTATGGCTTTCGCGGTTGAATTAAAATATAAAATAAGGACTTTTTCACCTTGAAATGATCATTTTAAAAATTCCCGGATTTAACATAAATTCACGAATAATTCACGGAAATTTCCCGGGTCGAAAAATTCCCGAATAGTTCCTGGTTTTCAAGGTTTTCAAGGGCCCGTGGACTGTAGATGTAAATGCAATTTCAACTTCAAGCAAGCAAAGCTCTGAACTACATGTTTTTGACCGCCCACAGCAATTGATCATTATCATAGTTTATAAAACGCATTGCACGAACTACAATGGACCCAGAAAGCTACCACATATAGGCTGAATCATCATCATAAATTGTTCGTCGTATTTTTTTACAATTCGTATCGATAAATTCACTTTCATTGTGACTGTCTATCTCAGAAGTACCATCACGCGAGACAATAAGTACAACAGACATCAAGCAGAGAATAGCCCAAGCTAAGAAGGCGTTCATGGGAAAATGACAACTGCTGTGCACAAAGAAGATAGGACTACAAACCAGGAAACAATATGTAAAAACATTCGTGAGGAGCGTAGCAATCTATGGATCGGAAGCATGGATCATTGGAAAAGCTGACCAGAACAGACAAAAAGCTTTTGAAAGCTGGTGCAGGAGGAGGATGCTGAGGATAAAATTGACGGACAAAATAAGAAATGATGAAGTGTACCGAAGAGTATAAGAGGAAAGGACCATATGGAACGATGGGTTAGGAACACATCTTGCTGGTCTCGGTATCCAACGACCAAATGCAACACCCTGGGGAGGATTTTTTAAAATTTTTTATTTGGAATTCTTCAAAAGAATGGGAATTGTTTATTATCGTTTTCATAGATTTAACCCTTCTTCATGCTAAAAAACAGAAAATTGAAAAAAACATGAAAATTTCTCAATACCAATATTATCTTCCGTAGGATTTAGTTACTACATATCACATATTACACTATAAATTCCGTGGACCTTAACATCTTTCGTCAGTATTTGCCAGTAGTTTGAAGTTTGAAGTCAGAACATTCACTCTACAACACAGAGAACAGAAGCAGACGGAAAATTGATATTCGATTCGAATCCTCGACATTCTAGCATCATGCCTCAAGTTCATTGTTCTAGTTTATATTGATTGACCGCGACATATCTTACAACATGGAAAAAAATATGGATATGTCTAGTCGAACTTCACTTAATTAGCGTTTCTATTGGGGAAACAATAGTCAAATTAATCAAAACCAGTGGAAAATTGACGACATTGTTATCTTATTTTGAATCATAAAATCTGTTCAATAACATTAAAATTTTTATTTTACTTTTCTCAAACAGTACCTATATTATAGATAAATCAGTAACTGTGATAAAAAATCACAGGGTTTGATACATTATTTTACTTTCCTATAGTGGTAGTCATGTACCGTAGTGCACATAAAAGTTGTTTCACTTTTAAAATTTAAGTTCTCATTTGTATTCCCTGTAATATTTATAAACAATTGATGAATCTCTTTATGAGCTGTCATTCGTATATTTTATTCAAATTTTGGTAAATATTTACGAAAATTCTTAAAGCTTTTTCGAGACTTAATTGGGCGTATTTAGGCCCCATTTTTCATAAATCAAAGGACTTTTTTCTGCTTTTTTTGATACCACAGCAAAGGATTTTTCTACTTATTATGAATACACAGCATTTTTTCACTCTAAATGCCATATAAAAATGAATGTGCAATGCGAGCTAACTAGAGATAACAAATAATGTTTTCTAACCCAAAGTGTGTTCTCTCTTTTCATAAAGCTCTCACTTAGCAAGCACACTTGAAATCATTTAAACTGAAAATAAATTTAAGCAATTTGTGTATTTGATTAAGAATGATACGGAGACAAAGGTTAACAGCGGTATAAAACATAAGCCGTTCTCTAACCTCGCTCAGTCCGCGCTGTCTGCAGACGGACTGCGGCTAAGCGGACGATGCGTAGAAGATTTTGGGACATACTTTGTCGCATAAGAGGAGATGGAATGGGATTATGTCGGGAGAGTTTGGCCGGGATGGGTGGGATGGAGAAGAAACGACGGGGATTGAGAAAGAGAAGAGAGCAGGGGACGAAAAAGGCAGATTTGGTTGAATATTGCACCCAGGGACAATGGATGAGGCATGAGTATGGGGAGGAGGGGGTGTAAGTGCGGCCAGCGAGGAAGATTAGAAGACGAGAGAATCGAGAATGGAGCCTTGTAGAAGCTGGGGAAAGAAGCTTCGCTACGTGCCGGAGTGAGAGACGGCGGAGTTATTATCTGGGGTGATGAATAGGGATGGGCCAAAATCGAAGAAGGAAAGAGAAATTCGACTGTTTTGGAGAGGCAGCCTCGAAAAAAGGGTGATGCCTTTGCGGATTCCTTTCTGAAGTGTTCATTTTTATTATACAGCATTTTTGAAGCATCCTCCCATAAGATCTCGAGATCCAATAAACTATACATGCCGCTTTCAATGGCATGGATTGTTATAGAATGTTATGAACTCGATCCTTTTGGGCAAGTTGGCACGACTGAACAGAGAGATATAGTTGCTATTCCGCACAAATTCAGAGAATAGATATACTGGCTGTGTAAACGGCTCAATAAACAATGGACCTCGTACACGGAATGATATGTCTCGAAGTATGCAAAGTCCAAGAAAATGAAGACGGGGGAGGTATAAAACAAGGGAGCTAAGAGAACTTGAGGGACATGAGAGCAGTCGTAAGGGAAAGTAATAGTGGGGAGAAAAGGAAAGGGGAACATGAAACCAGAGGGATGTAGAGGAGGAGGACATGAGAATGGTCCGAGCATCTGTGTAAAAAAGGACAGAATTGGGGCTATCGTTTAAATGGAAGGCCAAGGAGAAAGTGCTCCTGTGAAAAGTCGGAGGCAAGTTCTGGAACTGGGACTTTTTCCCAGTTTGTAACACGAGAAACGGAGGAAGAAAAAATAAGACTGCCGAAATGCGGTAGCAAGGAGAGCTGGACCACATTTAAGTTGCTTCCATCCTCGTATCCTCCCTCACCTCTCCTCTTTACAACTCTCTTCTTGATCTTTGACACTTTAATTTTCGCTTGGACATGTTTTCTTTTCCCCATCTTGCTGTACCAATTCTTCGCTTGATGATACTCTATTTGGTTATAGTTATATTGTTTCTACTTTCAGACAAAAATAAAAAAACATGCAATTATCACCACGGAACTATCTAAAGAATAATGGGAATATCGCAAATAATGTGAGAACTAATAATAGTTCATATGAAAACAGAGAGTTTGGCTTATACCTTCAGCAAATCTCACAATCTGTACCCGGTTTTAGGGAAATAAATCATTTTACTAATTGACTAACTAAGCTATGATGTAGACTTGGAAATTTTAATCTTTCATTTAAGGGAAGCGCATCTAGATCCATTTCCTGGTATGGGAGGGATTAGATTATTAAAATAGTAATCACCTCACTGGAATGGAAAAATAAATTATTTGTTGACGCTCACTGGCCCTTATTAAAACAAAATTCACTATGGGCAAATTAAGTCATACCTTGTATCTCACCGTCACTTCTCATGAGAACACAATAACCTCAAAAAACATTCGTGGTACCCTATTCAGCATTTACTTACATGGCATCCTCTTGTGTTCTACGAGGGGTATACCACCGTACCCTATTTAATTCATTAGTGATAAGTAATAGTAAGTAAAGAGGGTTGACGACCGAAAATATAGGTTGAATGTGGTATTACTGAAAGTTGAGGAATTATTTTGGGGTGACGAAAATATTGATGGAGACAAGATTAGCTCTGCAAATTCGTGTAATCACGTCGAATTCCTCCCTACAAATTTATTTTCTTAACTTTTCATAAGTCCAACACCTTCTCATTATATTAAAAAAGCCAAGTTTTCCCTCTTCCTTTCTTGAACCATTCCAAATGTCATGGATTACAGAACTACTTCGCGCTCTTAACTATTTCATCTATCGCTACTGCCCATCTCAATTCCTCACAGCAACACTTTTGGCCCACCATGCCAAACACTTGGTCGTTAGAGCTCCTTTTAATCCATCTTACTTTCGCCATTATTCTCTATTCCAATTTCCTTTACCTTCGCACGTGTCATGGCGCTTAATTTTGCCCTGAGATGCAACCATAAATCCATCATCTGTCATTCTTCATCCCGTGAATGATCGCCTCCAGGAGTTTCATGTCACCCTCTACCTCGAAGTTGAACTGCTGCGTCCTCACCTGAATAAAAACTAAAATAGAAACACCCAAGCCCTTATTGCTGTCCTATACAGCTGCAGATTGACATCAGACATCCCAGACACAACAAAAATGGAGTCCGAGTAGTTTTTAGTGAATAGATTGGAGAGGGTAGATTTTCATGGGAGTGTGATGATGTGATGGGGGTCAATGTTCATGGGCAGTCTCTAACTATTGGAACACATATACCGCGGAAGTTGAGCGGATTTGCATTCTAGCGCAGCCACTTGAGTCTCCTCCCTCTATCACCATGGTTCGCCCTGATTTGAAGAATTTTTTTAGGAAACCCCTACACTACACCTCTGAATTCATAGGCTTTCTGCGAGAAGGACTATGTGCGAATCGCTGGTTAAATATGACATTGCGTCACCGTCGGCGATTAGCAAAATGCCCGATATTTAGTTCGAGAAATGAAAATGTCAATGCGTCGCAGGGGTAGGTGAAACACTGAATTGCGATATATTAGAAAAAGTCTTCGTCTATGTGGACATACTACCCTGCCAGCCGCCGTATGGGTGAGTGGGAGTTGGTGTAAGGACACCAGCCAAATAAAGACGAAAGGGATAAGGTTTTGAGAGGCGAAATATGTGACATATGTTATGGAAGCGTATTGAGTGGAGCTTAGTTTTTACTATGGTCTCTTATTGTACGGGGATAGAAAGAATATTTGTATCTATTTGGCAAGGTATCTCTATTATTTTATCGCTTCTTTCAGACCTGGAGATGAAGCATGGCGTCAAAATTATATTCTCTCTGTCGCTCAGAAACTACCCAGTTCTGAATTTTTCAAGCTAACAAGTGCGGCATATAAAATTGCAATAGCCTACCGATTGGAGTAAAATATGTCGCATCCACTACGATGCAATGCAAATTCTTCACAGTGGTATGTGGTTTAAAACGTCTCAGCCCAATGCTTTTCCATTCCATGAACGTGTGGTAGTTGGATTTTAGTTTCCCAGATTAGAAAAAGGCAGGGTGCGTGGCTGGAGGAGGTGTATATGGGCGACATTTTGCTTCAGACCGTGATAGAGGGAAGATTGTTGGTCCAGTGAGGTGAAAGATTGGTTTTATGGATGGGATGAAGAATACTAGGACGCCTGCGGAGACGAAGACAGAAATAACGGAGGTAGATGGGACTTTTCATGTAAGAAAATCTGGAGGTTTTCTCTGACTGTCAAAAAAGTCTAATGTTCACTGATGGATAACTTCAATGTACTCAGATCACTATACTATAACAAACTCCTCTAACCTGTGGCAGTATATTGGTATCGTCGAGGTATTTGGGTTCGTCGTAAACATATTTTTATATACCATTTTCAGCCCGTGAATTGAATGAAATCATTGCTTCCATACTTAAATAATACAATTTTTTACTATTCGGTGAAATGCGACGTACCATCCAAAATAAAATTCTGTGGACATGTCCAAAACTGTATTCTTTAAATAAGGATACCATCAGCCTCAGGGGCGGTTGAGTAAAGTCCTCGCCTGCTAACCCGACCGACCTCGAGTCGAGGGTTAGAATTTCGCCTAGGAAGTTTATTTACTGCCCAGAGCATGGATGTATTTGTTTGTCAAATGAGTTGATGGTAAGAGAGGACTGTAAAGTCCTAAATTCGCTCAATAAACACATTATTATTACTATTAAACTTGCACGAAGTGAAGCTGAAATCTGTCGAGTGAAATCACTGCTATTCTAGGGCGGCGAAATACAAAATAAAATGTTGTGTTACACATAGATACATGTGGTTATGACCTTAGATCATGAAAAATGTCTTCCTCAGCATGAAAACATTGTTTTACGGTCCACAGGTAAATTTTCGGCATATAGGGATAACAGATAATTGATTTTGCGTCAGAAAAGACTCTATTTGTCACTTACTGTAAAATATCCTACCCTATAGAATCACATAAGACTGATATAACCCCAAAAGAGATAGACTAGGCAGAAAATTGCAATTATACCTTGGGAAAATATTATATTTAAGGGAAATATTTCCTAGAAACTGGCATTGTATCAACAAACGTATTCCGCAGAATAGGGTACTTTATATTTAATGATATCACTAATACACATACCGTAAAATGGTAGCATTACAAAAAATACCATGTGTGATATCCGATGAATAGTATGAATCGCCTCGGATGAATTGCAGTATCGCGTAGAAATACCTCCTCCTCCTCTCTAGAGGGTCATTCTAGAAGATTCCTCAATGCAAACAATCTCCCAAACCACTCTCCTAATCTGCTTCCTATTCGTATTTCACGCAGATTCCTTAGAAGTTCCATTTAATTGAGCTTGTTTCATTAATGTTTATGACTGACATCCTCACTTGTCGTCAATTAAGAAGAAATATTCGTTATTCTGAATTTGAGTAATAATGTTTAATCCTTGAATCCACTACGCAAAGTAAAACAAATATAAAAGGCTGCTTATGGTAATTTCCCAAATTAGGATTGTCTAGAAAAGCAAATGACCCCGTGAAAAACATGGTGCTAAGCTAACGCATAGAACATTAGAAACCTCGCAAAATTTTGGTTCTCTCATTGATTCGGATGCGTCAGAGAGCATAACAGACTGAACGATTTGGGTGCATATTTGGCTGAAGGTCACTTTGTACCTCACCTAGGGCATTTGTATTTCATTAAAGCATTCCAATAAAACCGACCCGGCCAAAAAAATTCATAATACTGGGTTTCTTCTTGGAAATTTTTGGACTTAAGTTGTTTTTAAATTATGAGTAAGTAATGGGTCGGCATTTCGTAAAAAAATTATTTAGTTTAATTGGGAGTCAGAAGACAATGTAACATATGGCTCTATAAGTTTTACTCACTAAGTTTCATTGATTTATATGTACACGCGTTTCATATTTAATATCTCCTAACACAAAAAATATGTTTACCGTAACTTCAGTTGGCTACATTCAATAACTAAAAGTATATGTCATTATATTACTGAAATTGATACAGTTATTTGCTAGGTAACAGAAGGATGCAATGGGTATTAATTTTCACAAGCTCATATTTCGTCATTTATTTGTATAAAATAACTAAAAGTGAGATAAGACTTTTTTCACCTTTTCTAGTGTTGCTGAGCACTCCTGTTATGGCGACGAACTGTTGAGACAGATTTTTTAATTTAGCGTAGGAATAATCCATAAATACATTTGCTATTTCAATCTTTTTAGTTCATCATACATATTCCGTCTCTTGATTTTACTTCAACAAATAAAATCAGTCATGTACAGATAATATGACGAAATTCAAAGATTACTTACTCTCCAACTGATTCTCTTAGAGTCTCTCTCATAGCTTTATTATTCAATGAAGTAACTTCTACCTCGTTCAATTCCTCCCTTGGAAGTCCAATCTATTTATTATTTCTTTCAGTATTGATTTTGAGGGACTATAACGTTCCAGATGCCGCGATTTATGAACCATTGTTGAAGCATGTCTCACGATCAAGAACTTTTAATTTGCTATTTTGACAGCAGTTTTATTTTAGTGCAGAAAATTTCTTTGAAATTTTAAATTTAAAATACGCTATCATTATTTAAAGAAGCATTTACTTAAATGTGCACTAGTACACAGTAAAAAAACAATGAATCCTACCACAATGACTGGCTAAAATTCATAAGATATTGACGAAACCCTCTATTTAGCTTACTATTAACTCTTGAGTAGTAACACTCATACAAATTACGACTTCAATTTTTAATATGGCTCTTATTCTGTTACAGTTTCTTTAACGAAACCATCGTCTTCCCACTTTCCTAAAGGCCGTTTTACACGGGGCACGTAATTTCACAAGCAAGTATGTGCAATCGTGAATTTCAAAATGTACCGTGTAAAGCGGCGAAAATCAAGAACGCATGCACGAATGCATGAATGCGAGACGTCAGAATAGCCCCTGCTCTAATTCGGTGGTCGCATTCTTGCAATTTGTACGAATAGCACTCCATCTGGCGGTCGCAGAATTAACGACATCCAAGTTCACGGGAAGTTGACTGACGAAAAGGTTCGATAACCTGAGCGATGGGTGTTTACAGTTATTCTCTGTGTGGGAGGATATTTCCAGTTACTTATATTGTTATATATGTTGATAGATGTTTTATAGCTCGTTAAATTGTTCCTCTGTCATCCGCATAAAATTGCGGTAGCCATTCCTGTCTTCTACAGCCGGCTCCTGTTGGACCATATTAAGAATGCCCGTTCCCTCCTCTCGCCTACGGTTACACTCCCACATCCAAAGTGCTCTTCTGGCTCCTCTCCTGCGGTTACGCCTTTCTATGAGCTCTGCGGCCCCGATCATGATTCCCACAACTGCTAGCTCTGCAGCAATCAATGCAGCCTCCTCCTGATCCATTATTATTCTCACAGAGAGAGAGAGTGACTCAATGTCAATATCACAGAATCCCTCAATCACCACAACCTTATTTTTCACTGAATGTCAATAACGTCGTGTACAGAATATCGTATCTCTCCTGTTTGAACAAAACACTCGCTCTTAGCGTACTAATCAGACGACTGGAATTCACGAATGAATGCATACTTACGACCACCGTGTAAAGCAGTCACGCATTCGTTTTCGCAATAATTATTGCACGGCAGATTGCGGAATTAATGCAGTGTTAAGTTGTGCAATTTCGTGACCCGTGTAAAACGGCCTAAACCAACCCAAACTTTGAGATTAGAACTCATTTGGCAAATATTTTCACATTATATTTCTTGTTCAACATCATCATCGTAAAAGTGTCAACACGTTCACAGTTCCTCACTATTCCATGTCCTCCTGTTTGAAGAATAATCCCTCTGTAATTTATTTCTTAAATCAGCGGAATGCATTGGGTCTTTGTAAACCATTTACCTCTCACGAATAATCAATTTTGCGGAAGATTCCAACCAATTATTGTTGGAGGCACTATCTATTTATTTCACTCGAATTCCGTTGAGTGATATATTGAATCGGAATGATTTTACCAATATACAAACAGAGATGGAAAAAGAATTTTCATTGTAAAAAAAATTCTGTTTACGATATTATTAAAACATAGCCAATTTTCCCCTCACAAATTATAATTACACATATGTAGAGGATCGTTTATTTTCCATGGTAATGAAATATAACGAATAGTCCATTGGTAGTAGACCTGTGCGCCGATGGGTAAAATATCGGCGGCGGACGCCGGCTGAAGAAGGATAGAGCCGAGCCGATGGTTTTTACCGGCGGCGTACTTACCCAGTCATAATGTATTAACAAGTATCTCAGCATGTTATAGCATACATTATAAATTGTTTCTCATTTTTAATGTGTTAAATTGTTTATTTCATGTTAAAACTTATTTTATTACTTTTTTCTAACGTATGCGAGAAATTTCGACAGGGGTAAATAGTGAGGAGGGGACGCTACAGTAAAAAAATTCCGAAGAACAGGCTGCTGTTATTAATCGGAATATTATAAAAATACGTTTCATATAATTTGCTGTGTGAATTGATGTACATCTTTGAGTGAATATCGAAACACTTAAAGTTTAAGAGCGGTAAAAGAAAGAGGACATATTTTTCTTGTTTCAAACTCCACAGGAGAAGAGAATATCCATGTCACCACTTGGATCCCCCTAGCTTAACCATTCATTACAGCCTTTCCGGAGACACTTAAAATAGCTTGCCCATTTCATGGTTTTTCAGAATTTATATAGGTATAAGATGAAAAGTAAAGTAACGGCACAGCGATACAAAACTATACCTATGCGTTAACTAGGCTTTTAAGTTATCCAAATGTAGGCGATTCAGGTTTCTCTTCATGTTATTTTAGTGCTTGTTTACGTGAAGAATCGGAATCGATTCAGACACTATTTGCATTATGTAAATGGCATGTCATGGAAGTTAAACATCTATGCCGAGGGAAATAAAAACCTCGTATGCAATTTCATGACGCCGATTCCTTCTCCATTCTCAATACGAAGTGGCAAATGCACACGCCATCCTCCTATATACACTATGATTGCATTGTTGATTTACTTCCTTGAGAATCGTTTACCTGCGGTCAAAATGCAAAAGGCTTATTGTGTAAATACACGAATAGTGTTTTATATTGAATGTAGCTAATATTCGAGCCTCCACAGCATGTACTTAAACAAAATGGCTTAACTTCCGTTGTCATACATATTTACATTGAATTGACTGGCTGGAAGACATGGAACCTTGGAAGGGAAAAAGGAAGAAATAGAAGTCTCTGAGATGTAACTATGGAAGGGGAACAGAAAAAGCGTAAAAGATGGAAAGACTAACGAGAAGTTTCTTAGGTAGGAGAGTGAGGAAGGGAAACCTGGGTATCTCACGTCCTATATACGCATAGTATAAAGAAATGGAGCACTAAGGATACCTGTCACCTTGTTCGATTATGCGGCCTGTTATATCATTATTCGAATCTCCTATTTCACAATGCTGATTAGGACGGCATCAAGCGGGAAACTGAGGATAACGCACTCATGGGACACGAAGGGCTTGAGAAGAGTAAAATCCATGCCGAGGAAGCGTGGGCATGTGGTTGCTGGCTCAAAACAAAATGGTAACTTTGTTAATTCCTATCGTACAGATTTAATTGAGAGACTATTTTCAACAGCACATCAAATATAGGAAGAAGAACAGCTCTATTTTTTCATTAGTTATTAAGTTTTACGTTGTTATAAGGAGTCCGCAGTAATAAGTGAATATAAGTATAGTTCCGACGTATCGGGGGCAAAGGTCGGTACATGACCACCTATGACGGCGCTGCGCCGCGCCGCCGAAACTAAAGACCGGCGCCGCGCCGTACATTATCCATCGGCGGCGGCGGCGCGGTGCGGCGGCGCACAGGTCTAATTGATAGAGAAAATACTCTCGCCTGAGTTCTACTGCGTTAGGTCCGCGAAAATATTAAAAATATTTTTTCAAGAGTAAGATGCAATGCAAGACATATCCACCTACATTATTTACTTTTAGGATGAAATGGTAGAAAACATTTTTTACCAACGAAACTCGTATCATTGTTGAGATTATTGTGATGATTATATTTGGAAAAACAAAAAGAACCAGACTATGAAATGGGTATCGAGATAAAAACTGGTACATTGATAGTAGCTGTTGCAGAGAAAAATGAAAGAATGAGATGATTACTCCGGAGAATACAATTAGTGTTTTCACTGATTCAAATAGGCGTGTTCCGTTTTACGAAATAACCATCTGTGCAAAATGTCTTCGAGGATACGGGATACAATGTCCTATGATCTCTCTTTATCCCCACAAGTAGGACTCGTAAAATTGATAAAACGCCTCCATAATCTTTTCCTCATTTTTGAATAGAACAACTACACTTTTGGATCTCAAATATATTGTAAATTAATACAGTGTGATATGGGTGATAACAATATTCCTTTTTTCAGATTAGATGTCTTTGCTTCGACGATATGAAAAATTGAGTCAAACGCTTAAATTCAGCAACTCGGGAAATTTGTGATGAATGTAAGAAACATTTTCAAATATTGTGCCACGTACGTCCAACGAGTAAATATGGACGAGCAGGTTGCAGCATTCACAGAATATACCTGTTACGATTCTAATAACCCAGCGTATGGTGTGTGATTCCTGAGAACAATCAGGCAATTCCCCAAAATGTCCAAAACTGATAATTAGTTTACGGCACCCTCGAGGAAAATGCATGGCTAGGATACTTTTTTACCTACGGGCCCGAGTTTTATTTTCAATGATAATGTTGACTAATGCTACTTTAATTACATGAAAGTTAATATTCGACGATACATTTATCTGCTCATCAATTAGCAATTGTAAAAAGAGGGGAAAATAATTAAATTCGAAATAGAAACGTACGGAGCTGAGAACGGCTTAGGCTGCAACAGCAACCATTTTTCGCTCTCTAAAAATAAGCAGATAGCATTTTCGTGATTTTGACATAATCAACGTCATAACTGTGAAGTCATGGTTTCGAATTTTCAACTCCAACAGCTTAAAATGCAATCAAAATGGAATAGCTTGGGTAGACTAGTTGAATGACTTTGCAAGAGCCCTGAATTGCAAAAGGAATGCATCAACGTTTTTAGCCATATTCCATGGTAGGATATCAATGCAACTTCTCTTGACATTGTCAAAACTACAAATTCTCCCCATCCTACTTCATTTCAGGACTATAATAATAAAATCGTGCACGCATAAGTTCAACAGCTATGAGTTGAATAAGACAGAGTCATAGAAGGAGGTGACAACACTGAGAAATACAAGTTAAATGTATGTTAAAAATGCTAATGACGACAGCTGAACTAGTAAATTAGACACCCTCTTAAGATAAATACATTTTGCTCTATTCTAAGTGTTTTTTCTTTTGTTGGTACGTACCTAAACCAATGGTCGTAAAATTTACGACGCGTTACCAGTAGCATGTGTTTAAAATGCAGCTACCACTATACAGATGACAAAGAGTTTGTGTTTTATAAATTATACATTCTGCTTTATATATTAGAAAACAGTCAGAGGGCAAGAGGGTTCATTGATCAAAATGTAATAGCATAAAATTTCATTTGAATTAAATACTTATGCAGAGATTATTAAACCTTTCCTAATTTTAAGTAAGATTTTCGAAAGAAAATTATCTATTTCTCGGGTTCTACTAGTTGAAATGCACTCCAGTAAAACAATTGTTAAGCATAACAGACAATCTTAAGTTGATCGCATCAGTTACATTTCCCTTTGCTAGGAATCACCGTCCTTCATCAAAACCATAATTTTAATGAATGAATGAACACTGAGACTAGGTTAAGTTCGTCATTGCCGTTATCGACTGCACTAAGTCAGATGAAGGCTCAGCGAAAGACCATTCTTTACAAAAAAGGAAGATACATTTATTGAAAGCATGAAATCATGCATTAACAACATAGCAAGTACTTTTCTTTGATTCTTGCCCGCAGTTTGACTAATATTGAAAATAAGGAACTACAACAATATCCTAACACTCTTTATGTGCAAAACATCGCTTTGCATGCTTCCCTTTCATTAAAAATATGAATTCCTTTTCCACAGCCTATTCCAAAGCCTGCAAAAGAGACTATTAATAATAACTTGGCGACGTACAGCTTTCACGAAAGTTTAGATTGTCCTCTACTGCTCAGTCATTAGCACGTGACGCCCTTCTTTTATTCAGACTGTACCCGGAATCACTAATTCATGGTCCACGCTTGCACGCACGAGTGCTTTAACTGCAGGAGAAACTCAGACGGCGACAAGGTCGCAAAAAATGCACCTTCCATACTTGACTGCCCCCCCCCCCCCCCCAATTCCTCCCCGCCCATATCCCTTGCACGGCGGCGGCGCCGGCAACGCCAATAACCTCCCGAAAGCTTTTGAGCTCTCCGCTCTTCTCCGACCCGCTAAACCGAAAGCCGCCGTTTTTATTCATGGATAATGGCTTTTGCTCCGGGAGTGAAACATCCCGAGGAGATTAAAAGAAGATCTGCAATCGGGCGGTGAGGTTCTCTGAGAGAAGGAAATACATACAAGCATGTATGCAAGGCGGGAGAGAAGGAAGGGCTTTGAAAGGGAAGTAGAGAAGCTGTAGTAAATTGGGAAGTGTATGACAGAGCTCTGGCTCCACGCTGTTGGAATCTCGGTATTACATTGTGATATTGCTTACCTACTCCTAATTGTTTGAACTTGTGCACATCACTTGATGACACACGCATAATCCTCAGATCAGGAAGATATCAGGTTTACTCCGCATTTCCGGTTTTATAAATACTAGTAAAGGTACCCGTCGAAATTCGATAGGGAACGAAAGAAAGACAGGAGATAATAAAATAAATTTACGATGAAGAAATCAGTATTCGTATTTTCAAGGAATACGCATCAAGCGCGCATGGGTCACACAAGATATATTTCTATACTTAAACCTTGCTCGAATTGTTGTTACCAAACTGGCTCAGTGGTTAGAGTTTATAAATGCTGATAAAAAGTTGTAGGTTCGAGACGCTCGTGAGGTGAGGTTTTTTTCTCTTGGCAAATAATTTTAGTTTTATTTTTTAATTCAGCACATGGAAACCGCATTATATTATGCTTACCGAGTTACAACATTCTTTTGCAGTAACTTATAGAAATTAAACAGGCCATTTGTATTCCAGAGGCTAGTCGCATTAATATAACATCGTGGCATTCTCCTGTTTTAGATGGGTCCAACATAAATTAGTCCACTTGAAATGAATTTTGCCAATTTTAGGCAAAAATATCCCTGAAAATATCAAAATCAGCAACAATTCAATATACGCCCTAGATTTCCACTGTGATACCTATTTCTAGATATAAAACTCAGCCGTAATTGTAAAGGCCCCATTACCGTTCAAAAGCCAATGCTAATTCCACGGTTACCAAGGAAATATCCTATTGTTAACAGAGGTAAAATTCATGATTTTAACATTAAAAACGCGATTTATAGGGAAATTTTATTCGTATTAGAAATTTGAATGAAAAAATAAGAAACCCCTTTAATTTATTCATCTAATGGCGAAAATTATAGCCTTCTATCTTTAGTAGAACTAATTAAAATATGCAAAAAGAGAAACCTCTGAACTTGAACCAAAATATTAAGACATGAGTTTTTCATACACATAAGACACCAGATGGCCCAATTCGCTGCCCTTGGGGCCCATGGGCCTTCCTTGTAGTCCCAATTTCGCTAAATAAGCAAAATTGATCCCATATGTGAAAGTTTCACTAAAATCGGTTCACTCATTCAATACTTACTAGGCTTTTAAGAAAGCATTCATTTGGAACCTTATGCCCTCTGGGGCCCCAGCGTGACTTAAAACCCCAAGATTGTTGTACATTCAGTATAGGTATATTTTTACGTGTTTCTAATGCAGGCAAGCATTATCTTTCAGGGCCAATTTGTGGCGATGAAAGAGCCCACTTGAGGGCCTTCTAGGGCCCCAAGGCCCTTGTTCTATTGCCTATGCGTGAACCAAATATATCAAGTATCTTCCAGCCAAATTTTGTTTCAATCGATTCAGTGGTTTATGAGTGATTGAGTAGCAGACAGACAGACACCACTAGATTTTGGTATATTAGTAAGATTTGTTCTCTGTAATCGGCCGGTAAGCACCTCTCTCTCTCTCCCTTTCTCTCATGTATCGAGTTAGCAGTGAAAGTTGATTATTTGCAGTTGATGAGGTCATCTACCGTAAGATTAATGAAGATGATGTCTAAGAAGGTATTTAATTAGTACTACAAAACTTTTTCCAGGCGTGGGGTGGAGCTTAGTCTTAATAAATGATCTGCCGTACACTTTCTGTGGAAGTCATTACACAAACATCATATCTACCCTGTTGGTGATGTAAAAAAAAAGTCTCCAAATGGAGTCAAATTCTACGGAATGACCTGAACTTTAGGTCCATCGTGGGATTCCGAATAAAAAATATAGGCTTACCCGTAAATGAACTACATTTCATCAAGCGTATGGTTGAAAGGTCCTCGGATGGAAAAGTGAAAAAGAGGTGCTCGGTATTTCCGAGGCCACTCCTAGAATACGTCGAGAGCATTTATGGGCCAGGACAGGGGAACGGATAAAATGCGAAAGAAAGTGGTCAAACAGCCTATAGCAAGCAAAATGTGTTTCACAACTTGTAGAAGGATCAAGTTGAGAGCCGCAAGAGATTCAGGGGCTAAACGCTAGTCTATGGGTGCCTGACAAATTTAAAACGATCGAGTTACAGTGCGACATGGAAATGATTCATTTTATGCCGCAATACATCTCTAGTTCCGACAGAAGCAATAATACAAGAGTTACATTTCCAAACAGGTAGGCACCAAGCTTCTTCAGTCGATGCAGAATAATTTACCATAGTAAAAAGTGATATCCACTCAAAACATTGTCAACATATTCAACAGCATTTCACCATCCTCTCAGCCTTTTAATCGGCTGGCGTTCTAACACACCCTGCTACACACCCACGTAGTTTCGCACGGTGGGTTGCAGTTAACTACGTAAACTATGGTGATTTTATGCGAATATATGAATAAAAAAGCTTAAATAATAGAAGAACGAACATTTTTTTTCTATTTTTTGATCTAATTAGCGCAGGAGAAAGAGCCAACCTAGTGAGTAAAATTAAATTATGTATAGGAACCATTAACGTAAGGCCAAAAATTAAATTAAGAAATTTAACAACAAAATGTAGAGCAAAAACATCATTCTTCGAGCAAAGTCTTTAATATAGGTATATTGTAAAGAACTTAAACAGTTTTCATAGAGAAGTCACTTCTGTACTCGGATAAACATAATCGTTTGATACAATGTTGGAAAAGTTTCTTTGCATTCTTACTTGAACGTGTTGAAATTGATTCCATGAAATGCGTTAAAATGTTTGCCCCGTATTTTTTTCGCTGAGTGAACTTATAGCATGATAATTAAGAACGGGATATACTGATTCACGCAAGGCCACTGCTTTCACGTACCAGAACAATCACCAAGATACTAACTTCGTGAACGCAATCGTCCTCTGGGTATATCGCTGGCCTCCGTCACGCTCTTATCCACATCTTCCCAGCTATAGACCAAATTAGATTGCCAGATGACACGCAAAGGCACGCGAGACGGGAAACTTGCATCGGAAAACGGGGTCGGTTCTCCCGGAAATACATCTCCGGCACGAGCCCGTTGAAGTATTCCTGAAAACATTATGACCGGAAGATCTGCACAAGAGCGCTCCGTACAAGCAAAAGAATGGAGGAAAAAGAAGCCGTTCGAGCAAACTATTGAGCGGCGGATGTCAGCGGAAGCAAAGTGATTCTCCGTGTCACTTAAGGGATTGGCTTCATTATTTTTTTTCGATTAGCTTCTATGCCAATCGATGTCAACGCCGCTAAAAGTTTTGAAGCGAATCTCTAGTGAGAGCTGCCACTCGATTAAGGGCGATATCTTTATCTCATTTACGATTTTATTCTTTATTTTATATTTAGGATATAACTTTTCGTCATTTCAAGGACGTGCTATCAAAAACCTACCGAGTTAAATAAATATCTGCAGACGAGATCAGTCAGAATCATTCAACCAATGAACACCACAGGGTTATTGCAAAAAGCCTCATTTAATGTAGATTGTAAGATAGTTTTATTAATAATTTCATTTTCCCAATCAGTGTGGAATATTTTCAGGGGTAATTATTAAAAGTTCCAAATGTGTATTTTGTAAACGACGCCATTGTAAAGGAGACTCTCTGGTGATGCAAAGAAAAACATTCATCTTTTTTTCATCCTATAAAATATTTGTCCTTAACATTTTACCAAACGCCGACTAAAATCGTTTAAAATATTTTAAGAATTTACTTGGCGTTAACGGCACTATTATAAAGTTGAGTGTCTCACGCATCATGTTGAACTATTTAGCTGGACTGTTTTCATTAGGGAATGGAAAATTCGTGTGATAATTCTTTATAGACTAACTTGGATGCAATGGAATCACTTCCATGGCAAAGCATTAATAAGCATAGCGATATACTTGATTTTCTCTAGCTGTCGCGGCGATTAGCAGAGCACTGATCAGTTTTTCATTAGTAAAGTTTTGCTTTTAGATCGACATTTAATATGATTTGTAAGCAGGTGCCTAGCTAAGCAGCTGGTCGTAGTCACGGTGGGCTCCACGTGCTAGACACGCATTGCAAAAGGTGCAGTATACATGGCGACAGAAATAGCTGTGGCCTGTATCGACAGAGACTTGAAGGTGGACTGGACGGAGATCATATCTCTCGCCGTAGCGTGCAACGAAATGCTTTTGACAAGCTTGCCGCTCCGAAGACTACAACACGTGATGTTATTAATTTCACGGTTAGTTAGAGGAGAGAAAAGAATGAAATACACGAGACGACCGGCAAAAATGAAGCGGGAGCTTTTCAATATAGATTAACTGGTGCACTCGTAAAGAGAGTGCTTAGAGCACCGTCACTGCCTTCGACTGAAATTGCTTCATGTATTGATGGCGAATCATTTTCTGTTATGAGAACGGTGGGAAATGACTTACAAGGCAAGTTCGCAAAAAATATTAACAGTAGTGTTTTATTATCAGAGTGAGATTGTAAAGGTAATTAATACAGGGTACATGATGTCATGTCAGAACAAATTGACGTCTAAAACGGTTGTTTAACGTAGCAGGTTTGACCAGGAGAATAGACCGAATGAGATGTGGGAATGAGGGAATAAATGCCTAAGCAAGCACACTGTGACAAGTAATGGGGCTACCTAATGGAACCATTTGACTGCCTCTGGAGAAGGTGCGAAAAGCGGCTTCCAGAGAAAAGGAGAATGTTTGGGAACAACGCGCCTCGAGATATCAAGGGATCACGTGGTCGTGTTAATCACTTAAAATTTAATATATTGTCAAACATTTATTTTTTTCTGTTTGTGTTTGTCTGTTTTGTCCTGCTTGTTTTTGTTAAGTTTGATGTCCTGGCGGTGGCTTTACGGGTTTTCCATCATACTAGGGCGAATACCGGGCCAATATTAATCCGTACCTGGGACATTGAACCGAGTCCAGTGAATGTATTATACCCTGGACCTATACGGGTCAGACACCTGGACAATGACTCTGGAGGATGAGAGAACACTCAGTATCTTTGAAAGAGAGATCCTCCGTAGAATATATGACCCACTATACAACCAAGGAGAATGGAGGATAAGGTATAATGAAGAAATAGATTAGTCGATTGCAGAGAAAAATATAGTAAGGTTCATTAGTTCCCAGAGGATATGCTGGTTGGGTCACATAGAGAGAATGCCAGTGGAGGAAATCCCAAAACACTTGCTAAAAGGAAGGCTGTACAAAAGAAGAAGACAGGGACGTCCTAAAAATAGATGGAAGGACCAAGTACAGAACGACCATAATTAGATAGGAATTCGTGGATGGCTATACAGAACCTCCGACCGGAAAGACTGGAGGGCAATAGTGTAGCAGGGCAAGGCCCATATGGGGCTCTAAAGCCACTAAGAAGAAGAAAAAGTATTATACCCTGAAGAGGCGCCAGCCTAAAACGGGGTCCACACAGTTGCTTTTGTTAAATTTGATAAATTGTATTCTTTTGTGTGGAATAAACGCATTTTGACTTGACTTGTGAGGAATGCAGTGAACAACATACTCAGCTAGTGAACGGGCAACAGCGCCATAAGAGAAGTAAGAGAGAGAAAATAAATTTTCACGAACTAGTAGGCCAATAAAGGCTCCTTGTTGGTGATTTTTAAGAGCAACTGCTTTCCTTTGAATCCCGTCGATCCTTGCGAATCCGCCGATTTCATAGCAATACTAAGCAAAAAAATAAATTATTTTGAAAATGAGCGATAGACTTTATTGAGTAGCAGTTTAATCCTCTCCATTTCAGTGCTAATTAGTGAGGAAAAAATACGCCAACTTAAATCTCCACCAAGATAACCTATCGGCTTAAGAGGGGAATCAGAACCTAATAGCTGAAAAAAATTATTCTTTTAAGGAGCCTCAGAAACAGGGACAAAAATCAGCTGGAAAAAATTATGAGAATAGAATGTTTTGGTGTTTCGATTATGTTCTTATATTATGTATTTATCAAGAAGCAAGGAGTTCATGGGCCATTTTAAAATAATTATATTATAATTTTATTCCTCGACACTAAGCTTCAAATACACATTACTATGGGCAACAAATTGAAGCTAAAATAAAGGAGTGAGATGAGGTTGCAGCTTCTTACCAGTGCCGTTCAACATTTTCTCGGAGAAGGCGATAAGAGTTGCACAAGAAATTGGACTCATCGGAATTATGATTAGCGGAGAAGAAATAAATATTCTCCGCTCCGCAGTCATATCAGTATATCCCGATGATCTTCAGAGGTCACTAAACGCACTGAACTAAGTTCTCCAAGAATCGAACATGAAAACAAATCAAACGAAAAGTAAATCCTAGACTGCTAAAGAGCTGAATGCTGAAGTACAAATAAGAGGAGATAAATTAGAGTAAGTGTTAATTAAGTAACCCATCTCGGAAGTACTATCACGTTTGAAGGAAGAAGTACAATCGGACGGACATAAATCGAAGAATAGACCGAACTAAGAAAGCGTTCCTAGAAAAATTCCAACTACTGTGTTCAAAGAAGATAGGACGACTAACTTGGAAACAGAAGAGCAGATATTAGTGGGGAGCGTGGCACTCTATAGATCGGAAGCATGGACCATAATAAAACCAGACCAAAGCAAACAAAAAGCCCTAGAAAAGTGGTGATGGATGAGGAAGTTAAAGTTAAAACGGACGAAGAAAATAAGAAATGATAAAGTTTACAGAAGAGTAGAATAGGAAAGGACCATTAGAAGCACTGCAAGAAATTTAAGAACCATATGTGCTGAACACACTCTAGGACACAATGAGCTTGCAAAGGACCTAACTTTAGGTAAAATACATGGAAAAGTCCCCAGAGGATGATCCAGGAACAAGTTCATAGACGAAATTACGATGAAAGCACACAGGAAGAGCTACCAGGAATAAGGAAAATAGCATTAGATAGGGAAGAATGAAAGGCTACGTTCAACTTATCTTAGGACACAGTGACCAACAATGAATGATGCATGGGATTGAGTAATGATGATGAAGGCTCATTTATTTTTGTCAAAGCTTGCGTAATGCCGTTCCATCATTATGATTTTTTAAAAAGATAAATGTTCTTTCCAATAGATGATGAAAAAAACAATATAAACAACTTAAGCATTCAGATAAGAACCTATTTATTGTGAGTATAGGATATTTGTAAGCCCTACTCATACAATAAAACAAACCATAAAACATTTCTTGGCGCAAGGAATATTTTTTAAAGGCGTTAGATGCGGGGTACCACTTATTCGGCACATCCCGTGCATGCTCTCTGAACAATTCCCAAGAGGGCTGAGAGGTTGATTTTTGGTGAAAAAATGGGATCACGGCTCAGAGCATTGTTGCCGTCGCCGCAAATGTGCGCATCTTTCCGTGCACTTGTTTTGTCCAGACGAAGAGCGTCAGCAGTTTTCCTCCGCTCGTAAAATTGTGTCCAGTTTGCATGGCCAGTTTCCATTTTATGAATGAGAAATAGACACGTGGGTCGTAAAAAAAATACTTGAAAGCCACACATGGCGTTAAAAGTGAGTGGTAAAGATAATCAAATCAGTGACGTCAGCCACCAAATTCCATTATCGGCTTTCCGCTAAACCTTTTACTCTTATTTTATACTCCACAGCAAAGTGGAATAGAAGTCTGGGACCCACGATGTCCTATCCAATGGGCTTTAGCGAGTCTCCTTCCTCAATCATGAATAAAAGCATTAGGCAACACATAACGAACATGTCATAAATAGGGGAACGAAAATAAAGGTTAAAATATTTAATTAAAAATTAAAAAAAACTGATCTAGTTTGGTCCTAATTATAAACATGAAGAAAAGGCAACTACCATTTATAAGCAAATGACTCTCTGTAGGTTATGAGTTATAAGTAATTGTTGAAAAGAGGTAATAGTATAAAGTACAACAGAAATAGACAAAGCATCTAACATAAAAAGAAACCAATTATTTTGAAGTAATCTAAGTAGTAATAGAAATAAGAATGATTACAAAATACAAACATAATTTAGAACATAAATCGGATTTACAGGTTATGGGCATTCATAAAAAATGATTTAGAAGAAAACAGGGTACTTTTTATGCTTTAGAACCCCACTTTAATCTAAGTTTGTCTCTATTTGGTCAATCCATTAAGAGGAACTCCCACTGCGGGACATGGTGAACTCCCAGAGTGGACGGTGATGGATTGTATTACGAGGTACTGCCTCTCCACATGGGTTTCCCGCCATATTTCATGATGATTAGTGCAAGAAAAAGGTTCTTAAACGCTTGTTCTTAATTGTCTTCACGCACGTAAGAGTCTACAAGCAACATTGAAGTCCAAAGAACTACCCCATTTAGTCTCCTCCACTCCTGCCTCAGACATTACCATAAAATATACAAATACATTATAGGGTGACAAAATTTTAGAAATCTGAGAAATCTAATAAAATCAGGAGTTATTCATATAATAAACAACGCAGTAAAAAAAACTCAAGCGGGTCAATTTTATCGACATGCATTAAAATAGTGAATATTTGCACCATCAACTAAGGTTGACCCCGAAACAGCTTAAATGAGGTATATCGACTCATATAGCCCTTCCTTTGCATTTTATGGTGATCTTATCGCAGAGGATTAATAAATATTTTGATTTTCCAATGTTAATTTTAAAATGTAGGACATATTGGAGATATTCTTTTAGTTAATAGCAAAAACACAGTGAAATATGTTTAGAAACACAGTGAACTCGTAATACAAGAATTACAACTTTTCCTGTTTCGTTCCATCAGCAGTAAATATGAATTTTTCCTTGAAAATATGACTGATATTTTGGAAAATGATTGAGCCAAATTCTTGCTAATTTCAGAAATCAATGCTCCCGGATATGGCAGGCGTTTAAATAATGATCTATGGGAAAAAAATCGTATGCAATCATGCAGCTTCTTAACCCTTCCTCATAGATAAAACTCGATGTAGAATCTTGTCACCATCAATTGGATCATTTCAAATCTTCGGAAAAATGCAGTTAGAAACGCACTTTATTCTGACAATATATTTGAAAAATAGGTAACATTTTAGACAAAGTCATAAAATCATAGTCAAATTGGTACCTATTATAAATAAAAAATCCAAGTTAACGAGAAACTAAAATTGTAGGGCGACAAATTGGGCAGGGACCGACAGGATGAAATGCCAAGCCGGGAGGAAAAACTCCATTCTCTTCTGTTCGTCTTTCACTCTTCCGATCGGGCGATTGTTCGGGTGAAGCGAGATCCGACCATGGCCTCCGCTGCGACCGCACGTCTACGCCTAAACTACGACCCACACTGCCACTTTATTTCCACTCTTGATTTACGCGTGGCGTGAGCTACAAGCTCGTCCATTTTCAATGACTCAGCTACGGGACAAAGTGGGTCTGGCGAGGGCGGAGAACGATACACGCGAACGAATTTCTCGACGAAACCGAGCATGTGCGAGTGCTTTTTCACCTCAATGTGGTTGGGGAAAAATTTGTTAATGTACAGATTTGTGTGAATTTTGCATAAACAAGGGTACTTGTTAGTGATAACTATACACAAAAGTGATAACAATTGCGAGTCACCAATTTTGATTCTAGTCAATTTAATGCTATTTTAACATGTCGGCTCTTGGTAATTTTCACTTATGTATTTTGAAATAATTCCATTATATTTGCACAGATATTCTCCCAAAATGCAAAATAATTTGTTTCATATAGTTATGAAGGGCCTTAATATGTATCAAGGAATAATTCTGAGTAAAAACAAAGTTTTATGATTTTCGCTTAAATCTCGAAAATCTTGCACATAAATGAATACATTATTATTATTATTATGTATTCTACCGGTAAAGGTAGATTTTGTTGAATGTCAGAGAATCCGCTCCCGGCCTTTTACACATTCCGGGGCTTATCTCCCTCACATCTTTTTCGCCTCTTCATAAGATCTACCCTTCTTCATCCCGTCCATGAAACCTATTCTCTTTCTTCCCCTTCCCCGCTTGCCCAACATCCTTGCCTCTATTACACTCTTTAGCAACCCATCACCCTTTATTACCTCCTTCAGCCATATACCCTGCCTTTCCCGGATTTCATTCAAAAGATTCCTTTCCTCGCCCAGCATCTCCAGCACTTCCTCGTTAGTCTTCCTTTCCGTCCATCTAACCTTCTCCATTCTTCTCCACACCCACATCTCAAATGCCTGCAGCCTATTCTTGTCCTCCTTTCTCAAGGTCCACGTTTCTGCCCCATACAACGCTACGCTCCATATCAAACTCACCAGCCTCTTCTTCACATCCTTACCCAGTGTCCCCGTCATCAGACCTCTTCTATTACTAAACGCCTCCTTAGCTAGCGCTATTCTCTTCCGAATGTCTTTACTACAATGCTCATTTTCCTCTAGTGTGCTACCTAAGTAATTAAACTTTTCTACTTGCTCTAGTTTGTGTCCTCCATCTCAAATCACAAGCTTCGCTTTCTTCGTCCTAGAGAATCTCATTACCTTTGTTTTCTTATGATTTATCTTTATTCCGAATATCCCGCACTGCATATCTAAAGCATCTACCAAAGCTTGTAGTCTCTTCGAAGATCCACTAACCAATGCCTGATCGTCCGCGAATCTAACCGATTTTATAAGATGCCCTCCCACTTTGACTCCAACCTCAAATTCTTCCCATGCCTGTATTACTATTTCCTCAGCATAAATGTTGAAAAGCAACGGCGACAACGGACTCCCTTGCCTTACCCCGCGACCTAGAGTTGCCCACCCTGATTCACCATTAGCCACCCTCACCTGCGCCCTTTGCGTCATATATAAGTTACGAATAGTCTCCTGCCTCGCCTATCTATTCCCATTTTCTCTAGTATCTCCGTTTGTTTATTCCAATTTACTCTGTCAAACGCCTTTTCAAAATCAATAAAGCATGCGAAAACATCCTGATTGTACTCTCTGTTTCTCTCTATAAGTGTTCTCATTACCGCTATCGCATCCCGAGTTGACCTTCCCTTCCTGAACCCAAACTAGTCATCGCCTAAGCAGTTTTTGGCCTTAATCTCCAACCTTCTATTGATTATTCGAAGTAAAACTATGGCTGCGTGTGAAATTAAAATAATTGTTCTGTAGTCCTCGCATTCTGATGCATTCTTCTTTTTGGGATAGGAATCAATACTGTTTTAACAAAGTCTTCTGGCCATACTCCTTCGTAGATCCTGTGTATGAGTTCGAAAAAATCTTGCCTACCTTTACTTCCTAGGCTCTTTAGCAATTCCGAGGGTATGTTATCTACTCCTACAGCTTTTCTTACCTTCATATCTTTTAATGCTTTCTCTATTTCACTGTCGAGTAGTTTTGGCATGCGGTTATCTTCATCCAGGTTTCCCTTATCCTCTACATCTAAACTAGTTGGTCTACTATCGCTGTCATATAGCTCCTCCACGTATTCTAGCCATCTTTCTAGGATATCTTTCTGCTCTGTTAACATTCTACCTCTCTTGTCCTTAATCTTTGGTACCGTTTGCCCTCACTTACCTCCCGATAGCAATTTTACCCTAGCGTATAACGCACCCACTTCCCCTTCCTTTTGCAGTTTCTCCATTTCCTCGCATTGCCTTCTCCACCAATTTTCCTTCGTCCGATTGGTTATCCGCCGTAGTTGATTATTTAGCTCCTTGTATTTCGCCCTACCCTGGTCGGTGTTGAAATTTTTCCAATACTTTCTCTCCTCCATTTTCCTAATCATTTCTTCCGTAACCCACTGCATCTTTACCGTCGTCAATTTCGCTGCTCCTATTGTTTTCTCAGCCGCTCTTACAATGCTTGTTTTTATATTCTCCCACTTTTCCTCGATTGTTCCTGCTTCTTTGGCTTCTCCTATTTCTCATCCATTATCTCTTGGTATTCCCTCCTTTTCTCCTTCTTCAACGCTTCCAGGTTCCATCTCTTCATCCTCCTGCTTTCATTTAGCTTTTTGAATCTAACCTCACAATTCATCATCACTAAATTATGATTCGAGTCTGCATCAGCCCCCGGATAACTCCGTGAGTTCTTCACACTCTTCCTAAATCTTTGTCTAACCATGATATAATCAATTTGGTATCTCCCAGTGTGCCCGGAATTTTCCATGTGTACCTCCTCCTGCGATGGTGTTTAAACCACATGTTTGTAACTATTTATTTATTTCTCCTACAAAATTCAACTGCCTTCTCTCCGCGATTATTTCTCGTTCCTAATCCAAACCCTCCAACTTCATACCCATCTCTCCCTTCCCCCACTACTGCGTTCCATTTGCCCATTACTATTAGATTTTTCTTACCCGGCACTTCTCTGATTATCTCCTCTATCTGTTCATACACCTCTTCCTCCCTATGATTGCTTGTAGGCATGTACACCTGGACCAATACGAAATTTGTAGGGCGTGCTGTTATTTCTACCACTAGTATCCTGTCGCTCACCTGTTCAATATTTACTACCCTCCTCCCCAATTTTGCGTTCAATACCATGGCTACCCCGCGTTGACTCTCAACCTCACCACTATAGATTACCCTGTAACTATCACTCCAGTAGTCCCCGCTGTCCTTCCATCTCACCTCGCACAGCCCCAAGGCATCCATTTTCTCTCTATCCATTTCCCGTTTAATGTTTTCCGATTCCAAAAATCAAGAGGCTCAGACACTATGATAGTAACCATTCTTGTTTGTCAGTACGCTTGTTCTGTAGCAGGTGATGCTAGAGAGCTATAATACTACCGAGTATCTTAGAACTTACATTGCATAAGGATTCGCGTGAAACCAGCTTCAGACTGATAACGTCCTCAACAAAATATATAAAGCTATATATAAACAATACGAATGTTTATCGAGCAATAATCAGCATTACAGTCAAGAATTAGCATCAATGGTCATTAAAGAAATGATATGGAAGCTAAACAAATGGTAAAAATAAAATATCGATCAGGCACAATCAATGATAACTTAGAATACTCTTGTTGGTGGCTAAATTTTTTTACATTAAGCTTAATCTGACGATAGTTGAACGTAAATAAATTTGCCCTTTTCTATCCATACGATGCCTTTCTACGAGCAAAACTCATGATAAACACCTTATCTTATTATGTGTCAATGCTAATGAAAATCGTTCCTCAAAGAGGATGAATTCGGGAAAATTTCACATTAGTACTACATGGAAAATTATATTATTCCCTTGTGCCGCCTTAAGAAATTTAATAGCATACATTATTTATTTAATTTAAAAAATGTAGCTGGGAAGATGCAGTAATTTATATGTACTCGGGGTATGAAAAACTGAAACCTCATTTCAGTTTATAGTGGAACTACATTGAGTGAATTAACTTCATATCCTCAAGCGTAACTTAATGGAAGTAGTTCATATTCAAATCCATATTGAAATTAGCCTTGTAATTGTCCATAGTCATTAATAACTAAGGAAAAGTAAAAGGCCAATTTTCAATATGGATTCGCATACCTTGAGTGAAATAAGCTCTTCATGGTACGACATAAGTGACGAATACAAACCATAAGTGTGGTGATATAAAAGTGTATGATGATATAAGAGACATGAAGGGGTGCGAGATAAAATGCTAAAGTAAGCATTAAGGATTTGAAAAATAATATTAAAAGGAAGAGACGGAGTTGAAAGTGGCATCAATGCTTTGCCTTTTGGGAAAACACGAAAAGCCACGTAAAGAACTAATATGCCGAATAGAGAACAACTTAATTTGTATGATGATCAAGTGTGCCAGCACTCAGACCAACAGAGACTGCGTGGGGCAATTTTCTTGGAAATTAAACCACTATTCCCGAGGTTAACTTATGTTTTCCTCCTGACGAAGATGGAGCTAAGTTACGCAAATGAGATAATTAACCATGTCGAAATTTCTTTCCCTTTTTTTGTGGCTTTTGATTGAAACTTGTATGCATAGTGACTTGAATCGCACTTTCCATAATTAATGCCAGAGATACAAGGGAAAAAGGGAGCGTGGTGAATTTTGAACGTGCCATGCACGGGCAGTCTAAAGGGAGGGAACCTACCCGCTGCTCTCAACCACCTGCCTTGCTCTCAAAACGGACTGATGTTCTAGGCGAGTATAACACGACACCTAAAGCACTTGCCTTGCTCTTTTTAATTAGTTAACGACACCCCACACTTTCATGGGGGATGTTATGTATAGCTCCCCAACGACTATACCCATTTTTTTCATCTTGTTTACTTGATTATGTGAAACATTCCGCTTTCCTCCATTTGGCGATAAAAGAGCATTATTAATCATGAAGGCAGAAAAATTAAAGGATATATCATCTCCAATGTAACATCACTCACCATTAGGCAGCCTATTTTTGTTTTCCCATTCATTTACGATCTCTTATTCTTGAAAAATCACATGGAAGAATTATTTTGTAGTCATGCGTAAAATGCCAATACATGCAATTTCCACAACTTCGAAACAAAATAAAAACTAATCCAGAAGTTACAATGGTTTTAATCGTAAATATCACGCCTTTTACTTAATCTACTGCTAAAAATCTGGAATCATAAACCAATTGACATCCATCCACCAAAAAGATGGGATTTGAACATGCATAAAAGTTCATATTCACGGTATAACCAACCATGATTGTGATTAAATACGAGTGTATATCAGCAAACGATGCAGCATTGTTACGCACTGAGAGCGGGTGGCTTCAGTGAAGAGTAACGGACTTCAATTCAGGCGCTCTTTTCATACACTGGGTCTATTTATTATTTTCAGTGTCGTATTGATTCTCAACTGGGTGATATGCGAAAGGAAATTCAAAAACTATGCTAGTGGGACGACACTTAGATTTTAAAGTATGTTCACAAGCAGTTTCTCTTCCCTCTTCATTCCCTAGATTATCCTGCTCCTCTTACCTCCGTACCAAACAACCTTTAACTGGTTGCAATTGGCCTCGGTATTTAGTCGCCTCTAAAAATAATCTGTATTTACAACACCATCATCCCCTATTCAATTATGCGGACTTCCAGACTGGAAACTTAACCCGGGAGAGAGCGCATGGTCTGACGTAACGTTTGGAGGTGAGTGGTTTGTCAGCTACACCCTAAAAGAAATGATTTTCAATTTCTCCTACGACAAATGTATTCACTCCTTTTTTACGTAAATTAATCTTTAAAGTGTCATATTAAATATAAATAATTTTATTATTGCGAAAATACTAACCTCGGGAGAATTTTCCAACGTTGTCTTTTCATCGGCTTAGTTGGCGTTGGTAAAAGAAATTAAACAAAACCTTTCCAAACACCGTTCACAAATATATCATATTTTTGACATTTTACTGTAATAGAAAACGTTCGATATGTTTAAAAATAATCAAAACATCACGTACAGGTGATTTCTATTTCCTACCTCATAAAATTGGAAAATTTTTCCCATTGAAAGTAGAAATGAAAAATCTGATTATTCATTCTAATAAATGCAATACATTTTAAGCATAAGATATACTTTACAAAATAATCCATATACATTTTGGAAGGAGCTGACAGTGGCACATTTGGCCACAGTAAAAATGTCAGGAAAGAAAGCGCAGGGACAGACTTCCGATACGAAGAAGAAGAACGGCGCTCGGGGTGTAAGCAGAATACTTTAACCCCATCCAATCTCGAAGCAAAATGAAATTTTGATTGAGAGCTAGTTACGAATTTTGAGAATGTCAGTGGTGCGAAAGCATGATGGAGCGCAAGATTAAAGGGCCAACGATTAATTCACAATGTATAAAAAAGAGCCAAGGGGTATTGGTAACATCCCCGCCTCCTTTCCTTCAGTTAATTGGCTACAGCACCAAACATGAAATTGGAGTATAGGAACATGAAGCCAACTCTAGGCGAATGAGTTTATTTTTGCTATTTATTTCATATATGTTTTTCATTTTTTTAAGGCGATGCTTGTTAAAATTTGTCGCAAAAATGGTATGCATTCAATCGAGTAAAAATTAAAGGAACATCTGTCCAATTTTTTACATTCCAATATTTCCATTGCGAGGAAGAATCCTTTTTTTTCACCGAACATGAGCATTCAATCACCATTAACAAAATAGCCAGCAACCAAGGGACACTATGCCTCCGCTAGCTAAATTTAGTGTGCGTCCAGAATGTCAATACCAAGCATTTTAATTATGAAGGGAGAGAAAAATCAAGAACAAAGTGAATTAAGTTTTTTTAGCAAATTTTCAATCACCAGACGGAAATTATTCACTTGTCGCCGAACGAGATGACATCTGTCGGCACCAAATTGCGTCCAAGTGTCTCGTACGCCAAGGATTGGACTTCCGGTTTTTTTTACAAATAACCAATGAAAGAGGAGGAATCCCAATTTTTTAATTTTCACGAAGGAGATTGCGATTTGATTTGATGGTTCAATTGCCATAATTCCTGTTCTAGGAAAATTGTTGTCCGACGAAAAACAGAGCACAAAAACTCCAAAAAATTTAAAAATTGCAATAATTTATGGAAATATGATTATGAGATTGAAATGAAATATGCAGATGAAAGTAATGTGCAAGCCGGTTTAAATGGACACTATAAAAACGTTGGGTTTTCCAGAGAATGTATATTCTCTCGTGACCCAAGCAGCTTTTTATCTCATAATTTTTAGTCTAGAGGAAACCACTTTGTCCAAATAGGCGATAAACAAAATATTAAAGAAACTTTAAAGAAAACCGATATCACAGCGTTTTGAATATTCAAATTCAGTAAAAAGGAAGCAGTGACTCTCCAAACTCACAGCCATATAAATATAATGCTTGGATTTCAAAGAATCACATTCTCCCTTTTTACGGCTAGATGATGACTCTACTGCAGATTTTGCTCGTATGAGAATCTATCAACAGTTTCATTAGGGTAAAATTTTACCCTAACATACCCTTAAATCTAAATTCAATAATTAATTTTTTCGGGCATGAGAATTGTGCGTATAAAGGGGGTAATGAATTGGTGAATAAAATGGAAATGAGACGAGTATGAATTTTGTGTGTTGGTCAGAAAATCTGTAATGCGCAAGACTATATGAACAGATGACGGTAGGTCATCGCTGTGGTCAAGATTTGAAAATAGAGTATTACGCTGTCTAATTTTAGGCTAGGTCCTCAAGAAGAGAGTTGAATATCCAGTCAGTAAATATGAGGTAGTACAGTTACCTTTATTGTTGTACGCCCGTTAAAAATAAAGTAGTCGATGAGTTGCAATTGTGAAATGTGGCACGATAGCGGAAAAAGATATATACATATAGGGAGATGAGTTTTGTAGATCCCTGAGAGAGACAACAATAATGGCCTAAAATTGCATTATTTGGGATGAGGCTAGGATATTTCTTGGGCATTATGAAGTCACTTGAGTAGAGGTTTTACGAGTGAAAGCAAGGGAGGAAGTGGTTGGAAAAAATATTGCTGGTAAGGAACCCATGACAATTGGACAACATGACATGACAGGGGCGATTGTGAGAGTATGATTGATTCCATATGGTTTGGTGAGAGATTAAGGGAATTTGTACAACGTTCATGGTTAAATAGGGGTGCCAAATTCAGCAGATACCACTCTTTTGTGGTCCTTGAATGGGTTTGAGTAAAACGTGGATTCCGTTAAAGTGAATTGCACCTAAGCAAATGAGAGTAAAACGTGAGATGCTAATAGTCAATGAAGAGATAGTTCTGTATCGGTGTATACGTGGTGAAATGTTACATTTAATACAGAAAGAAAGGAGAAAAATATAAATATTTGGGGGAATTATGATACGTTGGTTCTAATGAGAAATAAAACTATAAAAGGATAACGTGAAAATGGAGAAAGGGTACTGGAGAAAATGAAAGATTAGAAGGGTGGAAGGAAGATGTGTGGACTGCTGAGAGTATAAAGAAAAGAAAGGGGCGTATTAAAGATCGATCACAGCCAAATCTGAGGAACGGTGAATAAAGGTATGTGTTGAGTGCAAATAGGGAAAGGAAAGAATGCGTTTGGATAAAGCTAGCAAAATACATGAGTTAATTTGTAGGCAATAACTAGATATTTTGACAATGAGTGAGATTGGTGAAGTTTAGAGCGCGACGAACTTCATGCGACTACCACTGAACTCACTGTTCGGCAAGAGATTGAGTCAACAACAGCTCTTCAAGTCATACTCATTGACTGTGACGTGCAACTTTGATCCAGTATTGCTCATTATATATGTAAGAACCTACCTACGGGTAACCGTGAATATTAATGGACTTTGATTGAGCACATTGCCTGAGGATTTCTCACCCTAAGGCTATATGCTTTATCTGCTTTTTCAGAGAAATATTTTCACTTTTTCACGACCCAATTTTTCCAAAGCACTCGTAAAATTGATTTAATGATCCTCAATAATTGAAGAAAGATCGTCCGAGAATACAATTAGAATACGATAGATTGTACGAGAATACAATTAGTTCATTCATTCAACGAGAATAGTCACTGCTAATATGAAACCAGATATAATTTATTCCAATACATCGAAAACTGTCTAGAATGAAACAATTTAAAGAGTACTTCAAGGGTGGATATTCAAGCTAGATCAATAAGCCGCTATATAATCAGTAAATCACCAAAGTATCACCAAAATTGCTTACTGGCTGCAGTGTTTTCGGATTAATGCAATAAATGATTTTCAGCAAAAGGATTTTCATAACGATTTCCATGGAATTTTCTCCTGCAATCTGCAAACACCAATGATTCTGAGAAGCGAACAGGCTTACGGTATATTTTGCTTCATTGATAGAAAATTACCATTTGTCTTGAGACGTTTTCACTAGCTTAGTAAGAATGCAGTGCCATTAAGTTAAGCAGAACCCTGAAAAGAGGATCGGAGCAAGACGTCCAAACTCGACAAAGGCCAGAACAGAACTGCCGAATATTACAGCAAACATTTCGTAATGCAAGCTGTAAGCATTTCGACACTTTTCCAGCTCAGATGCAGGTCAACAAATTTTTCCACCCGTTCCAAAGAACATCTTAAAGTCGATAAATAAATATTTTACTGTATTATGAAGACTAAAATGCAACACAAAGCGGAAAATCCTTCAGGGGACAACAGGATCAACAAATTTGTTTCTTTGGCTACTGCGTCTACATCAAATTTTAAGAAGTCAAATACAAGCTGCCATATAGCCTCTTGGAATGGGATTTAAAAAGCTAAGACATAAAGGGGCTTTAAGGTATGATTTGAAGGAAGACATTAGGAGCAGTGTTCGATGGCGGGAAATATTACTGTCAGAAAGCAGTTAATAGTATGCTTGAACGGAAGTCAGGAAAAATCATCTGGTTTCCACAAATGAAGGCCACAACCAACACATATTGCATCTTTCATTATCTCAGGACATGTTCTACCCATCTTTATCCTATCTATAAAATACTCTCTTTGTTCCCCTTTAAAAAATACTCTCGTTCTTCCCCTTCCCCAGTTGCAAAACATCATACCCTCTATCACGGACTTGAGTAACCATTCGCCCCTCATTTCCACTTAAAACAAACTACCTTTCCTCCCACCAATCTCATCAAAAAGCCCTCTTTCCTTCTCAACCATTTTGAATGCTATCGTTTTTGTCTTCCTCTCCGCCCAACGTACTTTCTGCCCTCTCTTCCACACCAACGTCTCAAACACCTACAGCCTATCCTCGAGGAAATGTTATCAGGTGTCTTGGTAGCTAAGATTCTTGCTCCATTTTCGTTGTGATTAAATCAGTAAAAGCAATGACTTCATGCTAAAAGAAGAAAGAACCGGATTCTCTTAAAATATCACGAATAACTCTGCAATTTTTCAAAATTATATGGTGTAATTCGAAAATCTGAGAAAGACACTTGGGGACTTGGTCGACACTAATTCGGAGGATTCTCATATGATTTTCATTCAGCACGTGTAAGTCTTATTTTAGTCTACTATATCATGTAGGGAAGTTAAATGTCAAGACACCCACGAGTACATCACTTCACTAAGCGATCATTCGTGGGTCTTGCACCCATTCCACGTTTTGAGTTTAGTATCACAAAATGTCGACAAAAAATTCAATGAAAGTTCGTAAAGTCCTTATATGGAATTGGAAAATAGAAGAGACAGAGATCAAGTTATCAAATATAGAGAGGACGGGGCAAAATTCGGGTGAAAGCAAATGATATGGTGGGTCAATTATAAGCAAAATTACCGCAGAGTTCACATTGGTACGAGGAGGCCAACCACATTGGTGAACAAACCAAGCAGATAGCCATACTTCGCGGAGATGCGATCAGATTTTCATCCTGGTGTATCGCCAGGTAGTCACTTTAACTCATCCCAAACCCAATTACTAGAAACAAAAAGTTACCGAAAAAAGAGACAGATAATTTGTTTACTTTTCGTCCGATTAATCCATCCCTTACCCAATTTTCTCTTACAGTTTTGCATACATTCTCCCTGCCCCACTTTCCTACAGCCGCATCTCCCGCGCAAGCTCCACTCTCAATTTTCCCGGTTAATGCTGGTAAACTCTTATTATTTCATATTTAATAGAAACTATCTGAGGGCGTGATCGCTTCCCGGAATGGGCTCTGGGTTAGCCGCCGCGAAAAGGCGGGTGTTGGTATCTGACCAACTATTGCTAATGCTATTACTATTACTACTCCGACCAGCTGTAGGGTGGGTCAAAATGAAGGCGGGAGGGATTTGTACCGATGCAATGGGGGGAAGGATTGGAAGCAAATTCATTCATTTGATTTAAATACGTCCACTGTGTCGAAAAATATGTTGAATAAGAAATATTAACTTCTTATTAAACGTTTTTTTATTTCCTTTACTTCAATCCCTGAAAATTTTTCCGTTTATATATCTGTATATTTTTAGGGTTTTGCCTATTTTCTATGCCAGATCTGGGCATATATTCATCATCATTGCTAGACTGCTGTTTAGCAGGTCCTCAGTAGCCTCTCCTCTAGATAACTATATCTTGTGCCTTCCTCTTCATCCCCGCGTAGCCTGTCTCCTCTCTTCTAAATCATTCGTCATTTTCTCTATTCTTCTTCCTCGTTTACCTTTTCCTTCCACCATTCCTTCTAATACCTCCTTCGTCAAACAATCTCTTCTTAATATAGCCAGTTTTGCTTCCTGGTTTTTATTGTCTTTATCAGTCCTCTATCTTCCCCCTCTCTGGTCAATACCTCTTCATTTCTCACTCTGTCTGCCCAACAAATTATTTAAAATTCTTCTCCATATCCACAACCCTAATGCATCAATCCATTTTATATCCTTTTTTAAAGCCGTCCATGTCTCACAACCATAGAGTAAGATGCTCCAAACATAACACTTTGCCCACCTTTTCCTTAGCCCAATATCCCTTTTGAAACACAACAACTACTATTTCTTTTTGATAAGAGCGTTTCTGACCATTTGAATTCTACCTTTAATCTCCTTGTCACATTTCCAGTCCACCAGAAAATTCCATCCCTAGATACTTATATATATTAGGGAACCTAAAAGTGTTTTCTGATAGGTCAAGTCCAGAAACTTAAAAAACCGCGACCTTATAAGGAGTTAAACAAACGTTCATACGAATTTTGTGCCCCAAAATTCTTTATTTGGTACCAATAGAAATACCTACAGCAACAAACAACCATATTCCTAAAAACTTAAAGAAACGGCTACTACAGCAATATTCAGTGATTGATTTATTCAAATAGGAAACTCAAATGCTTAAATAATGTAATGATGAACATAGGAAGTATTCGTTTCAGTATATTTTATTTTATTTTTATGAAAAGCTGTAATGTATTGATTTTTTCAGATATAATATGTACGGAGTGCTTTCCTTAAGATTGACTAATTTTTATTTTTAAATTTGTCTGATGTTTAATTTTTTCCAGTTACCTCAACATAGCATGTTATTGTTCATGAAGTGTACTAAAATAAAGTAATTTACTATTTCTATTTATTGTGTTAATGCCGTTGCAGTTTAATTATTGTATTGGTAAATTACTGAATTAAATAAATAAAAAAATATATTTACGGATTAATATCGCCTCGCTCTCCTGGCGCCCGAATGCTTGAGAGTGTAACTTATTCCCTGACCGATTTTTGCCGATTGACTAATGCGCATATGCATTAAATGGTATACTGATTTCACTGACTGGTTGCTAATACCGGATGTAATCCATTGCATGCGAGGATTTAGGACGGAAAGAGGATTGGGGTGCTTTGGCACAGTGAGGGGTTAGAGGAAATAGGAATTTGAGATCAGATATCCGTTGAGACTAGCCGAGACGCAAGACATCATACATGGAGAAGCGTTGAGAGCTCCTTAGAACACCGCTTCCGGCTCCGCATCCTATGCACCACATTTTAAATTTGGAGTGCTCTCCGGTGTGCATTTGAATTGCACCTCACTGACGCAGACCTGAGTGGCAAGGAGGAAAGGTAGAAGTGGAGGGACGAAGGGAAAAGACGGAGAGAGAGGGTGATGCAGGGGAACCGAAAGGCTTCACGAAGTAAGGTAATTTGAGCAAAATATCATTTTACTTAAAAATCAATGAATTTGGTCTCATTTTAAAGAAAAATATATCACCCATCCATAGACACCAAAATTTTAACTCCTTACCACATTACTTTCCGAGATATTTGCCAGAAAATACCAGCCCTTTTATATGGAAAATGGGACGTATATGCACTCCATAGAGACCTTATATTAAAAATGAGGCATTTCCTACACCAAGATCTCGTAAACAACTCAACAGTGAGTAGTTTGTGTCTTTTCTCAACTATTGAAAATTAATCATATTGTCACCACAGTTAATTCTTCGGGATCACAATAAATCTTCCGTTTTGATGGAGTTCCAAACGCACCGCGTGAAAAAAATGAGTCAAAATATAGACGTATTTAGATATTTTCATTTGATTACTTACAGTTTCTGTCATGCAACGCTATTTTATAGCACCGTTAACAATGCAATGATTAATTAGTGTGTCTCACAGTTGGTGAAATTAAAACGTATAACGCGAATATGGCCTCTATTATGATTTGGGAACTATGTCAATCTCACTACCTTAAGCTAGAAGGCAAGGCTAATAGGCAAGTAGTTAAAATCACCCATTGACGTGACTGTAATCGGGACCCGATCCTGAGGTCGTATTGTTAGTGTAGTCAAAATGAAACGATAGGTAGTTTTGAGCCATCCTAATTCTCGAAGCGCTCGTGTGAGCAACAATTAGGCAGACTCCAAACTGAACACACTTCTTCCCGCGTTTTGCAGGACTCCAAGAGTTCATTATCTCCAGACCCACAATCGTATTCTCACTCAACGAAACGCACACAATCAAACCGAATTATAAAATGCATTGTCGGTTAAACAGATATACTGGTTAAATACTTGAAGTAGAGCACGTATATAACATTTTCCAACATTCCAATCATAGTTTGAAATTAATTTGAAGCGTATAAGGAAAAGGTGACGAGAAAGTTAAGGAGCGATGTGGTTTTCATCCCGTGAAATCTTACTTGGAGTGTAAGATTGTAATGGGACCCTAACAAAATAGGCTGTTTTAGGAATAGATCGAATTCAACAGAGAGCAGTAATATTTGATAAAAGTTGATACGATAAACTTAGCAGTTGCCAAATTGTTGAAGGAATTTGGGTGGGAACTTTTAACCGATCAAAGGATAAAATATAGTTAAAATCTAAACAAAGGTTTGAGATACTTTTTTAGCGGACGCTTAGTATATATTCTAGAACCAAACTTTTACGGTAGAAACGATCACAAGCATAAGTTTAAAAAAAACAGCCAACGAAGCCAAAAGATTTAAAATGACATTTATTACGCTCAATAAGCGACAGTAATAGTGCCAATAAATCAGTTCTCTGAAACTTACGGGGTAGAGTAGACTCTGTATTAATTCTTACTAACTTACTATCACTATTAACATCTCACCTCGCTTGAAATTTCCAGTTTTATTTTTGTTTTCTGCATGATTTAATATCTTTTACTACTGATTTTCTAATAATTTCAATACCTGTAATCAGTAGTAGTATCTTCACGAGTGTAGTGTATGTTAGTATTTTGTCTCCATTGTATTCTCACAGATTAAAATTGACCTAGAAATGTTCTACTGACAGCTTTTTGGTCTGCATCTAGCAGCTGAGGGAAAGTATGAGGGTTTAATCTGGACTGGTGGAAGTAATTCATGCCTGTTGTGTAATCACTACGTGCCAACACACCATCGTGGTGGTTTGCACAGTTTTTCGTGGATTTAGGCGAAGATAGTAGCAGAAGGTAACAATAGCAGAAGGAGCTATAGAGGGAAGGAATAACCGCGGAAGACCAAGGATATCATTCATGCCGCAGATTGTGAATGATTTGGGTTGCACCACATACACAGAAATGAAGAGAAAGGTAGGCAGAAGAGAGGAATGGCGTACTACTGCAAACCAACCTTAAGATTGAACACTGAAGAAGAAATCAAACTCTCCTCCAAGAAAAAAAGTCGTTTCACCTCAGACAAGGTCATGAAATGTGGGACACGAGACGCTAGAAGACAACCCGGACGGAGAGATGCTGGAGACGATTTAGTTAAGAGAGGATGAGACGTGAGCTAAGATGAACTTCGCCGTCGATCATACTGATGCTATTCCCGACAACCCGTCATTTTTTCTGTGCCCTCCGTTCTCTTGTGCACATAACAGAGAAGAAATACACTCCAAAATGATAATTGATGGAAAACTAAGAAAGAGCTTTCGAAAGGGCGATAATCGCTTAGAGGTTGCTTTTAGTGAGTTGTAAAACGACAGATTAAAATAAGAGGAGGCATACCTGTAAACGATGAAGATGAAGCACGAACATTGTGGCACAGAAAAGAATTTTTTTCATGTTAAGAATGAAACCACTTAGTTTTTTCACCAATATATTTAAACCACAAATCAATCGTAATAATTTCCACAAAGTGAATTCGCCAACCATTGATTTTATTTTAAGGATTTTTTTTACCCAGTTAAAAAGGTCTACCCCTAACAGTTTCTCTCATTTCCTGTTGATTTGAACTTAAGTTTGATGATCATCAAACGAGAGCAATCAAAAACGTAATCCATATTTGGACCAAAATTGGACTAACTGAATTCGTGAGATTGGCTTCAAACATCTTGAGGAATGTAGCTTATTTTCTTGTTTTTAACCTTCGAATTTTTAACGTCCTTACACGTTAGTAAGTCTCGTATCAATTTCTAACGAAAACCAACCTAAGCGAGTATTAAAGCGTGCTGCTTGGGTTTCGAACGTTTATCGAAAGCGACGCGTCGAAAAGGATATACCCTTTTCTTTCTAATATAAATTTCTAAGTTCCAAAGCGAAAACTCTCAGGGTACATTTAAAAAATATACAGTAGGCACTGCAGCATATTATATTTTAGGAAATGGCTGCAATAAATTGAAGCCAAAATTACTCATGTGGCTGGAAAAATTGCAAATATACATTGGTCCAGAGCTTTGTTTTCTAACAGATAACAGATGAACCGTTGGGTCAGACAAGACTTGGTGAAATTTTATCATCGCTGTAAATGATATTATGATTGACTTATTCCACACACTTATTTACTCCACAAAAAATTATTCAAAGACGTTTAAATCGTCTCTTAGACACTGAAATCACGATTAATACTCCGCCTCACAGCACCTTGAGCTTTCCTCCATCCCTCCTTAACCCACCCTCTATCTTCCCTCACCTGCCTCTTTCTACTAATTATGTGACACTACATACTCTTACTCCTGTTTCTGATGATAATGTGAAATGTAGAAACCCAAGTCGTTTGACTATATTTATATTGAATATGTAATAATAACTTATCATTTACATAGCTATCGCATGTTTTTAGTAAAGGCACTAATTCAACCCCTTCTAGAATCACCCTGAATTTACTTTAAAATATCACTCGTGTAGAATACTGAACAAAAGGTATGCATTACTTTTCTTTTAGTGTGGATTGCAATTATTTTTTATCTGAAAAACCACGTATTCATTTTGAATCGCATGAATATCTTAATATTATTTTAAAAATAAATAGACTACATTTAACAGTGTTGGCTTTGAATAGTTCAAACGCATAAATTCACCGTAAGTACATGAGAAGTTTACTATAAAATAAACATCTATTTGATGGTCTCAAAGAGTTTGTACCGATGGCCTCTCTCCTGGTAAAAAATTCCCTCATCATTCGCTCTTCTATTTGATTGCTCAAAGGTTCCCATTCCAGCCTACTCGACGCCCTTAATATTCTGTACCTAAGCCACTTTATTCGATTTACGCCTTTCGTGGAACGGTGTATCCACGTTCCCTTCATGTCATTACAATCACCAATTTCCACTCCCATTCAAGATACCTCCAACACTACTCTGCCATGACACTGTTCTCCTCGGCCTCGGTTCCATTGCTTACGGGCAATTGCGGCGAAATGTTTGCCGTCTGCGCCTTAACAAGGATCTCTAACCTTCTACGTATCCTCTATATCCACGAAAATCTCATCCACAGGGCTATTGCATGCATAAACCTCCCCACTCAAAATGCCTTGCCGTTTTTTTGATAGCAAGAAGATTCCTTCAATGCTGCTTCCAGAGTAGGGATTACGTAAACTTATACATATATTGGCTGGATTTTTTCTTTAACTCTCAGTCTACTTTTAAGAGATTCAGCAGAAATCAAAATATTATAGTACACTCTTGTAATCCGTAGTTGAATTATGCTCCGAATGAGGAATTGGTTAGTTTATACTCTTTGGGAAACGGATGGATAACGAGAATGGATAAATGAATTAGCTCATGTTATGAACTATAGCGAAAAATGAATCGTTCTTATGACTTGAGTTCGAGAATCCATTTATTCAGGTCATTCAAGCACGGATTCAAGATGAGGTAGCAATCACATAATGGTTACACCCCTAGTCCAGCATGACCATACAGTATTTGATAGAATCTTACAACCATTCACGATATCTTGGTATCGAAAAGAATTTCCCTACACGCAATACTCCACCGTTTTCTGCCAATTTCTGCCTGGTTTAAAAGATATGCTCTCGTGAAAGCATCTTACATGAAGCGTAATTGCATTTATCTCCAAATTATAGAAATAAGATTTCGCTAAAGCAAATAAGAGTTGATACAAAAGTCGAAGAAATAATATAGCCTTGGTTTCCGCAGAATGAGGAATTGCAAACAAGTTATGTCAGAAAGATCTACTTATAGGGGGTACTTGTACTAAAAAAAGGCAAACAAAACACAAAGCGGTAAATCGACAAAATTTAAATGCAATCTTTTCGCCATATGTTCGTCGGAAGATATCGCCCATAAAAACAAGACGGACATAACAATGCCGGGCACAAAAAATCTAATTCTATCAACGTTTTTTTTCATAGTCCTCGTCGAAATCGTAGAACATTTACGAATTTATCCGTTATCGGTCGAGTTATTGAGTTATGGTTGAGGACATTAGATGAAATAAAAACCAGACGCTAGCGAGCTGTGCCAACAACTCGGTTTAAACGCCTGTTTATGGGATCTTCGTGAGGGGAGACGGGGAGCAGGCACCAATGGAAAGAGACGGCTCTCCGGGAGGAACCCTTACCCTATTCCGACTCACCCTATCGAACCCACCCTTTCATCACCACCCTCCAATTTCCTCCCCCAAAACAGCGTTAAACACAACGGGGAAAGACCTTTCACCCAGCACTCGCAGCTCAGGAAACGAAGGGACCGCCCAAGCCTCATTCTCAATTCCTGGGATGTTCCTCAAGGGACCGCCATAACTAGCACAGTTATCAGATATTCGATTGTGATCTCTTGTCACGTTTGAGGAAGAATCTTCCTTCTCTCACTTCTCTCTCTCTCTATCTTTCTCTTTCTCTCCCTCTCTCTCTCTCCGACCGCCACCAATACCTTTTCCTCATCCCACGTATTTCCTTCCTTCCCACACTCTCCGTTCTTTCCACATCTTCAGCCTCCAAAGCTCTCACCCACACGCCCCACTCACCGGTTTCAAAATTCCCTCCCCGCTGCAGATGAAATGAGCCAGTAATGTCTTATCGAAGACGTACTTTAGATACAGTGCCGAGAATATAAATTGTCAAATAAATTCTAAAATATATACGGTACTGGTAATCCATTGAAAAAGACGACAATTGATTTGCCTTAAGCCTTTTACAGCTATGCATTTACGCGTGTGATTGTCTTCCAAGTCAATCGTGTATTTTTCACATACTTGGTAATTGTTAACACTTTTCCTTTGAAAGCGTTATTTTTGGTTTATCCTCCGATATCGGTGTCAAAGAAAGCCGACCAAGTCTTCAGTGCTACTATGAAAACTGAATACGATAAAACTAAGATAGTGTTGATAATATATCAATTATTTCTAATAAATGGAAAATTTATGATTATTCCATGTTCATTAAGCCTATTCAGCTAAAGCCTCAAAGAGTATATAGGTATAACTTGAACTTTACGTTGACATTCAATGAAAACATATAAAACGCCCCTAACGGACGAAATACGGATCAGACAGCTGCACCTTCCCGCAGCTACCATCGGAGAGCTTATTCCAGGAACTTTCTGCTCCTAAAACGGCGAAAATCAAGATGATTCTGTCCTTTTATAAATAAATTACATCAAATCCCGATAAATTGCGAGAACAGTTTTTTTTTTGTAGTTTGATCACGCTTGAGCTAATTATGCCATGAGAAAGATCTTGAGAAATAATTTTATCAGCATGAAATTGGAAAGTACGTGAGAGCGCAATCACTGCCAGATTTTCGTGAAATACTAGCTGAGCTCATGAAAAAGTTTTGCTGCGAGTGTATAGAGAGTGTAACGCAGCTGATGTTAGGATTATACTTGGAGCTTATAGAGTCTTGCTGGCTTTGGCTTAGATTTCATATATAGCTCAAATTATGCGAGTTACAGGATGAAAAGAAAATATTATTCTGCACCCGGCATATTTATCTAGGATTATTTAAGGACTATATAGCAATGATAAACTGCCAGATTGGTTGGTGTAAAAGCTTCTTTCTTTTTCCCCATCCTTGGTAACTATAAGAAAAAGAAAACGCGAGATAATTTACTAAAACGAAATTCACTTCTGTCGTCTCTCTCTATGGGATAATTTTCTTTGTTCATTTTCATTTTCCTCATTCCTCCTCCTTTAATGGCAGTTATCATAACAACCCTCTAAAATTCGCCAGCAGCGGCTTCTAGTAAATCATTTAGAAGAGGAAACTTATTGTTTCGTGAGTTCCTTTCGGGTTAATATTTAGGTAAACCTTTAAGAACTGTGTTTGCATCTCGTCATTTATCCTAACCAGGACAACTCCCTACAATATGAACGCTCCATTTGCACAGTGTGATCACTCTGCTTTTTAAGTTGCTTCTATCGTATTTGAAAAAGAATGTAGCATGGCACATCACCATAAATTAATGAAAACAAATTAACAGGGGTGTTGACGATATGGGGCAGGAAATGATAACCATTCTTCAACAAATGGAAACACAAAATGGATAAGAGAGCCGCGTATAGAAGAAAATAGCAAAGAATGATATATGATTTTGGAATAAAAACAGGATAAGATGTAAATGATATGTAGCGTGTGTCATTGAACAAATAAAAGGGAAGACCCATATAGCGAGTGATAGAAGTAATTATGTAGTCCAATAAAATTATGATGGAAGACACATGAAGAATCCAGCTTGTGATAAAATAATTTGCAATCAGAAAATTATGGAAGGCTGCATTAGACCAATTTAAGGATTGGAGTATTTATAGCGATAAACGCATCACTCGGCATCTCAAATCGCGTGATTTATCATGCAAATACGACCATATTCCAGCTATTTTTATATCATACCGCAAATTTGAAGATCATCTAGTATCTCAAAAGTACAGTTTGCAGTATAGCACTGGCATAGTCGTCACATTTTTCTATGTTTTCATTCTTTTTCTCTTTCCTCCACCGTTCATTCTATCTCCCTTTTCTCCCTCCCTGATTTCTTCGCTGGGACGCAATTATTATGCGCTCCGCCCCGCAGGCGAAAACTTTAAGAACCTTAGAGGAGAAAGATTGATGGGGGGATAAGAAAGCTTTGAGTGGAGAAATGGGGACCAAATTTTTTTCCAATTTCCTTAATGCCATCACTTTCTCCTCAGTTGGGTCCAGGGTTGTCTGCCTCGAAACGAGGTGTACACGAAAAAGGTTATTGCTCTTTATATGCATGTGTTGACATTTGTCGCGTAATTTTAAACCGCTATCACAGGCGGGTAGATTAAAAAGACGTAAGTGAATTATTCAACGTCAATAGTACTAAGCACTTTATCTGAGAAATCGCAAAGAATCAAAAGGAAGGTTCTTCTCTAAATATTCCAAAATGCTTGTCACTAAATTCTCAAAGGTATTCATTAAAAGAAATGATTTAACTCGAGAAAATACTCAAAGAAAATTTTTATTAGATTAGAATTTCAATTTTTTACTGCATATCCCCTGACAATATGGGATTTTTCAAGCAATTTATGTGACACTGATAAAATATAAATTTGCACCTCTCGTTATTAAATTCGTATCGGAAAGTCTTTTAGATTCAAAATAATGAATCCTCTTAGTTTCCTTAGCATATTCCTCCTCATGTACATAGAACTTGACAGATGATGGGAAAATGCATCGAGGATTTAAGATATAAAGTTTATATTTTCATTGTTGAAGCTATGTTTTTCCCAAAGCTCTTAACAAGGGTGATTAATGATGAGAAATGTAAACTAGTCTTGACTCGGACGAGCGATTTGTGTATTGAACAGTGCGCGGAGGTTTAGGACTTGAATGATAATTTAGCACAATAAGAATAGTTACCAATTGAATTTTCATATTCACTGTAAATGCAATATAAATTATGTGATGTTGTGCTTGATTTGGGAAAACGTATGTTAATGGAACTAATATCTACATCTACATACTACCCCGGGAGCCGCCGCATGGGCGTGTGGCAGATGGTGGTAGGTCACCAGCCGTCACAGGATGTAAGTTATAAGGAGGTAAAATGGTGACATCATGTATTGTGGAAATGTATTTAGAAGAGCTCATTTTTCATTGTTGTCGCTTATTGTGAGCGGAAAGAACGAGTTTTTGTACATACTATTCGGCAGTGTATCCCTCATATTTTATCTCTTCTTTCAGACCCAGAAATGTAGTGAGGCGTCATGCTAATATTCTGTGTCGCTCTGAAACACACCAGTTCTGAATATCTCAAGCAGCCTTAATCTAGCGTGCAGCCTCCGAGTCTCTAGGGGCTCCCACCTTTATCCCTCTAAAATTTGTGTAACGCTTTATGTTCGTTCGTAGCAGTATTTAACGAAACACGCTGCTTTCCTTTGTATTACTTTTTTAGTTAAATCTTTATTAACAGGGTCCCAAATGCTCGCGGCGTATTCGGGGTGTGTCCTATCCAGAGCGAAGCAGCATCTCTCTTTTACTTTTTCATCCGAGGACCTTCCTTTTATACGTTTAACAAACTTAGTTTCTTAAATGCAGAGCCATATAAGTTTTGTATGTGTAATCCACGCTATATATCTAACGTTTGGGTAATGCTAAGATATTTTACTGTTACTGAAGATTTCAAGATTACTTCACCCACAGGATAGGTATGATATTGTTGTGATAACTTTCGTAGGAAGTGAACTGTGGTTTGCTAATATTTAATTCCAACCGCCGCTTCTGGCACCACGAATAAACTTTGTTAAGGTCAGATGACATAGCTTCAAAGCCCGCGTCTTCGCTTATTTCACGGTAGATTACTGTATCGTCTGCAAATAATTCATATCGCTCGTTGGACTGCAGAATATCAACATAGCATTCTTCTCACTAGTAACTCACTATGCTGAACACTAACTGAGACCGTAAATTTATATTTATAGTATGTTAACCGACATTTATCTTTTGTAAATTTTAGAGTAATGTGATGCAGCAAAGATTGAATAGCATGCAATGCATATAATCTACATGGAGAGTAGCCAGTCATATGCCAAACATCCAAATTTTTGTGCACCCTAGTTTTTTCTTCATAGCTCCATGGATAAGATGAATCTCATACTTTTTTTTTAAAGGATTCATATTCTCAGCAGCAGGACCGATTTTGAATTAATTTATCTAATCCCTTCCAGCCAATATTTAATTGGATTCAACATTCACACTGCGATCGGTAGTCATAAATATTTACTCTGGGATATGTTACTTGCTAAATGCAATCAAATTTCTAGGTATTTTTAATGCTCCTAATTTAATCATAGCTAAAAGACAAAGCATTTTTATTTTGAGTTATAAAACTGAGATGATGACTTTCGCTTTTAAAGCATCCTTAAGTTATAAATTTTGGTACATCATCAATAAAAAATGTTTTAATTAATATAAGCATGAATTGCTTTAGAATCCGCTTTTAAAAATTAAATTTCACGTCTATGATGTTATATCAAACGAAACCAAGCCTGCAAAATATTCCTGATCGTTATTTTTATCATGTTTTAAGGTAAAATAGCGAGAGGAAGAACGTTTTGTGGGGAATATATACCCGCCAACGGGAGTGGTTGGATACTTGTGTATTCTGTGATTCCTTGCGTCGTAAAATGCTTGCATGTACTCCGTATTTAAATTCCAAGAAGCGAATCACAGCACTTTCCATCCGCTAAGTTTCTTTTCCTACTAGGCAAGCGTGAGTTACCTACTTGCTCCTTCCCGTACATTTCTTTCCAAAATTCCATTCGCGTTTCTCACTGGATTCCTTTCCTCAATTTAGGAGTAAATCAAAGGAAAATGAGCTCTACGGCCTCTCAAGATAGCAAAAATTAAAAGATTCTCCGATGGCCGTAAAAATGGCACCACTCGTCAAACTTTGCAACCACACAACACTTACTGTGTTGGTTTGCGGGAAAGGGGATTCCACAGCAGGGACCAACCACAGCCTCTCTTCCAGAATACCCTCCTGTGATGGTTTACGGGAATGTTACTTCCTCGCCAGTGACCACCACAGACACACACGCACTCAACCCAGTTTGGATCCTTTTCGAGGGCTAATGGGACCCTGATAAGGATGCCTAGGTTATAACCTGAGATCCTTCATAGGGCTAATGGGACCCTACTAAGGATGCCTGGTCATTACCACAATCACACTCACAAGCACTCAAATCATTCACTCTCACACACAGACGGGCCCAACTTCTGGGAGAAATCGCTCAAAAAGAGTGTGGTCAAAATATAAACACAAAAACAAACGAGGGTGAGCGTCGGATACGCGTATTTCGGCCACAAGGTGGCCCTCTTCAGCGAGCTGAAGGGAAAAGCACTTGCAACACGAGGTTGAATGTGAAAAAGTGAAAGCGAGGTTGTAAGTTTTTGCTATCAATTTAGGAGGGTAAAAATGACGCAAGGGAAAGAAAGAGCAATTTGAACAGGAAATTTTACATTATGTCTATTTTACGATGGCCGCACATGAAAGACAGTCTCACCCACGGGTCGAGAAGCACCGTTGCGCATTACTTGTGCCTCGGAACCACTCGTTCCGATTTTCCGATTTATTTCAAACATACTTTTGCTTCGTGGTTTCCACCCTTGGATTTGGGATCTTCTACGTTGGGATGCATGAAATATCCGCCACACGTCGCATTGATCAAACAAAATTTGCTATCCATGGTAAAACTATGACACACAAATTTTCGCTTTATTGGCAGCCCACGAGAAAAATAAAAATGAAACTCACTCCATAGAACTTATAAATATAAAGAGATATCGTTCACCCTGGTCACCATAATCTTTAAAAGAAGACCTAAACTCAGGAAATTTTAAAGCGAAGAACCCAGTGGAAGACTTTGCTCTGTAAATGAGGTAAGCTAGTGACAAGTCAAATTAATCTGCAACATTTTACATTGACTATGCAGGAAAGGCAAAAAATTGGAAAATTGAACAAAAAATGCAGTAAATGGTATCATGAGATAACCTTTATCCACTAATAACAGCAAAATTATTTTATGCTGAATTGAAAATATATACAATGGTCACAAGAGAGGTCTTCATGGACATTTTTATTCAGCTCAACTAATACAAATATCACCAATAATATTGTCCCAGCATCTTGCAATATTGTTCACCTCTTACCGTCCATGGAAATGGAAAAGAGGGAAGCGTTAGAATGAAGGAAGTGGAAAGGAAACTGAGTGGATTAATTTGCAGGAAACGTAATTGATTAATTCAACACCTATATTTTTGGGCAGTTTCAATCATTTCAGCCAATCATTTCTTCCCTGTCTCGCTTTTGTTACTGTTCGATTTTAATTTTCCGCAATCCACATTTATAAAAGTGTGGAATACGGAAAATCTAAATATACCAACAAACAGTCGGAGCATTATAAGGCCTCGAGTCTATTATACAGTGGCCATCAATTCCATGAATAATCTCGAGAAGGCGCCCCTCTCTAAGAGCAATTTAAATCCAAGATGCTGGAAAGGCAAAAAATGGTAAAACTGAACAAAAAATTAGTACACCAATCCATGCTTTAGCCAAGCCGAGCTTTGTAGAAGATACGTCCGAGTTCTAGTTACAAGTCGAGGTAAAACTCGACGACTTCCACTAGGATTTAGAGTATCTTGAAGGAGTACCTCTATTAATAATAATAACCGTATTTGAAATTTATTTTATTATTTCAACAGAAGCAGTATGTTAGTATTATTGCAATGAAGGAGGAAAAATATGTTCAAAAAGACTGAAATTTTCTGTAATTAATTAAAACGCAGATATAAGTCCTTAACTCGATGCAAATTTTGCGCCATATCGGGACATTTTTTTTTCATTTTGGAAGCTATTTTTGTGAATCTGTAAACATTTCGTTGGTAAATATTTCTTTTCAAAAAAGCGTCCTTACAACACGCTGTAAAGGTTATGACGCGATACAGGCGTTAAAAATCACTCGTTGCTTAACTGAAGTCTATCACGAGTGCATATAAGTAGCACCTTCCAAGTAAAATTGAAGCGAAATATTCTGAGACATGTCAAAAATGTGTACAATAATAAACGATATCTTTGCAATGGTGAGATATTTTTATTTAAATTGAGACTTTATTCATTGAGTTCAATATGAAATATTATCTTGCTCAAATTACCTTACAACGTGAACGTCACGACGACAATTAAACGACATGAATCCTGCCATACAATTTACGAATAAAGTCGTGAAAGACCGGTGCCTCCCTTTCCTTGATGTTTCTATGAAGAAGAAAAGCAATGGAACGTTTAGTCACGCGGAGTTCACACTGATCTACATCGTCATAATTCCAAGCGAACCACCTCAAGGATGAGTGGCTGGGGTTTGACCGTTACCTTTACGCGGCCTCACATCATCACCCACAACAAAAAGCAGCCATCATTAAGACCTTCAACTTAGTCAAAAGAAGAGCAAACAGCTTTCGCTGCGTAACCTTACGTCATAAGGACATTACAAATAACCTGTGTCCTCAAAAAGCAAAACAGTGCCACCCGTTGTGGTACCTTAACTCAAGCAAATATTTTCGTCTGCGAAAGACGAAAAACGGCTCGAACTGTCAGATGGAGCATACAAGAGATCTTGCAGTTGCCACAGCTATTATGTGGGCGAATTTCCACTCGATACAAACCAGGATTCGGGAACATGGAAGAGATGCTAGAAATGGACATAGAAAAAAACAACCATTGTCGCACACTTTTCTTTGGTAAATTAAGTATACGTCAAAATCCGTACTTGAAATTAAACTCGAAAAAGCAGAAAAGGAAATGAAACTGCCTCGCTTATTTCGCATGTCAAAATTGATAGCGGCGCGGGCAAATGCTTGTACTCGTCACAGTGGTAATTTAAGTTCCAACTCGTTGAAACGGCTCCTAACGATGACGATCATAGAAGGAGTAGCAGGAAAAAAGTAAAAGCAACCCCAAGAGTAACTAAAACTAATGACAAAATATGTAAAGACATTCAGTTTTCAAAACATTCCCATTCATAAGATGGCACAGCAAAAATCAATCCTGACGTTCCTGAAGACGCTCACTTCGACGCGAGAGAAGTACTAAGCCAAAATGCTCCAATCGCAGAATAATTTCAAATTCACGTCAGCAACTATCAACTGCAACGAAAACCTACACCCTAGATGAACCGTGATATTGATAAAAGCTGGTGGTGATAATGATGACGACAGACATATGGACACTTGCAACTCTTTTTACGAGTGAAAAATTACCGGCCGCTTCCAGGCCGACGTGGAGAAAAATTTGCCTCAATGAAATTCTTGGTTGAACATAGACCTGTGTACCGCCGCGCCGCGCCGCCGCCGCCGATAGCTTGGTGACGCCGCCGCCGCGCCGCCGATAGCGCCGCCGGTCTTCCGTGTCGGCGGCGCGCCGCGGTCATTTACCGACCAATGCCCCCGATGCGTCGGAACAATACTTATATTCACTTATTATTGAGGGCTCCTCATAATGATGAAAAACTTAATAACTACAGAAAAAAGAGACCAGCTCTTCTGGCCATATTTGATGTGCTGTTGAAAATAGTCTTTCAATTAAATCTGTGCGATAGGAATTAACAAAGTTACCATTTTGTTTTGAGCCAGCAACCACATGTCCACGCTTCCTCGGCATGGATTTTACTCTGCTCAAGCCCATGAGTGCGTTATCCTCAGTTTTTCCTTAATGCCGTCCTAATCAACATTGTGAAATAGGAGATTCGAATAATGATATAACAGGCCGCATAATCGAACAAGGTGACAGGTATCCCTAGTGCTCCATTTCTTTATACAATGCGTATTTAGGACGTGAGATACCCAGATTTACCTTCCTCACTCACCTACCTAAGAAACTTCTCGTTAGTCTTTCCATTTATTGCGCTTATTCTGTTCTCCTTCCATAGTTACATCTCAGAGACTTCTATTTCTTCCTTTTTCCCTTTCATGTCTTCCATGCTGTGACGGCTCGAATATTAGCTACATTCAATATAAAACACTATTCGTGTGTTTACACAATCACCCTTTTGCACTTTGACTGCAGGTAAATGAAGCTCAAGAAAATAAATCAACAATGCAATCATAGTGTACATAGGAGGATGGCGAGTGCATTCGCCACTTCGTATTGAGAATGGAGAAGGAATCGGCGTCATGAAATTGAAAACGTGGTTTTATTTCCTTCGGCATAGATGATTCATAATCTTCCATAAAATGCCATTCTTTATAACGCAAATAGCATCTGAATTGATAGATTCCTTACGTAAATAAGCACTAAAAACATGAAGATAAACCTCAATTACCTAAATGTTGTTAACTTAAAAGCCTGGTTAACGCATAGGTATAGAGTTATATTGCTGTGCCGTTACTTTTCCTTTCGTCTTAGACCAATAAAAACTCTGAAAAAAACAATTTCATGGGCAAGCTATTTTAAGTGTCTCCGGAAAGGCTGTAATGAATGGTTAAGCTAGGGGGATCCAAGTGGTGATATGAATTTTCTCTTATCCTGCGGAGCTTGAAACAAGAAAAGTATGTACTTTTTCTTTTACCGCTCTTAAACTTTAAGTCTTTCGATATTTACCAAAATATGTGCATCACTTCACGTAACAAATTATATGAAACGTATTGTTTTAGTTTTTTATTCCGATTAATAACAGCAGCCTGTTCTGAATTTTTTACTGTAGCGTCCCCTCCTCACTCTCCCCCCGTGAGTGGGATTTCCCGGCATGGGTTTGGCGGGTCAGTCTTAATGGGTAATAAAAGGCGAGCCTTATGACTTTTCCTCTGCAGATGAAGTGAGTGCAGAAGTACAGGTAATGGATCTTAATTAAAAATATAATAAGCGTGATTGGAGGGACGGTTACTAATTAAACGTCTTTGGGGCAATCTGAGAGGTAGAAAAGTTGTCTCTGCCCCGATGCAAAGAGATTGTGGGTACAATTGTTGTTTGAATGATTGGAGGGATGGAGGTCTCTTTAGAAGCACAAAGGGAGAAGTATGAGGCCCTGATCATTTAAACTGACAAGTGTATCCGATATGCGGCACCCAAGGAGAAGGGAAGACTAATGTGCCCATCAGATTCCACGCATGGCTCTCAAGCAATATTGTCTCCTCTTGTTCTGTCATTTGTTTTACATAAAAAGTTATAGAAAGATTCTGTTCGCATCGTCCTTGAGGTCGATGACCACTGAATATACCCCTCTAAAGGAGTAGTTTTGATCCCTAGGGTGCGATATTGACTGAGGGGGAGCAGTGCTGTGGTTCAAGGTCGATGCGCCGGGTTTCCTCTGGATTTCCCAGGCACTGGGCATTCCCTAAAAGAAGGAAGCAGGCGCATGTCTGCTGCCAAAGATGATTGGCCCAGCGAAAATCTGGTGTTGGTGTTTGCGTGAACTAGAAAGGACAAATATAGACACTTGGGCTATGGTCTTAATTGAGACAAGTCGTTTTACTGTCGACGGTCTATCATAAGAGTATCATAAATCTATCATAGCTCCGACTCACATAAACCGAAACTATTCGAGAGAAGGGGCAGTTCCGGAATGCCATGTTTTGTTCAATTTCTACTTACATTCCGAAACGAAAATAAACCAAGCCGGACTTATAGTTTCAATCTGAAACGAAGTTACATTGAAAAAAAAGCATATAGTTTTGTTACGGTACGAAACTACTCATTGGTGACTGTTTCATTTTGCAGGTCTGTTATTTTCATCGGAGTGCCTTTCGATTAAACAACGTGGTTACCATATTGTGGGTGGCCAAAAAAGGGGTAGGTGCGCTTTAGATACTCCCGTACTTTTCAAACAATTGTTAAAATATAGAAGACGGAAGGAATGCTGATATAACTTATTTTGACATTTGTGGACTGCATTGTCAATGGAAACATTAATGAACCACCTAATTAATTTCATTTTGACTTCGACTTTTCTGTTCTAATTCAGCATAGCACCAAACATATGGTGATATTTGTACTTAGATCGTTGCTATGTTTTCTGCTCGAATTGAATGCCCTTCCGATAATTTTTGACTACGAGGACGTCAAATATATAAAATACAGATTCAGATGTAATGTGGTGAAAAAGTTCCATAATTACGGAGGAAACACTTGCAGTTTCACTAATGTAAGATATAACTGGACTAGTCCCGATATTATGTCATCATCATCATACAATTCAAGATTTGGCTATAAAATATATTCATGAAAATTGTGGGTGACGGAAGAGGTATGCGTCAAACAAAGCAGTATTAGAAGGGCCTGGGGCTGGAAAACAGAAACCGTTTATGCTCGGAGAAACCCCGTGAAAGGGACGTGTGCTGGAGAGGTAAGGATAAATCACAAATAAGAACATTGAAAGTCCAAAAGGTGTAAGTCGGATGCCTGTAGATGAGTCGTTCGCCGCTGTTGGTGGGGGCTGGGAAACAAAAACCGTAAAGACTTGAGAAATCCTGGGAGAGGGCGTATGCTGGGGAGGAAGAGGGAATGACGAACAAGAACATGGAAAATCCAAACGTCGTATCCTTGATGATGGGTCATCTGCCCCTGACGAGTACCCATGCAGAAGTGCAAGACTCCGCCTGGGTATGGCGGTTTCTGCTAAAGCCAGGTAGTCAATTGTTACATTTGTTACTCCTAATTTGATTGGTTGATCAATTTTTAGACTTCATTTGTTTTTTCACCATTCTCTAATTACTATTTCTAGGACACAAATTAAGAGTAATGTTGAAAGTCAATCTCTTTGACTTACTCCTGTTTTAATTTCGAAGGGTTTAGAAATTTTTCCCCTCCATTTTACTTAACATTTTTTGTCCGTGAGCGTCTGTCTAATGGTTGCAAGTGTATTAGGTTCGAGCCCTTGTTCTTTCAAAATTTGATCAAGAGATTCGCGATCAACTGAATTAAAGGATTTTTGAAGTCAACGAAGGTGTAGATAACATTCTTGCTGTACATCTTTTGTTGTCGAATTGTTAGTTTTAGATTCAGAATTTGTTCCGGGAGAGATCTACCTGGCCTGAAGCCTGCTAAATATTCGCCAATTATGATTAAAGTTGTTAATGAAGAAGAAAGCATTGTGAGAGAATGTTATACGGGATGATTTTATTTTCTGTATGATTAAGGATCCAGTAGTATAATTTATTATTAGTATTAATAAAACTAACCAGTAGTTATCTAACGACTGAATTGTATGTTAGCATGTTTGGCACTCCCTTAGTTTTTGGTCGGACATCGAATTGTACTCCTCACTTCTTTTCGGCCTGCAGCTTGAGGCTGAGGTAAAGTTCAAGACTTTAATTTGAACTGGGATGAGTGCGGTATGCCAGGTGAGGAATCACCCTATGCCACATACCCTTGTGGTGGCCTACTTGGCATTTCGTAGATGTAGATATACAGAAGCCATGTATATGTAAACCTGTAGGTACAATGGGGGACAGTGGAGGGCAACGGGGAAAAGAATTTTAGGGTGTGATGTGTTTGATTCTTAGACGTGAAAGAAAAGCAGGACAAGAGAATGGAAATAATCTTTAGAAGTGAGGAATGAAGTTTTCTGGAGACGTTAGGTTTGAGTTTGGAGCAGAAGAGTCGAGAAACCTGCCATGTACCAGCGGCAGCGCTGAATGACCAAGGTCGGGGAATAGAGGTCTAGTTGAATGTACTAGGTCTCCCCGCCCCCTTAGGGGGAATCCTAGCACATTTAACAAGACCTCTTTGCCTTTTATCATGCTTAGGGTCAAGAAAGGAAGGTCATGAATGGGGAGGTATGAGTAGTCTTATAATTTCTTTATCCTCAGAGTAAGGCTGCCCCAAATAAATTCAATGCAATAAACCGTTATTGTTGACTGATGCTTATTCTTATTCTTTCATCTTATACACCCCTCTCCGGCCGAAAGGTTATAGCCCATTTGCAACAATAATGGGATGCCGTTTATCGAAGGGGAACTATATGAGACACTTGGTAACACCTTGGTAACATGTTTTAACTTAGCTGCAGGGAAAAACTCTGTTCAGCGGGTCCGTTTGTGAGATAATAACGCCAATTTTTAAAAGGAAATATAAGGAGGGTGATGATTAAGACCATTCATCGGTTAGAAAATTAAAACTTCGTCTTTTGTCACTTGGTGGTATTTCATGGTGTACGATTTTTCTGTTCACAAAACTTTTACAATTCCACGTGAATAAATAAAACAGATGCGACCTGGGTTTTGACGACTGATCGTTATCATCAAGTCCTTAACGAGACCGCGTTCTCCGAACTAAGCATCATCCAGTGACCTGATGATGATTATCATTTGTCGAAACCAGCGTTGTGTCTATTTTATTCATTCACGTATAATTGTAAAAGTTTTGTGCATTAAAAAAGGTCAGTGCACATCCTTAAAAATGTATTCAAGTAATAGATCCCACTTGCTGAAGACATTTGGAGCGTTGCTAAAAGCTCGTTGTTGTATGTCACAATCTCTCACTTTCTCACAAATTATTCCATGTGTCACTGTCAATGCGAGTACTATATGTGATTATCACATATAGAAGTCAATCAAATCTCCAACGATGAGTTTCCACAAATTTACATGGTGGTCATTACTTGGCCCAGATATTTCCTTTTTTGGATACAGATTTGGCTTTTAAACAAGTTAACCTTAGCATTTGTACACATGAGTGAAACTTAGTGACTCTGCCTACCCCGGAAGGAAACGGCGTGATTGATATGTATGTATGTATGTACCTTAGCATTACACGTATCTCAAAGTTAGTTTTCCCCTCACTAATAACCCTTCCAGTAGCAGACACTGTGCACAGAATGTTTTCACTAAAACTAATCCGGATATTCCTTATGCATTCTATTTGATGAGAATGAAGCATCAGTTTCTGTTTTATATGCTTTCCTTTCCCATCTTTTCTTCCTTTTACCGCTCCACGCCACAGTGCCATTCGAATCACGTCTCCAAATCAACCCATTCCAATTCATCACCGTATTCTAACAGGGGAAAGCCAAAGATGAAGAGATATTGGTGCAAGAGAACAGATTGAGGTGGCGTCGAGATGGGTATAGTGAGGTCAAATATTTGCGTCTACAATTTCCACACGGCGGAGACGGGGAAAAGCAGCTGATATAAATTATGGAAAAATACAGACGAAAGCAGAAAATAAAAGAAAGCAAAACAATTGAGGAATGAAGACGTAGGGACTTGTAGCATCCATGTGATCTGAAAATACTAATTAAGAAAACGGAGTTAGTAATAGTGGTTATTGATGTATTGCGTAAAAAACATTTCGTTGCGTGTAAAGCTCTTATATTTAAGGTAGTCCGAGCGAGATAGTTCCCTAGTCATAACAGAGACCATATTCGAATAATACGTTTTAATTTCACCAGCTGTAGGACACATCAATTAAATATTCCATTATTTATGATGCAATAATATAGTATTTGTGACAGAAATTGTAAGTAATCAAATGAAAATATCTAAATAAAACTCATTTTTTTCGCGCGGTACATTTGAAACTCCCTCAAAAGGGAAGTTTTTTTGTGATACTACCCAAGAACCCATCGCGATGATAATAGGATTAATTTTAAAATATAGTTGAGAAAACATACAAACTACACACAGTTAGTATTTTTACGACATCTAAGTGTTACAAATACCTCATTTTATAAATAATGTCTCTCTGGAGTGCATACACGTACAATTTCTCATGTAAAAGGGTTGGAATTATTTGGCAAATATCTTTTTAAAAAAATGCAGAGAGGGGTAGAAATTTTGATGTCATTGAATAGGTGAGATATATTTCTTTAAAATGAGACCAAATTCATTGATTTCTAAGTATAATGATATTTCACTCAAACTACCTTAACCATTCTCATGACACACAGTTGAAAACTTTCGTTGATCCATTCCGTTTTTATCAGAACTCATGTGGGTGTTAAATCTCAATTATTTACTGCATGCATGCACCCGTGCGAGTAAGAAGAGTCAAGTATGAAGGCATTTTTATAGGGATTTTCCCCAATTGCGACACAACCTTTCCCTCCTAAACTTTCAAAGCGTCCTCCTCTTTTTTGTAGCGTCTCTGGGTGTCCTTATCCCACGGCCATTCCCGCTCAGGCATTTTTTCCCACCCCAACTCTCCACTTTTCCATATATCCTCTCCCATATAACCCCGACACAAGCTCCCTCTCCCTTACGCCAATTTTTATCCCACTCAAGGCGTTCCGCCCAACTCTGCCGTTTTATTCTCCACTAAACTCGCTAATCCGCCTTTCCTCAGCGTTAAAAGGAGGCCTTTAATCGGAGCGACACGTAAGCAAAGCTGTGAAGCAACCAAAAGTTTTCCTTTTTTTATTAAAGCAGTTAAATCGCGCGCCGTGCAGCCCCAACCGTTGCCGGACTAACCGAAATTTATAGGCGTTCAACCGCCCAGCCCACCCGTGAGGCAAATGCGACGAATTTTTTATCCGAGGTCTTTTTCGCCGGAAGGACTTCAGATATGACAGAAGTATTATTTTTCCAACGCCCGCGAGAAAAAGGTTTTTCTACGCCCCTCCCATTTCCCTGTATGGTTGAATTAAATCGAGCTAATTTTTTTTCGATGCTCAAAGTTTACTACCAACCTCAAGAAGTTTCAAAATATCCTCCCTTTACCCTCGAGTCCCTTTTTAAACGAGCGAAATTACGGTAAACTGAGATTTAGAACTCACGGCATACGTTTCTCTCAGGGAAAAGAAAAGAATTTGAACTTTCTCAAAAGCTCATAAAGGACTCCTTTCACCTGTTATGATTACAAAATAGAACCAACCCGGACAAACATCTCACGCAAAACAACTTTTCCGAACGTTTCTACTGTTCTCACCTCTTTCACTCATGTTGTGCTATACATGGCTTCAAAATGAACTTGCTAATATACGGGAGGATAATCACGTTAGCTTGTATGACCAAAGATCTGACTCATCAATTTTCCCTTTAAATATGTTCAATTCACTACCATTGAATATCAATATGGGATATCAAAATTGAGGAAAAAGTTCCAAGAGAAAGACCCAGGAATAAGTTCATGGACCAAATAAAGAGGGAAGTACATAGGGAGAGGTATAAGGAGGAAAGAGAACTGGCATTATGTAAGGAAGCGTAGAGGGCTGCAGTAAACCAATCTTAGGATTGAACAACCAATAAATGAATGAATGGGATACCTAGGAGTTTCCATGCAGGTATACTACATTCAGGAACTTTACGCCATGGAGTTACATCGGCAATGGATGACGAACTTTTCCCCTAAAAAGCTGTTTGATGTACATTCGTAATCAGAGTCTGCCGTGGAAAACTGATCTCGTAAAAATGAAAGCTCTGGGATGTTTTGGCGAAGCAATCATCTGTCACTACATCTATAATCCGTTCAATATTATAGCATGGTTGGAATATAGTGATTCAGAGACGTTAACGCAGAGGCAAAACGGGAAAAAGAGAAATCATTAACCCTAAACTACGAGAAACCCAAATCAATCGTTATTGGCACAATTAATCTGACTAATAAAATAAATTTCAATTATATTTCTTATTTCATCATCGAGAACGTTGCTAAACCCTACTCTTACACTATTTGGAAACTTGGCACGACCATGTACTCCTAATTCCAAGAAGAGTCAATGGTGTACTTTACCATTTTGAACTCCTGAAAGATGTTTAACCTTTCTATACAAAAACTATTAATAATGAATATAGTTTTCCCAGTTTGACTACTCCTCGTCAGTCGTCAGTGACTACAGTAAAGAGCAAAAAGAAAGGCTTTATCGCTTACAGTACTATTGTGTTCGATTTATCTTTAATTTCCAACGATCCGAGCATATAATCCCTTACAGAGGACAAATAGCCTGGTTGAACCTATTTTCTAAACGTCAGTACACACTCTGCACCTTCCCGTATACGTTTTTTCCCCATAGGGAGCCAAGCAATCTCTATGACTAACATTTCAACTTGGAATGAATCCTCCACCTGAACTACCCCGATCTATGCACAACCAAATATCGCTTATTTTTTTTGTCAAATCTAATGCAATATGGAACTCCTAAACAAGTATTATCATCGTAATGACTCAAGCTGGGTCCCAACTACAGTCGCGGGAATCGGTGATTCTTTATCCCTTGCCCTACAGCCTTTCGTTTTAATTTTGTTCACCAAGTAGAATGGAACTCCTGCCACACACCTCCCTCACTTCCCTACCATCCATTCTCTTCACCAAGTCTTCTTTTAACTCCCCTTCTTGCCGCGCAGGTCTTTGCCAGGAACTTAAGCTTAAGTCATTTTACGGTTTTCTGGCATAATTAACTCCAATGGTTCATTTTATTTAATATATGTTGCCAATTCAACAATCAGGTGTTCGATATTACATAAACGGTATGAAATAAAATAAAAATACCTGGTCACAAAAACTCTACAATGGGGCAGTGTATCACTAAAGTCAAGACAAAACATTATCACGTAGATTAAAAATTGGACATGATTTGCTTTCAAGTAAATCAAAGCCATAAATATAATCATCAAGTGAACTTGGGCAATTGGCCAAAGCAGGAAAATACTACAATGATTAAAGGAAAAGAAGAAATCTATGAATCAAAATCAAATATACCTACTTACCCACAGCAGAAAAATTTCAAATCCCCAGGTTTTAATAATGTGTGTGAACTTCAAGCTGCTTATTAATTTGTTCGGGGCGTGATTTTCTATTGAAAAACATTAATAAAACGAAATAGAAACTATAATTGTAATAAAAATAATTTTGACGACTGGCGTTGTGTCGTCCTCGGAAAAATTCTTACACCCGTATTCTTTTCAGCAATTCACAGATATGCTCACTCGTGTTTAGCATCAATGTGGTACGTAGTACGTAGGCTACGTACGTACGTAGGCTAAAAGAAACTTTTAAAAAAACCTATCTTTTCAAGAGAAATGGAAACAAATTTAGATTAAAAATAGAGGGGTTGAGTGAAACGTCAAATAAGAAAACGTTAATAAGCAAAAAGGACAGTTCACTTCCTAGAACAGTGGTCATTATTTTATCAGAGCGGGCAAAGGCAGTCTCCGAAAATGAAAAACCCTCTTTGCCATGTATTACTTAAAAGTTCACAGAGACATATCTGCGAAACTTTTGTCCAACTATATTTTTCCCTCACATTGCAAGCGGATCGAATGTAACGCCAGAGTCCGATGTAAAACAGCCAAAGTAAAATTTTTTTCCAAGGCTGCTGTTTACGTAAAACAGTGTCCCAAATCTAGTCATTAGTCAGTCCCACGCTGGCCTAGGCTTAATTTGTATTTGATTTACAGAGAAACAACCAGTGCAAAGGTGTGACAGGACAAGGTTCCAATTAAAATTGACCCAGAACCGAGATATTGCGAGGAGATGTGCTCTACCTATATTACACCTCATAATTATCCATCATGCTGAGAGGATGATGGACACACACACACAAATATGTACACCTACTGAGTATTTTTCTACCCAGAACATGTAAAATATCCCCTTTCTATTTATATTCTTTTCCTACTAATACGTAGCGGAACTATTCCTGGGAAAAACAAATGGAAATATGGGTATGGAAAAGATAAAATAGGGATGTTTAATTTCTACCAAAACTTGCCTTTATAGTTCACGATGATCACAGGCATCTCCGTACAATACCTGTGGTCCAACTCAATGACTTCATTTCAGAGCCAAGAAAGTTGCATCGGCAGAAAGAATCTATCCAATAATTATATTACTGCCGACGGCACTGATGACGAACATGTTAAAGTGGATGGGGCGGTAACCGTGAGTCACTGAGTGCATATATTCATAACTTTTTAAGTAAGTCCAAAAATATCTTCGGGCCACGTATTAGCAGATGACCAAGAATGCACGCACGAATATTGTAACATATTTTTCTAAGTTACGCCATGCTGTTATCATTGCTACGGCTTGAATATACAGCACGAAATAGAAATTTGTGCGGAAATCATTAGTAAAAACGTGTATTTTGCACCGCATTAGGCCTTGATATTTTCCAAAAACAAATTAAAATATTAGATACGTATTAGTTCGCGTTTATTGAAATAACAGAATGTATGTAATCAAATTATATCGAAAAGTACGTCAAGTGCCAAGATTCTACACGTTAAAAAGGCATTCAACTTCCAATAAAACCAATCGGTAATATGCGTTTTTTTATATTTATCAATACATATTACCTATAAGTATACGTAAAAAACAGTTTGCGCTAGCCTATACCTGAGCAAAATCGCCAAAATAACTTTCGAAAATGTGTTTTACACAACCGAAAGGACTTGTTCTGTAGAAAATTCTACTGGTGGAGAGGAATCGCAACTCCTGGAGGCGTTTTACCGGCGAGAGCCTCATAACCTTGGATGAACCAGAAATCACAATGGCATCACTGGGGTACCAATATGCAAACGTCATCACCCAAGAATCGGGAAAGAAGGTTGAAGTTAGGGGGAGGAACTAGCACACAGAAGGCGCTGAGCTAACGGAAGACGCGGTTTGGAATGAAGTTGACAATATGGTAAGCATTGAGTAACAGATCTGGGGAGCTATTCTGTTTCTACGTACGCTAGCATAACGCGGTGCTATAGTAGCGTTTGCTGGCGCTAGCAAATTGCCATTGGCGATTATATTTCTTCTGACGTTAAGATCATCGCGACAATACGATAAATAAGCGTTGCATACGCTACAATGGGGCGAGATTCGAAAAACAGAATTGCATTGTCTCGGCGTCACTCACTATTTTACCGTATGGCTACGACGCTACGGCGTTATGTAGAAACAGAATCGCACCCCTGGTTAGCGATCAGGTCTGCCATTATACTCTTCCATCCACCATTCTTCCACCATACTAGTGTCATGATTCACATTCTGGTATTCTAATGAAGGCTGCAATATATGAGCCATTTGAACTCTATGCCATAATAAACGAGGATAAATGGACTGGAAACCCAGACGGTAACTTTTATCACCTATAAAAATTCTCTATTGCCGAGACCTTTTTCTATACCTAACTATATATTCGCCAAATATATTTGAGAAAATATATTTGAGTCATACGGTTCGTTAGAACAAAGGATTCTAATGACTTTAGAATTAATGAGGAGGATACTTCCACGAAATATCCACGGCATTATATTAATGAAATTGAGATACATCAAGAACACATTAGAAACATTCACAGATGAAAACATGAATGAAAAATACTTTTGCGCTACCATTCGGAGTAAGCCGGGAGCATTTCGGACTTAGCTCAGATAGGTTTAATTCACAATGTAATGTTATACACCTCATCTCACTCGGAGTAAGCCGCTACCGCATGGTACCCTTTCAAAGTAGGATTTGTTTCGGAAGTAGATTGAATGCAAACAATATTAGCAAACTTTTTATAATGTTATAACTATGAGCATAACAGTGCTTCCAAATTGTTTGAGGAATTAGGGAGGGAACCTTAAGCTAAATAAATATAAAAATGGTTTAAAATCTTACGTAAGTATGAAGCAGACTATATTTTGCCCCTCATTCGACATACTTGGGTAGAGTTAACAAATTATGTTAGGAACAATCACAGGCTTAAGGTTAAGGAAATAGTCTGCAGAATTGATGGATTTTAATGTTTTTTTTTCACGTACAATAGGAGACCATAGTAATTGCAATATATCAGTTCTATGAAACTCCGAGCCTTCTTAAGTACTTGTGCTTCATAACTTAAATTATAATTAACAATCGACCCCACTTGAGTCGTCTGGATCGATTATCTAGTAGTACTGATTTTCAATCGTATTTATAGTACCAAATATAAGTTATCTTACGAATAATGCAAATTAGCATTCTCGTAATGGTAACTATCACCTAGTTTCTGGTTTGACCGCGAATCTCCCGACTGTGTATTGGTGTGCGCCTAACGGTCATAGGGAACGTGAAGGACTCTGACTTGAACTGGGTCGAGTGCTGAATCCCTGTTGTGGAATCTCCCCGTGGCACACACCCAAATAGAGGCATGTACAGTAAAATTTTGAGTCTTAAACTTGAAAATTCAGTCAAGTTTTATATTCCGAATTAATTCAATATTGTACAGGCATTGAGAAATGCAAAAGATAAATACGTTCAAGAGCCAACAAATTGAGAGTCCTGTATTTTTCCAACAATGGATATCCAGGATATCCTGCGAGTAAATTGCATACGCTTTTGGCACGATTATTTTTTCAATAGGCGGTCAGTTTCCTCAGTCGTGAATTTTCCCCACTAGTTTAATTTTCCGGGCTACATAAAAACCGAGGCAAGCGATACTGATTACCTAAAACGTAGTTCCTCGACGCTTAAAACTGCAAGGTCTCTGTCTCTATTTTCATCGGTTGAATCATCAAAAAATCAACGGTATTATAATAATATCGTGAAGATAAACGCCATTTCCACCACTGAGAATAGGAGCGGAGATCAGAAAGGATGTATTTTGAAAAATGGATGAAGAGTGGAAGAAAACCGGGCATTAGCATTACCCTCCGCTTTACCAAAGATGCAAGGGTGTTGAGAGTTTAACGCCTGAGCTGTCGATCGGAGTAATAGAGGAATTATGACCTTCTCATAGCATCGGAATCGATATATCGTGGCACCCATGAATGGTTACCACTAGGAATTCAACCAGGGCCCTCACGATCAAAATTCAGTCCCGTTGTCACCTTACCAACCCGTCTACTACCATTGATATTATTAAGTTCCAGTATGTATACTAGGGTGGTTCGAAAAAAGGCTTTTCTCGCATATCGTTTCCCAAGGGGTGCCAAACCTAATGTTTTTCTATGACTAGGAAAAACACACAAGATTATTGCGCAGGGTTGAGGCTTTCCACTCTAACCTGACAAAGAAATGAGTTTTTACGCATATTTAAAGGAATTATTGACTTTTTAAGGGTTTTTCCTCCATATTTCTTGAAATATTTTTTGTATTCTTACTCTCACTAGGAGTAATAGAAAATAGCACATTTAACACATTTCATTTGATATTTAGGGAATATATGACGTAAAATTTATTTCAGAGTATTTAAGGTCGATTTTTCACTCAATTTTAAGCATTTTTCATGAGTTTTCGAAACTCTGCCAAAATTTGGTTTTTGTGGAGAATATCAAGGAATGAGTGCCTTTCTAAGGAAGCGAAAATTGCCGAGTACAAAAGTGTACTTCTTCCCACTTTGCTATATAGTAGTGAAACATGGGTATGCCAGGATAAACATGAGTAGACTAAACGCCGTGGATATGAGTTATCTGAGGAGTATTTACGGCAAAAGTAGGATTGATAGGGTCAGGAATGAGTGGGTCATGAATGAATGTGGGTTAAATGCTCCTGTAGTGGACGTGTATGAAAGTAGTGTGCTTCGCTGGTTTGGCCATGAGGAGGGAATGGATGAGAGTCGAATAACGAAACAGATATATGAGATTGGAATGAATGGTGTGAGAGGTAGAGGTAGGCCGAGAAAGTTATGGTTGAATGGTTGATGAGGAAATTCTTAGGAGGAGGAATATAAGGAGTCTTAAAAACAGGAGGGCGTGTATGAAACAGTGTATGGGAGTAAATGAGGCAAAGGTTTGTAAGGATAGGTCAGTATGGAGGAAATTATTGAAGCAGAGTTAGGTGTACAATTATGTATTAATGAGTGAAACATTTTGACTGTGCCTACCCCGGAAGGGAACGGCGTGATGGGTATGTATGTATGTATGTATGCAGTCTACTACTTCTCGATCGATCTCTTTAAAATCAGCTTCTATAATAAATTTGGACCATTAAAATCCATAGATTGGAAAAAAAACGTCTACAGAAAATGTAAGGTCACTTTTTCGTTTATGGTTAAATTCATTAAATGCGCGCGCATACTTGTATGGTCATATACTGAAAGGCACCAGTCGATCATCAAACTAACCTTAAGTAACCACAGCAATCAGCTGTATAAATTCATAGCAGAATGCAAGTAAACAGTTTCATAAATTGATAAAAATTCATCAACTGCAATTAATACCATTGCGTGAAACTACGAACTGCGCGTAGCTATGGTGAATATTTGAGAGCTCAGTTTGGACAGTTTTCACACTTTCAGTATATAATATGTTAAAAAAGTGAAAAGTAACTGTCGATGCTGCGACTAAAAAATGGTGAATTTAGTACAACGATTCCTCACATGAGTGTGTGCCGTGCTTTTGCTATATTTTTTAAATATACCTACTGATAAGTTGCTTTACACGGCACACACTCACGTGAGAAGAAAAGCATTACTTAGTGAAATCCCATTATTCTTTTAATTTATACCAGCGCAAGTATCAGCTTTATACAGTAATTTTTAAGGTTGAAAATGAAAATTTGAAAATGTCAATGTTCATTTGATACCTCGGTGGATTTAACTTTTTTAATTGTTCAATTCCTTAATTTGGATTATGGATTTGGGCATGCAAGGATGAAACTCACGCGGAATGCCTCGAGAGGAAAATTATCTACAATACATCATTCACAGTTTTAATAAATTTTGATTCTTTATAAACAATTTCTAATACGTATTTACTCAACCACAGTGTGCGGCTTAGCGAACCTACCCCGTGGCCGAAAAACCTGTTCATAGGCACAAATAAAGCAAATATACTCGACACCCAGCACATATAGAAAGAACCACCAAAAGCTACTCTACACACATCACCTTGGGAACGTATCCTCCAAACGCCCCCTCTCTATTGCCGCCATCGTTGCGTGAACGAGGAATTGAAACAAAAATGAAACCGCACGCGCTTGTCCTCTCCGCAGTGCATAAAATTACCGAGCGTGGGACGTTGCCTGGAAGAGGAGTCGTGAATCGAAAAAAGGAAAGAAACGAAATAATGAATTTCGGCCTCCGCACTCTTTTCCTTCCAGCACACTAAAGTGCCCCGCTCAGCCACTCGTTACAAGCGGCAGCGTTCGTGGCTCAAGTGCGCTTTATCCGGGAGAAAAGGCGCCGGCCAGACAAACAAGCATCCGGGCGCGGGGTGACAGCGACTACAGGGTGCGGAGAGACGAGAAAATGGCGAAAGGAGGAAAAAGGAAAAAGGCAGGGTCGGTTGGTTTGGTCGGAGGTACATGTAAAAATCAAAGAAACGTTTCTCTTCCTTTTCCACGGTTAAATCTTGACGACCTCGAACGCGGGAGAGAGCTGCCTGCGGTCTCGTCGCTAACGAGCTTAAAAAAATTCTCACTTCCCCTCAGAAAGCCATCCCTGTGAGATTAGAGAGTTTGAGAAGGGCAAGAAGGGACAAAATTGAAACGAGCCAACTAAGGAAGGGGAGGAGGAAGAGAGGTGGAGGAAAGGCGCTAAAGGTAAAGGCTTCGGTGGATGAAAGAAGGAAAAAAAGAACAGGAGGAAGGGAGAGAGGAAGTTGAGAAATAATAAAAGAAGGGGCAACGAGCGAAATTTAAAAAAATGTGGCACACAAATGCAACAGGCCACAAGTTTTGGACGCGATATCAAAATTTCGCCTCCTTGCCGCAGCCATAAGGTTACCAAATTTTGTTTCCAACAACATTTTTCTGCTTTTTAATTACGAGCCGTGAAAAAATTCCAAAGGGTATGGTAAAAAAGAGGTTAAAAGGACGGACTGAGAAATAAAACATAAATTTAACCAAAACGAGAAGAAAAACGCCTCACATCTACTATTTTGGTCGCCACGTCAAAACTTTGGCATACTCGCATAACTTAAGTTCAATTTTCCCGTGACCTGTTATTGACTATTTTGAGTGCTCTAACTTTATCGGCAAAAGAAAAAAATGTCCTATGCAGAGAAAAATAAGATAACAATGAACATGCTAAAAAGTGACGTGATTATACCGCACGAGTATGGACGTATACCGGCCCATTAGGGCCGTTACCTTTATCTCTACCTAATCCTTTTGACATAACATCACGTCAATCTATTTACTATAACCATAACATTTATTACCTGCCTTTTCTCGCTTATTATCAGGTTTTGCTACAAATAATCTGAAGTATAAACGTCCCTATCTTTTCATTTAACAAGACTTTACCCTGTTCATTCCATCAAGCAACGCCTTGTTTTCTTACTATCACTCTCATCCGACGCACACTTTGAGCACATTCTACAGTTATTCCCAACAAACCATCTTACGGATCATTCACTTTCTGTTGCTGAAAATTCTTCACTCTGCTTCCACGGTAATACACCACCAGCTCCAATACCGTTTTATAACCTAGTTTCTAACGCCTTTCAAATATCAATGACTTATGTGCTCAACTCTTGCAGGGAGACCACTATCTATCTTGATTCACCAAAGGATAACCAAATTAGGATTTGTTCCATCTATATCAGCAATCACGTATTACTCTGAAAGTCACTACAAGGGTGTGAGGCAGATGGTGAGTTATCACAAACATTCACTACTATATAGGTATAATGCCAATACTACAGAATCTGTTGGTATCAATATATTTTGTAAAAAAATAACGAGACACGAGAAATACGCAGAAATAATAAAAAATCTGACGCTGAATACACGGTATATTTAGAAACATTTATTAGAAAGTAAGTCACCTAATAAGCTACACCACCGTCCACCACTCGATTAACCTATTAAAATTCTCATTGGCAGCCACGACAATCTCTTATCGATGGTGGGAAAAAAGAAACTTTAAACCAGATACTTCTCCTAATATTACCGTAATTTCATTCTTATGATCGGAGTAGTGAGTTGTAGTTGGTAGGAATGACGTCGTGAGAAATTATTTAGGTTTAAGTAAGGCAATTTAAGTAAAAGATTTTGCCTTATGCTCTTTCTAGTTTCTGCAAAAGGTTGGTAACGCTAATAAGATAATCATTACGGCATTTAGAGTAACTTGTTAAGTTTTGATGTATGCATTGCGCGCCTACCTTATGAGAATCCCAAATACTGATATTGTGTTTCATGCGTCCAACAAGGTAGAAGTAGCTGATTTATTTGTAATACTCGTCGCACATATTCAGTTAACTTTAAACTTATCCCAATTTTAGATTAGCTTGGCCGCACTTAGCATAGTTGATCGCACTTGAATCTCTTACTTTGTCCCTCTAGTTCTCATAATTCACCATGAAATTAATCTCTAATATCAGCCCATTGGTCACACATGTATGTAAACTTTCATAATTGTTCAACACTGTCAGTGACTATTGAAGCAATCTTCACTTGGTTGAAAGCCGAAATCGTATCAAACAAAACTCGGGAGAATCTGTGGAAGACACAATGTTTTTTTTAATACAACAAGCTTACCAAGTATTGACCATTGTAACTCACTTGAAGGTCATTAAAATGTCCTTCATCTACATAAGAAGCATCCTGTCTTGCATCAACCCAGTCATTTATACCCATTAGAATTTCCCCTTTTCCTGTCAAGGTCCCATTCAAAACTCAATGCCTTCTCGGTTCTCCCATTCAGGATCTAACATGCGCCTACTGATATCTATACTTATTCACTGATATCAATTCTCTCTCTCTCAGATTCCACCCATTTTCGCCACCCACGATCTCCACCCTCACCCTCACTAACTCAATTCGGTCGGAGACGAGAGCCTCCTATCTGAATTTTAAGAAAATGAGTCTTAATTTTTTTTATCAGAAAGGTATCAAATTGAAATCAATTGATATACAGCTTAAATAACCTCATGAGACTATTCATGTGCATGTACGCGACTCGTGGACACATCGTAAGCAATTCCTTAACGCTCGTATTGCACGATACTTGACTCAACGCAATTACTGACATGATGGGAGGTATAAGGCATTGATTACACCCTTTTTCATTTTTACCCTCTTAGTCCATTTCACAAATTCAATGAACTTGTACTCGCAAAAAAGCAGTGTTTCTATTCATTTTGTACGAAAAAACCTCAAATATTTAAGCAGCCTTTGGTAACAGGCAACCAAAGCAGCTACTGCGACTGATTATCTGCAGTTGCTTTCATTATAAGAGCTGTATAATTTTAACTCATATCTGTAGGTATTGGGGGATCTTTGCAAAGGTAATAGACCACAGAGTGACAATAAAAGCAAACTAGGCTGGTTCAAAGTTTCCAAATCCTACGTAGAGCCAGAAGGAAACTCTTAGAGCATCAATTTTTAAATCAAACCTTTCAATGAATGTGATAGCAACTATCAATGTAGTTCATAGTGCGGGATTAATGCCTCATGATACTGGAAAATGGGAGTACAAGCGACGTAACCAAAGCCTACGATGTATCAGACGCCAAGTGGTAAGAGGTCAAGACAATATGCGAAACACGCGAGTTTTATGGTGTTGTATAGAATGTAGAATTTTCAGCTCAATCATAATTAACTGATCAAAGCAAAAAATTATCTAAATAAGATACATTCACAAACTTATTGATGCAAAAAAATTCTTTTTTCACGCACCACTGGTAATTATTGAATTTAATTATGTACGAAGGGAGCGAGGCAGCATTATATTCCCTGAATAAACAGCTTGCATTCACCTTTTTCCTCCTTCAAATCATTTTTTCAATTTTCTACCATTTTCAATGCTGGTGTTACAATACTCCATTCACACGCCTCTACGGTTACTCTCTGGCTAAAATGGTAATGAAGACATTGATTTCAATGGGTGTGACTAGAGAAGGCTTAAAAATCATCTCGAAAAAGTGGAGTGAAAAAAATGGAGACTCGCATATTTTAATGCCGTTGATTTGGATCTTAGTTAAAAAAAACCTTATGCAAAGGGTGACTAAAATGCAGAATAATCTTGAATTTTTAGCCCTAACTGAGTTAAATTTACTAAAAAAACGGCACGGAATGTTTCACGCGGAATGTGCAGGTCTATCGAAGTCAAAATGTACTTATTTAAACTCTTAAAGGATTGTTGCAAGGAAATAATTTCGGAGATTAGAGAGGGCGTATTTAGTTCAGCCATGCCTAAGCATATGCTGTTGTAGATACCAGCCAAGTTCAACCTTAGTCGTGTGAAAACAAAAGTATTCACATATATCAGTTGATCTCCATTTGCCATGAAGTTATTGCATTGCTTGCCAAGGTATCTATCACAATTGCTACGAAAACTAGGAAAAACGTGAATTTAAACAATGGGTTTAATGAGAGAGAGGCCCTGAAAGCTGATAAAATTGTCACCTCTCTAAATGTTCACCATTTATTCAACATACTCGCATTTAGGGCTTCTATCTCATACATTTACGATTCTCGCTCTAGCAAACATGGTCCATCGAAAATATAAACTCTATCGAAGTTTGCAATGCACTTATTTGTCCATATCTAACGTTATTTTTTTACTCTTACGAAACGAAAACGAAAGTGGAATTATTTCGGAAACGTGGCGACACGTGTACTCGGAATAACATACGGTCGGAGAAAGCAAAGCAGATGCGGAGAGATGTGACGTGCGACTTTCAACCAAGTCCCTTGGAAATATGGAACTAATTCAAACATTTTCATACGCATGTCGCACCTTTCCTTTCTTTCTTCCTTCCTTCGAGAGAAACAATTGGAAAGCCCAATGGTCTGTTTTTGGAATGTGGACAAAAATATATTCAAAAGCCTCGCATACATAAAATGTTTTCCCTCGAAACTATACGGAAATCTCATTAAAACTTTTGCTGGGTTAAAGTGAAAGAGAAAAAAAGGATTTATTTGAAAAATGATTCTTTTCACGTGTGTCAATAGATTTACATGGACTAGAGTTTCCTTGCACTGAAATGTCATCCCAAGGTTATGAAATCCAAAAAAATACTCCTACGATCAATGCCGTTTGCGCACCCACAAATGTAATGTAAGAACGATAAAGAGTGATGTAAAACCCAGGTAAATAGTAAGGAAGAAATGAAATTATATTTATCTTTTTAATAATAGGTATTCAATGCCGATACATGATAAACGGATAAAGCTAGATTAATTCCGAGTCAATAATATCTAATTCTCATAACTCATGACAGCACTTATGTTGAGCATAGATAATAAAATAATTTTTTTTAAACTCACATCCAATCGTAATCGTAAATTCTATCTTCCAAAACCAACTCTCAAGGACAACTGATGTACTATTAACAGGTATATTTCAGGAGCACGGTGAGGTTTTTTTAAACTCTTAAAAAGAAAGTATGGATTATTTTCACAAACAAATAGTGGATTTTATAATTTAAAAAACGTATAAAATTATTGGAAACAGACACCTCTATTAGCAAATATTAAGTTGAAAAAGGTGGAAAGAGGTATGGATTATCGCCTCTCCTGATGGCAATCCTGGTCCCTTCGAGCCTCTAAATGGAGTTCCATTTCTCTCTCGGCTTGCGTTTTGAATAAATTATGCGTGGCATTTTCGTCTAGTTAATATGATTTTGATATTTTCAATAGTAGTCGCTGAATGACCGTTCAATTTTAAGTCGTAACAATGTTTTCACCAGAATGACAGTTGACATAACGCCAAAATGCATTTTACAGGGTATTCTGAGTGAAAGGCAGTGAGGGACGTTCATTTCAAAAGCCCTCACCAAGAGAACCGCAAGGATATCCATCGCCGTTTGGAAAGCTTAATTTTCTTTTGATAACCATGAGCCTGCAACGTATATACATTGGTTGCTAAACGGTATACAAAATTACAACAAGGCACAGTGTGAAAACTTAACTAGATATTTTTATGGTTAAGGCTTTATGATGAGCTCGGAATATTACATTACTGCGGAATTATGATAAGCGATATTGCAATAATTCGGACAAGCAATATTCAGCTACAATAAAAAGATTGCGGCGTCATCACACCATACAAGTGCTGTTACTAATTCCGACAACAGACAATTGTTATTGTAGCCAACTCGAAAAAGGTGGATACCAAGGCCGCGACTAAGAATCGAATGAAGCGTATACAAACCACCCTCCCAAAATGCAATTTGATGTCCTTAATAAAGTAAACCGACTTATTCTAAATCATATTTAAAAGATGTGCTTGCAAAAATATATTAATAACATTTCAACTGGCTTAGTAAATTGAGCTATGGCTCTTTTCGATGCCTTTGAATGGAGAAATACTAGTCAACAGGGAATTATTCCATTTAATCAGAAGCCAATTGAACTGAACCTAAAATAAATTCAATTTTATATTAGGGTAGTTTACTTGTATGCGTCATAAAAATAATTCGTAACCCGTTTGTCGAAATAGTACCTCGATACGTCACTCTTTCGAAATTCTCATTGCCTTTCTAATGAAAATCGAAAACACCAAACAATAGGGATCATTCACTGAGGAGGGATGGCTCATAATCGCATTCGTCGGGAAAGTGCGAAGTACGTATTAACCAACAGGTTATGTCGACGGAATCAAATGTTCAGAGGATGTCAGTTTCAAATAGAAAAAAAAACTTACGAGAGCAGGTGAACAAGGAGGATGACGCCAAACGGCAGTTCAATGTCCTTGCCATTCAATTTGATGACGTACCTGAAAAAAGAAACAAGCAATAAACAAATATAGAAGCGGATATTCGTAAGTCATAACGAATTTTATTAAAATTTTCACAAATTCATTATATAACATCCTCAAAGTTCGAAATATCAAAACATCTGGTGTACTATTTTTTCCTCGACTTAGGCATAGCTTAATAACCGCTAACGAAAATGGTTACTTGGGAGAGGCGTCCAGAAAAGTTAGGGAATGGGTCGTGGGGATGTGAAGATGGGTAGAGAAAAACCAGGCGTCGGCATAGGTCTGATCTAAACATAAGGTGCCAAGGAAGACAGTTGGAGTATTACACTTGAAAATCTGTTCAAATGACACCCGAATTGGTCAAAAATAATAAATTCCTTTGAAAGATATCCGCCTCTGTCGGGAGTTGAACGTCCAAGATACTACGGCAGATCAGATTTTCAGAATAAAATTGAATAAGTAGACAGCATAACAGGCCGGTTTCAAATGTCGCTTTTACCGGGATCGATAAGAGTACAAAATGGCTGCTAATTAGACTTTGAAGAAGGACATTTGATAGATAGTGTAGTTGATTACTTCATCTGCCCCCATATGCTTCATATAACCCCGTATTCTTCAACGTAGTAATAACATCAGGTTCTGCATCTGCCCTGCACGACTATTATATCTCTGATCGTTTATGTTTTAGCAAGACGTATAATTACAAATAGTTTCCCTTGCATCGGTAGCATAAATACAGCGTTGTGCCAGTTGGTAAAGGCTTACCCTTCAAAACGTTTCAGCTCCTTTTTGTTAATGAATTACTGGTCACGATTCCGTTTGTTGTATCAGGGTACATTGTAGCTTGTTTTGGATTATACTAAGCCTCTGCCGTACAAGCTTGACAAGATTACAGGGTAAATTGCAGGTTTGAATAGCAGCAGGTTCTCTAACCGCGATACTTACCCAAGCCCCTAGAAACCATAAGTCTGTCATCGCTGTCATAGAAACAATTTAGGGTCAAACCTGACACTAGAGGATTGTCATATGCTGACACATATATAAGCGAACATAATAACATGCAGTACACTTGTTAAGATATAACTAATAGTTAGTATTTTTAAAGCTTTTTATACGCAAATATTTATAGACACTGAATCAAGCAAGGTTATCTATATATACGTATTGCCCTAAAAACCACCTCAAGAGTGCTTGGAATGGGGTGAAAATTCACCAAAATACCGTCCATGGTACATGTAGCTTTTTCTTATATGCACTATAATATTGGTATTCTACCAATGCTACAGAAATTATTTGCATTAATATGCATTACAACTATGAAAGTGAAATGAAAGTCGGGGATTGTGCAAAACGTATTTATTCCGGAGTTCAAACGGTTTGAGTCGATACGATGATAGGTTATTAAAACAAGCACAAATCCTACTCTATCAAGAGACGGTCTGAATTATTTCGAATCAATCTACTATTATTATGGTTCCTTTTTAGGTGAGGAAAAAATGATACATTCTGTAGTCTATTCCCTTTATCCTACACCTTCGTTCGTTCTTTCCGTAATCGGAAGGCTCTAGTAAGATACGTCGAACAAAAGGCGAAAAATGATCCATCTCTCTCATTAGCGGCAAGCCTAACATCTCCATCAATCGTAAGCCGACTCAAACTGATCACATGATACCGGCGAATTTACGGCATCACTAATCATTGAAACTTATAGAAATTAACACCTACATTTTCCACCTCCTGAACATTCTTCGTTTTGGGAAATGTTTCGTGAATAGTGAAATACCATCAAGCAGATTGTTGTTGCTAACGGCTTTAGGACAGAATTAAAAGATGAGTTGGCATCCTTAAATACTACCAAAGCCTTTAGAACATTTACCGTTAGTCAATGATAGAGCTGTGTCGTTCATGATTGAATTGTTATTTATGAACGATTCATTGGTATGAACCGAATGAATTGAATCACGCTCTTCAATCCAGTGGTTCGTAAAGAATCGCAAGAACCAAAAGAATTGAAAAGAATCAAGAATTGCTTGAATCTCTAGAATAGGCGGGCTGAGAGTGATCGAGAACCAGTTGAGACCTTCATTTTGCTTGTGAAGAGTGATAGAATGGATTCGAGCTGTGAAGTGTTCGGGTAAACGAGGTATTTAATGGATTAAAACTGATGGAAAATATTTGTAAAATTAGGAATCAGCCATCGATTTGTGAAAAACTTTAGGAGGTGAGAATGCCTGAGAAGGGGGTGAACGACTATGAATCAACATCCTTTCCCAAAAAGAATTAATGGGTAAACATCAGGCAGGTATTATGGAATACAATGACGCCATATCCAAACCCTTTAATTGGCATCGAGTTGGAATGTTCTTATTTAGCCCGCCGATTCGAGAGATTCAAGCAATTCTTGATTCTTTTCAATTCTTTTGGTACTTGCGATTCTTCCGATTCTTCACAGTCCGAATCCATTCTATCACTCTTATAATCATCAGACCACACTTATAAATATATGTTTATAATGTTTATTAACAATTATCTTGTGGTGAAATAGACATCTGTACATATCTTTGTTTATTTGAGCTAATTCCATTTCGCCAACCGTTGATGATATTATACCCACAGCGTATAAAAATGAGTTGCTGCTTAAATATCAATTATATAATAATTTAGATTTTTGTTAATTTTATATTCAGTGTCCTAAAATTTTCTACTTTTGGGTTAAAATTCATTTTGCTTTCATTTGCATTGATTCCAAAATCAGTAAAGGAGAATTAACTTCAGAATAGTTTTTTCTAATTTAATTTAGTTTATATGTCAATTAATTGAGAATTTTCATTCACAACTAGGAAGCACCTTTCAGTACAGTGAACATGTCAGAACTACCTATCAAGCAAGCAAATACTGTCAAATATTTAGGATTTACAATAGACTTCAGATACTATTCAAGCTTCATTAGCATTGAAACTAACTTGATCATTATGCTTACATTTCTTTGGCCATATGTTACACAGTTAGGTACTTCACAATACACTACATACCTATGTGGTGACCATTCTTCAGGGATGATCTACGGGTGATGGTAGTTCTATAATAGCATTTAACCAATACATACCTCATCCTGTCATACCCAACATTCTCCCTTCCAATAACCTCTGCAACAACCTGCTACCTCAGCTCATCGTCCATCCAACTATTTGACCTCCTTATAACCTTTTCTATCGGCCTTCTTTCCTCCTCCACCATATCTAAAACTTCCTCCTTTGTCATCCTCTCTACCCAGCTTATCCTCTCCATCCTTCTACATGCCCACATCTCAGAAGCCCCTTACCTGCAGTCACCCTACATCCTCTGAGACCAAGTTTTGCACCCATACATGTTTCACTGAAAATGAAAGTATTCACTTACTTTTATTTACGCTCTTTCTCAGAGTACCTTACATCAATTTCCTTCCCCTTGTAAACACTTCCTCAACTTTTGGCTGGAATTATTCTTTTTACACCCTACAAAATCCAGTTTTCTCCAAAATGCTGCCTTAATTATGTTAAGTAAATTAATCTACCGGCTTCAGTTTATGATCTCCCACCTTAAATGCTCTGCCTGGTTTTCCTACCTCTAGAGAACCTCATCACTTTTGTCTTCCTTTAGTTTATCCTTATCCCATACCTCCTACACTGCTCCTGTAATGCATTCACCAATGACTGTAGTCCATTGGCTGAATAGCTAACGAACACTTGATCATTTACAAACCAAATGATCTTTAAATGTTCCTCTCCTACCTTCCATCCTAATTCCAGCTCTTCCTGTACTATTTCTCATACATATATGTGAAATAATGCTGGAAATAGCGGAAACCCCATATGACTCCCCAAATTAATACTGCCGATCATGATTCACCATCTGCTACTTTTGTCGGTTTTTAATGTGACACCATGGCTTAAGAGGTCAATCCGCTGGGGAACAGTTCCCTTTTTGCAGCCATCCGGCTGAGGGGCAGAAGATGTGTGAACTACTTTCATTATGGTTGCTACCCATTGACCTATCAGCTACGGGTTACTCCTACCAGAACCAAAACATTGCTGTCACTAGTCTATCTCTGAATGTCATGGGAACATGACGCCCTTTTCTGTATGAAGGTTGTAGTCTGCGAGAGGGATATGGTTAAAAACTCACAAAAAATATGAACATTGAATGAAGGTGATTTTATAATCAGTTATAAATATAATAATTAGTACATCATAGATTGAAATTCAAAAATATCAATTCTGACAATCTCTTGGGCTTAAGGCCTCTTCTTCTTACACATAGGATTGTTCCTGCCTTAGAGATTACCCTTTCACAGGGTACTGAGGAGCCAACAACAGAAAGCCTTCTTTTCTTCACTGAAAAGAGCCTGGGATATGTCTCTTGATTCCTCCACCACCACTGCAAAGGATCTTTATGCCTCTGTAGACGTGGTTCTCCTAAAAATTTGTCCATCTCGACAATGGCTCCTGCAGTTGGGGAACGGTCATATATTTTTGTTTTTATCAGGGAATCAAAATGCTTCCAAATTACAAATTACAAATTACACCCTGAAGAGGGTGTAATTGTGGAATCTTCATCCTGATTGTGGTGATCCACTTCCTGAAGCCGAACAGCTGCTGCCTTCCCAATTAAGTTTTCTTGGCTCTCTCTGCAGCGTCAGAATTAGAAAAACCAACATTTTTGAACCTTGGATCCAACAAAGTTGCCTCTGCAAGGATAGTCTTGTCTTCGATGCCTACGAACCTCTTGTTTACCTCACTGTGAATTTTTTGCAGTGTCAACAGAACTTTCTCATCTAGGCTCTCAGTCTTGATTGATTCGTAATATTTTTTTAATTCCCTGAGCAAAGATCAATTTTGATGCAGTAACCTGCTTTTCTGAACTTATTTCTTCTGTAATTTCATAAAATGGTGCCAAAATTTTACGTAGTTGTTCCATTGCATCAAAATCTCTTAAGGTGAGGCTTACTCTTCCATCTGTGAGGACCAGAGCTGCTAGTACAGGCTCCTTGTTTTTAACTACAGACTTAAACATAATGTACGTCCACTTCCACCTTGTTGGCACCTCTTGTTTCAATGTTGGGTAATTTGATTGACTCTGTGAACTTTTAAGTTTGAGGTTGACTGAGGAGCTCCTTTTAAAATATTCCACAACACTCTTCACCCTAGTCTGCAGATCCTTAACCTAGGAAAGAGAATTTTGTACTATTAAATTTAAATGTGTTTCCATCCTAGAATCCTGGCAGCAGACAGCATATTTGCTGGACTGTCTGAAATTATTGCCACGACTTTCCTATCCAGTCCCCGTTTTCTAATAATGCGAAGAATTTCTTCAGCTTCATTATTACCAGTATGCTTTTCAGGGAAGCAAGCAGAGTCCAAAAGAGCTGAATGTAGTATTCCATCAATTATATAGTGAAATGTTAAAACAAGATAATTATCGTTGTTGGCTGAGGTCCAACCGTCTACAGTTACAGAACCATCTGTTGTTTCTTGAAGTTTTCCTTTGAGTTCGATAACAGCCTTATTATAAAGTAACTCCTAAAGGATATAATTATTATGATTAATTATTATCGCATGCAGTTATAATATCACCTATACATACACCAGAGTGGCGACTATGCCGAGAAATGTGTGACTACTCGGGGCTTCAAATTGCGGACTAAAGAACATTTTGTGCCTTATAACGGGCAAAAGTAATTATTCTCAATATTTGCAAAAGTCAAATTATTAGCACAAGGTAAGGGCAGAAATGTAATCCTTTTGTGACCATAGTGGTGAGTGAAACTCGTCTGAACGGGATTAACGGTATCTGGCGGAAGACGATGGAACTACTTCATTGGAGTAAGTTAAAATTTGTAACTTCCACAATTGTATCATAGAATGAATGTACTACGTACGAATCTCGGGAGTGACGTCATCTTCTGGGTACGGTGAGTTACATCGGATATCAGGATATATTTATACTAGCTAAGGTACCCGCTGAAATTCAAAGGGGGATGAAAGAAAGACGGCATATAGGTAGTAGGTTCGATTCGCTCATGAGGTGTATTATTTTCTAGGCAAATGAGCTATAATATTACTTTTATTTTTTAATTCAGCAGATGAAAACCGCATTACATTATGTTTACCGAGTTTCAACATTCCTTTGCAGCAACATATGGAAACTAAACTACAGGCCATTTGCATTCCAGAGGCTTTCCGCATTAATAAAACATCGGGGCATTCTCCTGTTTAACATGGGTCCAACTTAAATTAGTCCACTTGAAATGAATTTTGCCAATTTTAGGAAAAATATCCCTGAAAATATCGCAATCAGCAACATTTCAATATACGGCCTAGATTTCCGCTGTAATACCTATCTCTAGATATAAAACCCAGCCGCCATTGCAAAGGCCCCATTACCCTTCAAAAGCCAATGCTAATTCCACGGTTACCAAGGATATATCCTATTGTTGACAGAGGTAAAATTCATGATTTTAACATTAAAAACGCGATTTATAGGGAAATTTTATTCGTATAAGAAAATTGAACGAAAAAATAAGAAACTGCAATCTTTCATCCATCTAAAGACGAAAACTATAGCCGTCTATCTTTAGTAAAACTAATAAAAAATGCAAAAAGAGAAACCTCTGCGCTTGAACCAAAATGTTTAGACCTAAGTTTTTCAAACACATAAGACAATACTGGACCTGCTATGTGACTACGTCCAATACAATACTAACCAAAAGGATGAGCACCGTGTTCGAGGCCAATGCTGTCCTTCCCCAACACCAATATGGCTTTCGACCACGTAGATGCACCTCCGACCCTCTGGCACTCCTGACCAGCACCGCCACGGAAGCCATCAACAGAAACAGATATGCCGCAGCACTGTTCCTGGATATCGAGCGAGCATTTGACAGTGTATGGCATGATGGGCTGATGTGTAAAATGGCAAAAATCTCAGGGCTGGGTGCAAACCTGCTGCGCATCATAAACTGCTTCATCAGGGACAGAAACGCAAGGGTAAGAGGCGCCTCTAATCACTCTGCGCTCTTTCCCCTCAAAGCAGGTGTTCCCAAGGGCACCGTGCTATCCCCCCTGCTGTTCATCCTGTACTGCCACGATATGCCGATTGACGGCAGAGCAAGAGGTGCGGTCACTCTAAGCCAATATGCAGACGATAACGCGATGTGGTGCGCAGGAAATTCCGCCCGGACGGCAACAAATAACCTCCAAAAGATGGCAAAAAGATTGGAAAAATGGTTCACCATATGGAGAATGCAACCCAACGCAAACAAGTCGCAACTCCTCATCGTCGAGCCGTTAGGAAGCAAACACGATGGTTGCAGAATAAAACTACATAAACAATGGATAAAGGACTCCGAAACAGCAACTTGCTTTTGTTTTTGTTAAGTTTGTGGCCTGGCGGTGGTTTTAGTGGGTTTCCCACCGTCCTAGGGCGAATGCCGGGCCAATATTTTCCCGCACCAGAGTTACAATGTCCAGTGAATACCCTGAAGAGGCGACAGTCTAAAGCGGGATCCACACCGTTGTTTTTGTTTTTGTTATTTTATATTATTTGGTGTGGAAATAAACGTATTTTGACTTGACTATGACTACGTCCAAACCTTATCGAAGGCCTTCGATCCAGTGTGGAACCAGGGCCTCTCGTTGAAGATGAGGCGACTCCACTTCCCGGATTGGATACTCAGATTAATCCGGGACTACTTGAGGGACAGCACATTCACTGTGAGTTGGCTCGGGACGGAATCCGGCATCCAGCATATCAACGCTGGCGTGCCTCAGGGTTCTGTCCTCTGGCCGATACTCTTCAATGTGCTTACCCACGACATCCCTCGGGATCACGTGTACAACACGGTCCTGTCCCTCTACACAAACGACGCGGTGCTCCCCACCAGATCCATGCAGGGATGGTCAGTAGTTGATGGCCTTCAAGACGCCATCTAGGATGTCACTCGTATTATTGTAGATGGCGTATCAAGGCCAACGCCGGAAAGACGAAGGACATCATGTTCCATCCCTCCAGAGGAGCGCCGCATGGAGTCGGCCGTCTCGTGGTGAACGGAACCCACATCCCGTAGGAGTCCAAGGTCCGTTATCTCGGAGTACTGCTGGACCAGAAGCTGCTGTGGAAGCAGTAAGCATAAAGTGTCCGAGCGAAAGCACTGAAACTGACGAACTCGGTCATACTGTTGGGTTATTGCAACTCTTCCGAGCGTAATATCTTAATGGAGCCTATAACGACCCTCCTAGAGCCAAGAGACAACTCAAAATTCATATCACGACAACTTCTCTTTTCTACTGCAAGCTAAGATTATCCTATCCAATAGTTTGGAATTTTACACAACATAACCTACTAATTTACATGATTACAATCAATCTGAAGAGTCAATAGATTTATTACGAATTTTACCACTCTATTCCTCTTTTAAATTATCTTGACGTCTTTCAAAATAATCTAATATTTAAATTTAATATTTAAGGCTTTCCTGGTTCATGCTTAGAATGTACAGCTCTTAGGATTCCAACCATCTCCCAGGTGTAAATCCGAGAGCTTTACCACCTAATATTTTAAATATTCGTCATAAATTTATTATTTCAAAATGTTTGTATAATAATACTAATGGAGATAAAACTAAGAAAAGAGTTTAATTGAAGTTCTCTGGTACACAATGATGCACCAGAGAGATTGCCTTCTACTCTGAGCAAACATTTCATAAGTTAAAGCAATAATTGGCTGGCATTTTTCCTAAATAAAAATATACTTTCTATGCTGAGAAAAAATAAATAGAATTTAGCGTGAAATGAAACGTATCTCATATTTCCTTGGATGGATTCAGACGAGATATCCTCTCCGAATGAGGACTAAGAAACGGTGGCTATGAATGGGAATGCCGAGTTGAATAATCGGCGCTCCCAGCCGCGTGAACAATTTTCTCCTCGCGCGTTTCCGCCGCTCGCCTTAAGTAATGGGCGAAAAAAGTTTGCTATTACCGTCCCACGTGACGAAAAGCCATGATATACGTCTCTACAGAAATTTTCTCTTACCGTTGTCACCTCGGACGCAGATTTCCTGTGACGGAAAAGTTTGTTATGATACGACAAAAGGAACTTCAGTGTGCCCAAAAAACTTTCTTCCGCCCACTCGTACATCCAGATATCCGTTAACGAGCGCCATTCGAACACAAAGTCTTCCTTTCTGATGCTGTTTTGCATAGGAATCTTTCGGTGCACGATTTTCCATCAACAAAGGGCCAGAATGAGTACAGTATAATGTCACGCAGTCCAGACGGAGCGCGCAGTCGAGGCTCTGCAGACATATACACGGCGTTGAACTTAATCCAATCATGTCCGAACGGCTCACTTCCAAAATTTAAACATCGTGATTGAAACAGTAGACACTTGGGCGCATATCAACAAACTATGAATTTTTAAACGATGATATATTTTGAGAAAATTAGCTTTAAAATAATCAACTGAATAAAGCAATCATACATATCAGGTAAGTCAGATTTTGAGTGCCATGATGAGTTGCAGAGTTCATAACCCTATTAAAATCACATATCATATTTGCGTTTAAAAAATATATTTTGTAAAATATGATAGTTTTTGTGAACCCGTGAACGACGCGTGCTACTTCCGCGCCAGCCCGCTCGGGAACCACGTCATTTCCTGGGTTGTCAATACGAATGATTTATCCATGGTCCATTTTGAGACATGTGGCCGAGTTTTATCAAATTCATCAACTTAAAATATTTATAGATTCTGGCTTGGGACGGAATGCCTAAAAAAATTGCAGTTAATTATATGGAATTATAGGGAAAGGTATCCACCGAAACATGTGGAAGAAGTAAAAGAGTAACTTTTGCAGAGGTAAAAGTGGCATTGATTTTAGTCGGACGCCGATCACGTTTATAGACACAATGAATACATGAACACATCAACATCCAGATAAACCAAAAAATATATAAATATAAATAAATACATGTAACACAATTCAATAGGTTAGAAACATCTCCAGGTACACAGAACATTTGGTGTTAAGGAACAACCATGCCCGAGAACCAATCAATTAAATTAAAACTCGTCTGAATCATGTCACAAGTATCAAGGGTTAGTTGATAATAATGACATAGCTCGCAAGTACGAAGAATGTGACATCATTACTGTTTTTTTATTCGCAGACAGTTCGTATGAAATCAGCATAATGTGAACAGATGCATAAAGAAAATTTTACTACTTCGAAACTCAACCATTGGTCGAAATTTTATAACGTTGGGAAAAACTTTGATGCTACTCGTCTAATTTCCTTAATATCTTGAAAAGTCACTTTGAAAAATAATTTTTCAATATCAGTAGCAACCTCTCTGATAGTGATCAGGCGTTGAATTTATTCATATTCCTCACTTTTTCGCCCTTTTTATCGGGTGTTGACGAGCAGGGGTGTACTGCAGGGGGGCAAACGCAGATTGGAGAAAGCCAGCTTCAACTGGCTAACTGGTAGCACCAGACCAGTTAGTGCCATCATCCGTCACAAATGTACAGCGCCATGCAAACCCTAATCAAATGGTTCATACGATTGAACCACAAGATAAATATAACTGCGGATAAAAAAATATAACCATTTCTATGACACAATAATTTTCCAACAATTTAACGAGAACAACAAAATGAAGGCAAAAGGAAGGATGAGGCAGGCCATCGGAGAAAGTGGTCTCAGAAAATTATAATATAATTCCAAAGAAGGAAGCTTTCACTCTGAACATATAAGGGACAACAGACAAGGTAATGTACTCCACAAATTTGATATTAAGGCTACGATTAAGCCAAACGTGAAAGTGATACATATTAGCAGATCATCGACAGCGAGTGTTTAATTTCTGTTAAAGAAGTGGCCAATAAAGGTCAGGAAACGACAAGCTGACTCTGATCAACACACGGCACACGCCCAATGAATTTCTAGCTCATCATGAGGAAAGAAAGCTTCAATCAGGAAATAACAATTATTCCCCATTCTGTTCTTTAAGCTTACTACTCCCAGAGCGTTTAAATTAAACTCCAGCATAAATAAAAAATCTGTAACATATGGTGAATCCAATTCTACTTTCAGCTCATCTTCCAAAAGTTTTCTCCGACTTTCCGTATTTCTTGTGATTTAATATAAAATGTGTACATCATTTAGAAAATCAGAGGGAGACATTGTACATGAAATTTTATCAAACTAAAACTCAAAGAATGTTATAGAAAGTGACGACGGTATAATTAGTAGGCAACAACATGAAGTAGGAGGAGCATGTAAATCATGCATTGAAAAAGTACGTTGAATGGAAATCGATACGCATGTGCAGAAATCAGAAGAAGAAAATTAACAGGAATAAAAACGTTCGCCATTAAAACAAACTAAATGATGTGGACCAAGTAAATGAATATAAAATAATTATTGGGGAATAAATCTAACAATGAGTGTCGCGTTCTATGGAAAAGGGAAAGGATTACTGTAAGACGATGAGAATAGGCTACATCTACATGTAAATAATGCCATGCAAGCCATCACTGGGGTGTGTGACACGGGGCGATTGCACAACAAGCGTAGAACGCTCATTTCAGTTCAAACTAGAACATTGAAAAAGTTCCCCAGGCGTCTAGGCTTACACCAAAAAGATTTCAGAAAAACAATGACCGGATAAACCAGAAACTAGGACAGTACGAAGCAGAAGGACATGCTAACATGCAGAGCGATATCACCAATTGTTAGTATTATTTATTCTAATAATAAATTACATTCATCTATATCAACATAATGCGCTGCGAGCCGCCGCATGGGCGTGTAGCAGGGGGTGTAAGGTCACCAGCCGTGTAAAGATGAACGTTTTGGGAGATGAATTTGTGACATGTATTACAGGAGTGTATTTAGTGGAGCTCAATTTTATATTGTATCCGCTTATTGTGCGCGAAATGAACGAGTAATTGTACCTATCTGTTCGGCATTGTATCTCTCTTATTATATCGCATTATTCAGACCTAGAGTTGTAGTGAGGAGTCATGATAATATTCTCTGTGTCGCTCTGAAAAATATCAGATCTGAATTTCTCAAGCAACTTAAGCCTAGCATGTAGTCTCAGAGTCTCTAAGGGGATATTTCTAGTTATTAAATCATGACGGACATTACAAGCGGGGAGAGAAGTTAATTATGATGGTATGTTGTTTAACAGAATAGCAAAGTCCACTCCACCTAGAGAGGGTCGGAATTTCATCATATAGATCCAGAGGTACTTTAATGGCCCCTAATTTAATGTGGAAAGAATGACATTTGAAATGTATCGGTTCTGATCTACATTTCCTTGATCTCACATCCGTGATCATTTTTACTGCAAAAAGATGGCTATAACAAAATATGTTGAACGTTCAACAGAAAAATTGTTTTAATCAAACTTGCGAGAAAGATTTAACCTACATTTTCCCCTTCTATCAGTTAGGGGTTACCACCCTAATTCCTTCGAAAACTTGGTAACACATTTGACTTATCCGTAACAACTTTTAGCAAACCTTGCTGCTCTTCGCTAGATGCTTTCTGATTTCTGAAAGTAAACCATCTTCGTAAGGGTTTCGTATGGTAGCAGGAAACTGCTCCTTATATTTCTCGTCACATTCGCCCAGTATTGTTCGAATAAATACCGATTTGCAATTGGACTCGCCAGGAATTTCCCGTGAAGGTGTACGAGTCTTGGATGTAGATGAAATTTCATAAAGTGAAATAGAAACATCGTGTAAGTGCCCGGTGAACGAAGATAGGAAAATTCTGGAAATAATAAGAAGGCTGAGGGTTTGGTCGGAAAAACGCCATTAGTGACAAATGGGCGCTGAAAATTGAGTTTAAGTGGGTCTAGTTGGGTAAACGGGAAAATAAAAAAAGAGAACAGATGACAACCTTACGAGTGACATGCAGAGAGGTAGGATATATTTTTATGTGGAGTTTGTCTTAATTTTCATTATACCACAATCGGCCGTAGATTTAGAACCAATGTTTAATAATCCAGCTTAAAGAAATGCATTCGAAAGGGAATGCAATTAATATCTTCTTTAAATAACATTTGAGTCTTCATTTTCCTGACACAATTACTTCGATAAAATTTACCAGGAAAAATAGGTTTCAATATAATTATGACAAGGAAGTAATAACAGTATTTGATTATGAGTAGGTACGATAAGAATATATTTACGCATATTTAATACAACAGAGTTTCAGCACTAAGTAAAAAACCATCCAATAAACACTCACTCAAATTAATTGGTAACACTAGAATGATATTACTATATTTTTAACCTGGGAAACGTTATTGATTTCCTCATCGATTGAAATAACTCATAATTGCATCAAACCAAAGGACAATTGCCGAAATGATTCCTCAAAATTAAAAAAATAATGATCGAAATTAGTGCAACTCTACGCAAATATTGTGACGACATATATAACGTCGATGCAAGAATGCGATAATTTAAGCAATTTTGAAGCGAAAACTAAATAGGAAGTTGGGCTGAGCATATATGGTGTACATTTTGCAACTGAACATACTGACAATATGGTGCAACATCGTTAATAGAGGATACATTAAATTCACTTTTAAACTATTCATTAATACCCAGATTCCAACAGTACCATTGATGTTATGCTAAATCAAGACCGATTAGAAAGGCTTCTTTATCATGGGTAGGAATGTATAAAATATATGTAGTGACGACGCAAAAATGGAATTACTTTTCGGAATTACTATTTTGTTGTCGTATACGCACGTGAATCGGATATTATTCTCCTTGTAATAACTTTCGCAGAAAGTGAACTGTGGTGTACTTGCTGATATTTAATTCTAACCCCCACTCCTGGCACCATGTATGAACGTTGTTAAGGTCTGGTGACAGAGCTTCAAAGTCCGCGTCTTCACGTTTTTCACGGTAGATGGTAGAGGTATCGTCTGCAAATAATCTTAATGTCCTGCTAACTCTAGAACTTAGGTATTTATATAAATAATGAATAAGAAAGGGCCGATCACACTTCCTTGAGGAACACCGGATATGACTTCGACAGTATCAGAGCTAATGCCGTCAATGACTACTTTTTGTTTTCGATCACTGAAAAGGTCCCTTATCAGTCCAATTCACTATTACTCTAATAACTCCGCATGATTACAATTTATACACTCCTACGAGTTTTTTGTGAGGAACCTTATCGAGTGCATTCTTGAAATCAAGGAATATCGTGTCTACTTGCTTTTAAAATTCACTCGATTTTCGGGTATCACAAAGGAAGAGCGCAAGCTGAGTTTCGCAGGACCTGCCCTTACGGAAGCCGCTGCGGAAGCTCACTGCCATGTAAGAAGTTACGATTATCCAGGAATGTCACAATATTACTAACGACAATGTGTTCGAGGATCTTGCATAAAAGTGATGTTAACGATATAGGCCGGTAATTTCCTGAGCCACTATTATGTCCTTTTTTAAATATCGGAGTGACGTTGGCTATTTTCACGTCTTGGGGCACCTTGTCTTCGGATAATGAATTGCTAATTATAATGTGTAAGAGAGGTGCTATCTGTGGCGATAATTCCTTGAGCACGCGTTACAAACGACAAATGATGAAAATTCAAGTTATTCATAAATAAATGTACATTAAAACAACACAGAAATGCAAGAACATAGAACTGAATTCATGACCTGTGACAGGTTTATGTGTTTATAGTTTCAACAGATCGAGGAACTAGTGCAAATTACTTATTGCAGCAAGCACTAAAGGAACTACCTTTACGTTTGCTTAGCATATTTTGATTCTCAGTCAAATCAAAAAGGACTAAAGCAAGAGAAAAATTGGGTGAGGGTGGCTGCATGAGAAGTGAATGAAAAACTGCATGTATTATGCAAAATATTTACGCAAAGTAACTGCATAAAGTGACTAAATAAAATATGCGTTATTTCAAACTTGAATTCTCCGAGGCAGACAAATCAACTATAAGCTGGTCATCTCTGTCCAGCTACATCGAAAGCAGCAATTAAACTTTACCAAGTTTTTAAGAATTAAATATCTTTACTCCTTTTTCTAGCATTTAACAGGATGAATTAATCCGACGGTACAAATTTACATTATTATCTCCATTACTAGAATATTTTTAGAATATGAACTAAGAAATAATAAATGAGGACCCCAGAAGTCAAGGGGTCTAAGTAACAAAACTATTGTTTAGAGAAAACTTAAGTCAAAGTTGAAAATTTTTGGTACAACCCACTAAGTAGTTAAGAGGCATTACCCTAGATAGCAGCACCTGTCAAGAAAATCACTTGGATCCCTTTACCACCTAAAAGATTTATATTTTCACATCCTATTCCTGTACCTAACTTATTTTTTTCAAAAATGTTACTTAGACCCCTTGACTTCTGGGGTCCACAAATAATATCGTCATCATAATGGTTGCTAAGATCATCAAGATAATTTGAGAGACCAAAAGTTACAGAACATTAAATAAAACTCTGTTTGTTGTCACTTGGTGGTATTACATATTTTACATATGCTATTCATTAAACTTTTTAATGCCATGTAAATAAATTAAACAGTCATGACCGACCCGAACATTATACCCGGGTCGTGACTGTTTTATTTATTTTTATGGTATTGTAAAAGTTTTGTGAATAAAATTTGTTACAAAACATTGCAAATGTTTAGCACAAATGGCAGAATCTTCCTAGTATTTCATTCGACATCGCTGTATGCAAAAAGTATTTCATTACTGTTGCATGGTGCCGTTTTATTTCCAAGAATCAGTATTCAAGATGTGATATGTTCTTGCCTTGATTGCAGTCTCTCCTTCCCAACTTATCCTAATAGATGTATCTCTAAACTAGAGGTCTTCAATCTTCCGTTTCGTTCTCCAGTTAATAATTCTAGCATGTATATGATAAGCTGATGGAATAGGAATCGTAATGCATCGTAACCATGTCATCAGAAAAATAAATACCATTGAATAGAAAAAATAATATTTTCAGTGCTCTTATTCTTTCAAACTTGATCAACATCCATCGAAGTTCACCAAATTCATTTGGCAATCTTTTTCTCAGGATCTAAACTAAGGCAGCGTATTTTCTCAAATGGTAATGTAATTGGGCTTTTACCTACTATGCCTACGGATTCTTGATCATTTAGCAACCTCCTATTTACTAACAAATTTTATAAGCTCACTTTCCCTCTCTTTGTTCTTCTATTATTTTTCAATATTTTCGGCCCGAAGGACATTAACCTTACTGAGGCGTCACCAAAGTGTCGTTTACAGTCACTTTGTCGTAGTTGGCAGCTTCAATGTTTCCCACTTTGAGTTATTAATAACAATAAATCTTTATTCCACCATTAGTAACACACATTAAACAATATTTCAATTTCCAAATCGAATGTGGAATTAGGTACCCCATCGGATATTATCCGCTTTTGGGGTTACCATCAAATTATATTAACGGCGGCAGACACTTATTTTTCATACTTACAATTTACATACGTCCTAGAAAATCACTTTAATACAATATTCATGTGTCCAGACGATTACTAAAGAATAATTTTAAAATTTTCTTTAAAAGTAGGTACTGCAACTCCCATGTTCAAAAAAATACATTGGCAAATTAAGTGTGCCATTGAAAAGCGGTAGAATAAACCCGTTACATGACAGCAAAAACTGCAGCTTCACGAAGACAGAAATATTATCAATCATATCAATAAGCCAAAACTTCAGATAAGTAATGAGGCAAAACGGGATGAAAAACCTTGAAGTAGGGTCGGCGATGGTGGCATGGCACGGACGCATTCATTCGCCATGGGATCAATTCAGCCGACGTAATATGGAAACTTGCTTCTAATGAAGAACGATACATATGCATGTAGTAGTGACAGCTACATTGGTGGAAACTCATCATACGTCCCGGCTATCATCCGATGAGGTCGTTCGGAAGCCGTGGTGATAATAAAACTCGAGAGGATAATCGAAAAAGGGTCATTTCGCAATCGTCGCCCAAGCCAGCCAGACGCATCCAGCTTGATGGTATTAATTGAGGCAGGAGATGACACACACCATCCCTTTCTCCCGTGTTCCAAAATCAGCCCAAATTCGCCGCATTAATCATCGCATGATTAGATGGACGAGTTGTGTTCGTTTCAATGGCGGACGACGAGAGCGTCATCTTTACCGCAATTAACGCCCCCTACCCTCTCCAACGAAGCCCCGAGTCAACGGGCCAACGATCCTCCGGGCCCCAGCTCATACACCGCGCCTCTTCGCCGAAATCGCCGGGAGAGTGGACGTCAGAATAGCAATCGGAAAATATCCTACCGCTACGCAGTCGATGACTTTGCAACATTAGCTACTAAATCCTTAGATTACTAAAGGGTAATAAGATTACGCCAAGCATAATTATTTACCCTTTGAGTGCGGCATGACGTGATATCACGTCATGGTTTTCTTTACGCTGGTACTGATGACGTCACATCACGTCAAGGGAACCATGAGTATTCCAGCTTTTACTAAGGAACTTTCATTAGGCCCCTAGTGAAAGCTGGAACACTCACGGTACCCTTGACGTGATATCACGTCTTCAGCACCATCGTAAAGACAACCATGACGTGATATCACGTCATGCCGCACTCAAAGGGTTAATTGCATAAACTTTGAATATTTTTAGAGGCTTTCTTATAATTTAAATGGATGATTTTAGAATATCACCACAAAAAATATTGTACTATATTTATAAGAAGATTTGGAGAGAAATATTTTGGGGTAACCAGGTTACCCCTCTAGGCAACGAAATAAACGGAGGCGTTTCACACGTAAATCAGTTCCAATAACTTATTACATGCGTTCAGAGCACAATAAGTGTAATCGGGAAGGCATGCTCGACTTTCTCACTTGATTAGCCTGACGTGTGGGAGGGTCGGAAATTTGAGGCCTAGTGAAGGAATATATTTTCCAGACAGCAGAAACCAACTTTCGAAGTCGTGAAATGTTACTCGGGTTTTCCACCGGGTCAGGTTCTTCATTTTTGCCGACGTTTCGACGAACGAGTTGCTTATCGCCCTTAGAGCATGCCCTGAGTACCTGACCCGGTGGAAAACCCGAGTAACCTTTCATGACACCATACGCCGGGAAAGCCTTCGATCATTCTTAACTTTCATATACTTCACGAACTGACCCTACCACTTAGAGGTAAAAGTCTCAGCTGAAGCATCGAATGCGCAGTTTCAGTGTAACGGATCGGTATCTACACCTACATCTTTGGACGACAAAAAGGTGCTACGTTGCGTTAGACTACAGGGAATATATATTAAACAATTAACAAAATTAGCCTTCCGAGAAGATGCGCCCTCGCATTAGAACTGAATATGAGATGGCGGTAATATATTCCGGAGGTAAAAGTCCCCCAAAAGGTTCTTCTGGTGGGGACTACTAAGAGGGATACATCAGTCAGAAAAGAGAAATGCAGACAATAAATAGCATTTTGTATTATATTGAATTCAAGAAGTTGAATTCAAGAAGTACGAAAAATTAATTTTTTGTTGATTTTGAGGAACTTTATCGATGTTTCAGAGGAATACTGTATCGATTTGTTTCATAGTTGAAATAAATGAAAAAGTAAGGTATTTATAGTTGTTATATAAATGTAGCTTATTATATTTTTATATATTTACTTCAATTAAATCTTAGGCGAGATTATTAAGTTTGATTGTGGCAATGAGCATATCGATTTTGTGGAGAGATGTGCGCTCAATGATTCTAACGGCTAACTAATCAAAGTTTGTGTGCAAGTGAACAGCTGAAGAAAACATAATTTTTCTATGATACTGAAATGTATATGATATTTGGAGGGATTTTGGCATTCTTGAAATGAAGACACTCTAAACGAATCACATCGTGTTCTATGTCACATCATATATAGTTATCGCTATTTATCTTGATGCAATACCCTCACGGCTTACCGATGGTAAATTCTGGATAAAATTGAGTTATCGACATATTAGAGAACTAGAAGTGCGGAAGAAATGCTTAGAAGGAAATCCCCGACTCTGATGAGTTTATATTCCGTGGAGTGACAGCAAGGTTGCAATAATCATGTCAATAGTAAATATTATTGAGCTAGATATTGTTGTATGCTTGGATATCAATAAGTTGAATAAAATGGGAAAAGTTTATACGGTAGAAGGCAGCTGAATGTAGCACATTTTATCGATAAGAGAGGCGCATAAGGCAACTTTAATGTTTTCTGTTTGGCAGAACTTATGAGTATCAAACGAGAAATAAATATCAACCACTTCAACAAACACAAAGTGAAAATTTTAGTAGCCTTCTAGGACAGGCCTCATAGATGAATTGTACCGTCTTAAGCTGTCTCCGTCGTATGAACTTCACTAATTTGATACAACTCAATGACTCTCCTGCTTGTTCTAGAAGTTAACCAGCGCAGCCACATTGGAACTCTGTAGCCACTTCTAAAGGAATGGAGCTCCCTTAGGACGAGGGATTTCACCTTTCTAACATCTTTCACGTTTGGAGGGCAGTAAGTTGAGTAGCATGTACTCGGATGAATACAGCAGTAAAACCTCAGTTTTCATCAGAAAACTGTCCTCTAGATGGGCAAGGTTTTCGCATATAATCGGATTTTTATCGGCTATTCATTCCGCATAACATTTTTGGAATGTGTGTAACATTTGTTTCAAAACATTGAGCATTTATTGAAATATTGCTATTTCTATGCTGTAACCGGTCCCGTTTGGACGTTACATAAGGGGGCAAATTGAGCGGGGTTCGCCGAGGGCTAAAGGGAGCCTTATTAATTTCTTTCGTTGTATTTTTGGGTGGATGTGTGCGTCACCAGTGTGCTGAGGCGACCTTGCGTGAGTGAGCGAGTGAATGAGTAATGTGGTGTTCCCCCTCCCCTAATTTTGTTTTTATCCCTGTCAAATGTGACTCTCCCCATCGGCCAGTGATATGGCCCCATAAAATGAAATCCGCCGTCTCCACTCCACCCCATCAATGAAGAGGAAGTGTTCCCCTCTCCACCCCCCCTCTCCCCGACACACTATTAAAGATGCGCGCCGGACAGAAGCAGGGTTGTTCTTCTTTTTCCGCTTATTCTTGCTGACTGGTTACGTGGAAGGAGGCGACGCTGACAGGAGAAGTCGCGAGAGGCAGGTCAATTTCCATGACGACGGAGAGCTAGGTGAAGGAAGGAAAATTTGAGCCACTGAAATTGTGAGGAGAGCAACTCAAGCCTCTGCTGTAGGGAAGCCGCCCTCCGCGATCATGCAGCCAGAGCCACAAGCCACAGCCACAAGCCACAGCCACAAGCCACGGCCACAGCCACCAGCAGGAGAACTATCGTTATCACCGGCGTCATCATAAGAAAATGTGACCCGATAAGTACTGTACCCTGCCCACAAATCCCCCCCATTTCTCAAGTGAAGGAGACGTAACTGTGAAAGAAGAGACGACGTCCGTATCATTTTGTCCGTATTTTTTCCCCTTTCTCCCCCTCAGAATGTCGTGTGAGTACGTGTGTGCGTGTAGAATTTGTGAGAATTAGTAGGGACGTTTTTTGATTTATTTTATTCTGTGTTAAATCTCACTTTTGGACATAATACATTTGGACATAATAACACAATCCGCCTGGGGAAAGTTTGAGAACGACGAGACCAGTGATAAAAGGAAGTCTTTTTGTTTAATATTTTTTTAAACTTCCATCTAGAAAAAGGGATTGTGTTAATATGCATGTTCTTGTTCGTTCTTTATAATCTCAATTAAATCGTTATGCAAATTTAAACGGTGTGTAAAGGCTCTTTTTACCCGACGCAACCAGACTCTCAAATCGCCCCCACTCCACCCCTCCCCTCCACTTATCTATTCCCCTTATTTCCCAGGTGAATGGGATTTTTCCTTCCCCACACCCCCGGACCCGTGAACCTCAAACCCTCCCAATTTAAATTCCCCCGGTTGTGGTCGACGTCGAAGTCGGAGGCCACAGTACAGAGCAGCGAAAGGAAACCACTGTAGTGGGGATTCGATCGAGAAACTAATTTACCTAGTGACAAGGTTTTCTTCGGTTTCAGCGTCAAATGCCTTTTATTTGAATACATGGCATGAAAAACAGCTCATTTCCGCATCAAAATATGATTATGAGCTGATGACAAAAGTGCTGACGTGTGCGCTGCGCAAATTTTCCCCAGGAAGATTGAAAAGAGGCGAGAAGTAAATCAGCGCATGTGGATAGTCGTGAATCTTTACATTCATTCCTCTTTGCTCCGTATAGCTAGTAAAAAAATTGATTGGTATATTCAGGTTCTTCTTCTTCAGTTCACTTCTTCTTCACTTCAACAGAACACCTTGTAAATGATTTGAGAGATGATTAACCAGCACCAGTCAGAACAATATACGGTTTTAACCACCTGCCCTTCCATGGCTTGCAAGTACAGGCGTCCCGTACTTATTAACATTGATTATATTGCTTCAATTGATTGAAAAGTTTGCGACAACATATTACTAAAGGACCTTTATTGCGCTATCGGAAACTGTAATCACAGTGTAAAATGATAGGGATCCAATTAGCAGAAGAGAATACAGGAAATTATACTTCCCCCCACCTGCAGCCATGAAGCTTATGATTTGGTGCCTCTTTTTTATCTTTAAAATCATATATACTAGATGACCCCAGCGAATATTTCGCACAGTATGCAGCTTCTTCCTGTTCCTTCCTTCTTTCTTCCTGTTCCTTCCTTCTTTCTTCCTGTTCTTTTACCTGTCGAATAGTTCGAGTGGGAATAGTTGGAGTGGGAATTAGTAACACAGAATTGGTAGTGACTGGAGTAAAAACACGAGGAAAGAGGAAAGGCTCCAATTAACTTTGTTAGGCGTTTCAGGTAGAAAAATACGGTGAAAAACGGTGCTGTAGGGCTGAAGTTAAGGAGGAATTTCTCGCACGGTTCTTTTATCTCTTTTCCGATTCATCGACTTTCTAGTAAAAAGAGAGTCAGATATGATAACCCGTACATTTTATATCCTCATTGCCTAGTCAAAGTTTTAAGGTGTATTAGGAAGCTAGAAATCTTTAATTTACCCTGGAAATGACATTATCCAAAGTTACTATCGCTAACTGCTTATTTAAAAAATGCGACTACATTCTTCCTTCAAAATAAATTTGGTCTAGAATATTAAAGTTATGCTTGTATTATGCCAAATAATTCAATTTTCCCCAATGGTTGTATATGACCACGGAATTTCATACAGCAACAAAATAATAAGGGTATATTGTAGTACCGAAGGTTGGGTATATTCTTCATATACCTAGGATGCACAACCGTTAAAGCCAACCTTTGCGCGTGAGAACATTTATCTTCCCAGTATTTACTGCCTTTTAATCTATGTAGTCTTTTCCTTTCCTCAAACATACACAATTCCTATTCTTATCGCCTTTCCCATGCCAAGGCAACACGTTCCTTTCTGTTGCCCACTTCAACATGTAAAGTATAGCTCCCTCAAAAGTTCTTGGCAGAGACTTTCACGGAAATAACGGGATAGAGAAGGGGGGAGGGATGAACGGAGGGGAAGATGGGGTGGCAACGAAAGGATTGAGGCTGAGGAACCTAACTTCTTCGCGATAAAGGCAAGAGGCACACGCATATTCGCAAAACATATTGTTAAACTCGCAATCACTATGACTCAAGCAGAAGCCCTATCTCGAGGTCTCATAGCGAGACGAGTGGAAATAAGACTGCCTGTTAGTGGTGATTCATCCCACTTCTCTAAGCCCTCACGTAAACTAATACAAAAGATCTTCTTACTACCATACTGAGTATCCTTCATCCACCGTTATGAACGATTTAGAAATTTAAGTTGCCCATGTTCAGAAGTCGGCCACTGAACAGCGCCAGAAACTTTAGCGAGAACTATAACCAACACCATTAACTCCACCAACACCACTCCTTTCAACTTTTACCACATTTCTTAATTTATTGAATCAGCCTTCTTTCCTTTCTGAGCTAAATCTCATTTCTAACCAGTTCTCAATCCAACTGTCAAATGAAATATACTACAACTGTAAGATCGTAATGATTCCTTCAAAGAAAACAGGATTGGATTATCCTATATTTTCCGTGAAATTGTGGTACATGCAACAGGTTCCGGTTCAAATTTTTGGAGAAGCGTAACTTTAGATTATTTATGAAAACTAATTCTATTTGTGAACAAGAAAGGAAAATGATATTTCGCATTGAATATTTTGAGGTCTACTACGGCTCGACAGTTTTCTCCTCAGTGAATGTTTGACTATTACTTAGCCTTACTTACCACACGCTAAGCACGCTATTTACCACATTGGCGCCAAAATATTTCATTTTTTTAAATTTGAATTCCCTCTTTAGCACGACTAAAATCTACCTTATATAGGTATATCGAGCTAGTTTCAAATATTTATCCCAATCAGTACAAATATTGTAGTGAAATAACGAGACAAACATTCCTAAACGAAGCCATTCCCTTCTCTATATCCGTTACTTTTACATTACACCCGCTACGCGGACACGGTAAATTATATCCTTACAATCCCCGAGAGTGGATTCGTAGATTTAATTACTAGTAGCGAGGAGTTTACATCACTGTTCTGGTTTTTTGCTTTCTATTCCCATTAGTTACTCCGACCAATTTCGAGGCCTTGGTCTAAACAGTCCCTACTCCTCGAAGGAAATACTCCCTAGCTTCCGCCATCCGCATGGAAATATTTGCTTGATTTGGTTGCGGCCTGTGCAGCAATTCGGTCGGTTGGACGAAACATTTCAGCCGAGATGATCTCGTAGGAAATAATTCCAATAAATTCCCCGCTTGTCGGAAGTGTAGCTCCTGAGCCACCCTTTCCTACTACTCCAGCCAACGCATTTCACCCCCTGCTATCAATGCATTCTGTTCCCTCTCGTGGTCTTTCCGTCTCCAGCCTCGCTCACGACTGTTTCTCACTCCTGAATCAATGAGCAGTGATGTATGTATGTCACATTATGCTCAAAATAACTTAAATTGAATCTCTAAAATGCAAAATAACTTTTAAAAAGCATTCAACATAGCTTTTAATTATTGTACTTATTGCGAACAGTTTTTGACCACTCTTATAAACACTAAAATATTTATTGAGGGTTGGTCCTAAACATAAACAATTAAAATATATTTTTCTGGTAGCAGTGAAGGCTTTTTGGGCTCTCTTCCTCGTTTTTCAACTTCTAACCAGAGGAAGACAGCTGTAATGCTGTCAAAACTGTCGCCTACGACAATGGAAACACGCGGAAGAGAGCCCGAAAAGCCTTCATTGCCATCTGAATGACTCCGCGGATGCCTTCAAGTTCATAATTTTCTGGCGTTTTGCTATTTTAATTTTACATCATCAGGCCAGGAGTATACAGAAAATGTAATTTTAATAAAATTTTTTAAGCCGGTTAGATATGCCGATAAGAAACACTTTTGGTACCTTGAGATGAAAACATTAACATTAGTGCATTGACTGTGAAGCCATTTGAAGGAGCAAGCTGGGTTACTGGGCAGAATGTAATTTGAATGGGTAACAATTTGCTAATGGCTGCTGTACATACATTGTGGTCCACAAAAAATTTCAATAAAGACTATTAATGCATCTGAAAATGTCAATATTTTTCCATCCTCGTTTTAAAAATCAATTTCAGGCGTAAGTATTTAACAAAATTAACGAAAAAATATCAACATCAATACATTTCTCCTGAATAAGTTCGTGTGTGACATTTGTTTTAATCTTTATCATGCGCAACTTTTTCTAGTAAAATATTTTACAGCTAGATGTGACTGGTGGCGTTAAAAGAACACAATGGATTGATTAATTGCCATTGTTTTGCAACAGAAAAGGTTTGAAAAACGTATCCGTGTAAAATCCTGGTTTAAACAACACCTGCAGGAAAACAAAGCAACTGGCGATTGATCTGCGCTGCAAAAAATGTTCATTTTGTATTACTTGCGTAAGATAAGAAATTATTCAATCAATTTAAGAAGGAATTACTTGTTGATTAATGAATTATTTCACAGTTTTATTTCGATCAGCAACAAAGGGGCGGACAATTAATTTCCGGCTACATAAACCATTAATCGCATGCAACAGACTGAAACCCACAAAAGTGTAGGGTATAACCGTAATGCAGTCAAGTTTTAAGAGTTACTACAACATAATGTACGGCGAAATAGCTTCAACAATCAGCTGGCACTGCAAATCACGGAGAGGTTGCGGAAAGATCATGAAACTAGCCTTCAAATTGGAGTAGTTACTTCAAACAGTTTCCTTAACAAAAAGTTGAAGACGCGACCATTTCGCTACAACATCACTTTTTTCCAACAACAATGAATTCTGAACGTGTTTGACTTATCTTCTAGCACCATGATATCAATTTTTGAGAGGTATTCTGCAATATAAGCGTAGTTGATACTCTAAACTAAGCCAATTTGTGAAGACATTTCGCAGATAACAGCTACCCGTGCACTGGGACAAAAGATAGGCAGCTTTCGAAATATGGATTCATCCAACATTGATACAAGTGGCGGTGGCCAGTACTATTAAGATCCCATCTCCTTCTGGGAGGATGGATATTTTAACGAAAGGTAACAGCCAAGGAATGAGCTTTTCTTTCCAATAAACGATGCGAGAGGACGCTGAAAGAGACCTTACAGTGCGTTCCGTAATGACGCCGATTCCGAAAATTAAAATCCATTTGGAATAGACTAGTTCTGCATGCCTCGGGACGATTCTCGAATACAGTATTCTTCAAAATTAAAAATTTAAGTGGTACCATTAAATATTTTCTACACTGAAATTACTACTTTCATCCACGTAGTAAAAAAAGCCTCTTGGTCATTACCAAGTTAACAATGAAAACAAATTTTGATGAAAAATCTAGCTTTTCTTTTTGAACCACATGATTCCTTTAAATCGTTATAGAACACGCAGGAAAAACAATGTACGAAGAACCTCCAAATCCATCGGTATGACCCAATATGATAAGGCATACTTCCACTCCACAAGGATCAATCCATAATAGTAACAAAGGAGTACCAAGTAGCAGCAGCTCTCAAACTTTGTTTCACTGCGTATCACTCAGTAATCCATTTACCTATCTCGAACCCCTATTGTTTGGACCCATTGCTACGTGGAAGTATTTTTGCCATTCATCTGTTATGCATAAATTAATTGTTTTATCCAAAGCTACCCTTAACAGATTCAATCACATTAAAACAAACAAATTTTAGAGTGGCTACATGTACCTATAGTGGTTATGCGAGTTGCGTTTTACAGACAGAGAAATTTGTAGATACAAAATGTCATTATGGAACCGTAGACGGATTGAAAACATGTTTTATTTATGTAGACTATATTTTTTAAACTTAGTCTTGTTTCATATAATTAATTTTAGTCAGCATCATCATTCATAAGATGTTTTTCATATGATTTCCATAAAATACTTTTATTGCTTACACTTATTACTTCTACTAATATTTTTCTGTTCGCCAAGACACATTCTTTCAATTATGCGCTTGTTCAGATAATTTTGTGAGTCCTTTATTAACCCAAACCCTTGCCCCTAAACCCCAGTCGGTACGCGCTTCAGACTTAGGCAACCACTGGCTTAGAACCTGCTTATAGTGCATTGCTAGGACTAGATAAATAAAGGCTGTAAGAGTAGGGGGAGGTCCACGAGCCACGGTTCCGTGTTAGGTATGCGGGCTCTTCTGGGTCCATTTTCTGGATGCTGGAATGAAAGGGACTCCTAGAATGCTCATTGAGTGTCCGTGAGATGATTGTTCAGGATTGTGGTTGAAGGGCCTATCCTATCGGAGATATAAGGCGGAGGAATCCAAGCCTGAAGGAATGAACGGCTTCCATCCCCTCCCATCGCTTCCTCTGGAATGGAGGAATGAATCATTCCATTCCCTACGAAACATTTCAAGTCCCAGGATGCGTTCGCAATGGAATTACGTTGATGAGCAATGAGACTCAGTACAATTTTGGTCCAAGAATACGTGCAATACTGAACTCTTTTTAATTCATGTAGTGTATTATATCACCAACAAAAAGTCTAATTATTCCTGAGCCATCTAATCTATACTCCTGGAAACTTATAAAAAAACACCTTGACGAAAGTGAATAGAGCCTGCCATACACTACACTGCATGGGACACTACAAGAGGGTAATGCAAACGCGCAGCGCTGCGGACTCACCAGGAGCCGCGTTATCAGCCGTGGAATGTTGCAAGCTGCGCAGCAATTGGTCACCGCTAGAATTGCACCTGCATTACTGCAAAAGGAGGGTATACACGATACTAGCACTGACATTGCGCACGCCCATTCGTCTGTACTCAGATGTGTATGGCACTGTCTGTGTGATCGCGTGCTGTATACATCCTGAAGTGTGTATCAATAAACTTTCCCTCTGCTGGGTCCACGACTTCATAGCGCTCTTTTTATCATTTTCCCGGGTATATTTAGATCACAAATGTACTGTACACAAATAAGCAACTTACATTAAATAAAACTTCAAACTAATAACTTTGAATCAATTGTTACTCTATGGTGTTTAGATATACTATTTACTTTCTAATTCTTTTTCAAGCGCCAATGTACTGATTTTTTTAAAATTCAACACTTCTGCATACATAACGCATCCGAAATTGTTACCTGGTTACATTATGCTTGTACGGATAATCCATGTACATAAATTACCGGAGTTTTGATTTTATAAGAGAGCTAATTGCCGTATTGGGAATATATTTAATTGTAAAATTCCCTCAGGTAAATTTTCAATGGGTTACAAATGGTTCACAATTAAATTTTCAAGCTCTTTTGGGTGTCAAAATTTAACGTTTCATCATGTACACTTTTTTGGAAAAATGTTTTGTCCATTTTTTTCATCAATAAATCAGTAATAGATAATCTATCTACAAATCCATTATCAAATTCGGCTCATATTATGATGGAATTGATGCTAGAGCTCTTGACTATTCCTATGAATAACATAATGAGTCCTTTGTTATCCCTCACGTTAGCTTTTGATAACATGTGCCACTTTTTGTGAATATGAATTACTAAATTTCAAGCGAATTGAGAATAAATAGTGAACTGTACGCAAGTTGTTACAAACTTAATTTGCGAGACCCAACTAGCCCTCTTCCTTCACGATATTCTTCCCTCTGGAGAAATTCTCGTTTAGGTGTACGCGATACTTTTAGATTTCAAAATATCTTCCAATAATGTTTCGCATTTAAAATTACTTATAAAGCTGAATGCCTATGGAATACATCACGATATAATAAGCAAGATTAAAGATTTCGTTGACAACCGCGAACAGAGGGTAGTTCCAGATGGCATTAGTTCAGACACAGAGAAAGTAACGTCGGGTGTACCCCAGGGAAATTTCATTGACCCCTTTTTATTTCTTTTGTAAATTTATTGTGTATTATTATTTTTTTGATATCAACCCCATCGTTAAGAGCAAAATTCACCTTTTCGCGAACTGTATTGAACAGGGATATTGACACCGAGTGGAGGGCATAAACCAGAGGCTGCGTCGCTTCTGCACGGACATTGGAGCCTCCTTCGTCGACCTTCGGCCGGCAATCCGATCATGTCGGACCCCTCTGAACCATTCCGGTGTCCATTACACAGCTGAGGCAGCTAGCTGTGTAGCGAGTAGTTTACTCGATCACTGTAGATCTTTTTTAGGATAGAGGGTAGGGCAGAGAGTAGGTCAGCTAGTGGGTCGAATCAGGTACCATCGCGAAAAAAAATCAATATAAAAAATATCCAAGAAAGTGTTAAGTCTAACGAGAGCAGTAAGAGCCCAGTTTCAAAAAATAGCAGTAATTTAACTTGGAATATACCTAAGAAAGCTAGTTGTACCTAATGAGAGTACACTTTCCGGGAATACGCTCAGTGATAAATCCTTTTCTGTCGTGGTAGTAAACTGCCGTAACTCAAGAAATAAAGTAGCTGACTTCTACCATCTAATTGAAACTACTGCCGCAGACTTAATTATTGTGACGGAAAGTTGGTTGTGTAACGAAATCGCAGATAATGAAGTATTCCCGAAAAATTTCACAGTTTATAGAAAAGATAGAGTGGAAATGACCGGGGGAGGAGTTTTAATTGCAGTGAAGGATTGTTATATTAGTAGGAGGGAGTCAGTTTCCGACGACCAGGTAGAAAGCGTATGGTGCTCCATTCAAAAGCCTACAGCAAAAACAATCTATGTGTGCGCATATTATAGACCACCAGATACCGATCTAAGCTCAATATTAGGACTAGAAAGTCAACTCAGTAAGTTAACCACTCAAAAAAACGACTGTCATATTATAATCGGTGGGGATTTCAATCTTCCGTCGGTAGACTGGAACACGTACAGTTTTATCACTGGGGGGAAAGACAAAGACCTTTGTGAGTCACTTCTGTATACATTCACATCTCACTCACTGCATCAATTAGTCACTGCTTCAACTAGAGGGAAAAATACACTTGATCTTTTAGCGACACATATTCCACACATGGTTGTAAACATAGGTACGGATAAGGGAATTAGCGACCACGAGATAGTTAAAGCTAATTTTTCCGTGAGCATGATCAAGAAACATAATCGGCAAAGAAAAATCTACTTGTTTGATAAGGCTGACTACGAAGGTATGAAACGAGAGTTGCAAAATTTATTTACTAATTTAAAAAAATAAGTACCAACAGTAATACTGAGGTTTTGTGGAATACTTTCCTCAACGTTACACGATCAGTAGTTAGCAAATACATACCAAGTAAATAGAAAAGAGCTAATGCAGAGCCTAGGTGGTATAACGCGGAGGTTAGAAAAAAATTAAAGCACCAGAGAACATGTCATGCTAGGTAAAAAAGGGCAAAAATAAACAATTCCTACAAAGAACTATACACAGTCACCTAAAATTACAAAATATCTAAACTCTTAGCAAAAAAAGCGTGCCAAAGGGCGTTAGCTGATTTCAAAGGTAAATTACTGGGATAACAATTGAACGATAATCCCAAGGCATTTTGTTCGTATGTTAGGGACGCTCAAGGATTTTAGGATAGAGGGCACACGTTCAACAGTACACACGCTTAAGAATATCAAAGGGGACAAGCTAACCAACAGTCTACAAAAAGCCAATTCGTTAAACTCATTCTTCAAAAGCATTTTCAATACTTGTACACCCCATCTTTTCAATCCGCAGCCAGTTCGTTCCTAAACATGTATGCCTGAAATTATTATAAATTGTCGCGGCATAGAACATAAGCTAAAAAATATCAACCCCAACAAATCCCCCGGTCCAGATCAAATACCTGCTCGCGTATATAAAACATTGTCATCAGACATAGCGCATTACTCAGAATTAATATTTACCAAATCTTTAGTATATCACGCAGTGCCTAGGGACTGGGGAGTAGCAAAGGTCACACCTATATTCAAAAGCGGCGACAGGGAAGACCCTAATAACTATAGGCCTATTTCTCTCGCATCCATTTCCTGTAAGGTATTTGAACACGTAATCGTAAGCTCCATTATGAGTCATTTAGATAGGGAGGAATTTTTAATAAATAACCAACACGGATTTCGAAAGGGTAGACCTTGAGAAACCCAATTGGCCCTCTTCGTTCATGACATCTTGCTCTCGGGTGAAAATAATGTCCAAGTTGACGCGGTATTCCTCGATTTTAAGAAAGCTTTCGATAAGGTACCTCACGTTAAGTTGCTCTCAAAACTAGAAGCATATGGAATAGATAAAAACATTATTAGTTGGATTAATCAACTCTTACATGGGTGGTAACAAAGGGTTGTCATAGACGGTATCATGTCAAACACAGCGTTATATCGGGTGCTCCTCAGGGAAGTGTCATTGGTCCACTTTTATTCCTCTTGAACATAAATGATATTAGCAACGTCGTTAAAAGTAAGCTTAGACTCTTCGCAGACGACGCGGTTGTGTATAGGGATATTAACAATTCCGAAGATAGCGACTCGTTAACAATCGACCTACTTGCTATTCATGCTTGGTGCGAAAAGTGGCAGATGGAACTAAACATAAAAAGTGCGTAGCAGTCAGCTTTTGGAAAAAGAAAAATAGGCCAGGTAGGGCTTACAGAATTAATAATACGGAAATTATTCACGCCGAGTCTGTTAAGTACTTAGGGATCACAATTACTCGTGACATATCTTGGGGAAAACATATTCAGGGAATATGCGGTCAAGCATACAGGAAGCTAGACTTTATCAAGAGAGTACTCGGAAAATGTGATGAGAAAGTGAAAGAAGGTAGTTATTTTTCAATCGTTAGGCCTCATCTGGAATATGCTGTTAGTGTATGGGATCCATACGAAACGGGGTTGATGTCAGAGTTAGATCGCGTACAGCGAAGAGGAGCTAGGTTTGCGAAACGATGCTACGATAAGTTGGCTAGTGTGTCTGGACTGTTAGAAGAATTAGGATGGGAATCGCTATCACAGCGTAGATTATATTATAGGCTTAACCTCCTAACTAAATTTCGGGAAAACCATTTCTCTGACGATGTAAAAAACATACTATTAACTCCCTCGAACTACGGCAGATTAGATCGCGCCAATAAAATTAGAGAGCTAGATTGTAGAACCGATAGATATAAATTGTCATTTTTTTCGCGTACCATTCGGGACCATAACAGCTGTGGTAGTCGTCATGAATAGTTCGAATTGTGACAATAGGCAGACAGTAAATCTTTTTCTTTATTTTCTCTACTTTCTTATTTCTGCATGATGTAAATATTGATGTTCTTATTTATGCATGATATTTTGAATATGTAGTAGTAGTCCTTGTACCCCTTGCACGTTGGAACGATTGACGATAGAATGTTTCTTGGGTATTAGATTTTTGATTGGCGCGTTGCATGTGTGGTACGCTTGTTTCAGTGTAGTGTCGGTGTTCTGCCGTATCATTCATGCATGCCTGATGTGGAAGCACCCCCTGCCACACACCCTTTGGGTGGCTTGCAGGGTATGACGTAGATGTAGATGTAGATATACCCTCACAAAATAGGTTTAGCAATTGGGCTTAATGTCTTAACATCATTATTAGCAACTCACCCTGAATGGAATTTTCGGCACCATATAGCTCTTGCATGATTTACTACTTCGGAGCACTATTTACTAATCGCAATAATGATACAAACCAACAGTTGTATCTTAAACAGTGTACTGCATGGTAGTACGAGGCATATCCAGAAAGTAAGTGTACTAGGTTTCTTACGGGCAGAGGAAATTTTTTTTGATAAGTTGGTCACCCTGCCGTGTAGGTTAGCTCCTCCCCTTTCCAACGAAACCATGCGGGTGTCAGTACGTTCAGAACTGTCGACGTGGCATCATCTTGCGTAAATAATGTCATTGCTTCCTTCCGTCAGGTGCGAAATTCGAAGCGTCATCCGCTATCTCAATGTGAAGGGAAAATCGCCGTCCGAAGTTCTTAATAAGATTAAAACGGTCTGTAGTGAAGGAGTTATGAATCGTACGAGTGCATTTAAATGGTGTCATGAATTTAAAAACGGCCGTACTGAGGTGCAGCACCTCATCACCCTCAGCGAAAACATTCAAAACCACAATTTCAGCCAAAAAATCATGGTATCCGTGTTTCGGGACCACAAAGGCATCGTTTTGATCAATGTTTAACCTCAGAGTGAAACCATAAATGTTGCACGGTATTATGAGACCCTAAAATATTGCGGAGGGTGATTCAAAATGAAAGGAGTGGAATGCTGCCGAAGGTAGTTTGCCTACTGCACGGCAACGCCAGGCCCCACACGGCCAGCATCAGGGAAGGAACTTCTCGACTCGTTTGGATGGGAAGGTTAGAACCACCCTCCGCATTCCCCCGACCTGGTGCCGTCATATAATACCTCCCTGAAGATGCACATGGGTGGAAAAATATTTCCAACCGACCAGGATGTGAAAGAGGAATTGAAGAAGTGGATGAAAGAGGTGGCGGGAGATTTCTATGACTAAGGTAACAAAAAACTGATCCCTCGTCACGCTACGCGAATCGAGAGGAGTGATGACTACGTGGAAATATAGTTGACTTATATACTGATGTAATCCTGTAAAAAAATATTTTTAATAAGTTTTTTGTAGCCTAAAAAAATTTAGTACACTTAATTTCTGGATATGCCTCGTATTTCGTCTACGTAGCACTTTTCTTGTTTCATGTCCGACTGCGAATTGTTATCCTGACTGCTTCTGGCCGTGCCTGGTATCCAGGTGAACGTGCGTGAATGCTGGGATAGTTAATGCATGCCTGGTGTGGAATTACCCCGTGCCACGCACCATAGTGGTGGATTGCACGCTATTTCGTGGATATAGAAAGTAACTTAGAAACTAGGCGGAGTTGCCTCTGTTGCAAAAAGGACTTCAACACGTCACCGACTTCCCTATGAAATACATTGAACATAATAATTTAGTTTTTGACTATGACGTCGACCTACATAAATAAAAGTTTGGCCCAAATTATTAGCTAGTAGAGTCCCTTTCTAATTGCTATGCCCATTGTCCCAAAATATTCTCTTAGGACCTATTCGCTCTAACGTCCCTGAAAAAGCAAGCAGTTGAAACTCACAATCTTATGGTCCTTAATCAGATATAGGAAACAAAGTCGTAGCACTAGGAAAAAGTGACTATTACAGCAAGTGCAGCGATTTTATCTCAAACTCTCACACCGTTAAATATGTATTACCTAGGTCATCAACCTGTCGCTTCAAACGTGAAATGCAAGAAAATAAAGAGAGTGCCATAACCTTTTCCCAAGAAAAGAAATTTGGAGGATATTAAATATGAATCCCTTTCCTGAAAATTTAACAACGTGCTTCAGACATTACAGCTGTCCCACATAATAGTTACTCACCCTAATTAATTAATAAACATTGGAAAAATCAAATGGAAATGATAGCAACAAGAATGATCTAAAAAACCATCTCCTGGTTGAACACAAGAGCTAATGAGCCAATATCACATTTTATACAAAACAAGGATCCCTAGCATCTGCCAGGAGTTTACTTCTTACATTGTAATGGCTGCAACATAATTTATGTCTGCTAAAACAGGCAGAAATTTTAAACTAGAACCGAAGAACATAACCATTCGAGCGTCTTTGTATTCACAGCCGGAAGGATAGTACTTTGACAAACACCTTATTGATGCAGGTCACTAGAGTGGATTTGCACCCATCCATGTTGTAAAAAAGGGCAGAAATAGGGACGCATGGGAGCAATTGGAAATTCTCCTCGAGCAAATATTCATTCCTCACGACTAAGCCTGCTCACCACACGAGGTATTCTCCACCGCACGGAACCACCTCCCCTTTCATAACGTTTCCTTCCTCTCCCCCTCATATCTTCCACCCCATTTCACCACATAAGCGACCCACCTGTTTGTGGGCTGCATGTCTATATATTTCCACTAGGGTTGAATAACTTTATCTTCCGTGATGATGCCGTAACGGGCGAAACCGATTGTGTAGATTTTTTGAAAATATTTTGAGTAATTAACAAAGTTACTTTCATTTTTATCAACATGAGTCAATTCCAAGTTATGCCGAATAGTATTCTTTTAAACAGCAAGCATATTTATTGTTAATTAGGCTAAAATGTCGAGGAAAATAAATTTTGCGGTCATTTCCATTTTCAGCATTTAAAAAACTTCGATGATTACGGTGGGATAACAGTTAACATTACAGACCTTTGCTCTATCAAAACAGCCCTTACAACCTGGAACGAATCCTCGAGTTGGAAATTCATTAAGTCTTGTCACTCAATTCGACTGCTCACAACGCTAATATCTAATAGATATTGATTTGCTGTTGTTGTTTCCACATTCAAGTGCTGCCCTTTCTTTCCCCGTCATGTCTTCAGTGAACCATGAGTGATGGGAAAAAAGAGGCTAAACTGAAGAAATGACGAAACAGAAAAATCTCTTAGTAAATTCCACTTTTAAAATCGTTCTTTGAATTAAAAAAATAAAAGGTTACCTCTGAAAATGATTGCAAGGCAATCGAAACCTAGTTAAGTAATAAAAAATTTTAAGCGTGGAATTTACTGAGAGATTTTTCTTTTTCGTCATGTCTACGGTAACCTTCCACAAAGGTACGCCTTCAACCATTAATTTAATAAGCTAAACTGAAGTTTGCGCAGCCTTGGTTCACACTATTTACTGTTTAAGGCCGTCACCAGCGGATGGTTTTGCATCGAGCGTACTTAGGTGAACAAAGCATTTGCTAGGAAATGATATCGAACTGGACAGTTTTACAGCCAGATGGGCTACTACAAAAGAGAAAACCGTAGATTAGGATTCGTAAAAAGGGTTCTAGGCAAATGCGATGAGAGAGTCCGAGAAAGAAGCTATTTTACACTTGTCAGGCCTCATTTAGAATATGCCGCTAGTATATGGGATCCCTACGAGGAAGGTATGATAAAAGAATTAGAGCGCGTGCAAAGGAGATCTGCTAGGTTTGTTAAATGTCGTTATGATAATTGTATTAGTGTTACGAGTTTAATAGAAGAACTAGGATGGGAATTACTATCAGAACGCAGGTTAAAATTTAGGTTAAACCTTTTAAGTAAATTCGAAACCGATTTGTTCACAGATGACGTTAGATATATATTAAGAACCCCTGCATATTATGCTAGGTTTGACCATATTAACAAAATTAGAGAGATAGATTGTCGTACCGATAGATTTAAAATGTCATTTTTCCCGCGTACCATAAGAGAGAACAATAGGCAAGTAGCAAAAGGGATAGGTAGGTGAAACATAGAATAGTCTGTAGTGCATGATGCATGTAATAACTACCAATAATCCCTTCCTTATTATGTATATTTTAACCTGTACTATACCGTAGTAACTAATATTCTATTGTAATAACTACTGCAATTACTTGCAATAACTAATAATCTACTGTAGTAACTAATAAACTATGACCCTATTTTCTAGCATGTCTACATTATATATCCTACTTACTTGGCAATAGTGCATGTTTGGTGATCTTCACCCCCTACCACACACCCTCGTGGTGGCTCGCAGGGTATTACGTAGATGTAGATGAAAAGAGGTGACGAACCAGCAAAAACCTTTAGAAAAATGCTGCCTCTCCGACTTCGCATGTTCTACGGTGTCAAAACTGATAAACATCGAAAATGTATGCTTATTAACGGATTGAATAAAAAGGAAATCTATTTCCCCTATCCGAGCGGTAAACAGTATTAGAAAATGGTTATATACTGTCACTTGAGGTGTTATCTGAGCGTGAATTGTCGTCATACATTCAACGTCATTTTATGGATTCATATGCCGGTTGAGCGTAGCAGCAACGCTGAAAGTTTCGTCAAAGGAAATCATGGGAAACCTAAGAAAAAGAGCCATTCTTAAAATCACTTTTAAATCGATAAAGGGAATTGTCATAAGTGACGAGTAATATCAAAGTTACATTTGAAACAACTATTGGCAATCGTTGCAAGTTACATATAAGCGAGGTAAATATACCTATGAGACTTAGTATGTTAACTTCAATTTTAAACATCAGGGGGCAACATTGTACGCTTTTGCAGGGAAAAGGTAACTTGTTGAACGAGTGACATAATAAAGACACTTTTATGTCACGCAACCATTAAATATACGCAGAATGACAAATACATTTGCCTAAATTATATTTATTTATTCCTCCACTTAGCATCTCCATCTGAGACATTAAAAAAATGTAATCGTCATGTCTCTTAATGGGACATCATAAATGAAATTATCATAAATTTCGTATAAAATGATACGTATAAAAATATTTTTTCTGCTAAAAATTCGAAGCCATTATTACTCCCCCATGATCTCCATACAATACTTTCAGTGAGTAATTACGTTCTTAGAAAGCCTTCTATTACCATTTTTTCCTTGTCGATACTTCCCAGAAAGACGAAATATTTCCCTTATAGCTCAGTCAAATATGTATCGCTTTAGTAGATCTTGCTCTGACTTTATGTAAAAGATTTCTTTAATTTTAGACGAAAAAATCACATGTCAGTGCACGAATTGAATTATTAAATAAGCTCGCAACTTTTTTATATTTCATTCGAAGGAATTTTTCAACCCACTCATTTAATACTAAAAATGCAAAGAATTAACTCAACCCGTGTTGAAGGGAACTCAGAGAGAAATGACAAAAGACTAAAAAACTGTTATGCAGCATTAAAAATAATTGTATACAAATTTTATCCATCGATGCACGCATTGCAAATATTTTATTTTCAAAATTATAACTGACACACTTTAAAAATTCTCAACTAAAAACTTAATTTAAAAAATGCAATGGGAACACACAATTTTGCTAATGTATATCAACAAGCAGCAGATTTGTATTTACAAGAATGATACTATTCGGCCGTCGCCAAAGTGTAAAACCCGCATTCCCTTAGTTAGAAATACGAAAGACTAAAAAAACTGCCTCGATCAAATGTCGGCTAGGACAGGTTATCAAGCTATGAAACCATGTCGTTCTAAGCTGATTTGCGGGCCAAAAATCTATCCAGGTGGGTCATTTTCTAATTTGACGGTTCTCTAGCATTCGGTTTTCTATCGACGGAAAGGGTTTCGTACCGACAGTGTCCCCGCTACCGACGGCGCCTTCTCGGGAGATTCTAAAAGTTATTCGGGAGCCATTCCGGTCAGTTTGGTAACTCCTCCCTCACAAGATAACCCTACCAATTTTCCAAGTGTGGCCGAAGCCGAAAGAGAGGTAGTTTATTTTCAAAATTAATATGGAGACGATAAAATAAACAATCTGTTTATCCCCATTATCGTGTCCATCTTATCGTATCGTGTGAGTTCCTCCCAAAATAAAAGAAAGCCGCCTATTGCTCTCGCGGTTGACAACAGAAATGGCGGTGTTGAAAAGAGGAGGAGATATAATTTTATGTGAACCGAGTGCATAACAATGTGTATTTGTTGTACAATATAAATGCATTAGATTTAAAGCTATATGCTAGTAGCTGCTGTAGGAACATTAGGTTTCCTATGTATATGTTATGTATTACGAAAATAAAAGTACTGATCGCATGAATTCAGAAATATAAACTGCCAGTAAAACGAGTCAATTTATTATAAATATGGGCATAATAAATCGAGGAATGGAGATCTGATATTTTTCCGCGTAATATATGTATATTTTATCTTTACACCTTCGGAAGCCGCCACGCGTAGAGTATAAATCTTCAAATGATGGCTAGAATTATTCGTTGTAATCTATTGAATTATGTGATCATGAATATGGAATGTCAGAGTATGTATTCGATATTTTGATATGATTTTTTTGATAGGATTATGAAATATTCGCAAATCTATGCTTTTTTCGAGTGTCTGGTAACAGTATTGCTGCGCACTCGTGTCAAAAACATGTATAAAATTACTCCTTGAAGCAAAGTCAAACGTAAAATGAATTTAATGAGTAATATAAGAAAATATGATGACAGAAATTGAGAAGATGCCGCTTCACCATCGCTCACTTCACTCCTTAACAGCTCTAATCCCAGTCATTAGGAATGTTACGCCGCGCAGGAACGTTGTTTTTAATTGAACACAAAAATTTGTGGCTCAAGCGTGTCAAACTATCAGCATTACTTACGTGTAGATTTGAATTTCATTAGGGAAAATAATGATTGAAAACTCATGCAAATGATGCTTCAAACTACTTAGCTGCTTAGGTGCCGAAATTGAGACAAAAAATAAAAAAACCGTTGTCAATAAAAATACAGGTTTCACAACATCACGATGTCACCTATTTTCAAAAATTATAAAATTCTGTTGCGAATAAGTAAATTTCATGCATGGATGAAAAAATAAAATTTTATAACATCTGAAAACTATCAACCGGGGTCCATTTCAACCATCTAGTGTTCCCTAGTCCTACTATAGCGGATGAGGGATTACTAGATGAGGATACCCTTGGGCCAATGATACTCGACACTGAAGTAGAGAATGTATTGAAAGAGACGAAGGCAAGAAAAGATGTAGAAATAGATAATATACCTTTGGAGCGGCTAAAGAATTTAGGAAAAATAAGTAGGCAAGCCTTTCTCGACCTTATACGTGGGATCTACGAGATAGAAGTATGGCCAGAGAACTACATGAAAACAGTCCTGATTCCTATCCCGAAAGAGAAGAACGCATCAGAATCTGGGGACTATAGATCAATCAGTTTCATTTTACACGCAGCCAAGTTGTTACTTAGTAAAATCAATAGATGGTTGGCGGGTTAGACAATAACTAATTGGGCAATGATCGGTTTAGGTTCCGGAAGGGAAGGTAAACTCGGGATGCAACTACGGTGATGAAAACTCTAAAAGACAGAAATTAGAGTATAAGCTGGACGTTTTCGCATGCATGATTGATTTTAAAAAGGCTTTTGACATAGTAAATTGGGATAAACTAGCGGAGATACTCGGGAAAATGGGGGAAAAAATTGAAGAGACAGGAGACAAATCCGAAAACTAAATATGGCGGAAATAGTAGATTATAAATGTCCTTAGAAAAGCAGTTCAGTATATTCGTAATGAAGATAAATCATAAGAAAGCCAAAGTAATAAGATTCACTAGGTCAAATAAGTTAGTCATTAAATTTTGAGGACACAAACTCGAGCGAGTAGAATATTTTAATTACTAAGGTAGTACGTTAGAAGAAAACGGGCACAGTAGAAAAGGCATACGGAAAGGAAAGGATACTAGCGTTAGCTAAGGAGGCGTTAATTTACCCATTAGTGCCCACGATATAAACCTATCATTTTTTTCAATATTTTTCTGTTGAATTAAGTTTTTTATCGTTCAATTAAGATAAAAACTCGAGTCATTCGTCAATATCACACATAGTTTGTTTAAAATTGAACGCCTACATTTGTAGGCACTGGGCACGGAGGGTAAGAGGTTTTCCGGCAATGATGATATTCCAATTTGATCAATTCTTTTTTATGAAAACACTAGGTATCTGCGAAAAAATCAGGATTACAAGAGTACATCGACAAATTACAAGTTATAATGAAAAAAAATTAAATCTAGGTTTTATTATATTCATGGAAATTTTTGAAAATTTACAAACTATGCAGATTTTGCGGGTATTTTTTCCACATTCTCCACAGCGTATTATTGTTGCAGATGTTTCTAGAATATGTAGTACTGTAGTACTTAGACGGACAGCAATATCAACTCTACGTTTAACTGCTACAGAAGAACGACCTTGTCTTTTTCGATCAATTATATTTCTTGATAAATAGCTCTGAACAACAGTTCGTGTGAAGTGTAACAAATCCACTTTATCCTTTGTTCCAAGTTCAGTGAGCCTGTACAATTGCCATGCGTTATTCATCGATACATTCATTAGATATGCAATCAAAGGCCAGTACCATTTTTTGTTTCAAATTCCTATACAGTACGAAGCTATATTTTGATCCATGCGATCTACACCGCCCATAAAGGTGTTATATTGAATCACACAACGAGGCTGATATATTTAAAGGCGTTTTTTTCGGCATTGCTCCAGCGTTTTGCCTTACCCATTGATTCAACCCCACAACAAGTTGAGGCAACAGTTACAACGTTATTATCATTATTTTTTGATCGGGTTGAATGGAATAAAAATGTTCGAAATTCTAAACAAGAAGGGGTTGGTATGGAAAGAGAGAAAACTCATTACAGAATTAAATATGAGGCAAAAATCTGAATTAAAAATAAACGAGGATATGACAGAATGGGAGGCTCTTGGTAGAGGAGTAATGCAGGGATGCTGTCTGTCGCCAAACTTGTTCAATATATATGTTGAGGACATGATCCATAAATCTTTATTTTGGGAGATATGAAGGAGTCAGCATTGGACGTAGGAAGATAATAAGTACATATAAGATTCGCAATTATCATGGTAATGTTAGCAGATGACATGCAATCGCTTCAAAGGTTGATAAAGGTTTTGGAAGAAGGGATGAAGGAATATGGGATGAAGATAAACCTAGGAAAGACAAAGGTGATGCCAGTAAATTGTGAAAATTATACGAGTGTGAAAATAAATGAAGGTGTGATAGGAAAAGTGAAAATCTACCGGTACCTAGGAACGATGGTGACAGACGTTTAGGATTGATGGTGACAGTCGTCTAACATGTTGATTCACGTTTCAGTTTCTTAATAAATTGCATCAAAGGTAGTTACGCTTACTAGGCCATTTTATATACCCATATGGGTAATAATGATGCCATAAAATTGTTTCAAATGGCTGAACTTCTATGTAACAAAACACACATATCTATGTACATTTTTATTTGAAATATATATTTTTTGGGCCGCGTTTAAAATTCGTTTACCAAATACGATTTTTGGGATCCAAAATGTGTTGCGGTGATGACAAGACTATTGTAAGAAATATTTTAGAAAGCACGCAAACTAAGCACTGTTAGTTTGTTGACAAGAAATGGATGTTATGAGTTCCCAATCTTTTCAACCGTGTCTCCCTAGTGTTTATATTCATACCTTTTCCCAAGGTAGAATACTGGTATATTCCGTGATGAATATTCAAATTATATTTTGACGTGGGGCTGATATTTTGATATAACATAAAAAGGGTGAGGTATGTTATTTAATAATATAAGACAAAACTCATTCATGTTTCGTAGAAATGATGTTTGACTCAAATCACCCTGAGCCATATTTAATAACCTCATCATTGGAGACAAATAAATATGACATTATATGCTTTCTATCAGTATCGTTACATCACTATGTGTTTAAGAGTGAGATCAATCACGCATTTCAAGAATAAAATGCTATATCACAAATGGAGCGCACAAAGGAAGCTGATGACGGGGACCTTGGGTAAGGTTGTGAAGAATAGGATGGTGAAGAGCTTGGTATGGAGCGTAGCCTTGTATGGGGCATATACGTGGACCCTCAGAAAGGAGGACGAGAATAGGCTGCAGGCATTTGACATGTGAGTGCGGAGAAGGATGGAGATGGGGAGGTGGATGGAAAGGAAGACTGACAAAAAAGTGCTTGAGATGGTGGGCGAAGAAAGTAAACTTCTGAATGAAATTCGAAATCAGGAGAATATGTGACTACAGGACGTCATAATGGGTGATTGGTTGCACAAGAATGTGACAGAGAGAAGGATGTTGGGCAAGCGGGAAGAGAAAGAAAGAGAATAGGTCTCATTGACAGGATGAAGAAGGGTCGATCGTATTCCAAGGCGAAAAATGATATACTACTAGAGGAAGATATGCCCCTTAAAGTGTAGAAAACCGGGAGGGAATTCTCTGGCATTCAACAAAACCTACCTTTACCGGTACAATACATTACAATAAAAAATACTGAAGATTATCTTACGATTACCTACTAGAAAATATTATATTTCACCTATCGAGAATGCTAAGTAGTCAAAATCTTGAGATATTTACGTAAATGAGAGCGCCATTCAGTAAACCGTCATAAAAAACCAAGAGGGCATAATACAATAATTCGGAATGCTAGTGTTTTTTTGTTTTTCTTAAAGATCGTCACTTTTATACCTTACCTTAAACTTCTGAATTATTTATTATAGCTCCCCTGAGACTGAATAACTGTAATGGTAATAAAAAGCATCAAATTAACCTATTTCAAACAAAAATCTTAGCACTTTTTCCATGTGCTACGGTAATTCTCAAGCAAGCTGACTAATTTCCCCACGATACCTACAGCTTTATCGTGTCAATAAGACACCAACTCGAGTTCACCCGTGCATCGATCGGGTGCGTAGAAAATCCAACGGCAGTCGGTGTGACGTTCCACTAGACGAAATGGCTCTTGAATCGATAGGAGATAAATAACGAACCCTCAGGCCATCAGCCAATTTTGAACGATGCAGCGTTATTGTAAATACACATGATGATTATATTTATATAATTAGTAATATTTTTTCTACATTGATCTGGTCTTCAGCATAATACTACCATTTTAATCGCATAAATACGCGTACAATAATGAATGACCTGCACGGTGAAAGAACAATTTGGTCTCGGATCGGCGACCTCTGCGTTGCATGCCAGGAAGCTACGCCAACGCAAAGAAAGGCATCTATGCGTAGCTAAATAAGAGCATGCAAGCCATTTCCTAAGAAAATCTAAATTCAATGCTCGTATTTTATCAACATTTCTGATCTACTTTGACAGCTTATTGCAGGGAAAGCCAAATACATTTTGCCAAGAGCAATTTACTTCGATTGCATACTTATGTTAGTCCCTGTCTCCCGCTTGACATCCAACTGCGAGGTCTCACCCCTAGGAGAGTCGGTTCAGCTGCAGACCACTCGTAACGCCACAGCAAGGCAAGAGAGCGGACTGCGTGACGCAAGAGAGTTCGGCAGCGGTGACATGATATTCGTCCTCCCTCCCGGCGAGAGCAACTAAGGCAAGGCTAAACACTCCCGGAGTAATCGTGGATGCCGTTAGGATTTCGGGCGAGGAGCGAGACGGGGGCAGGTCACTCTTTACTACAAGCCAAAATGGATTCGACCACAAATTGGCGAGCATGTATCCGTCACACTCCACCGAGGGAAGCAGTCCAGTTCAACCTTACCCTGCGGAGTGACTAGTCATCTGCGCACTCCCGAACCACAGGTCTCCACCTCGCAAGGTGGGCAGGATTCACAGCGAACGGAGTGATGTTGGTTAAAGGAGGGGGCCTTCGTAGCCGGCCTCGAGTATTTATTCAATCATAAAGCTTTCCTCCGGTTAAAGATAGGCATGTTAAAAATGAAATATCATCCCTTACTTATTCAAGGACCAATTAATTATCAATATTTCTTCCATCATCTTCCCTTACGATATCCCCCTTTATAGCATCCATAATGCTTAAGGTAGCGCAGGCGAGATAGTTCCCAAATCATAATGGACACCATATTCGGTATATACGTTTTAATTTTACCAACTGTGAGACACGCGAATAAAATATTGCATTATGTATGGAGCAATAAAACAGTTTTACATGACTCAAACGGTAAGTAATCAAATGAAAATATCTAAAGAAGGCTTTAACTTAACTAATTTTTTTCACGCGGTACGTTATAAACTCCATCAAAACGGAAGGTTTAGTGATCCCGAAGAATTTACTGTAGTGACAATATGATTAATTTTAAAAAATAGTTGAGGAAACACAAAAACTACACACTGTTGATTTTTGGACGAGATCTAAGTCAATGAAATGCCTCATTTATAATATAACATTTATAATATTCCCATGTAAAAGGGCTGGTATTTTTTAGCAAATATCTCGAAAAGTAATGCGGTAAGGGGTTGATGTTTTATGTGAATGAAAGGGTGATTTATCTTTCTTTAAAATGAGACCAAATTCATTGATTTATAGGTAAAATGATATTTCGTTCAAACTACCTTAACTTTCCTCACTATCCACACATCCTACCCTCTATCTTGGCTCTGAGCCACCCATAGCTCCTGATTCACTCATCTAGCCACCTACATTACTTTCGCATTTTCCTTTCCTAACCAACCATGCCAACAACTTAAGGACACTTTAAATGGTAGGTACATTTTATTGTGCAAACGAATGATCGAATTCCTTCATGAAGGAAATTGTACCGTGCAAAGCGGCAAATTGTATAATTGTCTGAATGACACATAACGGGAAATAGAACCTGCTCTAATTCCATTCAGTTTCTTGTACTTTCTATAATACATTCATCTGTACAATATAAAGTACACCGTGTAAAGCGGCCTTTACACATTTGTGTTACTTTCCCTCCACCACATCATCACTACAGTTCTCGACACTGACATATCGAAAGCGAGCTATCTATTCTCGTCTTACTTTTTCACAGTACATATTTCTGAGCTATACAGTACCTCACACTCAATAATGAGCTTCTGCTGCGTCTCCTTTGCTTTCTCACCCTAAGCCCTCATCAAACGCTCCCTTTATTTACGCTTCCGCCGCAAAAACTGTTTTCCTCCTCGTGCATTTGCCGCTACTCACGCTTCCCACTAGAAAACAACTGAAGTAATATAGTGCTCTACCTGCTACAGTTTGAATTCTGCTACATTAATGATCAGACTTGCTTTCTCTGGCTGAGAGAATCTCTTTATCTTTACACCGTATCACCCGCTTTAAATTTTAATGCATCTGCTAACAGTTCTCGAAAAAGTTACTGGCACATGCCTGCGCGGAAAAGGGGACGGTGGAGGAGGAGGGGAAAAAGGAAAACGACGGAGGGAAAGCGAGGGAGGCAACGAGGGAGGGAGAGAGAGAGAGATAGAGAGAGAGAGAGATAGAGAGAGAGAGAGTAAGGAAATGAGGCCAAAATATTAAGTGAGAAAAGCACAGGGCGCATATCTACCAGACTTTGCTAGGAATATATGTACCTTAAGCGTTGCTACCACTTCGGTAGAGGCCCTATCTTATGGCCTCATTGGAAAGAGTTTCAATATGTTTTAATAAAAACAGTAGAGAATCATCCCACATCTCGAAGCATACGTGTTGGCAACAATTGCTAAGTTTAAAATGAATAATTTGAGGTATTACTAGGTGGAATCATCTAATATTGATAAGAACAATAATCAATAACAATGTAAATTTATGAACTCCGCCATATCTTTTAATTCCTCTTCAAAACCGGATTCACCCGTTAGAGCATCATCAGGAGCAATGATTACGTGACAATTAGAGCGCGGAAAAATTTCGCATTAAAAGTTTCTTAAAGTCTTAAATTACATTCGTGCTTACGTTCCACAGAAGAAGTACAAACACAAATAAGTGCTCAAATAGTAGTTTCCGTTACGGTTTCTAAATATTAAACGGTCACTTATTATTAAAAGAACTTTGAGAAAATAATTTAATAAGGACTAAGTAAGGAAAATAAGGAATGTAATAAAATACAAGAAGGTGTTTTAAATGATCGCATTACAATTTAATGACACAGTAAATGATAACCACTAAAGGCAAGTTTAATAAATTATCATAAACCACAGTTTTTATCACAGCTATTGAAAAATCCATAAATCTGACTTATATTGAGAAAATTGAAGTGAAAATATAAACTTTTAAAGAATTTATTCCAATATCACATGAAAATATTGTTAAAATTACACATTTTTATGGATTTTTAGGTCTAATTTCCCCGACAAAGGTCAACAAAACACGTCACTGTTTTATATGTTGAATAATATGCCACGGTTGCTCAAAATACGCTTACATACACAACGCTTAACGCACGCTGCTCTAAGGATATAATTAAACGTAGCCACTTAACCAGCAAAAGTTACAGGCAAAATGTTTGATACCTACACTCATTGTTTACACAAAGAATTTGTGATTCTACACTCCTAAATTGTTTTCCTCTACACCGAATACCAAGCCAATAAATGCCACTCGATATATGTATTTCGACCCATAAATCCATTCAGCCGCTAAATTCTTAGAGAATCATTGAAGTCTCTGCGTTGCGAGGCAGGATCATTCCCTCGATTGTTTTCCTGGGAGCTTGTCGTAAACAGCATGGCTAGCGGGAATAACGTGGCCAGCCAATGCCAAAATATGTCTGCTACCCTCTGTTACGGAAGTTAAATGGGAATGCTATCCGGTGAAAAGTGAATGTAGGTCCAAGGTTTTTAAGGTGTCCTAAATAATTGAATGGTGTGCTAAGTTCTCGGGAAAACTCCCGTCTCCGAAAATAAAATGACCGTGGTGAACACTTCAGCTGGAGGGGGTTTTGTTAACTTACATGATTTTCTCAACCGGTAACCCTAAAAGTTTTTGCCATTAACAAATGAGAGTTATATGCTAACAAAACTACGTATGCATTCATCTGACAATGTTTTAGGGAAGAATCAATTACTGCTCTGGAGTAACCTTGTTTGTGCTCAATTTTTAACGAAATTCACGAGAACTACGCAAATGTTCCGTTCCAGGGCTAAAATGGTTCAACAAAAGGACTATGACTTCATTACTTAACTTTGGGGGAACAAATATAGAACTATGATAGACACATTACATAGACATGGAGGCTTTCTAATAAATTTCAGTGTTTAGACGACGAGGGCATTTAAACACTAATTTTACTGTACCGAAGGTACCTACTCCATATTATCGGTATATCGGTATATCAGGAAGAATGCAGAAAGTAAGCTGGATGGAAAGGAAAACGAATAAAGAAATATTTGAAAAAGTTCAAGAAGGAAGAAGCATAGTAAGAATCATTAAAGAAAGGAGAGCTAAACATATGTTGGACATCTACTACGGCACAATAATCAAGTGAAAAGGATAATTGAAGGAAAAATTGAGAGAAAAAACTGCAGAGGATGGCCCCAACTAGACTTCATGAGCCAAATTATGAAGGATATGAATTGCAGAACATATTTTGAACTTAAACGAAAAGCTGAGAAGAGAGATGAATGGAGGTCTGCTGCCAACAAAACTCAAGGGTTGAAACGGAAGAAGAAGAGTCAGTATATTTGACCATACGATTTTATTTACAGCTAATTTATAAGTTAGCACAAATATCAATTCCATAACCCATTACTTAAACCCCCCTCATAACTCAGAACTATTTCATTAATGACCCAAGCGTTTAAGTTTCACCCAATTTGTCGCGTTGTGCAAACGTTAAAAATAGAGATCCTCTCACTTTCAAAATTGATTTGAATTTAAGTAGCTCCATAGAGGAATGAGGGAATAAATTAGCTATTACATTGACACCCATTTACTCTATAATCTTTAAATTACGAGTAAGCGCCATGAAATGTCAGAGCCAAATAAAGTTAACTATTAATAATAATTTTTACAAAACGTTCATTCACAGGAAAAATTCTATGAATGAGAAAATAATTTTACTCAAAACAATTTCTTTTTACGTGCAAAAAGTACATTCAGAATAGTAAGAGCTTCCAGAAAATTCCCTCGATCCAGCTCAGGACCAGCTGGGATTTCTTCGATAATTGTTTTGGATCGATATTATATTATATAAAACAACTGTTTTCAAAAGTCATACTTTGATACTTTAGTTTCCGCCTTATGGCATATCCCTATGCATAATGAGCTTTTTCACAAGTAATTAGTCGGTGTAAGACTTATGTCCTGGAAGAAACGAAATTATACTTAAGCCCTTCGAACAGATTTTTAGAGTTAGGTAATCGATACTTACTTGCAAAAGTACCCGTTAAAATTCAACGGGGGATGAGAGAAAGACAGGGCATATATGTTGCAGGTTCGAGTCGATCATGAGGTGTATTTCATTTCTAGGCAAATAAGCCATAATATTATTTTTATTATTTAATTCAGCAGATGAAAATCGCATTACATTATGTTTACCGGGTTTCAACATTCTTTTGCAGTAACATGCACAAAGTAAACTACAGGCCATTTGTATTCCAAAGGATTTCCGCATTAATATAATATCGTGGCATTCTCCTGTTTTATTCCTAGGCAAATAAGCTATAATTTTAGTTTTATTTTTTAATTCAGCAGATGAAAATCACATTACATTTGTTTACCGAGTTTCAAAATTCTTTTGCAGTAACATGTGCAAATTAAACTACAGGCCATTCGCATTCCAAAGGCTTTACGCTTTAATATAACATCGAGGCATTCTCCTGTTTTAGATGGGTCCAACTTAAATTGGTCCACTTCAAATGAATTTTGCCAATTTTAGGCAAAAATATCCCTGAAAATATCGTAATCAGCAAATTTCAATATACGGCCTAGATTTCCACTGTAATACCTATCTCTAGATATAAAACCCAGCCTCCATTGTAAAGGTCCCATTTCCCTTCTAAAGCTAATGATTATTCTACAGTTACCAAGGAATTATCCTATTGTTGACAGAAGGAAAATTCATGATTTTGACATTAAAAACGCAATTTCTAGGAAAATTTAATTTGTATGAGAAAATTGAATGAAAGAATAAGAAGCTGCAATCTTTTATGCATCTAATGGCGAAAACTATAACCTTCTATCTTTAGTAGAACTATAAAAATATGGAAAAAGAGAAACCTCTGCACTTGAACCAAATTGTTTAGACCAAAGTTTTTCAAAGACACCAGACGGTCCAATCCGCTGCCTTTGGGGCCCAGGGGCCTTCCTTATAGATCAATTTCCTTTAAAAAGCTTCACTGATCCCATGTGTAATAATTTCACTAAAAACGGTTCGCTCGTTCAATACTTATGGGGCTTTTAAGAAACCATTCTTTTGGAACTTTGGGCCTCCTGTGGCCCCAGCGTGACTTGCGACCCCATGATTGTTGTACACTTAGTATAAGTATATTTTAAGTGTTTCTAATACAGACAAGAATTATCTTCCAGGGCTAATTTTTGGCGATAAAAGGGCCCACTTGAGTGCCTTCTAGGGCCCCACGGCCCTTGTTCTATAGCCTATGCGTGAACCAAATATATCAAGTATCTTCTTGCTAATTTTTGTTTCAATCGATTCAGTGGTATATGAGTGATTGAGTAACAGACAGACAGACACCACTAGATTTTTACATATTAGTAAGATATCTGAAGCATAAAGGTGATATATAGCGAAGTATTATGAAAGTGAAAGTAGGACAGTAAACGTGAAATTTTGACTAAATAATTGATAAAATGGATGAATTAAATAATTTGATATAATGGATGAATATGCAATTTTTGTAGAACCATGCCATATGAGGTCATATAGTGACGTACGCAGATATTTCGATATCAAACACTGCAAACATATGATAACAAAATCTTACAAAATATTTGTAGATATGGAATGTGCACGGGTTACACATTGGTGTCACATTGGTGTCATACAAATGGCATATTGCACTAGAAAATTTGAAAAATACTAGTTTTTCGAAATTTATTTTCTGAAAAATACATTATAAAAAACAATGACATGATGGAAATGTTGTAAACACACAAAAAAGTAACTCTTAAGGCATTATAAATTCCGGTGCTGCAAAGAACAGATTTGGACACGGGTTTTCCTTAAAAATAGAAGTCCTAGCATTGTTTAGTATTATGAACTATCCACGTCGTTTTGAGAATTCAAAATCTAAAAGCTATTCCTCAACCATTTAGGGAAAAATGCTGAGGTTCAGAAGAAATTACGCATCTGTAAGATTATCGCTGGAAAAAGCTGTCATTTCACCAAAGCTTTGGACTATCACTCTTTAAGAGTGTCTTCCTTTGCTTTTATATTGATAGGAAATAATTTGAAGCGGGATATTTCCAGCATAAAATTTAAAATGCGAGACTATTCATTCGATTTCATTTCCACAGACGCGAACAAAATACTAATGGAGTTATCCCGAAAACTTAGCGCACCATTCAATTATTTAGGATACCTTAAAAACCTCGACCCACATTCACTTTACACAGGCTAGTATTCCCATTAAACTTCCTTGTAACAGAGGTAGCAGACACCTCTTGGCAATGGCTGGCCACGTTATTCCCGCTAGCCTTGCTGTTTACGAGAAGCTCCTCGGCAAACAATAGAGGGTATGATCCTGTCCCTCAACGCAGGGACTTCAATGATTCTCTTATGTTGGAATCTAGCTGCCGACTGGATTTATGGGTCGAGATACATGTGATCGAGTGACATTTATTGACTTGGTATCCAGTGTAGAGGAAAGCGATTTAGGTCGTCTGAAGCGCTACATTACAACTCACTCAAGGCAATGCGAAAGGCAATGCAAGGCGAAAACAATGATGGGCTGCATCGGTTGGATACACTACATGCCTGGAGGGCAAAAGATAATGGGACTTTAAGATTTGAGGCTATTCATCTACATCTATATATTATCCAGCAATCGAACTCAAGGGTGTGTGACAGGGAGAGAGTTATCACCGACATGCAAATTAACGTGAAAGTAACTTTTGCCAACATGCAATACACTGTATCCAATGCTACAATTAATATTTGAATGAATGTACATTGAACTAAGTAAACGAAATGCAAGAGACATTTAGAGATCTGGTAAAGCGTGTAGCTAGTTCTAAGTTACGGATTAAGAAACGAGCATTTGGGAACAAATCAACTAATCAGCTACGCTACCGATCGGTTAGCCTACTTCTAAGTCTCTTTGGCAGCCATTATGGTCTCTAATTGACCGCGGGAAAAACGTCATTTTATACCTGTCCGTTCAGCAGTATATTTCTCAAAACTTCATTTTATTTTCGTTGGAATAATAAGTGACGAGCCCACGGCAAAATCTGACCAGAATCAGAATCAAATCCAGCCTATGACAGCCTGAGAATAAGGCAGAAACAACTGCATAATCTTCTGCCGCCTCTCTCATTTTCAATTCTTTTTAAGTAATGAAGCGCTTACCTTCTACCACTCGCACCGCAACACAGGCCTATGAATCGGTGCTGTTAGGAAGTGAAACATGAAGAAGGAAGAGAAGTGAATATGCTATAGATAGCAAAAACTGACCGCGTTTTGACGGAGTGTGATTTGATAGCGTCACTGTTTCAGTAATAGCATTGAGTAGTGCAGAGAATGTAGTATATTTTTGCCACATTGTGTGACAGTTCATCTTTCGCATTGTATTATTAAATCAGAGTTGCAACTTCGACGCATTACTGCTTTAGAGAGGTAAGAAACAAACATTCCATTTATTTTAACCCGTCTGAGGAAAATGTGAAGATTTTCTTACACTAGTGTGTAATTATTGTGTTATCAATAATAGTCACATACATTACAGGAAATTTATATAAGCGTTAAAGTGTCCATTTTCAAGGGGGATCATTTCGGCGAATTTTTCGGGGTAACAACATTTTTGTTAAGATATTTAGTCGCTCCTTTTACCTTTGAAGATATAAGGCGAAATTATAACGCATAACCTGCTATTTAGGCTCTCAGCCTGAAATAACACATTATGTACGCGTAAGGAAAATAAATGAGAGGAAGAAATAATATGACTGTTAACAGCTAAATTAGGGTCTTAGTTAAACTTATTTAATCTACATTTCGAGGTATTCCAAGGTAAGAAATATATCAAGCAGTGGCATAACTCTCAAAAATTGATAAAAGTAAAACGAACTCGATACGGGTTTCAAAGGTTTCGAATTACTTTAATAATCTCAAGTAAGTATCATCTTTCCACCTGAATGCATTACATATATGTTGAAACCCTCTATTGTATGGCTTCCGTTTCGTAATTCGTACACATATTCTTAACTTAAATGTTATTCATGGAGCGTTTTCATGTATGGGTGTGAAGCGTGGACATTAGGAAAGAGGGAAAGGAATAGAATAGAAGCTTATAAAATGTGGGTGTGGAGAAGGATGGAAAAAGTAAAATGGGTAGATAAGGTGAGAAATGAAGAGGTTTTGAGAAAAGTAAAAAAGGAATCCTAAAGGAAATAAGGAAAAGGAAAGGAAACTGGTTGGGCCATGTGATGAGAGGGAAAAGTATAATAACTGTGGCACTTGAGGGTTCAATTGAAGGAGAGAAAAAGAGAGGAAGGAGAAGAATTAAATTGGTGGATCAGGTGAAGAACATCAGCTATGAAGAAGCAAAGAAGGAAGCTCGGGACAGAAGCGGATGGAGACAGCAGTGGTGTACGGGACCTGCCAGTAGGCAGAACACCAGATGATGATGATTCTTAACTCGTATAAAGTGTGCCATTACATATTCAAGCCTAAAATTCTAAATGGATCATGAGATTGAGCCAGCCATGATCTTGTGAATCTGGGATATGACTATAGATGACAAGGCGGGATGATATATTTTTAAGTGTTAGTTTTGCAAATTACGAAGAAATATGCTGAAATAAAATGAACGCGGGTGAATTCCTAACTTTGTTTTTACCAAGCTCGGTTCAGGCGTGAAGGTTTCTTTTACCCATTTACTTTAAGGTTACCCCTTTTTGTGGCAATCCAGAAAGGTCTCCTCGGTTTTGGGAACCTTCATATTTTGATCCATTATTGATTCCATCGTAAAAATTGTCCTAAAATATGCTGCTAACAATTTCTCGTATAGTTTTAGCTAAAATTACCGGCATTGCAGGCTTCTCTGTTGCTTTCATGAGCAGAGAAGGGGTCTAACCCAGAGTCTATCGTATGTGAGGATAAACATCTTCTCGGGTCTACTAATACGACGAGCGATTCATAAACGGAGCAAAACAGCCCTGATAAATACAGCGGGATGAGATGAGTCAACAACTTTCACCACAGGGCGTTACATGAAGAGAACAACAGAATCGCCTGAGGACAATACAAAACATTGCATCCAGCTGGATATAGCAAGGAAATTCAAGCAAACATTTCCATTCTCTAAAAGTAAACAACGGGCCTTGCAGTCAGCAGGGTACGAGATACTAAGTAGTTACGCCATGGCCGCAATTACGTGAGACATATCTACCTTCCAATACAAACACGGATTAAAGAGCATACGTGAGACGTGAGAGACGCTACGGTAAAAATAGACCATTTCAAAACACTTCGTCAGAGTCCGGGCATTAACAGAATTTCCAAGAAGCGAAGGTGTTAAGTAGAACGAATTTTTCTGCCCCGCTAGATTCGTAATTCAATAAAATAATAAAGCGGATTAATATCTGTAATAGTATATACGGTTATCAACTCTCACATGGGTGAAATCGGCACCTGGCCGGAATATATCTTACATTTGACCCAGCGGACCACGCCAACACCAACAATGACGAAGGCCTAGGACGCAGGGCGATACAAGACAAAAACATCCACAACAGTCACCGCAGCTTTTGAAGAAAGTTAAAGATTTCGCAACAATTCCTAACATAAGACGGCGATAATTACAGCAACATCCATTTGGCTCCTCACCAGGCTCACGGTAATTTAAGTAAAACACGGAGCCAAAAGTGCTCCAATCATAGAAAAGGAGTGTGAAGATGAAGAACATATTTAGTAGGGTGATGACTGAACGATAGCCTCAAGCTGGATGTTAACGTTTACAAACGCAACAGGATGAGGAGGGGGTGAACCTAACTCTGCGGCAAGTTGTTTCTCTCGAAAGAACACAAGGAATGATGTTGCGGAGGCTATGAAAAATTCATATGTCGTAAGCGAATGCCATATTTTGATTATTCCAAGTTTTTACTGATTAAAAGTGTTCCTTGCATTGAAAACAAAAGTAAAAATAACACTTGAAATATCCTCGAATTTTCAAAAAAAATATCACATAAGTATATATTTAACTAAGAGTTGTTCATTATAATTTACTAATTTGGAGAGGGCTTTGAAGAGCTTGACAAAAACAGGGAGAACTAATGAGCTTCAAAAATAGATGAGATATTAATTATAGCTGATATGGATATATAACATTTTAAATTTGTGAGGTTTAAAGAGGCCTAATATGGTCCGAGTATAGAGGCATAACAATCAGTTTAATTATTTTACCCTTCACATCGCTCGAAAAACCAAATATCCAACAATTGTAAAGCAAAAATGGCAGAGGTGTAGTCACAAAAGTAAGAGGACTGAACTAAAAAAATGCAACGCCAACAGTGTATCAAAGAGTGATGCAGTGAGCAAGTTTCGATGCTATTTTTAGAACTTTTCAAATTTTTCTCGCATCCACCGACTTCATTGCTGTAATTCATTGCTAAAGGTGACCAAAATATGCTGAAAATACTTCAAAATTTTAAACTATTTCAGCAGGACTAAATCATTTACGTTACTTCGGTCCTTCAACTAATTGGACATCCAATTTCCAATAAATCGTTTAATCAAAGCTAAAATTAATTTTTATATTTTAGTTCATACTTTTATTTCATTTTTACGGGAGAAAAAAGTGTTTTGTACGTTAAAAGAAAGTCCACTCTATTCAAAAAGGCGTGTTTAAACGATAAATGCACCCTCGCAAGTACGTGGCTGGACAGATGTATGGAAAAATGCTACAAATTCAGGGATCAGGGGCTGTATTAGGACCACACGTTCATGAGTCTGAGCAATTTGGGGAGTTTAGACTATGAATTTACTCGTGCGGGTACATGCATCGAGTAAACATGGCTTTACAGTGTGCTTTTAAATATTAAACGCATTTTTAATCCATTTATGCCATCAAAAATCCTACTTTAAAACTAGAGGAGCCTCATTAGAAAAAGCTGTGACTGTATACTGTCTGTAAGCCTCCGAAGTAGATCCACATCTGAAGTCGATCCGTCTAATGAGTTACAATCTGGATGAGCGTACTAAATTATTTAAATATTTTTTTACGCCGGTCGAAGAAATGCTTAATACGTTTATTTAGAACTTAACACTGGTTACAACTGATGAAATATCGGGTTTCCTGCCGGACAATGGTCATTGCTACCAAAATTCGCTTTCTCTTTGCGAAAAATGCTAACGCTCTCCATTGCTATGAATTGATTCTTATGTCGACCATGATTAAAGTAACTTTCAAATATAACCTCCAGCCATGAAATACTGATTGGCTGTTTAATTTCATAATAATTTAGAATCAGTAAAGAAATTTTTCCAAAAAGAATTTCCCAATTACAAAAACGGGCGAGGGTATGACTTCGCCAAGAACTCAAGCTGGAGCTATGTTCTCCGTCAGCTGGGCTGCTTCGCCGAGAGCCCACACTTAATGACTCAGCAGCTTCCCCTCCCATTGACCCCCGTCCCCATTTACCCCACCTCCCCTCTTCCACGGCGATCCCCTCGCTCCTCCCCCTCAATCCATATGGGCCTATTTAACACTCACCTTTGTCGCGCCGCTCCTGTCACCCACGTGGCCTGGGCACCGTCATCCTCTGCCATAGTATATCCAAAACACAGCACCGCGCACATCCAAAAATGTGATGTAAAACATTACATCGCGTCGCAGACTTCTCTTACCATTAACCACATGCACTGATCACACAACTCGAAATAGCCCCTGCCAAACACCCTGGGATGGCTCGCAGGATAGAATGTAGATGTAGAAATAATGAAATTACATCAGGGACTGGCACACTCATCACACTGATTGTTACACCACTTTAAACTTCTGCTCTGCCTATACACAAATGAGATGATCACCAACAGACACTAACAAAAATAACACCGAGTAAAATACAATTCCCTAACTACCGCTCAGACTTGCTGGCATAAAGAAGGATTGGTAAGAATCAGGCGTGTACCGGTCTCATACAGGTAAATCACACTTGGAGCACAAATAAACCAGAGGAAACCATTTCCAATCACGCAAACGCACGCCTCTATACTGGTTAGCGAACAACGGAATTACCAAGGTATCGCACATAGAAGCTGAGGGTCGGTGAATTAACTTCGCGGAAGATTATCAGATTCATGGAGATTGAAAACACTAGGTACTTTTCCACACATTTTATTACGCTCCTCTACTATCGATTTCGAGGTTCTACGTCTAGATCAAGCAGTCCACCAAGTAGAAGACGTAACATCGAGGGATCCAGGTTCTAATCACGGTCAAGCCGAAAGATTTATCCTCAAAGGAATTTCGCAAGTGAACTGCGCGCGACTCAGTAAAGGTAATAACGCTCCTATTCCCGATATAATGAAGACAAATAATGTTACTTGAAGATTACATAGAACATCAAAATTGGTTGTAGCGGAGAGAAATAAAATCTGTGGAAAGTATTTAGAGCTCTGATGGACTCCTTGAAAGAAGAATCAAACTCCGAAATGCACACGGCAGTACCGGCCGGCGAACTAACCAGCCGCGGCCGGGGACCGCTAAATCACGACTCGCAAGAGGCGACCGACCAAGAGTTCGGCGAGCAGCGGTCGGCCTGACTGCCACGAAACATAAAACGGATTCCTCATACAAGCTCGAGAGAAGTCAGCTTCGCACTGGCGTCTCCGCTTCTTGCGCAGCTCTCAACTGCTCTAAGGGTATCCGGGCGAGACTGTGTTGTCAAAAACGGTCCCGTTCTGTTTGATGGGCCGTTTCCTTCGGCCGGTCTAAGAGAACACGCACGCTTCCAGCCAAAATCGCCATGGCAAAAATTAAAAGGCACTCCCATTTCACTACGATCCTTTGGTCTTCAATACTTCTCCCTCCGTGACTCGCCTCTTCCCCTCCCCTCCGAAGAGGACAGAGGGGACTAGGAAGGGGGCAGCAATGAGGGAGGAGTGGGTTAAAAGCAGGGGAATTCGAAAGCATTCGCACTGAGTGGTAGGCGTACCACTTAAATGACGACAGGAGGGTATGCGGCGACTGGGAAGGTCGAAGCCACTGGGGAGTCATCGAGATAAAGGAATGATAAACGACTTGAACTCATTGTCAGACCGATAACTCGCTCTTCTCTCTGCTTTTCACGTCATTCTCTAAACTCATTCCATTTTCCTTGAGGTGGCTGAGGCGGTAATTGTGGGTCATTGAGTGTACATTTTCACACTCGCGGTGTTCACAGTTTTAATCGATTTCTTCCTAAGCATGCTGTGAATTTTAGGCCTATTTAATAGTGTCACAAAAAACTAACTCTGTTAACACAATTACGTCGCTTACATTTCTGGGATGCACTACAATTAATGTCTTTGTTTTAATTTGAGGAAAATGTTTTTACTTGGAAAAGCTAATTTTATTTTTTAAAAATCTTTTCCTAAAAAGTTTAGAAAAGGTACCATAGACCGTATCTTTGGAAAAATCTAGTCACCTATAAATAAATCATTAATTTCAGATTGTAATCACTTGCATTCACTGAGCCGAGTTCATTTTAGTTTACGTCAAATATTTTTGAAATAGAGGAAAAAGGTATTTATATCTATCAAAAGAAAATAATGAAAACGAATTGTTAAAACTATTTCTTGAACGTAATAATATACGGAAAGACTTTGGCCAGAAAACCTCAGTAAGAAAAGGATAAATGTCCATGTCCGCAAGTCATCCGTCAGATATTAATATGTACGTGGCCCGTCATATCATGATAATAACCCAACGGCCGAAGGGATTCTGCTGATTAAAAAATGCGTCAACCCCGTCAAATCACGGGAACCACATTGCGGGAAGGGTTCGTCTTCCTACGTCAAATGACGAGATTAACACTGAGTGTGTTAATAATTTTTCAGCAGGAAAAATTTATAGGACCAAATTGCATTTAAATGCACCATGGTTGCAGTGAAACTCACACTTCATCCAGTAACGTATACAAAGGAAGACTTAAATGTCATTTTTTCATCTATTTCTACGAATAATGAGGAATATACTAAATTTAATGAAATTTAAATAGAGTAATTTTTTTTATTTTCAGCCCGCCACACGCTTAAACATTTATACGCAATCTTGTAATATCAACAATAAATGAATCATATTCCGTTTAGACGGAATGCAGTTCATGTGTAATTGAACAATCAAGTAATAAATTTCATGCACCGTAAGGATACGTATCAATAGAACAATGAAATTCTGATTGTAAAAGTTGCCAAATACAATTTTTCTTATCTCGGGATATCAGCAACGTAAGGGTGAGTGCGTAGTATCACTCACGTCTGTGATTGAAAAAAACTATCTCTAAATACCTTCAAAGCATCAGTCAAGGTAAATAAATACCCATCGCACCGATGAGAAAGATTACTTGGACCATGTATGAAGTTGGTTGATGGAGAAAGATCAGATATTCTCATCCGATCAGACTTGGATTAAGATTTATACGAATCCACATAATAAAGTCATCTCTGAAAAACTATTTAGTCACTGCAAAGGCAATGGATAAATAGGTGGTGAACCCAGGTCCTCCGAGTAGGAAGCAAGTACTTTACCACCATATAAATCCGACCTCATTCCACGAAACAAAGCACTGGCGCGAAAATTTTTAAATTGCGTTAAATTAAGGTCAACGTTCATTTCAAATTAGTCTTTGTCCTACCGTGGGTATGGAAGGCAAACAAACCAAGAAGTGATCGACATTTAAGGGCGATTGTTTCTTGTTTCTTCTCATTTGTGGGTTGCAAAAGTTTAAACTACAAGAATTGTACAAACATTTTTTAAAACATCAATACTCGCCCTAATTTCTCCGTCATTTGATCTTTTCCTTTTCCTCCAACAACCTCGTGTTGCAAGTGCTTCTCTCTTCAGCTCGCTGAAGAGGGCCACCTTGTGGCCGAAATACGCGTATCCGACGCTCACCCTCGTTTGTTTCTGTGTGTTTTTCTTTTGACCACGCTCTTTTTGAGCGATTTCTCCCAGAAGTTGGGCCCGTCTGTGTGTTGTGAGTGAGTGATTTGAGTGCGAGTGTGTGTGATTGTGGTAATGACCAGGCATCCTTCGTAGGGTCCCATTAGCCCTATGAAGGATCTCAGGTTATAACCCAGGCATCTTTATCAGGGTCCCATTAGCCCTCGAAAAGGATCCCAACTGGGTTGAGTGTGTGTGTGTCTGTGGTGGTCACTGGCGAGGAAGTAACATTCCCGTAAACCATCACAGGAGGGAATTCTGGTAGAGAGGCTGTGGTTGGTCCCTGCTGTGGAATCCCCTTTTCCCGCAAACCAACACAGTAAGTGTTGTGTGGTTGCATGCTTGACGAGTGGTGCCATTTTTTACGGCTATTGGAGACTCTTTTAATTTTGCTATGTTTTCACATTCATTTGTGAATATTGATTTTTACCGACTCAAGGCCCCTATGACTGTAGGAACATGAGCTGTAGTGTTTCCCGTGGACATAACACCAGAATATGAATTGGCAGATAACAAAAATTCAATCTTCAATTCTAGATCGGAAAATTCACACGATACCCATAAATTAAGTTCATTTTTGATTTAATCTCACAAAAATTTAATTAATATATATTGATGAGAAATAGTGTAATAGTAGGTGGGTGTAACACAATACAATCCATAAATACTATTATTGCGAGAAACTTGTATTTTATAGGTAACTTATCTACCATTTCTATTGTCATCCACTAACTTGTAACCACGCCAACAGGTAACCCTACCTTCTGTGGTTGAGTACCCAAAAATAAAAATAAAATGATAATGAGTACGTGAAATTATAATGACACCAAATACTGAAATAGTGAGGGTAATGAAAATGGTACTACATTGGTACGCCATAAAATCCATATATGACATAAGAGGATTTACAACGCCTAGATCTAGTCATATATTGATATCATAATATAATATTTATTATTGTTTGTTTTTTCAACAATTGCTCAAAACCGATCAAATTCTCGACAACAAAATTTTACGAAAAAGAAAAAATATCTTCCAATGTGAAGGCTTTTTCCACAAGCGGCGTGAAAAAAAGAGTCAAATTTAAGTCTTATGCTAGTCTTTGGTTACTTGCTAATGATTTTAGTCATATTGAAACAATATTTGTGCACCATTGGTGAAAATATATTGCTTCTTACAGTGGCTAAAAATTCGAATATGGTCCTCATTATGACCTGGAAAAATCCCTCTCAGAATAGCCGACGCCAAGAACGGGCTTCAGAGTGAGAAAACACCGTCCATTTCCGAGGTTACTGCAATTGGATATTTTACGGAAAGCTGATTGTAGCGGAGTCTAACTTTGGCTTGACAAAACGCTGAATACTGCAAGGGATAATGAGGAGTGGAAGGGGAGCAGGTTGGAATAGAAATGCGATTATGAATCATCATTGGTCGTTCAATCCTAAGGTTGGTTGACTGCAGCCCTCCACCCTTCCCTATATAATACTAGTTCCCGTACCTCCTGGCATCTCTACCTATGCACTTTCCTCTTTATTTGGTCTATTAACTCATTTCTCGGTCTTCCTCTGGGGAATTTTTCCTCTATTTTGCCTTAAATTATGTTCCTCACAAACACATTGTGTCTCAGAGTGTCTCAAAACCATTGTCCAATCCATCTCGTTCTTATCTTCCGTATGCTGTTTCATATGGTCATTTCCTCTTTTATCTTTCTATACACTTCATCTTTCTTATTTTTTCCGTCTATTTTATCTTCAGCATCTTCCTCCAGCACCAGGTTTCGAAGACTTCAAGTCCATTCTGGTCAGTTTTTCCAATGGTCCATGCTTACGATCCTTTGAGTGCTACGCACCATACGAAGGTTTTCACATACTGTTTCCTGGTTTGTAGTCCTATATTCTTTGATCACAGCAGTCGTCTTTGTAACATGAACGCCTTCTTAGCTTGGGCAATTCTCTCCTTGACGCCCGTTGTACTTCTTCCGTCCCACGTGATTGTATGTACTTACGAGATAGGTGAAGGAATCGACTCGGTCTAATTTCTTTCCTCTCAGTGTGACTTCTGCATTAATCTTCTCTCTTCCACATACCAGGATTTTAGCTTTCGTCTTACTTATTTTCATGTTGTATTCTTAAAGAACTTGGTCGATGACGTTTAGTGATATTTGCAGATCCTTACGATTTCCAGCTATGACTGCGATATTATCTGCGAAGCGGAGCATGTTTATCTTTATTCCTCTCAGTCCATCTTCTTACGCTTCTCGTATGGCCTCCTCCAAGAACATGTTGAAAAATGCTGATGAGAGGTTGCATCCTTGTCTATCTCCTTTGTTAATTTTAGCTTCTATCTGGCTTCCGTCTTTCATTCGCATTGTGACGACTTGTTACCTGTATAGTTGATAGATAATTCTCCTGTCGTCGTAATCCATTCCCAGTTTTTCCAGCAGTCTGAACATCTTGTTCCACTCAACGTTGTCGAACGCTTTCTCCAGGTCCATGAATGCAACATACAAGGGTTTTTCCACATGAATTGTTTTTTCCACGATTACTCTCAGGGAGATTATAGCCTCCCTGGTAACCCTATACTTCCTAAATGAAAACTGGTTTTCCGAGAGGTTGTCTTCAATTTTTCTTTCCATTCTTCGGCCCATTATTCATGTGAGTATTTTTGATGCATGTGACACTCCCATGTCAGGAATACAGGTTCTCGATCCCCGCAGGGTTAGGAAATTTTTTTTTGGGAATACCGATCCTTACTTTATTCTGATTGCCACACTTTCCTCAGCCCAAACGATGGAAAGTAAAATAAAGTACTTCTTGACACCTTTCGTTTAAAGCAGAGCGATGAATATGATAGAACTCTCCTTACCCTCCATTTCATTGGAATTCAAATATCTATATGGCGCATGTTACTTCACCAGTCATAGACAGCCAATTTCTTCCTCAGTAGCCAACTAAGCATTGATTGCTTATACTCCGTTTCATTCTTTCCAACTAAAAACCTATCATGCATCGCTAATAATGTCCTGCTAACGACCCACTGGCGTTCGCCTCAAATTTAGACTCTGATTTTTCCACTCGAACAAAATTAATCCCATGTTTGGCTCACGAAAACAGAAGGGGAAGTGACCTTCTGCGAAGGCAAGGGTCATTCCGCCCGAGATAGGGAAAATACAAATCGATACGGCGTCGCCCACAGACCACAGTCGACTGTCTCCCCACCGTTCCCGCCCCTTTCTCCTTCTGTTCTCAAGCCTCAATGGGCGTGAATATCACCACAGAGGTATATGGTAAACACTAATATCTCTCTATAAAACTAGATTTCTCATTGTGTGAAATGCCACTTGAACTTTTACGCAGGATTTGTCACCTTTAAACCAACAGGAATTTTTGAATACCTGAAAATGTTTATTCTTTATTCTGACTATAAAAAGACAGGGGAAGAGCACTAGTGTAAAGTCGGTGATAACCTATTTCTCAGCATTATTATTCAATAATATCGATTAGGTATATTTATAGGCTTCCACAACTCCTTTTACAACTTCTCTTTAGTGTTCTGCTTGAAATATTTCGGTTATACCAAAAACATCGTTGTCTATTCCTTGCACTAAGTAATTTTATCATGTCTTTCTCTGAATTTTCGATCATCCCTTTGTGTTACACAGACCCCAAAGTGTAGCAATAGCCATGCTTGCCAGTGGAACGTCACTTTTTTCACTTTCATTGCACTTTTCGAGGACGTACGTTTGTCGTCATGATGTAAATAAGTGTCAAGGCCTAACCTGGAAACTTTCAATATAAAATGACGAGTTACACGTTCGTATGGAATTATTTGGCGTTTCTCTTGCAGGTATTATATAGTTTGCAGGTGGATAGAAGAACGAGAATAAATTCGTGCAGCTCATGGACATTTGTTACAGGTGTTAAAAATTGAGCTCCGTCCAATGAACCATAATTCATCTAAATTGATTGCAATTCTGGAGCGATAAGAGCAGCAGAGAGGGTAGCATGTAAAGCATTGTGATGCTGCATAGATGTAATCAAAAATATCAATAATGGATCGGAAATAGAACCATTGAAAAAAATATGTTTAGACGTGGATACAAATAAAATTGAAAAAAAACCGGTGAAGTTGAAGATAATTATCATCTTTTAAAAATAAAGCAGAAAGAAATGGGTGTAAATATTTTTTAATTTTTCATTTATTGGCCATTATTAATTAAAGTTAATACATTCTGAAGTTGAATCCAATCTATTCTAATCTTGATCCTTGATTTGTATACGCAACTATGATTTTACCATTCAGTTCAATGTATTTTTTAATTCCTGTATTAAACGCAGTTGTCACTTTTTCCCAATTTCATTGTTCATTCATCGCCTTATTTTCTCCTTACTTTTACATCTACAATCCTTCACAACTCTACCATATCACCACCATGCATCCGCTTAAGTCTATCCATGGGAGATTGACGCCACGACTACTGCTACCTATCCGTGAGTCTCGGAGACAACACAACACCGGCCAAGGGAAGTGAGGACAATGAGTTTGATGAAGAGCGAGGGTGGATTGGGGTTGGAAGGAAAGCGTTGAAGCCCGTCGTCTACTCATTTGGATTCCATGAACGTGTTGTCGTCTCGAAGTCCATTCCGAGACCCTGTTTTGTTTCTTTGTACGGCACTCCTCTCCTTTCAACTTTTTTCATCTTCGACTCATTTGAGAGTTTCTTATTTTTTTCTTTTCTATATCAAGACATTTCCCTCATTCTTTTCAGTCAATTCTATTTACATTGAAAAGGTTTACGGTTTATTTTCTTTTTTGGAAATCAAGAGCCAGTCATAGTACGTTTCATCTCCATCGATTATAAATGTGGTCATAATTATATTTCATGCCAAAGTACCTTTTGTCTAATGCTATCAACTACTTGTTTCTATTAGGTTTAATACGGATGTACTTATTTCTATTTCTTCAAACCAATCCATAGAAGAGTATTTGACACATTGTCATATTTTAAATGAACGAATAGATGCTACACCACTTTCAATTAGTGCTCTAGTTTTATATTGCTGTGAATTGGATGCTGATCAAAGTCACATTAGCAGTATAATGTTGAGGAAATTTCATTGTTAATAGAGTATACTGAAATAATGCGTCAGCATAAAGCATTAACCAAACTCTGTTTGAACCCTGCTTGGAATAAACCATGAGTATCTGAGACCCTGCAGAGAAAGATTTCATCCAAAAAATAAATTAAATTCAAAGAAAACTCTGCTCTCCGTCAAAAACTGCTAAAAACCATCACATTGGGCATTAAAACATTCACAGGGAGTATGCTGGTAGGCACTAAACCAGGGATGGCCAACCCGCGGCCCACATTGAACATTTTTCCTGCCCGCGAGATTCATCAAATTTTAATACAATAACTTTAACACAATGATATTAACTCATTATATTTCAATTTTTCACTCCAAAAAAATCGTGGGTATAATCTAACATGGGGATATATAATTTTATACGCGGCCCGCGGAGTTATGATGAATTTCCAAAGTGGCCCGCAAGATCATTTTGCCTGGCCACCCCTGCACTGAACCATCGGATTGTCGGCCCCGGTGGCGGCGGAGTCAAGTCTCCGACTCCCGAGTCCGAGGGTCGCGGGTTCGAGTCCCGCCTGCGTGGTTTTTCACCACTCAGGACATGGGTGTTGTTGTTCATCTATTGTTAATTACCTTTAAAAGGCCTTTGTTGTGCTGTTTTCGGGGGTGTGAGAATAAATAAATACCACCCGCTAGTCTAAGATTACTTTAGAAATTCTGAACAAGTGTGTTTCAGAGCGACACAGTGTGACATCTTAACGCCGAACTACGTTTCTATGTCCGATAGGCAAAAAATACGAAACTCCTTTCCAAGAAAATAGGTACAAAATTCCGTTATTCCTACGCTTTATAAGTGACCATATTATAACTGATCACCGCTCCAAGCACTCAATACTCGCAAAACTCAGATCACTTTCCTATAACCTTCACCTTTACACGGCTGGTGTTCAAACACCCCGTGTCACACACCAATGCGGCGGCCCGCAGGGTAGTATGTAGCTGTACATCAACCGTTAGAGGTGTGCAATGTACAAACCAAATGGTAGTTTTTGCCACTGAAAAGTTCCAATTTGAAATATATATGATATAAGACTATATTTTTCCTCATGTAACCCATTATCTTTTGCCACTTCGTGTCAAATTCTCCCGTGATCCTGGTACACCGATCGCTTCCACAGGCTACGAGAGGCGAGCAACACGCAAAATGTTTCCAAGCCCTCCTTCCACAATCATTCCTGCTAATCATGATGGATTTTGCCGAACCAAAAATACACGGTCGACCTGCTCCACTTCCGCCACTCGACGCCACTTCCATTTCCTCTTTCGATGCGTTTAACTTTTTTTATTAAGTGGTTCCGATTCCATTCAAGAGGGGAGCTGTGGTTTCTCTTCCCCATTCCCTCCCACTTCCACTCCTCTGCTTTGACCCCATCCAATTCCACCACTCTACCGTCAAAACCTAATACCACTCACTCGTAGTGAATTATTTTCGGGCTTCACACCGGCTTAGGTTTTTATATCACGTGACAATTCGATGGGAGACTATCCCGTCACCTAGAGGGCCTGACCCGGTTTGCAAACCGAAACGAAGATATTCGCCTCAGTTTGGGTGAACCGTACAGCTATTCCTAGTCACTAGTTGTTGGATATTTGGTACTTTGAAGAGTATATGAGGAACAGAGTTGGACCAAATTTTTAATATGTGTGCTGCACGTACCGGACGATATTGCTATTATTGCAGCTCTCTTGAAATGACCTACAGGTGTCACATAATTCAGTGAAACGTGATATTTCCAAGCAGGGACCTTTACGGAAGAGTTCCTTTTCATACTGTTAAACGGAAAAAGAAACATTGAGACATTACTGCGGCTCTCTCAGACAGAAATCTACTTTCATAACATTTTTAGAGTATAGTTTAGGGTACTACCTAAGTATTTATTAGTGATAGATACAACTTGCCACATCAAGTAGATCAAACTAATGGTGGCCAATAACTAATTCTATTCTATTTCACTCTCAATTAGAGGCCACTCCAGTTAATAATTATAAAATAAAAATGGATCTTCGTTAACATTGTGGACTCAACAGCATATATAAACTCTTGTAACTTTTACAGACCACAGAAAAATTCAAACTTCCCTACGACCCGGGTTTCGATAGCTACGCGTCATCATCAGCTGAATATGAAAGGTATTACACTGCTTTATATATTACCAGTTGTAAGAAGTGAACGGATAGTCAGGAGGAGAATAATTTAGGGAAGATAGGGAATTTAGGAAAGATAGGGATAAAGATATTTAAGATAGGGAAAGATCATACAACGATGGATAGGATAGGATAATTGGCGGGAAGTATACATTCATTGATATGGTTAAAATCAGGGTAACGACATCGTTTTAGCGACTCATGTGAATTATCTGTTTAATGCAGCACTTTAAAATCGCTTCCGTGGTTACAGGTAGAAAGATACCTTGTAAAGTTGCTCTTTTTGTGATCACTATTCTTAAAGCACTGTAGTGTTCTTTTTTTCTTGCCATGAAACTTCTCAATACTTGTCCCACGTAGACCTCCCAAAATCAATACAAGAGAGTTCATTTATATCACTTCTGCACAAAAGGCCCACCTTATCTTTGCAATGAAATCTTTAAAATATATGTTGGTTCTTTGTTAAGGTTGCACATTAATATCGCAACGTAAATCGTTAAGCATTAATACACTGCTAACAATTGGTATTACACGTAACAGATATCGGGTAGAATCTTAGAAGAAACGTATGGCTGGGGAAGAAGAATATTAGGAGAAAAATAAAGAAAAAGTACCGAAAAACAAAAGAAGTGAAAACGATGAAACTAAAAAATTAGACGGAATAGATATTTTTCAGCATAGATAAGTGCAAAGTCATGGAGCATACATGCTGTGACCCATGCCGCGAGCTAACTGGACCACTTTCAGTATTTAGATTTTAAAAACCTTCAGATGCTCTTCATGAACAATCTGTGCCTGCGCATAACTTAAACATACCTTAAATATAAAAAACGGTGATATATTCCTTTGTCACTATTGCAACAAAAAAATCCTTTCATATGTATGAGAAGACAAAAGACCTCAGAAAATACTCTGAAAAAGGTCAGAGAAGCTAGATGATTAGAGTGAACTGCTCATGCTTGCACTTAACAATGATTTCATGAAATGTAACGACTCATAGTCAAAGTTGTTATTGTTGCAGTAATTCGTGGAACTAATAATTACTTTCTTTTTTCAGGAAAGCATAAATAAGTGGCTAATAGTTATCCACCACAAGGTCAATAACTGTGCAAGGTGACATATAGTTATACCAATGATCAGTGTTTCACCCGAAGTACAAAATTATTTTTATAAAAAGTTATTTCCATGGTAACCTTACAATATTCATGAAGGAAATAACTGCCGTGTACAAAGTCGAGTAACTTTGATTTCAATTGCGTGATACTTGTTGCACTTCAAACTTGAAATTTTTCCTTTTATGGGCGATAAGTCTATATTTTAAAGCGATGAAGGTTCTCCATTGCAGCCGTTAACGCCGACATATCTTACATTTTCCTGTAATTTCAACTGATCTTGCTTTATCATAATACTATGGTAAAAAACTGACATTTATGTGACTGCTTTAGTTTTTCGTATAATTTTCGTATATTTTTAGACGTATAGTTTTTCTTAGAGAATATATATGAATGAAATCAGCAAAAAGTCTCACTGCCTTTTTTCAACGTCTTATTTTAAACACCGTACTGATTTTGTTTATCACCGGGAACACTTAAGTATAATTTAAATGGTTTTCCAATCAAAAGGAAGGTTTCCCAATAAAAGCACAAATGTATAAAACGCAGTTTTACCAACGACCATATAAACGGCTATCGATTGCATTCAGCGTCGCCCCCTCCCTATTAGCTTTGTCCTATAATCAACTTTCGCACCCTTTTGATTTGTTTTCTTTAAATGCGCCTCTTCTCCCTGCTCTATCTCGTCGGAATAACTGGATTCCGCCGGTTAGGCTAGAGTTACAATTCCCGCCTTTCCCCACAAATGCCCATTACACAAGGTTTTGTTTCTTCTGTAGGTTCCACACTGTTGCGCGATTCTTGATATTTTTTTCGTTTAATTTTCACTCTGGAGGGAATCGTTATTATCAAACATCGGCAGTATAGCTCTTCTCGGAGTGATAATGAAGTTTACAGGACTAGAGAGTTCCCCACCCAGCTGACGACATTGGTTTGCGTATACTCCAGTAGACTGTATACTTCGTCTTCTTTTTCGCTTTTTCATAAGGAAACTGCACCGTACATCATGATGGCCTATTTCGTTTGTGCCAAAAAGCTAATAAAGCTCCTGACTCAAGCTCTTCTACCGACCTGGCAAGGAGAGTTCGAAGTTCTAAGATGAGTGCATATCGATGCTTTTCCAAAACGTTTCACCCTTAAAGACCCAAAATGGTGGATTATACGGTCGAAACCTACAATATAAACATTTTTTAAGCTAACACGTTTTACTTTCCCCATTTTGTGCCATCAAAAATTAAACTCCATTGTAAGATCGAACTTAAGAACCGATGGAATGAAAATTTTACCTGACACCAGATTTAATAGCATTATGTAAACGAAGTCAATAAATGTTATCATCTAAGCTGCCTATACTATGTGCTTAGTCATTAACAAATTTAATTAATTTTGCAGATGAAATGAGTGTACATTCCATGATAACAATTTGTTCGTGAAATGAAGATTTCCCTCGTATTTTTTACAGCTTTCACTTCTTCAAAGCCCAGCGTTAACGTTTAAATAACACATTTTCAAAATAATTGTCAGTTACCAAAAATGTATAATTTAATGAAAGCAATTTGGTCTAAATTACCCAGATCTCTAGATTTCAAATTTTTTGGCCACTAAGCAGCAACGCGATGATCGTTCATTTATGCAAAGCATATGGAGTTTGAAAGCAAGCAGTGTTTATCAATAACCCATGAAACTCTCTCTTTTATGAAATAATACGAATTTATTAACTCAGGAGGAAGATTTTTTGTGCAATACTCTAATTTTTTTGGATTTGTAGAGTGTATCAATAAATAAAATGTTAACAAATTTAAATTTAACAATCGTATAATTTCGGCGTAGGCTTTTAAAGTTGAGCTGTCCATTTGCGGGTTTCAATTCTGCAGAATCTAAAAGGTGACGTCCCCATTGCTCGCTTTGCATTGCACCATACGTGGCTCCATAAGACTGAAGCAACGCGGCAGAAAAATTGACAAGCTCCCGACACAATAAAACTCGAATACTGAATGACAAACACATTATTTAGCTACAAAAGCTATCTACAAAATAACCTAAGTTGTGGGCGAAATTACGCATACATGATTGAAATATTACTCTATAAATAAGCTTATAAACATGTCATTAGTTTTATTTTTCAATCATAATTTTTTAAATATAATAATGTCTATGGAACGATTTTAATTGATTTAGTTTTAAAAATAATTCATTTTGCGATTAACAGGCGAATGTCAAAAATGAAATATCACCAAATCACCGAATTTAGATTTGTACCACTTAGTTAGCAAAGATCGTGTTTTATTTTTTTAAAAATTATTTTTAAAATGTCACATTAGCCTTCATCAAAGCTCATGTTTTGATCAACAGAGTTTGCATTACACTTATTGTTTCAAAGTTTTTGTCTTTTTGTCTTGTTTTTAAAACTATTTTCCAAACTCGTGATATGAATAACTCAATGAGTTTCCGGTACCAATATAAGCTTGGTGAGTTCACAGTGCATGAAAGATAATTGGGTCAGGAATGTTCAAGTGCTGTTAATTTATGCATCGGCGGGTCACATAATGCTCTCGCTTCATCGCTAACCGAACAATGTAAGGTACGCAAAAAGTAGAAATCATTTTCATATCAAGTATTTAACGCCATAAAGATACCTTATTAGAGGAGCGAAAGAAAAATGAAGAGGAAATATGATTTGATTAAGCATTGTTTGCCGTTCAAGCGGACATTGAAATGTTTGCCAAATGAACTGCATTTTGGTACGGAGGCGGAGAGATAAAAGGCATGGGAGATAAAGTCATCCGAAGAATAAAACTAGTGAAAATAATTTCGGAAGACGAGTAAATTTGGGATTAATCTTGGGTGGGTATTTCATTATTTTCCAATCGTTGATTAATTCAATGGGATGATTTGATCTTATTTTAACAAGCACATAATAATTTAAATGCGATAAAAGAAAATCATACCGGTTACAGTTTATGATTCTGGGCAGAGAGATTACTTGTACCTGAATGATATTTGACATAAGTATGCATCCGTATAATTGAATTTTTCACCTATACATTAATCTTGGTAATTCAGAGTTATTGAACTGTAAATATTACAGTAGAGAGCGTTTAAAATTATAGACAAATTTAAATCTACTCCATTAACTTCAAAATGAAAAATTCTTTATTATGATATATCTACACATTTTGCTCTAAAAAGACGATGTTTATTCGTCTTGCCTATAATAAATAATCAAAAGACTGTAAAGAGAAGAACTGAAGAATTTTTTTTCGTCAATTATAATTATATTCTTCTGTAAAATAAGCCATCATTTTAATACCGCACACACTTTCGAAGGAATTATTTACATGCAAATGGACGCAGCAAATTTAATAAAATTATTATTGTTTTTTATTTAAAAAGGCTCTTTGGGAGCTCGTGATTTTTTAAATTTTTTGTTGAAATGCAAAAAAAAATCACCGAATTGCGATTTTAAAAAGTGTTGCTGTATGAAAGTTCTTTGCTCGCCACTTTTGGTCTCTCTAGTTGGAAAATTTGAATGATCCAAAGTAAAAGCAACAAACGGATATTTATAATTTTTGATTGTAATTCAATGACTATAATTTTTAACGCCTTGTATATACTACTTAGTTCTCTCTCCCGCTTAATAGCCTCAATGAAGAGGGGAAATATAACATAAATTCGAGCACAATTCAATTTCAGGTCACATTTGCAACAGCTACTATTAACTTCGTTTATCCTCATCTCCTCTATTTAAACCTACTCACTTGAATCATTTCCTATTCATATCACAGTCACAGAGGCATCTCCGACTGATCACTTATATACGATCTTCTTTCTTCCCCGCAGCATCACTCCAATCGATACCCTGCAATTCAACAAAGAAGAGTGATTCATCTATTTCTAATGTGCTCTTTCTATCACCTACTTTGGTAAATAATCTCTAATTTTATTATGCACTTTAGCTAGTTTCACGTTCCTTAGGAAACGCTCGTTATTACTGGTGGATTACCTACCAGCAATAAATTATCTGTTCATAGTCAGTCCCGCAAACAGTACATGAAAGGCCTTTTACACTTTAGGTGATTAACATTAACATCAGACGAAACACCAACATTCAAACCCGCGACCCCCGGATTGCCTTGCGTGAACTTTACCCCGTCGCCACCTGGGCCGACAATGACAATGGCAACTATGATATAGATAAAATATCACAACGAAATGTTGGTTCCTTAAGCATTATGGGAAATTTTTGGCGATAGAAACAAAGTGTTGCCGTTCAGACACACGGATTTGCATTCGTAATAGTGAGGCAATGGTGATTCAAAAAGTTAAAAAAGGCTGAAACAATTAGCATATACATATTCTTAAATTTAATGATAAAAGCGAAAAAAGTTGGGAATCCTTCCATTCACCAAAACAGCGGCAGTACTAAACTATGGGCGTTGAATAGAGCCATTTAAACTATCCCCTAGCAGAATAGGGAAACATTAAGCGTCTAGGAAATGATAATTTGGCTTCTCTAAAGGCAGTGAAGGATGGGTAGAATAGATAGGAGAGTAAACTAAGATTATTTTTAAACTCAAACTTAACTTACCTCATAGAACTTCGAGCCGGCTCCTGAGCTATTTTTGTCTTAAGCGTCAATATTAAATGAACCCATCAATTCATCGTTATTTTAGTAATGGGCGACGAAAAACAGCACCAAGGCTAATAATATCCGACGGATGTACATTCATCCTCACCTTCTCCAATGAGGACATAATTTAATCATAAGTAGCAACAAAAGTAAGACGCAGAGTCTGCCGCTTTGCATAAGGTGCTTGCGAGGTGCTTTCACTCTTTACTGAAAACCTAATTCGTTCAACCACGCCTAGTAAATTATGATGTGAATGAAATAATGATATGCATAAATGACTGTCTTGAGTTTCCTTGGCTCATCTCCTACAACCTTCCACTGATGACTATCTGGATTCCTTAGATTCAGGATGTGATGTTCTTTCACCCAGTAGTGCCTGTCCGCATAGATTTACAGTCTCATTTAAGAGATTTAAGACATACTTCATTTACTATCCAAGTTCTTCAATGTTTCAAAATCTTAAAGCATATTACCCAATATTACTTCAATTTTTTCTTCAATTAAAAAAAAACTATTTTGCTGTTTTATCCCATGAAACCATCATTTTGCTTTCAATTGAACACTTAACCGAAAATATTGCACAATTTGACATAGAAGTACACGTCTTTACAACTTTACATCGTCGGCCACCCGTGATTTTGTACGCACAATTGGTGGGAGTCTTTTTTATATTGTAACCTTAACCCTAAAATGGGCACCTTTTCATCACTTTCGATAGGATCGTGGCTTTTTTTAAATCTCTTACTTTATCGCATTAGAAACAAACAGATTCGACACTCCCGTATCCAAAACCAAGTCCAATGAGAGTGAAAACACATGTCAAAATATGACTGGTGTTCCGCTGTGGTGTCCGTTAAAATTTTAAATTAATTGTTGGTCAAGTTGCCAAGTAAATTATAGAAGCTTCTAATGATCGAGGCGTAAATTTACTATTCACGTAACTATCTTTTCAGCTTCTTTTAGATAAAGGCTTTCTTTATTACTTATCCATATTATAATGGCACTCCTACACACTCCCCATAAACTCACGATTTATGCATTCGTCGCCACTTAAAAATGTACAATATAGGCATAAAATACATATTTCTTGAATGATTATTTCTCCCTACTCACCATGCGCGGATATGCCTTATTAACTCATGAAAAACGTACGCATGAAAATGCCAGGGATATAGCGATCCCAATTACTTTGCAAGGCTCAAACAAAACCACAGGAATTTATAGGAGCCACTTCAAACCTATTACAAGTGCCTGCCATTTATGAATGCTTTTTCCCTATTGTTCCTAGTATGAATTTCAGGCTGCAGTTTAAATTTGAAATGTTATTATATTATCCTAGGCGAGTAACTCAAAAGGATTTGAAGCTTTTTAGGTTCAATCACAGCTGAAATGATCATCAACCTTTAATTTCCTACAAATGCATTCAAAATCGAATCCTTTAGAAGCGGAGGAATTAAAATACCTTTTCCCCGTTTCCCTATAAGTGTATTGTGTTTCGGCTTTGTGACCAAGTTATGGCCATTTGGGGTATTGATTGCTCCTGGGTGAAAATTTTTATCTCTTGGCAAGCGGGGGCATATCAGGAATACCAATCATAAATACTACCTACAAGAGATAGCATCAGATAAGCGTTGCCGGGAAAAATAAAGCTGATTTAACATATGCGCAAAATGAGAGAATGACTCCCACCAAGCAATAGCATGCTCTTGGTAGCAACTATCCAATAATATTGAGTCAAGTAATTTATTTTATGGCACACATGGTATGGCAATGTGAACAATGAGGTGTAGCTAAAAGTTCACTTTAGGTGTGCTTAGTGAATAATTACTCGATGAAGATAACTAACGCAGATATACGTAAACTAGTTCACTATAAAAACTAATTGATAAGAAACAATTGATATTTGTCGCATTTTTTCCAATAAACCTACAAGCCGCAAAGAATGGCTAATATGAATTACACTTGTTGAACCAAGAACTATGAACAAATAACATACTGGAAACTTATGCGTTCGATAATAAAGGGAATGCTATCGAAATGTTTTTCACTGGATATAACGCAAAAGAGTTAAAATATCAAAATTATTAAGAGGAATTAATATCAAAAGTAATTAAATTATTTATTATATTTTAACTATTGTAAAGGTATTATGTTGAATCCAGTACGCAATGTCAAAAATATTTAATGCAGATTGAACATACGGACGATGCTCCCAATTATTTTATATCCTGATAGTCAGGAAACAACGAAGATTTCTGACTGGGTATAAATTATCACTCACCTTTTCAGAAAGTAATGAAAACTCAATAGGAGCTGGCAATTACCTGAAAATAAGTAAAATAGGAGTTAATATCATTTGATATAGACATTTTGGTGATGCATACTATAAAATTATCTTAAACAAATTCGCATTTAATGGTCATGATAACAGGAGTACAAATACCTCTCAAACATTAATGACTTATAGAGCATCCAAATAAAAATCGCATAAAAGCTTTAATCATTCATTTTAGTAGATGTTAATTTTTGACGTTTCAAGATTGTAAATTAAAACGTTTCAGGGCATTGTAAGTGTAAAACATAAATTTAGATTTTAAATAAAGTTGCACAATTTAAATCATAGACAGAATTATGCCAATACGTCAACTTTATGGTCAGTGCATGGATCATATCAAGTCTGGAAGAAAACACTTTGGATAAATGTTTTCCACGAAAAGGGTTTAACTTACGATGCAATTTTGAGACACTTGTACAAAAAGACAGCTAGTAGAACGAAATTTGGTTACATGTTCCATCGCTTCGTTTGTTTTCTGCCGGGAGGACCTGTTTGTTGACGTTTACTTCCCGGTCACTCTCTCTGAGATCACACTCCTGCCGGTCAACTTTTCTATCTCTACTACCCTCGTTCACGTCATTCGCTCTGGCCTCATCCCTCCAACATCGATTACTAAACATGTCTTAAATGCCAAAAATCCGCATTTCCAAAGGCTGAAATTCATCTCTTTTCATCAGTGAAACACGCAATTCTTTAAATGCTCACATTTATACTGTAAACTTTATTACAGGAAGTGAAATGTGCTCAACTCTTTAAATCTGAATGTAATCTACATTTAGATATTTCTTGAAATGAGAAAAGCAAATATTGGAAATATCTTGGACAGAAAAAGACAAAAATATCTTGGAATTACCTTAACTTCTGATATATCGTGGGGAACACGTACAGAAAACATAAGCGGTACAGCATTAAAGAAACTAGGTTTTGTTTAGCGATTAATAGGAAGGTACTCGGATGAAAAAGTCAAAGAGAAAAGCTACTTCGCTCTGGTCAGGCCACACCTCGAATACGACTTGAGCCTTTGGGACCCTGGTCATAAAGATTTCACAAAAAATAATAAAAACTGATACGAGCGTACATATAGTGTCTCATAACTTTTAGAGGGATTAAGCTGGGAGCCCCCAGAGACTCGGAGGGTACTCGTTAGGCTTTGGTTGCTTGAGAAATTCAGAACTGGTGGGTTTCAGAGCGACACATATAATATCATTGTAACACCTCACTACATCTCTAGATTTGACAGAAGAGATAAAATCAGAGAGATACACTGTTAAATAGATAGGTACAAAAACTCGTTCTTTCCGTGCTTAAAAAACAATAATAATAAAAACTGAGCTCCACTAAATACACTCCCATAATGCACTTCACCATTTAACCTCCCAAAACCTTACATTTACACGGCTGGTGACCTAATAGTCCCTGACACACGCCCATGCTGTGGCTTGCAGGGTATTATGTAGATGTAGAAGCAATTTTATCATAGGTAAAGTTATGTAGACAGTCCTCTTTATGAATGAAAAACTGATGATACAATACAAAAACTTTGTGAAGAGAGAATATATGCGTCTCAAGAATTTGGGATAGCTCTTTATCTGATTCGTATGCTTGTTCACATGCATTTGGTAACCCTTTTGGTCTAAGGCTGGATTTTGCCCTTAAAGTAGAATTCTTTCCCGTGCCATACAGCACAAGTGTAAAATTTACGGCAGCGAAAACCCGTCAGAGGCCTGCAAAATTACACTCCCCAGGGTTCATTCAAACACAAGAGGTGTTGATGAGCGGTAAAATGGGGAAGCGATGAAGTGAAAGGTCAGAGGCCGCCCTCAGCACAGAAAAGTCAATGTCATTCTTTGATGACTGTGGTATAATCGGACCGTTTTAATGAGACACATATATGCCTTAGGATAAGGAAAAGATAAGGAAATGCACTCACCACCACAGTTAAGGTCTAAAAATAATTCTTTTAATTAACTTCATTATTAACAACATTCCAAGTAATAACATTCCTAGAAGTAAAGACAAAACGGCATTGTAAAGGAGGAAGATTTAGACTGGAATAAACGCAGAAAGTTGTGATAAAAATAGACCAATGGAGGAAAGATAAAGATTTAATCAATTCCAAGTCAGAAACTTTACTCAACCATTCTACTCTTCTACCAAACGTGGAAAAAATAATTCATGAATAAGCCTGAAAAATCATAACACATGACGACAACAAGTCATCTGAGTGTGTATCACATTTCTCCTAAGAATAATAAAGTTATTCTGAGCTAAAAATATGGTGTGACGCAAAAAAGATAAAATGTTCATCCCATGAAAATTTCCTAAATTGTTTTTCCTTCGCAAATGTATTTTGTATGCCGCATTATGTAAATATTCTACCACACGGATTATTTACTTGAATCCAATGCATGTGAATTTTTTCACCTTCGCATGTGAAGATGTATTTTGACACCGTAATTACCAGTTCAAAAATCGCATGAAAAAATACTAACGAGTAAGTAATGATAGATGAAGTGATAAATACCTAGGAAGTTACTGTATCAATCTCAAAAAAAAGGAATAGAAACTACGGAAACTATATATTAAGAAAGATAAAAATACTTTAGAGAAATATCTTTAGAGGACCTTAATTGGAGTAATTTCTCTGACTCTGACAAGCATGTAAAGGGAATCCGAGGATGGACAAGAAAGTAATGCGACAGAGCGAGTCACACAAAATATTCGTCTTAAGCGTAACTAAAGACTGCGAAAAGCACCTTCGCAAAAGTTAATATACTGCGGCTGGGCAGACAATAAATACCATTCGAGTGAGCTACAGGCAGAGAATTAATTACTGGAGACGTGATAGTACGCAATATGTGATTATGTGATTGCGCATGAGAAATGAGGAAAGATAATTTTCTGGGAGAATTTAATTTAAGTAGAAACTGATGGGAAGAAGATGAGGATTAAATGGAGGGAGATGAATGAGATGGCTTGATTGGACCCCGATGAAAGGGATGACTCCTCACACAAACTAAAAGGGACCAAGAGCCCTCAGGTGGATTCAGAGGCAGCGGAAGTAGTTCGCTGCAACGGAAAACCTGATGGGAGGGTTTGAGGTGTTTGGAGGGATAGTTGGACACGATTGGACAAGCAAATAGATGTGTTAGCATAAGGGCAAGGATAGGTCGCGTAGATTTATGATAGATGGATAAAGAGTAGACTTTGTCTCATCTCTCCTCTCCATATGAGCAGACGGTGCCAAAAATCACTATATGAACATTTTAGAACACGCCTGCATAAAACTCAAGTAATATATCATCAACAACATTTTTAACGAGATATTGTCGACTAATTTTTGCAATCCTTTTTGAAAATATTTAGAAGTGTTTTTATCTTTCGTCATCTTAAGCAACTTTAACACAGTTAAACATGAGCAAATTTAAGACAAAAAGAAAGTATAATTCTTAATAAGAAAGACGAATGAACAATTTGTTAAACGAGTTGAGAGAGACATGAATCAATGTCAGTTGAACTTATTTTAAGCCAATTGGATCATGACAATGGTTGTCTGATGATTTTTATTTTCTTTAAATATTTTATCAATTACTGGTTGCGGGGATGAAGCCACCATGATAGACATATCTCCGGTAATCCCAACCTAATTTAACAAGCCATATTATAAATGTGATGAAAAAGACAGATATTCAGAAATTAGTACTATTAATGTTATAATGAAATCTTTTTGATCTAAAAAGATCATGACTTAACCAAAAAAAGCTCATTGGCTTCCTTGTTAACGCGCTACCAACATAAAATTATTTTCCTTGCCCGATGATGGTTCTTATGCACTGGTGACTAGGACTAGTGAAATAAAGATATATTTTGATAGAAATGAGAAGGCTAATTTAAGAAGCACAGAAACCAAGCGTAGAGAAAGATTAAATAACAAGTTAAATAAATTATCGGTGATACCGAAGGCTTCTTGATAAAACCACTTTGCACTACGAGGAATTCCAACTTATCAAACAGTTAGCTAAGAGCTTATTGCATATATTAGGCCTGAAACAAGGCGTTCAGCAAAGAAAACGATTTGAACGCTCGGTAGGATTTTCAGCACCATTGAATATGATCCTTCGTAGGAAAACGGGAGGACTTTTAATCCCTGTCTACTGTAACTTCGGGCCAAAAAGGATTTTTGTCCTCGACAAAAAAGTTAGTCAACTCCATATGCTACTGTATAATTTAAGAGGTATCTCCGAATCTCTTTGGCGCAAAAAAGCACGCAAGGGAAAGGCTACTCGTGTACATGTATGTATATGTATAGATATATATACCCACCTATCTCTCTCTCTCCTTAGGGATCTGAGAGTGGAAGATGAACTGGGCCCAAATGGAAGGAGAGAAATGGGAAGACAGATAAGGATGAATTGTTCGCAAGGTTTCCTCCCCCGGCCTACCGTGCTTGCAGGTCAAATACGACTTGCGCAGCAAGAGGCAAAGGTGCGTGGAATGAGATGCAAAGAGAGGAATGCGAGGGAAATCGAGTTTTTTGGTACAAGATGATAATAGAGGGTGAGTAGAGCGGAGAGGGAAGGAAAGGATGAACCATGCCGTTTCCTGAGGTTTCCCATTTTCGACATAAGAAGCCAAGATAGTCATTCAAAAACATCATGAAACGTAAAAGGATAGAAGTCTACATTGGCCTGAGTCGTCATGTGCGTTCTACCAGTAAAATGGCAGAATTTACGCAAATGTATGAAAAATCGACGTTTAAACACATGACGCGATGTTGATGGGCTGCGCTAGGATACTGATTAGATCTCTTACGGCGGATTTATGTCCCGGGATCAAGTAAAGTGCAACATTTTTCTTGACTGTGCACGACTTGACGGTCACAAATGTTGAAGAAATCTTCTTTTTTAGTGAATATAAAATAACTGTAGCATAATTTAAGATGCATGCTCTCCAATGGCCTCCCAAACATATTTCTTTCCTTCACAATTTCTTTACATTTTGAGCTTGAAACGCGTCCTTTCATAAAAAAATAAATGGCTAAAGGAACTAATAGACTGGCAAGATTAATCTGCACACTTGGCCTTCCAGAGGAACTACAACAGCAGTAATGATAGATTTTGATCTGGATCCTTCCATCGTGCATTTTTAAGTCATTTAATAACTACTGGCTAAACAAATTTCATAAAATTACATTAAAAACACTAAGGTAATATGCGATTAGCATACTTTGTTACGAGCAAAACTTCATCGCGCTCTAACTCTCAGCACCATGTGCTCTTAGAAATGGTAAACAATGTAGATGGTGGATAGATGGATAGTTGTGGCTTCGCATCCTCTTCATTCTATTTAAGGAAGTCCGAGCGAGATAGTTCCCTAGTCATAATAGAGATCATATATGAATTATACGTTTAAATTTCACCAGCTGTAGAAGACATCAATCAAATATTGCACTATTAATGGTGCAAGAATATAGTTTTATGCGACAGCAATTGTTGGTAATTAAATGAAAAAATTCATTATAAGTCTTAAACTTGACTAATTTTTTTCGCGCGGTGCGTTTGAAACTCCTTCAAAATGGTAGGTTTTTTGCGATAAACAAGAATCTATTGCGGTGACAATACGATTAATTTTCAAATATAGTTGAGCAAACATACCAACTACACGCTATTAGTTTCTTTACAACGTCTAAGTGTTATAAATACATCAATTTTTTACATAATGTCTCTCTGGAGTGCATACACGTACCATTTCCCATGTAAAAGGGCTGGCATTTTTTGGAAAATATCTCCAAAAGTAATGGAGTAAGGGGTAAAAGTTTTGGTGTCATTAGACGGGTTGGATCTTTTTCTTTAAAATGAGACCAAATCCATTGATTTTTAAGCAAAATTATATTTCGCTCGAACTTCCTTAAATAATCTTGGGAATGTAAACGGAGAGGTTGAAGGAAGGAACTGAAGATAAGACGGAGAATGGAAGAATGGAAGCATTGCTGAGAGGGAGTCTTAAAAAAGACATCCGAAAAGGGAAATGGCTGGAGATAACAAGGGCGTCACCAGAAAGGGCTGACGACTGCATAAAAACACACCCTCTGAACGCGCTCTCACTCGGACAGCACATAATGAGCGAATTCTGCGCAAAGGGTCTCGCCCATATGAATCATCTTGTCATCCGGAAATATTACCATACGAGAGTGAAAAAAACTTCGACTTCAACTCCATCCAAGTGACCGTCAGACGCAAAAATAGAGTAATAATTTCCCATGTTTTTGCATAGCGGCGACGTGCGCTTACGGTTTCGCTCTCCTCTGTGAATGCATTGTTTTTATCACAGCTGGAGTTTTGGTATCCGGTCATTCCTCACGCTCTGTAATCCTGGTCCCTAAACGAAAGGCACGATAGAGGTGAAAAAGCATATCTGGATATTAACAACACATTTTGCACCCACTCGTTTCTCATGCCGGCGAATTAGCCTCCGGATGTTTGCCTCTAGAACGGATGAGAGATTAGGCGCTGGGCGGCTAAACTGTTGGCAGGCCGAAAAACCGACTCACAGAGATAAACTTTTATCAACAAACAACTTCTTTGAAAAAAGTGAAGCAGTATACGTTCTAATATCTCCCACTCATCAGTAGAAGGATTGTTGTTCAAACCTCACAAATAACGAATTAGTCTCATATAAAATTAAAAGAAATTTCTCGGAAAGGTATTTGTTTAAATTACCCATCTCGGAATGTAAATGGAAAGAAAAAATACTTTATCTGGCAATTTTATTTGTTCTCCTACCCAAAGCCTGCATAAAAAGGTTGCAGAAAAACGGCATCTCGTAGAATCAATGGCCAAGTGAAAGTCTTTCCATAGAAATTTATAATATCTTTATTGGACATGAAATGAATTGTTGGAAAGCGACTGTCTCTGATTAGTGAATGTGTAGCAATCGTGCACGAAAAATTGAAAATTTTTTCCAAATATTTGGCAGATATTCAGTTGAATGGAATCAAGGATTATTTCAACATTCAAGTGAGAAAAAGTCGTTCCTTAGTCCTATATTTCGGACTTGAGCGCACGAGCAGTCAATAATGAGCATCTATTATTTTACTGCCAAGGCATTGAAATACTTCGAAAAATAAAGCTCAATTTATGAGAAGTTTAATGCCTCGCGGGAATGTCCGAGGTTATTCAAACATTTATCAGATACACTAAATTAAAAGAAACACTCGCGTGTAAAAAACACAAAAATTTAGTTATAAAAACATGTCTTATACAAACTGATCGATTCACAAAACAATTATATTTTGCGGAAACACGCAAAGTTTACAAAACATGCGTATTGCTTTCATTTTATTGAGGCCGAATTTCGGAATCGGTTATATTGAAGTTGACGAGTACTTGAAACTGGACCAATTAAAAAGCGCTTTTCTCTTTTTTCTTTCGATCTGCAAATAGATTGCTCATTTCTTGCCTAAATCTAAGAAATCAAACAATTAATGCAGAGAGTAAAAATAGGCCGATCGCGAAAAGCGCCTTGACCGAAATGAATCCTAAAGAATTTTTTATAAGTCATCAGGAACGGTCATAGTTTTGAAAGGAAATTACTCTCGCAAGTCAAACAGTTGATATATTTGTTCGGGGTAGAAGAAAAATAATAAAAACATGTAAAACCACTGAAGTAAGTTTTTTGGTTGTAATTGGAAATTTTCGACCATTCAAATGTAAAAAACGTCTGTTTCTTAGTCCCTGGTAACAGTGAAAGGGTGAGTTACGGAGACGCTAATCACATTTTCCATCAGCGTAACATTTTTATCTTCATTTCGTGGGTGAAAATGCGGGTAGGAAAAAAAATAACAAGGGCGTAAACTCGCCCGCTTTTGAGTCAACAGACAAAGCGGCCAAAATGGACTCCAATAAGATTAGGGGAGACCGAATCCGTAAACTACATTAAAGGAATTTTTTTTGTCTCTCCTTTCAGACCCATCCAGCACCAACCCCTTCAGGAAGCGTACTTAACCCGCCACCCTCATCCAGGGTCCCCTCCTTACCCCGCCTATTCATTCACGCCACTTAACGGCTTCTCCCATACCCATCCACTACGCAATCCTCTCGCCTTTAAAAGTCCTTTCGATGTAGACGTGTCACGTATATTCCTTACCCAATACCCTCGTCCGCATTAGGACCCTCACTCTCTCTCTCCCCACACTCCATTCCTTCTCGTATTTTGGATGGTGTGTACAACCTCTTATCGTACAAACACGCGAGCCTATGCATAAACCACTGCATGGTTCATTTTGATGCATTCGCACATACATCCGAATACACAAAAATGGAATTGCTCACACCAAAAAGATCGGAGGTGTAATGAGTCCTTTACTCGAGGGTAATAAAGATATAATTTTGCCATGGGACATTGTCCCTTGACTACGAAAAAATCACTAAAAAACAGTTTGTCATGGTTCCAATATAACAAGAGTATAGTATTCAATATTTTGAGCATGAAAAAAACATAAAAACTGACATTAAATTTAGGTGATACACGTATTGAAAGAGAACAGTCCAGAACATTTGAGATTATTTGAGAGGATTCCAAAATATTCCAGAATGTTCCGGGATGTTTTGGAATGTTCGGGAATAGTCTGGAACGTTCGGGAACATCCTGGAACATCCCAGTTCATTGTGGAACATTCCAGAACGCTCTCGAATGTTGTGAAATGTTCTGGAACATTGTGGACCATTCGATGCCTTTTTGGTATGGGTGGGTTTACCCATTGGTAGGGGTACATAAAGCAAGATCCGTCGGGGGTTCGAACGTCAGTTTCTTATCAGTGACGAAGGGAAGAACCGAAAAAGAAGTGGAAATTCCAAAGTAGTGCAGTGAGTGAATAAAAACAAACAGTGAAGTGTTAGTAGTCAAAGTGATACAGTGACTGAATATAAATCGAAAATAAAGTGTGTAAAGTATACTTAATGTATTTCTCAATAAAAAGTTGATTTCATTTATATTATATTCAATGCTCAATCGTAAAAGAGGAGGAGATCTTGCCAGGTACATATATACCCCGGATAACAAAATGAAAAATGTTGTATATAAACAAGTATTGTAAGTAGTTAGCATATGTTTTCAATACAATTTTTTTACCTCTTATATTTTAAAGTTTATTCTTTTATTGCAACTACCACACAATCTCATATCAACTCCCTGAGAGAAGTCGGGCACCCCAGCTAGTATTTAATAAATATTATTGTTAAATTGGTTCAGAGACTGCAGTTTCATTAATTCTACAGGTAGGGAGATCTACAGTTTAGCACCGGCATCTAGGAATGACTTTTGAAAAGTTTCAGTGCGGTGTCCTGGGTAGTAAGGATATTAAGATGAGGCTCTTGTGACTATTGTGAGAGTAGACGGTGAGACTGGGAAGACGTTTAGGATGTATTCAGGTTGCTGCCTTTTATGGAAGAGGGATTAGAGGAAAATGGCCTGTTCGTACTTTTGACGGGAATCAGTAGAAAGTCATCCAAGCTGTTGGAGATATGGTTTGATATATTCATCCCGCCGCAGATTGAATATAAATCTTAGACATGAATTTAATGGTCTGTGTAATTTTAAATTCTGTTCAACAGTGAGGTCATTAAATAACAAGAAGCAGTAATCAAGATTCGGAAAAACTTAAATAGACATTAGGATAACCTGCCGGTTAGTATTAATTACCCATTGTACAGATGTCGATGTTGTTAGCTGGATTTAGAGAGAGAGAGGACCCCAACCTTCCGATATCTTCCGATTACTTCTGATTTGCCCCCAACTCCAAATATGTACTGTTTGCAAAGGTTGGTCAGCTGGTGGTTACACAGTGCTAGATATTTGCTCGTAGGCTCCCGTCGGTCGACACGAGTATCCCACGTCAAGTTCCACTCTTCAGCAAGATCCGCAGGCCCTATTGGCTCCTAGTACTCTCTTTCTAGATTCATCTCTTGCTCCCCGTGATTCTCCTTTGAACCCCTTTTCATATATGTGTGTGCGAGTCTCTATGTGTTTGTGAATGACTCTGAAAGTGTTAAAAACCAGTAAAGCCAATCTTTGTCTTTATTCAACTCATCTCCACGCCTTAGCAAGTACCCATATTCATGCGTGACATCGTCAGACGACGGCGCAATTACATCGATATTAATTATATTTAACATTATTTTTTTACTAAATATTTCTGTACAATATAATTTGTATTATATATTCCAAATTCCCTTCCTGATACCGCCCACACCAGGACGCAGCGCCCTCCACGGAAAAATAGAAATGTGTTCTGTTGGTAGGTGAGGCGACGAGAGAACGGGGAAGGGAGAACGTACTCGGGATAATGGAATAGAGACGGGCTAGAAAGAACTGAAGAAAGACTTTTTTTTAAATTGTATCGTTCTTAGTTAAAATATATAGTTCGTAGTGAATAATAATTACAAAATGTATAACGGCTCATCAGAGATAATGAAAAATTAAATGCAGGGGCACAGAATATGAAACGATAAGGTATGAATATAAAGTAAAACTGTGATTCAAGAATATCCTGCTTTCCTATGCTCCCAAAAAAATGAAAAAGTGGTCTTAGCTCTAAAAATGAACTCTCTATGGTCTGATTACAGTGCTCCTACATTCTTTAACCCTTTTCTGCAAGCATTTTTTGTTTTTCATTGGAGATATTTAGGCATGTTCCCTGAAATAAGTTATGGCATTACAATAGCATATAATTCGCTATTTCAACCTCTTTGAGTAAGATTTATTTTATGGTTTAATCCACCAATATGACGCTGAGATATCCAGTAAAGCCTCTTGCGAGCTCCTTACGCAACTCGAATCCGTTGAGTGTCGAACGTTGAGCTGCGTGGATATTACGCCGACGGACAAGGGTCATTTTCTACCCATAGGCATTTTGCAGCTATTTTCCCTTACATGGAGTAGTCATCAGTTATGAAATATCCGTCTACTTTGCCTTATTACGTATCTTCTTTTGAATCTTTCGCGGGCCGTTGGTATATCTCGAATATTTAAACACACAAAAGTTTGGTACACAGAATGACTCTACATTACCGACGGCCTAGAGCGACCCTCATTCGAACGAATTCATTAAGTTCCCAAGTCAGATAAAAATTGACTCAGTTGGGCCAAGTTCAAAGGAAAAGTGTAAGGGAGGATCGGAATTCCAAAATCTAGGGAGAATTTAAAACACTAAAAGATCTTTGTGGAATATTACTAAGTGTTTTAAATTCTCCCTAGATTTTGGAATTCCGATCCTCCCTTACACTTACAACTTTATGAAAGGGAATGAATGAATGAAGTAATATTCCACAAAGATCTTTGTGGAATATTACTAAGTGTTTTAAATTCTCCCACGATATATTATTCCACCAAGTAGAGCCGTCAACAGTTGAAATATTCCAAAATCTAGATCGATAAGTTTGACTATTTAATACAACAGATATCGCAATTATATATATTTTCAAAAAACTAAGTAAGTAGATCTTTTAGATGTTTATTGCCCGTTGTAGGCTACATCAATAAACTCCCATCTTCCTAGAGTAAGCATCTCCTATATCCTATTATTCAAGCAGAACCCCTCCCACTCTATTTCTCATCTTCCGTTCCAGAAATGCCCTTCCCAACAGTGTGTGTGTGACCCACTACCGCTATATACCCGTCATGCATCGCGCGCCATATCTCATTCTCCTCCCACCTCCTCCCCGCCCCCCTTTCATCCATTGCCCCCCGAAGAACTGCCAACGACAGATCCACACTCGGGCCGACCTCACAACTGACCGTCCGTTTCCCTCTCTCTTTGACTCCGTCGTTGGCCCGAGTCGAACGAAAAGTGTATGTGTTGGTGCGTGAATGTGGTGGAGTGGGAGGGGCGAGTGGAGAGTGGCTGGAAAGGGTTTCGTGAGGGTCCAGACATTTCTCAGGCTCCCGCTTGACTGATTGCGTCTCCCCTTACCCTATTAACAGCATCTCCCTCTCACTAGCATCTGGAATAGCCCATTTTCGCCCTACACACATACGCTGCTTCAACAAATTACTTGTACATGAGTCTTTTCTATGTCATTTAGCAGTCTTCTTAGTCATAGTTAACTGCTATTTAAGGAAATAAGGAGAAATATGAAAAAAATTATGAATGGGTTTAGTATAAGACGATGATGGAAAGCTGTAAGACTGTAAATGGCTTCATGGTAGTACACGACAAACTGGTGATACGAAATTACTAAAATCATTTATGATAATTAATAAACAGCTGACAAAATATATTAAAGGTAAAATGCCAAGAGATTTCATAGCATTAAAAAGTTTAAAAATATTTATCTAATCTTTCTTACCCAATTCTAACTAACCCTACATTTAGTTGTTTCAGCGTTTAATACATTTCACAAAAACAGCACCTCAAAAACTAAAATTTTCCCCGTTGGTGCACTGTAAATGTTAACTGACCGTTTGTGGTGAGCTCCACTTTATCGAAACGGTTCAACTTATGCGCCTCTGACGCTGCTATTCCACTTTCCCCTTCACCTCTAATCACCTCTTTCCATGAACTATGTTTTTCAACATACCATTAAACCATTAAACAGGTACCATTAAACAGGTAGTACGACTATTTGTATAGAGAGAACTAGTAGAGGTACCCATTGACCTTCAACGATGGATGAAAGAAAGACAGGGCATATAGGTTGTAGGTTCGAGTCACTCATGAGGTGTATTTATTTCCAGGTAAATCAGCTATAATTTTAGTTTTATTTTTTTATTCAGCAGATGAAAACCGCATTACATTATGTTTACCGAGTTCCAACATTCTTTTGCAGTAACATGTGCAAAGTAAACTACAGGCCATTTGCATTCCAAAGGCTTTCCGCTTTAATATAGCATCGTGGCATTCTCCTGTTTTAGATGGGTCCGACTTAAATTGGTCCACTTCAAATGAATTTTGCCAATTTTAGGCAAAAATATCCCTGAAAATATCGTAATCAGCAACATTTCAATATACGGCCTAGATTTCCACTGTAATACCTATCTCTAGATATAAAACCCAGCCTTCATTGTAAAGGTCCCATTTCCCTTCTAAAGCTAATGCTTATTCCACGGTTACCAAGGAAATATCCTATTGTTGACAGAAGTAAAATTCATGATTTTGACATTAAAAACGCGATTTCTAGGAAAATTTAATTTGTATAAGAAAATTGAATGAAAGGATAAGAAACTGCAATCTTTTATGCATCTAATGGTGAAAACTATAGCCTTCTATCTTTGATAGAACTAATAAAAATATGGAAAAAAAGAGAAACCTCTGCACTTGAACCAAATTGTTTAGACCAAAGTTTTTCAAACACATAAGACACCAGACGGCCCAATACGCTGCCTTTGGGGCCCAGGGGACTTCCTTATAGTCCCAATTTGCTTTAAAAAGCTTTATTGATCCCATGTGTGAACATTTCACTAAAATCGGTACACTCATTCAATACGCCCCAGGGTGACTTACGACCCCATGATTGTTGTAAATTCTGTATAGGTATATTTTACGTGTTTCTAATACAGGCAAGAATTATCTTCCAGGGCCAATTTTTGGCGATAAAAGGGCTCACTTGAGGGCCTTCAGGGGCCCCAAGGCCCTTGTTCTATTGCTTATGCGTGAACGAGATATATCAAGTATCTTCCTGCCAAATTTTATTTCAATCGATTCAGTTTATCGGTTTATGAGTGACTGAGTAACATACAGACAGACAGATAGACACCACTAGATTTTAATATATTAGTAAGATAAGAAAATATAAGACACCATTGATAGATTAGGAATTTTGTTTTTGCGTCCTGTACATACCGCACTATTCTGCAAATAAAATACTTAGCCATTTTAAATTTTCCTTATGGATGTTTTTCTATATGTCATTTTGAAAGCACAAATACTAAATTTGCATTGAATCAATAATTTAATTAAGATACCTGCCCATTTGCCATCTTATTTGAGGGTAGGGACAGTTATGGGGCTTGTTTGTTGCTGCTAGATCTAGAAACCTGGGTTTCGTTCAGTAGTTTCCTCTGTCATACTTAGTTACTTTATACCATTTCACAAATGTTATGCTCACACATGGTTATATACACACTCCCCTATTCTCTCAAAACTCCTTTAAAGGGTTATGCCATTACATTCAGCCTCCGCTTCCTCGATCTACAACTCTCTCTACTCTAGTTAACTAAAATTAGTAAACTAAAATGTTTAGGACTCTCGCGCTCTACCCTAGATTGGACTCGGTCATATCTTGCTAAGAGAAAGCAATTTGTGGACATAGGTACTTCCACCTCAACTTTAGCAGATTTAATCCAGGGTGTTCCCCAAGGATCCGTTCTTGGCCCCCTTCTTTTTTCCCTGTATGTCAATGATATATACACAATATTTATTGATTCTAATTTCCACATGTACGCTGATGACCTTCAGCATTATGTTGACTTCATACCTGAAGAGTGCGTTGAGGCCATCACTATTATAAATAACGAAGTTTCTCGGCTCGTGGAGTATGCAATAGGTCACAATCTTGAAATAAACTGTAGTAAAACCCAGGTGATTCTTATAGGGAACCCTAAGCTTTTCAAGAAACTGCCTCACAATCTACCTACTGTGACAGTCAATGATATTACTCTTCCTTATCTTGATACTGTTACTAACCTGGGTATTGTATTCGACAAGAACTTAACCTGGGAACCATATGCAAATGTTATTTGTAAAAAGGGGTTGTCCGTACTCCAACAGCTGCGACGCCATAAACACTTGTTACCAAATAATGTCAGAAAACATCTGATTGAGAGTCTCGTATTTCCTATTATTGATTATGGGGCTTTGGTCTGTGATGGAATGTTAGTTGTATGTGTAAATCGTATCCAGCGTCTCCAAAATGCCTGCGCTCGATTTGTCCTTGACCTGCCTCGTGACTGCCACATTTCTGGACATCTTGTTTCCTTAAATTGGATGAAAATCAACCCCAGACGTGATTATCAGGCTGTATTACTCTTAAAAAAGATAATGCATACTAAGACACCTTCCTATCTGTACAATAAGCTTTCTTTTGTTCACACCATTCACAGTCGCCCTCTCAGGAATCCAGATATGCTAAGAGTCCCTCAACACCGAACTGATAAAGAAAGAGGTGCTTTCTGGATATTCTCGGTCATTTTGTGGAACAGTTTACCATCCACAGTCACCAACTGCATCTCTGTTAAAACCTTTCAACTCCAAGCTCGAAAATATTTCATGTCTCCCGATTCCTGTTGATTATGTTAATACTGTTTTTTTTATTTTTTTCTGTTCTCATTTATGGTGCAATTAATAAATTTTCTAATTTTTGACTAATTTTTCTTATATGCGAGTGGAACTGAACTTACTTTACTATTTACATCTTTCAATGTTTGTATTGTACTCTCGTAGGACTGAGAGTCATTTTGTACATTGATTAAATAAATATCTATCTATCTATCTATCTATCTACTCTTTCTAAACTATCCTCTTGGACCATTCACTCACCATTAATTAGTTCATTTATTCTGATATTTACTCAATATAGCCAAATTATCAAATCATAGTTGTTAATGCATGTCTATCGCTCGAGCATTCAAACAATATCCTTTCATGAACCATTCATTTCTAATCACATCAACGTACTTGAACCGCTAACCCCTACTAGGATAATATCATTACTTCTTCTTGAAACTTAGAGGAACGGAATGACAAATCGAATTCTAACTAAAAATAATTAGTATGCAATAACTGAACAAATTTAAGTTCCTATTGAAACCAAATATATCAGTCAAATTTATGATCCATGACCATCGTGTTTTTTTTAACATTCACAGCCATATTCTATCGTACATATATTGGACGAGAATAACTTTTTTCGCGATATTAATGACTGCGAAAGTAAAAAATTGAGAAGATAACCAAACCGTATCATATCCCGGAAGTTTTTATTTTAACCCCAATTCCTAGGAGAGCATTGTAATTTCCCCTTCTCCTACTATCACAAGCGTTCTACTCTGGGTTCCCTATCTACCTTTTATTTGCTCCACCGACCACCAGCATTGGAAGGAATAATATTCTTCCGAATAATTATTACTCACGCGGGCCCCAGGGGAGCCTTCCATTCCTTGCCTGGGAGACGGTATATAAGTGCTATAGATTCAAAGTGAATATTGATTGCCTTAGCTATCGAACTTCCTCAGCAGAAATGAGGCCAAAAGTACTACCATAGTCCCCTAGTAATAGGTAAAAAGAGAATATCCTTTTCCGGAAAGTGCTGGAATGAAAATAATTAAGAAGTAAGGAATCGCCACTCATGGCAAACTGCCTGCGTGCGATTCGTGTCCCATTTTATCTCTGCCAACCGACCAAATAAATTCTGCTAAAACTTATACCCATTGCATGATCAAACTGAAAAAAAATTATTGCTAAATAACCTCACAATTAAGTTAATCTAATATTTTAAGAAAGGAAATGGCAATTGACTTGAAATGATCGCAAGAATATGCATCACAAACAAGGCTATATAATCCTTTATATGATAAATAGTATACAACAATTATAGTTTATAATTATATAATATAATAGTACATATAAAATTTATAATTGTACATGTTGCTATACTCATTCTTCTAATTTATTTAGTATTTTTTCATGACCAAATACATTTGGAATTGCGAGGCACAGTAAGATATCAACCTCACAAAGGAAGAAAGGTGGAGATGAGAATTGGATCTCAAGTGCCCTCATCACCCGAGAGTAAAAAATTGGGACTCTTTAGTTTTGATAAAAAATATGGTCGCCGAACTCATTCGTTGGAGGATGTTGCCGAGGGTTTCGGAAAAGATCACAAATTTGGCTTACCCCTCTTCCACATGCAGGAATATTTTACGGGCTCCGCACAGGCAATCTTGTCGCTTCCCTTAAATTATAACCTTACCGTAAACTCTTTGGGCATGCAGGCGCAAACCCCGCGATATATTCATGGCCTTTCTGCGAGGGCATAAAGGCAGGGCTTGCTCGACCATATTAAATGGCGGAACGAGAACGCGGCAGCGTTTGCCTCCGAGTTAAGGCCTCGTTCCTACTATTCGCCAGACGGGTCATTTGAATTTGCCTCTATGGCCACGTTGGTACTCTTCTTATTTCGGCCGCAGATCACAAGCAAGCACACCACAATACGTGCGGAATCAGCGGAATTCAGCATCAATACCTACCCTGCGACGCACATATTTAAAAAAAATATATCCATTCTGAAAAATATATTAAGTTTAGCCTCGAGATACTAAAAATAAGTATGAGACAATTTTGCGAAGTGATTTTATTTCTGTAATTTATTAAGGGAGCTAAAATTTGCATGCAACGCCATATCAGACTGAGAAAAAGGAAAAAAAAGCTCTTACTTATCCCAGAGACAAAGAACTATTAGAAAGTAACTGTCATGAAATAATTGCAATTACATTAGCCAGAGGAAAACAAATAGAAATTTTCTGCTGGTGTTAAAATTCAATAACTTCAGACTTTGAGTCAAAGTTTCATACAACCAATGAATTATTCACCTGGTAAAAGTAAACTCATGCTGATTTCTACGGTTCTATTTAGTTACACCTAACTAGTGACAGCACATAGACTTCATCTTCAGTTTCAATTTTTTTAGATAGACTTGCATTCGTACGTGTCCACTGATGGAATTATAAAGTTAGTCAAGAAAGAAGGTAGATGGGATGAATTCAGAGTGAGGCAATAGGTAGGACGGTTAGGCAGGTGAGAAAAGATAGGGCCTCATTGAGGAATTTCATCAATAAAATGGTGAAGTAAAGTGAGGATTTGAGGATGGAAGAAAATTTTTCAAACAGAATATCATTCGTATCTCCAGAAGAAGAAGAATTGTACACCTCCACACTTTATTGTCGACCGACCATGGTTTCGGCACGTTATGCCATCATCAGGGTGGTAAAACGTGGCGAATTAATAGTCGGTTGTCAATGATGTGTGGAATCGTTCAAATACTCTCTCCTTTACGAAGATACAGATTAAGCATGTTTACAAGTTAGGGTCAGAGCAATTATTTATCATATCAATCATCAAATGTTCATCCTTCATATATTTCTTATCTACGTTTTTTCCAACTTTTCAATCTCCCTCCCCTTTCCCAAATTATGTGGAACAGCAAAAAAGTAATCGCTCTTGTAGTTATCCTTCCACAACAAGTTTTCAACGGAGTGGGACTGGTCGATGTTACAGTTGAGAAAACTGCACACGTGTTCTACTGCTCATGAGAGCAGATATCTCTCGGTTCCCACGCAGTTTGAATCACCGTACGTAAACTTGTTCACACCATTATAGTTTGACTAGTATCTATTTGACCTCAATTTTGTTCAGAAAGGAACCCTGGTTGCTGCCATTGTAGAGCGAAGTCTTAAATCGATCTCTAAGTAACACGCTGTATACTTGCTGACATTATTCACTAAAGAATGAGAGTTTTTCATTACCATCTTCGAATAATGTCATTTTAGTTGTTGCCCTCATCAGGAGATTTTGAGTTGAAGGATTTTGTTGAGAATAAAATGAATTAGTTTCACATCGCAGGCGTTTATGGAAATAATCGTCTTAGTTCTTTTAAATTCCTCATCTAAATTGGTTTTCAAGTGCGAGATTTTAGCAGCCTATTGAACATTAAGTAGAATACAGACAACTTCAGGCGTTAGATGATGTTCAAAGGGGATGACATGGTAGATGGCAGTCATTTTAGGAAATATTTTAAATTCATAGCCTCCCCTTGCTTCGGAAATAGTAACGCATAGCCAGCTGGCTCTAATAAATTTTTATTTTTACAGGTAAACCAAACAACATATTTAAATAGGAAATTTCAAATTTAGAGACTATTCTTGATGATAGCTATGTTGTGGAAGAAACTATTCTATCTCTTATGCTTCCTATCGTTCCTCTTACTAGGCAAAAATAAATTTAATAATTTGAAGCTTGAAGGGCAATTTAACGATCTATGCTACGGCAGTAGGGCAAGGTGAATTTTCCATACCCACTTACGATGCAACAACGGCCATGGTTGTCGATGAAAATCGTTTTGTATAGGTTATTTATACCATAATTCTAGTAGATTTAAAATATAGTTTACAAATCCACCATTCTTACTCTAATCAACACAAACATTGAGTATCCCTTAAGTTCACACCTACCACTCTCTCATTGCAAAAATTTGTTATCTTTCTTCCTAATGTATGATGTTGACGCCATGATCCATCACCGAGAAAACAATTGAAATTGCGATTACTCCGAAAATTAAAACCTATGGTAAACCGAAGGTATCACGTTTATGGGTTGCGTTACTTTTTTACGACGTGAAATTTTTCATGCTTCCAGGCGACGCGTAACATGGCTATACCCAAAGCGAATTTTACGGAGGCTTTTTATTTCCGTGAAGCTTTTCCAAGCATGATAACTTAAATACTTTAAACGGCTCCACTTCTGTAAACTGTCCTTGAAATGGGTGATGAAATAACCCTGCTAACCCATTTGTCATTCATATGAAGTAAAATGACTCAATGACCACGCCTAATTCCTTCATCGTTTAAGCTTACTTTAGAAATGGTATTAAGCGCTTCAGACCTAGTCCGTAAAACTGCCAATATAAGACGTCTAATGTTGGTTTACATGGAGTTGTAGAGATAAATATTTCCCTGTCTCACATTAAATGCATACTTAGTTCTCCTCCTGCAAAAGGCATCACACAAATGCCATACCTATACTGTGGGTGGAGTAAACATAAAATCTTCAGACACAGTAAAATGTCTTGGCATTTCCTTAACTTCTGATATATCGTGGGGAACACACATAAAAAACAATGCGGCTCAGCATTAAAGAAACTAGGTTCATAGGCGTATAATAAGAAGGTCCTCGGATAAAAAAGTAAAAGAAAGGTGCTACTTCGCCCTCGTTAGGACACACCTCGAATACACCGAGAGCAATTGGGACACTAGTCATAAAGACTTGTCCAAAAAAATGGATAAAGTACAAAGAAAAGCAGCACGCTTCGTTAAAAACAGATACGAGCAAACATAGTGTCTCACAACTTTTAAAGGGATTGAGGTGGGAGCCCCTAAAGACTCGGAGGCTACACGGTAGGCTTAGTTTGCTTGAGAAATTCAGGACTGATGTTTTTCAGAGCCACACAGAGAATATTAACCTGACGCCTCACTACATCTCTAGGACTGACAGAACCAATTAAATAAGACAGATACACTGCCAAACAGATAGATACAAAAACACGTTCTTTCTGTGCACATTAAGCGACCACAAAAATAACTGAGCTCCACTGAATACGCTCCCAAAATTCACGTCACCATTTCACCTGCCAAAACCTTACATCTTTACACGACTGATGACCCAACAACCCCTGCCACACACCAGTGCGGCAAGTCGCAAGGTAGTATATAGATGTAAATGTAGTTAATTTACTCTATGGAGGTTTATTTACTATGGATAACTTTAAAAAAAAACTAGAACAGTTACTGAGAACACGTCACGCATGCTTGATTTACTCGACGTTACTGGAAAAATATCCATGCTTGTATCGTATATGTGACAAACATGAACTTCATTATAACCCCTTAAACTTCAAAGCATGCGTAGTATCGTATGTTTAGCGAAAGTCTATCCGTTTCACATCGCATAAGTGGCTTTAAGGGACTTAATTGAGGTTTATTTGTTTTTACCAACACCGAGACTTCTGAGTAGACCTGAGGCAGGCCCCGTATCTATGCTCACTGAAAGGCATTGTACCTTATACAAAGTTTTTCCCGGTTTAAATGATTCCTCACATCTCAATATTACAATAAAACATTCTTAAAAGCCCGTCACCCAGTATGTGTTCCAACCAGAGATTCTGCCGGATTACGATGGAGAAAAAGAGATTCTAATTCACATTTTAGAAAACAAATTCGATAACATACATATTTATCCACAGTTTTCTTTTCCAACAGACTGTGGCTATTACAACTATTTTACATACTGATAATATGCTTTGGAAATACGATAAAAAAATCGTTATCGTCAATGGATTGACCTACAGACATTTAGCTTCTCTACCAAGTACACAAATCGCCACTCTATCTTTCCTTGTCATCGGTGAAATATTAGAAACTAAGGTACTTTAATTTGACATTGAGACCGCAGAGGAAAAGAGGTTTTAAAAAAAAGCTACATCGCTAGCAGTTAAACCTCATTACATTCCTGAAAACGTGCTAGGCTGCGTATGTGATGTCTTACATTTCGAACAAAAGGCGGCAATTAAATATGTCTACAAGAGCATAACATGTAGACCCCTTGAATCATACAAAAATCACTTCAGATATTAGGAGTATCGCAGCGCACTGAGTCTTCGAGCCAAGAGTTCGTCGTTTGATTGAAATTTGTTTGGAGCGATTTCATTGCTTACGATATATTAAGTCGAATGATTTTCTTTGAGAATACAATCCTCTGCAAAGAAAAATTTTAACTTCAACCCTCTTTAATAAATGTACAAACTTGAAACACAAGAGTGTAAAAAACAGTTTTTAGTTTGATGCTGATTCCAATATTAAGAACTGTGGAGAAAAATGAACTTTTATCACATTGGAAAACAATTTTCTCTAAGTTCCAACGTTTTGCATCGCGACCGGAGAACAGTTACAATAAGAGAGAGCGGCGTATCGACATAACGCCTCAAGGAACATTTTAGACACACCACAATAAATCTACTCGATCTTCCTCTGTAATCCCTCTCACATAATTGAGTTTATCTAACATACTCTTGAAAATATTGAATAAAACACTTTCATATTCTATCTCTCCAGGACCCTATACTCTCCGCTGTACACGCATGATAGGAGTTAGGAGGGCGAAGTCCCTTCGGCCAGTGTTCCCAATCTGCTCAATCGAATCTGGAATAAAAAAGGAGTTCCATCTCTCCTCCCCTGTGAGTGCCGAACGTGATATATGCGCCCGTGGGCTTTTCTTCAACATCCTCCCTCGAAGCCTTGCCCACTCACTTCATCTTACACTACCTCTTCGTTCATCTCCTCCCCTTCTTCCTCTTACCCTCCTCTTTCTGCTTCCCTAAAGGTGTGTTCCCGTTACAACCCTTCCTTATGATTCACAGTCGTTTTCCCGAGTCCGTTTTCTCAAATACCGAAATTCCCGAATCAATTTTATCCCGAAAAAATCAATGATTTTTTCCCGAAAGACTATTTCCCGAACCAATATTCCCGAATGTCTTTTGAAAAAAGTTAAAAATTCAAATTCAATCGATATTGCATCATACTATTTAGGCAATCTAGCAATAACTACGATACTTAAAAGAAGAACAACGACAGCAAAAAATATCTTACTTTTACCGTATAAAAAACTAAACTGAAATAACAAGGGTGAGGGACGCAAATAATTCTGTTTAAAAGCTATATCCTACAATACTCTAGTTCAATAATATTCTTAATTTGAAACATTAAATTTAAATTTTTATCAAATTATGAAGTACATATTTTATCAAAATTATGAAGTATGTTAATATAGTACAAAACGTTATTATGCTATTTTTGTAATCCAAATCAAATGCCTCGGAAATAATAGTATTCAGCAAATTTTCTTTCGGGAAAGTGAATTTGTGATATTCATTTTCGGAATAAAATTCATTCGGGAATTCCGGTATTCGGAAAAATGACCGGGAACCCTACCGTTCCAAACCCCATCCCACTCACGGCACCAGGAGGGCCTCCTTCTTCCCTCCGGAGGCAAGAAGGACCTCCAAGGAGGAGAGGAAGAGGTAAGGGGACTGCGGTGCAGTCGGGAGCGCGCGTGATTTACTCCGTGGATATCCGTTTAAGGATTCCACTCGCGGCTGTGAATTATGTCCTCCTCCTGCGGATGCCCTCACTCGCCTCCTTCTTTCTTCCATCTTCGGAGTCTTCTTATGAATCTCTCCGCCCACATTCGCTTTCCCGAGGAGCACCTTAACTCCTCTCCTCTCGTCCCAAGGCATTGGCTCGCTACTACGTCACTACGCTTCACCTCATTTTTTTATTTATTTAATTTTGTTGGAAATTATATTACAATTATGTTCCGTCAGACCATATGGTCCGTCAACGGGACATGGTTAAATTGCATAGAACACAATAATTTATAATAGGTTATGAATATGCAGCTCAGACTCATTATGATTGCCTAGGAACACGGAATTGTAAACAACCAATAACGAATTCAGCAAAATATAACATGGTACAACATAAACCATATAAACTCAATTTTAATTGAAGATAAAATAATATGTGATCTGAGGCAAATTAACAGAGTAAATTAGGTATTAATTAGTTACAGATTTAAGTAAGTGACATATCATGAAGCATGTGATTATGTAAGAGTTTTTTGACAGCAGTTTTAAGATTAAATGTACTGTCTTGCCATAAATTCATCCACCTAAAATGCGTAAAAATTCCAATTCTTGAGTAAACAAGCAATTATAATAAAACTGTAATTATAAATCTGTTCAGAAAGACGAGTATATAAAGTTCTTTAGAATGAAAAATGCTGAAAATTTAACCACCATTCCAGTTCAAGAAAAATACTAATGTAATTTCTAACGTGTTACTCTAGCGCTCTCAAAAGTATTGGAAGTTTAATATGTTCTCTTTAATTACCAAACACATTTTTTATTCTATAATAAGTATATCATAACTGCGCAAAGTAAATAATCTAACCATCACGTTTATAAGAGATAATATACATTTATAACGTTTTCCCTTCAGTACCGGAGTTTCCAGAGTTCCCCTTACAAATCAAATAAGGATTTCGACCATTTCACCTTAGATTACCCTAAACAATTTATACCTTAGCTCATTTCTGCCTTAGTATGAGCTGGACATACCTATACTCTATACATGCGGATTTATTGACGAGCTACGAACTTATCATTATAATTATGCACAGTGCTTTTGACTAATTGACAATCCACTCAGAAGCTCTTCAGAGGGATTTTATGATTTATGCTGTGCAGAAATACCAGAATTACACGAGTTACATTTATTTATACACGAATTACAAAGCCATAACCAGTGAATTACAAAAAACTAACAATGTTTGCATGAGCGTCTGATTACTCCCAACTTCATGGTCATTCATTCATTCCATAATTTTAATTTCTGACTAGGCCTATGAATTCAAGCCATTGTCGTCCCCGAGTATAGGATGACTTTCCTTGGTCCTCTTCAAAACTTTTTTATTACCTCTTTGCGTTCAAGAAGTTAAATTTCAGGGCGATAAGCCACTAAAATATAATTTTTAACCCTATATATGCATTTCTAATTTATTTCCATGAGTATCCCACTTTCTCAGGATGAACTAAACCACGGATACATAATTTAACGCGCCTTTTTCGTTCCCCCAAGCCCAGCTTCCAGCCGAGAGCGACCCACTGCTCGACTTTTGCTCCCTTTCTGGCTTAAAGGATGGCAAGTAACTCTCGCGGGGACCAATGTGCGGAGGGAGTCGAGGGAACAAGGGTTTCCTCACAAAGGGTAAGATTCCATATTTCAACAAGCGTTTAAATCGTGCGGCGCAGAGGCGGTAGGTCTCAGAGGGTGGGCATGAGGGGCTTGCAAAAAGGGAGGGGCGTTTGGATACTGCGGCAACGAGAGCGAAGTGGTTGCCAGCGCGAAATGTTGAAGTAGGGAGATGAAAAAGAGCTCTGCTGGGTGGAGGGTGGAGAGAGAGGGATAGTGCCTTCAAAAGATCGGGTGGATATAATCTATATGGTGGAATAAGATGGTGAATGGCGAGAGAACGAGAAGGCTACCACTTATTGAGTAATTGAAAACATAGCACCCTTGAGAACAAGAGTTTTTGGAATTTATTTCTTGATGATTATGATCCACTCCATATACTCGTCTCGCGGAGATAGCCCAGTGGCGGTGCATGATATATTCTATTTTTCCTAAATATCATAACTCTTTTTTGGTTAAATCCACAAAATGATGGAATCTTCTCCCCAAAGATCTGAAGAACATTCAAAACCCACAATCATTCAAACTCAAACTTTATCTCTACCTTGAACACACAGAAATCAAATTCTAATTCGCTTTGTCAATGTACATCACTGTCACATATTCAATGTCCAAATTCAATAATTTGTATTGTGCTGTGCTTTGTAATCTAAAAATTGTTTAAATATCTTTATTATTTTTTAAATTAAAACTTACATAACATTTGTAATATATTATTAACACTACCACCACTTTATTGAAGTTTAGTTGTTATAATTTATGCTAAGTACTTGATTATATTTCATTCTATCTCGATGCATTGTATTTTCATGTAACAAATATGATCACCACAAAATGTATTATTGGTGCTCTTAGGGGTAATGTAACCGGAGCAAATAAACTTTATTAATATTTTTATTCACTTTTTATCCGCAGAAGTGATATTTTGTGCTAAATATGGTGGAATGCTAAGAAAAAGCAATTTAGAAACTTAATTTTAAGATATTGTCGAAGTATATAAAATTATGGAGTGAGAAAGACATTAAGAAGAACTATGAGACTTAGATAGCAACATTTTAATAAGTGGGGGTATTGCTTTTTGCGAAGCAGAACAACCAGAGATAGAAGTATTGATGGAAAGAGAGGAAGTAAATAAGATAACATTACTCGGCATTTCAAGTCCAAATTATAATAATTGCTTAAAACCGGGAGAGATGTTGTGAAGAAAAAATTAGAAGTGCCCGCTTAAAATTACACGACTTTCAGTGTGGGAGTTTTTTAAGGAAATTTTCGAGTGGTTAGTAAAACATATTTCGGTGGGATTCACATGGTGCAACACCTATATTTAGAGTTTCATAGAAATCCGTAGAGAGATGGAACCCTTTCGGTAATCCAGCAGCTCAGCTTTAAACTCTTTCATTTTCAGAGCCAAGCAATAATTTCGTGGATGCAACGTCGCTCGGGCATTTAGGTTGAGTTCCCGAGTGCATTAGTCATAGAATTTGAGAGGCTCACAGAAGTCGACCACATATCTGAAATGGATGTGAAAAGTCTATACATTTTTTTCCTAAAGACATGGATGAAAATTTTGAATGATGGAGCGAGAGTATGTAAGTCTCATTTTTATTTTAATGTTGTGATGTCTACATTTTCCCCATTTGTTAGTATATGGCGATAACAAAATCTAGTCATGTAAAAAGCTGAAAAGATCCATTAAAAACTTGTTGTAGGCTGCCTAGGTACTTCATATTATGAAAGTTTGCTGAGTAAGTGTTATATTACATAGCCTACCTATTTTATTTAATATTTTTAAGAAACACTGCCAGTAATTAATATTTTAACAACGGTTTTATTGCCCTCAGTCAGCATGATTATTTGTCATTTAATCAAAGAATTGGTTCACTGCAGCACTTTATCTTCTTCTATCAAATGTTCGTTCCTTTCCTCCATAGTGGTTATTATTTAATTTACTCCTTACTATATGGTATATGAATTTATCCCTGAGCCTTCCTCCTGCGACATTTTCTATAATTTTCCGTCATTTATATGTTTTACATTCTCAATACACCTCATGTTGTGCCCAATCAATCTGTTTCTTTTTAGTATAGTGTTCCGCATGGTCTTTTCCTCCTCCACTATCCTGCGTAATGTTTAATTTCTTCTATTATTCATCTGTTTGATCTTCAGTATCCACCTCCGACACTGGATCTTGGGAGAATTTAACATTTTCTGGTGAACTTTACCTCTGTGTTTTTTTCCACTACAATCATTTCCCGTATTGTTCCCATGTTAGTAGTGTCATTGTCCTTGAACACAGCAATGCCCTTTTCATCAAGAACAAAATGTATTAACTTGTACGACTTTTCGTTTGATTTCTGTTTCGGAAGGAATTGTAGCGCTCTTATGCCTTTCCTCTAAGCATGACTTCTGCATTCAGCTCCTCTCTACCGCATAACAACATTTTGGTCTTTTTATTTATTTTCACGTCGTATTCGTATCAGTCTTGGTCCAGTCTGTGATCATTCAATGTCATCATGATTTCCTGCTACGGCTGCCGTCTCGTCTGCGATGCAAAGCATATTTACTTCTTGACCGTATTCTGTCCGGGTTTTTGCAGCGTCGAACCATTTTTGGGGGACAACAGTTTCGCCTGCCTTCCGGCTGGCTTCGTCAGGTCCTAAATGAAATGCAGATCATTTTCTTAACGGTATTAGTCCGGTACGCGCTCATTGGCCGGATGGGAATTCGAAAACGATTGTTGGAAGAGCCGTTTAAACGTTGAAGCTAGCGGATAGCCGTCTTCTCTATTAAAGTTCCCTGTGTTCTTCGCTATTTCGATAGCTTCCCTTATTAGCCGAGGGAAATACTTATTTTCTCTGGCGATGACCTTACACCAGCTAAAATTAATTATATGGCCAGGTTCCGAAAATGCGTGCTCTGCGACTGCGGAAAGGCGAAAATTTTTCTATTCGGTTGCTCTTAGATGTTCTTCCAACCTGCATTTCATGGATCTAGATGTTTGCCCGATGTACGATTTTCCACAGCTGAATGTTATTTCGTACACTCCTTCATAAATATCCGATAGGAGACGATCTTTCTCAGCCTCCGTACCATATTTACTTCTTCTCCGTTAATCTCAATTCCATCCAGTCACATTTATCAAGATATTTCCACTGCCTCCACCAAGTAATTTTTGAACTGCGCTGGTGAGAGGTTGCATCCTTATCTTAGTCTTATGTAAATTATAGCTTCTATTCATCTATTGTCTCTCATTTGCATTGTGACAACTAAAATTTTGTACTGTTAGTAGGTAATTCTTCTGTCTTTGGCTGCGTCTATTCTGTCCTTTTCCTGCAACTCGACCATCTTGTTCCAGTTGACGCCGGAAAGGAAAACGTGATTGCTCCCGTGAACGTGATTTCGTACGATTTTATTTTTACATTTCGTCAGTGTTTGGAAAATTGGTGCCTTTAATGCTAAACAGAATGAATAACCTTCTAGAATTACTCGAACTCACGATGTCTTGGATTTGTTTGACGAAAGCTGCAATCCAGGCTTAGATTGCTCAGAAATTCAGAACAGGTGAGCTTCAGTGTGACACAGGTTATATTATTTTAACGCCGCATTACATATTTATGTTAGATAAGAGCGATAATATAATGAACACACATACTCACACTGATTCGTTGTTTCAACGCGTGATTAATAGACTGAGTAAACACTGAGCTCTACTGCAACACTCTCAAAATACAAATTACCCATTCACCTCTCTATGATCATATCCTCACCTTAACACGGCTGATGTTATAGCAGCTCATAATAGGCAGCAATGCGTAAATATGCCAGGTAGCATGTAGACGTGGTTGCCCATCAAACTCGACGCCATCGCATTGAAGGGAAGCATATTTAATGGAAGTAATTCGAACACGTTTTACTTTTCTTTCCTTTTATTTAAATATAATGACAGGCGTAGAGAGATATTACTTAGTAGCCTACTTGGTATTTTGATGTCCTTCAATCTCCCAACCCACGGAATCAACCCCCTTTCGTCGTCTCAGATTCTTCGGCAATCACCTCATTCCCAACCTCTCACCCCTCATCACAGTCTTACATTCCATAAAAAAATTCCCCGCCCTCTGCTCTCCGCTAAAAATCCTTCCGCCTCATTAACGACCCAGCGATTCAAAATTTTTCTGCCCACATGGCAGATTTAATGGCATCACCCGCTCCTCCTCCAGGCAGGGAGACGGGGAAGATGAAGAAAAGGTTAGTCTCGTGATATCCCTCGCTCCCCCCAGCGGAGAATTAAGGAAAAAAATCACTAATCGGTCCTTACAACACATTTTTCTCATTTAATTCGAGACCCTCATTTCCTCTCTCTCGCTTCCCCTCCCTCTTAACGGCTTCAAATTTTTGAATTATTAAAAAGAAGTGTTAAAAAAATTATGGACGAAACAATATTTCACGCTCTCGACGGATGTGAGCGTTAGAAGATTTGAAGACGGTGGATAATGGGTTGTGTTTTATAGGAACCGGGGATGTAAAATGAAGGGAAGATTTTGATGGGGGATAAAGAAAGGGAGAAAAAAGGAAAGATGGGATTTAAGAACTGACAGCAGAGAGAGCGGCGAAGAAGAAACTGGTGATGGGGGAATTTTTGAAAAAAGCATGGAAGATGACTAAGCTATTTCTCATGTTCAGCGTCACAAAACATCATGATATTCTCAAGTTCGATTTAAAAGTTCTTATTTTTCGTCAACTCCTTTAATCATTACTCCTTTATAACCAAAGAAAATTGCACATGCACGAAATATCATCGGGAAATTCACTTTCAAAATCTTTAGCTATGAATCCGAAGATTAATTTCCTTCAATTCTCTCCATTCCATTCTATTATCCGCCAAAAGTTTCAATTCTTCATTACACCTCCCTTGACGCCTTGCATCACTTTCTCGAAATATATCCAGCCCCCCGCTGTAAGTCCTACATTTTCCTTCCACTCGTAAAACATTTCTCCTTCCATTCTTGTTCTGAAGAGACTGTTTGTCGCTTGAGGCGCCAAATTACTGAAATTATTTCGAGCATCAATCGGTAAAAAAAACTATTGTCCTAAGAAAAATATATCTGAAAAACTGTACAGTTTCATCTTCATTTTATTGAACCCGACCGCGGTTTCGGCACTTTTTTCATTATCGAGGTTCACAAAACTCTAAAGCGAGACATAACGTATTAAAGCAGATTAAAGGTGATTATACTGTGGGAATGTTGAATGGATAAGAGAGTTAGAATACTGTAATTATTCAAATAAGGGAGGAAAGGAAATAAAACTTATTCTTGCAAGAAGGAAGGTAAAGAAGACGATAAATAGTTACAATTACATTTTTCACCGGCTTCCCTGCTCTACGATTAATGGCTTCATCTCATATCAAGCAACTGCTTCCATTCATCTCCATGAAAGTATTTGTAATTTTATCATTAAGATATTAGGTCTAGTACTCCCATCGCGATATACTGCTTATATTTCTGAATTATTTCTACAGAATTGCTCAAGTGCTGCCTAAGAATCCCATTCATGTTTTCTAATCATTTTTCTTTGATTGATCCTATGTTGATTTTCATCCACATCATTATTGTTCGGAGTTTATTTACAAGTCATGCTGTCTTCCGTGTCTTCCGATCTCTCCACTCACCAAATATTACTTACTGGTATCTTAGTTTGCATTGCATGGCTTCGGTTGACTTGCCATCAGGATTAAATCATCAATTCGGTATCTTTTAAAATCATTTATGTGATTTCGAAATAAGCCACGCTGTAGTAGCAAAACTATTTTTCATCTTATTTATAAATATCTTCACATGTATAGTTGGGAGAAAGGGATAAATGTATTTAGGTCATATTTTATTATATTATTCTGACTCTCCATATTTAAAATTCCCATAATAATAAAAAATATAATAAAATGCTCAAAACAATTCTTTCGATAATTTAGGAAATGTTCATGAAATAGAAAAAAAGCATGGCTACTTTCGTGGAGACTAATGTGTATTGTGATAGTCATCTGAGATTTTTATAAAGAAGATCACATGAAACGCAATATCAACTTCAAAATAATAATAAAATTATCTCATTATATAGTTAACCAGGATTACTTTGGAGAGGTCTGGAACGCGACGACAATGTGTATATTATTGCATTGTCCTTTTACTATCCTCTATACTACATTTGTTATCGCCTGTGTTATTTTAGGCACATTCATCTTTCTTACGGTCCTTCGATTCCTTTTATCTTTCTCCACTTCGTTCCTTTTGACGATACGGTTCAAGATGGAATGAGTGAGAAGCGGGAGGCTCCTTTCTTCCTCGTCATTACCGTGACAGTATTCCCTAACCCCATACCACACCTACTTAGTTCATTGCCCACACAAACCACATTCGCACCAAATTCTAACTTGCAGGCCACCTTCACGGCCTCCAGTCTGTCCTTCACCTCCCCCGCCCAACTCACTGATCCCTTCCGCCTTCACCCTACTCAAGGATCTCCCTTCGCCACACTTGCCTTGTGCGCAATTAAGCCTGTCAGAGTACGTGAGGCGAAGAGGTGAAGTTGTGGGGTTGGGCTGCATGAAGAGAAATCCTGGAGTGGATTATGGGAGGAAGGATGTGGGCTATGAAATTGGATGAACGATCAGGATAAGAAAAGAAAAATCACTCTCACAGGATGGCGTATATTTTTCTGAAGCTGTTGGAGGATAGAAAATGATTTTAAAACTATCCACTTTAAGAGAATAATACCAGTGATATTGTGTACAACTAATAGAATAGATAAGTCAACGAAAAATTATAGGTTTTAATAATTTCCCGGCGCAAAAGTTGTCGAATTTGTCTCAGGTTTTGAATCACCTGATTCAGGAAAGTATCCGAATTCCTAAAAAGATTTCATATCTCTCTCAGTCTCTTCAATGGTTAAGTTTTAAAAAGGTTGAAACAGAGAGTTGATTTGCCATAAAGCTAAATTAAAATTTTACCATTCTCATCGACATTGGTGATTATTTTGCTTCGCACGGACTGACGTTTATTAGAAAAAGGAATATTTTCCCTTGAAAATATAGTGGAGGAATTCAACCAAATAATTACTACTAAAAAAATTCAAAAGCTGTAAATTTTCATGAATCTCGGAGTACAGTGGCGAATGTGGATGAATTCCCTAATTCTGAAATCAAAGAATATGACTTTAACGAATGGTAGCAAATAAGCGGAGAAGAGAAACCTGTTTAGTAAAAAAATTGGCATAAATGATAAGGAGATCTTCGATAGATATGATATTTTCCCGATCACAAGCAAATATATGAAAATATTTATGCATATACACCACTGAGATTATTCACAGAAGTCAAAAGGTAAAAATGTAAAAGGAAAACAACGATGAGTTACGAAAAAAAGGCTGCTCCAGGGACGTAGGTTCTCTCATTGAGGGTCCAGGGAAGCATGGCAGAAAAACATGGGATTCTTGAGATCAGAAGCATGCTTCACTAACATATAGAATGAGAAAAGAAATTAGAAGATGGAACAAACTTATTTTGGGTGTCAAAAAAAATAACAGAACGTAATACCTAACGATACATATGTTTCGGATTATGGCAGCCAAACCATTTCCCCGGAGTCATCTAATAAGAAAAACCTTGTGATAATCGCAATATTGGTAAACACGGGAAAAGGTGGTTTTAGAAACAGACGTCGTAACCTCACCGAGAAAGAAAAATGAAGATTTTGACGAGAGAAAACTCATATAAGGTAAGTACTACAAATGACAGAATACGAATAGTTGCTTCAAAACTCTCATCCGAGGTGCTCATCGAGTCAATACTTATCTAGGAAAATGGTGAAACCTTTAAACATTCATAGACTTTTCTAAATTGCAAATTAGGTTAGCTGTTATTATTATATTCACTTAGCGAAAAATTGAATGCGTCATGATATATTTTTATTGATATAATAAAGATATTATCAATTGAATATGAAATGCCAGTTAATTTATACTACAATATTTATCCTGGAAAAATGCGCAGATTTTTTCCTATTACAAAACGTTTTTACCAGATAAATAATAGCATATTTTTACAGCCAACAACAAAGCTCAATATTATTCATTCATAAATCAGAAAGGCCAAATCTGTATTATATTTACAGAACTTATACGGGAATCATAAAGGATTTGATAATGCACGTATCCTAAATCATGTATGTTAAATAATTATCTCTATGATTAGCCTAATGATTGGTAACATTTTTAAGGATACCAGCTCTAGTCACGGCATTATATTTACTTACAGTTTTGAACTAATAATTTACATTTCAGTATTATGGCTGATCTATGACAAATGAATGTTTTTAGCAAATTAATGTCAACGATAGGTACCGTGTTGATGGCGTGTTTTCTCGGCCAAAACGCAATCAGTTTAATATTGAGGAAATTTATGTATAAGCGCTAGGTCACTGCAAGTCCTGTGCATTTTTCTGTCAGCGTGTATTGCAAATATAAGCGTTGGACGAAGGCTGGTGGTGACGCAACTGAAAATTTCCCATTGCTGCTTCAAATTATTTACTCAAATTTATGCTCTCAGTGTTCACCAAGGACGTTATAACATAAATATAAATACATGATTTACTCATGGGGGACTGAAGGTTTTAAAAAAACTGTACGTTTACGTGCACTTTGTACTACTGAACTCAATTACATAAACACTGACACGATTATCGTCCCAATCAGCCTTATATGAATCTTATTTATACTTTCACATTTTTGCACTGCTATCCAAACCCACAGACAGATACAACCGAGAAAACGTGGTAGACTATCATCTTCCTTCACGGGGAACTTCCCCACTCCTGGCTACCATTTTCCTATAATAACTTTAACCTCCCTATCTCTATTAGCCTTGTAACCATTCAAACCTACCTATAAACTACTAATTTCACATAGCTATCGTTAACAACCGTTATTTACCGACTATGGTTTGTTTATTACTTCATCGTCATTATCCTCCATATTCCAGTCAATCCACTGACAAGAATTTTCTTGTGTGATCGGATTTCTTCGGTAGAGGTGTATTTTTATTTTCTTTATGCAGGGATATATCACATCAATAGGAGATAACGTAGATGGTGGTAGCACAAAAAGTTTGGTGGGTTCTGGGGGATTCAAGTTATATTTACAGTCATAGCTTTAACTATTTCTCGTCATGGTCACATATCTAAAATATGACCAACAATCGGGTTCCAGGAGGGTAATGGCAAAATGGTGTTGCCAGCGAAATATTATCCACTCAAAGTTTTACGGGGATGGAAATCAGTTACTGACGCTCCAAGGGCAAACATCCATCACACCTATGGACGCATCCCACTATTTTCTCCCCCACAAGACCTACTATTCGTCAATATCAAAATTTCACTCTATTTTTTTCTTGACTTATCAGAAATATCTCCTCTAAGTCTAAGTCGCAGTCCTGAATAAAACTAAGAGCAAAGCAAACCGCCCCAGTACTTTGGAGAAACTTTAATGGGTGACTTAAGAAAGGTGATTTTATACAGATTTTTCATTTGAGTATTCTTCCAGCTGATAGGTAGGATTTTATATATTACTTATCCTAATGTCATTATTTATGGCATATTTTTCTGTTTTCCCTGCCTCATGTACGTGAATCGCTATTATAGTCTTCTTAAACTTCTTATATTTTCTTACTCTTTTCATTTCTTCGGCAGAATTCCTGTCCTCTTTCTTTCTCTTCCACGCTTCCCCAGTGTTCTCCCTTCTATTATTCTCTTCAGTAATCCCTCTTCTTTCAGTACTTTTCCCATCCTTCCTTTACCACTAGTTTTGTCTCCTCTTCAACCGTATCTAGTATCTCCTCGTGCATCATTCTCACCAACCAGCTCACCTTCACGATTCTTCTCCACAATCTCAATCGCCTCAAGGCTCTCGTCGCAACTCCTCCTTTTACAATGACCCAAGTCACCGACCCATGCAGTAGCTAGCACCATATTTGAGTTTTCACCAACTTTTTCTTTATGTCTCTATTCAGACCCTTACGCTCTCATCAATTCTCTAATTTTTGAAAATGCGTCTTTAGCCGTGGCAATGCTAGAACTGATGTCCCTACCACTACACACATTCTCCTCCAAAATAAAACCGGTTATGTAAGCTGCTAGACTTGCTCAAATTAGACTCTCACAATCCTTACATTCAGTTGAAACTTTTAGCTTTTGGAGAACCTCTTAACTTTCGTCTTATCATGGTGTCTTCTTTAAGAAAAAAGGAGTGATTTTTATTGTGACCTCGGAAAATATAAATTCCCGAATGATGGTATTCTGATGCACATTAGACATTCTAGATATTCTAATTAGGTACATGGTAGTAAGGTCGTCTTTCACACGGATGGCCAAATATTCTTAAAAACACAGAATAACTTTGCGTAATTTTAATTCATCACACCAATAACCATGGTTTCAGCACATATGTGCCATTATCAAGACATCACCGTGATAATAAAAAAATGTACAACAGGTATGTTTGCGAAAACCAAGGTCGGTGGTGGGTTGAATTTAATGTTTGGAATGTATATCGTTTTGAATTAAAATACGTTTCACGTTATAGTGCTCCACCAAGTAATGCTTGAAAATTCTACTCTATAAAGAGCTAGGGCGCAGGCATTACCAGCGTTTTATTTCTCTTTACATTTCCTAAAACCAAAAATAATTCCTTCATTTATGAAGCGACCCAAATAATCAGCACACTTTATTAATGGCACAAATGACCTCTGTTTTCGATCATCTCCATGAATAGTGAACCAGCGAGCCAACTGTAATCTTTGAGATGGAGAGAGGGCATTGAGAATGAATTGGAGGGTAGGAAAGTTGGATGAAATATACGCGTTCTGTAATCATAAACCCCCGTATGCCGTCTTTCAATATTGGGACTTGACTCGACGGAATTAATGCCCCGCCTGAGCGTTGGTGCACCCAAAAGTGCGAGACACAATGAGGAAGAGAGGCGTTATTCCGAGGACTCTGGCCAGAAGGTGGATATAATGGCTTGCTCGCTGGAAATCTCCTCCGCTTAATAAGCTAATCAGACTTTTAATAAGATGTTTTGTTTCGGTGGGTTGGCCGCGTGCTTTGGTTCAGCAAGGGAGCGCTTCAAAGACCAGGACTTAAAGAGCGGGAGCACAGAAGAGAATATTTCGTAGAGTAAGCCTCGGAAGACATACCTTCCCCTATTCCCTGTAAAACTTCCGGTGAAATTGCCTTGTTTTTCTAGAGCTTTGATTTTCACTGAAATTTCAATGTATTCGCACTTATTCTCAACTCTTGTTTGCACCACGTCTCCCAGACGTTTAGTTTGTTCATTATTGTGAACTCCCAGTGATTTCCGTGGAAAATCTGGTTTTACGGAAATAAATAGAGCTTTTCAAGGTACTGAGCAGAGGAGAAGAGGCGCTTGGTAATGGATCATTGGGTAAAAATATATACGTGGTGGGTGAAGCGGAAAAGGGTGAATTTAATTCTCTCATTTTTCTCGTCATTTTTCCACGTGACTGAAAATTTCTCGGTTTAAGGATATTAAATTTTTCGAGTCGATTTGCTCTAAAACTGTTAAAATACTAATGACACGGTGATTCTCTCTTTTCTACAGTATCATCTGGCTCTCCTATGAGGTCTAGGTAATCATCAGCATTCATTGGAAAAAATTTTATGATACTTGGATAAGCCATGGTATTACCTATATGGAGACAACCGCTAGTCACCTTGATTATCGGCCAGCACTGAACACCATGTCCTTTTCAAGCTCACAAAAATAAACAAAGGAAGAGAACGGTAGCTTTAGTGGCTGAGTAGCCGAAGTAGATGTTAGCCAAAGTAGCCGAATGATTATTCATCGGTGAAATTTCGCACAGAATTCTATATATTAAACCTATGTTTTGATAATCATATACGTTTCACTTTTGTAAACTAATTATAAAAATAAAATGTACACACTTTGCACATATTTTGGAAATTCTTTCTTCAAAATTATCAGTAGTTTCATCAAATAGTCAAAGAATTTTGAAATGTCATGGTGATATTAAATATGTTTTAAAATAAACATTATCAACTCTATTTTTGTATTTGGAAATTTAGTTATATTTCCGAACTCCTTTCAGGAACATTAAATGTGTGAAGTCAAATATTTTTGAAAATTGTAACCTGCAACTTAGTTTGGCTGGAGATTTAATCCATAATTTTATGTAAAGTGGAACAAAATTCCCATTTTTGTATAAAAATTAATATTACACTCTATGAGTTAAATATTATGAAACGAGGTGTTCCACATTAGAAATCCTAAAATTCATTGCAATGCCTTAATTCAAATATCAAAAAGGTATAAAAGAGGTAGCAAATCATAGAAAACAAAAGTCATATATATTGTTAATAATACGCGTCAATAGGCAGCACCGTCAACAGGGAGTCGAAAAAGTGCACTTTCTTCACATCAATTAAAATGATTGGTTTATAAATACACCAAAGTTGTAATGATATGGGCCAACTTCAATGGAAACTCTATATGTTGTTCATTCAAGTAGCTAGGGATAATGATAACTTTGGTAGTTTCACATTTAAAAAATTCTCCATAAAGGTGATAGTTTTTATTTTAAAGGTCAAAGATCATAAAAGCTCATATTCAAGAATCGGCGAAAAGAACCACATTTACCGTTTGCAGTAGAATGGTGGTAGGAATTTAGAAAGTACTACTAGCGCTTAAAGGGTAGCTGACTCGGTAAAAAAAATAATAAATGCGATATGCAGCTTAGTTTCTCTGCTTTATTGACAATATCTATTCTGAAGTTAATCGCTTAGAGGACTGAAGCTTTAGTTAATATAAGAACAGCAATATAGAATGATAAAATGAAATTGAAATTATTAATATTTTCCTGCTGTCCCGAGACTGCTAGACGGTAGCAGTGAAAAAAGGGGTATTGCTTATCATCCCTCCTCATGATATTGAAATTTCTGTATCAAATAATGACATGAACTTTGTACTAAAAAATATGTGATATAATGAATTAGGGATCTCAGATCAGGAAAGGGTATTTTCAATATGAGTTTCGTACACTCGTGTGCCAGAATAATGGACGTGAGACTGGCGGATTGAGGTAAGACCAAATTGATTTTCCAATAAAGTCTAAATCATTTGACATATTCCATAGTTTTTCCAATATAATAGAAATTATCGTGTAAGAGCTTAAAAGGTATGTAAGTACAATGGAAATGAGGAGTTATAGATAATTATACAGGTACCTACATAGTGAGTAAGAATTTCCGTTTCGACATCATTTCTCTATGGGATTTGTTGTAATTTCGCTGTTTCGCTGTTTTTACCCTACCAAGTCTGTCACCCATGAGATAATGAATATATGAAATAAACTGTCCATGCAAAGAAATAAAATAACTGAAGCTATCATTAAGATTTTTGGCGTAACATTTCTACGGCGTGCTTCCCCAGTCGAAAACAACGAAAACAGTATTTTATTCATAAATGATACTGTTATCACAAGAATATTCACAATACTGCATACTATTCCAGCGATTGCTGTTTATAATTTTAAGTTGTAATGATATCACTGCAGATATTGTCACAACTGCTGTCTATATCGACCATTGCAGCCACATAAGTCCGCGCTCAAGGAAGTACTGCGCTCAGGGAAGTACAATTATCAAGTGTGTTTAAAGGATAATGTGATAAATTTGTGAAAATGTGGCTAAATATTTCCATGTGCAAAATTGCAGTTTCTTTTTGCTGTATGGCATACGGGGTGGTAATGTATAAAAGTTAAATCGCCTTTATTACGCGATACATGCAGCTACTGGACACACCGCGTCCAGCCAAAAACCGGTGTGCTCGGGGCTTAGCCATTGGGATCTATATAGCATGCTAAACAATTCCAAACGACAAATGCATTGATGAAGCTCCATAATTCTAAAGCCATCCTTTATTTAAACTCAAGGGGCGGTCTGTTTCATAAGACTCCATGATAGGAAGAAATAATCCTAGCCAATGGTCGAAATGCAATTAACTTCTTTTAAAACCACGCGGTAATATCATCGCTGCTAATGGTTGGCGCAGTGCCCGAGAGGGTCTGGCCGTAATGCTGTGCCCGGCAAACTCGAAGGCTACGAAGTTGAAGCTTATATGAGGTATGAATGCTGAGATTACTGGTTGCACCGCTCTTGGGAATTTGATTCATGGTTTGGGCGGACCGCAGAATCAGTATCTCCCGATAGCAAGGCGTATAGTGGACCACGATGCCGACAGAGATTCAAGGCCTAAGGATCTTAAGTGGCGATTCTATATATTAGCTTCAGCAAAGTTATATTAATGTACCATTGCTTGCAAAACTAACATAGTAAATGCTAATAATATTTTTTCCTCATTAACTTTTATCTGACAGACGCGATACTAGTGTTACAATTTTCCTTTGCATGAAATCCAAGTAGGAATTTTGAATTCATTAAATATATCTAACTCTGCAAGGATTCACGCCCATTTTCCCGAGATCCGAAGCCTATAATTCGACCACCATACCAACAATAGCCAGTAAAACCTGCGTTTCATATCTAGGTATCACCACTCTCCACCGTGAATACTTAATGAGACCCTCCCTGTACTTTTGCCTACTCAGATACCCCCATCACCGACTAAATTTCTTCTATGCTTTTTCCTCATCAGTCCCTTCCACTCCTCATCTTTTCAATGCAGCCTTTTTCCCGCTTCACTAAATTCACAGAACATAGTGTGCAATTATTTTCTTAAAGAAAGAGCATAATAATTTTTAATGTGAGTGCAATAAAATTTGCATTAAAAATCTCAGATCGAAGTAGATTTTCAGGTTCGGAAAAATTCATACGGTGTCATGTAAAATATTACTGAGTGCGGTGAAATACGAGTTTTCTCTTAATTAATCCTTTAGGTGATTTTAACCATTAATCCATACCTCCTTTGTGAGCCGGATTGGATATCTCATACTCAATAGTAAAAACAGGAGCTTTGTAGGATGACACTTACATAAAAACATACTACTATAATCTCAACGCTAATGATATTTTATACTCACTCACCACACCCGAACGGATCCCCGTGGGAAAGTCATTTAATTGGTTCGCCGGGAAAGAATCGAAAAGATAGACCTTACAGCTAAAAATGCTTTTGGAACTGGGGTACTTCAATTACTCCTTCATGCAGTACCAATGAGTTTAACTCCAAAATAATTTGTGCCGGAGGATACTCGATCACATAAAAGCAGCACTAGCCAAGCGGTGGGTTTTATTACCATAATATTCTCCCCCTCCTACCCACGCCTACATCAATCAATGAAGGTTCACTTTTTAACACATTAGTAAATACCAAGGGAAATTTATAACGAGACGACAGGGAACAAAATGTAAACAGCAATGAAACAGCAGAAACAAGGGAATGAAAATGTGCGGAAGGGAATGGAAGAGAGGAGGAGAGGGGCAGCGAGAGAAGAGATATTTCGCTCTAAATTAACTCGGGAGTAAATGAGGGAAAGAGAGAACAGGGTGAACGCCAGAGGGCAGCGATGGATTATGGAGGTTGTGTGCGTTTGTTGGGGTTTGTTGGGGTTGGGCGGAAAGGGAGAGGTCAATAGCCCAATTCAGCCGGCACACTCGCAAGTAATCACTCGCATTCTGAGAATAGGTAGAGTAGGAGGTACATGGAAAGGAAAGATGGAAAGGTTGGACTAAGGGTGGTCCCCACGGAGTCGGTAGAACGAAGGTGGTGGCATGGGATTAGGGGAAGGTCGGTAGGACGAAAGTGGTATGGGATGTAAAAGGGGGAGTGGGGCGGGATAAAGGCTCTAAAAGTGCCACATGACTCCTACCCCAACCTCATCGCCACCAAATCCATCAATACTACTGGCCTCCGGTGGAAAATGCTAAACGCCAAAGATGTCGGCGACAATCACACTTTAAATAGCCCTAGGTACGTAGGTGGCAACCGCAAATACTGACTTTAAAACATCATTTAAATATTCACCGACGGGCAGAAACAGCACTTTCCGTAAAACTACTCAGGTGAAAAAAAATTGAAAAAAGTACTAATGACTTACAGAGTAGGTTACCTCTTCAGACAACAATAAATAGAAAAACATCAAATTTTCAAGCTAACATAGGTTCACACAATGACCTTATTGAAAATTCATTTTTTTGAATAATTAAATTCTAATCCTTACTAAAACATCATGCTAAGGAAAGGTTTTAAGCCAAACACAGAAAATTCTTGAAACTAAAGAGTGGGAAGGATATTTTAATTGGGTGATGCCGTGCAGGTTTTTCCCTCTGGGTACCTATTTTGAATATATGTTGAGCGACCTGACATTCGCGTATGGACGCCTCCTTTCTTAAGAATTAAAGGTAAAACGCTCTGGCGTCCAGCGAACCATATTGCATTTGGGTCGGAGACTTATCAGCAGGTAAATTTTCGCGGCGAGCTTTGTGTTCAAACGCCGCTAATTAGGCTCGTATACACGATCGCGAATGGCATCCAGATCTCAAAGCATAAACGCGTCACTGGACCGGTCCTGCCGCTTAGCAATGCAAACTTCCCGTGTTGATGTGCGTCCGTTTCCTACCGCGACATTTCGGACGAAAGATCGCAAGTGGAGTGCGATATTTGAATTTGAGGGCCATATCGCGAAATAAATTTTTACTACGAGGAAAACGATAAGACGCACATTGCGATAATTATCGAGTCGATCATGATCTTTCACATCTCACATTGTTGCCAGTGATAAAATGGTGTTTATGACTTGATTTTGCAGATTTTATAATTCTAACATCGATGAATGTTGCTAATCTTATTAAGCAGTATATTGCGTGCAGTGATAAGTTCTCAGAATCGTATTTCACCCTTCCTAAGATTTGTTGACTGCAGACCTCCCTTCTTCTCTATCTAATGCCAGTTTTCTTACCTCCTGGTATGTTTTCCTACATACTTCTCTCTATATTTGATCCATGAACTTATTCCTTGGTCTTCATTGGGCACTTTTCCCTCTATATGTTCTTTACAAACCCATTGTGCCCCAGGGTGTGTCCAATCCATCTCGTTCTACTTTTCTCTAGGGTATTCTATGCAGTAATTTCCCATTCTAGTCTCCTGTAAAATTCATCACTTCTTATACTGTCCGTCCATGTTATCTTCAGAATTCTCCTCAACCACCAGGTTTCGAATGTTTCTAGTCTTTCCTTGACAACTCTCCCAATGATCCATGCTCACGATCCATAAAAAGCTATGCTCCACGCATATGTTTTCACATACTGCTTCCTGGTTAGTAGTCCTATCTTCTTCGAGTACAGCAGTTATCTTTTTCCCATGAATGCCTTCTTAGCTTAGGACTATTCTCCGCTTGTTGTCCGTTGTATTCCTTTCGAATCCACTTCCTCTAATTTCTCTTCTTTCAGTGTAACTTCTACATTTAGCTTCTCTCATCCGTATTCTAGGATTTTAGCCTTTTCCCTTCGGGATGGCATCGTTTATCGGATGAAACTGTCGTCGTCTATAGATACCATATATCACATGATAACGGAATGCTATAACTTATACAGCATAGATTAGTATCTCAATTAGCGTAGCTCATGAGGATCTCTCTATCGCTGTATTTTAAATAGTATTTCATTCGGAATAAATTCATTTAGAACGAAACCCTGCATGAGGCCATGAGACCTTTTTTGCGACCATATGATCAAGCTAGCTGCTTAAATATTAATAAGGGGAAAATCGACGACTAACCATTATTTATAGCGTTTATATGTTTTCAATATTTGAAAAACTTCATTCTCACAAGTAACGCATTGAAGTCTGCGCAGAAGTTTTTAGTTGGCCTTTTACATTGCCATCAATCACATAAAAAGCTATATCTTTACTGCCTCTAGTAACGGGTATAGGAGTAAAGGTTTGAATTCTTTCACGTAATTCTATAGTACACTTATTTTTTGCCTGAACCGTTGCTCCAACCTTTTATATGCGAAAGGACGATATTGAGCAACTGTTTCAGGCCTAATTTATCGAAAAATGTCATAGTAAATGAAACGATACACAAGTATTATCGAAACAAAAATTTTAAACCTTAACAAGTTTCATCAGTTTTATCAAAAAGCATTACAAAAGTTTGAGAGTAAGAAAACCTTAAGTTTGATGATTGAGAACCTGGATAAGTTAACATTGATAAAGTATAAAATATAAAATAAGAGAAAAATATTATAAACGTAGGAATGCATATTGGTGTAATTAAGGAAGATAATCACTAGTTAAGGTTATCTTTAAGTTATAACAAATACATATAGACTCTGCCATGTGTAGGTAAAATGTATGACAGCAGAAGTTTACATCGGAATAAATTATTGGTATTTGGCCCATAATGTGCGCACTTTGATAAGATTTAGGATTATTGCCCCATCAAAGAAAAAGGATAAAGCTAGGCTGACCTAACTTAAACTGCCAAGCTCTCGGGTTTCCAACCGGGTGACGGTGGTTTGTGGCACCGACGTTTCGAATGCGTAGCCTTGCATCTTCCTCAGGATGAGGACGTTCCTTCAAAACGTCGGTGCCATAAACCACCATCACCCGGTTGGTAACCTGAGAGGTTTACATTCTATGCATTCGCCGTGAAAGCCTTAAATTTTACATAAATTAAACTTCTCAGTGTATTGTTACCAAATTTATCGTTGGGATTGAAACCCGTTTTATATATCACTAACCTTGTGTCATTCTCTGATAGTAAACATAGTATGATGGCATAAGATATATTCCGTTGGCTCAGTATTGCAACGGACATCACATGAGTATAGAACTCAATAGAATCCCTGGACAATCTCATAAAAATTTGAATGGATGTGGTTCATGATTTGGCCGGCTAAAAAAGGGGCCGTTTTTTACTTTCCTTGGGTACTAGTTATTTTCGACCACTCTGGGAATCCCGTCACGTGCCTCTCCATTGAACCTCAAGGGAATAAGCGAGAGGGAAGAAGGAAATAGACGAGGAAAGTAAGGGAGAGAAGTGAAGGATAAGGGAAAAAAGTGTTTGCAAAGAGGATAGAAATGGATGGACGGAATGACCGGCGCAGTCATGCCAAGCAACCGCACGTCTGCGCGGTGAGGAGGGGTTGAAGAGGAGACGGTCCTGGGCTGGGAGGCGCAAGAGACATGGATTGTACTCAGAGGGTTTAAAGGTTGTTTGAGAGAGATCTACTTACACCTAGAATTCAATGAATTTGGTCTCTTGTTAAAGAAAATATCCCACCCTGCCTAAGATACTAAAATATCTCCCGAACGCCGCATTACTTTTGGAAATATTAAATAGAAAATACCAGCCATTTTGCATTAGAAATGTTTCGAGTATTTACTCCTGAGAGACTTAAATTTAAAAAAAAAATTAGAAATTTCTAATACCTCGATGTCAGTAGGAATTTAACGGTGGTTACCCTAATATGATTTCCCAACTTTGAAAGAAATAATGTAATTACTCTTCACAAAATTGTTTACAAAGCGCTGATAAAACCTTTCATTGTGAAAGTATTTTCCCCGTACGACGTGAAAACTGAAACAACTTACAGACTTACACAAGCGCGTTTAATTAGTTTTTGTTATTTCGGCATCAATGCAAAAATACCTGCTTAGTTTCTTCTGCAGCTGCTCAAATACAAAGGTTATGCTCGTCTTTGACATCTGTCTTGACTTAGGAAAAATGTCGCTCAAACTACCTTAAGGTAGTGCGAGCGAGATAGTTCCCTAGCCATAATAGAGACCATATTCAATATTAACGTTTTAATTTCTCAAGATGTAGGAAACATGAATTAAATAGTGCATTATTAATGGTGCAATGATAGTGTTTTATATGACACTAAAAGTAAGTAGTCAAATGAAAATATCTAAATAAGTCTTTAACTTGACTAATTTTTTTCACGCGGTTCGTTTGAAACTCCATCAAAACAGAAGGTTTATTGTGATCCCGAAGTATTTACTCCTTTGACAATTTGATTGATTTTCATAAATAGTTGAGAAAACACACAAACTATTAACTGTTGATTTTTTGGCGAAATCTAGGTGTAGGGAGTGCCTCATTTTTAACATAAGAACTCTCTGGAGTGCATACACGTATCATTTCCCATATAAAAGGGCTGGTATTTATTGGGAAATATCTAGAAAAGAAATTTGGTAAGGGGTTGAATTTTTTATGTCAATGTAAGGATGATATATTGTTTCTATAAAATGATACAAAATTCATTGATTTCTAGATAAAATGATATTTCGCTCAAACTAGCGTAAGTTATTATTGTAGAATTCCGTGTTTTTATCTCCATAGCTTTGTATGACTTTTCCCTTAATATTTCGAACAAAAGCTACACCCAACACAAAAGTCACATCAGCGTCTAAGAAAAAGTGCAAAGGACCCAGCTGAAAATCATCTTAGGTCCGTGCTTTTACTCCCAGTCCGGATGGACGACTTTCCTCGGGACTATTTCAACACTCACCGATACACCAACGGAGAACTTAAGCCGGCGGTACCACTTTTCCATAAGCAGGTGATAACCATTGTCACCGCCCCTGAGGCGGATTTTTCATTGCAAAAACAACGCCTCTGGATAAAAAACTCATGATGAGAGACGCAATTTTAGGGTTACCATACCTAAAAACTGGGATGTGATCATGTTAGGGATTCATGCGTAAAACTAAAATGGCTCAAAGTAAGAGAAAGAGGGCTTTATTTATCTATTCTTTCCGCCTTCAAAATTTCCAATTCAAGCTGTCCTCCGTACATCTTCAACTCCTTCACCTTCGAAAAGGACATCCATAACCGTTTAACAAGATCCCATCATTATGACCTACAGATCCCCCAGCACAAAACAGAAATGTATTATAAATCCTTCATAACTACAGTATCAAGAAATTGGCATTCACTCCCAGTTGATGTTAAAACATACCAATCTGTACCTTGTTTTAAAAGAAAATTATTTAATTATATATTCATGAAAAACTGTCAACCGTAAAAAATGTAGCTAGTCCATTTGAAATAATCATACATAAACATAATATATCTTGAATTTATTTTATTGTGTATCGCGTATTATTTTTTATCATTTGCTAACTTTTCTTGTAAATTCCATATCAATAGGATATCCAATATAATGATGTAAATATTGAGTAACACGTATTATTATTTGTATCATTTTTGTATGTTATAACATGTATTATAATTACCATTTTTATATATTTTTTAAATGTTATGTAAGCTTCATGTTGTTTCCTAAAATGTCTGATACACCTTAAAGGTTTACGAAAATAAACGTTTGTTATTATTATTATTTGAATTCTTCACTTCTCAGCCCCTTTAAGGGCCGGGAAACATTCACCCATCCCGGGTGCAAGGCACCAAAGGGATTAGGCTCAAGTACTATTTTAATGTTCATTTAAAAATCTTCGTACTATGGAGCACGTGTTAATTATTGCGGTTTTTTGAATTTTCATGTACAAATGATTTTCTATTCCTATTATTTCCAAGCTTTTGTGCAAGCTTTTTGGTATTACACCAGTCGCGGATATTATTATTGGTACAATTTTAACTGTTTTTTGGTTCCATATTTCTTTTATTTCTTCAGCCAGAGGAATATATTTCTGTATTTTTTCATTGTATTTAGCCTCTAAATTTTCTGTATTTGGAATGGATACATCTATTAAGTATGTTCTTCGGTCTTGTTTTAATTGAAGAGTTATATCCGTTCTATTGTTTGGGCGAGGGCGGTCCGTTATAATACTTCTATTGTAATATATTTTGACAGCTTCATTTTCTATTACAGGCAGTGGAGTCATTAGTTACCATGGTTTAGTTTCATGGGATACATTGTACTTATTAACTAATGCAAGATATATTTGTTTGCATATATTATCATGTCGTTGCGTGTATTCCACGCTTGCTAGTACACTGCATCCACTTGTGATGTGTTCTATTGTTTCTGACTTGCTATTGCATTTTCGGCATTTGTCATTCACGTTGGGTTCTTTAATTATGAATTTACTGTAGTTTTTTGTTTTAATTATTCTATCTTGTATGGCAATCATAAATCCTTCTGTTTCTGCAAAGATATCTGATGTTAACCATTTATTTGATGCCTTTTTGTCAATGTGTGGTTTCAGAAGATGGTTAGCATGCGTCCCATGTAGCATTTTGGCTCTCCACCTCTCAAGCTTCGAACTGTCAGAATCTTTTTGTATCACTGTATTTCTTTTGCTTAGTTGTAAGGGAGAGTTATCTATTTGTATCAAGACTTTATGTATTTGGGATTCTTTTTCTCTCGAGTAGAAGTAATTTCTTAAATTTTCTATTTGCGATTGGTGTGAGTTTTTTATGTCGATAAAACCTCTTCCTCCTTCTTTTCTGGGCAGCATAAACCTTTCTATTGCAGAGTGTTGATGGTGCTTCCTATATTTAGAGGCTACTGTTCTCATTAGTGTATTGAGAGAGTTGAGTTCCGTATCCGTCCATTTAATAATGCCAAATGAGTAGGTTAGATGTGGTACTGCAAATGTGTTTATAGCCATTGTTGTATTACGTCCATTGAGCTCTGTTTTTAAGACTTTTGTTAATCTGGTTTTGAATTCACATTTTATTTCTTCTTTTATCTTCTTGTGAGCAGTTATTGGATTTTGAATGAACCCGAGGTATCTGTAGTATTCATCTACCTTCATAGGGTCTATTACCTTTTCACTCTCAGTAGCATATCCTTCATGTTCTTTTACCTTTCCTCTTATGATACAACATGTTTTGCATTTTTCCACTCCAAAACTCATGCGGATATCATTGCTGAAGATTTCTGTGATCTTAAGAGCATTTTCCAATCCTACTTTTGAATCTGCATATTATTATTATTATTAACAACTAGGTAGTAAACGAAAAGAATATATAATTAGTCCATAAATTATTTAAGAATTTAGAAATGATGATGAAATAATACGACCATTTTCAATTCTGGGGAAAAATGGTCGAATGAAAGTAGCCATGGTGAATATATTATCACACATGATAAGTGCGCAATAAATTCATTAAAATAGTTTTTAGGCACTATGATCGGGTGGTCATCTTGAGTGTGGAAATTTGTTACGGAGAACAAAAATACATCTTGGGAATTACGATGAGGAAAGGATGGTCAAGGATTGGCACATAACTATTTTGACAAATTCTTGGGGGGCGAGATGGTAGGTTCAGTATTTTATTCGACTTCGGAATGGCACACGTACCTCCTTCTCCTTTAATTAGAATGCCTATTTCATTCTTCAGAAATGCATGCAGTTTCTGCGACTATAATGGAAGAACTGGAAGGGATGAAAGCGTTGAAGCCAAGAAAGCACCAAAGCTTTAGGAGAGGGTTTTAGTCTTTGTTCTCTAAAGGGCTTAATCTCCATTTAAATACTGAGGAGGAAGGGCACGGAAATCAGTGAAATATGTTATTCTTCATTCCATATGCCACACAATGGAATTGTTGAGAAAATAAATTTTAATGGAAAATGTGAAAAAATCATGAAAACAAAGAGCGATTTATCGTTAGAAAAGTTAATACCTAATGAATACAATATGGTATGTGGGAGGACGGATTAAAAATTTTTTTATTCAGCGATCAGTTATTATAAGTAAAATAGGAATTTCCAGTCAACGTGGAAATAAAATTAGCTGATACCACTCATAATCGGTCTGTCAGGTTAACAAGCTCATAAATGACAAGCACTACCACCATCAGACCTGATTTCATCATTCAAATCGATAGTGAGCCAACACAGATGACTGCCTCAGTGGAATTCAGCGCGATTGGTCGCGGATGCCAAGCAGCTCATAAGCTGCCAATGCACTCATTCATGTGTAGCCAATTATGCACGACTCAATAGTGACCTACTGTAGTGCCTATGATCACGAAAGTAATGAAGCACATCACCATTCTATAATATGAGGTGAGTACAATTTCATGAGTCACAACAGTAATTGGAACTTACTGACCAGTGCGAATATTTTGCACAGTATGCAGCTTCTTCCTGTTTCTTCCTTCTTTCTTCCTGTTCTTCTTTCTACCTGTCGAATATTTCGCAGTATGCAGCTTCTTCCTGTTTCTTCCATCTTTCTTCCTGTTCTTCTACCTGTTTCTTCCCATGGACAATTTTATGTTATTTACGTTCGTGTTAAAAATACATAACGTAAACGGTCACACTGATTCCATGCAGAATGTAAACAAACAAACTAAACGATATGTTAATAGATGACGCCCCCTACAGTCTTTTAAGCAAGTTAGCATAGCCAAAATATTACTTGATAATTGTGTCAACAGATGGCACTGTATCATTTTGTAACAAACTTTATTTTAAACTTTTTAACAAAAACTATAATTTTAAATGATTTGTCTATTTTTCGTCAATAGCGGGGAACATAAGCTTTAAAACGAAGTTTGAATCATTAATTTCGATACAGAATTATGAGAGTTATGGCGTTGCGACAAAAAACACCTTTGAGAATTAATATATATGATTAATAATTTGTTTATCTTTCAATACTATCAATAAAAAGTACACATTTAAGATATTTTTGAGGAGTAGTCTTGTGCCTATAAACCCCAGGATCAATTAATAATCCAGTGTTAATATGTTCGAATCTGTGTGAGCCTGATTTGTAAATTTTATTAGAAATGTTTGCCATTGAAAAATAGGAATCCACAAACCAGTTGGTATTTCAAAAAGAATGCTATCATTCACTCAATGATATGACTTTTTCGCGCGGAATGTAGAAAAAAAATCTACTTCTAACAACTAAATAAAGTGTGATTTAAACACAGAATTTTAAATCCTCACTGGAGGTGATATTTCATTAATCGTAAGTTGAAAATAAGATTAATCAAACTTCTCAAAATTGCTCAAATTTCTACGGTTGCAAAATAAAAATCTACGTGATAAATATATCAACATCTGCATTGAATAAGGAAAATTTATAACAGAAGCATTGCTAGCATTACCATATACATATCTCCAGTTTAATCAGTTTTTTTGTAAACAGCAAAATCGAGGATGGGTTAAATTGACTGCAACAATGATCTCAATTGTAAACCAGACGCCTTCTCACCTTCTCCTTTTCCCATTCCTAACTACTGCGCGTTTTTTTTCTGCAATAAAGTCGCTTACACATCAATTATATTTTTATTTTTCTGACAGAGAAATATCATTCAATTTGAAAGATATGACTGCTAAATTTGAATTATCTTAATTTTATTATTAACCTCTCGGTCATTTTTTGGCTCATTGACGTTGAAAAACAATTTTATTAGCCTTGAAAGAGATTGTAAGCCGCCAAAATGGATGCCTTTCAAAAAATGAAAACTCTTAACGAAAAAAAAGGGTATGCCGAAAATGAGTATTGTCTAAGGTGACCTTTAGCAACCCTCCGCTAAATCATTAGTCAATACATTACACGCTTCCTCCCCTTTTGTTAACGCATGTCAAAATACCTGAAGATCAATTAGACACAATCATTCAGTCGTCGGCTAAATAGTTACTGATCTTGAAAAGGGATTTACATATACTCTGATAGAATGGAAGAAGTTTTGTGAGTTGGTGGTCATGAATCATTTTTTTATATTAGAAGAAGAAAATTCAAAACATAAATTTGTAGGCGTACTACCTGTCAATAACACACCACTATGGAAGAAAAAATGACTAGGAGGCATTTTCAATTTTTCTGGAATTGAATGCATTTGAAATATAGTAAGCAAGTGCTTTATTGTATGTACTTTTAAAAGGTTAGAACATACTGATTACCAGTGAATTGAGTGAAAAACTGTGGTCAAAGCTATAGCAGGCCTCAATATGAGAAGTTCTGGTAGTCTAAGAAGATAGATGAATCAAATGAAGGTAACATGGCGTCTACTGATTATACCTAGGATATTATTAGATGGATTTATTTTGTTTTATGCTTGTTTAGTATCACCTCAGCATTCTTACATGAAAAATTTACAACTGAGGTAAACATTATGATTTACTTCAGTTTCATTCTGGAAAAAATGCTTAATATTTCTCATGTTTCTATCCATTCTTTGCCTTTAAATTACAGTCTCCAGTTTAGGCTATTATTCAAGACGTTATAGGGATGGAGATTCTTACGATAATAAAGAAGTTTTTAGCTGAAATGTTTTGTTTATTCAATTTATACTTATTACCAGGTTTTCCTCCAAAACAATCTCACTGTAAAAGCATCATTTATGTTGATTAGAACAGATATTTAACTATAATTTTTAAATTCCGTTAAATATTTTGGAAAAATGAGTTCGCAAACGCAAAACTTCAGCTTAGGATAAAAACTGCGATAAAATGTTGCCTTGGATGTTTTATCGACACTTTTTTATCTATCCTCCGGCGCACATAAGGCTGTCTGGCCCATACTTCCTCTTTTGCCTACCGCTTAAGAGTTAAGAGGAACCCGACGATTCGCCTTTCCAATCCACTACGGCGTTTTTCGCCACTAAAAATTCATTGCATGTCCGTCCCACGTAGTTAAGAGAAGAAGGGCTTTTTATAAAACCGTGTCTTTTTACGTGATGCCTTTGATATATGTGCCTTTAACGCGCCTAGACTGCTCCACAGTCCATAAGGGGGCTTCCCTGAATCGTGTTAGCAGACAAGGAAAAGGAACTGAGGAGTGGTAAGAAATATGACATGCTGAGACGTTCGCCCTGGTGGGACTTGTCTTGAAAGTAGACATGGCGAAGTCATTTAGAAAGGGGAGGGTTTGGGAACTAGGAGAGATGAAGGATTGATAAGGTGGCTGGAACGTATATTCGTGAGTCGTTGTGTCCACATTAAATAACTTTTGAAGTATGTCAAAAAAATAATTCTCAGTCAACTCTTCACCTAGGTTTGTTTATATGGTGAATATCATCATGCATGTAGTAATTTAAATGATGTGTCATCTATAAAAACGTTCAATGTAATTCAGTTATTTTTATGTCCAAGATTGACGGCTAGGTATTCGAAATTTAGGTGAAAATTACATGCATAAACCTGTTTTATTTAAACCGGAATGATTTTTTGATACTTGTTAGCAGAAATTGTAGCGATACGAAAAGTATTATTGCGCGTTTATGGGAACTTCTGTAAATATAGAATCGAATCATTTTGAAGTGTGAGCCTATTTAATGGTAGTCGCCCCAAATAACCTTAACTAAGCTTTCAGCCAAGGGCAAAGGTAAGATCAGGACGGAAAGGCAATGGTCCATAGATGGACTAAGAGTTAAAAATAGTCCTGGGCAAGGAAATTGAGATCATGGATGCGGCGCCCAAAGCTCAAGTAAAGTTTCAAGTATTACTTTTCCTGGAAAGGCCACATCCCACCCTTGAATCGCAGCGGTGGGGCAAGGACTCCTTTCCACTATATATTTCTTTAGCTTACACGTAAAGAAGAGGATAAGAGCTCTGTGGCGGAGTCGGAGATAGGTCAGCGGCAGCTCAGGAAGTATTCTGAGTGGACGAGGAAGCGATTAAAGGCTCATTTGTTGATTATAAACAGCACCTCCATATTTTTTAAGAGAAAATCATATTTCCAAACGATATTCCATGCAATCCCCTCAAACCAAGGGATGTGGGCGGGTAGGTTTGTCCTACCCAGCCACTTTACATTATCACAATGTTGAACACTACTAGAAAAGCAAGAGAAAATTAATAGTGGTAATTTAAAAACCTTTATATCCTAATACTGGATATTAAAAGAATTCCATGCTTTTTTGTCATGGGATATATGTGAAAAATATTTCAAAGATTAAACTGTGATGTTTAAGAATGTATGTATTTGAAATTAGAATAAAGAATGGGTCTCTAACCAAAAGATCTGTGACAAGGGGCAACATTAACATTGGCATTACATCCATAAATAGCGTAATATTAAAAAATATGTAGTGAAAATTGACCAAGCACCCGTATCGTTAGTATAAATTAATAAAATGTTTTCATTTATTTATATTAATGCTCTTTTAAAAGCTTCGGACTTTATTTTATGTGTATGATGAAACTAATAACTCATTAGAGGATTTGATAAAACATTCATTGTATTACACATAAAAGAGAAATACCCTGAAATTCACAATAATGGAGTGAATATATTTTAAAATGTTGAATACACGGGGTATTTTTCACGAATTGTCAAGCCATGTCAGAAAGAACAGAGGGTTCTTCAGCTTTTGGCAAAACTATCGACTCCGGCGTAGAAACACGTCGTTTACTCATTAATGCTCTCTTTCAATGCTCATTATGCCCTAAAGGTCACCAACAACGAGTGTGAGAACACCAACAACAAACACACATATATTTCAGCAGACCCCATTCGAAGCTACGACTGTCAGAGGGAACAGTTACGGGAGTGTGTTTGTTCATGTCACCGATAATCATGGCAGCAGGCTTGCTCTTTCCATTATGATTATATTACTAGCACGAACTGGTTATTTGACCTGAAATAGAATTCTACCCAGTATGTTTATCCTCTCAATCACGTTCGATGGCGTACCGCAGGTCGGAGTTAATTAAGCGTCGACGCAATAAAGAAATCCGTAGCACCAGGGAATTCATCAAGTGCTCACGACACACCAAGGGTCAATTTCGAGATTTGCCCCCGATCAAACTTCTCCCACTTTAACTCCTGTTCAAAAGAGCATAAGCTAATATCAAGCTAAAGTTTTCCCTGTCAAACCGACCGATCAAACATTGAGAAGTGTAAATACTATTTACAAGCCCAAATTCGGATTTTGGCAGTATTATGAGTTTCCCCTCTGTTAAGGAACTGTGGATATTTTGCTGACTTTCACCATGGCGTGGGTAATGGCTACTATTGGTGGCTACCAGCTAACACTTCCTGCAAATAAAATCAAAGGTTGGAGAGTCGAGAATCATTAACAATAAGCTCAGCCAATTAGACCTTTAAGTGCAGCATGACATGATATTACGTCATGGTTGTCTTTACGCTGGCGCTGTTGACGTGATATAACATCATGGCTACCGTGAGTGTTCCAGCTTTCATTAGGAGGACTCGTAAAAGTTCCTTACTGAAAGCTGGAACACTCACAGAACCCTTGACGTGATATTACGTCATCAGTATCAGCGTAAAGACAACCATGACGTGTTATCAATTCATGAGGCACTCAAAGGGTTAAGCTGGCATAAGTAAAATGGACTATGGACTGCCAGATGTAAAATGGACTATGGAAACGATAAATCAAATGAGCGTTAAATTTTCTATAAGTCATCATAATTTTCCAAAAATATGAATTAAGTGTAGGTACCATAACGAGCCAAATATTAAATCAGTCAATTAAACAAATCAGTGATAGTATGCAAACTGATGTGAAATTGTATTATTTATGCTACACTATATCTCTAATCCTTGTGATAGAAATGAGACGTATATACTATATAATCGATCCGGACGATGACATACTTCGCTGTATCTTGCAGTGTGCCGCGCCATAGGTCACATAAAATATACTATTAAATGAATTATAACAGGAAGTAACTGAACAAGTGGATGATTTTGTGTACTTAGGTAAGACGTTTGCGAAAGATGGATGCATAGATGAGGAGATAAAGAGACTTGCGAATTCTGGACGGAAAGTGGTATGTAGCATGTGGAGCATATCAAGGAATGAGTGCCTGTCAAAGGAAGCAAAAATGGACATGTACAAAACTACTTCTCCCAACTTTATTGTATGGTAATGAATCAGGGGGTGGGTCAGGACAGACATAAAAGTAGACTAAACGCCGTGGGTATGAGATATCTGAGGAGTGTTTGCGGCAATAGTAGGATGGATAGAATCAGAAATGAGAGGGTAATAAATGAAAATGGGTTAGATACTCCAGTAATGGACGTGTGTGAAAGGAATGTGCTTCGTTGGTTTGGCCTAGACCCGTGCGCCGCCTCGCCGCACAGACGCAGCCGCCGCCGATGGAGTATATACGGCGCGCCACTGGTCTTCCGTGTCGGCGGCGCGGCGCGGCGCCGTCATAGGCGGACATTTACCGACCATTGCCCCCGATGCGTCGAAACTAAACTTATATTCACTTATTACTGCGGACTCCTCATAATAACATAAAACTTAATAACTAATGAAAAAAGACAGCAGCTTTTCTGCCCCATAATTGATGTGCTGTTGAAAATAGTCTCTCAATTAAATCTGTGTGATAGGAATTAACGAAGTTACCATTTTGTTTTGAGCCAGCAACCACACGTCCACGCTTCCTCGGCATGGATTTTACTCTGCTCAAGCCTTTAGTGCCCCATGAGTGCGTTATTCTCAGTTTCCCGCTTGATGCCGTCCTCAGTTTCGAATAATGATATGACTGGCCTCATAATCGAACAAGGTGACGGATGTCCTTAGTGCTCCATTTCTTTAGGACGGATGATATCCATATTTCCCTTCCTCTTTTACCTACCTAAGAAACTTACTCGTTAGTCTTTCCATCTATTGCGCTTTTTCTGTTCTCCCTCCATAGCTACATCTCAGAGACTTCTATTTCTTCCTTTTTCCCTTCCATGGTTCCATGTCTTCCAGCCAGTCAATGCAATGTAAATATGTCAGCAACGGAACGGAACGGAAACAACGGAAGTTTAGCCATTTTGTTTAAGTACATACTGTGGAGGCTCGAATATTAGCTACATTCAATATAAAAACACTAGTCGTGTATTTACCCAATAACCCTTTTGCACTTTGACCGCAGGTAAACGAAGCTCAAGGAAGTAAATCAACAATGCAATCATAGTGTAGATAGGAGGATGGCGAGTGCATTCACCATTTCGCATTGAGAATGGAGAAGGAATCGGCGTCATGAAATTGCATACGAGGTTTTTAATTTCTTCCGCATAGATGATTCGTAATCTTCCATGAAATGCCATTTACATAATGCAAATTGTACATGAATCGATTCCAATTCCTCACGTAAACAAGCACTAAAATAATATGATGAGAAACCTGAATCGCCTACATTTGGATAACTTAAAAGCCTAGTTAACGCATAGGTATAGTGTTTAATCGCTGTGCAGTTACTATACTTTTCATCTTAGGCCTACAAAAATTCTGAAATAAAACCATGAAATGAGCGAGCTATTTCAAGTGTCTCCGGAAAGGCTGTAATGAATGGTTAAGTTAGGGGGATCCAAGTGGTGACAAGAATATTTTCTTTTCCTGCCGAGCTTGAAACAAGAAAAATACGTTCTCTTTTTCTTGTACCCCTCTTAAACTTTAAGTGTTTCGATACACACAAAAATATGTACATCAATTCACGTCACGAATTATATGAATCGTATTTTTTCATATTTCTATTCCGATTATTAACAGCAGCCTGTTCTTCGGAATTTTTTACTGTTGCGTCTTCTCCTCATCCTCCTCCCCTTTCCCCCCCCCCCCCCCCCCCCGCCGCGGACTGGGATTTCCCGGCTTTGGTTTGGCTGGTCAGTCTAAAGAGGGGCCTTATGAATTTTCCTCTGCGGATGAAGCGAGAGCAGGAGTACAGGGAATGGATATAAATTTAAAAGATAATAAGCGTGATTGGGGGGACGGTTACAAAACAAACGTCACTGCGGCAATTTGAGAGGGAGAAAAGTTGTCTCGGCCCCGATGCAAAGAGACTGTGGGTACGATTGTTCTTTGGACGGTGGGAGGGGTGGAGGTCTCTTAGAAGCTCAAAGGGAGAAGGAAGAGGCCCTGACCATTTATCACAAGTTTATCCGATATGCGGCACCCAAGGAAAAGAACAAATGTGCCCATCAGATTCCACGCATGGCTCTCAAGCAATAATGTCTCCTCTTGTTCTTTGTCTTTTGTTTTACCACAGGTGTTAGAGAAATATTTTGTCCGCATCGTCCTTAATGCTAATGACCACTGAAAATGCCCCTCTAACGGGAAAGTTTTGATCCCTAGGGCGCGATATTGACAGAGGGGGAGCGGTGCAGTGGTTCAAGGTAGGCGCGCCATTTTTCTCCAGAGTACCCAGGCACTGGGCATTAGGGTGGACCAAAATTTCAGTGTCGAAAATATAAGGTCTTGAAGCTTTAATTTTTTCCTTTTGATACCAACATAACGTATATGAAATTTGAAGACGGTCAACCGCTGTGAACCCGTGCCGCAGGGGTGCCAAAGTTGCGTGAAAATTTGTTTTCCTTTATTACTCGGTACAAATGGCATGTATCGAAATAGTTTTCTCGTGAATGGTATACCATTCTATTATGAAAATTATACGTGCTTAAACATTACTGTACTGCTGTTAGAATAGCCAAATTGATGGTTTTAAAAAAAGCATGACGACACCTGAATTCTAGGCAACACGCCGGACACACTTTTCTTGATCGTGACGTTCCAAGCTATTTCCCGAATCGCTCCTCATTTTTCGGGTTTTCCATGTTTGAAACAAACAAAACAAAATGAAGTTTATAAATTGATATTATCAAAATATCTTTAACATAATTAATGACATGAGCACTGCAAAGATAAATCAAGTGTCAATAAAAAATCAATATGGAAATTTCCCCACAGAATAGTTTGCAACTAGAATATTTCTTTATTTATCGGTACTCTCAAACACTATTGCCTTTTTCGCATATATTTTGTTTAATAGTTTGTTAACTTTGAGGCAGGGGGACTGCTCTTTTAACTGCGATATTGAAAACGGTCAGAGTTTTAAATACTGGACATGCTTTGTAGTACTCCTCGAGGACATGCCAGAAATAGGGGTTGTCCTCTCAAAACCTCGCCTGCACTTGCCCAATGAAACGTTTGAATGGTATTTCATTATATATTTGAAAAACTATAAATAAAATTTTAACTGTGAAATGGACGTAAATGTTTACAACGAACTTTTTCGCTCGCATTTGAGATAACAGGTAAATTAGTAGTGAATTTGTCTTAATGAAAGGGTATAATATTAGGTATTGGATGAAGTTGAACGGTATGATATTAGTGTAAATTTCTCGGGCTCGCCACCGGGTAAGATTTTTATAGACAGCCGACGTTTCGGGTTCCGACTCGTCACCCATTCTCAAGGCTAATGATGCTTGTTTAAAAAAGATTGTTTAATTTGGCGCTAGGCGGGGCGGGATTGGTCGAGCCCCGATTGTTGTATTGGAGGACCGTTGACCAGCGGGGACTTAGCTCTGGCGTTCTGAATTCTTCTCAGAATTCTATTCCAAGAGCTGCTGATCGTATAACCAGTATCCCGGTTGAAATTCTTCCTCTCCAACCTTATCTCTATCGCCTCTTTGGTTAAGCGATCCCAAAATTGGCCGGATCGCCAAAGAACAGTCGTGTCATCCCAAATGACCTTATGGTCCCGACTCAGGCTATGCTCAACTACTGCTGATTTTTCCGGTTGACCAAGCCGGAAATGCCTACGGTGTTCCTTCAGACGAGTGGATATAGTTCGCCCAGTCTCTCCCACGTAGACTTCACCACATTCACATGGGATTTTATATACCCCCGGAGTCATGAGGCCAACTGGGTCCTTAGCCCTCACAAGGCGGTCTCTTAAATTGGCCATAGGTCTATGGATGCTCTCGATATTGTACCAGGTATGATATTGGCTTAAATAATTAAAATTAAAAGAAATTTTTCGCATATGTTAATAAAAATGTGATATAATTAGTTTTAACATGAAATAAACAATTTTATGCATAAAATAATGAGATACAATGAATAATTTATGCTATTACATGCTGAAATACTTGTAAATACATTATGGCTGGATAAGTACGCCGCCAGTCACGCCGCCGTCGCCGCCGGTAAAACCATCGGCTAGGCGCTCCGCCGGCCGAGGACCGATTTCCAGCCGGCGTCCGCCGCCGATAGTTTATCCATCGGCGCAAAGGTCTAGTTTGGCCATGCTGAGAGAATGGATGAAAGTCGAATCACGAAACAGATATATAAGAGTAAAATGAATGGTGCGAGAGGTAGAGGTAGGCCGAGAAAGTTGTGGTTGAGGAAATTCTTAGGAGGAATATTAGTAGTCATAAAAACGTGAGTGCGTGTATGAAGCAGTGTATGGAGGTAAATGAGGCAAATGAGGTTTGTAAGGAGAGGTCATTGTGAAGGAAATTATTGAAGCAGAGTTAGGTTTAAAAATATGTATTTAAGAGTGAAACTGAGTAATGGACATATATGAAAGGCGTCTGCCTCATTTTTTTGGCCATATTGAGGGAATGGATGAATGTCGAATAACGAAACAGGTATATTAGAGTGAAATGAATGGTGCGAGAGGTAGAGGTAGGCCGAGTGTTTTGGTTGAACGTGGTTGAGGAAATTCTTAGGAGGAGGAATATTAGGAGTCTTAAAAACAGGAGTGCGTGTATGAAGCATTGTAATGGGGTATATAAAGTAAAAGAGGTTTGCAAGGATAGGTCAGAATGGAGGAAATTATTGAAGCTGAGTTAGGTGTACAAATATGGATATGAAACTTTGTGACTCTGCCTACCCCAGAAGGGAACGGCGTGATTGGTATGTGTGTAAGTATGTAATTATAACAGATAAATATATTCCTGATAAATATGTGGACTGGTAAAAATTGTGGAGTAGGTATGTAGTGGGGTATCAGCATGGAAGGAAGCGACAAGTCTGTAGGAGCAGAGAGCTATAGAGAAAGCTTTGTCTTGTCTTCCATTGACGCGTCTCCTTTCTCCCTTTGCTTTATTTCCTCCGTGAGCCAATGCGAAGGATGGGATAAGGAAGTGACGCGATGCGGCGTGGAAAGAGGGAGTGGGATTTAAAAGGGTGCGGCCCCTTTTCGAGGGTCGGGTGTGCGTGGTGTGAGAGATTGCGGAGAGAAGAAAGAGGATCGGGAGGCGGAAACCTTCCACGAAGGGAATGGAGGACGAGAGGGAATAAGGAAGAAGGGGAGGCAATCCGAACACAATGCGCCCTTCGCGAGCCAACAAGGCAACAAGCGAATTAAACCCTCCTCCTCTTTCCCCCCCGCCCCCCGGAGGGGGAAGTTCGAGGAGCATCATTACTCTTTTATTTTGCTTATTATTTTCACTCGTTTCTTGCATTGTTTTCTCTCCCAAATCCCTAATCAACTGCCTCAAGCAAACAAAGCCTCTTTTATGAGTGCTTGATCCTTTTCATTTTTTTCCCTTATTCTTTTAATCCCGTGCTTCGTTCTGCGCTCTTTCGGAGCGTTTTAAAGAAAATTTTCTCCCCGCCAATATCTTGAAGCTCGGGAAACCGGGAAAGATGACTATGAGATTGAAGATGAGAGAACCTCGCATAAATACGGGAGAATGGTTTCGGGTAACGACTTCATGTCATCCTCCGTGTCCACAATCGTATTCGATTGTGAAAAATGGCGAACACATTTAGATAATAATGGCTTGATAAACATTATTTAATCCTCCAATTCCCACTTCTTACCTCCAAAAGTGGTGAAAAACAGTGGAAACGCAAATTGACATGGAAAACGATTTTTTTAAGTATAAAAGACCAAATAGCGTAGGAAGCGCCTCTGGGGCTGAATAAGAGTGGTGAGAAAGGAAAAAGAAAGAAATAGCAAAATCTGGTATTTCCTATAATATTCATATATTGTATTCAATCTTGCTATTATTAATAAGCACATATAATATTCATAAATATTTAAGAGAAAGTTATATTTTTCACTGGAGAAAGTAAAGAAGAGAACAACTCCTAGATATACTTATATTCAACGAAAAAAGGGTACGAGAGAGTTAGTATTTTTTATCAGAAAAATACCTAAAAACTCCAAAAATATAAATCAGTGAATTCCTTTTTGAAGTTAGTGTTCCAATTAAATACCTTTCTAATATTTTTCGTTAACTGATTTTATTTACTGAAAACCCTATGTTAAGTGTTTGAGGTTACTGAGTCATGATTTTACCACATGACCTTAATCTGCAGTCATTAAATTTTACTCCGTGCATAAAAATAACTTTATTTAATTTTATTTGGAAAATCCAACGTGTGATTGAATAATATGTATGTAATATCAATCACTAAACGGACCAACATATGACATAGCACTTACGGTAGTTTGTTTCCATGTAAGAAACATGTCCACAACAAAGTCCTCGAACAAGTTGTTCGTCCACAGAACCATGAAATAAGGATTTCACCTCCTGGCTTTAATGCTTCAGCTAGATGTTACATGACTGGTTAATGAATAGTTTTGAATATTATTCCTACCTATGAAGTTATAATGTGTACAGTTCACATGTTGAAGCTATAGTTCAGACTTACTTGCATATTATGCTATTACCTTTCTGAGGTTCTTGTAGTAAGCTTTTCTCATTGAAAACATCTTACACAAGAATCATAAACAACAAAAAATGGTCATTCACTCATCTTAAATAAATTATAAATGACAAAAAGGGCGATAATGGAAGGGTATTGGTAAATAATTCAACAAAGACGAAACTCTTTCTTTACTTATACCATCAGTGAATTTTATAGAAACCCACATGTTATAACTTATTTCCACGAACGTGGAAACACATTAAGGTAGTAAGCATCACTTAATGATGGCAGAAATAAACTGCATTAATGGTAGACCACATTAAGTTAGTAGTTCTTCCACAATTAGGAAATCAGTGTCCCAATCTCACGTGTATCCTTATCAACGTCGGCCATTCACACCAGAGAAGGGCACTCGCCGATTTGAGGGCAGGGCAGACCTAATGGGAAGAATATCGACATTCTTCCCATTAGGCAACCGTTTTATCCTTAAAAGATCCTTTGAAAAGGAACTGGTTCTACAAAAACAACGTACATTCCCGTAGTATTCCTGTAGTAAGGTTTACCAAACATCTTGTAAGGAATTTGTTTTGCCCGACAGAATGCCAGGTTCCCATTTTCCGCACAGAGTCTTTGAAAATAATCTGGCTTTTCGGAATGAATGACCATCATTGCATTATTCTTTGTCCTACGGAACAGTGTCAAAGAATTTTTTTGCAGGGAAGGTCTTTCACAAAATATCAAGTAAGAAACAGTCTCACTGTGTGTCGTACATGCGGATTTACAGCCATAAAAATTATTAAAGAAAATCAGAAAAAATTTAAAACTTCTGATTGTATCAATTGGATGTACCTGGAGAAGTTAAAGGAAGTAATGGCTATTTCAAGTGTTTTACTCATGGAAAAACTACTGCATTATATGTATAATAATCACTGGCAACTATTTCAATGAAAAATATAAAAAGAAAAGAGTACCATGAGAATCCTCAACTGATAAAAATTATTAAATAAGAAGTACCTTGAGAAAATACACATGAGAATTAGGAGCAATTAAGCGCCTTGGTCCCATAATTATTCTAAGATATGAAAGATGACTTAAAAATTTTGAATCCCGAAATAGAAGTTAAAAGAAGGACCAGAGAATTGTTTTTTCACTAAATATAAGCATGTAAGTTCCATAATGATTAGCTTATCCATGCCTTCTATTGGAGGAACACCACGGATAAAGTTGAAACTCAATTTTGTTTAAAAAGCTTTTCCTTGAATAATTTACATCCTCTCCAAAACACCGAATGGTTACAAATGTGGTTAGGACTGCTGTTCTATACAAAAGCAGTTATGCCAACTAACTAAGCCTAGAATTACCATAAATTTGGATATGAATTATCCATGGCCCAGTGACCCCAGGGATTCAGAAACTTTACTTCAGGTGATTGTTGGACTAAGAAGTGTTTTCAAGTTTGACTGAGCTCCAAGGAAAAACTTTATGAGCTGCCTATCTAACTTCCTCATATCTTTTCAAGCAGAAGAAAATTCTTGAATTAGTAATGTTAATGCATTAACGTTCTAACTGTTCATAGGCATCATTTTCACCCCTCGTCCTCAATTGGTAATGTTTTCAACTATATCGTGCCAAAAACTGTTGACTGGAGAGTTAATGAATGATGACATTAATGAAGAGTTTCAGTAAAAATGGGCTCAGAAATAAGAGATGTAAAGGAAACAAGATAGATAACACTTACGGGCCGTTATTCCAATATTTCTCCCTTAACAATCGATTCAAGTTGCCTATTTCTTACCCACTGTCAACTCTATCACTGCTGAAATTCATCTAAACTCTCCTTTCGGCAGGGGAACATTTAATTGACTTTTCCGAACACATTGAGAGGAAGTGCAGCAGACCCCGGAGGTAAGGAGGAAGTTTCTCGCGCTCCTCGTCTTCCTCGTCCCCCAGAAAAACCCTCCCCGCCATCAACCCTTCTAGTTCCCTCGTCTGTTGCTGTCTTCCTCGATGTCGCTCCTATTTTTCTCCATTGTCACGTAATGGCCTTAACCTACTCGGCATTAGTGCTGACTATTTCGACGGCTGAATGCGATAGATTGGTAGAGTAGTGGGAAAATGGAGTTATCGACCAGCGTGGGTCATTACGGAAATTTTTCACGTGACAATAATTATTTGGTAAAAAGTTGCTCGAGTTGAAGTAAAAATAATTTTAAATCTCCATAGTAACGTTACAACAAATATTTTGGAACATTCAGGGCTTTGAAATTTTCAAAATATACCCATTAAGTAAAGTAAATACTACCTTTATGGGTAGTAAGAAAAAAACAGTTTCAGTTGGCAAAAATAATTTCACTTTATGCGTTGCGATATGTTTTGTGTGTCTCAATTATTATATGCATTGATAGTTTCCATTGAGTTTTGCTGATTTAAAAGTCTAGAAGATAGCAAAAAATTTAGGGAAACATTGGTATTGAAACAAAAGAACTTTGCTAATACTAGAAAAACTTTTATACTATCATTTTTTTATTTCAGTGCACTCTGAGTATAATCTGGTGTCGCTACCACTGTACTATCAATACATTAACTCAGCAAATACCAATCAAAGGTTTTCGCTGCGATACGTCACCACAAGGGATATTTTGCTTGCAGCTACACTTTGATAGTTACTTCAGAAGACTCATGTATTATGCATGATTGATAATTTCCTTACAATATTGGTGCAATCATCTAATGAGGTCACTCAATGCTCATACCTCCAAACTACCGTTCAAAACTTATTTCAAAATATCCAAAAAGTTTCTTTACATGAGTCTCATTTTAATCATGTTTATGAATACCACTTATACTATATTTTTCTCACGATGCACTTCTCTATTGTCCATTTTATAATGCTTCTCTTGAGATTATTGCCTCAATATTTGAACCTTATCCCCCAATGAGGTTCAACATACGGCATTTAAACATCTAAACATCTGTAATACTTCCATTTTTCTTATCTCAACTGTTCCATAAATCTCAGGCAACTGACACTAGTACTGAAAAGTGTATGTTGCCAACCAATCTGTATTTTCAATGTTAAATGCCTCTAATTTACCAAACGTCACCGGCCCAAATAACTTTAATTTCTCCTGAATTCCAAGCTTAGAGTATTTTAGAAGTTTTGGCGGGTAGGCTGTTAATAACTATCAGGGGAGACATAACCAAAGCAACCAAGAAGTAATACGTTTGAAAATATTTTTGAGACTTCTTATATGCATGCACTAATATACTATGCGGTAGCTAATCTTGGACCTTGGAAGGCAAGAACGAGAAGAGAGTTGTGGTGTTTCAGAAGTAAGTGTAAATCAGGCCTTATAGTATGGTAACTGTGACTTACACAGGAAATTGGGTTAGGAAATATAGGAATAAGGCCAGGTATTTATTTGAATGATAATAAGTGATAGAGGCCTTTTAAATAGTCGCTTGTTAAAATAAGGGGAGGCATTGGTGGTTATGGCTGGTAATAAGAGATTACGGATGATGAAGGTAGTATTAGAAAATAGGATGCTGAAAAATTGGCGAAGGTAAATATCCATCTACATCCACATAATAACCAGCAAGCCGCTGCATGGGCGTTCGGCAGGGGGTGGTAGGTCACCAGTCGTGTAAAGATGTAAGGTTTTGGGTGGTGAAATGGTGACATGTATAATGGGAAAGTATTTGGTGGAGCTCACTTTTTATTGTGGTCACTCATTTTGCACGAAAAGAAGGAGTTTTTTATCTATCTGTTGGGCAATATCTCTCTTATTTTATCGCTTCTGTCAGACACAGAAATGTAGTGAGGCGTTATGATAATATTCTCTGTGTCGCTCTGAAACACACCAGTTCTGAATTTCTCAAGCAAGCTTAGCTTAGCGTGCAGCCTCCCGAGTCTCTAAAGGCTCCCACCTTAATCCCTCTAAAAGTTGTGAGACACTATGTCTAGGAGACAAAACGTCTCTTGAGCCCAGGGAAGCATACGCCATATCACATCCGTATACAAAAAATGGCAAAGAACGATTTTCTGAATTTTTTCTTATAATGGATATTCTAACGCGTCATACTTCGTCTTTCCTGCTTCTTTTTAGATGTTATTTATCAAATTCAGAATTTTTCCCCATTCATTGCATTATCTACTGCATGAATGCTGTCGTCTCTACTTTTCTACTCGCTAATGTCTTCTATACCCGCAATGCATATCGAGAATGAAAAAAAATACAACATGTAAAGGAATTTAAGTACCTGGGAAGCCTGATAACGCACGATGAAACCAGCAAAGGAGAAATGCGGACTAGAATTATTCAGGCAAGGAACGCCTTTAACAGAAAGAAGAATCTATTTACAACCAGAAATATAGACCTAAACATAAGGAAAAGGCTATTGAAGACGTACGTGTGGAGTGTGGCTTTGTGTGGCAGCGAAACATGGTCAATAGGGAAGCCAGCAGAGAAGAAGTTGATGGCTTTTGAGGCTTGATGCTGGAGAAGAATGCTTAGGATCAGTTGGGTAGAGCATATAACAAATGAAGAAGTATTCACAGGAGCAGGAGAAAGCAGAAGCTTTATGAGGAGCCTAAAACCAAGAAGAGCAAATATGATAGGACATACTCTCAGACATAATGGCTGGCTAGCAAGAGTCATCGAAGGGATGATGTCAGGGAGAAACACAAGATGAAGACCACCACTTGCATACGTCACACAGATAATGACACACACTAACACAACTTCATATTGCAAACTAAAGAGGATGGCTTAGAATAGAGAAGAATGGCGAGTTGCTGCAAACCAGCCCCAGAGTAACTAACTGAAGAAGAAGAATGTCTTAGGAAAATTTCCTCTCCTTAGGGGAGGAATTTGACGACAGGGTGAAGCATGTTTCTCCTTCTTTCAATGCACCTTTATCCATTCATTGTAAACTTTCCGCTTCTTTTCTCTCACTTGCTCGCTTTTCTTTCAAACTACTCGGCATTCACTTTTTTCCCTCTCCCCACCCGACCCTTCTCATGTCCCAACGCTTTCCGAGCAAACTCTTTTCACTCTTCTTCCGTTCCTCCCTCGTCTGTATATATCTCTCTCTGTCGCATCTCCAACCCACGCAAAAAGAAAGTTATCCCTTTTTTTCCGGGTTTCCTCAGACTCATTCTGACGGTCGTATATCAAACGTTTCTCAATCCCCATTTCAAAGTCCTTCCTCGTTTTATCGTACATTTTACGTACAGTTGTACTTTTGCAACCTATTAGTGTGGGATAGGTGGAATAACTTTTCGACTTTTGTCGTTCAAATGTAAGATTTCCTCTCCCAAAGATAGCGCGGATCGGAACTGTTTTTTACGCAATTATGTACTTTCCGAGTCTGACTAATTGGTATGGCACCCTTCAATAAAAATATGAAATCATTTATCGATGCTTTAAATGTACTACTTCTGATTTTTAAATTATAATTAGTTTAACTTCTGATATATTGTGTGGGTTACATATACAAAGAATATGTGGAAAAGCATTTAAGAAGCTAGGTTTTGTTAAACGTACAATAGGAAGGTCCTCGGATGAAAAAGTCGAAGAGATATGCTATTTCGCTCTTGTGCGAAATTGCGGGTGACTCCGTAAAAGTGGAACTCCGTGGCTAGTCTCGGATTGGTTAAAATCTGTCGACTTCGCTCTGGTAAGGCTACACCTTAAATAGCATTTGAGACCCTGGTCAAAAAGATTTAACACAAAAAAATTAATAAAATACTAAGGAAAGCAGCGCGTTTCGTTAAATGCTGACATGAGCGTACATATATTGTCTCACATATTTTAGAGGGATTAAGGTGGGAGCCCCTAGAGACTCGGAGACTACACGCTAGGCTTAGTTTACTTGAGAAATTCAGAACTGATATTTTTTAGAGCGACACAGAGAATATTATCATGACTCCTCATCTCTAGGTCTGTTAGATGCGACATTTTAAGACACACTGCCAAAAAAATAGGTACAAAAACTCGTCCTTCCCGCGCTCAATAAATGAACACAATAAAAATCGAGCTCCACTTATTACACTCCTATAATACATGTCACTATTTCATCTCCCAAAAACTTACATCTTTACACGGTTTACTTTCACGGTTTTACACGGCTGGTGACCTAACACACCCTGCCACACGCCCATGCGGTGGGTCGCAGTGTACTATGCAGATGTAGATGTTCTACAGAGACCATTGCTGCAAGATCGAAGTTGATTTAATTGTAAACTCTGAAGCAAGACTGAAGCAAAACAACTGGTTTTATTTGAAGTTCCATTTTAAAATGAATTATTACTAATTATGGCCTGACGGAATATAATTGTAATAAAAGTTTAAAAAATAAATAAATAAATACAAGCGCTAGTTTGCTACTAAGGGAACTAAATGAGTTGAGATCTTGCTGCTTTAGAAACACATTTTTGATTCATCATGTGCTGTCATCAATCCTAAAAATGGTTTGTAGGCCTCCGCTTCACTCTCCTCTCAGCAATACGCTTAATTCCAATAGAATTAACTCACTCCCTCGGCTTTCTCAGTCCTAAATACTTCCTTCTTTTTCCCTTCCTCATCTACTAGAACCAACCACCAAATTTATTGCTGGTATTGGTTGGTCTAACACGCCATTCCGTGTGCGACAATGCGTTTCAATTTTTCGAAACCACCTATTTCTAAGGTGGAACGTAGCCAGTCTACGCTTCCCCTATGTGTACACTATGGACGCATGCCCAACATTTTGGTCCAAATTGAGTCTGCAGCTTAGTTGTATTTCAAAATTCTCGAAAGATATACTCACCCGGGCAAATTCTAACGCTGGAATCTTTTACTAAACAGGCTTATTTTGAGAATGAGGACTTTCATCCAAAGAGAAGAATGACGTAATAGTTCAGCCTTGATCAAACAAAGGAAAAAGCAATCCTGTCTCAAAGAGGCAATTGCATTGAACTGATGGCAAGTATAACCTTTAACGTGATTTAAAAAAAATTTGGTTTGTCTTTAAGGACGGGGCCTAAATTCTAGTTTGCTACTAAGGGCACTAAATAAGTTGAGATCTTGCTGCTTTAGAAACACATTTTTGATTCATCGTGAGCTGTCATCAATCCTAAAAATGGTTTATAGGCCTCCGCTTCACTCTCCTCTCAGCAATCCGCTTAATTCCAATAGAATCCGTCTGTTTTGAAGCTGTTTGTAATTTTTCTCAAATGTATCATTCTTTATCTTCTTCAGTTTTTCCCAATTACTTGTTGTTCCATTTATGGTTTTGAAAGGAAATTATGTCAAATATGCGTGCAATCTCAACTTTTTCTCGTCGTTTTTATAAATTCTACCACTCTTTCATCCTTTTTATTATTCTTCCAAACTTACAAATTCTTTGTAGGAATGCATCGTTGTTGATTCTATCCATCTATATGATTTCATTATTTTTTGTTGTCACCACATTTGCGCTGCTTTCTATTTCTCGTTCTAAGCTGATGCCGCTGCCCAGGCTTAAATGTCTTAAAAAGTACAGTCCAAAGACATGCTATATTTGAATACTTCAATTCTTCTAAGATTGTGTTTTGACATTTTAGCAGAGTATCAAGATCCTCTTCTGGTAGAATGTCTCCTTCGATTCGGCCTTTCTTCTCAATATATATTTTTGCATATTTCCTTGTTGACGATACTGCTTTTCAGGTTGCAATATTCTTCTACTGGAGCAAGTTTATGCCGTCCAAGATTAACCACAATTCTACCTTCTTGATTTTTCTATGATCAGTAACCATGGTTTCCAAAACATTTTCCATGAAGTTTTAATTCTCTACAGTTTCATCCACACAGTTCCCCTCATCCAGAATTCCCATCAGACCTTCTTACTTTGCTATCAGAGTTGATAAAATAACAGAAACGTGTTGTATATAAAAAGTAGTATTTTAACAATCAGAATTAAAATTGTACGTTAGCATAAATTACTCCAATGCAGAGGGATGATTTAATTTAAATTTTAATTATATGCTAACAATCAGGGCCAGACTTGAAAATACCCTAAGCTATTTGAGATATTGGGCCCTTTATAAGTCCAGATATTTCATGTCAGTGCCAAATACGATTTTCGGATACCCAGAGGGTTAAACTGAAATACAATTAAGAAGTACATAGATGGTGACATAAAAAATCTTAAACTTAAAATCTTTTTTATTCGATAGTTTTTTAGTCGAAATTTATCAGTAATGTCGGTAGTCATAATTAACGATAATACTGGTTAACGGGTTATCGGTAATGCAAAACCTACGCACAATAGTGCTTCGTTCTTCGGGAAGACGCGCAAAAAAATTGGGTGAAGAGTATGGGACGTCCCGGACGTGCGGCATTGGGATAAATAATGCTGCAGTATATTTAAGTATATATGACAATTGCTCACTCAGACAATTTTTTTGGGGGCCCCCAAGAAAGTGGGGGCCGTAAGCTATAGCTTGTGTAGCTTATACGTAAATTCTGCACTGCTTACAATATAGAACAATAAACCCAGGTGGAAACATAAGACCTTTCTTCGCAACATTAACTCACTCCCTCAGCTTTCTCAGTCCTTAATACTTCCTTCTTTTTCCCTTCCTCATCTACTAGAACCAACCACCAAATTTATTACTGGTATTGGTTGGTCTAACACGCCATTCCGTCTGTGACAATGCGTTTCAATTTTTCGAAACCACCTATTTCGAAGGTGGAACGTAGCCAGTTTACGCTTCCCCTATGTGTACACTATGGACGCATGCCCAACAATTTTGTCCAAATTGAGTCTGCAGCTTAGTTTCATTTCGAAATTCTCGAAAGATAGACTCACACGGGCAAATTCTAACGCTGGAATCTTTTACTAAACAGGCTTATTTTGAGAACGAGGACTTTCATCCAAAGAGAAGAATGACATAATAGTTCAGACTTGAACAAACAAAGGAAAAAGTAATCCTGTCTCAAAGAGGCAATTGCATTGAATTGATGCCAAGCGTATAACCTTTAACGTGATTTTAAAAAATGTTTTGGTTTCTCTTTATTGACGGGGCCTAAATTCTCGGTTCTAGGGGGTGTTTGAAATTATACGTGCCGGAAAAGTCGGTTTTATCACGATTATCAATATTTAAACCACTCGTTTTGCAAAAATTACCATTCTTTTATTTGCAGATAGCCAAAAAAACAAGGTTGACGCCATTGTGTGAAATTCACAGTGGAAAGCTACCTAGGCGTGCACTTCCACTGAGAATCTAATGGGGGCTTTAAGGAGCAAGTTTTCCTCACAAGTACCAGGCATGTGATGCCAAAGGTACTCGTATGCGAGCACTATGTGCCACAGTCTATGCGGTAAAGCCCAACTTTAAACTAAAAGGTGTTTACCTTGGACATTTACAAAGAACCACGGAACTAGCTGGGCAGTTAATTCAACGGAGTCACCCGCTAGTGATCACGCGATTGAGTGAAATGTAACGAAACTGGTTGGCGCGAAATTGAAGAATCTGGGATCGAAACACTTGGCGCAAAATTGAAGGATCTGGGATCGATTCTCAGTCCAGGCGAACGATTTTTCCCTGTGAATTTCACACAAATGTGTGATCACTAGTGGGTGACTCCGTTGATACAACTGGGCGGCTAGTTCCAAGGTTCTTTGAAAAAACAAGGTTGAGCTGTATTATTTGCGGGACATTGTTCAAGAAAAACACAAGAACGCTGTGAAAGAAAAATTTAAAAACCACCCACGCCTTCGTACAATCAAACTTCCCTTATTCCGAGGAGACTAATGGTCGAAAGTGATATTTTGAATTATTTGACGGTAATTAACACACTCACATTGAAACTAAATTAGATCAACGGACTGTAGCAACAGAGCTAGGTTTGGCCCTGTCACAAAGAGAAGCTTCGTTGGTGTCGACCTAAACTAGGATAGATGGTTCGGGTATCTTTCCAAGAACTGTTTATAAGGGGAAGACAGTCAATTCCAATGGCTTAACGTGGCAATTCGTAAAACTTGACTACCAGAAACACAAAAATCGCAGTTTTTTCCAAAATTGAGCCATAAATTCCATGAAAACATTTTGGATGAACAAATGACTTTAAACGTAAAATATGTGGGGAAAATGATACAACTAAACTAGAGTAAAGACTTAACCCACGAGTACTCGCGTATGGGTCGATTAGACCCAAGCATATTTAAAACACTTATAACTTTGTCAATTGTGGTCGGTGAATCTTTTGCTTCCGTGTAGCTGACTTTAGAAGTGTTTTAGATGTGCTGTGTGATTTTCCGAAATTTTTGGTTGTATCCTCTTGAAAAATAACAGATGGATTTACCAGTCTGGGTCTTTTAGACCCATCGCGAGTACTCGAGTTACATTTTTTCGAATTTCTCTTTTCTATATGATCTCACATTTATAGTAATTATTTCCGGTATATAATTGTGTACATGTAAATTTTCATTAATTGCTATATAAATACGATAATTTGTTTATAAAAATAATATTTTAGTATTATTATTTACCTAAGGCCACATTTGATGCATTATTTTTTCATTATTCTATATAGTAATTTTGTTTGTGGGAGTAATATTTTCCAAAATATAGCAACAAGAACTAGTCTCTAGTTTAAATATTCTCAACTGCCAGTTAATGAAGATCGTGGACCACACTCTTACTAAACCTAATGCCAAGGGATTTAGATGTAGATGTAGAAGGGATTGTTGTATCTCGCAAGAGTTCATAAAGCTTCCCACCTGAACGTGAAAGATCATTGGGCGACGAATGGGACAGGTTTGGAAACTTTCCATGCGACAATGTCGTACAATAGATTCCGATTTTTGATGCGTTGCTTACGATTTGATGATGTGAGTGATCATTAAAACCGTTCTCATACGGATAAACTAGCTCCCTTCCGTAACATATATGAAATATTCACGGTAATATTCAGAAATCATACAGCGTGGGTGCTTACGTTACTGTTGATGAGAAGCTTTAAGCATTTATGGGGAATGTAGCTTTAGGCCGTATGTCCCCACAAAACCAGCTAGATATTGGATAAAAATATTTTAAGCTGTAGATTCATGCACTTATTATACGTCTAAATTAGACATCTATTGTAATGGTCCTTTTTCAACCGATTTCAGACCAGCTGAAGTTGTAAAAAGAGTCGCAAGTCACCTTCTAGATTCTGGGAGAAATATAACTACTGATAAATTATTTAGTGTGTTTCCCTAAGTTCAGAATTATAGGCGCGTAAAATTACTATTGCAGGGACTATAAGGAAAAACAAAAGAGAAATCCTACCGTCATTTACCGCCGCTATGTCTCGAGAGATAAAATCAGCCATTTGTGGGTTTCAAAAGAAGACAACTATTTTGCCGTACGTTCCTAAAGCTAATAAATGTGTTTTATTTTTATCAACGATGCGTCACACAGGTGAGATAAATGTGGGGGAGAAGAAACTTATGGAAATAGTTTCATTTTACAGCTCCACAAAGGGAGCCGTAAACACAACAAACCAGTATGCGGAAGTTACAATATGGCTAGAAATTGTCAAAGATGGCCTTTGGTGATATTCCATTCCTTTATGAATGTCGCTGCAATTAATGGTCGCATTATTTACTGTCCACCAACAGTTCCCCGCTGCATGTAGAGCTCGATAGCTCCTTCTAAAAGAACTGTCTTTTACTCTTATGCAGGAACATATTGATAGGTGCACTAAAATTTCCACTCTGTCATGCTAACTTCAATATATTGTACATAAATTTTCACAAACAAGAGTTAATCAAAATGAGGTGCAACAGAAGCAACCAGGTACCCGGTCACGTTATCAACTGTGCAAACCAGCAAAAGACAAAAAATAAAACCATTTGTTTCAAATGTAATCGATACATTGGCCAAAACACGCAATATCCGGTTGTGTAGACTGTAGCGATTCGGACCAAACTCAAAGCGCTGCAGCAACTGAGGAAAATTATGACAACTAAGTCATTGTAATAAAATGTAGTAAAATATTAGAGTCTTATGGTTATAAAAAAATTGTTCTAATAACTCAATTTCTTTAAAAGATTTTCATTGATAAAACAATAATCTTTTCCCAAAGTCTTACAAGTAGGAAAAAAATTTCTTGAAAAGTTAAAGAACACTAAAATTAATGTAGTTAAAATATATGCACTTTTTGACAAAATAATGACTATATCATAAACTGTAAAAGGACAATCAATGAAAACAGTAAATATAAATTTAAGACAGACTATATCATTAACATAACCGTTATCCTTCGGTAGGGTCCAATAGACCCAGCGCGAGTACTCACGTTAGGAAAAAGGCGCGATTACTGCAGGGTTAAATCATGAATACCAAAAATTCAATAATATGACATCAGAACGTGTGTAAATTCATTATGCTATGAAGGCAATGTATTGTATCGGAAAGTAATCACTTTGTCATGTTATCGGCGAAGGGACATGATTGTGTATTTCTGATTTTACTTAAGGTAAAATGATGCCTCTGCAAATAAATTTCATCCTCGAACAAAGAAATTTCATTAACGTGGCTTCTAATTCTGAGACCATTTTAACCTAATGACCGAAAGAGACCATAATTAATAAATCCCTCCATGGAAATTCAATTCGGGCGTAAGCATTTTGAATTGACTGTAACTGATTCCACTGTAACAAAATTACGAGGATCACAGTGACCCTCGAGGCAACGTACACACTCAATACAATGATACGATAAATCATTCAACACACTTAAGCTGCATCAGTTGAGTCACTTTTGCATGCAATTTCATTTATCACAGTATATTAGGGAATTTATTCCCTGTCATATTTATTTTCCACGGCAAACTCATCGCTCTTCGAGGAAAACCTGGAGTAAAACGACGAAAGCTCCCCGCACTATGTGGTTCATCACGTCTGAAATGGAGCAAAACTAGGGATGGGTGGCCCATGTATTTTTATTTCCAAATTTGATGAGTTATAGAATCCATTATAGGTAAGTCAAGAAACGTGACTTTTAATACGAATACAATAATTTAACGTAATTGAATTGAATGGGAACGGTACGTTTCTAAAGAGTTTGAGAAATCACCATATATGCATATGAATACCAGACAGGTTAATCTGAGTTATAGTTTAACTCTAAGTATTGGCTAAACCGATATTTTTCTACAAATATTTATATTTGTAGAAACTTTATAAATGAAAAAAATAAGAAGCAATCAGCACGCGGTTGCTGTCCCGTTACTTTTTTTCAGTTATAAAGCATATTTGTACTTGTATTTGTATTTGAATAATTATTAGCGCTCAATGAATCACAGAAATGGAATTTTTTCACTAGATACGGTTTAATGCGTCCATGGTTTCGATACACTGCATCATCGTCAGGTACATACACAAAAACAGATCGGGTGTATATAAAAAATTTTTCAGAGTAGCAAACTTTTACCCATTCCCCTCCCCATCACTTTCTTCACTTTGTCCTTCTCCTCCTCCTCCCCAACCACCTCCAACCTCACACCTACCCTTCCCCTCCCCTTCTCCTCCCTACCCCACCTCCTCCTCTTCAAAATGTTCTATATATACCCGATCTGTTTTGGTGTATGCACCTGATGGTAATGCAGTGAATCGAAATCATGGTCGTATTAACCATTATCTAGTGGAAAATTGCCATTTCTCTGATTCATTATGCTGAACTTCCACCATATCACGCCTGATACTTCCATCTTTTAGCGCTAGTCTATGAGAAAATTCTAAAACGTAAGCAGCATGTTATAAAGTGCAAGTTTGAGTGAAAACTTATCCCACGCCAAACAACACGGAGGTCTTCATGTCTTCAAATGGAGAATTTTCTTGGACTGCTTCCTCCTACTGTCGGTTGCGAAGGCGTCTCAATCCGCTTGGCAGTTTCAACGCCACATGTTCCGAACCGAAGAGAGGCGGACACCCAGGAGGGAAATTTGGTCCCCGATGTGGTGGGTGGGGGGATAGGGACGGTTGGCAGGGTGGACCATTAGAAGAGACTGGGGAAATTTTCTTCACAAAGAAGAAAATTTCCATTATGAGGGTAAGTTATGGGTAGGGGCGGTGCTTGCAAATAAACCGTGAAGATATGTTTGGCTGGCTAGGGCAAGGCATTTTAGAGGAGAAATTAATCTTAAACATATTGCGTTGGCCACTCATAACGCGCGACAAGGAATGAAGCTTTCCCGTTACCTGCCTCGAATTGACCTCTCATTCTTTTACCGCCATCTCTCACAAGTTGGATGTACTCATTTCCGTACCAGGCACCTTAAGGTACTTCTAGGGACTTAATTGGGAGTGAGTAGCCAAGAAAATGGTACATCACTTTCCACACATCAATCGCTATCTAAGACCCCTGACATGTCAATTATATGAATCTTAAATAGAAATACGATTCGGCGAAAGACAAAAACACAATATTCAACAGACCCGAGGCATTTATTGGCTGAATCCACCGATAACTCACTAGCGAGGCCGATACTATATTTATGGAGATACCATCCATATATATCTTGTCAAAAAACAGACCTCTACCTTAATTAATAATGGAAAAAATTAGTGAAAGTTATATAATATTTGCGCTATAACATTTTAACAAATAGTGATGATTGTTGAGTTTCTTGAAACGGTGGAGATTGTAGGTATGTACCTATAGGGGCGAGAACTAGAAGAGTATAACGCGAAATTCAATCAGAAAGGATGAAACATTCATGAAAATATATAGATATCGAGGTAGAGAAACAGGAAGGTTTAAAAACTGGCAGATTCACCACTGGCCATCTATTTTGTGTCACTCAGATAATTCAGAAATGAACCGTTGTCAACAAGGAAATCCGCCTCCTTTATTTTGATTTGCAGAAATCATTGACAAATATAGACTCGCTAAGGTTACCAAATTATCAGTATGTATTCTTATGAAGCTTTGAAAACGTTACACTAAAACATTATTACCTAAAATAAAAAACTAAAAAAAAGGAATATCAGACGAATTCAGAATCACAAATGGTAATAAACAGGGTTACAGCATCTCTGCAACATTATTCAAAATACACTTTAAACAAACGCTTAAAAACGAAAAATAAAATATAAGGGAATGGGTACTTCTTTGAAAAGTACAAGCACCTTAGATTCCTTGTGCTTTGGTGACGATCAAATACTCATAGGACAGATCGGATATGACTTATCTTACATGGCACGTAAACAACTTGTATCGTGCAAAACTTGAAAGTCCGGAAATAAAAATCAATACGACTCAAAATATATGAACTGGAGGAGTAATAGAGAATATTGTGCTGAGAGATAATGATGAAAAAATACAATAATGTCTAGAGTACAACTACCGTGGTGCCAGAATAAATCTGGATGAAAACCTGGATAATGATTACTGTTTTGTATTTCCTAGTTTTCCTACCGTGTTCGTTGACTTTGGTCGACTATGGTTTCGATAGCCATCCTGCTACCGCCTTCAGGTCGAAGGTGGAGAAAAGCTGTTTTGGGCGCATTTTATAGGGCTGGTCTACCTGGCGACAGAATTGGTGTTGCACTCCGATTGGTCGGCGCGGATGACCCTTTTCCATGAGCGGGATAGGGGATATATTTATGAAATCAAGGGAGAAGAATTTCAACGGAGACAAGGGCTATCCCCTCAGTAACTCATGGAAAAGGGCCATCCGCGCCGACCAATTGCAGCACAGCACCAAGTCGGTCGCCAGGACGACCAGCCCTATTTAAGGTGGCCAAAACACTTTTTCTCCACCTTTGACCTGAAGAAGGTTTCAGGATGGCTATCGAAACCGTGGTCGCGGTTGGAAAACTCGTATATAACAATCACTAATGGACAACGCCATGGAAACCTTGGCTCGCTTGGATAATGATATTGAAGGAAGAAATTTACAAGGTAAAAGGGCTATAACCATATGTAATAGAATTTTATGGGATCCAAATGAAAGAAAAAAATATGTAACACAATTAGTAGTAGTCATATGACATGCATGCATATGACATTTCACAGAATTTCACCATGTATTTTGTTAGTCACTGTTATAATTATGAGAAATGTACCTTTTTGCATACAGGAGTAAATCAGTACGTATTTTATAAAATTATTTCAAAAGCGATGCCATAATGCGATCGCTCAGAAACCAACTCCATAACATGCTATTTTTCTCTTCCATTTATATAAATTACTAATTTAATATGTAAAACATGTTAATATGTTTAAAATGTTTAGTAGAAAAATACCCGTATGCAAATTTTCACGCAAATCTGCGCATAAACGAAATTCGCTCTAACCACCTTAAAGGGGACGAGGATCCCTGGGAGGGAATTTGTGGTGTTCAAGGGATGGAGAGTTTGAGATGGGTGCGGTAGGGGGGTTGAAATGACGTCAAGACCAACCCCTTCTGTGTAAGGCTCAAGCGGTCGAGCTTAAATAACGGGGAGGGAGAGTAGGCGGGGAAGGATGAGAGGGATAGAGTGGAAGGGACAACGGAGATTCTGGAGCGACGACCCAGAAAATCCAGCGACCCCCTCTTCCACCTTAATCCTAACTCCACGAAGCTTCACTTTCCTCCTCTCACTCTCTCACCCTTCTTTCATCAGCTGGAGGAACCGCAGCTGACTTCCCTTTTCCTGCCCATAAGGCTGGTTCATATTATCAAGTGAGTGAATGAGAGAGTTTTTATATTGTACATGTGCAAATAGATAAGAAACGTTTCTAATGTATTCTCATTAATCTAACTAACTATATCTATAAGTCACAGGTGATTCGGGTCTACCCGCAAGGTCTAAAAAACCCCCACCAGGTCTGCAAGCCTTCGCTTATACCCTAGTGGGAAGTAGTAGGAAAATGAAATGGGAAGGGAAGGTTAGGTCAGCGAACCATAACCCCTGCGAGGCCGACATCATGAGGCGGATTGACGTCCAAAGGACGACAATAGGCCTCCGCCTCCCCGCAGTACTCGTATCTGTTGAGTTCCCCCAACAACGAAAGACGAGTCCCCGTCAGTCTCGCTTTTGCGAAAACTTATCGCACATCTTTTGAAAACCGGAGGATGCCCAAAAAATTGGGATTAGGTATCCTCCGACTCCCTTGTACGGGGAAACGCCTTGCGGTCTGCCGGAGTACGCTATCGAATCATGGACCACCAGACCTATGGAGGGTAAATTCGGACCAATTCTGGTCAAAGCGTGGGTACATCTGTCATCTCAATACTCCTCGTATACCGTTATCTATAAATCAGAGTGAAAAAAATTATCATAATGATTTGATTATTTTGGGTATTGGATTGGACATTTGGGGAGGCGACCGATGGCTAAGGTCATTTGAGCCATCCGGCGTCGGCATTAGCCTGCTCTTAACGAAAGGCGCCAAGGGGACCACGGTTTAACGTCTCATCCGACAGACGGAGTAATGCACTTGAAGTGCCCTCCACAAGACACTCAAGCAGGGATCGGGTTCCTGATGAAAAACATCCACCTCTGCAGGGATTTGGACCCTGGCCACCCGTATGGATAGCCAGTACTCTAGCTACCACACCATCCCGGTTCCCTATTTTGGGTATTCCATGCTAATACATAGCTTTATGGTATATGACTTGCCCAAGGACACTATTTGATTACATATGCGCAAAATTACTTCTAAACATGGAATACTACATTTCTAATTACTAGAATTGCTTTAAATTAATAACTAGGTGGCGAACTGTGTCCAATATTCAAGTAATACTACATATTTAAACGATATACCGAGCTGAGAACTCTTGTTAACACTTGAGCTAAAAATTTTAAAATATATTTTAACTGTTTTTCCATTTCATGTACCGCCTATATGAGAAGATCCAACCCATCATCATCATCACATAAACTTAGAATTAAGTATAATGAGTTTCATATTTTTATTCTTGGTTCTTAGGCCACGCACACCCTCGTCTTTTCCTGTTTTATTCCTTTGACCAAGCTCATTTCGAACCTGATTCTGAAGTTGGCCCCTGTTGAATGCGTGAGTGAGTGATTTTGTGAGTGCTTGTGAGAGTGATTGCTCTGCGTATTTGTGATCATAACTCAGTCATCCTTAACGGGGTCTCTAAAGCCCTGTGAAGGATCCCATTTGGGTTGTGTGTGTGTCTGTGAATGGTCACTGGCGAGGAATTAACGTTCCAGTAAACCTTCACAAGAGTTGGGAGGCTGTGGTTGGACGCTGACGCTACCGTCAAACCAAAACCGCAAATATTTTCTGTTCTATCTTTTGACGAGTGATGCCAATAGTTATGACCATTGGAGAGAATCCTCACGCTATTTTGTCAATTGGGCATTATGGTCCACTAAGAACATGCTAAAAATATAAATTGCTGAAAGCTCTTTCTCCATTTTGTTCCTTTCCCCAGCATATCCTGCAAAAATGGCAAAAAAATAATTTAACTGCCAATTGCAAAATATGAGGAACATAATTCTGTGAGAAATGCATAGAGACTGCTATTTAAGGCACACATGAGCGCGGAACGGCTGCCTGCACAATCGAACACCACCTCTGTAGATATAACTATATTGGTGGCCTACTCCACCATAAAATCTGCTCAGTATCCACCCTAATTTCCCTAATTTTAATGTTTGATTTATGTGCAAAGAAAACAATAAAAACCCAATTTCAGGGAATGTTTTCTCAAATTCAGAGAATGTTTTCTCGCTGCTTCAGAGAAAAGCAAGTCTTATCATCTAAGCCATTTAGAAAAAAGCCAATAAGTCGCTCCTCGCCGGAGTAGACAACAAAAAAGTAAACGGAATTGTTCCGCTTCACACTTTTTTATCAGTTAGAAAGAGATTTTAATATCCACAAAAATTTTTCTCCGCGGTGATCATAATTTTAGTAATCAAGAAAGATGCAGGATATTTTATTGGGTTATGGAATGAATTATTCCAGCACTATATTGAGATGCTCAGCTAACGATAATAACTTTTTCATGCTTTTCTCTGTACTAATTTAATGGCTACAACAGAAAACGATAGTGCATTATAAATGCAACACTGAATACATTGGTATAAATTGAGGTTTATTGGGATGCGTGAAACAAATTCCTTCTTATAATGTACCAGTTACTACTAAGACTAAGATTAAATCACCAATCATCGTCATACATTTCAAGTTACCGCTATGATGTAAAATATGCTTAGTAATCGTGATATCTATCAATATATAACCAACTACATTTTTTTTGACGGGAAATAAAGATAGTAATACATACATACATACCTATCATGACGTTCCCTTCCGGGGTAGGCAGAGTCACTAAGTTTCACTCATAAATACTTACATATTTGCACACCTAAATGCGCTTCAATAATTTCCTCCATTGTGACCTATCCTTGCAAACCTCTTTTGCTTCATTTACCCCCATACACTGCTTCCTACTCGCCCTCCTGTTTTTAAGACTCCTAATATTCCTCCTCCTAAGAATTTCCTCAACCACAACTTTCTCGGCCTACCTCTACCTCTCGCACCATTCAATTCACTCATATATCTGTTTCGTTATTCGACCCTCATCCATTCTCTCAACATGGCCAAACCAACGAAGCACACTCCTTTCATATATGTCTATTACTGGAGCATCTGACCCATTTTTATTTATTACCCACTCATTCCTGACCCAATCCATCCTACTTTTGCCGCAAATACTCCTCAGATAACTCATACCCACGGCGTTTAGTCTACTCTTATGTCTATACGGACATACCCATTTCTCACTACCATACAACAAAGTGGGGAGAAGTACACTTTTGTATGCGGCGATTTTCGCTTCCTTAGACAAGCACTCATTCCTTGATATGCTTCACATGCTACCGACCACTTTCCTTCCAGCATTCGCACGTCTCCTCAATTCCATTCTCTCAGTTGATTCACAAAACTTAGCTAGGAGCTTCTGTAATTCCTGTTCACTCTCTGAGATCAAAACAGCATCATCCGCATATAGGAGAACTCGTACGTTTACGTTTCCAATCAAAACACCGTTGTTTTCACTACATGCCTCTCTAGCACATTTATCCATAAATACATTACACAGCCATGGTGACATTGCGCATCCTTGCTTTACGCCCTGTTTTATTGCAAACCAATCACTCAGCACCCCGTTAACTCTCACACTTGCCTTACTATTATCATACATCGCCATCATAACATTCAATAACTGCCCATTCACTCCGTAGTCCTTCAAAAACTTCCAAAACTTCTTTCAATTTTCCCTATCATATGCCTTCTCTAAATCAACAAACGCACAATACACTTTCTTTCGGACGCCCATACGTTTTCTATCACTTGCTGAGGCGCAAAAAGCTGGTCACTACATACTCTCCCAGGCATAAACCCACACTGCACACCCCATATTCCTTCAGAAGTAATATTCCTCACTCTTTCGATTAAAATTTTACTAAATACTTTTCCCGGAATGCTCAATTAACTAATGGACCTATAATTATTATAATCGGTCTTTCCTCCCTTCCCATTGTACAATGGAACAATGACTACATCCTTCCAATCCACTGGAACAAAAGAAGGGCGAAATCAGTGCGAACAGTAATCGGTGATTTTACAAACGGTGAATGGTCGATACCACAATAGCCAGAGTAATTTGCGGAAGGTAAAAGACACACGAGGTACAAAATTATGTTCGTTTTTCCTACCACCAATCACCAGCAATTTTTCTGCTCCTTTAACTGAAGCGGTGTTTCCGTTATTCAAGAGGTCTTCTTTAAGTGTCTAGAAATTCTTTTATGTATATATTTGATACTTTATATTGACTCGCTCCAAGCCGAGGAGCTCTGCGAGCTATTATTCTTCTCGGATAAATTCATGCTAGGCGACTAACAGCGTCGTTAGTTTGATGTTTACGTCGCGTCACTGGAGAAAAAAAGGCATCATAATTCTCTTGGTTGACTCCTTGATTTTGGAATGAAAACTTCTCCATGCCAGTCAACATGACGGGAAAATGAAAAAGATATACCTGACTGGACTCCAAAGGAGGTGCCATGATTTATAATGGGATGAATTAATCCAGAGACGTAATTGGATCAATGAGAAAAATTAATAGAAAAAGAATTCAGGTTGAAGAACAAATAACATTTCTGAATGATCATAATTTTTAAAAGTGTCCCGGAAAGTTGAAATTACCCTATTTATATTGACGGTATCGATAGTAATAAAAGGGTCGTTCTGTGAATGACGTTAGAACGTACTGACTCAAAGTTGACGTAAACGAAAGTTTCTGCTTTGATTTTTATTATTCTCTTAAACGATATGGTCATAAAAAATAATTACCCCATCAACAATATCGTGTTTTAAGTAACACTAAATGTACACACTCAAATTTTAATCTCAGTTATTTAATGATGAGAGTCAAATTTGGTCCGGCATCTGATCAATCGCTATTTAAATTTGTTAGACTAAGGCAGTCGTTGGCAATATACTCGAATCTGAAAGAGCTGCGCTTTTTTTGGACCTTAAATCATACACTTTACTTCATCAAACTCTCTTTCGTAGTCCTGACGCCATGGATATGGCCAAGAAGTAGTTAAAACATGCTAGTACACTCACTATGATAAACTCGAACATCAATAGGAAACTTGATAACATAAAAAATTATATTTTTAAATTAGTGATACCTAAGACAAAATATTTAAATATCATGAATGTACATTTCTTGATATCTCCCTTTGAATTTTGATTTTGAATCACATTTTAAATGACCCCTGCATGACACTAGTACTTCGTTTGTGTAATTGTAATATACATTCATACAAATTGCTTCTATAGCATTGGTAGTATACCGATAGCGTAGTGCACATTGGTGAAATTTACTTGTACAATATAGTGAATATTGGAAATAACTCATCCCCTACAATGTACTCATAATTAGACTTTCATGGTAATATGTAATTATAAATTAAATCCGAAAGAACAAAATATTTTCAATAAGTATTAGTATAGTGTATATATAAGTAAGTAGTGACAAGTATCCAAAAAGTAGTTTAAAATATCAGATTAAATAATTTTTAGATAGTGTGCTAATGAGAATTAGATAAATTATGCCAAAAATATATCAACAAATTTCAGGGGAAAAATACCATTACAGGCACTCCTTGAGCTAGTTTTGCAATTCGGCCCTACTCAAAAAATGGACTGAAACTAACTCAATTAGAGATGAAACCATTTAATCAAGATGAGCTAAAGTGGAAGTACGCATCACGGTAGCACAGAGGAACATTAAGAGCATTTAAATTCACGATCAATCATATTGAATGGATCAATCGTTTAGTAATTACGCCCATAGATTTTTAGGTATGATCATGGGCATTTCTGAGGTCTCGAAAGCATTAGTACACAAAAATGCTCGGTAACATCGATTAAAATAATCGCTGCATTCATTACTGTTCAATGTTAAATTTCGTGCGTTGGCCTAATTTTCCTGTGTAAATACCCCATCTACTCTCTCCAATTTCTCTGAAAATGAGAGAATAAGATACCATATAAAACCATTATTCTATATTCCTAATATTTATAAACACCTGCCTTTAAAATAATTAAAAATATGTCGCGTGAAAACATCTGATAACTGAAAATATTCGTAGCTGGCATATAATGCCAGGAAATTTAATAACAATAAAGGCATAGTTTACACATTTGTAAAAACAATTTTCTCAAAACTGAGCCCGCTACATAACCCTAAATGTGATCGGGAAACAAGCCCATAGTATTTCTCATTGAAAATATTTTCTGAGGTTCATATGACACAGTATAGCGGATGTAAATATTAGTATTGAGAGCAAAAGCCAACCTCAGGGATATCCGGGAAACCTACAGGTAATTACCTTGGATTTGGCCCCAAACACGCCGAGACTAGGTGTATTTGAAGCCACTCTGAGGGAAATTTAATTGCCAATTACTAACCGGGACAGAGGAGCAGACAGCCTTTGAGTTTCCCGCGCGGAAACGACGAAGTTGAACCAAAGAAACATTGATACAAATTCATTTCCGTACGGATTCGAGGCCATAATTACCATTGGCAGAGCATGAGAGGTCAATAGTTATCGCAGAGTTTGTACAATACCAGAGAAGTTAAGAGTACGGTGAGACGGTTGAAGACGGAGAGAAGAGTGCATTATCTTGAAAATGTTACGGAATGAATCGAGCTCAAGGAGGAAAGGAAGGAAGCTCATCGTGCTCGGAGTACTTGAGGCCCGTGTCAAAATATTATCATGTTTTAATGAATCACAGTTTGCGAAGCAGAGCAAGATCATTGTTAGAGAGTCAAATATTAGGCACAAAGAGTAAAGATCTACCTACCACCTTAAGGCGGAGAGAAGGATTATTATCTGTAATTTAAAAAAAGTAATGAAATAAGTGCACATTGGGAATAATATTCTTTCCAATATTATTATTATTATATATTACTTATTTCTGCCCAATTATCCCATTATAAGGAAAACTGCTAAATATCATAACACCAAGACTGGGTTTACAAGCAAAAATGAGCATAACTGTGCATGCATACAATGAAGGAAGAATGCCTGTCTGCCAGGGCAAGTTGACTACCATAATGTTTAACTTGGTGATATATCTTGGATTTGCTCAGTGAGTCCGAAAATAACCCGCGGAATGTATGAATATAACATGCCTATCTTTGGATACAATTTTTCTTCAGTCGCGTCATTGATTGACTTTGACGACGTCTGAAAACGACGACTACCTAATGTCACTAATTACATTTACAAACTTCGGGAAAGCTGTATTTATTTAGATTAGAATGTATTGACGACGACCGCATTCAGCATTTTTTCCTTATTTATTTACTCTTTACTCGATTTCATAAATAAAATTCTGAATATTAAAGAAAATAGCCGAAAAGATGACGTCCTTTGTTTTATCCCTCTGAGATCTCCATTCATCATGCTTTCACCTAACATTGTTTTGTACTCAAATAACCTCTTCCATACGGTCCAGCTGTGGCTTTCAGAGTAAGATGGGTTAAGTTGAGACGTAGGAAAAATCACGAGGCGAAGGAGTACTGTAGGAGGCATCAATACGCCATAGTGACTTGAGGATGAAAGGAGCGGGAAGGGAGAGAGGGAAGAACGAGGGAAAATGAGAGTTTATCGGATGGAATTTTTCAGTCTAGATGTGCGCAAAGGGCTTCCTTAAAAGGGCTAAGGAATGGGTCACCGACTTTCACCTCCTCTCAATGATTTATTGGAAACAAAATCCCATTAATTCCCGCGCGAGATTAGAAATTAAATTCTCTTGCGTCCCAAACCTTTTCCTCTCTCCCTTTCCTATGCTTCGTCCTTCGTCTTCACCCGTCGCATCATTTCCCATACCTTTCTTCCTTCAACCTTCTTCCTTAACAACTTTAACGTTTCTTCCCTTCCTCCTCCTCCTCTCCGCCTACGGGAGCCAAGCCCCTCACCCACCCTCTGCCCACCCTCTTGCCACCCCTGTTCTCTCTTGGCCCTTAAATTAGCGCTCCGTCTTCAATATTCTTCTCATGGCTCGGCTGAAGTTATCATACACCTCCATTACCAACCCTCTCTCTTGTTATTGGTATTTATGCCCAATAATAAGCGCTTTTATCCCGATTATCTTCGTAAGAATACTTTCATTCCGTTTTAATTTACGACTTCTTCTCCTACTTAATATTTTAGGGAGGAGTTGGACAAGAACTCAGGAGGAAAAGAAATTACCTGGTAACACCTCAATAGTTATAGTGAATCCAAATTTGCTCTTCAAAACAATATACTCAAATTTACACGCCGGTACGTCGGTTTTTACCGAGGAAGTAGTGAAAAATACGGTTTTCTTTAAGCTCCAATTTGCATTGGACGAGACGTTTCCTGAAAAAAATTCACGAAAAAGAAGTTCCACAACACCCAGTCATTTAATTGCAAATACGAAGGTATATTTATCAACTGAGTTTCCCTGAATGAATCAACTTGACACCACGTCAAATTCCTACGAGGCACCAGAGGACATAGAGGCGACAACGAAATGAATAAATTCATTAGAACCAGCAAAACGACTATAAACCGATTATTTTTCGCAAAAAACTCAGCTATGATACCCCCATGTATACTGATTACCCTACCGATAGGATATACAAAATCATGAAAGGTACAATTTTAGCCAAAAATTTGGTTACGCAAAGCATACAACTATAAATTACAATATTTGTGGAACATAAAGTAGGAAATATGTATTTGCATTCTCCATAACAATTTTAGATACAAAATATTTTTGGAATAATAGACAAAACTATAATATTAATTCCAAAAAATGCCTATAAAATATATTTTTGAATATTTTTTATAATTTTATCCACAAATTTATTTACAAAATAATTTAAAAAAATAATTAACATGCTGTTTTTATCCGTTTGGATGGGTTACAAAAAATTACAACTAACCTAACCATAATTTTTTTTAAATTTTAAGTCTGACCCTGCTAAGTTAATGCTTATCAGCAGGTTCCAAAATTACAATCTGGAGGTGTAATCACATATCCGTTCATAACAAATTACAGGAGTTAGTAAAACTTAGAAATATAAAATTGTATATTTAGGCAATTAATAGTTTCTTCGCAAAATCAGTGTCTGTATCTCTGTATATATAAGTAATTATAAATTTGAATATTTTGTAATTATTATTTCAATAATAAGGATTGCCCAAGCATAGAAATGAGTTAATTAAAAAGTAAATTAATAAAATTACCCATACAATGAATATATATTTACTAAAATACAAATTTCCCATTTAAATACATAATTATACATACATTCATTAATACATGCAGATACAATTTTGGTACAAGTTCACAAAAGAAATATTATTATTCCATATCCGAGATTTTGTAGTAGCATTATTTGATCACAAATATAAATATATCTACTTAAATCTAACTAAATTTCCATATGCTCTTTTTTGTTATATTAGAAAGAGTAATTATTTAATTATTTTAACTTAATTCAGTTTTTATACATCAGTGCACAACTCTCTCCAGTAGGTACTTTTTAAATTTAATCTTTAACTCTCTCATAGATTCTATATGTTTTAAGCTTTTTGGTAAACCATTGAGTATCGTTGGTACTTTAACACACATTTTGTTTTTTCCATAGTTATTAAAGTATCTAGGTACATAGTAATGTGTTAAATTTCTCTTTTCCATTATGTGTATATAATCCTTATGGGTCTTTAGATTATTGTCGAAATAGTTATTTAATACCATAACATATTCATAAAAGTCATTTAAATTTTGTATTCTTAATTTTATATTTAAAAATCTTATATGATCAAAGCCCTTATGTTCCCATTCATAATGTCCCTGAGTCCTTGTCATTTTGTTTTAAGTCGTATTCACTACATATTGTTTTAAATATTATATTCTGAGTTGACTGCAGAACTTCCTTATAACTGTTGATAGCATTTCCCCATATAGTTATTCCATATCGTAAAAGAGGTTCAACCAATGTATAGTAGGACTAGAGTGTCTATTTGATACAACTGGTAACTAACTTTCCTTAACTTACTGTTAACTTTATCTATATTTTTATCAAATTTACCGCATTGATCAATAGTTATTATCAGATATTTATAATGTGAGACTTGTTTCAGAGACGTACAGTTACAATTAGAAGTAATACACTTATTGTGTAGGCAATTATGGTCATGCTGATAGACCTTTATGGGAGTGAACTTAATGCCTCTATTAGAAATTTTAATTATCTACCTTTGATTTATTAGAAGCAATTATTAGGCCGTGATCTAGAGACCAGATTGCTAAATTATTAAAATCTTCTTGCATATACTTTACTTCCTCCTTTAAATTTTGATGAGTTGTTATCAATGCCACATCATCTTCATACAGTAAAATATTACCATTTTTCATGGATCTGAAAGTTTCATTTGCATATATCGTAAACAATATAGGTCCCAATACGGAACCCTGGGGCACACCATATTCAATCTTTTTTAGATCACCTAGCCAATTGCTAAACTTAACTGCCAATTTCCTATTAGATAATTAACTTTTGAACCACTCCAATGCGGTACCTCTGATTCCAATTTTCTGCAGATCATCTTATTATATCTCATTATTAACCATATCAAATGCTTTTCTATAACCTATAAACGAAGCAATCACATAATTGTTCTTATAGAGACTTGAGTTAACTATGTCCAAAAACTTTTCCAATGCCTCTCTTGTTCCTTTATTTTTTTGAAAACCAATATAGAGTCTAATAGCCTAAAATTGTACCGAAAAGGATGAGTCATAAGCGTGCCTTACTTACATGACTGACAGCGGGATGAAATGTCAATAAAAAATTGCTTCACATAAACTCCCTACAAGTTTTCCTTTTACCTACAAGTGATAGAAATATTTTGAATTTGAAATAATACGTTAATATCGTCACTAAAATATCATCATGCATATTATATCAAGATGCATAAAATATCAAGAGGGCATAAAATGAAATCAATCAGATATTTTTACATCATAATACGCCACTAGGAGTAATCACCCACTATACCATTTCTAATACTTCATTGGCAAAACGAAACGCATTCAGTTTCACTACCATCCAAGCAATTCTCCGAATAAACGAACAATACCGCGTAAACCAACTTGGCTCCGCGATTGACGTAGCAATAAGGGAGAATCCAACATCTAATCCAAAAAGCGTAGAATCCAGTCATTCTTATGAGAGTCCTAATTACTCAATAACAAGAATCATCCACAAATTCAGCAAATAATGTACTTCTGCTAAAGGCTCTGGAATAGTTAAAATACTAATATTGTATGAACCAGCGATTCTTCAACTGTCGAGTGAAAGGCCAACCTAATAAATAACAATAATAACTCCCATAACATGTGAATAATCTAAATATTATACTATACTTAGTGAGCATTGAATAGTGACTATGAAAATTAATTATCTAAGGAATAAATTTGAAATTTTATTAATTATATTGCATTAAATTTAAACTTAATAATTACGACCATGGTATTTTAACAACACTCCATTAACAATCAATTAAAAACCCTGGTTGACGAGAATCTATCGAGAAAATTGTAAAAAAAATATTCAAAACATTCACTTAAAAACCGGATGAAATTTGCCATTAGGAACATGGGTAATTATTTTCTAATTGTCCATTGACCATGGAAAAACCTAAAATCATGAAAAAATAATCTGAGAAATAATGAGAGTAAATTATGTTTACCATATTCCGACTTATAATTCCATCGTTAATTCGTGTTGTGGCATATTCTCCACCTATGTGAGAGAATCCACTGCAACGTCTTCTAAACGCAAATTTTTGGATAGACTAGATTCACTGAATTAAGCATGAATGATAAAGACTTATGAAATAAGAAAAAAAGAAAGGGAAGAAATTAAAAGGCAATAAGAATGGTTCATGGGAAAGGGAAAACGTCAAGAAAGTGAAGAGATTCTAGTAGGAAATGACAGAGCAAAAAAAGAAGTTTTTGAGGAATAAAACAAGAGTAAAACTCATAAAACAGAGCTGTTAGACAAAAAAATGTTGTGTTGGTACTTGTGAAATCAGCACTGCTAATTACGTTACTGCGTCCCATGATTTTATGTGGAGTGTAGAAGTATATAAGGAATAATTGTCCATCATTTAGTTTTGGCGCTAACAAGTAATATTTAAAAGATATAGAGTTAGATTACTTGAGTCAAATAGCTCGACAAAATGCTGTATTCTAAATATAGTCAATATAACAGAAGAAAAACCCTCCCAAGCTATAAAACTCGCCCTCAGTCTACTAGGAAATACATCGTAATGTTATCTAAAAATGACATGTGTAAAATGAGTGCTGCTCAACACTCACGAAGTGTCCTCCACAAGACACTCAAGTAGGGATCGAATTTCCTCTGAAAAACATCCTCTCCAGGGATTTGAACCCTGGCCACCCGTGTGGTTAGCCGATACTCTAGCCACCCCATCAACCCGATCCCCCGTGAGCATCTAAAGATCCTTTCTGCTCTCTTTTGGTTGCTTAGCAACTCGTATTTTTCCTCCACAATTTCTTACGCCATACAGGGACGAGCATTTTTCCAGTCACGCCCTTCACGAGAAAATCCTTTTCCTCATGATTACACATCCGTAACAGCGCCCACAGTCATTTTTTGGTGAAAAAAAGAGAAAGAAAATATTTGATTCCAGTGTCTCCGGCGTCATTTATTTTCCCATAGGTAGCTGTCTGCTTTTCTCTCCAACCCCTTTTGCTCTAGTTCGCATCTTCCTTCGGCTGTTTTGATCCAGGTCATGCCGTTGAGGAGTCACGATCACTCTTTGATCGATAATATTGTGAGACACCCATCTCAACCGATTAGTAAATAAAATACTTGTTTTATGTACTTCTCAAATTTAGTATTTTTCTGATGGAACAATTTAATGCTAGAGAGAATGCGTGATGCTTCAACTTTAAATTAATAAGACTACCCACTATCGAAAAGTGCATAAAGAGGAAATTTCTGTGCGTACTCTGATTGAAGTAAATCTGCTATTTACAACAATCCTAAGTAACTGCACGCTGGTTTCCAATAAGTTGCATTATTTATCGATTAGCTTTTGCGAAATAGTGTTCTTTCGAACGGATAATAATTTTTTATTTATCGTGGTCATGAATAAGAAAAATTCTGGTTTCTACACAAAAGTAAACAATTCCTTATGCTGCTACCGATAAAATAAATCAAAGGCAACAATTCATCATATGTTAAGCCTGGGCTGGACGCTAATTATTCCTTTAATGGCCTAAAGACAAATGACTTTCTAAATTATATTGCATGATCGACAGTGAACCTGCATTATTCAACCTTAAATATTGACTAAACATCTCCCTGATAGAAATTTGGACAGATCGAAAGTTAAATACTATTCCAGGGAGGAAGCTAAATACGCTTCGTCATTTAGATGGCAATAATGGGTAAGGAGCGGGAAGTACATGAAAGTTGAATGAAGCATGAAATTAAAGTACAAACATTCAACTTGGATACAAATATTTCGACGGACTAAATATTGTGGAAGATTGCAGAAGACAAAGCCATCAAGAGACTTGAAAAGTCTTAATTCGAGCAAGTAGAGGTATTTGAGAGCAGATTAGCCCTGGCATGAAATGTATTATATCGGGTTTCTGCGTCACTTCTGAAGGAGGTAAGGAAGATGGATTTAAGAGTATTTAGTTCGGTGATAATGCGTAGAAACTCCATAGTTACCTAGAAATGGCAACGCAAGCATCTCGTCAGAAGTATATCGCAGTACATATTACAACGGTCATCATCATCTGGTGTTCTGCCTGCTGGCAGGTCCCGTACACCACTGCTGTCTCCATCCGCTTCTGTCCCGAGCTTCTTTCTTTGCTTCATCACAACTGATGTTCTTCACCTGATCCACCAATTTAATTCTTCTCCTTCCTCTCTTTTTATTTCCTTCAATTGAACCCTCAAGTGCCACAGTTATTATACTTTTCCCTCTCATCACATGGCCCAACGAGTTTCCTTTCCTTTTCCTTATTTCCTTTAGGAGCGATCTTCTGTTGTTGACTCATCAACGGTAATGCTCAAAATATGTTGCATTAATGACATGAAAAAAATAAAAATTATCAAAGTCTCTTTTTAAGATCTGCATCTTTATTATTTTATCAAACCTTTTGCTTGAAACTCATGACTTTAGACATAATAGCAAAAAAAATATTTATCCTTTACAAACGTGTATTTTGTTTTCTTTTTTATTATAAGATATACCTATGCAAAACTCTGATAAAATATAAGAGTGGACGAAATTAACGAATTTTCTAAAAATTGCAAATTTCTACTACCATCTTTATATTTAGCAGATACAGGGCATACTTAAAAATGCCACTAAATTAGCACGCTGATTTACGTATCATATGTAAGGAACCAGCATTATATTACCGTAAAAGACAATAAACTTCATCGATCTGACACTTTCGCCGATCGCTTTTTTGTGCGTTATAGCTAGTAATGAGCCGTCCTTTGTAAAAATTACTGTTTCCTTTTTCCCGCTCTAACTTTCTAATATCATGCTGATACTTCAATGTACATTTCCCGTAAATTATATTTTAATTTATTCTTCAGATTATATTCGGCTCAACCAATATATCTTTGGTTCGGAACTAATAAATTCATTCTTGGCTCATAATTTCCTCTTAGCCCAGCATTCTTTGATCATACATTTCAAAAGGTAGAGAATGAAAGCTCTCAGTAAACATTTATTTACATGCGTAAAATGTAAGTTTTGAATCAATGTAATGTTAAGCTTTATCCAACATTTTGACTTCTAATCTAATTATTCTAATTAGATTAGAAGAGTACCAATATATTCAACAGTATCTGGCAAGATGTTGTGGAACAAGATTTCAGAAAAAAATGAAAGGAATTATTGTAATGTCCACATGTTTTTTTTATTCATACTACGCGTTTCTTTATTCGTACTTTTCTTTTCTCCAAAGAGTACCTATTGCATTTTTGCCCAGGGATTGTAGGAGATGAGATGGGAAGGAAAGAGAACGAGAAATGTTTTAGAATAAAGTAAAACATTGTGGTTTCTAAGAGGATGTGATGGACGATAAAGTGTCAAATGAATTTAGCCTTTGAGAATTTGATGGATATTTGGCGATGATTCCAAGGTCTCTGAAATTGGGAATCGGCTCAAAATCCCAAGTCATCATTTCAAAGTCTTTGTTCCTTATTTTAAATGAATATTTTTGCTTAAATTGCCACGCTCAGCTCCGAGAAACCATTCCTCAGTTTTTCTGCGATAATTACATCCTATAGTGTATAATTTATGTACATTATTCCAGCATTTCAAATTATTTTATATTAATCGGTTAAACTACTCTTATAGTTCCTCAGAATATCCCAAACTACTATTGTGCTAAGAGGTAAAAAATAGCACAGAATACCTCGAAGGCCACAGCTATTGACAGACTCATGGTTTTAAAAATCGGGAGAAGAGAAGAATTAATTCATCTGGAATATATTGACTTCGATGGAGATTAATTTACAAACACACGTCGAATTTCATGACATCTCATCATATCGTTATGTCACATATCATAAAACTGGACGTTCACCATAGCCATGGTACACCATAGATATGTCGAAGGCAATACATCGCAATATCACACAGCCTCGCATCACTCAGCACGCTCAACTCCCCTTCCTTTTCCGATCTTCCACGTGAAAGACTCAGTCCTTCCCATTTACGCGATGGAATGTGATATCCAGCATTCTCCGAGCGTCTTCGCTGATCCCTTTTCCTATGGAAGATGGTTTTTCTTTTCAGCCTCTCACAATAATCTATAATATATTCCTTTTTTCCTGCATTTTCATTTAGGTTCTTCCTTCTCATCACTTGCTCCTCTGTTCACCGCCGTTCGGTCAATAAATTCTTTCATTCCCTCTCACCATTCCCGAATTCCTATTCCTTTCTTCATTCAAAGCCACCTTTTTTCTTCTAGGAGTAAGAACCTATACAAGTTCATCTAGAAACGTCAATATATGTGATTCATATTTGAATGTTTTATTCCTAAACAATCAATTATTTCATACCACTATATTAACGGTTCACTATATTAACGGACTAAAATTAAAATAAACTGAGTTCTTATTTATTTTTACAGCATTTCTGATAGCATGCGTATAACGAGAAAAAATAGCCTCAGGCAAAAGAAAATTAGATTAGGGTAGATAAAGTGACGAGAGGAACTCACAGTAATGCAAACAGAAAAAGGTTGTGAGAAGACGTTATTATAAAATGTTTCTCTCGATTGTAGCCCATGAGAAAGAAAGATTAGACCTAGATAAGAGATTGGAACTTTTTCATTGTTAGTTTAGAGGAGAAGGAAGAGGATTGGCTGGTAGAGATAACAGTTAAAGAATGGGTACAAAAATGAGAGAGAATGTTCAAAGGGAAAGATATGTAGAAACATTTCTACAATAGAGATAGCTGGTACAAAACAACTTTTGGGATGCTAAAGAGAGCTAAGGAGAGAAAATGAAGGCTGAAATGGAGAGAAGAAGGAGAAGGGGAATCCTAATCGTATAATAATAATAATAATAATAATCATTTATTTGCCCGAAGACCATATTACATTCAGTATGTAAAAGATATAAGGCATGTCAAATTTATGTCAATAATCATAACACGTTATACAAACACTCTGTTTGTCACAGAATATACTGAAACGTATGGTTTTTTTTAAATTTGTGTTAAAACATTTTTTTAAAAGAATAAAACATTCTGGAGTGAAAAAACTTTTGCATTTGCAAAAGCATTTTTTCTAAATGCTTCAATGCTAATCTTAGATTTGAGGTCCGATGGCAGGTGATTATAAATCTTTAAACCCATGGACATTGGTCCATGCTTAGCGATGGTGGTCCTAACAAAGTTTCGGAGGAGGTCCATGTGCCTTCTGGTGTTGTAACCATGAATACCGTTATTTGTCACATAGTCTGCTAAATTATTCTTAACAGACACACAAACAGTGTACAAGTAAACACTCGGAATCGGAAGAAAGCCAATGTTAAGGGTTTTTGGATCTAGAAAAGTATGTCAGCATGGGGGGGAGGAACCCCAAAACAGAATGCTGAACATCACTTATTAATAAAATTCACCATAATAAATGGCTAGCCGCACGTCAACACTTACTGTTCGTCTTATGCTCCTAATAAGAAAGCATATAGAGCTTAATTTATTCCTAAGTTTGCAAATACGTTCTTCCCAAGAAATGGTGTGGGACAATGTTATATCCCAGAAATGGTGTACTGGAGATTTTCAGGATACAATTTCCATCTATGTTCACTGAAATTGCGTCAGGGGCTTTGTTTTTGGTGGTGAAGTGTATGAGACCAGACTTATTAGCATTCAGTTTTAATAGATTTTAGTGGCACCATTTGGACAGTTTGTTGTGACACTATGCGCCCTCTGAGATAAGATATTAACTGAAAGGGCAGATACAATACAATACAATAATGTTGGTGTCAACTGCGTATAGTACAGGTTCAACGCCAGGCACTGATTTCACAGTTCCAAGTAAGTCATTGATATATATTAAAAACAAAAGAGGGCCTAGAATGGATGTATGAATGGCCTAGTATGATGGAGACGACATTAAATGGAATATTCCTATGTTTAAATTATAACAAAACCTTGAGTTTTTTATTGATTAATTAGATTGACCAAAACCGGTTTCGGATATTAACCAATCACCAGTCGTACACTATACATACTAAACTGTGGACCTGCGGATGGCATGATAGTTGGAACCTGTTGTATACAGTCTGATAAATCAGTGGAAACACATAATTGTGACATTTTTTCAACTTTGGGAATTCTCATCTCGGTAAATGAAGGTTGGAGGTGTTATTAGTTACGTTTGAAGATAATTATTTAGGACTTATTCAGAGATTTGCGAAAGAATTAATTTATAATGGATCAATGATGCAAATAATTGGTATTCATGCATTGAATGTTGTTAAACCAAATTAAAATTGGTTGGTAAACAGTCTCGAATGAGCGAATATATTCTGTATATATCATAACAAAGCTAATTTTTTTCTCAAATAATACTTCATGTCGTGAATAAATTTTCACTGTGATAAAGTTTATTATTTGCATAATTTTCACTACTCACACTTATTTCTTCAACCTACAGTCGATGAGGATCTACTATACCCGATACCAAAGTAACATAATTGTGAATTCTTCCATCATTTTAGGAATTATCAGTTCATTATTTTGTTAGAAGAATTCGTGCAATGTGCAAAGACTTGGGATATGTGATCACTTTAATGTTTGTCTTACTCCTTTTCCGTTGTTTGACTACTTTAAACCTCATCCATGATGTTAAATAATGAAATTAATTTGTCATGTTTCACGAACATTTTACTTTCAATACGGTATTCACCATCACGATAGGTGTTTCCTTTTCTGCATCTTTCGGGATGATGTCGCATAGATGAACAACCCCTCTACTAATCGACTTTTACATTAAATTGCGCTTTTTTAACGGAAAAGGTATAATCCATTTCATCAGTCAGCGAATTTATCAGACAATAACTTAATCCAAGTTTTAGAATTTTTTCCTCGACATCACGTGCATTTTATCCGTCTCACTCCCACGTCATGTTTCAAATAGCCATAGGGCCTGAGGCCGTCACACACAATCAATGACATTACTTACATTAAAGCTCTGGAAGCGGCATATGATGCCTAGTAGAAATGCATTGTGCTTACCTGGAAAAAAATAGGAATAAAATCAATCACTATTATATATTTTGCAAATAACTGGCGGATACACAGCCCCAATATAGCAAATACGTTAAAAAGTATTCATAAATCTGTGTTATGTGCTTAAATTAAGGATAAAGTGAGAATATTTTATCTTTCAAACAGTTTTATGAAAATGAAAATATCAATTTTCTAATTGCACCACCTATCTATGCTAATCATTCTATGCCCCAAGGCACAATTTTCCCCGTACTTTTGAAGTGGCAATTATTTGCAAACGGATTCTATTGCGATAAATTTATTTTTGCTTGTACGCCATGCTTCATCCCCAGAGACACTAGAAACGCTAACAGGAAATTAAAAAAAAACAGCAAAATGGGGTTAATTGCATACAGTGCCACAAAATTCAGCTATTTGAATGGTACTCCGAAATCCCAAGCAGCTATATCCATTTCTATAAAGAGGAGTACAAAATAGTTATTGGATGTTGCGAAATTATATATTGTGCTCGTTTTTCTTTTAATCAACTTCACGGATGGATCAAGAAATATTACTTCAAAGTGATAGAAGTTCTCAACATTAATAAAAAATGTTGATTCTAAGTAGTGAATAGAAAATTTTGTTGGGGAAATCGTGTGATTCTAATGTTAGAAGGAATGATATTTAATAAAGCCCGTAAAAAAGGTGCAGATCCCAGAGAAACTCCTGCTTAGGTACATGGTGTTATTGCCTATGCCATCTTTTACACCGGCATAAACCCTGAGGGATGATTAATATCCCAATGTCTATGTACAGTAAAGGGTATGAGTTTAAAGTTACGAAGACGAGCCAGCCAGTTTCTGTCTTCTCCATTTTAAATTTCGTTCTCTCCGTTGAGAGTTTATCCCTAAATACGTGCAAGATGGAAATAAATCTCCCAAAGAATCATTATTATTCTCGCTCTGGAGGCACAAGTCGTAGACGCGATGAAGACATTTTTATTCTTTAAGCCTGTTTCGCCCAGCAAACCAAATTGAAAATTCTCACTCAGTCTCCGAGATGCTATGATGAAAAATCCTTGGGTATCAACGGTTTCTCACTGAAATTATTATTTTCCCTACACACCGAGTAAATAATATTTATATATATCTTAATACTAACTACAATTGTGATTATTCACATAGCTTCGAATCCATGTACCTAGAACCAGTCGACTCTGCTGAAATAACCAAATTAGTAAGATCTTTTCCTGCTAGCAAAGCCCCTGGTTACGACAACGTTAACAGTGAACTTTTGAAACTTGTTATTAACGAATTAGCTCCTATTCTCGCACATATATTTAATCTAAGTTTTACCAGTGGTGTTTTTCCTGACGAGCTGAAAAAGGCGGTGGTCATGCCCTTATATAAAAAAGGTGATCGATCAAGTATAATAAATTATCGTCCAATTTCACTGCTATCGATATTTTCTAAAATTATAGAGAAGCTAGTCAAGACGAGATTAATTAAATTTCTCGATAAAAACTGCTTCTTCAGCAAAAATCAGTTTGGTTTTTTAAGTGGAAAAGGAACTGAAGATGCTCTAGAAAATTATTTTACCCATGTTTACAAGGCTATAAACTCAAATCGACGCACTGGCAGCCTATTCATTGACATTAGCAAGGCTTTTGATTCCATTGATCACATGGTTCTGACCTTTAAGCTTCAGAGGGCTGGTATTCGAGGAATACCACTAAAATGGTTTACCAGTTACCTGTCATCGAGAATGCAGTGTGTAAAAATTGGTGATGTTTATAGTAATTACAATATGATAACTTCTGGAGTTCCACAAGGCTCTGTCTTGGGTCCAATCCTATTTCTAGTTTATATAAACGATCTATGTAATTTCAATTTTAGAGGTCATGTGACAGCATTTGCTGATGATGTCGCCTTAAATTATGGAGGTTTAAACTGGGGTGATGTAAAATATGATATGCAGTCAGATTTGATCAATTTGCGACGTTGGTTTGCTTCCAACAAATTGAAAATGAGTGTAACTAAAACGAAGTATATGTGTTATAATTTATGTAACAGGTACAAGTTTGATTGGGTTTTATATTATCATGAAGAAAACTGTCCGATAAATTCATGCAATAGCTGTTTGCCCATTGAACGGGTTTCCAGTTTGAAGTACCTGGGAGTAACCATTGACGAATCCTTAAAGTGGCAACAACATATTGATAATCTAACAAATATTATGCGAAATACATTGACAAATTTTTATTTCAGCAGAAATAAATGTCCTTTAAATTTCCTTAGGATAATTTATAACGCGTTAGTACATTCCAGACTAAGTTATGGCATTTTTTGTTGGGGTGGCGCTTATTTAAACTCCTTGAAACCTGCCGTGTTTTTACAAAAAAGAATTATTCGTGTTATTTTGAAAAAGAACAGATTTGAAAAATCCTTCCCACTTTTTCTTCATTTACGTTTGCTTCCATTGAGGCATCTATATATTTATAAGGTTCTACGGTGTTTCTATACCAGAAGTGGTAACTCTGATGTATTTCAGTGTCTACCTTCTCACATTGCCCTGCGTAAAAAAAATATTCCATTACCAAAACCTAACTTGACGTTGTTTAAAAGATGTTTTTTGTATGTAGGGCTAAAGGTATACAATATGTTACCCCTGTCATGTACTAATTCTAAGTCTGTGAAAAAGTTTTTGGAAAATGTACATTCTTGGCTTCTCACCAAGGAGAGTGTAGAGCATTTATTGCTGTAAATCATTGATGTAATGAGTTATAAGTAAACTATTAGTAAGTAGCTTTTAAGGTACGAACTTACACTGTTAAGCAATTGTCACGGTATCACTGCACGAGCTATATGTATCTTTTAGGAAAAGCATAATGTAATATTATTTGATGGTAGCCTTAAACAGGTTCTCCTTCAAGGCTACCTAAAATTACTCTATTTTGCTATTGAAATGTAATTTGTTGTATGGAGTAATAAACTTTATTATTATATTATTATTATTACAAGGTTTCATTGCTGTAAAATACATGAAAAATGTTGTCATTGCGCCATTCTTTCATTGAGATGGATATATTTCAAAACCTGTTTCAATACTTTCTTTGACCAGCAAACCTTTAAGCAGGGTACTTTAGGCGGATTTTTTATTTCGCTTCACTTATATGAATAGTATTTTCAATAATCTACTCCATTTTTAATTAATACTAGTCATTATTTACTAGAAAGTTTGAAAATACAGGTAGTGAAACAAGGAATATTTAAAGCAGTTTTAATGCTCTTCTTCCGTTGAAAGAGCAAATGAAAGTACAGTAAAAATCTTCAATTGCTTGGAGAGCTGAAAAAAAGGAGAATGAATAAGTAGGATTTATCATAAAACGGAACTCAGGAGAACGACATCTACATCCAATGTATCTTAGGTGAGACAAGCACCACTCGAAGACAAAGGATGAACTTTAATATTTTCGACTGCCTTGAGGTGTTCATATCCAGCCGTATTCCACATTGCAGAACGTCCATTTGGGTATTTGAGTTTAATTTCAGAAAATGAGAACGCTGATAGCAGTTCAAATACCAATCCACAACTCTTTGGACAGATGATCATCAAAAAGATGAGAGACTCAGAGATTCATCGGCTCAAGGTTTTTTATGTGAGTGAGGGGACTTATACCTCATCGGATTTTAATTCCGTTTATTCAGGAAAGTCTGAGAGTGACCTACTATCAATCAATACTGGTGTGCAGAAAGGACAGGTAGTCGCGTGGTAAGTATATTATATAGTAATGATAAGATATTGATCCTCAGAGACACGAGTGTTTCCATTCGTCCATGTGGATTCACGGTAATAGCAGGTGGCGAGAATCAGAAGCTATGGCCAAGGAAAAATAAAACGATTGTACTGAATGAAACGGAACGGAATATAATAAATAAATTTACCCTATAGGAACCTGGTGAAATGAAATATAAAAAAGCTATTTACAATTTGCTAGGATCACCTATAATAGGTCAATTTATTGGAGGATTAAAAAGGACAAATACCAGTTAAAGAAAACTGGGTACTATATCATTTCCTTTTGGAATTTATTTCACTCCTTTTTCACTTTAGAGGGAGCAGCTTTCATGAAGTCCTATTTACTTACTCTTACTTCAGGGGCCACTCAAATCCAAGCTGATTTTTGGCCTCGCCTAAAAGTTGCCTCCAGAATGTTTTGTTTTCCACCATCTCAATGTCACCACCCAGTCTTCTCACATCATTGACCACCTGGTCATCCCATCTTATTCTTGGCGTTTTCCTTCTGGGTGTCCCCTCCACTCCCTTCGTATGACTGTATCCTCTTCTCTTCTTCTCACATGACCAAGCCATCTTATCCTTCTGCTTCTAACCACGGCCACAATATCAGGTCTTCTGTATAAATCTCCGAGTTCTCTGTTTTTCTTTATTCTCCATGTTCCTGCATCAAGAGTAACACTATCATATGCAAATAAAATGTTGTCTTTGGTTACTTTGTGGTATTCCATATTTGATAAAACAATGGATAAGTAATAAAAACTTTTAATAAAACCACAGATATAAAAATTAAAATCACAATTTAAAAAACACGACCGGGCGCTGAGCATCATCTTCAGGTCCTGAAGATGGTGCTCAGCGCCAAAACCCGGGTCGTGTTTTTAAAATTGTGATTTTAATTATTATATCTGTGGTTTTAGTAAAAGTTATTGTTACTTATCCATTGTATCTTGATTCTCACTCTATACTACCTCTTCTTGTTCGTTTTCTACACTGATGTTATCTGAGTTAAAAAGATCTTTGAAGTAGTATTTCCATGTCTGTAGGACTGCCGCTACATCCCCACTATATATCCATCCTTGTCCTTCACCCCCATTACTTTAGAAGAGTATTCTTTCTGGAAAGTTCTCACTTTCCTATGGAAACCCTTGGTGTTACTCAGCGCTAAGTCCTGTCCTGCTTTTATTTACTTTACTTTACTTTAAGTTTTATTTACTTTCAAGTTAATTTATTTGTATGCTTCTCTTGCTTGTGCATTTTGGCATTAAAGGACCTTAGATTTAGCATCTTTCCTATTAAAAACTAGTTCCTGACAAGCCTCGTTGAAACAAGGATTCTTATAATTCTTTTTCTTCATGAAAACTTCTCCAGATGTTTCTTTTATGTACAATTTGGAAGTTTGCCAAAGTTTCTCTACCTGAGTTTCTTCATTTTCCTCTTCTAAGTTTTATGCTTCTAACGCTGCAAACCTGTTGGCAATTTACATTTGGAATTCCATCTTTTACTCTCATACAAAAAAATTTCCCAGTTACCTTATTTATACCACTTTTTTCAATCTTTATCCTTTGTCTTATCACTGTTAGTACCAAAAGGTGGTCAGTGCCACATTCTGCTCCCCGCTGACTTTTTATATTTACTATTGTTGTATGGATTTGTGCGGGAACTTAGTACTTGCAATAAAAAGATTCACTGAGGTAGCAAAACATAGTAATCTAACTCCATTGTCATTTGAAACATCGTGTAAACTGTTTCTGCCAGCAACAATTTTCCAAACAGTTTCTTTACCTATCTTTGCATTAGCATCTCCGAGGAGAATTTAAGTATCATAGCTTGGTAACTTTAAAAAAATTTCTTCTAGTTAAGCGTAGAACAAATCCTTTTCTTCATCTTCAATTTCCTCTGTAGGATCGTAGAAACTAATCATCGAAATGTTATTCAACATTCCCATTAGTCTAATTGTACATAGTCCTTCACTAACTACTTCATAAGCTATCACGGATTCTATGATACATTTTCTGACAGCAAATTCTACTCCTGCGTAGTGCCGACCGTCATCACAACCACTATAATATAATGCATAATTCTTACAATTTATTTTTCCATTATATGCCCAATTTGTTTCTTGTAGTGCTACAATATCTATACGGTACCTATCAATTCTTTCCATTACAATGTCTATCTTTCCTGGACCAGCCAGGGTTCTCACACTCAATCCAAATCTCATATCCTTTTGGTTAAGCTGGGGTCTAAATTGGTTATTCCAGTCCACATCCGAGGCTTTTTGTTGGCGTTCCCTAACAGCAAAAAAGTTTTTCCGGGGTGAGGTTGTTGGCCTCACGCCCAACCCCTAACCTGGAGGACCAGAGTATCTTTCTTTGTCTGGCCTATCACCTTTGACCTGTCCGGCTTGGGTGGCCCTACCAGGAGCTTAGGCACCCGCAGGCATAGCTCTCAGGATCCTTTAGGCGCGCAAGCCTCCTCATCGCTTCAACATGGAGATACCAGAGAGGAAGTCCTATTTACAGTTAAAAATTTTTCGAAACCTTAAAGCACCAGTAATCGAACGAAAAACGTCGACCTGACTTCAAAACCGTTATGTTCTTATGCCTGGCAGACAACGTAGGACGAGCCTGTCAACGTTTGGATTTTATGAGGCATTCTTGTAATACACATATACTTAAAGATCTGAAGTTGCGTTATCTAATGGTACTATATATTATGTTCTCTATCCCATAAAAAGAGAAAAACATAGAAAAGCAGCACAGTCAATATGAGCATCCACAATTACAAATAGATTGCTCAGGAAGACATGTCAAGATCAAAATATCCTATGAAAGTAATTAATTCGCCCATGATATTTTAATCAAGAAGAGCAGAACATAGAGGAAAACAAAGCAAAAAACAAAACAAAAAGAAAAGAGGACTGATTAAGAGAAAAGAAACACAGGGAAAAATATATGCCACTGCACTATGAAAAAATGAGCAACTTTCACCGTGATAATATATATTACGACCGGTTTCGCTTTTTACAACATCTTCAAGTCCAGTCCAAAGAGTTGTGGACTGGTATTTAGTCAGCTATCAGCTTTCTCGATTTCTGAAATTAAACTCAAATACCTGAAAGGACGGTCTTTCAATGTGGAGTACGGCTGTAATTTGAACACTTCTAATTATATATATCACAATTGAAAAAGTTCAAGCTTTGTCTTCAAATGATGTTTGTCTCAAATGAAGTTTGCCACCTGAAGATGCTGCAAGCGGAACCGGTCGTTATAAATATTATCACAGTGGATGTTGCTCATTCTTTCAATGTGCAGTTATGTTACGTTTTCACTCTATGAGGCCTAAAATCACAGATACCACGTAAACCGCCGCATGGGCGTATGGCAGCAGGTGGTAGGTCGCCAGCCGTGTAAAACTGTAAATTTTTGGATGGGAAATGTTAACATGTAATATGAGAGTGTATTTAGAGGAGATCAGTGTTTATTTTGGTCGCTTATTGTGCGCGGAAAGAAAGAGTTTTTTTAACTCTCTGTTCGGCAGAGCATCTCTCTTATTTTACCGCATCTGTCAGACCTAGAAATGTAGTGAGGCGTCATGATAATATTCTCTTTGTCGCTCCGAAAAATAACTGTTCCAAATTTTTTAAGCAACCTAAGCCTAGCGTTCAGCCGCCGAGTCTCTATGGGCTCCCACCTTAATCCCTCTAACAGTTGTGTAACTATATATGCTCGTTCGTAGCAGTTTTTAACGAATCGTGCTGATTTTCTTTGTATGTCGTAAATTTTTTTCGTTTTATCTGCATGTCCTGGTGCATATGAGCATAGGGTGAAATAGGCAAAGAAAGTAACTACCTCAACCATTAAAGCTTCATAAAAGAAAAACAGAAGAGGAAGAAAATGCAAGAGTAAAGAGGAAGGCATGAGTGAGCGGGGTCGGATTCATCCACCACCGGCACCAGAGCCTTTTTCGCGACGTTCTTTTCATGCGAGGCATCCAAGACGCCTCCGGTCGCCTCCACGCCCCACTTGACTCTCGATCTGGAAGTTTTCCCGTCCTCGCTGACCCCTCGAAAGCGAAGAGCCGCCACTCATCCCCCACTCGCGGCATTTGACACTCAACAAGGAGTCCACGAGAGTTCATCTTTTTGCTTTCTCAGCAAAATCTCGCACCACCCTCGTCCGCTCCACCTTTCTCTCCAATCCCGAAGTCATTCTCGCCCCCTGGGAAACAAGTGAATATCTCGGAACAGGACAGGCCACAAAAAGGTAAGGCGGAAAGACTTGGTCCTGTGAGTGTGTGACTTAATATTGACCTCGAGGATCATCGGTGAGAGCCCTAGCAGGTAGTGTATATTTTCCAGTGCAATCCTTGTTCCTGATTTTAACTCGCAAGGTGTTTGAATCAATATTTTTTTATGCACAGATTCGCGTGAAACTTTGCGTGCGTGAACTAATTAGCTGAATGTAGAGATATATGTTCGCGAAAATAGTGTTATATACGGACAACTGTTCAAACATGGATACTTCAATAAAATAAACCAAATTAAAACCATTAAAACTATGTTCTGCCAACCATTTTCCAACTTTCACTACTAACCGATAGAAAATTATGCTTCCTAAGTTTTTCTCCTTTATTTAACAAAAAAAAACGAAAAGGAATTTTCAAAGCGTGTGGTTACAATTATATGAATAATTTTACTCCTTTAAATATAATCTCCATCCATAGCTGTTTTTGTTCAACCCATGGACTTTGTCTGCTTTTTAGTTTTCTCGCTCTCATCGGGGATACGCTAATGGAATCGTGATTCAATAGCAAGGGTTTCCTGTTCGGGGGCAATGGTAATTTTACTACAGCAAACAGTCGTTCTTTTCCCATAACATTTGCCATTACAATTGTGGGTTCCGGCGAAAAGCTAACGTCCTCAGTGAAAAGTAAGCCATGATGACAGAACGCGTCGTTTCCAAATAAAAATATCGTCAGTAAAGCTTAAGATGTAGTTTCTGGAATTCCTCAAAAAAGCACGAACCAAACTTTATTGTTTAACCGTTACGGAAGTTTGATTGAGATATCATTTTACGTCTAAATCAATAAATTTGATTTCATTTAAAAATAACTATCACACTTTTAAATAAATAAATCCCTTCCAAAGATACTAAAATATCACCCATAATGCTCTAGTTTTCAAGATGCCGACAAAATATCTTTCGACAAAATATGCTTGGGAAAGGGAATCGTATTCACTCCAAATGGACATCATTTTAAAAAAATGAGGAATTTTTTCACTCCGAAATGCTGTCATAAATTTACACACATGTGGTTTATATGCTATCCCAACGATTAAAAATAATCACATAGCTACCGCAATGATTGTCTTCAGAGTTACAAATAAACCTTCCGTCTCGAAGGACTTTTAAGCGTACCGTATGAAAAAAATGAGGAAATTAAATGACATATATATTTTAGTCACATAAATGCATGATATTAAACCATAAATATTACAAAATTTATTTCATGGTTTCTACAGCGGCTAAAATTAAAACACAAAATTATAATTTGGACTCCATTTACACTTGGAAACAATCTCGCTTCAGCTATCCCTCGAGGATGATTTTACCTTCGCATGAATCTGAGATATCCCTTCTTATTTCCTTTTTCCCTACCAACCCCTCCTAATCCCACATTTCCCTTTTCTCTCAGTCCTCCCTCCACTTAAACTCTTCAGTGCCAAATATTCCCCCAAGCATCCCCTAGTGCCTCCCTTCTCTTTAGCCTCCTCTTTCAGTTGACTGCGTCATTTCCACCGCCGCCTCGGCGTCGCCTGCAGCCTCATTCCCTTTCCCTCCTCCCCATCCGCCTATCATCCAAAACTCCGGCAAAATGAGTCAAAAGCTCTCAAGAAATAACATACTCTCTGACGAGCGTTTCCGGAGAAGACACATAAAGTAGTCGTCAAAATATTATGCGCTAGTGGTCGTCGCAGTCTCTTGGTTTAGCTATCGAACCTTTGATTATCATATTACGATCATCAATAATTCTGAAATCAAACTTTTTACAAGAAGTTATATACCTAGATCTTCTCGTCTCTCTTATTAAACTTTTATATCATTAATTAGGTATTTAGACAAATCGATCCATATCCAATTCACCTTAAATGATACTTATCTTACTATATATCTATACTTATGATAGGGAGCGAAGCATTGCTATCCTAAAACCCCACTGATTTTACTCCACGTTGCAATAACAGATTATTTTTATGCAAAGGTAACACCTTATCACGGAGATACGCAAAACACACCTTAAATAAAATAGTGTGATACTGCTGCTTAATTAACATGTATAATTAACAAGTGGCACATCTACCTCTACATAATACCCCGCGAGCCGCCGCATGGGCGTGTGGCAGGGGGTGTAAGATCACCAGCCGTGTAAAAATGTACGTTTTTTTTGGAGATGAATTGTGACATGAATTATAGGAGTGCATTTATCGAGCTTAATTTTTATTGTGATTGCTTATTGTTCGCGGATAGAACGAGTTCCTGAACCTATCTGTTCGGCAGTGTATCTATCTTATTTTATCGCGTCTGTCAGGACTAGAGATGTAGTTAGGATTCATGATAATATTCTCTATGTCGCTCTGAAAAAATATCAGTTCTGAATTTATCAAGCAATCTAAGACTAGCGTGTACCCTCCGAGTCTTTAGGGGCTCCCACCTTAATTCCTCTAATAGTTGTGAGAGACTATATGTACGCTCGTGGCAGTTTTTAACCAAGCGCACTGCTCTCCTTTGTATTTTATTAATTTTTTTGGTTAAATCCATTTGACCATGGTCCCAAATGCTCACGGCGTATTCGAGATGAGGCCTAACCAGAGCGAAGTAGCGTCTCTTCTTGACTTTTCCCAGTAGGCTTCCGCGGAGATTCTGACTGTGGGCAGCGATTGTTCCGGGTTTCCATCCGCGTGTATCCATTATTTCGGACAATATTTCGCCAACGTTCCAGTTGGCTTCCTCAGGTCCACTGAAGTGACGATGCAGGAATTGGTCCTCTTAATATACACGTAGTTTGGCGCCAAATTTGTGGAGGTGTGCTCTCATTGGTTGGACTCTCTGAAGACCCGTTTCCACGCGCTGGCGAGGGTGTAGCCGTCTTCGCGGTTGAAATTCGCAGGTGTTTTTGCGATTTCAATTGCTTCCCTGATGACTCTTGGGTAATAGCGGCCTTCTTTATTCAATAATGAGGCGTTGTCAAAGTCAATGCTGTGGGTCGGTCCACTCCATTGATGTTCAGCCACCGCTGACTGGCTGAATTGCCTGTTTTTTGCGGCCCTTCGGTGTTCTTGCACTCGGCATTTCAGAGCTCTTGAAGTCTGGCCGATGTAGGAATTGCCGCAACTACATTTTATTTGGTATACTCCTCCATAGATGTCTTTAGGGTGGTGGTCTTTCGAGTTGACGAGGATACTCGCCATCTTGGTAACGCATTTAAATCTGGTCATGACGTTGTGTTTCTGGAGGGCTCTTGCGATTCTTTCCGTGGTCCCGGCGACGTAAGGTAAGATGGCGTGTGCCCTCGCCTTTTCTGTAGTACGGCTCTCTTCATAGGCCCTCTTTGGGGCCATCAGTTGCTGCTTCCGTTCCATCTTGCGGATTATCTTCAGGATGTTTTCTCGCCGGAAGCCGTTCATCTGGAAAGTTTCCATTAGATGTCGTTTCTCTTTTGCGATGGAAGCAGCGTCTGAGAGCGAGCATGCTCGGTGGAATAAAGTTTTAATTACTCCGGCTTTCTGTTGAGGGTGGTGATGGGAGTTCGCATGGAGGTATCGGTCCGTGTGGGTCTTTTTCCGAAAAACGGAGTGTCCTAAAGACCCATTTTTTCTTTTCTCGACGAGGACGTCTAAAAAAGGCAGGCAGTTGTCCGTTTCCGTCTCCATGGTGAATGTGATGGCTGCATTTTGTGCGTTCAGGTGGTGCAAGAACTTCTCGAGTTCATCCGTTCCATGTGGCCATACCACAAATGTGTCGTCCACATACCTCACAAAGAGTATGAACGGCTTCCGGCGAGAAAACATCCTGAAGATAATCCGCAAGATGGAACGGAAGCAGCAACTGATGGCCCCAAAGAGGGCCTATGAAGAGAGCCGTACTACAGAAAAGGCGAGGGCACACGCCATCTTACCTTACGTCGCCGGGACCACGGAAAGAATCGCAAGAGCCCTCCAGAAACACAACGTCATGACCAGATTTAAATGCGTTACCAAGATGGCGAGTATCCTCGTCAACTCGAAAGACCACCACCCTAAAGACATCTATGGAGGAGTATACCAAATAAAATGTAGTTGCGGCAATTCCTACATCGGCCAGACTTCAAGAGCTCTGAAATGCCGAGTGCAAGAACACCGAAGGGCCGCAAAAAACAGGCAATTCAGCCAGTCAGCGGTGGCTGAACATCAATGGAGTGGACCGACCCACAGCATTGACTTTGACAACGCCTCATTATTGAATAAAGAAGGCCGCTATTACCCAAGAGTCATCAGGGAAGCAATTGAAATCGCAAAAACACCTGCGAATTTCAACCGCGAAGACGGCTACACCCTCGCCAGCGCGTGGAAACGGGTCTTCAGAGAGTCCAACCAATGAGAGCACACCTCCACAAATTTGGCGCCAAACTACGTGTATATTAAGAGGACCAATTCCTGCATCGTCACTTCAGTGGACCTGAGGAAGCCAACTGGAACGTTGGCGAAATATTGTCCGAAATAATGGATACACGCGGATGGAAACCCGGAACAATCGCTGCCCACAGTCTCTTCTTGACTCTTTCATCCGAGGACCTTCCTATTATACGTTAAACAAAATCTAATTTCTTTAATGCTGCGCCAAATGTTTTGTATGTGTAATCCGCACGATATATCAGATGTTAAGGTAATTCCAAGATACTCTACTGTATCACAAGATTTTGTTTTTACTCCACCCACAGTATAAGTATGGTATTTTTGTGATGACTTTCGCAGGAAGTGGACTGCGGTGCATTTTCTGATATTTAATTCTGACCCTGGCACCACGAATGAACGTTGTTAAGGTCCGATAACAGAGCTTCAAAGCGTCCGTGGCTTCGTTCATTTCATGGTAGATATCTGTATCGTCTGCAAATAAACTTAATTTACTGCTAACTCTAGAACTTAGGTCATTAATATAAATAATGAATAAAAGAGGGCCGATCACACTTCTCTGAGGAACACCGGATGTGACTTCGACCATATCAGAGCTAAAACAATCAATAACTACTTTATGTTTTCGATCACTGAGAAAGTCACTTATTCAATTCACGATTATTCTCCTTTACCTTCCTGAGTTTTTCCGTAGTCGTAAGCCTTGCTGGCCGGGGTTTTTTAAATGACCAGTGTTTTTTAAATGTCCATCAATGTGCCAAACGAACACGCTCGGCAGTCTAGGGACATAAATTTTGTGCCGGAGAGACACGCTCGGAAGATAAAGGTGAACTCCGCATGATTGCAATTTATATATGAGTTTTTTATTTTTTATATTGAGACTTTTAGAGAGGAACCTTGTAGAATTCCTTCTTGAAATCAAGGAATATCGCGTCGACTTGCTTAATCGATTCACCTGATTTTAGAATATCATGAAGGAAGAGCGCAAGCTGTGTTACGAAGGACCTGTCCTTACGGAAGCTTCTGCGGAAGCTGACTGCTATGTAAGAAGTTACGATTATCCAGGGATGTCATAACATTGATAACGACAATGTGTTCGAGAATCTCGTCTAAAAGTAATGTTAGCGATATTGACCGGTAATTTCCTGGGTCAATTTTATTTCCTTTTTGGAATATTGGAGTAACGTTGGCTGTTTTCCAGTCTTGGGGCACCTCGCCCACGGATAATGATTTGTTAAATATAAATTCTAAGAATGGCGCTAACTCCTTCAGCACGCGTGCTGGTACTCCTTCTGATCCTGGGGACTTGTTACTTTTAATCGAACGCAGTTGTTAATTTATTCCATCAAGTTGAATTTTTATGTCAGCCACATGAGTCAAATCCAGAGTAAATGAGAGAATAAAGGAACTAGGTGACGATGGGAGCCGTCAGAGGAGAAATAAACTAATAATATAGGAGTTGGTTAGAGGAATGAAAAAGAGAGATGTCTGACTTGCCTGGAAGTGGGACGATAGAAGGATGGAATTACGATGAAAGGGGTGTTATTTGAAGATGACGACAAGCATAGGGAGGGATTTCGAAATATATACCCGAAATATCCTATCGGGTTATGAAGTAAAAAATGATTATATCATAAGGATTATTAAAGGTATTATATGTATAAGACATTATATAGGAAAAGACTGTGGAGTGGTGGTAGTGCTGGTCCCAAGCAACCAAAAATCGAAGTACCTGCGAAATATGTGTACTACATGATTTTTTCCCATCCAATTAAACCATTTGAAGAACGTAATCGTCTCTTTGTGCCCCACTTCTCCTCTTTCATACAAATGGAAACATGGAACCAAAGAATGATAAAATGTAGAAAAGGACGACAAAAATTATGAGTAGACTTAGCAAAGCAGGTATATCAGAGGGTCTGTAAGAGCAAGGAAATGAACGTCTCGTAAAATACACGGGTTCAAACATTACTTTTTCCAAAAACATTAGGTTAATCGTAAGGAACGAAATGACTGTGGGTCTAATTATTACAGATGATTATCTCAGTACCAATCTACCTTTCTGAATGAAATACCAATCCAATGAATACTAACCTGCGGGCTCCTGAGGCCCTTATCGTATCGCAAATATTGGCGACGAAGATTCAAATTAAATTGGTTGAACCAAGCAATATCTCCTGTGATGCGTTTTTGTCAGAAGAATCGTTTTTTACCGGTTCTATGTTAATGAGCAAAAGTGAATCTACATCTACATAATACCCTGCGAGCCGCCGCATGGGCGTATGGCAGGGGGTGTTAGGTAACCAGCCGAGTAAAGATATAAGTTTTTGGGAGATGAAATGGTGACATGTATTATAGGAGTGTATTTAGTGGAGCTCAATTTTTATTGTGGTCGCTTATTTTCGCGGAAAGAACGAGTTTTTGTACCTATCTGTTCGGCAGTGTATCTATCTTATTTTATCGCATCTGTCAGACCTAGACATGCAGTGAGGCGTAATGATAATATTCTCTGTGCCGTTCTGAAAAATATCAGTTCTGAATTTATCAAGCAACCTAAACCTAGCGTGTAGCCTCCGAGTCTCTAGGGACTCCCATCTTAATCCCTCTCACAGTTTTGTAACACTATATGTACGCTCGTGGCAGTTTTTGACAAAACGCGCTGCCTTCCCTAGTATTTTATTAATTTTTTTGGTTAAATCTTTATCATCAGGGTCCCAAACGCTTGCGGTGTATTCGAGGTGTAGCCTAACCAGAGCGGGGTAGCATCTCTCTTTGAATTTTTCATCCGAGGACCTTTCTATTTTACGTTTAATAACACCTAGTTTCTTTAACCACTCACATTTGGTATGTGTAATCTCCACGATATATCAGAATTTAAGGTAATTCCAAGATAAATTAAAATACGAAATGTTACTCATTGAAATACCTTCATGTCAAAAAGAGGATTTAAATTTAATATTCTCATTCTAAAGACTACATTCTAGAATAATTATAGCAATTTTACTCAGGAACTTGAATATTTCAAGTAAGAGTGATTAGAAAATGATTATTACACGGTCAAATTTAAATTATAATTACTATGCTTTATTTTATAGAGTGATATGAAAAAATGTGAAAGTTTATTTTAAGTTTGCTAAGGTTTAGTCTGACGACAGTAAATGTAATGGATCCTATTTTGCATAATCTATCTCACTTCATAAAATTAAGATTTATATGTATTGCAAACGACCAATTTATGGAACTTTATTCAAATGCAATGCAAATTTTAAGCCATGTTTTACGAAAATGAAATGAAGTCTCTTTCAAATTAAAAAAATAAATTTACAAAGTATAAACGTTACTCATTTCGTTGAAAAGTCCATAAAAACTCATGCATTTTTTATGTTGCAATGCTTGTGAATTCATGGTTTTGTGACACAAAGGCTCCCAAATGCGACTTTACGCAAAAACTCCATTGCCAGTGTTAAAGTCCCAGCGTAAGACGAATTTTCCTCCGCTAATTCATTGCGCCCAAAATATGGTTCTTCTGAGAGAAGAGAATATATTTTAAGTCTAACAAACCATACCTATGCGTTAAAGGTTTTAGGCCAATGTGTCCGAGCAGAAGGGGTTGGTTTGTTGAAAAAAAGGGATCAAAGAACTTGAAACGAGGTAAGAAATGAGGTTAACCAGCCACACAATGAGACCTCGAGAATGAGATCGTTTTCATCAAAATGAGTGGAAAAGGGGCACGCTGGGAAGAAAGGAAGCACCAAAAGATTATAAAATGGGAACGGCGACGTCTTTGAGTCACTAACCAACTCCTTCCATCGCACATCTTAGTTTTTTTGCACCAGATGATGATGAATCGTTTGAGTTCCTTTAGAATCCCCTTCACACTACGCTCACGGGGGTTTGTCGGACTGAGGCATCGGGAGTGGGTGGGTATGAAGAAGGAAGAAGGCCGGAAGGAAGGAATTCTTTTTTCTCCGCATAACTCGTTCCGAGCTCTTTAATCTAAATCCGAACGGAGACCAAGGTTCAACTCCCTTGAACCCCGCCCTCACCTTTAAGTGAGTTCAAAGAGACGCTTCTCCACTTTTCACGAGTTTTAGCACGATTTCATTGGACTCTGTTGAAAGATTATCTTCTCTTATAGTGTTCCGAAGGTATTCAACCCAAAAGAGATCATGCGTGAACTTCTTTACTCGATAAGGTATCCAACATTGTCCAAATATCCATGTATTAGGAAGCATGATTGTAATGATTTGCGGCATCAATTATCGCAGGTTTTCTCAGGGGTTTGAAAACAAAACTTCAAACCCTGAAATAGCATGATCAATGCAAAAATGAGAAATGACCTCGGATGAATACCAATGGGATGGGATTAAGATTTCATTATTTATGACAAATGTGGGAGAATGGTAGGTGCTTTTAAATTTCTTTTATAGGGCTGCTTAATGAAAAGCAAATCTGATCGCTTTAAATATATTTCTCTTTGATAACAACCTGTACAAGCAGGGAAGGGTCTTTTGCAACCCTTGAAAATCTTTTATGCCTCATACCTTTACTTGTGTGTCTAATTAAAAAATATCACATATCCGGAATATTCTGTAAAGTTCAATCTTTGGTACGCATTGCTGACATCCCCGGACACTCTAGCTGGGGATTAAAGGGATTTATAAGGTTACACTTCATGTAAAAGACAAGTTTTTGCAATCCGTCACAAAGGAGCATTTTTCTTCTTACAATAACTTCTTTGGGTGTGGGGAGCAGGGAAACAAATGGCTGATCTACGGCCGCTGGTTAAAACGAGTGGGATAGGGGACCTCTTGGCACATTTTAACAAGATGAGCCGAGGGATATAGCTTTCAGCTCTAGCAATTCCTGTTTTTTAACCCACTCCATGGTTAAATAATCCATCAAATAGCTATATTATCGATCACTATTTAAAATATGTACGAGGTTTTCTCCTTATACTGTTAATATTTCTTATTCCTCTACGCCTAAGAAAATCTTTCCCACGCTAATAGAGAATTTCGCCTTCGCTCACCCACATGTTCTTCGTCTCCTATGCTATCAATTTCCAATGGCACTAATTCACCAAATTCACCAAAATTTTCACCAAAAATGGTTATTTAGCCTGTCCTCGTAATACATGTAACATTTATAGCGCAAAGCAGTTCAACAATTGAGGTGTCTTCTAGCATTCTATGCAGGTGTTAATGTGCTAAATTCATATGACGTGTCACAGGATGGAATTGAGAGATGAGGCAAGGAGACAGCAACTCGAAGGGAAATTGAAATGAAAATTGAAAAGGTCAAGAGTTTCAGTTTTTCACCTACCATATACTTGTACTTTAATGCCATACCGGCAGTACAAACAAAAGGAGATGAAAAATTGATATTTTCAAAGAACCACGAAACTAGCCGCGCAGTTGCTTCAACGGACTCACCCGCTAGTGATCACACAAATGTGTGAAATTCACAGTGGAAGAATCATTCTCATGGACTGGGAATAGAACCCGTATCCCTCGATTTCACCACGAGTTATCAAACCAATTACGTTACCTAGGCGTCCTCTTCCACTGTGAATCTCTTGGGGCTTAAAGGAGTAAGTTATCCTCACAGGTACCGTGCATATGATGCCAGAGGTACCCGTATGCGAGCGCTAAAGTCGGGCTTTACCCCGTGGACTGTGGAAGACTGGTGGTGGACTGTGGAGATTCACAGTGGAAGAGGACGCCGGGGAAGCTGAATTGATTAGAGCACTCGGCGCGAAATCGAGGGATCTGGGTTCGATCCCCAGTCCAGGCGAATGATGTTTCCACTGGGAATTTCACACAATCATGAAAAATGGAGTTGCGTCATTCCACTGACCGATGACAAAAAATCGGTACGAAAAACTATTTCGATGAGAGAAAAGTTGATTTCCGTCAGATTTTCCATTGACAGAATCCTCGTAGCTAATTAATGTCTTCCAAGTATCTGGTGTTGACACCATTGAAGTTGATGGAGATGGCACAGCGTCATCAAACAGTAGCCTAACAAACGAAACGACTGTCGTATTGCTTCCCCGTTCTTTACTCGCTTTCCTTCGGTAGCACGTGGGAACAATTAGCGGATATAACGTAAGAATGTAATTTATGGGGATAATAAAATAATTACATCTTTTAAAAAATATAATTTACCTGGAGTCATTGATTTTACTCGATTTTACTATGATTTCTTTGCAGGAAATACGATACAATATTGTTTTTTATGATCATCATTGGTCGTTCAATCCTAAGATTGGTTGACTGCAGCCCTCCACCTTTCCCTATCGAATGCTAGTTCCATTATCTTCTTATATATCTTCCTATGAATTTTCTTCTTTACTTGGTCCATGAACTCATTATGCCTGGGTCTTCCACTGGGGACTTTCCCATTCTTTTGCCAGCAATTATGTTCCTGATAATAACCGGTCGAAAGTTATCAATAAATTGTGGAAGTCACAAATTTTATCTTGATTATCATGACGTTCTTCCACTACGTGAAAGCTTCGAGTTTTCATTTCAATTATGTTCCTCACAAACCCATTGTGTCTCTAGGTGTGTCCAATCCATATTGTTCTCCTTTTCTGTATGGTGTCCCATAAGGTTATTTCCTCTTCTACCCTTCTGTACATTTCATCATTTCATATTTTTTCCGTCCATTTCATTTTCAGCATCCTCCTCCAGCACCAGATTTCAAAGGTACATAGTCTATTCTGGTCAGCTTTCCCAATGGTCCATGCTTCTGGTCCGTAGAGTGCTACGCTACACGCGAAGGTTTTCTCTAGGAGGGAATACTGTTTCCTGGTTTGTAGTCCTATCTTTTTTGAGCTCAGCAGTTGCCTTTCTCCAACGAACGCCTTTTTAGCTCGCGCTATTCTCAGCTTTTGATCCGTGGTATTGTTTTGTATATGCTACATTATTTTTTGTTTATTGATTTTCGGAAATAAGAAATATTACAAGAAGAATGCTTTTAAAAAAGTAAGTGGATGGCCACTTCAAATGGGATATCGAAGGAAGATGGCCAAATAATTATGTGGGCCCATTCGCGCTAAAGGGAGTTGGGGGAGAAAGATGGCGGACCACGTAACAGCTTGAATCATAGGCCAACATAGCAATCACCCTATCCATCCACCTCAATGGCTGACGTCCAGGGCCATGCATGCCACTTTGGACGTTCGGCTGATAATAATATGGACGTGAGAGACGACATTTATATGGAAGAGGGGTGTTTGTAGAAGAAGGCGGAAGATTTTTGGAATGAGGAGGCCCTTGCGGTTCTCTTAAGTTATCCGCAGCCTCACTTTATAGACACCCGATTCCAAACCACGCCCTCATCGGAGCATGTGGAAGGAGAGCAGCTTCATTCTCCACCCCAGGCCTTTCCCTTTACACACATCCCAGGCGCGTAATCAATTTGTGAATGGAGCGGCGGATCCCGCAAACTTCCTACAATAGCTTGAGGAGAAAGCATATGGAAGGCTGCAAATGTTTTTGGGATATGAGGGAACTGGTTAAACACTGAACGATTTCGGAGGGCAACTATGGAATATAACTATGGCTCAAACCAGTGGCAACAGGATCCCTACAAGTATAAAAAGAATTCGTAGTTTCTCTACATTTTTAAAGAGCTTATGCGTGCATGTACTTGTATTACGGCTGAAATGAAAGAAACCACATTTAATACATTCATGCCTCTCTTAATAGGTGGAAAAATTGGCAGAAAACAAGAAAAAAGTGCAGAAATAATTTTCCTCTCTTTCCTTGCTACAAAAAATCACATCACACCATAGAGGAAAGGCAGCAGTAAATAAGCCTCCCCAAACCCCGAAATTTTTACTTTATTTTTACCCCAAAAAAAGCAAACTTTAGGATATGTACCCTAGAATTCGTTTCAATATCCATGATTGAACTTCTTTCAGTAGTACAATAAAAGAAATTTAAAAAAATGTGGTTACCAGAAGGGAAGAAAGAAAAGAAATTGTCATGACAAGACAGGGAATTGACGGAAAAACCAAGCATTCATCATTGAAAATACAGAACTCGATCGTAACGGTAATAGTCAACATTGAAAATATATAACAGGACACCCAGTAAATGACTGCCATAACCTACTCCGCTGATTTCTCGAAGAACGCTGAAGTGTAACGTCTTCAGCCATAAAATCAAGGAAATAGCATTAAGGTTCCATTCATCCTTCTAGACTTTGTCCTATCCATTCTGGTACATCTGACACGGCATTTTTTCTTGCATCGCATCCATACTTCAAATGCAGTGTCTTTCTCCAATTGAATTTACCGTTTTTATAATTTTCAACGATCTAACACTTCATTCATTTCCCGAGCTCGTTTTTATCTGGGTTATTATCGCAATGCCTTCGAAGCTCTTCTGTGAGGCCCCACTTTTTATTAGGAACGCAACTTAAGCGTGGATGTAAGGAGAGACACCTGCTCGAATCACGCATCAGCAGGCACAAGAACAACTAATTTTGTTTTTAACATGAAGAGAAACGAGGTCCTTATTATGCTAAACGCACGCCCTGGGCCTTATTCACTTATGACTTTATACGGCCAAAACCAGGAAAAGCATGGACTCTTCAATTTTCCGGCAAATTTCGACTTTTGAATGCTCTATTTGAAGTTTCCGTGACTTTCACGTCAACATTTTGGAACTGGCGAGACCCAGAAATTCTGAGGCCAAGTAGAATAGCTCCCCAAATCCCACGGTAGCACTCTAGGCGTAAGGCTCGGAAAAACTCAGGACTATTGAAACTAAGGATATTGGACTGCTTTGGACGCCGGCTTCACACAGGAGCACATTTACCCTGAGTTCCTGGGCTTTTGAGGTCATTCGTCTTTCAATTATGTCATTTTAGAGTAAGGGGTCAAAGAGCAAGGCAGGGATCAAGAGAATTGGGCTTTCTAAGGTCCAGCAGTGGAGGTAAAAAAGTAACATGGAATAGAATTCGTTTTGCTCGATGCAAAAATCTTTTACAAATATCGCGAGCGTTTATTTTCCCTCTCTTTAATCATTCAGTTCCTTTTTTATTTACTCCCCGCTCTCCGTAGAAGTTACCTAGGTTACCGTCTGGTTGACACGTTATTACCGATTGGAAGTTTTTGTTTGCCTTATAGTTCAAGGTAAAATAGGTTTTTTTATCAGTCGTGTTGAGCAGACCTGCTCGAGGTGAAGATTGACCCCCACAGGGTTTTAGCCCTATTGAAAATATGGAAGGCTATCCACACGCGCCCTTTTTACCACTATTTCTGGTTGCATTCCCTCAAAAAATAATTTCGTAGCATTTCAATCTAAACTCCTTATGAAGTGGCCATTCTCATTGAAGTCCTTATAAAGCGGTGTCGTTGGATAAGTAATTGTCGTAGTAGGACGAGCATGGTGATAAATAGGTAATAAAACATATTGATGATGGATTATAAAAATTAACCAACTATAAATGGTCGGTTAATGTAAATTGTAGCGATAGTTTATGGAAACTGTCGTTACATATCTCGTGAGATAAAAACAATAAAGTTACACAGTGTTACCCGCGGCGAAGGGCTTATTCGTTGAGAGAAAACAATCAGTTTCTTGCCAATAAAAAAATATTTCATCAAATAAGACATTCCTCATATAAAGTGATAATAGTAAAAAACACGTGTGAAAAGTTGAAGCAAAGTATTTACAAAGCGTGAAAAATATATCGCTAGAACTTAACACATTATTTAAGGGCTTGCAATAAAAACAATTTGCTGATTTTTTAAAATCAAAAGGTAAAATTTTGCGCAACATACAGAAGTGTTGGTAATATTTCATTCGATGTCTCGAAATGGAAATATATTTACTACCAACGTTAATATAATATCAATAAAGGTAAGTTTTGAGTTACTTTGGAGAAATACTTTGGATTTTACATGAGCAGGGCCTTATCTACCTATTACATGACTTTCGTTATCTCAACACACGTGCCTCTACATCTACATCTACGAAATGCCGTTCAAGTCACCACTAGGGTTTGTGTTACTGAGTGATTCCACCTTAGTCATGCAGCACTCATCCCAAAAAAAATCAGGACCGGGCAGGTTATCCCGGATGCCATGAAAAGGCCAAATGCAGTCTGGATAACAATGCACGGTCAGAACAAAAACTATGAGAGTGCTACCTAAACGAACATGTTACCAGGCAGTATACTATTTAAGATACAACTACTGGTTGGAATCATTATTGCGTGTGATGAATAGTTCTACAAGGTACTAAATAACACCAGGGTTGGAATTCGCTATGAAAAAATCATTTCATAGCGAATTTCAACCCTGATGTATAGGCACCCGTGCGAGTGACTTCGTACCACATCATTTGTTAAATGCAATGTTTGGAAATTTGTACTAAATAACGTTAGACTATATCTTGTCGGAAATTTCATTCGGAGTCAGTAGCCAATTACCATATTAAGATATTTAGTACAATGGATGAATAAAAAATTCTCAGGATTCACTTGATGGAACAACATTGCGATTGTTTGTAAGTAAATACACTTTGTAATTAGTTAAGTCAGTATTGAGGATAATGACTTGAGTCGAAACCTAGGTCGGAATAATATAAATCATTTTGGAGTATTGCAAAGAAAATTTATGTATAAACCATAGTAGGTACAATGGAAAAACCTCCTTTATCTAGTTAGGGTCAAAGTATTCCAGAACTTATCTATCACAACTATTCAGCTACATTTATATCCACGACTATTCAGTAGCTCTCATCATTCTAGTCCATATGTTCTATGATCTTTCTCACCGTTCACCGCTTTCCTTCATCCTTTCCTCTATCACGACATAAAAGAACCACTAACCAATCTATTTCTCGTCAAATCCCACTCTCCTTATCAGTAATCATGAACTTTTCACAATTCTCTTTTTATGCACTCAATCAATTCCCCGTCATCAGCTCCTTTTGTCGGACGCATATTGCTCTATCGCAAGTCTCCCTCTAAAGATTTTGGTGCAGTGTCGCTTTTCTACCAGCGCACTACCAAAGTAATAACTTACTGTACTGTCTATTGTTATTGTATTCCTATTTTAATGACCATTGTGGCTTCCTCTGTTTAAATAAATCTCATCACAACTATTTTATTGTGATTTATTTCAATCCATACATTTCCAACTGATTTTTGTTTTACAATTACCAAGAATCATGTAATTATACTTTGCAATAAACCTCCTTTTAAATGCTCGTTAAAAGACCTCGTTATTTTCTAATTGATATTTATCATTTACGCACTACATAAATGGACCAACTTGAACCACGATTTTCAACGATTTATTCCCATGTCATCTGGAAATGAGCCACAATTTTCATTTTTTCACGCAATTATGGCAGCATATACGTTTTAACGAACACACTCGTTTTACTCATGTTATAAAAAATCCACTTAACTGAAAAGTATATTTTCGCATGACCTTGATGAGCACTGAAATCAAAAAGAGGTACTTAAGAGTGTTGCCTACCACGGCTTGCTGCTTAAGGTTGTACTGTACTAAAAAACCTTAAGACTCCACTTCTTCTTGCCTTGAAATATTTAACTAACGCTTTAATTACAAGGCATGACAAATCCACTAACGGTGTCTCATTTTGCTCAAGGAATTCATTAGAAATAAAAATGTTTTTGTTACTTTAAGGAAATACTAAAAGAAATCCCCGTACAAATGCCAATGCAATTAAAAATACACCCTTGAAGCCCATCTACAGAAAAATGGAAAAATGTTGATACTCTATTTTTGGAGGAGTTTCCCATTTTATTGGGAGAATTAAAAATAAAAGGGCGAGAGTGGTAAGGCAATACAGGAAAGTAGAATGCGATGGCCACAACAAAATATAGAATAACTTGTAACACGTATTGAGAAATGACGAATCTTTTGTCTAGATTCGAAACCAACTTTTCTGACCATTTATTAATTTAATATTGGTCAGGTTCTACAGGCCGGCGGAAACTGTGAGGTTCTGATTTGGACTGGGATGAGTTCTGCATGTCTACTGTGGAATAACCCCGTGTCACATTCCCAAGTGGTAACTTGTATGGTATTTCGTAGGCGTAGATTTACATTGTTAAGAACAAATGCCAAGAAAATGCTTCCCACCTGTCCCTCATCGCCTTGCTTTGTCTTCTCTTCCGTGCGTTTAGCAATGAAAGTCCCAGAGAAAACTTATACTTGAGCTCTCAACGCTCATCACATCTCATCGTCAACCTTAGGAATAAAAAATTACCTTTAGGACATGATTCCAATGCGAATTCTTAATGTGTGCATTAGTCCGACCGTAAAAAAGGGTATTGATCTTAAAACGCAGTTAACACTTTTGTTAAAAATCTAGTCCTTCCATTTGTTTTGAAACATCATACCTATGATTTAAAAAAATGACCGGTGCTGTTGGTTGAACATTATAATCCTGGCTTCCTTGGTCTGAGAGATTTTTTTCTGTTACACTTATGGAGATAGTATTTTAACATATTAATTAAAAGGCAGATCATACATAATAATAGATATGTACCAATTTGCTCGGGATTGAAATTTTAGAGCACGCGTGTAAAAAATGTTCGAACTTCGATCATCGGTGGATAAGGCACTCCTACGCACCAGTGAAACGAAACGGGAGCTTTTTTGAGTGCGCCGTAAGCATAATTAGCCCTGGGCAGCAATGAAGGACACAAAACCTGGAAACATATCACTTTCTGATTAAAACTGCTGAAAATGCACAGCGAATGAGACTCATCTAATAGAATGACTGGGCCAGGAGCCCTTATAGACTCTATAGACCAGAAAGGGAAGTAAGCAATAGCTAGATCTAGGATTACGACGAAGTTGGCAGACATTGGCAAATATTACAGTAAAGACATAGGTGACGAATAGAGAGAGGGCGGCGCTATTGAATACAGAGATTTAAAATGTATCATCGCTCTAACACTCACTACAATAACAAGTAATTCTCAATCAAAATACGACGTCTCAAAGTTTGTAACCTTGCTCTTAGTGCGTCTTAAAAAAATATGATATGTTCTCCATGGTCAAATAACCAACCCTTTGCCAAACACAGCTTTGAGAGCATGCTCATGGCGGTACAATTAATCGTGAGTAGTAGCTTGTCTCACTAGCGATTGGTACTTGCCATGCCGTCCGTCAAAGCAAAATCCTCAGCGTTAAAGTACGTTCGATTAATTGTTCTTTTACATTCACGGTCCAAAAGATTAGAAAAATTCGTAGAGAAGTAACTCGGAAAACAACGATGAATATAAAACTCATTTATTGATTTAAAAAAGTTGTCTTCACTTCTGACACCGCGCCCTAATGCTCTATGTAGTGAATAGTGGACAAGGATCATTCATTCATAAATTTATTTTCACCTTTGCTTGCTTGTATGCATTTTTTTAACTCTCAGGAGGTCATCACTCAAACATGACCCCTCAATTGTTACTAATGGTAAGTTATATGATTTTGTTTGACTATTCATCTCGGCAACGCGGAAATCTAACGTGGATAGATGTGGCCAATGTGTTCGTTGTCAGCGGTTATAAATAAAAAATTTCTTATTTCAAATTTCACCATTCAAACCACTTCTAAGGCAACAAATTTTGCACTCTGTGAGTCTTTCTTCCATATCCTACATGTAAGTATACCATACTATCTTACAATCTGGGAGTATTGCGAACTTACTTCGGGATATCCGGATCCGCAGTTAGGCTGCTGACGACGTGACACAAAAGGGAACCAAAAATGAAGGAATAATCATATCGCCGCATAAACCTCTTAAAGTAAGAACTAAAATCAAACTAAGCATAGTATATGCTACGATTCTCTGCTTGCGTTAGCTTGTTTATTTCCCCTTCAAGCAGACTAGGAAGAGGCGTAACCGTAAAATAAGCAAACAAGGGAGAAGTACAATGCACAATTTGGGAAACATACATTAAGACCATTATCATTTTATGCATTTCACAATCTCGCAATGAGTGACGCATGATGCAAAGACATATATTTTTCATGACCTTGTTTATAGTTTTAATGGGATTGCTCCATCACATTTTACTGCCAGGAACATCACTGCCTGGCTTTAATATCATTAGCCACTTTAACACAGCGTAATTTTTATCTTTCATCAACACGTTATATTCTTTTTTCATTATTTTGTAATGGTAGTTTTACAAGGAAGTTAATCTTTTACTGAAGTTGAAAAACAGAGAGTAATTATTAGCCTCCCGTGGGATCAAGATGAAATTCCAAAAGCAAAAAAGTGTAATTAAGGGATACAAGAGCAGACCTCGTTCCTGTATTTTTTAGGTAGCGTGGAATAAAACATCGCCTCATTAATAGCCAACATCTGACCTTTAAATTTTATGCACGCGTACGGGCAATTGTGATACTTCATGATAAGCAAATACACCACTAATTTAGTGCAACTCGTGCATAGTGAACTAGACCATTAAGAAGTAAACTTTCAAAGACAAAATTAATGAGGGCCATGAACACAGATTATCTACATGAAACGTTCAGCCATAAATATTACCTATGGGTTCAGGAATCAATACTAGCAACCTACTCACCAGATAAGAAGAACATTATTGAGTACCGCATAAATTCATGCGAGAATGTAAAATTTAAACATATGTCGCTTTGTGATCATTGCACAGTACAATGCTGGCAGTTTTTAGACGCAGTTTTTAAAATTAGTTTTTAAAATTTCATGAAAATTATGAATGATAAAAAAGTAAATTGTTTAACTTTAGTGCTCTCAAAGTTAACAAAGCTATGCATTAAAGGAATCACTATACATCTAATGAATTTCCATCATAACTAGAGACGTGGTCATTAAGATGAGCATTTACGTACGAGGACATATGCCAATTGACTAACCTGCTAGATTGTTTCAAACGATCCTACATTCACGATTTGGTGAACAGCACGTTGTCATTGATAAAATAAAATATAACGGCTATATACCGCGTGTGATATCGGTTTCGGCCCGACGTTTCGTGACCGTGACGGTTTCGTCGTTTCATCACTTATTCATTCCCATGATTAAGTGACCAGCAGTGGGTCACGAAACTTCAGGCCAAAACCGATATCACACGCGGTATATATCCGTGATACTATCGACCAACATGAGCCTCGAAAGCTACAATTAAGATATTCGTCGTCATTTACCAATAAAGATAAAAATTATTTTGCGGTGACTGGTATCTCAGTTTTCAAGGTCCGGGTTCTACTCCTGTCAATTTATGTGTTTTTAATGGAGTGACATCTACTACTCAAATACTACTGCAAGAGGGGAGGGGAAGTAATTCTTTTGTCGGATGTAGCAACTTAAAATACGCTGATTTCTTATCGGACTAAGGTGGGGTAGTTCTCCCCGTTAATAGTAGTATTTTGGTTTAGAAAGTTCGGACGGCTAGCATATTTCACGCGTACAGACAGAGCACTCGGATGAAATGGAAAACCACGACTCTAAATCCAAGACTAGCCCATTGCTTTAAATAAGGTTTGATCCGGAAAGTCCGATCAGGAAACAGTGAGTTGCTCACTCGTCTTTTGTGACATTTCCAAGTGCAGTGTCAGCGTACTGCACATCATGATCCTCCTCAATCGCTAAGGTCGCACATAAAAATAATGGCTGATCTCGCTTTATGTACCAAAGATTGGGTTAGAGTTTATGGATACTTTATGCATATGAGAATAAGAAAAAGGTAAGAAGAAAACCTTTGTAGTAGCTAAATTACCCTCTTGGATTAATAGTGACAGAGGACAAAGATCATTTGTTTCAAACTGAGAAATTTGAAGTTTTTTACAAAAGTACAATGCCTATTCTGCCTAATTAGGTTACCATTTTAGCCTCAGATAAGGTTTTCTTGAAGAATATATTAAAAATCTAATCATTTAATCAATTCTATTTTTGTCCTCCTGAAGCTATCTACTTACATCTTTTGATAAGATCTAGCTCTTATCTACCAGCATTTATCCTAAAATGGACAATCGAAAACCCAACCCATTAGGGTCTATTTCCTTTTGATTGAGGTAAGCTGCATTAATTGTGATTTCTTCAATCTGGTTTTCCCCAAGGTCTTTCTGAATTCGTAGAAGGCGGGATATGATCCATGAAAAATGAATGATGCAGAAAAATACCGAAGTATATTTAAAAATCATCTTAGATTAGCTCTGCAAACTTTTCCTTCACAATTAAGGAATATTTTCACCATTCCATCATCTTCCATCATCAATTACCCACAATATGTAAAGCTGAATGTAGGAAGGCCGGTGATTCTCAGGAATATTGGGAGCACAACAGGAATCCAAGGACTAAATTCTAGTCATTGCGATTATTGTGAAAAGGGTTTAAATCAAGTCACATCAACACTACGTCATTACAAAAGAGTTGAAATTCGCCATGAAAAACATTTGACTTGACCGGGATTCGAACCCGGTCAAGTCAGACGATTTTTTCATGACAAATTTCAATCCTAGTGTACATGCACCCGTGTGAGTGACTGCGCACCACATCATTTTTTAATGCAATGACAGAAAAAACTACGCCATTATTTAATTCCTTACCACCCTGAGAGGCATCAGTAAACTTTCATCAACATATTAGAAGAGAAATAGATGTAAAATGCCAGTTGTCAGAAGTATCATAGATTGATTACAACAGGTGTTTCCAGAATGGATGCCAAAACACCATGACGTATCGCGTAGCTACATCTAGGTTCAACTCAATTATACGCTCAAAAGGCGTTCTTAACTCTTTGAGAGTCGCCGTGATGAAAAGTTTGGAAATAAATGTAGGTATTAAAAAGCCGACGAGCAGAAGAGAAAAAATACATTTTAAGCGAAAATTTATTAATGAAATTTAATATTGCCTATCGTGATTGACGGTGGTTTTCATCCATCCTCCATTTTATTCGTTTATGAGTTGATTTTTAATCCATAGTCTAAAAAGCATTTTTTTAATGTTCGTCCTTTTGCAGTAAAAGTTAACTCTAACGTATGATTTTATACCCACGTGAAAAAAATATTCCCGGTGTCATCTGTTCTCATAAATCAGACTTATTTACTGAAATGAAACAAAATTACATCTTAAGTTGCAGTACAGTTTTAAAGTCGAACAAAACTTGAAAAATATATTGAGGGTTTACTTTAACCATCCGTACATCACCGTTTAGAAGGTACAAAAATATGCCAATGACATATGAAATTGCCATGGACACCTGAGTAAAAAGAAAGGGAATAAGAAATGGAAAATTTTTGCAACCTATTAATATGGTACTAGTAGAAAATTATTCTGTTAGTTAAGCTCGAAAACATTGATATGGAGAGACGAAGTCAGCGAGATGAGGATACATATTTTGTTGCTTGACTCTTCTGTTTTCCCGGTTTTCTGCCGGGTAGTTTTATCTCTAGGCTTCTTCAAATCTAATTGACAACGGTCTTATGGACTTGAGGGATAGCCTGCGAAATACCTTCCTCAAGATGAAACAACGTGGTGGAAACCCCGGAAAAACGAAGATTCAACCTTCATCCAAGTTAACCTCTTTAGCCGATTAACTATGGGCTATTTGACGGCCTACACGAGGATGACGGCTCATATCAAGGACAAAAATTACTGTTAACTTGGGCTAAATGGATACAGAAAGTAGTTGTCACAGAAGGAAAAAAGAAGAAAAACTGAAGCTCAAAAGGGGAATGAAACTATTGTGAAGCTATTAAAACAAGGAAATGGATACGTCTTATCCAGAGATCTTCTTTACCCTCCTTTAAATGATATTTTTGAAAATAACAAAAGCTTCCAAGCTTCAGGAGACTCATAACATATTCCCTAGGTAACTGACTAACGGCGGCCATTTACATCCTTCTCTTTCCTCCCACCCTCGCTTTCAGCTTCCCTTTATCAACAATTAGCCATCCGAATTCCGTCAGAATCTCCCATACGCACCAGCGTATGCTTCTCTCACGGACTTGTTGATTAATGGAGTAAGGACTTCCTGGTAATTGGACATGGAACAAAGGTGGAATGGTGAAACATTTAAGCGAAGAAAAACACTGGTGTAATTTCGACCCAAGAATTTTACATTGTATTTACAAAGGGCGAAAGCTTGATTTAATGGAACATTTTGAAATCGTGAATAGCCCTGATACCTTATGTAATGATTAAATCTTCCTCTCTCCCTCACCCCTCCTCCGAATACAATTACCGTCTCGACGGCTTCACAGGTAAGCCCTCTGCCCCTTTTAACGTCAAATGTAACCGTTAAAAATTCGCTCCCCCCTTCTTCCTCCACCCTACTACCCCCTCCATACTTTGTGTGTGTTTGTCATGCATAAGTGGAACGCGACCCAAAAAATTCATAAACAAAGGGCAACGACTGCTTTATATTTATTTAGGATGAGGAGGATTCGACGTGGAGGAAATATGAGAAGGATTTTGTAATATCTCGATGAAGGAAAATGTCTCTCTCTCCTTACCTGATCTATTTGTCGTTCAATCATGAAAGCAATAGTTCCATCACATATCTAAAAACCAATAAATAATTGTCAATGTATTTTTGTCATCCCAGAAGACAGAAAAACTAAACAGTGAATAGTAATACAAACATTTCATAATTTAATTTAGCACCTCGATGAAAGAACGGCGAAAATAAAGCAATCTTTATATATATCGTAGTAGCTTTGAAATTACCAATCGATTTATACAATTATATTCAAGACGAAATATAATGACAATGAAAATAAAATATATGAAGATGATTCATCTTGGGGACATCATGCCGTGATTACTGATTAGACCTATTGACAAGACTAATTTTTTGTAACATTATTTTATTAAAACACTGAATAACCCAAATCATTTGGCACAAATGTGTTCATTGCATAATTATATGCATGAATAAGCATAGATTTTTTATGAACTGTCATGATAGCATGAATGAAGTTGACGTCAAACTTGGTGAAATAACCCAGTTGAATGTAAAGTTGAAGACAATTTTTGGGAAGACAAGTATTTTCTTCTCCTTTTCATCGAGATTTTATTTCAAGAATTTTTCTTACGCCTTTTACACATGCAATCGCTTAACCGTAACTTTCAGAAATTTACCAACATGAATCGAATATCGGAAGATGAGATATCATAATTATTTTCGTACATTAAATTATGCAATGAAGCCACAATATTCCCATCTGGTCCTAAGCCAATGCTGTACCACGTGATAGTACTATTCTACAGTGCTTAGAAGAGACTATAACCTGTAGGCAAGATAAATTAGATGGATACAGAACATCTATCAGTCCTTATAAGATGTATTACAACCTCATCTGTATCCATTTCTTATTACAATTCAGGTGATATGCTAAGTCAATAACAATTAATTAATCAAGAAATTTTTTCAATTGTTTCAACTGGTGAAGGCATTAGCAGCTGGAACTTTTGCGAGCTAAAAATATTTTACAGCACCTATTTGGGGTAGATATGTTTTTTGTAAACATATCCCCATTGGATTTTATAAGGTTAAAACCAGATAATAACCTGACGCAATATGAGTATAATTCCAAAGGGTTGACCACATTTGGCAGATTTGGATGCTACCACTTTATCGATTCATAAATTGGACCATTTACATTCATCAGAGTGCCTAGCTGGAACAATGGAGTTTCAGATTTAGGAGGAAAATATTCAAGGGCATCATATTCCTTAAAATAATTCAATAGATGTATGTACATATGAAATTTACAGGCTAATTCACTAATTTTAAAATTGCATAAATATTCATTGCATTGCGATTGAAATATGCATTGATACTGAAGAAGAGTTAACAAAACTCATTTATCCACCTATGAACTTATTTCGACTCAATTGAGTATTTCTATCCTTTCTCAATATTGATTCAAAGAATGATTGCAGGAAATGGTTGGTTTGGTTGGAAAGGCTTTGGTTGGCCTTATGAATTTCATAGACTCCGATAAATGTGTAAAGAAAGAATGTTGATTACATTATTCAGCCGCATGGAAATCTATACCCAATATTCCTAATATTGCAAATAACGCCGGGAATAATGCTCAATGCAGATATGTATCGTTCGCAGTATTTCAACTGGTAACAATGGAGAGCAGGCAAAGCTATGGGATGGAATTTGCGAATAAATGCGATGGTATTTAATGCGGTGTGGTAGGAACTGCTCTTATGAAACATTATGATATAATGAGATACCGTGCGATAAGAGACTCATAATTTGGATTGCAATATTAGCATCAGAATACAAAACTGAACTTTGTAAAGTCTACATTGAGAATGGAAATAGTCAATCCTTTTCCTAATTATTAAATACATTGCCCAACTTTACGTGTTTTTGTACATTTTTTGCCCTTTTCTCGTCCTTCTCACTATCGTAGAATAATACCCCGACATCCATTACTCCATCACACCCTCACGCCTCCAACTTATTTCCTCTGTACTACAACTCATATCTCACTATCATAGGACATAACCCCAACATCCATTACTTCTTCACACCCTCACGCCTCCAACTTAATTCCTCTAGACTACAACTCATAAGCCTTCAGAGGCAAATGCCCACAAACCACTCTTCCCATCCCTCACTCCATCCAAGCTTCTTTAATTTTTCCTTCAAATCTCCGTGTCCCTCTAAACCCTTCCGAAAACTCGAGAGAACAATTCCACCATTGTAGCTAACCACACGCCCCTCTATGGCTTTCCTACTCTTCCTTCCGACGTTTCCCCAACGAAATCTCCTCCTTACCTCTCATTTCCTCCCCGTTTCCTCCAATGTTCCTCTTCCTCACGGCTCGTTTCCTCTCTTCGTGTTCAGGTCACCCCTACACTTGCACCGACAACACCATTACGGCCAACAAATGTATAACTTTTGCGTCAACAGCCGTCGTCAACGACTCCAACACATTCCAAAACTCTAATTATTCCGTAATTCCCCCTCTGTCCCCATCCGCCCTCTGCTGATGTGCTTTTAAAAACCGGATGGACGTGGGCTCTGGAATTGTGGGCCATGAAACTTCCACTCTCCTTTGAAGCAGTTTTAGCGTCACGCGACGGGAAATTGACCACTTTCCGACAGCTCTATTCCAACCCAAGATGGGTTAAATTTCACAATACTTCCCCAACAACTCTCAAATCACGAGAGATACTGGATTTTTAAAGCACTCGCATGGATTTATTTTTCAGTTTATATCTTGCGGAATTTCGGGTTAACATTAGGGGCCATTCAACAATCACGTGGACGTTTTGGAGGGGGGTTAGAGTCTTAGCCACGGTTGGTCACGAGGGGTGAAGGGGGAGGGGGGTCTGGCGGCGTACCACGTGGCCGATTTGGATGAACAAAAACCCGGTGACGAATGCTGAATTTCACTCTGTGGTCCCACTGTTATTTTAAGTAATACACAATCCTTGAACATTTCAGCTTCATTTTCTTTGTTTTTCTTCATTTATAAGCAGAATTAGAGGTGAAAATATAAAATAAGAGAAAAGGAGAATTTATGTATATGACCACGTGACCCCCTGGGGGGGGGCAAGACCATGTATTGGTCACAAGGGGGAAGGGGGAGGTCGAAAAAAGGCCTAAAATTGGCCACGTGGTTATTGAATGGCCCATTAAAAAAATTAGGAATATTGAACGCACGGAAACTTCATGTGTGAAATTGTCTCGGGTTTGACACCGACTTAAATACATGGCTGCTGCCAATATTTCGACAGAATACGTTCCCGTTATCATTAGGGCAATAGTAATTTATTGCCATGAAGATCCTATCTCTGGATATGGTTAGATAAAGAAAACAAGCAATCCGTCATCATCAGGGCAATGAATAATCAAGGAAGACGGAAGAGAACTCTGTCGAAACGTTGAAAGAAGCCCCATATTTCAACCGGCGTGATGCCCGAGAGATTTTACGCACATCTTTCGCCGTTAAAGTATCAAATCTTTCTTAAGGTAACTTACGGTTTCCTCAAGGAATTTAGCAAAATATCCGAAACACCTACTTCAAAATGCTTCGATAAAACTTTAAAAAATCCCTAAAGATTTGCACTCGTGACGAAATTTAATTGGGATATAGAATCGAAAATATGGAAATGGTTGGCAAAAAGATCTGAAATCCCTTAATCAATAAGAAGTTTGAAGCAATGACGGCCACCATAGAATATTTTCGCCCGAGATTTTGCATTTGAAGGTAAAGAATACCGCCTGGACCAAGGAGAATAAGGGACAATTGCCAAAATTAAATTCCGCCATATTCTTTCCCGTAGTCACCCCCACACCCCAAAATCTCCATTACCAACCCTGTCCATTTTCTGATACATGAGCATACTTTCTAGAACATTCTACCTCAATTCCTCATTTTCCCTCCGTCTCTTTTCTCACCCTCTCCATTGAAACTGAAATGCTCTAATTTATTACCATCACACATTTAACCTAAGGGCAACATTGAGTTGTTGAAGGTCACTGCTTTAACATCCCACATTTTTCACAGGGTTTGGTGAGGAGCCTCGGCGAGGTGGAGGTCAAGTTCCCTCGAACACACTTTTACCAATGTAGCACAATCAAACCATCGTGTAATGTGTTTCACTTAATGCATTTTTGAGTGAACTTCCACTTTGATCCACTAAGCGAAATGTAATCAGTTGGCTCAATCGACCACTTTCCGAGTGTCAAATTCACGATAACGATCAAGTCCTCCGAATGAATGGAATTGTCATGAAGCTTGTTTTATTATTTAACCGTATCCAGAGAGGGTTTCTGATCAATTTATCTCTGGTTGAAATTCTAATTTTTAAAAACCCAATAATGTGTCTCACCATGAGAATGGACACATGTACCGCTGCAATTGTAATGCCGGAAAAACATTCCATAAGTACAGCTATTTGCCACAAAATAATTTGAACCAAGCTATGTATTTTATGATAACATTTCAAAAGTATCGCAAGCAGTACTTAGAAATGATTAAAATTGGGAGGGGATTGGCGAACATATGAAGAGTTAAGCATCCACATATTGAAGGACAATTAGAACTTTTCTATCAAATTGATGAAATAACACATTAAATAGAACAAAAGTAAACTATTACGATAGGGATACATTAATGGCATTCATGGAGAGATAAAAATTATATTTATATCAGACCCACGTTAAAAAACAGTGTGGTAAAAAAATGTTTTCATTCTTTGGGAGATACTTATTGAGTAATATGTCTTGATAAATGCTACACTGAGCTGAAAAGGTCGATACTTTCTTTGCTAAAATCCTTCCTTATTTCATAACTAGCACAAATAATGATTTTCTTCCCTTCCGGTAAGTTCAAAGAAAAATATTTATGCTAGCATTTATCTTTCGGGATTTAAGACGAGTTATTACTGAAAAACTATTACTATCTGTGAAATTTAACTTAAGTCAACGTACAGTTTACGCGTGGTTTGGAAATATGGTTATGACTTTGGTCTTGCAATAGAAACTGAGTGGTATCAAAAAATATATATGCCTATTTCAAGGAGAGGTTGGAATAAAAATATGGGGAAGAAGAAATGAAGTTATCTCTAGAGTTGAAGTTTTGAAATTATGGCCATGAAAGGTGACTCACAATTGCTAACTGAGACAGAAAAATATTTGACAGCCACGATATAGTTTAATTGCTATTGTTACTCACAATGCGGCACGACTGGTTGCAAAACCTTTTTAGTATGGACAAATACCTACTCCCTAAAGATAAAAATATTCACGAACAAACCTTTATCTCAATGCATCAGCTAACAGCGCAAATATCTCTATAAAAACTCATCTTAAAATCTATGCTTCTTGTATTGATTTCTTCTCACAATTTTCCATTTTGAAGTAATCAAACGATATTTCCCGATATTTATTTACCTCAGGGAATCGTGCAATCAAGTTGAGTGACCAAAAGTACGTTCAGTCTGCAGTGGGTCCTCCCGCATTTACCGCAATCCCATCCCTTTCTTCTGCTCTTTGAGCGCCAATTACCCAGCAGTCAGTCCTCCTATCCTTTCCCTTCAACCTTTTCGCTACCCACTCTGCTCTCTCGGTACTCGGTACTGGTGATTTCGTGGTGCAGAATTTGTTTCGCTCGTCACCAGGGAGCTGTCGAACGGGATTTGTTGAATAGAGTCAAAGAGCTCACCATTCGACGTGATAAGAGCGGATATGGAAATAAAATGAAAGATGGATGCAGCACGGATAGCAACGAGGACATTTGTTCTTTACCGTAAAATGTGCCACATGAGCAACGATGCTTCGTCGCCAGGTTAACCTGCTCCTCTCAGTCTGCGGGAATGTCGTAATAACAATTGGTCTAAAAATATTGGGCTACTCCTAGGTTCAAAATTCCCATCTTTAAACTAAAACAATGAATAAACTTGATTTTTCCACAATTTTCCACAAAAAATCAAGTTTATTCATTGTTTTAACATGAATCAGTTTCACCAAGTAACGGCCGACAACACCAACTACATCTTTAAGCTGTTCGATACGGAATGACTATATTAGTCTATCATTATAGTTATACACCAATTTCCAGCTCAGTGTCTTCTGTATCCCAGTTTAAAAGCATTATAGAACTTAGGCCTAAATAGTTTAATGCATTTATGAATGCTAGTAAATAATTGTTGAGAGTTGCTCACCTAATCGAAAATCTTCACCTCAAATACCAACGGATCGAAAATGTTCTTTGTCGTTTCTTCCATCCGATTATCCAGACCGAGTATGAACCATTATATAATCTTTATTTATATTGTTCTAATAATCGGCAAGTAATCACCTTCAAAAGGTGGTTATTTAGTATGTTCTGCTTCCTACAGGAAAAGCATGTGGAGCTTAACAGTAAAATTGGCCCTAGAGGCTGCCATTAGGGTTTGATTCTCCATCCCTCCAGTGTTCTTGACAACGTATTCATAGAAAGAACGGGGGAATACAGGTCGTGCATTATACAATGATTCATGTGTTTAGATTATTAAACCGCTTAATTCTACTGTAGATCCTAATTTACGCTAAATGGAGTCCATTGAAAATTTACATGGATTCCGATTAGAAAATTTACCAATGCATGACCAAGAGTTTGCTCTGCATATCAGAGAAATTATCTCGTTGATAAATGTAATAACCTATTATTTCTACATGCCTACCGATCAATGGGTTATTTGCCAATGTTATTAATCACATTAAGATACTTCCGAATGTAGCCGAATTTGCGAGGGTTATTTGTAGTGATCGTTGGAGGTGTTACATCGGTTATGGGATACTAAATTGATTTCTTAATCAAGTAAATAAACTGGATAGACCTGACAAGAATAGACTTTTTTCATCAATATGATTATTGCATGTTACTAGTTTTCTCATCATAAATTAACCAAGCCATAGCATCAGAAAAGTATGCCACGATATATTCTCCTCTTTAAAATAGTGAACGTAAACATTGTCGAAGAAGTAATCACTCGCTCAAAGAGAAGTCAAAAGCCTTTTCCATTACACCGTGACAAAAAAAACTATGGAGTAGTAAAACAACACTGCTACCACTAGCGTGTTTTCGTTTTAGAGATTGACCTTTCGCATGTATACATACTTACAACTTTCCATTCTGATCCCTGAGCAGCCTCGTATTCAGACCTAAGCGCACATACATACCCGCCCACAATTCACGTGAGTCTCTAGAGTGGCTGAAAATGACGGAGAATTGGTGAAGAGGAGCGTTGGAAAGGGTCAGGTTACACCTTTTAACTTTGAGTTCATTTAGCCACGTCGAATTAAGATGGCATTCTTGACCTATGCAGTGTGGAACTCCTAAGGGGAAGAAATAAGATGCCACGCTCTATTCCTGCTTCGATATTTGAATAAAAAAATCCCGCCGTAGATGAAAACGTAGGTAAACGGTAGGAAAACGTAGAGGTAACACGTGCACTGCCCAGAACGCACCAGGCATGGTTAACTATATCCATTATCCCTAACGGGACCCACTTGTTCACTCTTTTGTATGTTTATTCTGCTACGGAGTAAGTCAAACAGCTACTTAGTTTTCTGGGTACTGGAAAGAATGAAGGATATCATCGTATCTGACAAATGGAAAAGTTTATCAAGGAGATATAATTTCAGGGTATTTATAATTACGAATGAGAGTAGCGAGCACAATCAGGTAAAAATTAGTCCTTGGGCAATACACTTATTAGCGAACTAATGATATTACAGGAAACTGGAAATGACAACAGTAGAAATGGCAAAGGTAATAGGCAATTATTAACGGACGCAGGAATGACGGCCGTAGAAATCAATAATAAAATAAAAAATAAATAAGAAAAAAATATCTTTGAAGATTAAGAATGATAGGTACACTGTAAAATTATAGGGTTTTCTGAGAGTCACAATGGAATGTAAGTTATTGGAAGGGATTACGAGAAAACAGAACAGAGTGGAGCGGCATCGAAGAGGATTTCGATGTAATCTGTAATTTGTAAGAAAAATAGAAAGATAAATCGCATATACTGCCTAATGCAATAAAATATAACACTAAATGATTTCGTTCATAAATGGCATTATATTTGATTGCAAACATTTATAACACGCATATTGCATATTATTATGTCTTGTATCCATTGATCATACTAAAGATATAATAATAAATTAATAGACATATATATCGAAATCTGGTGCTGGATTAGGATGCTGAAGCTCAAATGGACGCCAGACAGAGAAGAAGAACAAGGTGGATTCGACACATCTTGAGTTAAAATGGGTTTGTGAGGAACATAATTAAAGGTAAAAAAAGAGGGAAAAGTCCCCAGAGGAAGACCCAAGAATGAGTTTATGGACCAAATAAAGAGGAAAGTGCATAGGATGATATATCAGGAGGTAAGAGAACTAGCATTAGAAAGGGAAGGGTGGAGGACTGCAGTCAACCAATCCTAGGATTTAACAACCAATGAAGAAGCAGCGATGGCATTGGCATGCTCGCAATTTAAGATCGTTAGTGCGAGATTTTTCTCCAGTAAATATTGAGATAATATTTAAATTATCAATTATGATTTAAAATGCTCTTGAGAGAACGAAGTACATATTGTAACATTAATAAGGGTGTAATTAAATACTGTTATACGACTGAAAATTTTAGAAATGAAATAAATACATCCGTTTGTTCTCTTTTTTTCCAGTCGGCACATTTAAAACTCCTTCACATGAGAAGGCAATTTGAAATTATTGGGACTATAAAAAAAGTCATCACTACTCCAAATGACCACACACTCCAAATGACACTTATTTAAAAAATCGCAGCAACAAATCTGGATATATCAATAAATGCATAATGAGTCGTAAAGATTTGGATTTGAAAACGGAATTTTCAAAGGGAAAAGAGAATGTCAACGGAGACCCACAAATATATTAAGCACTAAATTGAACGTGAATGAGTGCGAGAACTTTATTGAAGGAGACCATGCATCATGGTCGAAAATCAAGTGATTTTGTCTTCCTTTTCTGAGTTAAATTAAGCGATCATTAAATTGTTGAAAAGTATAATTAGGAAGATATTCTTCTGAGCCACAAAACAGAGAGGGTCTAAATCAATTAGTCGCTTGGCATTGCCACGAAAAAAGGCCATGCACATAAACACTTACGCTCAGTTAAACTTTTAATCAGCACACAATGACGCTCGAAATGAGCTGTTCGTTCGTTGATTTGCCATCGCTGGCCGAACCACAAAGAAGTCTTCGATCTACATTCAGGTGCATTCAGAGAGGAAAGGCTTTTGTGCGGGCAGTCCATCGTCCTTCTGTACAGAATGCAGCTAACAATGTCAGTAGCAGGGCGCGCTACTCCAATCAAAGATCACTTTGAAAATCATCGGGAGGATATAAAGGTTGAATTCTTATCGCCTGCTCTCTGACCCAAACCGCCTGTTCAGGCGTCAAAAATCGCTTCGTGCATTGGAAGTCGAGTATCATGTGAAGCCTTGGTAAAGGATAGAATGTACGGGTAGCACAATGGAAATCGTGGCCTATTTAATATCAAAGGCAAGAAAGGAGTTTCCACAGGATCTGAATTAATAGGAATAGATAGCAAATGGAGATAAGAGAAAGGGAATAGCAGGTATATGAAAGACGGGAAATCAATTTATCCTTACGTCTTTCAACGAATATAGGCATCAGGGGCTAATCAGTGTAGCCCAATGATCAATTATTTTGTATTCAATGGCTGCAGAGATTTAATACCATATTCCATCTAAATATGTTGTTTTAAGATATATAGCTAATGTGAAGTTTTCATATCCAAGGCACGCATGTGAATTAGACTTAGGAAAATTTTTAAATTTTCTCAAGTACTTTTCTTCATACAAAAATCGTACTTAAATGATTTTAAATTCTAATCACATTTTATTAGCGCATCAATGTTTGGTTATGAAGTAATTATTCTGAAACGATTTATTTTGACTCCGTTGGTTTAATTTAATGCCGATGTTCGATAGTGTAGCTTTAATTTTCTCTTGAAGTTAAGTGCCAAACACCTTAAGATGGCTTGCAGAGCAACTTGCAGGGTAGGTATCAGCTATCAATAAATTACTTTCAATGCTCTCTCTTTAAACTACTGCTCGCCTTCTTTCGAACATCTTCATATGCAGAAGAGAGAAAATATCTGTTAGGGGTGCGTAGGGAGATCAGATCCTTCGGCCGCCTCCATTAGATTTGCTGCTTTTTGTGACTGATGTGTGAATGAAGTATAGTCCTGTTGAGAAAAACTTTATCATCTCAGCGCTGAAAAAAGTCCCAAGTTGACGTCGATTCGACGTCTTGGCCCCTGGGAGGAAAAACGATGAACGCCCTGAACGGAAGAGGACCTCTGCCGAACTCACTCTACGAGAGGGAACACCCCTTGAAGAAAAAAATTTGACTTAAGAAGGCATTATTTCTTGAGAGAAGGAGAGGTAGTTTGATCTGCTTCCATATGCTAAAATATGGGGAAGAATGAGGATAGGAAAGGTCAGGATAGTCCTAGCGGTTAGCAGGTGGACCTCTCATATCTCCGTCGGGGTCGCATAATCGTCCTTGTTTTCTAACGCTATAAGAACTTATGGCAGAACACCGACATCAATTTTAGGTCTCCATCAGTGAACGGTAAGTACTCCAGATGATGCGATGAATCGTCCTCTTTTTACAACGCTGGAAGTGTTCATCACGTAAAATCAACGCTTAGAGAGGTCATATCTTGTTAAATATGAAATAATTATCATCCCATTCCAGTAAGAATTTTGGCAGCGACATGACCTTATCTATCATCAAATACTAAGAAGTAATACTTATTGCAAATGCCACTCTCGATCTATATTCTAATCTGAACTTCTAAATACAACAAAATATGCTGGTATAAAATTTCAGCTTTATGTTAATAATGCTTTTTTTAGTCATGGTAATAAAGGTATGCACTTGAAATTGATCTGTTTATTCCTTCCGCTCAAAAAATTAACATCGGACGGGATTGAGTATCTAAGCTGGCGCAGTATTCACGATAGAAATATTGGGTCCTTCTTCCAACAAATATCCTATCGTTTGCATCAAAATTATCCAAATTTGCAAAAATAACATGCATGAGGTTGTTTAGCAAGATCCTGAGGTTTTACTACTCATTCTGTGAGCAGAAAACTTAAACATCAAAGCAGAGGGTAAGCACTGCATCTGAAATCGATCAAGCAGTTATTTTTTCCAAAACGGTTGCGTACTTGAAACTTTATTTGAAAAGAATGATGTGATGTGGTAAATGTGATGATGGCATTCTTTTTCTCCTTTCAACGCCAATCTCCACTTGACTGTAGGGGCGGATTAATATGTATGCGGTGATTTTGAACAAACTGGCCCAATATCTACACAGCACGTGTTGTGTGAGAGCAACACGAGTAGTTTTGAATCACATGGTAGTTTATGGGGTGATTATATTTTTCATTTCACGTGTATTTATAATTAATTGATAATTGCTATTCAGCTAATTAAATTCGGCCATGCGATAAAAAGCGGGTTAGCGGTTTATAGCTGCATAGCAATTTAATATTTCTGCAGATAGATATATGTACACGGTTTAATGTCTGATATTTATATATATTAGGTAAAGTATGCAACAAAGCAAGAATAATAAGAAAATACTGAATACCTCATCCCATTTTAATGATATGGTGTGTTCCAAAAATGGAACATTAAGGAAATACACTAATATTCCATGTATAATATTATCAAATCAGTTCTTGCGATTAATATGGTAATTATAATTTTACCTATTAATGAGAAAGATGCTAAGTGAACATGTTTTATGCAAGTCTACATAACATTTTTTTACATATGAATGTGATATTTCTTCCCTTGATCGACAACCGTAAGATTCATACCATCATAACATGAATCAATATTGTACTTCAGAGACGATCTTCCTTGCTTCCCTGGTCCCACTGCGTTACCAAGTCTTCAAAAAGTGACTTTATATACGGTGAAGAAATGCCAAGAGATCCATTGGCTTTGCATTATATTTTTTAATAATTGCTAAACAGTTTTTAAGCCAATTTGAAGCAGAACAATAGTGGGCTTGAAGAAATTGCCGTTAGAAAAATTCGGCCTGGACCGGGAATCGAACAACATTTGGTTTGCCACAATCCCGAACATTTTCGGCTAGTGCGGTTAAAAAATATTACAAAAGACAAAAACTTCTAAGAGACCCAGGATCCCTCTCTTTTTCGGTTTAAAAGTTTCTTTTGCTTTGTTTTTTTCTTTCCACGACCTCTAGCAGTCGACCACCAGAACCATAATTACGCCGCGCCATTTCCGTACGTCCCATTTGCTTACTTTTGCCCCAGGATGGACGCCACTGGGAATATCCTCATTTCTTCTTCACAGAGCTGCTCGCATTTTTCAGCTCTGTTATAAGTCGACATCCTGGAGGCTTTCTCTATATTCCTTGTTATAACATGGTGGACAAGATTGCAGGAAGGGTCCATGACAACGTACCTGGAAGAAAAAGAATAAAGTTTAAAAAAAAACAAAGGGCAATGGTTTATTTGAGGAATATATGAACACACCAGATTATTGCATGGTTCATTAGAAGTTTCTTTTGTATTTTTCAGCGTAAAGAGACACCAAAAAATGCCTAAGGTTAAATAGGGATGAAGAGAACGGTGAGAAAAAAAGGAAGAACATCCTTGTTTCACTTGGACCTATGTTTTGCTATCGGTCCATGCTTGTATAAGTCAGCCCGAAGAAAAATGAATTGTGGTAACTCATTCAAACAAATGAGAAGTGTAAATAGACTGCGAGCATTGTTACCTGCCTAGTTAACCTTTAGAAAAATGACAATGACTGCTTACCATATTTTTCTTTAAAAAGGGGTTATAGAAGCTGCATAAGAAATAGTAATTTCTCATGTAACCTTTAACACATCAGCTTTCAGTTTATAAATCGTAGTATATAGAAGCACAAGTAAAAAATGAGTCGTAATTTTATTGCGACAACTTACTTACTGTCACCAATCACTAAATTTTTTCCCAATATTTTTTCCCTATTTATTGCATGCTGTAGACAGCAGGTTTTACAGGATATACAATGTTTTTATGAATTAATTTATCTCAGGTGCGTTTTAAAAAAACGTCGGTGTAATGGTTGAAGCAATAAACGTGCGAGTCCCATCGTAGGCATGCATTGTTTACTTATTAGGGCCCACTCGAACTTCATGGGCACCCGGTTTACTTCTGCGAAGGAGCAAGGAAAATGTACTTGAGGATAAATGACTGTTAGACCAAAGTAGTATTTTTTTTGATAGAAGGAGTGGTAAAACTGATAATACAATGAGAGTAAATGATAAAGTAATGGAACAATTAAATAATTTTGCTTATCGGAAATAAAAACATTCAAGTAATGGTCCACTAATATTTTTATTATTTACGACCCGGATTTCGTCACGTAATGACATCTTCAAGATGACGAAACCCGGATCGCAAATAATAAAAATATTAGTGGACCATTACTTGAATGTTTTGATTTCCAATATGGAGAGGTTCCACAAAGTGAAGCCTGAATTTATTAGTCATAAATTTGACTTATCTTGGCTGACTTTTCGTGAAATACAAAATGAAAGTTGTGGGGTGTTAGAATACATATAAGTAAGTCTTAGATGGTATGTGGAGCATATCTAGTGAAGAAGGTTTGTCTAAGGAAGAGAATATTGCAAGGTACATAAGTTTCCTTCTTCCGACACTATTACACAGCAGCAAGACTTTAGTATGTCAGAATAAGCAATAGAGTTGGCAAAATGCAGTATAAATGACGTGCCTGAGAAGTAACATGGATAGGATTTGAAATGGATTGGATTAGATATTAGGGGAGGCGACTGACAGCTAAGGTCATTTGCGCCGTAGGGGATAGGTAAGGGAGGAAGGGTGGATAGAAACCCAACGTCGGCATTATCCTGCTCTTAACGAAAGGCGCCAAGGGGACCATGGCTTAACGTCTCATCCGATAGACGGAGTACTGTACTTGAAGTGCCCTCCATAAGACACTCAAGTAGATATCGGCTCTCCTGTGAAAAACATCCTCCTCTGCGGGTATTCGAACCCTGGCCATCCGTATGATTAGCCAGTACTCTAGCCACTACACCAACCCGATCTCCTTGAAATGAATTGGCGATGAAAGAATGCAATATAGATGATCAATCAATGGGCTGTGTACTGTATTAATGGGCTGTGTACTGTAAAGTGTACTGTGCGTTTGTCGATTTAGAGAAGGCATATGACAGAGTAAATATAAAGAAGTTGTGGAAGGTTGTGAGAGATTATGGAGTGAATGGGCAGTTATTGAATGTTATGATGGCGATATATGACAATAGTAAGGCAAGTGTAAGAGTTAACGGGGTTCTGAGTGATTGGTTTGTAATAAACCGGGGTGTAAAGCAAGGATGCGTAATGTCTCCATGGCTGTTTAATGTATTTATAGATAGATGTGTTAGAGATGCATGTAGTGAAAACGACGGTGTTTTGATTGGAAACGTAAACGTACGAGTTCTCCTTTATGAGAATGATGCTGTTTTGATCTCAGACAGTCAACAGGGACTACGGAAGCTCCTAGATAAGTTTTGTGAATCAACGGAGAGAATGGAATTGATGGTAAATGCGTGCAAGACTAAATTAGTAGTTTTTGATAAAGAGAATGGGAAGAATAACTGTATGATGAGGGCGAATGGTGAAGTAATTGATCAAGTGGATGATTTCGTGTACTTAGGTAAGATGTATTCGAAAGATGGAAAAAAAGATGAGGAGATAAAGAGATGTACGAATGCTGGAAGGAAAGTGGTAGGTAGCATGTGGAGCATATCAAGGAATGAGTGCTTGTCTAAAGAAGTGAAAATTTTCGTGTACAAAAGTGTACTTCTTCCCACTTTGCTATATGGTAGTGAAACATGGGTATGTCAGGACATAAGAGCAGACTAAACGCATTGGGTATAAGATATCTGAGGAATATTTGCGGCAATAGTAGGATGGATAGGGTCAGGAATGATTTGGTCATGAATGAATGTGGGTTTCGTTGTGTGAAAGGAGTGTGCTTCGTTGGTTTGGCCATGCTGAGAGAATGAATGAGAGTCAAATAATGAAACAGATATATGAGAGTAGAATGAATGGTATGAGAGGTAGAGGTAGGCCGAGAAAGTTGTGGTTGAATGTGGTAGAGGAAATTCTTAGGAGGAGGAATATTAGGAGTCTTAAAAACAGGAGGGCGTGCATGAAACAGTGTATGGGGGTAAATGAGGCAAAAGAGGTTTGCAAGGATAGGTCAGAATAGAGGAAATTATTGAAGCAGAGTTAGGTTTACCATTATGTATTAACGAGTGAAATATTTTGACTGTGCCTACCCCGGAAGGGAACGGCGTGATGGGTATGTATGTATGTAAGTAATTAATGGGCATAAATGAAAGTAGTGAGCTTTGCTGTTTTGGCCACGTGAATATAGATGGAGGAATAGATAAACAGGCATATGAAAGCTGATAAAATGTGTGAGAAATGGATGGACCGCGATAGTCATGGGTAATAAGATACTTTAAAGAGGAAGAATAATAGGAGTCACAAGGAAAGGGACCGGTGTTTGAAGCTACGCATGAGAGTATGGAAAAGTGGTTTTTAAGAAATAAATTATAAGAGAGAAAATTATTGAATATTTACTAGGGCTTACGGAAAAAGTGAAACTCTATGACTCCTCCGATCCCGAAACAGAATGGTGTAATGGGTGTGTATATTTATACATGCATGCACAAATATACCATAGCATCATTAAAATGTTGGACTCTTTATCAGATATGACGTTGGATTCAACTTTCACAAAACTGAACAAGATATAATCATTTGTAGGAAGATTTGTCAGAAAGTAGACTGGAGTTGCCAATGAGGAATATACAATAACTGGGTCAAGTGTACAGGAGAAAGAGACAGCGGGAATGAATGAAGGAGATATGTAGTTTGGGAATAGGGACACATTCAACGATAGAGGCATAGATGATTGAAATAGAGAGACGAAGTTAGGTGGAGATAGATGAGGGAGAATGGATATGTGATAGATGAAAACTGTCAGAGGAGTTGGCGGGTAAAAGGAATAATAGATTTGCAATTATAGAAAAAGAATACGGAGTTGCTGATGATTAACCATTAAAATGCTGTCAGAATAATGACGTAACGAAATAAAACATAAACATATGCTCATCACCTTCAAATATCTGACATCATCACGAGTAAACGATTCACATCTCGGTTCCGAGGGTAAATTGCCTTTTTTTTCCAAGTGTTTGGCTAGAGGGATTTAAAAAAGTACCAAGCTCTCTTTCCTTCCTTCCCTTCACGCCTCAGGCATTTCCAGTTGCCTGGAAGAGGATCAAAGAGCAATGAATTTGCCTCATTTTCCATTCTTTCATCGTAAGCTTCCTTACTTTCCAATCAAGCATACACGAAATTAATCTCCTGCTCCACAAAACACGGAAAGAAATGGCAGGAAAATCCCCATTGAGATACAAAACGAATCTCTCCGCTTTTATTTTCCTTTCATTAGGGCATACAGTGTTCCAAAAGTTGTTGCTTCAGTTTTCAGCCTCAGTTGTCGTCAGCCTCTAATTTTATTTACGACTGAATCATTCTCGTATCACTTTCCGATATAAGGTTCCCCCATTTCCTACCACTTCCCCCCATTTTCCCCCATTTCTCTTCTTTCCGGCCGCAGTTGAAATAAAGTGGAGTGGGAGAGGGATTTTAAAGGGCCTCTTACCATGGTGGAGTTTTATAATAATTAATGGTGGAGTAATTGGATTTCATGCTTCGCCCAAGCATGATTTTTCCTCCTACATTTGGTTTGTGATTTCGTTTTATGCGTTCCATTTCCTGCTTTCCTGCAAGCTCAAGCCCTGCCCAGAAAACGTCTGCCACCCTCTTGCATTCCACGATGTGCTCTTCCATAAACATCGCTCTTCTGTCATTTAATTTAACCCTTCCTGCAGCCGAGGTTTATCCTTTCCATTTTGTGAACATTTAAATGAGTTGACGAGGGCGTTGGGTGTGAAAGCGAGCGAGTAGGGGTGTAAAAGGTATTATCTTGGAGCATGACTGCAATTAAGGCCGGGTAACAGTGAAAGTTCATGCTCTATAACTTTTATTAATAATAAACAGAGAGACAGAGGATAGGTGTTTACTTAATAGTTTGAAATTTGCAGTCTGACCTTAAGGCAGACCTAAAAAAAGCCAATAAAATGTTTGAAAAAAGGTAAAATTTAACATGGCAACTGATGTTACTATTGAAAGTTGATAATATTTAACTTAGGCGACTGAATTCGTTTTTATGTATAGAAATTTTGTGAAAATTTTAAGGCCAAATACCACGAAGAGTTAGTATGAATCTTCCTTGTAAGATAGGATGCCGGAACCGCAAGCGCGATCACCTATGCATACGAGTATTTCTGGAACTACAACTACATTGAACATGAATTTGTCCTACCCTCTTAAGTCCCCCGCCGTGTAGCGCAACACGATATCAGTGCAGCTGAGCTTCTCGGTAGTTGAGCCCATACGCCCGGCACTCGTGATTTCCGAATGTAAACAGTAGTCAGTCATTCATTTGTCCAATATGTGAGCGCTATTTAAGGTTCTTCCTTAAACTGTTAAAAAATATTATTTCTTTGGTCAAATTGTGTACTTTGATGTATATTATGTGCTTTCAGTCTGCGTGACTTTCATTCGAAAGAGCAACAATAAACTGGCATTTTTTTTTATCTTCTTTATAAGTGGATTTAATTTCCATGATACCCGTTGGGCCCCACCAGAACGCAACACGCACAGCAATATAAGGTAACGGGATGGGGACTGAAGGGGAAAGAAAAGAGATGGGGGAGGTAGGAGAAGGGAGAAAGATTCAGGCACACGGACAACTGAAGCGCTGTCTTTGGCTGCTTGGCTCACAGCACTTTTTAACATTGCGTGTTGTCAGCGTGGTTGATCAGGCAATATTAGATTACAGTTTACGAGCTTAGCTATGGATCTACTTTGTCAGTCATTGGCAAAAGGATATCATCCCAGGAAATGCTGTCACCTCCCTCCTTGCCATGTGAATTCACCTGATTATCTGGGAGGGACGTGGGTTAGAAAGTAGTGGGTCATAAAAGAATGTGGATTGCTGCTCCAGCATTTGACATATCGGAAGGGTTGCACTACTTTGGTTTGACAATGCCGAGGTAAAAGATGAGAGAGGAGTAATGAAAACAATATATGAAAATGGCGTGTAAGACGTGAAAGGAAGGAGTAAGCCGTGTAAGTCAAGGATGAATTTGTTGAAGAGATTCTACAGAGAAGGATTACTACGGGCCTTAAGAGTAGGAGAGCGGGTATGAGGGTAAGTGTAGCAAAGAGACGTGCAAGGCTTGGGTAGTGTAACGTGACAAAATTGTACTTTAATGAAAAATATGTATATCGAAACGGTCCGGAGGCCCAAAAGCCAGAGCAAGCATGATTTAAGTTTTGTTATTACTCCTATTATTTTAGAGGTACTATAAATTAGTGTTAATGAGACGAATTGGACCCAAAATAGGTTCCAATATTATTCTTTGCAATTTAAATTTTTCGAAGTGAACTGAACTGGCCGTCTATTCTTTTGTATACTTAATATTTTTCTCTGATTCCTTTGTTTTTCATTACCTTAAAGAGCAGTATTGTCATATTATATTGGAGCCACATACTTAAAATGATCTTTCCTTTATGTGTGCAACCTTTCCAATGAAAATGGAGCGAGATGAGTGGTGGGCAAGATAGCCACCGCTGAGCGTGAGCTAGGAAGAGGAGATACGGTCACCGCTACCGGAGAACGAGCTGAAGATTGGATCAGTGCAGTGGGACGTAGAACTGGCCATTCCTCGCCACTGTGATTGTCACCGGCACGAGATAGGCAGGGCCCGATGATCGAAAGAGCCGCAGAGCTGGAGGGAGCCTCGGTCGAGCTGTGCAACTACCTTGCATTGTGCATGCGCAATAGAGGGAGTGATAAGATGTCGACTCGTCGCCGAGAAAGACCGCTCTCTTGGCTGTCAGACCTCGTCGGAGACGGTTTCTGTCTCCAAATTGTCAGCTTCGTGTAAATTTCAGTATGCTCCACATGGTAGGCCACGTCTTGAGTGTGTTAATACTGTATCGATTCCTTCCTCTGTACCTGTGCCTAAATTGCTCAGGTATGTGGCTTGGGGTCGTATTCGTGCCAATTGTTTAAGGCAGTTTGAGCGAAATATCATTTTACTTAGAAATCAATAAACTTGGTCTTATTTTAAAGAAAAATATATCACCCTTATAGTGACACCAAAAATTCAACCCCTTACCACATTACTTTCTGAGATATTTGTCTGAAAATACCAGCCCTTTCACATGGGAAATGGTACGTGTATACACTCCAGAGAGACATTATTTACAATATGAGATATTCATAACTCTTACATATCGTAAAAAAAACTAACAGCGCGTAGTTCGAATATTTTATCAATTATACGGGTGTTCAAATGAAAAGGTAAGAAACGACACTCTGTGTATAATTGAAGTCTTGACTCAAAAGTAATCGCCTAAGCACAACTATCCCACTGTTTCATGAGCTGAAGGGTTCCCCTGTTCTCAGAATTCCTGTGACTGTGACAAGAGGCAGTCCTCCACTATGTCCTTCAGTTCGTCGTCAGAGTTGAAGCGCTTCCCTTCGAGATGTGTTTTTAGCGGACCAAACAGATGGAAGTCGCAGGGCGACATGCTCGGGCTGTATGGCAGATGCTCAAGCTGCTCCCACTTGAACTTGGCCAGTAAACTTCGTGTGACCCTAGAAACGTATGGACGCGCGTTATCGTAGCGCAGGATCACTCCCTCCGTGAGCAGCCCAGGCCATTTGCTCTTGATGAACTTGCGTAGGCTATGGCGTGTCTCACAATACACGTCACTGTGAATGATATTTCCGTGCTCGAGGAATTTGATATGAATCGAGCCTCGGACGTCGAAAAAGACAGTGATCATCACCTTGCCTGCGGAGGTCCCAGCTTTGAATCTTTTAGGGGGAGATGACAACGCATGCTTCCATTGCATGCAGTCCTGCTTTGTCTCTGGCTCGAAGTGGTTACGATGCTCCAGGAAAGTGGGGTCTTCATGATACCGGAGTAGGTGTTGTAGTGCTAGCCCCATATGCAGTTCCTTTTGCGGTTTGCTGAGCTTCTTCAGAACCCACTGCTCGCACACCTTCCGGTAACCCAGCCTGTCGCGCACAATTGTCCACACTGTATCACCGCGTCAATTGGATGGAACACACAAGTGCCTGCTTCTCTTATGCGTAATGTGCGGGAGCCCGTCGCATGCGCACAACCATGCCGGACACTCTCATCCCTGGATGTCTCCGGACATTCGCGTCCCTAGATGTCTCACTACCTTTTCCCAAAGCAGCATATTCAAATTTTAACCGGTTCGGTTATTACGACGTTTCGTACCGTTTCATTTAAACACCCCTAAAATATTTGAAAATTAATCATATTGTCACCGCAGTAGGTTTTTGGGTATCACAAAAAACCCGTTTTGAAGGATTTTCAAACGCACCGCGCGAAAAAATGAGTCAAGTTAAAGACCTATTTACATATTTTCATTTAATTACCTGAAATTTCTGTCGTATAAAACTATATTACTACACCATAAATTATGCGATATTTAATTGATATGTGTTAAAGCTGGAGAAATTTAAACGTATAGGTAATTCGAATATGGTATCTATTATGACTAGGGGACCCTCTTGCTCGGACTACCTTAATCAGAGATTGATTTTGCTTTTCCTGCGTTTTAAGTTCATGCAGTTTTTTTGGAAATATGTTTTGGAGTGAATTATTTCTAGTTTAATGTTCGCTTTTCGCGAGTTAGTAACTTTACCGCTCCTCTCACTCGAGGAGTGAGGCTTCACTTTGTATTATTTTGTTAAGTTTGGAGCTCATGGGTCGTGTAGGCCTAGTGGGAGGAAGTTATGGGTTTGGACAATTGCAACAACGTTAAGTATAGTTCAATTCAGTTCGTGAGATGGTAGTATTCTCAGCAAATGTTCCATCTAAGTAAGTATTTTATCGAATATAATATATATTGTATCATACCGTACCGTAAATTCCTATGCCAGGATTGGAAGTTGTACTCATGGGGGTCAAATAATTTTTGTTTTATTAATGGTGTGTACCGGGCTGAAGGGCTAAATGTTGTAATTATAATGAAGTCTGTAGCTGAGTCACCTATATTTCTTTTGTTTCGTTAGATGAGATTGATTAAATACTTGTTTAATTTTCATGGTGATGATGTTATCACAGAATACCTTACCCCTCCCTGTTCCCATATCGAACCCTGGACGTATGTCTCCTTCAGAGCGATACCGGGTGGAGTAGGGAATAGCTCTACTCCTATTTCTAGTTGGTCAAGACGACCTGGCACCCGAGCAAATTGCAGAAAGTATCGGCTAAAGGCGTCACAGTAGATTTGATGATTTTATTTATATTGTGCCTTCTGCAAAAGAAAACGGTATTAACACGGCGGGTATGTATGTACTGAGTTCATAAAAAGTGTGAAAAAAATTTTTTTTCAGCGAGTCATAAGGAAAGTAATGTGCTTGAAGAAATATGTACAAAAATGCTCCTCAATTAGATGAGGGTGTTTCTCGAGTGTTTACAAGTATTTGGCGCCGTTTAACCCTCACCTGTCATCCATTATTGATGGAACCTCTAACTTATTCAGGGAACAAATCTGCGGAAAGGACGTGACGGAAGGCCCACCGATAGCTGAACGTGGAAGACTTGGCGATTATTTGGCAAAAAAAAGACCATTACCCCCTTGGAATAAATGATGTACATGGCATTAAGCTATATTTTAGGTGAGAGCTAAGGAATGGCACAATATTTTGCTATAATAGTTTTTCCGTTTCCTTGTCTCCCCAGACAATTCTGTAACTTTAAAAGTAACAAATATTATTAACATATTCCCTCGATCGTTCAAAAATAATTAATAATAGGAACTTTTGTATATTTTTCAGCTAGAAACTATCTAGCAGGTATAAAATGAGTATAATTGAGAAACATCAGCACCCGATAAGAAGAGAAACCTCTTCCAACTTACCGCAATGATGGCCGCTATTGTGATTGATGAGGCAAAATTCGTAATGTAAATGTAGCTTCACTCGGTTGCTGCGAAATTCTTAGATAAATCCGCATTTTAGTGATATTTTAAGATTAAGGAAACAAAGGAAGAAATAAAAATTATTCATGTTTGTTACTTTTTTATCAGAAATTTCAAAATTTCATTTGGAAATTATTAATACAAAGGATAGCACTTCGCAACATTTCAAACCTATGCAAACGCATTTTTCCTTATCTTTCAGTCACTTTTTCAACTGGTTTAATATTGTTTAACCCTAATTTATAAGGTCTTGAAAAAGTATGTTGAGGAAAATCTTGTGATAAAAAATAGCTTGATTTTCCTGAAAATGCGTTCTTCAATCGAAATAGACCTCGATCGCTTTTTATAGAGGTGTAGCTGCCTTGAAAACTAATCTTACATTACTTTTTCCAGAGCTGGCATTTATTATTTTTTAAATCATATATATTATTACAGAAAGGTCTTTCTCTGTCATCCGTATATGCTCCGTTAATACTGCACCTAAAGTGATAAATTAGGTATCATTTTAAACGTTGAATCACCGGCTTTTGACGAAAATTACAATTTCAATCTCAAATTTCACTATTTACCCATTAATTTGACGTAAAAGTTTCGATTTTTCCATGTCGATTACTCGCTCGAGGTATATCGACGCCACACATTTTTTTATTCCAAACTTCAAAAAAAGGTTTAAAATGATAATAGTATGAAATGCACATAGTGATTGTACATGGATGAATGGTTATCTGGTAAGTCAATGCAATTAAAACTTTTTGATTTCATATTTATATCATATTCGCTTACAAAAATAGTTTGTAAACATTTATGAACATCATATTCACCAATTGGCTACTAAAACTGGGCAATGGCGACTTACAAATACAGGCCGACGTATCCGCTGATGCCATCAACATTCCAAAACATCGCTACTGCGATTACGACAACATCATCACCAATGTTTTCAATGCAGACGGCATCAACGAACACAATGTAACCCAGTTTTACTCGACAGCCATTCTCTGCCCCAAAAATGACGATTGTAATACCATCAATGATCACATTGTAACTAATCTTTTGACTGGAGAGCAAAAAGTATACCTCAGTTCAGATTCTGTAGAGTGCCAAGAGACAGATACCGCACAGTTATACCCTGTGGAATTCTTGAATTCATTAAATCCTTCGGGTCTCCCACCTCATAAGTTGTTGGTAAAGAAAAATGCCATAGTAATGTTGATCCGCAACTTCAACGCCAAGCAAGGGTTGATTAACGATGCCAGGTTAATAATTACTAATTTAGGCGAATACACAATCACTGCTACATTAATTGACTCGGGTAGAACAGTCATAATTCCGAGAATTAAACTCACCCCTTCGGATCCGATCATGCCTTTCCAAATGACAAGAAAACAATTCCCAATCAAAGTGGCCTTTGCAATGACAATTAATAAAGTACAGGGTCAGACTCTTCAGAGAGCCGGATTGTACTTGCCAGAACCCATTTTTTCGCATGGACAGTTGTATGTAGTATTTTCTAGAGTTCACACTTTCCGTGATATTTATGTTTGTGTTAAAGAAAGTCAAAACCAAAAAGTTACAGACGACAACATTATTACTTCTAATACTGTCTTTAAAGAAGTTTTGTAAAAAGCGTGCCATTATTCAGTAACAGACGTCATGATTGTACCTACTGGTACCAAACTCTCTTGCCTGTATTGTATTCATATAATTTGTATATTTTTGCAAGAAAACAAGTATAAAGAAAGTAGTTTATGATACACCTTCTTCTTTATTTAAAACCCAATTACACCGTTTCCTTAACATCCCTATTCCCTGATAGCGTGAAAGTGTGAAATTTTCGCACGGGTTACCTAGTTTTACATATAATCCTGGTTCTGATTAATCTTGTTTCAATACACAGTGTATAAAATGGTCAGTTGATGCGATATACCCTGGACTATAAGTCTTGAAAGAGTTGGATACTGCCTAATGCACTCTCTGCTTCTGAAGCAATAGTCCAAAATAAAAACTACCCGAAGACCGTTGAATATTTGAATATCCAAGAGGTCAATAAATGAAAGGCGGTTTGGTAAATATTCATTTAATCGTGTGTGTGTGTTATGTGGTTTAAAACTTTTGTAATTTATGTGGTTTTTAGAACTACGAATGCTGTTCATCCAACGGAAAATTGAATGTCTCTTTTACTACCCTATTTTCCCAGAACTGGAGCACAAAATTCATAAAACCAAAATAATATTCATACTTCGATCCCCGATTGAGGGAATCATTGAAACTCATGACAGATATTGTAAATATTCCTTTCGCAGGAATTGATCCCAGATTCATGTTTGTAAAACCATTCACAAGCGCAATGCATCATTTGACTCTCACGGTATTTATCGCTGGAATTACTCATCCTTATTTGTGTTGTCATTTGATCTATGCAATTACCGATGCATCCACAAAATTTACTAAGGTATCAATTGAATTTAATAAGCAAAAATGACAAAAGAGCTATTTCGAACCTTATTTGACGATGTGAATACGCCAACTAACTGGTAAAAGGTATGGGTGCACCTCTAAATTTCATTTTACAGTTTACAGACACAAACCGCGGAAAAAATGCTATTACATATGCTGAAATCTAAATTGAAATCTATATATTTTCATGTAAATAGACCATGTGTTTTAATGACGCACTAACACAAGGATGTAAAAAAGTTCTCAGATTACCTCTTGAAGGCAAAATTTGTTCCTTGTTGTTGTAGTTTGTTCTTGAAGGCGAAGTTTATGTGAAGACTGATGTCCAAGAAATTAACTATGGATATCACTGTATTAATAGTGTTGTGTACTTAACCGATTGCATGGGTAACGCTATGATATTAGAATTATTTAGCGGGCATATTATTGAAAAACAATTACAAGAAGAATCATATGAACGTAGTCTATTTTCTAAATGAGCCCAATTTCACCAGTCTCTTTATTGCAATTGCCTTTTTTTAGATAATGACATTTTTCTCTACTTTTCTTCTGTGACGCTCATTTTTGCTGAATTTATAAATAGTCTCGGCAAAAAAATTCCTAGAGTAAGTTTTAAAACATTTAGGAGAAAATAAGAGCACATAACTATAAAAAAATCCGCGAAAATTGTGAATAATGTATGGAATATTGGGTCATTTGCATGCGAATAAATAATTGCGCAATGGAAATGTCAATGTTGACTTGACTCTCATTCATTGTATAGGAGAGTGCTAAAGATGCTGGATCGTTGAGTGATAGAAATAAAAATAGTGTGCATCTTAGAAGTTATAAAAAAATCAATTAACTTGCTCTTACCATGAGGTTAGGAGAATAAAAGCATTACATCATATCTTGGCGTAAATAATCCTCAATTTTCTGTCTTTCCCATTTGGCTTCCAGCGTAAAACCTAAATATTCGGTGGATTGCATCGTAAATTAAATCAATCATGTAGTTGAAAGGAAAGTAGCTACTGAAAGGAAATTGCATAATAAATATTATGGCGGAAATTGAATAAACAGTCATTTTTCGATGATTAACTGATCTTGCAGCGCTCAGTTACCAGTTTTACTTAAATGGAATACACTTCAATAGGAAAGATTAATCAATGTACCATTATTTTATTCCATAAATTACAAAATAAATGCATAGTTTCTTCCTAAAAATGTCAATATTTGGAAGAAGTAGTAACTAGATCAATCAAAAAGTCAAATCAATCTTGCACAAATCTAGTCATATGGAAAGACAATGAAGGATAGACAATTAGGCTGAGTAAATGTGGTTTAACCAATCATCTTGATAAGCTATGCAGTAGAAAGATGTTCCCTTCATAGAGTCTCTCGATACGAAACAAAACTTTATTGACTGATTTTTAGTCACCCGCGACTAGCCACGGATTTAACCTTAAGGAGTCCTTCGCAATACGCCCGGATGATTTTTCCTCTTTGGAATTTAAACAAAAATATTATTGTTGGCATCAGAGAACAGGAGATCAAAATTATACCCCATTCTTCTCATAGTTTTAACAGATAAGTATCAAGTGAATTTATCAAATGGTCGCTAATTCCTTTGTCCTTTTATCGATAGAATAATGTGATGTCTAAAAATTCAAATGTGACGTGGACATAGTAATCGCCTATTAAATGAATAACATATGGTTTCTGTGGCCGTGATACGACACGTTGCCAGATTTAAGAATGATTGCTATTAAAGAGGTTATTCCATCTCTATCACACCCATAAGCTCCGCTAAGTGACTTAAACTCTCTTCAATGAACGTGAATCAATTCCGGGGTGTTTTACGTGCCGCTTTTCCCAGCTAACCCTTACCCAGTCTATGTCGCCGTCTCTCTGTTAACGGAAAAAGAATGTGTTGTCCTTTATTTTTTCCAACCCCACAAGCAACCCAATCTGTGACCAAAATATTCAATCCCCTATCCTACATGGTGCAGTCCCCTGAGAGATACGGACAAAGTTTTTTCATGAATTCCCTTACGAAATCAAATTCTCCATTTTTTGTGGGGGGACCTTCTGTTCCAATCCTACTCCCCAAGGACCGCGGTCCAAGCAGAGACAAACAAAACTACATTCTTGTACGGTCTATAGTCACCTACCGAGATACGCGAGGTTAATGGAAGTCTTCCGTTGAGATGTTAAACCTTCAGCTCCGGAATAGTTACCATTGATGACACTGCTTCACTTCATTAAGTAGCAAACTGCAGCTTAGAACTAATCGTCGACGGGCTCACTTGGTAGAACTTTTCCATGATAAGGACAGAAATAAAACTCAAGAGTTTTCCTGTACGGTTTATTCGTCCTCGACCGGTTTCAGCGACTCATTGCCATTATCAAGAGGTTAAAACAAACATCGCCACTCACCTGTCCTTCACCTTTATACCTTATAACTGAGCTGAGGACATTGCCTAAAATGCCTATTTTTTCTTTTACTTAGGAAACCAATTTTATGAAATTATAAGTCCATTTAGGATTATTTATGGCGAAATTAAGGCAATTTGTTACTGCCTAAAAATGACGATTTAACCTGTTTATGCCTTTTTCTAACGATATCGCCTATTTAAGCATCTAAAAAAAGTAATATTCTTCTCAACATCACCAAACTTCTCTTTAGCGAGGAGCTAGTCAGTTATTTCAGTTTCTTTTTTAATCCATCAAGGTTGAAATAATGTCAATAAACATACATGAAGAAAAATCATTCTAAGTATATTATATGAAGAGTAGAAAAACAACTATGGTAATTTTACGTGATGCATACATACGGTGGTTCCAATTGCCAACAAGATGTTTTTGAAGGCACAACTCAGTATAACTGAGTTTAAAGAGATGCTGCCCGAAGTTGCTCTGCCTTCACAGCCATTACTGATATTATGGGGAGCATGGCTAAATTATGCATTAAACTCTGCAGATAAAATTATTGAAATACGTGAAGTAGTGAAAAGATTAATGTGCGCCTCCGATAAATCAGTTCGAACGACTTTTTCACCCACTTAAAGGGAAACTATTGTCACCGATTTAACTCTTCTTTTATACTACGCGTCAATTCTGTCTATAAGAAAATTAAGCCATCATGGCGCATGAGTAAGTTTTCTGAAGGCAACTGAATATATAAATGAAGAAGAAGTAAACTGCATTCTCGAATCCGAAGCTGCATAGTTGAATCTCGATGTCGATGCAGATGAAATTTTGGTTAACAGCCATCAATCATGTCATCGCTGGAGGCAAGAGAACTACTTCTTGTAACAGCTAGAGAGACAATCTGAACTGTGGAAGGTGACCTTTTTGATATACCAAAGGGTGTGGAAAAATCCATTGCTCAAGAATTTGAGACGTTATACAGAGAAACCCTGGATGGAAATTCACTAATAAGGTTGAGGACATTTTATGAGGAAATTATATGGCACTAATACTAAAGAAGAGTCCATCAGAACTGTCATTGTTGCTGAGATATATTCCCAAAAATTTTTAATTTTTCTTTTTAGGGAAATATATTTTATGAAGCTAGAAATCAAGTCAGGGCAATTTATAACGAAAAAAATCAAGTTGTAACCGCATTTAAATGCCAATTTAATCCCTTTGTGCCTTTTGATGCTTATATTGCCAAAGTGAAGATCTTAAATCGCAAGAATCACTTACCATACCGAATTTTTATTTCCGCGTCTACAAAAGGAAAAGTTATTAAAAGGAACCCTGTTGGGAAGATATCCAGAAAATTGCTGACATTTTATCAGGGACTTCGGTGTTTCAGGATCAAAGATGACAGCAGAAGAGGTTCCATCATTTAAGTATTGCCCTATTACCTCGTGTGAGGTTGAGAGGTCATTTTCATACTATATAAATATCCTGACTGACTCTTGGCATCAGTTTACAGGAGAACATTTAGAGAAATATGTTGTTGTAAATTGTACTGTGACTTCAAATAAGTAAACCTTTTGTATTTTGTTTCTTCAATTTATAAGCTAATTTTATTTGGAGTTTTATCCTCTTTCCTCTCCGTCAGTTTTACCGAAAAGTAATCGTGTATTTAGGCCCAAGGTTTAAATTTCAGATGCGTCTTTGCGGCAATAAGCGGCATTATGTGTCTAGCCGGCCACAGTGGTGGCGGGGTGAAGTCTCCGTCTGCTAATCTTGGAATTACGGGTTCGAGTCCCACCTGGTTGGGTATTTCACCACCTAATGCGTAGATGTATGTCAAATTCTGTTTGTCTGCTCCCTGGAAAACCTGATTACAGGCTTAGCCTGTTGGGATTCCAGGGCCAATAGAATCGTCCGAAGTGCAAAAAATATTTTAAGCGCCTATTTTAAGTGCCAACTTAGGCTGCCTATCTCTTCATTTTTAGTGCCTAAATGTCCTCAGCTTACTTATAACAAAGGAGGGGGTGGGGTTAGGGAAAGAGGTGGGGGAATCAAGTAAGGAGAAAACGAATTTTTTCGGTTAGGGAGCAAGGTCAGTGTTATGAAGCATGGTTGATCTCCTCTGCTGTAAGGTATAAAGGTAATAGACTGGTGAGTGTCGATGTTTGTTTTAACATCTCGATAATCGCGATGAGCCGCTGAAACCGGTCGAGGACGAATAAACCGTGTGGAAAACTACTTAGTTCTATTTTTTCCTTATCATTCAACTGCAGCTTACCATTCTTCTTCCGTTCAAGTTTCTTCTTCCGTTTAGCCTTTAATGTGTATCAACTACTGTCGGACTGGTGTCGAAAAATGAGTTTTCAATAAAGCGTTACCCTGCCGCTTGAGCTGAGACCGTATCATTGTTTTGTACTTCGCCTCTTTGCATAATTTTCAATCCACCCTAGGTGGACTCTCTACGCACTAAGACTCCCACCATGTACTCTTGCTATTTGCTTCCGCAGTAATTTACAAATTGCGCCTCGCACTCACACGCCTATGAGCAACAATTTCACTTTCATTTCAGAGCCTCATCCTCGCTTTCCACGCAAAAAGGAGAGCGCTTGAGAGGCGAGGAAACCCGATATGAATTCTTAAAAATTCAAATATAACCCTTTCCAGGGTCGTACACCCACTCCGAACGCCTCGTTTCAATCTCGCCCTAGCCGTTTTCCTCAGAGTCACATCCCCGAGCCTTCCTCTGCCATAACCACTCCGCTCCCTCGCCTCTTTCCTCGAATATATTACGTCACCACCGCCTATTTTCACTGTCCTTGCTTCTCGCGACACATTTTTCCTCCTCCCTGTTTTTTCTGGAACGCCTGTGACACATTGGAGCCAACACGAGGCCCTCGCTATGCTCAGGAAGTTATATAGGTTCTTAGAGGTGATTAATATAAGATTTAAAAAACAAAAGTTGTCACCTGACAGCGATATCAACATCATATGCTCATCATTGGCTGAATTTATGCAGTTGTTTCTCAGGGTTTAAGGCTGGTCTAAAGACGCATTCGACGCATTATTGAGAATTATTAATCGAGTCGATTTTTGCGGATTTATGATTCGAGTTTTACGGCAAATTATAACGCTCATCCATCTTCCTATTTAATAAACATTTGGAGTTAAAAATGTTGGCTAATCTTAAAAATAAAATGTCACTTCAATTCATATGAGCACTTTAACCAGGAAGAAGTAAAACTTCCTGAACCCGGAATTTAGATTAAATCAATCAATAAAGCTGTAATTACAGAAGGCAATTGATACATTGGAGATACACAGGACTCGAGAGGATACATAGTCATTCATGAAAAAAACAAAGAGTGTCATGATAAGCTTTGTAGTCCAAGTAAAGAAACCGATCTATCATAAGTATTACCCAAAAACAGCTGGAAACTCAAGTATTGAAAAGATGGCACATATTATGGGCATGGGGATGGAAACTGTTCTGATGTCATTGAAGGTGGAAGGATAACGATAAAAAACCATAGATGGGTGATACAACTTTTTATTAACAGCCCGATACATTGTTCGTGCAAACATGAATCATTTGGCTATCGAGGTTATTAATCCGTTGAAAAACCGCAAGAGTATATTTACGTACTTTTTATATCCTAAAACGCTTATGTGGTTCATCGAAGTTTTATTTAATATATATTTTTCATCGTTGTTGTATATGTTTTTCTGGATGCCACTGTCGAACCAAGGACAATAATTTTTACCATATCAGGTTGAAGGAATCAGGAAAAGTATTGTTACCGTAATAACAAAATGGAATATACTTCGCTAATTTACTCTGTCTTATTACACCGATATTGGCATCAACAAACTTAATACATTATCATGTTACATATATGGTGCATTTTTGCTTGATTTACATATGTTCGATCGAAACTTATCATGTTAAATGTCTTCGTTTCAAAAGTTATTTATCCTAGTTTTTTTATGTTTCTCTTTTGTAAATCCAATCGAGAGCGACAGGATATAAATTTCCAATCCCTCTCAATAACAAGCATATGCTAAAATGGAAGGATATCAAACATGGACAATGGACACCAACCCTGCCTTTGTTTATTTTTAATTAAAAATTTTTAATTAAAAATACGTGATATTATACTTCGGCATTATGTATGTAAACGGAAGAATAAATGAGGAGGCGTGAAACCGAATAATAATCGTAAACCGCAAATAATTGTGGCAAATCTAGAATGATATAAAAAAGAATACGAAACGTAGAAAGATCAAATATTTTAATTTCAGGTAAACGAATTTTGGGATTGATTGCTGATGTTTATTTCAAAACGCGAGCATCGAGGGAATATTTTTCTGTTTCATATAGTTTTTTATAACTAGAATGAAACCTCAGTTCACGGACACCTCTGACATGACAGTATTCAATTCCCCGGCAGAAGGATATGCATTTGTATAAGGATCGAACCTCTAGTATACGGACACTCCCACTTACGGACACGGACACCTTGTTGGGCACAATTTTTCTCTTATACGGACACCATCGCCATGGGATTTCTGACCCATCTCTCAAAAATGGAAAGTTTATTCCTCTAAAAATGACGTTTATGAATAGCTGCGGGAAAGAGGACAGCAAAAATGGTCAAGCCTGTGAAGATACAAGAAGGCGCATGTGGGGGAATGAACGAAAGGGTGTCCTGGAATGTATTCTTGGATATGCAAATCCAAAGCGAAAGAGTACTTCGGCCAGACGCGCGTAGGACCCTCGAGCAAGCGGTTGCCTATGACTCGTACGCAGCAGTCTACAGATAACACAACTCGCACAGAGGGAATAAACAAAAGGGTGTCTTGGAATGAATTCTTGGAAATGCTAATCCCAAACGAAGGAGCACCTCACGGAGGCCTCGGCCCCGAGGGTAGCGGGACACGGACACGAAGGAGGCCTCGGTAAGACGCGCGTAGGGTGACCGCTGCCCTCGAGAAATCGGCTCCTTTGATTCATACGCAGCCAATTACCAGCCGTCTTTTACTGTTGGATGTAGAACTCTAAGGACTTGCAAACAATGTTGAATAAAGTACAAGTTTTCAATCATGAGTCAAGGTCGCCAACAGGAATGTCTTCATTGTAAAAGAAACTGGTAAAAATATTATACTCCTATTTCACACAGTAATATACGAAAATTTTAATGAGTGGAATAATACTTGCCGTGCAAAAATTGAATAGAGTTTTAGGACCCAAAAAAGCTCCTAACCCTTCTCAAACCCAGCTAGATTTGTCATATTCATTTACATCATCAGTATTTGCTAGCGTCGTCCCCACCTAAACTCATTACCTTATTACATTCAAAAGAAAGAAAAAAATAGGCGTCAAAGAGATAGAAAGGGACCAAAAGAGAGAAGTACGTCTAAATGATGGAAAAAATAAAACAGAAAAAAAGCCTTTTTCAATAGTGAATATAACATATATATAAATATACCATCTTATCCGCGAAAACCGGCTTGAGTCACTAAAAACCACACGGCACGGAAACCACTAGACATATTATAACAAATATAAGATATTACAAAAAAGAAGTTAAAGAAGGTTGTAGAAAAAATTTAAAGGGGGATTCATAGCAGATACGGAATAAAATATGACCGGTTTTAGGAGAAGAATCGACTTTGGCTCAATGAAGTGAGAGCATATAAGATGATATAATCAGATATTAAATACAGAAGTGACGGCTTAGCAAAACCCTCACATTATGGACATATTGGTAACAAACACCCAACCGCGGCGACTCCAGTGCATAACCTATAACTACAAAACCTATCTGGGCATTAATTACGTAGAGTGTTATCAAGGCAACCGGAGCATTCAGTAACCTACCAAGCACTCCAGCCTCTTGACTTCATCCTTCGCGCTCTTCTCCAAAATACAGTTCCCCCATTCTCTTTCTCTCCCCTGTCTCCTTCTAGTATCACCTTCCATCCCCAACCCATTAGGTTGCACGGGAAGGTGGAAATTTATCACTACGGTTGAACGCAGAAAGAGGGCCGTAAATGTTTGGAAAAGTCTGTCAATGACACTGGTGACATGTCGGACAAGGTAAAAGAATAAGATATGTTCAAGAACGTCATGATGAAACCATCCTGATGACAAAATCTCTTTTGGCACGCTCCATAGATTGGAACAGGTAGAGTGCCATAGTGGTAGAAATCAGCTTAAGTGAACACAGATGTTCAGATGTGATGATGCCAAACCACTGACTATCGCCAAATCAACGCAAATGTTTCGTCTTGGCTGAAATTTCCAGTGGCAGCTCGGGCTATGTTAAAAAAAATCTGCTGCCTTTCAAGAGGGAATCCACCATCTGTAGCCGGTGAAGCGGTTAGATTTTATAAGCAAAAGTAACTCCCTCTTTTTAACGACACAGTTCTATATTGAACATTTTCAAATTAATGTTATATTATTAGACACCACACCACAAACCCTTTTTGACTACGCACAAAAAATATATACGAATGAAACAGAGCGCAATAACGAGCACTCAAAATAATTGCTTGCCCTTGCTGCTCTTAGGTTTGGCTATCCTATTTTCAGTGTTATTTTATTCGCCACATTATATTGTTCATCATGTCTGGTGTTAAAGCGCATTAGGCCCCACAACCTTGAGACACCTCATTGTATACTACCTATTGCATATTGATATAGATCTCTTCTTGAAAGCTAGTAAACCTAATTGAGATGAAGTTTTCTCAAAGAAAAGGGTGCTTTAAGTCAATGACGATGATATCGGGGAATAGGTGATCCAAAGACGAGCATATTGGAGTGATGTTCTTCTCTATATTAGATACTTACAACAACATACAGTGGGGACAATATTCTTGATTAATTTGCAACAAATATACCACATCAAGTGATTAATGTTGACTCTGTCAAGGCAATTAATAACAAAAAGTCAGTTACAGCCAGAATTTCTCAGAATATAAATCAAAAGTTCTTTCAAATGAGAATTATCACATTTTTAAAAGAGAAGATTGCGATGCGTTCAAGTTTCACCCATAGAATTCTCTTCTAGACTTCCAACAGAAAGTTAGACGCGGAGGATACTTTTAAAACTTTTCTTTCTATTGTGAATTCAGGAATTTGAAAACACATCCCATACACAGTAAAAAAAAAGAAAGTAGTTAGACAAGATGGCACGATACCTAATTGAAAAGCTAGTTTTCAAAAGAATAAAAGCACTGGAAAGTTACCAACTTAACTCCCATATTAAAAGTTTAGGTGTTTAGGAACAGCCATTGAGTTACCAGCTGATTTGCCTCACATCAATCTTATACAAAGTCCTTGAAGGTATAATTGTGAGCTCAGTTATGAGACACCTTGATGAGCAAAATTTTCTCATAAATAGACAACACTGTTTTAGAAAGTTATGATCTAGCCATCACATGATGAATGAGCATGATATTTTAGTCTCCGTTGATGATGACTCTCCAGTGGACGCAATTTTTCTTGGCTTTGAAGAAGCGTTCGATGAATTTTCCAATAAAATGTTAATTAAAAATTAAAATAATACGGATTAGACGACATGGTATATTCCTGAATGAGAACCTGGAACCTGGATTAATGATCGCGTACAAAGGGTTTTATTAGATGGCACCATCTCTGAGGAATTTATAGTCACTCCCGGTGCCCTACAGAGGAGTCTCACATCCGTTTCTTACGTATATTAACGAAATTGGTGACGTATTAAATAAAAAGCCTTTTTTCTTTGCAAACGACGCATTAGTGCACAGAGAAATCCGCAGCAATAATAATAAGGCAGCTCTAATGAAGGACCTTAAGGCAACTCAGATGGGATGCTATGCGTGACAGGTAAAGTGACAGGTTGAAAAAAATTGTTGCAATAGACTGGAAAAGGAAAAACACTCCACAATACAACTATTATATACAGCATATCAGATTGGAGACTGTAAAGTCTGTTAAATACCTTGGAGTTTTAATACCTCTGTCATCATTCGTTTCTATTTCAGCAAACCGCTTTATTACTTCATGGCTTATAGCGTATTTTACACTCTTTGCAATATACTGTCCTCATTTCTAATTTTCCTTCCTTGGAAGGTATTTCACCTCAATGGTTTTTATTTTAAACTTCATGGCGATGAAATATCTTACTTCCTGGACCTTCGACTTCACATCAAATATTATTCATTCCATCTCGTATGTTTTCATCGTCTATTAATCTCTCTGTTCATATAAGCATTATAAATGATCAGCGAAAAGCGAAATTCACCCTAAAATTATAAATTGTATCACATTCAAGTGGACAAATTTTGCCCTCCACGTGAATTCGCGAGCTAGATTCTTCATGTCATAGTTTTGATTTTATTTTACTGATGTAGACAAATGAATTTTGTCATACCTTTTATTAATCGGTGAACATAAATTCTATGTCATAATTGTTTAGTAAATTGAAAAACATCTAACTATATTCGTTATGAGAAAACTGAAATACTGAATGTACAGCAAAAAATCTTTTTCAATAACTCGGATTAAATCGCTTTTGAAATAAACTTTACTAAGAACTGACGTACGGCAGTCTGATAAACATTGATATTAGTCACATTCCTGAATTTTTGAACCTCCAAATAAAATAAATGATCAATACTTATGTCAATACTTTCCATGAAAATCAAATCGCTCGACTTTCAATAACTCTCCTAGAATAATTTTTGTCATTATTTACACATGGTAATACAACTACTAACGTACAAAAATAGATTTCGTCAATAAATAAGAAAAAAATAACAATTTATTGTTAATTTTCTTCCATTTCTGCGGTCAGTATGAGATTAAATATGCAATACATAAAACTTTCACACGAAAACTCTCATAAGTATCGATATAAATATGTAAAAAATACAGAGCTAGAGTTAGATATCCTTAGCATCACAAAAAGATGCCATTTTTCCTAATGCGTAGTATAAAAATATGGAGATATTTTCTCCATTGTAGAGAGTCAGTTTCTAATACATGAGGTCATAACTGTTGCTTGGACACATTGTATTATTGAAACTTATGACAGAGGCCTACGTTAATCGCAGAATGAAAGCGGGACAGGCAAGCGTGCAAAAGCTAGAAAAGCAACTGCGAAGGAAGAATAGGTTAAGTAGGCGACGCTACCAGCAAAATTGCTAGTCACTAAAGTAAAAAATCATTTTAGCAAGTGCATGACGAGCCAAAGATATGAACCAGTTTATTTATTACATACATTCATTGTATTCAAAGGAGGTGATAAATTTTCATTCGACGATTTTACAGTAATTTCGATCCTAATATTGCAGCGTCAAAACTCGGCAATAATGGCCGCTGTCAACCGAAAAAGGACCTTTGAGAAATTGTACTACGAGTCAAAGATATGAACCAGTTTACTTGTTACACAGAGATACAGGCAATACAGATTATGCGGTGCCAGGAATGATTAGCGCCCTAACGATTTCTAGTGTTGGCAAGTAGACTACTTGCATTTCCCCGAGAGGAGTGATTTTTTTAAACAATGAGTCCTTCCACTGAAATTGATCTTCTGCAGCTATCATTATCATATTTTACTTCTGTAACATGTGAGGGGAAGACGGATGAAATAGTAGGCCAAGTACATCTTCAGCTCCTACCCCCTGCTACCTCAACTACTCTTCTTTACCACCTCACCCCTACTTCCGCCAACAGTCTTCCTGTGGCTCGCTCAGAGCGGAAGCTTACTTGAATGTGGGTCACTGGATCATTCTCCATTTTGGGACCGAAATAAAAAACTTCGGGTTCCGGACGAAAGTAAATAAAAAGGCTTTCTTTTGAGAGTACAGCATTCGGGCGTAGACTGAAGACTTTGCCACCTCTTGGCCTTGCGATTAAAGCAAAGAGCGAGTTGAAAAACCACCCACGGAATAATTTCATTTGAGGTAGAATGCGAGCGTTTGCACCGGCGAGATTTTACGGCATCTGTGAAATTTCTCGACATAATTGTTCTTCCTCATAAAAACAGAGCTGAAGTTGTATTCAAGGCCATCAAACTTATTTGTACTGTAAATCAATTTTTCTACCTGAATTTAAATATAGTAGAGTAATGAAATAAATTGTTTTTTCATTCTATTTTGCTTAAAAAATGTTAGCCCGTTGGTATTATCCACTCATCATCACAAGAGAGGGCAAAGTGACATTTCAAAAATATAAATTTGCTATTTGTTCACATTGAATTAACTCGGTAGTTTTCATTTTTAGAACACAAGGGAATTTGAGTGCATGTATACAATGATATATCCTTAACATGGTTTACTCTCCAGCTGAAAATGGTAAAGGAAAAAGTTTTTAATCCCAAACAACTTCAGTGGAAAATACTTGGTATAATAATTAAACTATGTGAGTGACCATAAATTATAAAAGATTGAATAAATTTTACACTTTTCCCCATTTTTTCATTTTACAATTTTCATTCTAGCTGAATCGGAGGGAAGCTGTACCCATCCCATGCTAGGATAACTAACTTTATCCATTTTTCTAAATCAATCCAGCAATCAGGCGCGCAAAATCACTATCTTCCGATAAGCGTATTGTGGCTAAGTAGGACCCCTCGGTAAATGGCAAAAGTTTTAAATTATTGCAAACTTAAATGCTATTAAAACTTTAATTCCAACTTCCATGTAATTTTAAATCGTATATTTAATTATATCAAATGCAATTAATTCATGGTATTTATTTCAATATCATAAAATGATTACGAAGAGGTATCCAGGGCCTTATCAGATGGCTTTCATCTTAAAATCTGACCTAATTATCGTAGGATTCTCCTCCTATATCTTTGGATGGCTGATTATTAGGACTTATTGTTATTACGACATATTAACTGATTCATGCTGAAAATAGCATGTGGATAAGTTATTACGAGTAGGATAATTTGGAGAAAAATAGATAGCGTAGGGAAGCCTGGCAAAGTCATCAATCTGCTCTAAAAAATGCGTCCGATCCGGCAGATGGGGTAACCATTGAGTTTAAAGTGCTCTCTGCAGAGCATCTAAATCGTGGTTGGTGCGCTAACGGAAATTGTATATCGTTTCCAGGATTCAAACGCGGGAACACAGGAAGGAAACCCTATGCTATTCCCAACACGCCTTTCCATTCTCTGGTTTTGTTCTTCAGTCTGGAGCCACTTCCCATGAAGCTTTCACCGCATATCAGTTCTTTGCTCCACGCATATTCCACTTCAATCAGAACACAATATTGAGAAAGGCCATTAAAAGTGAACCGGATGCCTTGAGCTGTAGCTTTAAGCTTTATTAACATTACTATAACTAAGAAACTTAATTCAATGTATCTGTGCCCCTGCTATTATTGGAAACCCTACAACAGCAAAAGGGTTTCAAGGGCTGTACTCTTTAGGCGGCATTGGGGCTAAATTCTTTTCAACTTTAACGACACAGGGGGAAGCACGGGGGGAATCAGAGACGCCCAAGGATGCTGTGCAATAGCTAAGACAGCCTCGTATAATATAATTTTGTTGCGAAAAAGCAATGTTTTAATCGTCCTGTTCTACCATAGAATTGGAGGATATGGGGTTAGAAAAAAATTATCTAATAATTTCACCATTTTGCATGATCAGTGTGGGTATTCAAAGGCGTTACGTCTCTAGAGAGCACTACTTTGGAATAAATGTATCCTAACTTCTTCGCCTAACAAACTCTTTATATCTTTACCTTTTACAGGGAAAATGAAAAGAAAATGTATCATAATATATTTGAATTTAACAAGATATCCTTAGAATAACCTGATTCTACATTTTTCCAACGGTTATCTGAAGAAAGTAGACAAACGAAAGGTTTTATGGAAAATTTCAATTACTTTTCGTTATAAAATAGTACATTGCGATAATGTACCTTAGGTGGCTCATAATTACATGACGTGAAGATAGCATAACGCGCCGTTGATGAGAGCTTTTTAAGTAACAAGTATTGTATACTACTTTAAAGCTCGTCAATCTTCAATTCGCTGTCGTCTGTGATAAAAATTGTAATGATAAGAGTACAGTAAATAAAAACTTTTAATCGAAATTTCACCGCTGTATACTTTTGTTAATTCGTTCTTGTGCTAAAAGATTGTCTAACTATATATTAGAGAATTTGAGCTATATAAAATAAGACAATTTTCCAACAAGTTATACTGATGTGTACAAAACAACTGATATATACAATAAAGCTAAAATTACAAAAGCTATTTACCATGTGCTAGAAGATAAAGTTGACCTAAAGTGAACCTTTATAACATTTGATAAAATTTTTTGAGTCAAATTACATGAAACGAATAAAAATGTTGCCGTTTTAGAAATTCCATAATCAAAATTTCATTTAAAAATAATCAAATTCTACACGTGTAATATCGCCAAAACTAGTTTTTATTATCAAGATATTGATTTTCACGGATAAGATACAATGGATGTAAATTTCAACGTCTCTTTTCTTCTATAATTGCAATGCTACAATCGATGGTAGTTCAATTAAGTTTATTTAATCATATAAATATAACTAATAAAGCTGTGTAGACTGTAGGTAAAGAATGAGTCCAAGGATAAGAAGTAAAACAGATTCAGTTTTGGTATACAGCTACAATTCAAGTTAGCTAAGGTTAAATGTATATTCAAATGAAAAGATATTACATTCACTAAGCACTTAACTGTGATTCTAATCAATTATGCCTCTAGTAATCAATATTTGTCAGCTCCTCGTGCGTGACTCAAGTTTAATCATGTTTAGAAATGAAAACATCGTAAATACGGAGTAATAATGAACTACATAATCCACGGATAAGCGTAACTTAAGTCAGAATTTAATTCACGCTGTGCTATAAAAATTTTTATGGCTCTCTCTGCGCTTCCACAATTTTTTCATTAGACAAATAATTATGGATGGAACTTATCAAGCGTACAAAAATGCTGAGGGTTTTAATTAATATTAATCTCCTATCACAGTTCATGGTAAAATTGTTAGATAATTATATACAATTCACTTTGGCGTCATTATCAGATAAAATATTCAATAAATTACCAATGGACAACAAAAATATGAAATTATTGATTACATTTCGTTATAATGCCAAAAAGGTTTTGATATTTTTTTTCAAAATCTTAAAAAAATCATTGATTTAAAACTACTATATATTGTAAATTTTGGTGCACTGCAAGCGGAGAAAATATTATTTCTGCAAGCCAGTAATATACAAAGCCGGTGCACTCATGACACGATACACGGAACAGGGGAGATCAGTTTGGATTGATATGGCCCGTTAAAATCCTGTCACGCTTGTACGAGCATTGTAGATTCCTGTCAAACTTCAATGAGGATGGAAAAACCTCATCGTGCATATTCAAAATATCAGTTCAACAAGACTAATAAATCACCTTGAAAAAGTGTATACTATGATCTTTGAATGAATATGTGCGAAAAGATATTTTAGAAATAATGATACCGAGGACAGTCACTAAATATATTATTGAATGAATAATGAATCCATAGAGCCTCCAAACCGGCGGGACACGGAAAATTGCATACTTGCCGCATTTTCACTCGTTCACTCCCTCGTTACTCCTCTGAAATCGCGAGCGATTCCGAATGGGTTATCTCCACTTAACTCGATCGATACGACTCATTCATCAAGAACGATCCAACCGAGCGAAGGTATCCCCGAAGATTGCCTCGCCAAACACACCGTCTGCCCACGAAATCCTCACACATAATCACATCTCAGCCAGACCAAACACAACTCCCGCCAAACAACCGGGAATGAAGGGAGGGGATATCGTGAGAAAACGTCATAGCAGTGTATTGTGTCGATGGGAGTTTGGAAGTGGCAACTGGTCTCATCACCAGGTTACAGATATGATCAAATCGTCCCCGTATACTGACACAAAAAACGGAGGGTGGAATCATGCGAGAGAATACATCTACATCTACACACTGCCCTGCGAGTCGCCACATGGGCGTGTGGCAGGGGTAGTTAGGTCACCAGTCGTATTAAGATGTAAGTTTTTGGGAGGTAAAACGGTGACATGTATTATGGGACTGTGTTTAGTGGAGGTCATTTTTTATTATGGTCACTTATTGTGCGCGGTTAGAACGAGTTTTTGTACCAATCTATTCCGCAATGTATCTTTCTTATATTATCACCAATGTCAGACCTAGAGATGTAGTGAGGCGTCATGATAATATCCTCTGTGTCGCTTTGAAACACACCAGTTCTGAATTTTTCATGCAAACTAAGCCTAGCGTGTAGCCTCCCAGTCTCTATGGGCTCCCACCTTAATTCCTCTAAAAGTTGTGAGACACTATATGTTCGTCCGTAGCAGTTTTTAACGAAGCATGCAGCTTTGTTTTGTATTTATTCAATTTTTGGGTTAAATCTTTATGACTTGGATTCCAAATGCTCGCAGCATATTCGAGGTGTGGCCTGACCATAACGAAGTAGCATCTCTCTTTGACTTTTTCATCCGAGGATCTCCCTATTATAGGATAAACAAAATCTAGTTTCTTTAATGATGTGCCACATATATTTTTATGTGTAATCCCCACGATGTATCAAAAATTAAGGCAATTCCAAGGTATTATACTAAATCTGAAGATCTTATGTTTATTCCACCCACAGTATGGTATTTGTGTCATGGTATTTGCGTGATGACTTTCGCAGGAAGTGAACTGTGATGCATTAATTGATATTTAATTCGAACCCCCTTTCCTTGCACCACGAATGAACGTTGTTTAGGTCCGATGACAGAGCTTCAAAGTCTGTGACTTTGGTTATTTCTCGGTAAATTACTGTATTATCTGCATAACTGTCTACAAATAATCTTATTTACTGCTAACTCTATCACTTAGGTCATTAATATAAATAATGAATAAAAGAGGGCCTATCACACTTCCTTGAGGAACACTGGAGGTGACTTCGACCATATCAGAGCAAAAGCCATCAATAACTACTTTTTGTTTACAATCACTGAGAAATCCCTGATCCAATTCACTATTTTTCTCCACATGGATGCAATTTACAAATGAGTGTTTTGTGAGGAACCTTATCGAATGCCTTCTTAAAATCAAGTATTATCGCTTCTTCCTATAGGCCTTCCTTTTTGATTCGTTCAGTATATGATCCATCTGGGGATTGAATCTCTGACTAAACAATATGCTTTTCTTGAGTGAAAATATTCATTCTGCTATGTTAGGAAGATTTTTTCTAGTAAAATAGAGATGCGAAATTTAATTAAAACTGTAATATTACGTATGGAGTGGACATGGTTCTTCTCAGGAAGCAAAAACTATTACTAACTAATCCTAAAAAGTAACCTTCATCCATGAAGGCTATTACTTTAAATTTTATTAAACTAATACGTCTAATCCTTCATTCATTTGTTTGGATACCATAGGAAGCATATACGTCACATGTTGTTACATTTTTCATCCCAGGACACGGATCATCAAATCCCATGAATAAAAGCTTTTAATTTTTTGACAAATGTGTAGCTAGACATAAAATTAATGGGTGATATTCCGAATTCATCTCAAACTTATGCCTAAATGCATGGAGACTATAGTTCTATTGTGACCTGCCAACAGACAGATTCACTAAAAGATAAAGAAAAGTTCTCAATCTTCCATGGAATGAGCCCCGGTTCGTCGAATACGGTGCTTAGTGATATACCTCTTAAATGACACCGACCTTCTCCCATGAATTCATAAAATATATATGCGGTAATACCTCTGGGGAATACTCGCTCTCCTTAGATGCGGCGAGTGGATTTTGTATGCCACGGGTCCAATATTGAGGCCACTCCCCATTTCCCTTTACCCGTCAATGTTCGTGCTCTTTTTGTGATGCATGGCTGGGGGCCATGCATCTGCATCATGCATCCTTTTTTTTGTGACCTCCAAACCACTCGAAACACGAGCGATTAAAATCGGCTCCGGTTGGGAATTTGAAATCCCTTTACAGGGAGCCAGAGGACGGAGTGACGGGAGGAAGAAGAGTTATACGAGAGGAGGAAGGGGTGCGACTTCAGCGGAGCACAATGGTTTACCCATTTATACGAGAACATGGAGCGCTGGCCAAAGAGAGAACTGAGCATCGAGCTCACATGCAAACACAAGGCTACTCGCGACACCGTGCATAACACAATCACACAGGCGGCCCGAGGACACGAGGCTGGAGCGTTCATTGGGCGGTGTACGCGACCGCGCGGTAATTGAGCGGTTAGACGAGGTGTTGACGCGGAATTCGGGCGATGCAGTTCCGGAGCGCTCCTGTGGCGAGAGAATAAACAATAAACCGGTGGCATGGGATGATACTATGCCGGATGGAACGATATGGGGAGTGTGAAGGTCGGAAATAATAAAGCAAGGAGCAGGGATCAGAGACTCTACGGGAAACATTTTTCAAATAAATGCAATCAAAAATATAACTGTGAGAAATACAGAGGGGAAAAATCATTCCCTTGAAGTGGGATTCGAACCCATACTCATTGACAATGGGCCGAGTGCTCTCATCAATTAATGTGACCACTAGCGGCGGACTTTGTTTGAGTTACTATGAGGCAACTTTCGCAATTGATGTGAGAACGAAGGCTTTCGCGGTGCTCTACGTTGATCTTCATTCTTCGTTGAACTTCATTTCCGATCTACCGCGTATTTTTGTCGTAAAAGACAGCAGTTTCGCTGACACTACTGTCGAAGATGCCGGTTCATGAGTTTGGCCCTCATAATATAGGACCTATTTCCCGACAATTTTTGGTGCTGCTCTCTCATTGGTACATTTCAGGATTTTTCTCCATGTATCGTCCAGGTGGTATCCTCTGTCTCTGTCGAAATTGTCCGTCCGTGCTATCTCGATGAATTCTCTAATTAGCCTAGGGTTATATCTGCTCTCTCTCTCTCACTATTACCTTGGGTTCGTCAAATTTTGTCAAGTCTCGGGGTCTAGGCGAGCTCCAATACGGCTGACAGGTGAAATTATCCATTTTTCGTTGAATTGAATTTTGACGAACCCAAGGTAATAGCGAGAGAGAGCAGATACAACCCTAGGCTAATTGGAGAATCCATCGAGATAGCACGGATGGACAACTTCAACAGAGACAGAGGATGCCACCTGGACGATACATGGAGGAGAATACTGAGAAAGACCAATGAGAGAGCAGCACCAAAAATTGGCGGGAAATAGGACCTATATAGGTCCTAAATAGTGGGGTTAATGGGGTGATTCCAAATATTAGAAATGGGATTATTGGTTGTTTTAACCCTTTGCGGTCCAACGTCGAGCTGAGGTCGACACAAGAGAGCGCTGCGATAAATAGCTAGTTAGATAAATAAGGCATTTAATCACAGCGCTCTCTTGTTCGACCTCAGTTCGACGTTGGACCTGGTACTAGAGCTCGGACTGTCGAGTCTGACTCGACGCTGGACTGCTAAGGGTTAAACGGTATTTAAATTTAGAAACTGTTGATTGGACATAAGCTTTAATAATTGGTAGGAGGTGGTAGCAACGTACCTCCTTCATATTTAATAGTTTTCTTAACTTCAGAAGACTGCGGATGCTTTTACTTTGAAAAATTTCTAGTTTGTCGATGATAGTTCTGCGGCAGACAAAGACCTCAGAGCCGTAAAGAAGAATTGGTCTCACCATGGAGGAGTATAGTCTAATTCGCGCTTTTTGGAAAAGCGGAGAGTTGCATTGGCTGAGCGATGCTAATGCTACTCGAGCGGAAAGAGCCTTACGTTTGCACTCCAATAGATGGTTGGCGAAAGTGAGTTTGTCGTCTTAGTGGATGCCGAGGAATCGATGGACAGAGGATCTTGGGATCTTTGTTGGAAGCTGGCCGGATTTGAGATTCGTGTTTGCGTCTGCGTGTGAAGTGTATGTGTGTGCTTTTGTTTGCGTTGATTGATATTTTCCGTGTTTTTGTCCATATGTGTAATTTGTGTAGGTGAGTTGCCGGTTCATGAGTTTGGCCCTCATAATATAGGACCTATTTCCCGCCAATGTTTGGTGCTGCTCTCTCATTGGATCCTCTCGCTTACCGTTTTGAACACTCTTTCCTTTTCTTTTACAACCTTTTTTTTCTGTGTCACTATGGAGACTACTGATCAATTGAGATATCACCTCGGTAAACTGACATCCCTTACATGCCATATTGAGTTTCTTAACTCATGTCTTGGCCTGGGTATCCCCCCTAATGGCCTCACGGTTCAATTATCACTCTCTGGTCTTAACCCTGATTGCGGCCATTCTCTTGCAATACTCCAATATAACTTCTCCATGTCATTTACCCGTGCGGTCCTTACTCAGTACCGCACGTTGGAAAATTTTCACTCGTGCAAAGTTAACCAGCTAATGCAAGCTATTCACTTGAGAGGAATTGATACAAAGAGTTATTTTTCCCGTGCAACATTGCAAAAACGTACGCACCGGGCAGCTCTCAATAAAGAACTCTCAAATTTGTGCGTCCAGCATTTAAGGTTAGGTCTTGCCCTCCCTTTTTCTCTTGGAGCAGTTGTCCACCCAAATGCCCCCCTTTTCGCAGAAAGGCCCTGCTTAGCCGACCAAAAGGGTTTTCCCACCCCCCACCCACACCAGTTTAACAGTCATAAACTGCCCCGAAGACTCCGGGCTTTCCTGACATCTGGTAACCATATGCCCAAACCATGCGAGCAGCCCTCGAAGGAGCCTGTGGTCAATTTGTCCTCTCACACTCTTTCACCCTCAGAATCTTCTCTCCTCTCCAAGGACCTTTCCTTCTGTCCCACCCCCAAATTTGACCACTTTCGCCTTCTTTCGGACATTCACGCTTTTGCGCGTAAAATTCGACTAAAATTCCACTTCTCTCATAGGAACGTCACCCCTTACGATACCTCAGAGGATGAAACTCTACCACCCCAGAATCTTCTCGCGAAATTTAAAGAACCCTCCAGTTACTGCCCGCCCGCCCTCCCTGCCAACCATCCGCTTGAACTCTATCTGAACCATATTTCCTCCCAACTATCTTCCCAAGACTTCGTGGATTCCCTATTGTCCGCTAAGAACATTTCGCGGTATGAGTTACACGCTCTGATTTCCTTAAGGCGTAACGAGGAAAAAATAATTCTTCCAGCGGACAAAGGCTCCACTACAGTAGTCATGGACCGCCTGAGGTACAAGGAGGAAGCCAATCGGCAACTAAATGACACCTCCTCCTATAAATTTATGACCTCCGATAGAACCCTTAAGCATCTAACCTCTATATCGAAACTCTTACGTTCTGAGGGCCGCAAGGAGGGTCTCTAAAAAAAAGTGCTCGCCCTCTTAATTCCTCCAAATCCCCGCACCCCTACTTTCTACTTACTCCCTAAAAGTCATAAAACTGGTGTCCCCGGCCGTTCCATCGTCTCTAGTTACGGCTCACCCACTGAGAGAATCTCTGCTCTCCTTATTCATACCTCCAACCATTTTTCCGGCGCCTACCGTCATTTATTCCTGACACTCAGCATTTTCTGAGCCGCCTTAAATCCCTCCCCTCTCCACTTCCACCTGGTGCTATTCTCCTAACAGTTGACGTGTGCTCCCTTTACACAAATATTCCCCACATTGAAGGTCTGGCTGCTGCAAAGGAACTTTTCAATATGAGACCCATTGGCTCACGCCCCTCTACCCCCTTCTAGGCCGAGTCCTAAACTTCATTTCTACAATATATGCACAACAGGATCGCAAATGAACAAGCTATAATTGCACAAAGGTGCCAAAGTGACACAGAAGAGCTACATGACATTATCTATACCAGAAAAATATTTTGAAAAGCTTACAGCTCAACAACAGGTTTATAATCACATCTATAAAACAATATATAAATGCATTTAAGGGCAATCAATTGAAAAAATCACACTTTTAGGTGAAGTACGATAGATAACTGAATTTGGCAATAAGTGAGAAAAGATATACAGGACAGAAAGTTCAGGATAAAGGAGAACATGAAAGAAATTTGGAGGAAATTACTAGAATGAATGAGGACAAATACAAATGACAGGGAATGAAAAATATGACGGGTTCCCCAGACAAAAACAAGGAAAAACAAACAAGCTCAGCAGACTTTTTGAGACTATACGTCTTCTGCCCACGTTTAGAATGCTTTTAAGCGCCACGACTGTTGACCTTCGACGGAGACAAGGTTTGACGAATGTGTAGTTGGTGCCGGGACAGCAGAGACGGGTATTCGATGTCGCCGCCTCCGGGTATTCACTCGCACGGTTTGAACGCTTCCGTTCACCCCACTCTAACGCAAACAGCCACCCTCTCACAATCATAAAAGGCCGATCCTAGTCGTGATTGATGGATTCCACCGGCAGCGTTTAAAACATTCCAACACCGATAAAGCACACCGCTTAGCTTCACCCGATACCACCCGTTTGGTGCACTGGAGAATGGTGATCTCATCAACAGAAGACAAGGGGAAAGGATGAGGGCGGTTGCACTGAGGTCACAAATTTAATTTGAAATTCATTGCCTCAAAATTGATTGATTCAAATAGAAGCAATGTCTTTTTTCTCAAGCGCACTTAGAATGCACCTGCTACTCCTTGCTCGCAATTAACTCGTAAATAACAATGCATAAACATCACACTTGAAAAACCCACTCACGTTGAACTCAAACTCGTTACCTCGGAGATGGTAGTCGATGAATAGTAAGGCGGAGCAAGCAGGCGGAAGTAGGTCACGTCCGATATTTGGCAACCGTTGAACGAAGCAGGGAGTGCGTACCTCAGGGTACAGACTGCTTCCCTTAAGGGCGTACTCACTATCCGTGTAATGAATTATTAGTTGGACCAAAACAAGTCAATTACTCAAATGCTAGACGCAATAAGACCTGTGGCTTCTAGGTTGAGGCGTGGGGGAGTCTGTTTAACTCGTAGAATGTAAAAAAATATGGTCTCATGCAGGATATATAGCGGTTAAGGTAGTTTTAAGTGCCGCCTAACTCTTCTACACTTAATTTCAAATGGCAATGGAAGAATTGAGATTGTTTCTTCGCTGGTACCTATAAATTAAAAGTTTCTCATACGTTTGAACCGTAACTTCCCTTACCCGCACTCCATAGCAACAAAAGGCCGAGGCGCATCATTCTGTACTAAAAATTGAAAGTAAAAGCTAGGCTTCAAATGCTCCGGTAGTAGTTGATAGTTATACAATTAAAATGCGGAAAAATCACCTCCAAGTTCATTAAAAATACTCGAAACATTATAAATATTATGTGGCTAATGTTTTTACAATGCCGTTATACGTCGCTGCTATGTTCATATGTTTATACAAAATAATGCCTTAAATGTGTTATAGAGGATCACGGAGGCTACAAAGTACATCATTATTGGTTGTTAAATCCTTTGATTGGTTGACTGCAGCTCTCCACTCTTTCCTATCAAATGCTAGTTACCTTAACTCCTGGTATCTCTTGCTATGTACGTTCCCCTTAGTTTGGTCCGTGAACTTCATACTGGGTCTTCCTCTGGGGACATTTCCGTCTATCTTGCCTTCAATTACGTTCTTCACAAACCCATTGTGTCTCTGGGTGTGTCCAATCCATCTTGTTCTCCTTTTCTCTATGGTGTTCCATATGGTCCTTTTCTCTTCTACTTTTCTGTACACTTCATCATTTTTTATTTACTCCGTCCATTAGATTTTAAGCATACCAGAACCAGGTTTTGAATGCATCTAGTCTGCTCTGGTCCATGATTCCGATCCATAGAGTGCTAAGCCCCAGTCGAATGTCATCACATACTGTTTAGTGGTTTGTAATCCATAAAGTTCACAGTTGTTGCATCTGTCTCCACCCCTTTTCAAAATGAGAGATCTATTTATCATCCGGACGTCTGACTCGTCTTCGTCCTCGCATTGCTGGGCTTTCTCCACTTGCCTCGCTCTCTCCTTCAAACAATAGTACTCCTTACTACCCAATATTATGTGCTCTTGGAGTACTTGATGCACTGATTTGAATGCTCTCTCATTCATATAATTTCCCAAATATGCATATCTATAATACACGAAAGAGATTCTAGTTTGTCTCCAAAATAATAATTTTTCTTACGGAATTATTTAAGTCTAAGTTCATATTAACTTTCTTAATACAGCAAAAATTCTAAAGGTTAACAAGATAATAAGTGTATAATGTAGGCATGGCTGAACATGATTCTTTGTGAGTAATGCATTAGAAGGCCTTTCATTCGTTAGAAATAACGATTTACTGTTCCGCAGTAATAATAAATGAAGGCGACTTTGCTTGCTGCATATATACTCCCATGGCTATTAAGCTTTAATCAGGACGGCATCACTCTTGATGGTGAAGGCGAGAATATTTACTTTAATGTCGCAAACCTTCTTGAAAATTCATTTCTTACTTATTATGTTTTAAGTGTTCCGTACGACGAACTTACTTCCCCTAAAAACACAGACTTTTTATCCAGACAGAGAATAATAATAACTGCAAAGCCAATTTCTACACATTGCTGCAATCACTTGCAACATGCAATGAGAAACTGTTATTCTCAGAGCAAATATCAATCTACTTATCGTTTAAAAATTCTGACGCTGGTTGCAAAAACTTATCATTCATCGTAAACCTGCATCTATGTGTGTACAGTGTGCTCTTCACAATATTTCTTCCTTCGGATTACGCTCTTCTAAGTGGAATTCTAATTATTTCTAAGGGTCTAGCACTTGATCACTCGTGAAACGGAGCCCATATCTCTATTCCGGTTATCGCTGACTAGCAACCCTTGCCCAACAGCCTGGCCTTACCTTTCCAAGTCGATTCCTCTACTCATATCTATTTCCATTTTTGTCTCATATCTGCTCCAATCACCTCTCTTCGTCACGAAATTCCTTTCCGTTAATGTGTTTTGGTACGCATTAAAAAAATTTTCCACAGCTGATAAACACCAGTGATCCTTCGCATCCCTACAAATCATGATACATTGCGTGAAAATATTGCCATTCCTCGTGAAAAAAAATATTTTGCCTATGTAACCATTGTCACACGTCTCATGCCAGAAGATCTACATGTATTGTCGACTTAATGAAATCAAAGTAATTCACTGTTTTCCACAAAAAAATACTTTTTACAAAAATTATATGATAAAGTGAGATTCCATTTGATTTTAAGGTGAAAATAATTCTTTTTCACGAGATTTTGTCACATGTGAATCCAATATTTTATTTAAATAGCCGTTTAGACATTTCATGAAAAAAATGAGTATTGAATGCACTCAGAAGAACTGATAAAATAAACGTAGTTCCATTCAACGTCTCTTGCTAATTAGGAAACGACGGAAATGGATGGCTTATTGTGTGTGAGCGGGGTTCTTGATCCGGGGTGAAACGCATTGAAAATGGAATTGGACGATGCGGGAGGGGAGGATAGAGAAAGTGGGAGAGATTAGAAAGGGGAAGAGGAGATGGGAAATGGGAAAGGCATGAGAGATAAGAGGGGAAAAGAAGGTTGAACACTTCCGAGCATCCTCGGCGAGTTTACCACGCTCACGAAAACGACGACACTTAAAGCAAGCTCATACACACTTCTAACCCGAGAGCATCAGGCGGGTCGTGCGCTCCGGAAGCATCTGAGGAAGGAAGGCCAATCAACGTTAAAAACACAAAGGGGGTTTATGGGAGATTGTGACGGTGGGTCTGGAGTATACTAAACTATTACGGTGCCAAGAGTGTAAATACAAACTGGTAACAGACACGTGCGTCGCACCCACCATGCACGAGGCAATTACCACGAGTCTCGTCCCGGTTAAAATACGCAATCCTGAGATTAGGGGAGGATAAAATGAACAAAACGGGGGAGAGAAAGGAATATAAACAGAAGAGGAGAGTGAAATTTGAATTCATGAGCATCCGCTGAGGAGCTACATACACTATTGCTACTAGAGCTCTCATAGAAATATTCCTTAACCATCTTGCTTAAGAGTTTCAGACTGTGAAGATGATTTAACCGAGATTCAAATAGAATATTGGAGTTGCATTGATAAAATCTGGTGAAAAAGCATTATTTCAACCTAAAAATTTTATTACTCGTCTGTATATGTACCTTCAAAAGATTTTGGAGATAAACTGGAATAAGCTCCTTTTTCCTAATTCCATATCATAGAGGTGAAAACAATTAGAACTTACACTTAACTTAGCAATACAATTACACTTAACAATTAGAACTTAACACTGGATCGCATGAGTAAGAATTGGTAGCCTAAATTATATATGTAGTTTTGAGCAGAGAATACTTCCAAGTTTAGTCTTGGCAACCATTTTCATGATGTAAACTTTCACGATATTACATATTTGTTTTCATTAAGGTAAATGTAATATCTTTAAAAATAAAGAGCCGAAATCTGATGGAAACATTGAAAATTACTAAGGTGTAGCTGAAAAGTTAGTGTTTATTGAATTATATAATCAACCCTATTAAGTCAACCTTAACTACATATTAAAAATATCATTACAAACCAAATTATAACACCTGATGACTGTGACGACAAGGTTTATGAAGGAATATGTCTCGTGGTGCAACTGTTTATCATACTTGACCGGCAATTGGGAGATCCGGGTTCGAATCCCGGTCAGATCAAATTATTTTTTCATGAGAAATTTCAACCTTTGGTTTTATGACAATTACCTAAAAATTTGCGCAGATTATTCGCGTCTAAAGTAACAACCTTTAAGGTGAAGACAGAATTTGGAAAATTATTGAGCATTTTTATAGAAAAATTCCATACAGCCTAAGGAGAGTGACTTAGTGTTTCCCGACTTTGGTAAAATGAACGCAGTGCAAGATTTCATTCTCGGAACCGTAAATCTTTACTAGGGCTCACCTCAATTTGATATGCAACATGGGGACGATAAAACGAGTAGATGTAAGGAGGTTCGCTTTTTTTCCTGAGGATACACATTTAGTTTCTGATCCTCGATCCACCTTTCTCATTTTCTCCGCGCCGTATCCTCGAGCTATCAATGCGGGAGTCGGCGTGACATAATCACGTAACCCCAATTACACAAGTGCGCGTACGCAAGCCCTTAAGTGGGACACTCGCAGCAAGGAGTTCCAAACGACTCCCAAGGGACGAGAAACAGCACTTGCTCAACTTCATCTCCATAGATTCTCCAACCTGACGCCGTAAGAATCTCCGGCTCTCCTTACTTCCCCCATCGCACAAACCGTCTCAATCCCAAACACGCCGCATCCCAGGAAGGAAGGCATAGGAAGAGAGGATGAGCAGGGGAGACACTTTATGGCTTTCTCACGGCCAGTAATTTCATATTTTCATCGCGCACTTGGGGAAGGCGAGGTATATGCGAGGCAGAAGGTTAAGGGGGAGTGATGGGGCAGGAGGGAATTTTCTCCCAAGTGCATTTCTCTGGGTCGACCCTCGAAGGTCGATAAGTTCCTGCGCCGGGACTTAGGAAGGGGAGTAAGGCAAGAAGAGTGGTGGAAATGGCTCCTTAAAAGCGTAAAGGGAAGATGGAAGCTGGCAGGAGCACCATTGAAGTTTGTACTACATCGAAGGTTGCCAACAGTTTTCTAGCGGAAGAGTGAAGTTGAATAAACTTCCCATAAATGAGTTGCTGTTTTACTAAGATACGATCCTATTAATTAATAATTTTATCACTGCACCATATAATAATTATTTCCCTACCAATGATAATGGTAATGTATACGTTACAAAAATTGTATATAATGAAATCCATTTATAAACTTTTATTGTCACCACACTTATCAATCAGAAAATTAATTCGATTCAGCTCTCCACTACTCCTCCATATTAGAAAACACCTTTCCTTCTCTCTAATTCTGCACTTGAGCATCCTAAATGCCTTGCCTGATTCATTGCACACTTAGTCTATGAGACAATATGCAACAATCAATATTTTCTCTTCATCTACATCTACACCTACGTACTACCCTGCGAGCCACCACGAGGGTGTGTGGCAGGGGGTGAAAATCACCAAACATGCACTATTGACGTGTAACTAGGATATTTAATGAAGGCATGCTAGATAATAGGGTCATAGTTAGTATCTACAAAATAAGAACGGGGTTATTGGTTGTTATTAAATGCATCATGCACTACAGACTATTCTTACTATATTTCACCTACCTATCCCTTTGTTACGCTGCCTATTGTTCTCTCTTATAGTACGCGGGAAAAATGACATTTTAAATCTATCGGCACGACAATCTATATCTCTAATTTTGTTAATGTGATCAAACCTAGCAATAATACGCAGGGGTTCTCAATATTTATCTAACGTCATCAGTGATCAAATCGATTCGAATTTACTTAAAAGGTTTAACCTAAATTTTAACCTGCGTTCTGATAGTAATTCCCATGCTAGTTCTTCTATTAAACTCGTAACACTTATACAATTATCATAACGGCCTTTAACAAACCTAGCGGATCTCCTTTGCACGCGCTCTAATTCTTTTATCCTACCTTCCTCGTACGGATCCCATATACTAGCGGCATATTCTAAATGAGGCCTGACAAGTGTAAAATAGATTCTTTCTCGTACACTCTCATCGCATTTGCCTAGAACCCTTTTTACGAATTCTAATCTACGGTTTGCTACACTAGTTATTTCCCTGATGTGTTTCCTCCATGGCATGTCTTCAGTGATGGTGACGCCTAAGTATTTAATAGATTCTACGTGAGATATTTTCTTTTCTTTGATGCAATACTTATTTCGGGGAAATCCATTCTTTTTCTAAAAGTTCATTATCGCGCATTTCTTCACATTTAATTCTAGCTGCCAACTAACACACCAATCATCAACCGCATCTAAGACCTTAGCTAAAGACTGGATGTCCTCTTCACTCTTAAGCTCGTTCGGGCCCTGTGGAACCACACAAAGTACAAACTTAAAACTTAGAGGCTTTTTTTAGCATTTCCTTTCCGTTCGACCATATTTCTCTCATTCGTTCGGAATGGGCCTTCTGTCTTTCCTCCATTCATGTCCTTCCGGTCCTTTACGTTTTCTGGTTCAGCCACCATCCAACTTCTATTTTTTTCCGAAAATTTTATTATCATAGACTGCCTGAGGTGTAATCCTTGCTTCTTTCAGGTCTTCTTTGATTGCGGCAATGTATCGCATTATCTTACATTCTGCCTTGTATCGGTTTTCATAAAATTATATGATTCTTCTTGTTATTATTGTTCAATTCATAATTTTATAATTTCAGCAGAATTTAAACCAGCGTTTTCTCTTATCGGAATGTGTTTATATTACCGCATAATATGTACATATTTTTTCTCTTACGCCGAAGACGACGGCTTGATCAAAGAAGAATTTTAGTTATATTTTGTAGAATGTATGTACAATTTCTGACTTGCCTTTGCGTTTCTATTACATTTAATGTACGATTATCTGACAGAAGATGGTTGAAGGTGAAATACAAATACCGGTCACATAATCTACTTTTCATATTCCCGAGTTATTTGAAGATAGCGCATTATCTTTTTAGTACCAGAAAATTGAATGCCATATTTTCCGACTCAATTTTTAAACACTCGGGCAGCCGTCGAAGAATGATTTAATATATTAATCAGTTTATATTTTTTCAAGTTTATGTTTCAATTTCTACCATGTTTTCTAGAATTAGTACTCCTTAGAGGCAAACATTTTCTACCATTTATAATGATTATTAAGAATAAATTTTCTTCACTCAAGATGACAAACTGGACTAGCATGAAATGGCTCGCGCTAGTAATCGTATCTTAATTCATTAATAAACTACCACGACGGTATAATCACGATATGGAAAGAAAATGCAATCTCTCCTCCCTGACGAAAAACTCCTCAGTCATGCGATTTTCGATCCAAAGGAACATCTAGCCTCTCCATAATTAGGTCTTCCCCTTTACAATCCATAACTGCCCACCCACTACATCCAATAGACAAAATCAGTTCTATGTGAACCAAGTTGGTCGTGTGATTTCGCTCCAATGGATGCGAAAGGCAAAAAGAAAGGGAAGTGAAGGAGTAGTTATCTGGCGGTGGGTTTTGCCAGAGCCAAAAAACGAGAACTTTCTCGAAGAGCACGCGGGTCATTGGGTAGCGAAAAGGGTGTGTGTGAGACACCTAAAAGGAGGATTCTGCAGGATATGAAATGCAGGAGACTGATTTTTAAGGGAAAAGGAACTTCTCTCAAGGGTAATGGAGCTCTCCTAATACCATTGTAGGCCACATATTCTCCAAACAACTGCATGAAATGTTCCACCCATTCTGCACACATCATTTCATCTTTTATGCAAATTTCACATCCTTGGCTCTAACTCTTCTCCTTAATCATGAAATTTGAAATACACTGAGGACGTGATTGAGTTGTTTTCTTTGCCATCAAAAGTCTCAATTTTTCAACTTTTGTGCGAATAATATAATCCCTAATGATCCCGCATTCTTTAAACATAGAATTCACAAAAAATAGCAATAATTTAGCGTAATTCAATGAAATGTTTGCGAGAAAAACATATATGATGCCTTGAATTTACATTTCCATACTAAAAATTTTATAGCAATGCGGAGAAATCTCTCAATTCCTTAAATGGAATGCAGCCCTCCATCTTTCCTTGTCGTATGACATTATGCTAACTCCGTGGTAGTTCTTATATACTTTCTTCTTTAGTTTTTCTATGTATTTATCCCTTGTCCTGTGGTAGTCTTTCTACATCTACATAAAAAACTGCGAGCCGCCGCGTGAGCGTATGGCTGAGGGTGTTATGTCACCAGCCGTGTAAAAATGTAAGTTATTGGGAGATGAAATGGTGACATGTATTATAGGAGTGTATTTAGTGAAGCTCAGTTTTTATTTCGGTCGCTTATCGTGCGCGGAAAGAACGAGTTTTTGTAACTATCTTTTTAGCCGTGTATCTCTCTTATTACGTCGAATCTGTCAGACCTAGAGATGTAGTGAAGGCGTCATGATACCTTTCTCTGTGTCGCTATGAAAAATATCAGTTTTGAATTTCTCATGCAACCTAAGCCTAGAGTATAGCCTCCGAGTCTCTCGGAGCTCCCACCTTAATCCCTCTACAAGTTATGAGACACTTTATGTTCGCTCGTAGCAGTTTTTAACAAAACGCGCGGCTTTTCTTTGTATTTTATTAATTTATTTGGTTAAATCTTCATGATTAGAATCCCAAAGGCTCACGGCGTATGCGAGGTGTTGCCTAACCAGAGCGAAGTAGCATCACACTTTGACTTTTTCATCCGAGGACCTTCCTATTATACGTTTTACTAGACCTAGTTTTTTAAAAAATGCTGTGCTACATATGTTCTGCATGTGTAATCCCTACGATATATCTGAAGATAAGGTAATTCCAAGATATTTTTCTGTATCTGACGAATTTAATGTATCTGAAGATTTCCCTCTGTTCTCCCATGAATTCTTCACAAACCGTTTCTGCCTCAGACTGTGTCAAACCCCTCTGGTTGTTCTTTTCTTTACCGTGTTTCACAGTGTTCTTCTCTCTTATTCTCTTCGGTATACTTAAACATATTTTATTTTATCCTCTCATTAGATCTTCAGCATCCTCCTCCAACACCAGGATGCGAAAGCTTAGTTGGTATAGGAACACGAACTTTTCAGTTAAGTAAGTACAGTCGTAGTGCTTAATGGAGTTCAACTAAGATACATATATAGTTGTGATGAAAATGCGTTTCCAGATGTGGCGTCGCTCAGGGAATATTGGCATAGGCATACAGCACTGGATGGTGTACTGTTCATACAATAGACAGTTGAAAATAGCACGATGAGTAAAATAACTGCTAATACTATTTAAAAGTAAGGAAATACAAAATTAAAGCATTTTGAGCATGTTATAAAAGGACATAGTATGATGATTGGACTAAAAGTGCAGAAATACAAAGGAATCGAATGACGATATGATAAACGGAGGCTATTGCAAAAAAAAGTATTATGAGGAATCAGGGGAAAGATAATTGGTCAAAAATTAAAAAAGAAGAGAAAAATTAATGTGCTAAGTTAAATGGGCATCTTGAGCACTAAGATGAAAGGAGAAATAAAATTATTAAGGAATGCAAAGATGGAATTCACAAAGACTTAATTCGTTATGATGAAGTGTAACCCTATGAAAGAATGTAATCGTCAGCTAATAGGAGAGAAGAGTGGTAGACGTCGCATTGTTGCATAAATGAACCCAGATGATGATATCCCCAATTATCAAACTTACATAGTTTTTTTATACAATTTTTCATTGAAAATTATATGAAACATTGTTGGTAGATTTCTGAAAATTCATTGTAGAAAAGCACTGTTAGTAAATATTTATCTCTGCCTAGAACTCATCAGGTTTCACCACGACTAGATACTAAGGTACAATCAAACAATACGCCTAACGAGACGAGGCCTATTTGATCATTATTTCCATAACATACGTAACATTTGTTCTGATATTGATCTTTGAATGACTGACATGTATCAAGGGCCTCGCAGATTTCAGTATTATCTTATTTTAAGAAATGTACGTGGCATGGAAAATGGATTGTGGACTTGTGGAATGAAAAAGCTTGGCAAAGAGACACATTTACCTCCGCGTGCTCAATGTCCCACCAGATGGAAGTGTTCATAACTCCATGCAAAGAACGACACTTTAGAGGCTCCTCGGGCAGGTTTAGTAACATTACGTCAAAGGAGAGAAGTTATTTCCTTTCTATGTATATGGAAAAATCTGAAAAATCTTGAGCAACAAAACTAGTTGCCCTTTTAACCCGTATTTGGACCTGCTACGAATAAGATTGATGAAACTCGTGAAAACATTTGAATTAATGGAAAAAATTCCCTCAAACTATTAAAAAAGGCAAAAACATAATTCGTAGAATGTGCCTAAAGTTTTTTGTAGGTCAAATTTAGAACAATAAGAGCAGTTTATTAGTTAGAATCTAGGGCAATTACCACTGCCCCAATTCGATATTATTTACTGTTAGATATTAAGGATTCCGATATTTATCTCGGATTCTAAAAGTCCCCGAGCGTATCTGACATACACTATGCCTATTTTCATCCTCTAAATAAGCGTCTCATGTTTGTGCTCATAGCTGGCTTCGTCTCAATTACGTTTCCCTCTCTCCGGAGCTCAGCTTCAATCCCTGCCGCAGGATACGTCCTCACGGAGCTCTGCTGCACTTTTTGTCCTGCTAGACGGCCCAGGGTGGTACATTTGTTCCGCTTGTTTTTTAATGCTTTAGATTAATTAAACCGCACCGACTCTGGAGGGCGAGCGGAACCAAGCCCTTGACTCCCTCGGGCGGGAAAAAAGGCACTTGGGAAAAAACAAATACGTAACGGCGAAACTGGAGATGTTGACCTGAGAGCTCCGTTGGGAGTTTGAATGACCCGTAGTGAGAGTTCTGCGTGGAGGGGGAGGGAAGTTGTAGAGAAACTTACCATCACCCTTACAATCCTAGAAATGTTTATAAACTGCAGCTTTCTATTCCTCATTAGCTCGTAGCTAGCTCTACCTTTGTAATTTGTAATCCTCCATTTATTATTCTTTCTTTGGTCTATTACTTTATTCTACTCTACTACTATTATCACACCTTAGTATTCTTTCTTGGTTCTTTAATAATTCATTTCCATTAATATTATTTCAAGAAAACCTGTAAATTATGAGAGAATTTTCAAACTACCTATTCCTTTCCCTCAAAATCGTCAGATAATACTTTCCTCATTTAAACATCTGTTTTCTTCACTACATCAGGCCTTTTACATATTCCGAACCCACCTCTTAAACCAAAATAAAGGTATTCATTTTTGGCTTTTTACTTTTAGCTTTAGATACTTGAACAAGAATAATAATTATTCATATAGTTACTTATGACAGATGTAAAAATAATGCCCTATTAATGCAAATATAAAGAAAACTTTGGAAAAATTACAAAAGCCAAAAAATGCAACAATGCAACGGCCAACCTATGATGTAAAACAATAGTTTTCCAGGGGAAGACCTACGAGCAAGACCTAGGTTGTAGTACCGCCAGCTCACACATTATGATTTGGAATAGAGAAGCTAAAAGAAGTGAAAGGTTTAAGCATGTGGTGGAGCATGATGGAGTGCTTCCGTTAACAAATCACATGGTTAAAAACACTAATGACGAGGTTGACGCAGGCACAAGGCTGCAAACTTCAACCTGACCCCCGCTTAAGGAGTTCATTGAGAATGGACCGGTCTGAGCGGATTTTCTACTTCGGTCCGTCCACAGTCAAGCTTTCAGCCGGGTTGTAATAAGTTCAATGCCGGACTTCGAGTCTAACTGTTGGCCATCGGAATTCCGCTTACTGCTTCAATTACGGTAGGGAAACAATTCAAGCGAAGTGCTGGAGTCTGCAGATTGTGAGCGCGAATCTGTGCCATTAGTTCAGATTAGACTAATGCCAAAGCTGAGTTCCGCTCTATCCCACACCCCTTCAAACCCATTCTTCTACCTAGGGGTTAGCCTAAACACTCAATGGCAAGAACGATCTAAAATTCCTATTGCCTACATACCGTCGTCCGCTTTTATCCAATCGCTTTGTATGCATTAAAAAATATCCTTCCTCTTCCACGTGCCTCTTATTTTGTGAAAACTAAATGACTATGCATAATAAAATAGACGTATGCATAGATTTTTAAGTAAAATAGCAATAACTTTGCGAACAAACTACACAGGAGGTGGATAAAACCATAAAACCTATCATATTATGGCTGTAAAACGTTCGAAATTCATCAGCGATAATACATTTAATTACCTGCATATTCTAAATCAATGATTAAGCAGAGAGATAAGTATTTAAAAACTAAAGATAGTGTTCAAAACGAGCTTTCAGTGTATACTTATATATGTCTGAAAATGCTTTCACGGCAACGAAGATGAAGGAAGAGGAAAATATATTGAGAAATGCTTCCGCAGATTTTACTATAATCCCTCTGGTTTTGTTGGTCTTATTGAAAGTATGTGGGAGGAAATAACTCAATGCATTATATGATACATCCCCAGTGAATAGTTAAAGGAAATTTTTCTAGGGATTTCTACCGTGCTAGGTCCTTTATTTCCGCCGGCGTTTCGATAAAATTACCAACGACCCTGGCAGAAAAATATTCCGTCGAAACTTTTGTGGAGAATCCAACCCGGTCGGAAGTTGAGATAATTACACTGCAAAATATAATTATTGCTCTTCGAAATGGAAGATCTGAGTGGTCAATTGTGTCATATGAGGAGAACTAGAGCAAGGTTATAATAGTCCTATAATTGTCTCAAAAATCTAGAATGATTCGAGTCTAAAGGAATGCTTCAACCGGCCAAACTTAAGTTTCAGTGTCTTTACCGGTGATTTTTAATGTATTGGCTGCTGCTTCATGCACGTATACGCTGGCGTTTATTTTTTTATTTTTCCAAACTTTTCTAGTTCTTGGAATTCGTTAATACCACTTTGCTACTATATCATTCCTAGGGGCATTTTATGTTTCTCAGTTCATAGCCTTCGGGGGACCCGGCGGTACAACATTCCTGTTCTAAAGGAATCGAAGACTACTGTGAGGCCTCCGAGTCTTTAGCGGCGCCCAACCTTGGCCTTCCTTCATCTTTATTTTACTTGAAGCAGTTGTTAAAAATCGTATAAAATCATTACCCAATTTTTTTTGTTATGAGGTAGAAATTTCCAAAGTCTCAAATCCCATTTTATATATTCTTACAAATTTCAATCAAATTCCATTGACAAACCAAGTTACCATTTTCAAGTAAACAAAGAGTAATCATGTTTCCATTTCAATATAAACAGTCAGAGTTAAATGAAATGTTCTTTATGTATTTAATTTTCCTCTATCAGTTGATAAAATTCTTTTTATTTCAAGTAATTTCGCCCTCTGCATTCCACAATTTCCTCCCCATTCCCCGTGATTCGTCTGCGATGGGATTCAATTAAGAACGCTTGCAGTGACCACATTCCTTATGAAATTCTGCTGCCCATTCATATATTACTTACATAAACTCATTAACTTGTGCACAGTTGATTCAACGTAGACCTCTGAGACATCGTACAATCAACCCTAGAATGATGATACTAATGCCTTTTTTCCGAGCGGGGACCTAAAATCATAAATGGCTGATACCAAAGAGGCGAGACTGATCGGAATAGGTTTTAGGAATTCTTGAGTACGGGATTTGAGCATTTCTCTGCTGGGTCAACGTTTTCATGCGAAATTTCCACCTCTCATTTTCATCCAAACATCAGCAGCTAATTTCCTAAAATTTATTTCCTCCCGCTTCATCTCTCAATTTTTCTCATTCTTCCCACTATCCCAATATTCGCATCCTAAGGTTATTCTTCACTTTAACTTAATTTATTTCTCCTTTACAACTTTCTAAAAAAACCTATTCTAACACTTTCAATAGAGAAAATTCCCCAAGAACTGGCTGATGTTCCTAAAATATCGTATTGATATATTTAACCAACATGCATTTTGGATTTTGGTTCGGCGTCTAAAAGTTTTAGGTGAGCAAAGATACAATTTGTATCTTAAAAAATTAGAAGGCTACCTCACAAGAAAAGGCAAGAAAGGGTTTTTCTCTATGTGTGTTGAGATTTCATTCTCATGGTTCAAATGCAAAATATTTCGGAGAATTATACAAATTGTGTCATTGTCATAACGTGTGTAACTTAAAAGTTTCACATTCAGTTTTTTCACTTAGCAGTGTGAAACGCTACTTGAAAGAAATAGCTCGGTTTCCACCCTCTAATTTGGGAAAAATTTCCTTTATGAGTTGCTCAAAGAGATTTTCCGTCCAACGCAACCCTTATTATTCACTCTGGTTGTTGAACATGCAAACTTAACTTTGCGTCTAAGAACATGGAAGGGTAGCTAGCACATTCTTCGAAATAACGTGACTGTAATAGTGATTGTAAAATGATACAGAGGGAAAATATGCAATAATTTATGTGGCATAATAGAGGAGAAATGAAGCAGGAAAATCAAGGGTAACAAAAGATAATGGGAGGGGCAGGGTATGCTGGGGGATAAAGTTCGATTTGTGAAGGAAATTTGTTGGGAGAAGATGTTAGTGAAATAGGAAAATCGGATAATTTGAAGCGAGGCAGGAAATTGGTTCATGCAAAATAGAAATCGGGATCAGGAAGTGAAATTACCCATTCTTGGGTATTATGAGAATTACATTCGTGCATGAAAACTTAACCTAACCGGTAGGTTAGTTCCGACGACTTAATTACTGACTTCTCAGCCTCATTCTATCCTCCTTACGCTTTCCTTCTCAGCCTCATTACGTTTATAGTGTGCTTCCTCCACCGATAACCTCACCCTATCGAGGCCGGCTTAAGTTGTTGGAGCGATTTTTGTTACTAAGCAGATTTGCGGGAAGCAATTTATATACGTGCACTTGATAGTTACATCACTGGGAAAAGTGAATAAAATTCATGCTACCGATCTCCTTTCCTGACAAATGATGGCTATTATAACACGTGGCCTTAAGGCGCATGATTTTTGTATATTGCGGATTAATTCATTTATCTATGGACAGAGTTCCTCAAATACATGAAAAAATACGTTTCATAATAGTGTAATGATTGTGAGCAAATAAAAGGCAAATTGCCGAAAAAATCCACGCGTATACACATGAACTTTTCATGAATTTCGGATTCCGTGTCTTTAAACCGATTCATAACAATAATTTAACTAAGAGGCAAATTTTCAGATATAACTCTGGCTTCACTTATACCACCAAATAAATGGTCACCTCCCCTTAATAAACGAAGCACTAAAGTGAAGAGAAGTCCCATAATTTTTTGTGCATTTCTTGGAAAGCTATTAAGGTGTGCATTGAATGAGCCAAGATGAGAGCTCTGGCTACCGCAAACTTCCACGGACCGCCTAAGGCCCGTTCGTTTCCTCACTGGTAATGGGATCGAGCATTTTGTGTGTACATGCCTTTACTTTCAACTCTTACATTCTTCGAGCTGTATCCTGCATATTTCATCAAGTTATTCCCCTCTTCATTTCACACCAGCTATACTCCCTTGGCATATCCACTCCGGCTCTTTTAATTTCATCCGCTGGCAAGATCCTTAGGTATCCGAACTTTTCCTGCCATCGCATCTTTCCCTGAAAGCTGATTTACACGTCTTTCATCTTTCGAATAGTAAAACAAAGGTAGAGTAGGCGCAATGTAGTGAACTCTGCCACACTTCATAAAGCGCCAGCTAAAGATTTATAAATCATCCAATCAAATATTCAAATAAAATGAAAAATATACGTTCCATGGACCATGAGCACGTCCAATTACTCACTGTGGACATGCAAATCCTTCAACACATTAAATTGCGTGGCATAGTGCTCGGTATTTCAATCTATTTGAAAGGAGGATGTGTCTGTGTGAGACAGAGAGATATATGAGAGCAACAGAACTGATAATATTCAGAGCGACTCAGAGAATATTATCATGACTCCTCACTACATTTCTAGTTCTGACAGATGCAACAGCATAAGAGAGATACACTGCCGAACAGATAGGTACAAAAACTCGTTCTTTCCGCGCACAATAAGTGACCACAATAAAAATTGAGCACCATTAAATACACTCGTCTCCCAAAATCCATCCACTCGTCCGCGTGGTGGGAGGTGTGCAGCGGCAGGAAGTAGGGGACTGCTGAACAGGGCGAATATCATTGGGAACTCCTTCCCTGGTACCTCCAAGGTTGCTGGTCTGGTCTGCTGAGAAACTTGAAAACGGCTAATGGGGCTCTGGTGAAGCTACGGCAGGTCTGGCAAGCCGGAAGTGGATCTGAAATTGCTTTCAACCGAACGACTAAGCCTCGGAATTGGAACGAGAGTGGGCAATGGCGAGACTAAGTGAACTCCTAGACCCACGTTGAGTGGAACAGGATTTGGGTATGTATGCAAATACACTCCTATAAAACATGCCACCATTTCATCCCCCAAAACTTACATCTTTACACGGCTGGTGACCTAACACCCACTGCCACACGCCCATGCGGAGGCTCGCAGGGTATTATGTAGATGTAGATGTAGAACAGAGCCCATAAGCTGCATGTATTTCCTTTCCAGGCTGTACTCTTGAGTCACTCACTTCATCCTGAGAAAAACTGTCTTCAGCACTACCCATGCTGTAGGATGTTCAGAATTTCTCAAATGCAACCAAAATAGCGTGTGGTGATCAAGTCCTTAGCAGTTAATATAGTTTCTAAATGTAGTGATTGAAGATTTATTTATTTTTTGATAGAATTTTGAACCATTTGATCGTAAGGTTGCAATTTTGATTGAATTTCTCAGTCAATTAAAATTAGGCCCACTAAAATTTCAGCTAGTTTTATATTCGCATTTTTTCACGTTACCCTTAAAAGCACGCCGTTTTGACGTAAGGTGTATCGTTTCCGTTCCTTTAAAGCACGCGGAATATTGCCCCTGATGATGGCTTGTCCTCACCTATTGTTTAACGACTCAACACTATATAAGGGGCCACCCTTTGACAGTGGCTGCAACGTTTAAGGTTTTCTTAGTTTTCCTGTCTCCAGTGTGACTGATTTGGCATGAAAATTTTGATCGGCAGATTATAAAGAGCCAAAAAGTTAGCCGAGTTTTCCACCAATTGATATGATAAATTTCACACATAACAACCTCAAAGAAGCTATGCTAAAAGTCGGAAAAGAATATCCACCTAAGCAACACCCTTCTACACGCTATACAATGCCTACTAAGGAAGCAATTAGTGGAGTCTCAATTTTCTAGATACCTCCACAATTTCTTCACTACACTTTCACAACAGCTCGGGAAGCCCTTGCTTTATTATCTGTCGCGAAGTCACGGTGATATTTTGCGCCCTTAAATATTCCTTTGCAAGGTTTTAATGATAATTATCTGGCTGAACAAGCAATTATAGCGACACTCTTCCGTAACAATTGTTGTTCTTCTTCTTAGCGGAATTTGTCTTCTGACAAGTTTCAACTGGATGCCCTCCATCGCAGTCGGTCTTGAGCATCTTCTTTCATTTGCCTGTAACTTCGGTCATTTTTATGTCATTGAGCATTCCCATTCTTCTTCTTCCCCTCCCTCGCTTTCCTTCCATTTTTCAATAATTTAAACTTCAATTATTCTTGTAAAATGACAACTTTGGCGTGATATATGTCCCAACTAAGCTGTCTTCCTCTTTTTGATTTCCCTCAGCAGTTTTCTTTCTTCTCCTATTGTCATTAGCACTTCCTCATATCTCATTCTATCCGTCCACTTCACCTTAAGCATTTTTCTCCTCAACCTCATTTCGAAACTTTCTTAGTTCTTTCCATCTTTCTTTTTGACTGTCCATGTTTCGCTGCCGTAAGTCACCACACTTCATACGAAACATTTAGCAAATCTCTTTCTCAGTTCTGTTGAAATGCTAAATGCTGTCAGAAGTTCTTTCACCTTCTCAAATGTTTTTTTACCCATAAATATCCTCTGTCTTACTTCCTGGGTACAGCTCCCATTCTTATTAACTAAACTTCCAAGTGCTGAAATGATTTCACTTGCTCAACCATTTTTCCTTCTACGAATATATTTATAGCGTGACAATCGTACAGATTCCTAAATACCAAGTTTCACCATAGTTTGAGCAAAGTTTTCCTGCCTCTCGATGGCAGGGTATTTTAATGGTAATTCTCTTTGTTTTTATTACTTTACTTAATTTGGGATTTGAAAGAAGCCCTTTTGTAATCATGAAAAATTTTTAAGAATGAAATGACTTAAGACTCAACTTTGTGGCAGAAATTCATCGAGAGAAAATAAATAGCGTTTTCAACTCAAACTATCTTTGCTCTATTCAGCATTATATTAATATGAGGTAAAGATCGAGAAACTATTAGTAATAATAAAATAAAGACAAGCTAAGATCACACCAATCTGCAAGACAGGTGCTATATAATCAACTAGGGTGTGACAACACCTGCGTGGATTCAGGCGGTGCACATTTGCTCCACAGTTGAGGGACATTTGGGTATATTCGCTAAGAATGATCGAATTTTTTGGTAAAATTCGTTTCTTTTATAAAGCTCACTGACCAATCTTTGCTCAATGTCAGGGTCAAATTTCAGCTAATATAAGATGTGGCTATAGTCGTAGTGCAAAAAACCATCCTTATAGTAATCAAGCCGAATGAGTACCAGACCGGTGCGAAATTATCAACTATTGTTCCGTATTTCGACGCATTTAAACATCACTTGCTAGCGCATGCCTGCGCGTGAAATAGCACGCCCATACGGTTTACGTCTCTAAATCTTTTCCTCTCCATATTATCTCACCTCAGGCTCTGAAAAACAGTCACTTGTCCGAATAAGCGTGTAGATGTATAGTCATTGGTTTTCAGTAATATACATATGAATAATTATCAATAAATTTGTTTAATACTTTGATATAGAAATTAGGTGACAAAATAATTCGTTGATTGAATTAGATACTGGTGAATGTGAATGGGCAAGCATTGGAAGAAAAAGAGGAAAGTGGATTTCAGCCAAAAGTATTGAAAATAAAGCATAGTATTGCGTACCCTTGTCCTGCTACACAAACTATCTGTCTTTCGCGCTGTGATCTCATCTTGAGATCAAGGCACCTTTCTTCCTAAGTGCATATAGTTCACCTTAATCACACGCCACTTTACGTGCCTAAAGGTTATTTTGCCCTTTTACTCCAGTACTTTTTAGTGCATGCCATTGCTATATTCATAATTTTCTAGGTAACTGAATTTTTTGCAAACCAATAGGTACTCAGATATTATATTATGTTCATATATTGAGACTTACAAAAATAGTGGAGTTTGAGGGCTTGCTTCTAGCCCCGTCCATACCTTCATAATAATCAGTCCAATTCAATCGCAATAGAGATGTATCTCTGCATACCTTATATTTTCCTTGTCCTATGTTCCTTTTTTTCAAGGCTTAAAGCCCTCACTCTCCTCCTACCTGTGGCCATGTCTGCGAGAAAAATACTCCCCTTCCTCTGGTGAACAATCCATTACTCCTCAGTACACCGTTTTATATTTTGATTCATCTATTTTCCCTAGAAAAGGCCTTTGCTTATATTTATCCGTATATTGGAAAAGATATAGTTTACTGTCCCCTAAATTACCTCTACAAAACACATAAGATTAAGACTCATATGGGATATAGTTGATATTACATCGATGGCCTACATAAATAAAAGAAGACTTAAAATTTGAAAAAAAATAATGATACTCATTTACATAGTAAGGCCTCATATTAACACCCATTTAATCAGTTTATTCAGTCATTCACTTGATAGTGTATAGTCGATCGTAAAATTTTCTATGACTTCCACCCTGAAATTTTTTTAAATGCCGGAAAAAGGATCGATGCAGAGTAATTCGAGTTCAAAAACCGTTTCTATTAATTCATTTCCCAAACTGAATCCACCCGCCAGCTTCGTGAAAATTGTTACCATCAACGAGTTAACCTTTCCTCTGGCTTACGTAGCCCCTTGTCCAAATTTTTTCCTCCCTTCCGCAAATTCACTCTTACGTTAATCTCTCTGGCGATTCTCTGCCTTTTTATGGGTGTTTTAACCCTTTATTTTTTGCGATAACTGTCGTTTTTTGTCGCCTTTTTTCTCTTTAGCCATCACCATTTCCATCCTCACTCGACACAACAATTCCCTCCAGTTAAGCCTATCAAGTCATCCAACTTCCCTCCTCTCTTCTTCACTACCTTTCTTGCTTCTCATGATCTCGGTACCAGTCGGGAAAAACCATAGAATAAATAGGGTAATATATTGAACCATGCATGTGATACAAAAGTAAGGCGAGACTTTGAAGAAAATATTCTGCATACAGCCGCACTCAGTTAAGCAGAAACAAGTGATACGTGAAAAACTAAATGTTTGCATCAAAGTTATCCCAGCACCAAAATTATCCCTAAAAAAATTAACTATACAATAATTGACAAAAAATTACATTGATAATCAATACAATGGACAAATAACGTGTGAGTGGCGTGTTTTGTGGATTTATTTATGGAGAAACAGAGGCCTCCGTCAAATGGATCAGGCAGTCATTTACTCTAATAATCAATCAAAGTTTTGATCCAACTCCTCTGCACCTTTTCCTCTTTGCACGGACAATTAATTTAAAATTGGTACCCCTCCTATCAGGCAATACCATATATATCACACAGAGTATGAAACTGCGACTACTCAATGACAGGTGTGAAGTGCATTTAATTCAAATAAGAATTACAATACAAAGTTTAAAGGCAGAAGCACATAAAAATGAAAGAGCATGAACGGGATTTGATATTTTTTTACATATTCACGCAAATGAGACAAAATAAATGACCCGTTTCCTAATTTATTCTACGGACCACGAACAAAATATGAGGAAAGTTTCCTGTACGAGGAGTTTTAGAATTTTAGTCAAATGATCAACAATAACAATTACGGCAACGTTTTTGCTTTGAATAAACATGCTAAATATTAGCATTTAAATACATTTTACCGGCAGATACAAACCACAGGATAGGGCTCAATGCACAAAGATAGAAATATTTTATTCATATAAATGTGACGATTCCTACTTAAATAAAGCAGTACAACAGTTATCCCGGTGCGGTAATAAACAATGAACTAAAAATTTTGGTAACCGAGAGCCATCGCCTATACAAGAACCAAGAAGGTCACATATTTACACAAAAGAAATCTTCTTTCGTATCAACCCTTGGGTTGGTTGGCGGCAGACCTCCATTCATCCCTCCAGCTCATCCTCTTTTCAGCTTTTCGTTTAAGTTCAAAGTATGTTCTGCAATTCATATCCTTCATAATTTGGCTCATGAACTCTAGTCGGGGCCTTCCTCTGCAGCTTTTTTCCTCAATTTTTCCTTCAATTATCCTTTTCACTTGAATATAGTGCCGTGGTAGATGTTCAATATATGTTTAGCTCTCCTTTCTTTAATGATTCTTACTATGCTTCTTTCTTCTCGAGCTTTTTCAAAAATTTCTTTATTCGTTTTCTTTTCTGCCCAGCTTACTTTCAGCATTCTTCTGTAACACCATGCTTCAAAGGATAACAGTCTTTTCATTTCACTTTCCTCTACAGTCCACGATTCGCATCCATATATCGCAACACTCGTAGGTCTTCATTAAGTTTTTCCTTATCTTTAACTAATGCTTTCTGACGTTAGTAGAGTTTTCTTTTTACTGAAAGCTAGTTTTGCAAGGTTGATTCTGCATTTAATTACTCTTGCACTTCTTCCATCCCACGTTATTTTACTTCCCAAGTAAGTAGTTAAATTCTTTAACTTGTTGAAGGGTAACATTTTCCAAATTTACATTGGCTGCTATGTTTATGTTTTTATCGCAGATGCCTTTGTCTTAAGTTTGTTAATTTTCATGTTGTAATCATTTTTCATTACCCTATTCATTACATTCAATATTTTTTGCAGACATTCCTCACTTTCTGCTTGCACAGCTATATCATCCGCGAATCCTAGCATATCCACTCTCTCCCCATTCACTTTAACTCCAACTTCTGTCTCTTCTAACTCTTCTCATATTCTGTCTATAGCATCTTCTACATACAAATTGAACAAATATGGCGATAAGGAACTCCCTTGCCTAACACCCCAAAGAACATTTTGATTTCACCGTATGTCCTATCTATTTGTCCTGTTTTCATAAATGAGTCTATTTCTGCACATATCTTTTTTAGGAATACTTCCTTGTCTCTTAGAGCTAGTTTATGAACTTTATTTCGTAGTCTTCTATCTTTCATTTTTTTCTCTTCTTCATTTGACTTCTTGAACATACTTCATTCTTTTATCAATTCCATACCTTCTTCGCATATCCATTCCTCCCTTGGTTCCAACTTGTCACTACCCAATATACGGTCCGCATTGTCATGCATATTCTGTTTTATTGCGCTCCATTTTTTATCTAGGTTAATCTCCTCTGTTATGCGTTTAGATACCTCGTTTGTTTCTTCTTCAAAATACAAAAAACACACAAAAAACAAAAGTAATACGAAACTCAATTTAGAAGTTTAAAAAAATGATTTTCATCGGATTTTGGCGGGAAAAAAGAAAATAGGTGACAAACAGGCATGGAAATAAGATGGAAAGTGTTAAAGGACGATAAAAAAATGTGAGAAAAACAAATGGTGATTTAGAAAGCCGACAGAAAGTAGCCCTGGATTACGTCAAAGACATAGGAACTTAGGGTGGAAAGAAAAAGATGTAAAAGCCTTAGAAACAAAACTGAACAAAACCTCTATAGAAACTTTGGCAACAAGTCAGGTGAGAATTTGAGATGGCATAGTTGAATTGGGTAGAAAGTAACTGAAAAAAAGTTAACGATAGCATAAGGAAAAAGTACTCCAATACAGCATACAAGCTAATGAATAAACACTAGGGAAAGAGGAAGAAGAAAAACAACAACATCAAGGATGAGGGCGGAAAAAATATATATAGACATTGAAAATAGATGAACTCAATACATTTTAGAACTACGGGGCCGAGGCTGCAGGAAGAAAGCCTGCAAAAACCCGATAGCGAGATCAACGAAAAAGACCCCAGATATTCTCAGAAGTGAACTCGATGGAGAAGTGAAAGAAGTCAAGGATAACGAAGGACCTGGAGAAGAAAACGCCAATAGAGAAATCTACAACGCGATTTGAGGCAATGTCGAGGACAATCAGTGCGAAATAATCAAAGATAGCCACTAAAATAGAAGAAAAGCATTGGACAAAAGAGAAAAGTGGTTCAAGAAAACACTGAGAAAAATAGAAGAACCATACCTTGAGTTAACGGCCGCTTGCGTCAAAAATATTTATGTGAATAATAAGTTAAAGGGTGGTTAGGAAAATTGAAGACAACCTAACGGAAAAATAATTTGAATTTGGGAAGAACAGAGGTACCAGAATCCATATTCTGCCTGAGAATATTGGTAGAGACAACAATACATTTTAACTAGCCAATGTATGTGATTTTCGCAAACTGAAAGAAAGACTTCGACAATGTTGAGTGGGAAATAAATGTCGGACTGCTGGGAAAATATGAAAAACAATCCGAATTGAATTACAACGAGAGATGTATTATCTACCAACTAAACAAGACCCAAGGATTATCAGTAAAAATAAAAATAAGGAACGAAAGAAAAATTAGTCACGGTTCCAAAGAAGTAAGACAGGTTGCAGAGCCTCACTATCACTGTTTATATTATATTTGTAGGAGAAATGGGACTGAACGGAATTAAGATTTGTAAAGAAGAAATAAACCAGCTTTATTTTGCAAACGTCATCGCAGTCGTAGCTTAAAATTGCAATTGTGCTCAAAGATCACAAAACACATCGGGCCAAGTTCTTCAAGAATTCAGCATGGAAATAAATCAAATGAAGACAAAAATCGTCGTCGTGAAGAGAGAAGCTCAATGCAGAAGTCACACTGAGAGGAGAGAAACTTGAGCAAGTAGATTCCTTCATCTATTTTTTAAGTGCTATCAGGTGGGACGAAAAATGAACTACGGACAGCTAGCAAAGAATAGCCGAACGTAAGAAAATTTTTGGGTAAAATACTCAGAAATAGACGATGAACAAGGAAGCTGTAAGTGAGGAAAGTGTAATAATAGGAACTCCATAGAGCGGCAGCATGGACTGCGTGAAAACCTGATCGGAAAAAATTAAAAGTAATTAAGAAAAAGAAGAGCCAAATAAATAGGACAAACCCTGAGGTATAATGAATCTGTGAAAAAAACTAATGAAGGAAATACAATGACAAAAGTCACAAGAGGAAGGCCAAGAGCTGAATGTAGAGACTAAAAATAAAGCACTCAAGAAGTACTTCCAGAGAGGAAGAGATAGGGTCATTAGATAGGGAGGGCTGCTATAAAGCGGCCACTCAGTTACATACTCTTATCATTTCTCGCTTGAACGATTCAACATTGGTTTTTCACAGCAACAGCGCAAATTATTGTGTGTGTTGCCAATTCCCAGAACTGCTCGAGTAATAACGTCTTTCTGGGCTGTAGAAATAAATATTGATCTACACATCTCTATCCGTAATGCTAGGGACATTACGGATAGAGATGTGTGGATCAATATTTATTTTCTACAGCCCAGAAAGACGTCATTACTCGAGGAGTTCTGGGAATTGGCAACACACACAATAATTTGCGCTCGAAGTCGTTCCGCTACCCAATGTGCGTAACATAGATGAGCTCCCTGAACAAGGTCTTACAACGAGCATAAGTAATATTTTAATTGCTCCTCATAATTGATGGAGTTTTTTGAGACGGTGACGACAACAAGAACGACTATTTAGCAATGAGAATGACTTCGAAAATGATTTTTTTATAAGAAAGAGAAAATGTGGACCACTTCACTCCTTAGGTTGCCTTTCTATGTTACAATCATGAATACATATATTATGGATTTAAATGTTTGGCATCGTTGTCTAGGTAAGATGCTGCCTCAATTTTTACATTTAGTTCACTCAATCCTTGTCGTCACTTAGAAAATAGTCTTCTCAGTCGGATGTTAAATAGCCAATGTTAAGAGGACGCATCATACCCTTCGGTAAGGAAAAGTTCTGCCGAAAATCCACAAGATGGCGTCACAAGATAGTGTCAGGAGTCTCCTACTCCAGGATAACTCTCGCACAAGGCACCAGTCTTAGGTAAGTTTTAGCCAAGTCTCCGGCGCGTAAGTACAGGCAGCGCTTATATAAGATCTGTGAAAGAAGACTGAACTAATTGCATCACCGTCCGAGCACATCATGGCAGAAAACCATTCAGGTAGCTTGTCGAAATATACCAATTACAGATTCTATCTTACAACCGTGACGGCTGTTACTTAGCATTCCGATAGAGGAGGGATTGATACATCTCTATTAGTTTTAGATATGTGAATAATAATATTAGTTTTTATAAAAATTTACCCTACACCTTGCCGTTTTCCCGATGGTTTAATTATGCTCCGGGATAAAATTTTCATGTTTCAGATACGAGCCTCTCTTGGCAAAGGTCTATTATTTATACTATAAAAATTTCAAGTTGATGACGTAAGACTTAAACAAAAAATCTTGGGTCGGAAATCATCACAAATCCGACCTGTCGAGCGGGTGTGATGCGTCGCCTTAACTTAAGACTGTGGTGAATATTCAATAAATATTGAAGAGACATGAAGTACTTGATGCTGTGAATAATAGATGACTATTTTTGGGACCTAATTTTTACTTTGTAAATGCTAGAGAGAAAATATCTACTACAGGAAGTGTGTAAGAGGTATATGAAACTTCCATCGTGAGTCATTTCTCTGCTATGTGGATCTTTTACTGTTAATTAAAAGCTACATTTTTTGGTTTATTACTGGTTGAGAGTCTTAGGGATCAGAAGGTATGACATATATAGATTGATGTGGATGTTAATGTGTAACCTACAATTTATGTCTGGCCCTGGCATGTTATTAAAATGATAGTTATTGCCGCAATTTCACATCCTTAGATGATATTGTCGACTCTTGGTTTTGAATCCTTATAGTACTTGTATCAGTCATATAAGTCATTCCACTTCTTTCACCTCGCATGGTCATTAAATTGTCGTATAGAGCGATATTAACGATCTGTAGACGGTATTTACATTTGAACTGCCGTCTTTCATCACTGGACGGCGACTCAATCGGAAAAGTGGTTTGTTTTCGGAATTCTAGGCAACAGATTTTGGCGACGAGTCGAGAATTAATAATGTATATTCATGGTTACAATATATGGTATTTAGAATAATTTATATTCACCCACGATCCAGTTATTTTGTTCATTCCAATGTTATGTTTCTGTGTAGTGAAATATTTCAAGACGGTTCGACGCTGCTATTAATTTGTATACATTCTGAGAAATTCGGAATTAAATCAGTTCGGTTAAATGCATCTACTAGGTGTTCTGTTGAGCTCTCTGGAAACAGGCGACCAATGGGTTGTCTGACATACCCACGCGATTTATGCGTGTAACGAAATTGAAACTTTGTGAATTATCAAATGATTTTGGGGTTATAAATTGCTTTTTATACCAAGAAAAATAGTAGCGAAGCGTTTCAGGAAGCTTAAAGTGTAAGAACAGTATTAGAGCTGGGATTTTCGATTAATTTCGATGGTTCGATTTATGCGATTTGGTTCATGCGAATGAGTCGTTCTTTCAAATGGTTCATAATGAACCAAATGACTTCAAAGAACCAAATGACTTCGTGAACCACTAGCACGACTAAATACAAGTAGTTCACAATGGCACTAGACTAAATGCAAGGAATGAAAACGACATCCACCGAAGATGTGATTACTCGGATATGTCGGGGACAAAGTAATGGTTGCGAAGTTTTACTTTGTCCTTGAAGCATCCAAAAATGTGAAAGTATAAAATTCCCTTCGTGCAATCTATAAAGATGAAATTTAATAAAAATACCTTAGTTTCGAGCTCAGGAATTTTCAATTTTCCACCGAAGATATTACTACATGTTAACTATTGGATCTGTTGTAATTTCTCGTCGACAGTCCAATTCCAGAGATTCAAGCAATTCTTTATTCTTTTCAATTCCTTTGGTTCTTTCGATTTTTTACGAACCACTAGATTGAAGAACGTGATTCAATTCATTCGGTTCATACCAACGAATCGTTCATAAAGAACGATTCACTCATGAACGACACAGCTCTAAACAGGAAATAGGGCATGGTCGAGTCGAGAAACTGGAGGCGAATCGAATGAAATGAAGGAGAGAATTTACTGTAAAACGAAGGAGAGGAAGAATGGAAGCGTGGGAGGAGGAAATGTGTCGGCGAAGCTTTCGGCACTTGGACACTCACTCACACATACAAATGCAACGGTGGGGCCTTTGAAACGGTCGAAGAGAAAGGCATAGAGAGAGTGGATGTCGGAGGGTGGGTACAAAAAACGTTGGCAGTGTGGCGGTGGTCGGAGTGAGGAGGCAAGCCAAGATTTAATATCTGTCCGACCCAGCAGTTCCAAAGCAAGAGGGAGGAGGGAGAATGTGAAGGGTGGAGAATTTTGGGTTGGAAAAGATCGGAGAGGAAAAGTTCGCCATGGAGAAGGGCAGTTGAGCAAAGATCAGATCAGGGGGCGGTAGGACGGAGCAATACCGCGATGCATCAACAGTGACAGGATATTTCAATATATATTTATAACGAAAAAGACTAGACGTAGCAATGAAATAAAGAGTTTCCCGATACCACATATGCTTTTTGAACTTTTCCAAATTTAAGCTGGAGATCCTAAGGTTTATCGCTCAAAACTATGCGGAGCAAGAGACAATTGCTCTCTTAAAATTAATAAATATAAAATTTTCAGATAAATGCAACAGGAGACACATATTTAAAGATATAATCACATGAAAATAGACTAAAAATATTGCTTGTAAAATGCAAGCGTTAGATATTTAGAGAGTACCTTCAACACAGTATTTTATCCGTAATACCTTTAGCTCAATAAATATGTACATTAATTTCAGGAGTAACTTTGTTTCGATGGATAACAATATTTTTTTAATTTTCCGTGGGTATACAATTAGGATGCTACTTACAAGCTTTACAAACAATATTCACCATTTATAGCCGTAATACTGAATTTTTGCATCCAGTTTGTTTCGTGGAGAACCAACAAGTAAATATTCGTCGATGGCAATGGAAAGATACGCCGGTGACAAGGAATCTATATTTAAGTGTTATAACCAACGGACATAAGACTAAACTTGAAAAACTCGCTCTTTACAAAATGCTAAAAATCGGAAATAGAGTTCCAAGGATTAACTATATAGCTGCCAAAATCTCTTCGTGTCGTACGACGAAATGAGTATGCTCATGGGTTTTTGTTGGTAATTCAATCGATTAACGCTAAGTCTAAATCTAACAAATTTGGACTCCAAAAAAGACAGGCGATTAAAAATCAGGACTGTGGGTGAGATAGGATACCGAGTTTGTGAGTCGGATACTTTATTTGTGTGATTGTTCCTTTGTGAGAGAACTTTCTTTCCCGCGGGCTCGGGTTGTAATCCCGGAAAATTTCGATATCCAACCTCAAATTATTCGCCTTGTGGAGAGTACTTGAAGTGCAGTCGACAGGCCGTCAAGTGAGACGGTAAACTGTCAACCTCTCAGCAGGTTTAGTTAATAATTAGCTCGTGGCGACAATGGATACTCTCTAACCTTCCTCTTTTTTCCAAATGAATCTACCCCTGCTACAATGGCTTCCGCGGTGTTTATTTGAGTCTACCGTTTCTGGTTCTTTTCACGCTTTCTTGTTCTCTTTGGTAATATTTTATTGCTATACTTTGGTCTTTCGTACCCCAAAATAAACAAGCACGAGATGAATGTGAAAACAATCGTATCAGATCCAACCCCTTGCAGCCGATCTACCCATCATAAATAACGTAAATGACCAATTTATAGATATCATTCCCCAAACTACAAAGCAATCAATATGAATGATAAAGATAGATGGCGCTGAAGGGGAAAAACAATTGAATAATTGGCCATAGTTTCTTTTGCTCAACTGAATATACGACTTCATATGTTGTCACCATTTATTTAATCCAGCTGTTTATTCACCAGCAAATGTGTCATTTGCGTAAAAATAGCACACTCATTGATTTTCTCATATGTTCCAAAAGTATAATTGCGCACAGGAGCAAAATTTGGACATCAGTGGAAACAAGCAGGGAAGACAGGAGTGTGGCTAGTCGTTTTAGCGAGAATTTTCTCTTCTCACATTTGATGCTAAGTTCGAAAAATTTTTTAAAATTTCAGTAGCGCTAATAAGCACGTAGTAAACAATTTAATATTAATAGAGCAATTATTAATTTTTACCTAACTGTATCTCTCAGTATTAAACGATAAATATCCGCATCAGTCTTCAAGGGGACTCAAATATTCTCACTGTACGGAGAAAATGCCCTCTCAACAGAAAGTTTATTGTACGAGTCCGGGAAAATGAATGCCGTGAGTTAATACTTTCTTTACATAAAAAAAGAAATGAGATATAGTAAGACCCTCCCTATAAAGCTTAATTTGTTTGAAGATTAATTTTTTAGAAATTTCTCATTTTTTTTTAACTTTTGTATCTTTAGAGTGCATACATATACACCTTTATTCCGTGGAAAATCCACCTTCTCTTTTGAAAAATATCATGAAAAGAAGAGTAGCTAGTGGCTGGTATTTTTGTTGGTTGGGAAAGAGGAGGGAGTTTTCTTTAAAATGATACCAAATTCATTGAATATCACGTGAAATGACATATTGCTCTAAAATGAAGCAATGTATAAAACTTTAAATAATTTATTTGTTAAAAACCGATATTAAGCTGTTCTATGTGAAAAAGACATCTAGATGTATCACCCTACTGGGTCAGCTGGTCGCGGTTTCAGCATGCTGTAATTTAAGCCCTAGCTCGACTAATTTTCAACATAATCCCACAGAAATAATTACACATGTAAAAATGATATGAGTAACGTTTATATAGAGTATTAAACCATTTAATTTAAAAACATTTTCACGGGAGTAATTACAATTACAGCAAAATTTGGAGGGTTGACTATCGAAATTAAAGCCAGGAATTATACTTACATGACTGAACACTGAATTTCACTGGATTATAGCAATGGCGATTACTTGATTCACTAATTCACTAATTGATTCACTAATAGAATGTAGAGGATATGCACTGACGGAGGCGAATCGCATGCATTAACACTTGAAGTATTGCGAGGAAATGATCTTAACGGAGGAGGTAACGTGGATTGGAAAGAAATTTGATGAACATGGCTGGGAAGGGTGTGGTTAGATATGAGATGCATAACAACGAACTTATACCGCTCATTACAGGACACACTTGTAAAAGGAAGACAGAAATACACTTTACATCACTCACAACTGCATCTCGCACATATTAAGCACTTCATGCACAACAACACATACACAAGGATAAGTAGCCTTGTGCTGAGGAAGTGGATCGGTCAGAATTATATCATGCTGAGATGGTATGGAATTACTGTTGGTGATATTTGATGGAGGATGATTTTAAATATGTGAAAAACTCTATAAAAGAATTGGTAGCATCAGGCTTAACTTTGTGGAATCTGTTAACATTATAATGATAACACTTAACTTTGTTATTCCACATATCTTTATTTTCTACGACCCGGATTTCGACGCTCGACGTTCGACGTAATCTTCATGTGAGAAGATTGTCTTGAAATTCTTCTGAAGAATAATTTCAAGACAATCTATGTAAGAATTTCAAGACAATGTGGTAGGTATGTATGGTAAGTTACAGCAAGAGTGGTGGGCAGGAAGTGGTGAGAGATATTATGCCGTGTCATACGAGGAAAATCTTGGAAGTTCTACCCTGTAAACTTCCCCTACTAACCCCTGCCATCCCACCTTCCCGTACGAATTCCCCTATACTCCCTCCCCGCACCGACCTGTCCAGAGTGTATCCATACCCTTTATCGGAGCACGCAAAGAAGCACTCACACACACACACACAAGCCCAGGGTAAACGTTTTCTCTTCCGTAACCTCGACTCCCACCTCTCCACCCCCTTTCCTTGCCACCCACTTTGCCCCTCCAGTCGCCGCTGTGCATTATTCCTCCCGCCCGACACCCCCTCTTGTCAAGAATTCAATGCCATTCCATCCGCCTCGCCTCTGCCGCTACGAAGCTTTAAGTTCAGTGTTCCGGAATATTCAACGCTCGTCCCAATAAGTAGTGTGGAGGGCCTGGGGTGAGGTAGGGTGGGGTCGGAGCATTTGAAGGGGATGTGTGCAATACGGGTTGAAAGAGGGTTAAAGGAGAAAGCGCGGGGATGAAGAATGGCATCCCGTGCTTCGAGGACTTTGTTAGTTGTGACAAAGAGATGTTTTATTTTTATTAACTCGAGAAACAATGGCCACGAGAGCACCCACGAAGGTATAAAAGAAAATATGCACGGTGTGGCGTGAAGGCAAAGACACGGTAGATAAAAGATATAACGGGAAATAAGTAATGAACAAAATGTTAAAGATTTCATACTGATATAATTCGTAGATGAGGTCAATAATTTGCGGAAATCCATGGATTGATAGCTCCGTAGTAAAAAGTTAAGCTTTACTCTCTGTTAAAAAATTTATATAAGTTTTTATTGTAATCGACTAATTTCGGTACACTGTAGCATCATAAGATAGTATACACAATCCTCTATCCGGGCTAATTTATATGGGAATTTTACAGAATGAGAATCTCTATCTGATTTAAGGGGAAAATATAGATTAAATCTTTTACAAAAGTTTCATCTAGAATACTTTGCAGAAAGCTCAACAGAATTACAGAACGTTCAACAAACTCTGCTAGAGCCGAACTATTACGGTAGAAATGTTCTCAAGCAAAATAACCAAAGAAATAGATTGTAGAACAAATAGATTTCAAATATAAATTTTTTCACGTACAATAAGGAACCTTATCTGTTGTTATAGACCAGTTATGGATAGCTTTGACTCTCACTGGGTAAAATAGGTTATACTTACGCCTGTGTTAAATGTCTGAACATCATTATAAGCTACTGGCCCCTCATGAAATATCCGACGAGATATAGCTCCTGCATTATATTATACCATTTATTACAATTCATCAGTCGCATGAATAACACTAACCATTACTTGTATCTAAAATAAAACAGTTCAATACAAATCAGTCGTTCGTCTCCTGTTTTCTTCTCCACCAGCAACACTGGGCTCGCATATTCCGAAGAGGAGGAGATTCCCGTACAATTCCCGTCAAAAGGAATTCTTGCACTGACTCATCTCAACGGGTGTGATTTGGATGATCTTCATTGTTAGCTTGATTTTCATCTCGGTCAATTATGTACTTCCTACCTCCAATCAATTTTAGCGAAACACTATTGACATTTCGTAATTATATTTTGCAGTATCTTGACATTCTTGCTAGCAGCGTTGTCCCCATGGAATATCTCCTCCAATGGGATCTCAGTTCTTTCTGTAATCTTTCTGACGCCAAGGTCTTTCTTTTGTGCCCATCCCTCGTCTCCTTTACTTCTAATAAGATGTTCAACTTGCCTGTCATATTCATGTCGATAATGCTCTTCCAATCTAGCCCGCTTCCGCCGATTATCAAATACCCTTCTTGATCGTCGCCTGGAATGAATTCTATTTCCGTGTCAATGTCGGCTCTCTCTTTTTCCGAATCTTTCCAATGTTATGGGTGATCTCTTCGGAGAATACTTGATATATAATTGCTCTGTCACTGACTGACTGTAGTATACTGAATGGTAGCATGTTCGCTTATGTAGCACTCTCCTAGTTTTTTGTTTGACCTCGTATTGTCATCCTGACTGCTTTTCGCCCGTGCCTGGCATCCGGGCGGGCGATTAAGATTTCATCTGGGATGAGTGTTGCATGCTTGGTGTGGAATCACCCCTTCCACACACCATAGTGGTGGCTTGAACGGTATTTCGTAGATTTAGATGTGTATGTCTGGAGGTTGTGGCTTAGGGTGAAGGGGTTGATAGGTTTGAGGGAACGGGATGGGAGGATGCATAGGGCTTTGGCCGCGGCGGTGTTAGAGTTCCCGGAAGTAAGTGGAGGTGCCGGAATTGATCCACATCTACATAATACCGCGCGAGCCGCCGCATAGGCGTGTGGCAGGGGGTGAAAGGTCACCAGCCGTTTAAAGGTGTCAGTTTTTTAGAGATTAAATGGTGACATGCATTATAGGAGTGTATTTAAAGGAGCTCAATTTATATTGTGGTCACTTATTGTTCGAGGAAAGAACGAATTTTTGTAACTATCTGTTCGGAAGTGTATCTCTCTTATTTTATCGCATATGTCAGACCTAGAGATGTAGTGAGGAATCATGGTAAAATTTTCTATGTTGCCCTGAAAAATATCAGTTCTGAATTTATCATGCAACCTAAGCCTATGATGAAGCCTGTGAGTTTCTAGGAGTCTCACCTTAATCCCTCTAAAACTAATAACGTTAATACGAATTTGAGAGTTTTGAAGGATATTTATTTGCGGATAAAGTTACGCAACGTGTCGGAGATGGGAGTGGAATGGAAAATAAGATGTCGTTTGTGACAGTTTCTTTTTTTCCACTCAGGTGAAGATTTCTAATTGTTCCAATGCATCTAACCGCTTTCCATTCATCTCGGTGTGAAATAGCTTCGGTTTAAAATCCGTAGTGTGTCCTTCTGTACGGAGGTGGGAGGCAAATTGTGAGTAACCACGGGAGTTGACGAAGTTTCTTCAGAATGGTAATGGATTATTCGGCTTGTCTACCCCGTGTAAGAGGCTCCACAGTTAGTTCATTCTAAGGGATAAAAACCGCTCCAAACATTTTCCTTTGTTGAATCTTTTAATTTTGAAAAAAGGCCTTTCAGAATGCGGCCACTTTAGAAAGATGCATTAATCTGGAGGTCTATAACAGCTTAGGCTATTTTAGTGGAAGATTGTCTACTTCATTTAAATTGTAATAATATTACCGTCTTAAAGTTATTTATTCAGTGGTTTTAGTAATCCATTCAAGGCATACTATAGGCTAATTTTCAGCAGCAGCATACTATAGGCTAATAACAGTTTCAGCAGAGTCAAGACAGATTGAAGTAAATGAAAAAAGTGGCTGATAATTTTCAATTAAAAGGGTATTATATACTATTAATAAACTGATATTCTTCACAGACAAAAATAATTAAATTGTAGCAATAATTTAATGGACTACGCATTAGACAGGTCAGAAGAATTAATAAATTCTGGCTTTGTTTTATATTAATAGATTTTATTAACGTTGGAAACAGTTTTCCCATTCTATTTATGCAGAGACATTAAATGTTTACATTTCTCATGACATTATCATATTTGGCAATGGAGCATTAAAATATAGATGACTCTTCAGTTCATTGAGCATTTGAAACACTTTCATTTATTTTAGTTGCCATACAGATAATCAGTTTCAAAAATGTGAGCAAGCCTAGTATATGAACCAAATCTGAAAAATTATCAATTCCTTTGTTCAACTAGAAAAAATGTAGAATGAATAGTTCACGGGATTCCAGCCGTGTAATGGTGTTAAACCGCACCGGCGTTCCGATGACGTAGTCTGCCATCGTCTTCAGGGTCAATCACCCTGCCTGCCCTCTTCACCCTGAAGACGATAGCAGACTACGCCATTGATACGTCGGTGTAGTTAAACACCATTACCCAGCTGAAAACCCCAAAACTCTTCATTCTAAGCATTCGCCGGGAAAGACTCAGATCCTACATTAGAAAAAAATAATTTTTTGACCAATTTAATAAGGCTAACAATAAGATATTACATGGAATTTCATATATGAGGCAGCGTAGTGGCTCAAGGTAGCAGAGCAGAAGTTTTGGGTACAGGGAATTTTTTTGCAGAACTGAATTGAAATGCAATAAAACAAAGAAAACTTTACAAGAATATCCAAACATCTTTCGTTTTTAAACTATATTAACAATTGGCGTGGCAAAATAGCAACTAATAGAATAATATTACTATGGAAGAGATGGAGAGAATTATAGCTACGAAAAAGTAATTTTTTACGCTGGTGGGATACGTTGTAGGTAGGACAGTTTGAAAAAAGACAAAGGTACTTACATAAGTAACCTAAGACAATAACATGACAATGATAGGAACCCATATTCATCTATAATTTTCCAATGAAACTGTAAAATAGTTTCCGGAACGTTAAATTCATTTGGCGCCATTCATATGCTACAAAGTTAGGTATGCTAAAATAAGGTTTTGGAGACGAGTGAGATATTCAACAGTGCAACTAGGTGCAGTCACCAAGCAATTCTTACTTTGCAGATGCTGACGAAAATTAATTTTAAAAAAACCAATGATATATTAACATGCTTACATACCCTTATCGCTTATCCCTTGGAAGGAGGCCAAAATTCAAAGAATTTAGGTACCGCCGCTAAGCCAAATATCTTGCTCCCATTTCGTTATTTTCTCCATGATCGCCTATCCTAAAAAACTACTTTTATTTTTTATGCTCACGCATTGCCTCATACACGCGCTCCTATGCATGATCATGTTTCTCTTATCGTGACGTTTCTCTTATCAGCCTCTCAACTTCCAGAATCACCCTTGACTTTTGGAGTTTCCTCTATCCCTTACACACTATATAATCATACATATGTTTCATAATTCCACTCTTTCCCATTCCCTTGACACGCCCAAACCTACGAAGTATAACCTATATTCTTTCATCAAAAAATAAATCCATACTCTATTTATCCTGCTATTTCCGCAAACACTTCGAAGGTAGGCATACTATTTACACTGCATTCAGCCTACTCTTAATCTTATCCTGAAATACCCAGTTTTCACGACCTCATATCCAATTCCAAAGGGAAAAAATTTATAAAAGGAAATTTTCGCTTTTTCCTCGCTAAAAGCCCGTTTCTAGAAATGATTTATATACTACCTATAACATTCCTACCGGAAGTAACACGTCTCTCCAACTGTGTTCCCATCTTTTGCAAACAATCTAAGAAGAAGCAGAAAAATTTCTGCCAGATCGGTCACTTCAATTTTCTCACATTACACAATCATGTTCATCACTCTCCTTATCAAAAACTATCACTAAAATCTTTGGTAAATCTATTCTCAAATCTTTGCTCCTTTATATTTCACAGTATTTATTAAAGAGCCGCAGTTTTACTGAAGGGTTCTCAGACAGACAGGAACATAGAACTCGCATAATTTTATCTCCAGCTATTTCGCGGAGGCGACATACTTGAGGCACTGCATCACCTTGGTCAAATTCCGCATTCTCGATTAACGTGTAGTTTTATTTCAAATTAGTCATTCAAGACCCAATGAAATCTCATACTTCCCTACATTATCGTGTATTGCCTTAATGGCATTCAATAACTGCTGATTCACACCACAGTCCTTCAAATATCTCCACAGCTTATTTCTAATTATCATGCCATATACCTTTTCTAAATCCACATATGACCAATGAAAATTCTTTCGGAAATCATTAAATTTACCTCGCTCTTGCTTAAGTTCGAAGATATGACCTTTCGAGGCGTACATCCAGGAGATACTCCTCAGATTATTTTGATAGTAACCTTCATTAACATGCCACTGAGTACTGTTCCACTGAGCACTTTTCCCGGAATAATTAATAAACTAATTGCTCTTTATTTTTCACATTCCGTCTTCCCACCCTTCACTTTGTATCACGGAAGTAAAAACGTACTCTCCCAACCCGCTTGAGTATAAGAGTTTTAAAACATAAATTAAACAATTCGCAAAAGAAAAATGATAATTGGGGATCGGTTTAATGTAATGGCTAGAGTACTGGCTAACAATACGGACGGTCAGGATTCAAATCACTGCAGAGGAGGATGTTTTACAGAAGGAAACCCGATCCCTACTTGAGTGCCTATTGGAGCACTCAAGTACAGTACTCCATCTGTCGCATAAGATATTAAACCGTGGTCACCTTGGCGCCTTTCGTTAAGAACAGGCGACGCCGAGTTTTTATCCATCCTTCCTCTCTTACCTATCCCCTATGGCGCAAATGACCTTAACTGTCAGTCGCTTCCCCAAATATGTAATCCAACATGATAATTTTGCACAGAAATCTCAGAACTTTAATGGATGTCACATCTACTCCAGCAGGCTTCCGATTTGTCATTTTCATTTTCACACGTTATATTTTCAATACTGGCATCATCGCAAAATAACTCACAAGACTAATTTTCATTGCCTATAGCACCATGGTATTTTTCTTCAAAAAAGTCCCACCAATAGTTACTGACGTCTCTCATTCCACACAATTTCTTCACTTTTGTTTTCCCCTTGCCGTTGCTTTGCCTTTCGATATTTACCTTATTATTATATTTCAAAATAACTTTTGATTTTCTTCATAAACACTCCGATGATGTTAACATATCCTGTACACATTCTTCTCCTACTCCCTTTCGGCATTACTTTCGCTTTCATTTCTCCTCCCTCCATTCATCACATGCCTTTTTCTTCTCTTCCTGAGATTTGACTATATTATCTCCTGCATATATCTCTCTTTTCATTCACTGCAATTTCCGATATTTCATTGCACGAGGGATCGCCTTTTAATTTCCTTCAACTCCTTTAATGCATTTAATTTCTTTCTTACTTCCTCAATTTTTCTATTCAGGCTCTCCAGCAGTTTGTTAACACTCCTATGATCCTCCACATTCATTCTAAACTTTATTTTTTGGCAAATATAGCAAGTAATCTATAATTCATTTATACCGTACCCTTAACTCGTGAAAAAATTTCTCCGCTTTTATTTTCATCTTCTGACGCGTACCTCAGGAGCAATAGGCCCACCTTCTATCTGGATCAACTGTAGGGACTACCATGCATTGACCTATTACACATTTGGGACCCCAAATCGTCCCTGTATCAATTTATAATTCTCTAAGTTACTCATAATACACAATTAAATCAATCACATGTTTTGAACTCATTTTTTTATAGTAGTATTCAATAAGAGAAGTCAAAATCTTGTAATGCTTCCTCTTCCTTTCTTCTTTAACTCTTGTAATCAAGCCTTGATCTCTTCTAATGGAATAAAATGGAGACCGTTGCCAGAGGCCAACCACTAGGAGGGATGGTCAGTCTACTGACTCATCAGGACCCTAAAATGACGTAATAATAAAGAGCGCGGGGCGATGATTACTGCCATCTAAGTGCTACAGATTTCAGTATCTGGTGTTTAAATAATAGCAAGAAATCATCACCATTTATCGCTCAATCCTAAGATTGCTTAATGGCAACCCTCCATCATTCTCTGCTAGCTCCTCGACTCCATGGTGGCATTTGTATATACTTTCCTCTTATATGGTCTATGCAGTTTTTCCTGCCCCTTTCTCAGGAGACTTTTTTCTCAATTTTTCCTTCAATTTTACTCTTAATGTAGTCATTCTGTCTAAGCGTTTGTTCCTTCTGGTTCTTCTTTTAGCAATTTCCACATTATCCTTTTCTCGTCTATTATTCAATAAAATTCTTTATTTCCAATTTTGCGTGCCTATATGATCTTTTGCTTCCACCTCCCCTACGAGATTTCAAAAGCTTTTAGTCTTTTCCATTCTTTCCGTTTAAACCAGAGGCACAGAAGAGTATTTTGTTCAAAGTTTCTACTGAATCATTTTATTTACTGTTTGACATCGAAAAACATTTTCAGATCATGATCGAAATTCATCATCGTTACCTAATATCAAATTTATTTCAATTTTACTATGAATTTCTATAACAGTACTCGTAATATGTTAAAGAAATAGTGAACAGAAGTGGGAAACTAATACAAAAAGAGCATCAATAAACTATTATCTAAAATGTCTAGAAATTTAGACTCATTTCTCCACTTGCCTCTATTAAAGATAACGAAAATATTGCAGGTCTGCCGAAAGATACGCTGAGACCTCGTATGTTCGCCTAATTACTGTGGTAAGAACAAAGTTCCATCCGAGAAGTTATCAGGAACGGAACCTAATCTGATGACAAATCGCTATGCATTCGGAGATATCCCTCCCAAATAGGATCCCTGGACCGATATTCAATCCAGTGACATTTTTTGAAGCTCATGGATGGAAAAAATGAAAACCTTGGCGCGTCCCCAAGGGCTAAGGAACCCCAAGGGCTAAGGAACTCGCAAAATGAACTCCAATTCCCAATATCCTCTTTGCAAAGGGGCTTAACTTCCAAGTTTACACTTCGTCGCTTCAAATGCCTAAACTCCACCAACCAATCACATCTTTTCGTTCGGAATATTGAGCCACCACATCTGACTCCACAATTGTTGGGCAAACATGTCATTCTTTGAGGAGGGTCTTTCATCAGACCCCTAAGGGGGCCGAAGGTTCGTAAAAGTGGCATTTGGCGCGAGAGTAGGTGCTATGTGGAGGAGCTGAAGGGGGATTGTTAAGAAAAAAGAATTGGAGGAAAATAGGAGAAAGGAGGACACGAAAAGGAAAGAAGAGAATGAGGAAGAAGTGAATATAATAGAATTGTGGAGGAATTGGGGACTGGAATATATCCGAGGGGAAATTTTGGGAGACTAATGGCAAAATTGAGAAGAAATTGATTTGTTATTAATAAGGACTATTACAGATTTTATAAATATATTCAACGACGGTACTTTGCTTCATTTTAGTGAACGATTAAAACAATGAAAATTCTAATTACTAAGTAATATACTGGACGAAGATGAAGGAAATTTTCGAATTTAATTCTTTCTAAGAGCTTTATATAAAATACTAATTATTAATACATATTTTTAATATCATAGGTTGCATTTTTCATGTTTTGTATTGATTTAAAGTCAGAATTTGTTTCAGTAAAGCATTTGCCGTTTTTAAATCAGTTACTTGAATGCAGTTATCCAAAACCGAAAACAAAAAAAGAGCTCAGTAAAAGCATTGCATTATTGATTCCTGCCATTAAAATTTTTATCTCCTACTTCAGTTGTGTTTTAAAAAATCTAGCATCTGTCAGAATCATGATATATATTTGTGATTTGATTTGCAGCAACACAATGTTGGTTTTCACTGATGTTATTATTGCATGTGGCTTGTGTTTTAAAAATCCATTTAATAAACATTATGAAGTACCTCAATTTAGGTTTTTTTTGCTTATTTTCACGTAGATTCTGTATAAGTTGAATTTAATTTTAGCTACCATTATCAGTACCCTTATGACGTATCAAAAAGTGTCAAAAAGAGAAACAAAGGTAAGTATGTGCGCGTCTCTATATAATATACGCCATGATTTAACCGCTACAGTAAAAATGAATTAAAAGAAATTAAAAAATTGAAATAAAGCCATAAAATACTTATAAAAACTTACCCAAATTACATAATGGTGACAAGCCTTATCCTCCGCTATACTCTCAAGAGTTCAAAATTCTAGTGGATATTAAAATACGTTTTTGGATCAGCGTTTTCATCCTAGCCAGCCAAACGTTCTTATTTTCAGGGAGATCAAGGGAGGAAATGGAATTATAAGTACTGAAATGTGTGCAGAGGCTGGGAAGAGACTGTTGGGAAACGTGTTCGAATGATTTGCAGAAAACAAAACTGTCGGTTAACGAGTGAAATGGATGATGATGACCAACGATTATATAAAGGTCTAGTAATAATTTTACTTTCATTTTCCTCTTTTTTGGTCTTAAAAGCAACAGCTTCATAGCAATTTTGAATTTTGATAAAACTTTAGTTTTTGCACTTGAGTGAGTCGTGAATCTGATGAAAGCCACGCCACTAAAAAACGCTTGCTAAACATAAAGCGAGAAAAATATCAAAATCTTAAATTTCAGGAAAAATTATATTTTAGACACAAAAATAATTTTTGGCTCTTGGAAAAATAAAAAAATAAATAAATATTATAAGAAATATTAAAACAGCACAAATAATGTAAGCCTATACTTGTAAGCACGATAAAGTATACGGAGTTTCGTGGTTTATGTGCCTTCCGGAAAAATTTCAAATGAAAAAGTATATTCAATAATATTTCGTGCTTTCCATGCAAACTCCATTCGCATTTTAATAATAAGAAAGGAATTTTATACGACAATCGAAGCCTGGAGTTTCTTAAACAAACGCGAGTACGAGCGAGTTGAGTTGAATTCTCAAGTTCAGTTTAACCGGTCTCAAGATGAGAAGGTGCTTAAGAAAGGGGGGGGAGGGCTAAGCGGTCGGATTCTAGGGAACATGGGGCCGCAGAGAAGGGAGTGACTTGAAAAGACGCTCGGCATGCCTTTAAGGAATCCCAGTCTCGCCCGCTTGCCCTCCGTTGCGTGCCTGGAGAGGACTTTTGGCTAGATTGCTGGAATTCCCGGATGTCCGGTACCTCCCTTCCATTCCTTTCACTTACAAGGAGCAAGTTTTTCGGTTACAACACGCCACGTTAGTCTCACCACACCAAATCGCAGCCTCCGTAACCCGTGCTTCCCTCTTCACTCCCACACGGCCAACGTTGACTCCAAGAAACGTGAGCGTGATGCAAACGATTTGCTGCTTAACATGCAAAAATTAAGAGTTTAGATAGGCGAGTGCAATTTAAAACATTTTCCTGTGTCTCGGAATTTTATTAAACAAACAGTTTACATCTAATTATACTCATGGCCGCCGTATGGGCGTGTGGCAGGATGTATTAGGACCACAGACGTGTAAGTGATACATTTTGGGAGATGACATGCTGACGTGTATTTAGTGGAGCTCAGTTTTTTGTGCGCGGAAAGAACGAGTTTGTGTACCTATCTCTTCGGAAATGTATCTGTCTTAATTTACCGCTTCTCTAAGACCGAGCGATATAATGAGGCACAATTATAATATTCCATATGTCGCTCTAAAACATATCAGTTCTGAATTTCTCAAGCAAACTAAGCCTAGTGTGTATCTTCGAGTCCCTAGGGGCTCCAACCTACATCCCTCTAACAGTTGTGAAATGCTATATGTTCGCTCGCAGAAGTTTTTTACGAAGTTGCTGCTTTTCTTTATATTTTATCAATTTCTTTTTTTAAATCATTATAACCAGGGTCCAAATGCTCGCGGCGTATTCGAGGTGTGGCTTAAACAGAGCGAAGTAGCATCTCACTTTTTACTTTTTCTTCCTTCGATGACTTTTCAATTATACAATTAAAATAGTTTAGTTTTTTAATGCTGTGCCATGTTTTGTATGTGTGTTCTCCTCAGTCTCAGGCTTAAATTTTTTAAATTTTCTTTGGCAACTAAAAAAATCCGCAAATAGTGTTTAGTCATAGAAACACCGATCGACTGTGATTAACCCACTAAATCTTTGGTCTGTATCCTCAAAAAAGCAAAATTCTTGATTGTTTTATTCGATATATCCGTATTTTAATCGATACAGGTCTCCGCAGCCATTGATACCATTCGGCCGCAAATAATATGCTCGCTGAATATTTACTGACTTGTAGGCCCAAGGAAATCTTCGAATATGCGGCGCAAGAGGTCCTTTTGAATTCAAATGCACAGTCAAATTAGGAAATACGTAGAACTACCTAATAAAGAGTTTAATAAAATTATCACATCAATCGTGACCTTGTTGTTGCCGTGAAGACCTGTATCGGAGGAAGATTACAACTGACATTTAACGACTTTGGTGAAAACCATTAATTTAATTTTTGGTAAGTTATGTTTTTGAGAATAAAGACTAGATATGCGTGTTCAACAACCTCCTGCGCGTTTATCACCCTCATTTATGGTCAATTTCCTAAGATATCCTATCCATGGACCTCATGTGGTGGCTTCATAAGCAGTACATACGAATAAGTGCAAGTAGGACGTGGTTATAACTCAGCAACATGACTCTTCCTCCATTCCGTTTTTCGTAGCTTGTCGTGGTTTCTGAAGAAAATTAAATATTGTTCACTTTTAACTTTAAGTATTAGAGAGTAAAAGCAGCGAGGAATTTAGAAAAATTACATAGAATACGTGGCCATTTTGATAGCCAAAAATACGACCGAAGATAGAAAAAAAATTGTAAATAAAGAGAATCAAAGGGAGTTTCAAGGGTAGGATAACTGAGGTAATTAGAGTACATAAACGCTTACCTTCCCAAAGCCCTGGGCTAAAATGCCAGGATTAAGATGGATTTCTTTATTAATATAGGTGCTAAGTTTGAACCACAGCAAGAAAAGTGCTCCGTCCGTCAAAAGAGGCACAAAACCTGTGTACCCATTCGCACCTACCGCTGAGTAAAAACTATTACCGAGGCCGGTTTCTTTTAAAGCTTTTCACAACATGCATAAACTTTCTTTCAGTTGGATTGTCCATCTCACTTATTTTTTCCTAGCTTTATTATTTGCCTGTCGTGTCTTAAGATTCCAAAAATCAACAGAATAATTTATATGGTTATCAGGGATGTCACAATTATGACTGTAAAACGGAATATACGAAAATGATGCCCAAGGCAATGGGTAAAATAAAATTTATAAATTTTTTAGCCTTTTTTCGTGGAATCTCACAAAGACCTATTTTAGCTTAATTATCTTTCCTATATTGGAGCCTTTTGAATATCCATTCAGAAGAAAATGTCGCGCCATTTTATTGAATATTTCTTGAAATAAAAGGAAAAATATATAGAGGAAAGGCCTATCTCAAAGCTTTAAGGACAATGGTTGGAAAATTGTCCAGAGAGGGATATATTTAACGAGCAAAATGCTATGGAAATGATCTTGTGACTCAAATTATATAAAAGGGGCAATGGAGGCAGAGCGTAAGGGGAGTGGGGTAAGGTACGGCAAAACACCAAATGGCTTTTGTCAGCGGGGGAATCAAAGTCATCCGCCCCTGTCTGCTTGCCATATTCCTCGTAGCCTATCTCTCGGTGAATACTCTGGTCTTTTCCATGGTCATGGTGCATTCCCTCCTCGTTTTATGATTTGGAGCGGATATGATACCTTCTAGCATGAGTTTTAGTTGTTTTAGTGTACCTACGGTGACTGGTTCATGCTTTTATCCTGACACTGGCCAAGAAATGCTATGTGAGGGCCATGAATATATATTATGGATTTAAACGTTTGGAATCGTTGTCCAGGTAAGATGCTGCCTCATTTTATACATTTAGTTCATTCAATCCTTGGCGCCACTTAGAAAAAAGTGTTCTCAGTCGAATCGTAAATATCCACTGTTAATTGTTGTTAAGGTGAGACTGTGGTGAATATTCAATAAAGATTGAAGATATGTGAACTACTTGATGCTGTGAATAATAGCTGACTGTTTTTGAGACCTAACAGTTACTTTGTAAATGCTAGATTTGAAATATCTACTGCGGGAGTGTGTAAAAGGCATATGAAACTTCCATCGTGAGTCTTATCCTGCTGTGTGGATCTTTTACTGTTAATTTAAAGCTACTTTTTTTGGTTTATTACCTGATCCTATTGAGAGCCTTAGGAATCAGAATGTATGAACTAGATGGATTGATATGGATGTTAATGTGTAACCTACAATTCAAGGCTGGCCTCGGAGTATGATTACTGGAAAGTAACTAAATTATGATTACTGGAAAGTAACTGAATTATGATTACTGGAAAGTAACACAGGTAAGACGTGATTATGTACAATCTGTAGACTATATTTACATTTGAACTGTCGTCTTTCATCACTAGAGGGCGACTCAATCGAAAAATTTGTTTGCTCACGGAATTCTAGGCATCAGTTCTTGGCAACGAGTTGAGAATCCATAGTGTATACTCATGGTGAGGGCAAAACCTGCAACAAAACATGTAAACCGAAGTGCAATAAACATGACGATCTTATGATAAATGCCCAGTAGCCAACTTTTGACGTAAGTTACGCACTATCGTGACGAGTTATAAAACAAAAATATTACCTGTTAGTACCCGAGGAACGGAATTTTTTAAGTCGTTCTTAAACCTGGACAGCAATTTTTCTAATTGTTACAAATCTGTCTCATCGTTTACATTAGCAGATCTAAAAGCAATAATGAATGTTCGCAACCTGAGAATTCTATAAAGCCTAGGTTAGTTGATAATAATGGAAGTCCACTGTAGAAAATGAAGTGTTGACAACTCCATCCCGCCACATTTATAAAGACGTAATCAACGAAGCCAATTAGCAAAGTGTTTGGGTAAGAGTCAGGCTGTGTTCATGAAGCGATACTACAGTCCATCTACATTGTTTTACATTTTGTGGAATAACAAAATGTAACAGTTGGCACATGCATGGAAAATTATAAAGAATTGCCAAGAGGTAATTGTATATGTGAGGAGGGAACATTTGAAGTGTGTCAAATGGAGAGACTCAGCATAAAATGACAACATCCGCCTTTGTTTTTAAGGGTAAAGAGGGTAGTGCAAAGAAGAAAAATGATTCAATGGTGGTCTATAAGAAAGGCGTGTTGATCAGAGTGATCAAATTGTGGCCTACTTTCCCGTCTGAAAGCAGCAGATGAAACGGTGAAAGAGTATTTTCCTACACACACTTTATACGAGTGTGACGAATCCTTATGTTTTATAGTGAGACTCAATCTTCCACTGGATAAGAAGAAATAGTTTTTTTTATATTATAGCCTTGAAGATGCGAACAAAATTCTGAAACGTCAGGAAAATAAAATTAAATTGGTTACTTAATTACCAGTCTTCCAGAGGAATTTTAAAGTAAATGAAAAAGTTTTCAGTCAGCTCGTATTACAGTATGAAGTTAATAAAATTAATTGGAAGAAATAGAAAAGTCTTAAGCCGCTAAAGAGGTTTGGAAGAGAATGATGAAAATGAAACAAATAGGGTAGGTAATTTCTTTCAAGGCAGATGTTTTCTGTAAAGTATTGCAAAAGTCTTTTTCCCATGGAAAGGGATTTAAGGCAAGAAAGCTTGCTGAAAAACTCACAGCGAGTTTTGCAGCAAGCTTTCAGCGCGCCCATTAAAGGCAATTTAATCGAAGACGGGCTAGTTTATAACGTGTTAATTCTGATAGAAGCTTTGTAGATATCCTCGCCCTGTAGTTGCGAGGCAGCTTGCGTGCTCCAGAAACCTCGATAGCTATGCTGGTGGTAGATTAGCCATCGTTATGACCTCCTATACCGGACAGGTCTTTAGGTATAAGCCGGCAGGGAGGGGTATCCTAGTCCTCCAGATTGAGTGGTTTTCGGTATGGGTCGTAATGTTTTACCGTAAAAACTGTTTTCTCAAGAAATGCCAACAATAAGCCTTGGATCTCATCCCTGTAGACCCAACGGTTTACGACCGGAGCTTACAGCATAGACCTTGTAATTTGGCTCTTAGAATGTTACAGCAATGAAAAAAAACCTCTGTTTTCTGCTATAGAAAGACCGTGCCTATCAAGACTTAAAGGAAAGTTCAGAAACAATTCCGTATTATCTTACCATACATCTACTGAGGATGAAAAGCAAAAAAAAGAATTTTTTATGGTTATCGTGAAGAAGTAGTAATAAAGATATCGGCCTGTGGCATCAAATTCTTAATGATAGATGCAAATGCAAAAAAAAGGAAAGAACTTATTTGCAAGTGCTACCCTTGGGGAGTCTATCATTAAACTGGTGCAAATTGAAAACAATTATAGGAATGCTATATAGCCACTATTGCGTGATAAAGCACTTAAAAGTCACGAAAAACGCGTTTCACTTGAATTACTGATAGTCTGAAGAGGATAAGTAACCAAAATTCCTTTTACCCTGCAAATGCTTATCTATTCCAAGGACTCTGAATTGGTACCTTGGGACTCTCTTTTTAGAATTCAGGGACGTTGGAGATGTCCATATTTGTGATACTCTAGCCACCATGACCATAGGACTTGAAGGGCAAATTCCTATTAAAATGACAGCCACAATGGATCAAATTACTCAGTGAGAACGCTATACAAAACAAATGTAATACTGAGATAGAAAAACCACTTATGACTAATCTGTTGTGTTATTCCTATGGGAAGACATTTTTTTAATCACTTAATATTGAAATCAGTGTATCAATGATGCACCAAAAATCCAAAGTGTCCAGCACAAGAACTAAGACCCTACACATGAAGGAGTTAATAAGACTCCACCATCACAAGAATCATAGAGGTACAGGTGAAAATGAGATAGCTATGAAATAAGCCGGAGAAAACTCCCTAATACTGACAATAAATGAATTTCTATTAAATACATGGAAATATATGAGCATTCCATATTAATGGAATGGTACCAAAATATAACAGACGGACCAAATAATATCACAATAGTTTTTGAGGAATTTCCATGCCAAGAACCTCATATAAAACCTTCACTTTAGCTCTAAAAACCTCTAGCTCTTAATGGAATATCGGGAGGCCAAGAAGAAGGCAGAAGAAAAAAATCTACAACTTATCCATTATTCATCTTCTGATATATTAGGTCATAACATAGAGACTATCGCGAGAAGGCTCACTTACCATTTGGAGATTATAAGAGAGCATATGAGAAAATTGCTCAATAGGTAGTTGTGAATGTTTTAGATTGAATGAAATTTTAGAATAAATATTCTAGGGTAGCAGTGATAACTAGAGAAAGATCGAACTGAGAAGTAAAAATGTATCAAGATAAGCGAAAATGTTCTTTTTTTCAATCTTGTTTTCAACTGACACTGAGAAATACAACTCTGAAACTAAGCTTAAATGTTGGTGCCAAAATGACCCATATAGCCTTTTTGGATGATGTCGTACATTAGGCTGAACATAAAGACACATTGAAATTTCTCGATCAAGTCTCGATCAAGACACAAAAAAGTCGTAGTAGCGATAAGTCATGACAAACATGGAAGTTTAAGATTGAGAGAAACCAGAGAAGGAAGAAGAATTGCGAGGTGAATAGCATAACTTGAGAAAAGTTTAGAAAATAATGTGAATTTAAATTTTTAACGGCAAGCCTAAGGAGACATAAATTAGCTCTAGACTTGTAAATGCCAACAGAAGCTACTAAACAAAGGATTTTAAGGATGGAACATTTTTTAGTAAGCAAAAGAAACTTCATCCTCCATATTATTTTATGACCACCAAACCAATTATTCTTGCTTCCGTTTTTTTAAGTTTAAATTTAGGTTAATAATTAAATACATTATCCATGTGAACGTTTTAAATTATTTATAATTTCTCATCAGAGATGACAATTTTTATAAAGTCAAGTACAAAAATACTTTCAACTTCGATAGAGAATAACATTTTACCATTTAATTAAATAAGAATAATTTGTATTTTCTCGTATTAAAACTTCAACGATGGAGTAAAACCTCAACTGGAGATTGCCTAAGCAAGTAAAGCAAAGTTGCCAAATAGAGGTTTGAAAAATAGCCAGAAACAAGTGCCTCTGCGACCATCGAAAATAATTGTTTTCTCAGCAATTTTTGTAAGATTTTGCCAAAAATTTACCGTATTAATTTAATTTATTAATTAGTATCAAATGCGTTATTTTCAACAGTCACTTTGATAAATTTCACCCTTTGTAAGTTTTATATAATGGCCATAATATCACATTTGAGAACTAAGTTATAACCTTATCTTAATTATGAAACAGTGCGCTGATTCAGGTATCATATATATCACGTTGAAAGCTGGTAAAGCGAATGCATTGACCATCAACATCCCTTACTATTTTCAATTTTGCTCAATAACTACGCTTATACACTTATATTCACAAAGTACGCGGTTTAAGATCGAGGTCCAAAGAAATCCGCTTTTGCAAGGGATAAAAGTACCTCTAAAAAATATTTACTTTTGAAAAAATAAAATGTTGCGGGAAGAAAAAACTAAAGCTAGACAGAATGTTAGCTTGTGGAGCTTGAAAAAAAAAACTGCAGCCTTTCAAAGCGCAAAAAAACACTTGAAGACTAAATAGAACGCTTGTTGCGGCGTGAATGTCCGACAGAAGAGCGGACAGGAAGGGAGGCACGCAATAGGCGAGCATTTGTGCCCACGACGCTCCCATAATGGGAATTTCCGTTCTCATCATTCGCATCTTTTGTAAACCTAGTGGCCAAGGATAAAAATGTGAACAAATGAAAAGAGTACTAAGTGAACACACACTCGAGTAACAACAGAAAATTTTTAAATATTTATTGCGTATTATTACGTTTTACTGTAAATGTTTCAAAGCAAAAACCTTTTGCATCGGCAAGATAGTCAGGGTATGACCACGTGACCTTTACTCTGCAGTATTTCGTTTTCCATTTGACTCCGTATATTTAATTAATTGAATATCTAACAATCCTGTTTCCATTGGGCATTGCAATCATTTCCACAACTAAGCAGCATTTGAGAACTCTTTTGCTCAAGAAAAAAGCGCTTATGACATTTACCGTCATAATGCAGTCTTCACGTTTTATCATAAAAAGCAAGTAATTGAAATCTCACATAGAAAGTCCTTTGTATGGCCGTATGACTAAATATCATTGTTTCCATGGAAACATGGTACGCTATATTTTATGCTATGCACAAGTGATGTTTCGCATTCCGCTCATGTCTACTGATAATTATTCTGATAATAATGCAACGTCATAAAGCAATAAGGCCAACAAAATTTCCATTTCTGATCTGCTTTATATTTCTGTTGCTCTTTATTACTGGCAATGTACAAATTATGGCATAAAATCCGCATAGTTTTATTTACATCTCATGAAGATGCCGCTTATTCATGACTTTAAATTATATCGCAGCCCATTCTATACGCATACATACTCAGAAGCCACACCGCACATTTACACAACATTTTTTGCAACGATAATGATTCAATAAATGATCAATTGGTGAAACATGAGTGACTAATGTTTTACTTTCGCCGACACCAATGCAATATCCTTCCCATGATATGACCCCTTTCCATGTTATCCAGTCATAAGGCACAACTAAACGTTTCAATAAATAACACCTCTTCCACATAACAACTCTAAATCCCTTTACAATGAATTTCTATTTACCTATTGCAAAAAGGAATCAATAAGGTCATAATCAATTATTGCCCGGTAACTACAACCAATGATATTCCTAAATGAAGGGTGGATTTGTGCAAAGGTAATACAGGACAAAAAACTACTTAGTTTCCAACCAAATGATGCAATCATATCATGTTGATCAATTGCATCATGTATGATATTATCGATAAAAATAATAATAATTTCATTTACCTTCATAAAGATGCTCTCACTTCATTCATAGATCAAACATCCAGTCTATTACCTATGAAAAGGAGAAAAATAATCAGATATTAGCATCTTGAAAGCTAAAACCCACAAAATTGCTTCATGAAACAATCACATGTATTCATTCTTCATTGATATTGAAAGAAGAGTCATGTATCATAAATAATGTTGACGAGTAATATATCATTAAAAAGTTTTTTTTAATACAAGTGTATATACAGATATTTGTATCACTGGACGTCGTCACATGTGGTAGCAACAAGAAGAAAAATATTTTCCAAAATCTTCTACACCGGTTTTAAAATTCAATTGTTACAACAGCTAGATTCTAATGAATAGAAGAAAGTATTAATGCTCCGTGAGCTGAGAACATTCAGTAAACATTTAGATAGTTAATTTCCAATATATAACTTTGATGTAACATACTGTTAAGCGATTATACAAATGCTCAACCGTATGCATACTTCTCTACGCTTACATACTATTATACGCAAAACTAACAAATACTCTTTTTTCCAAGAACTACGGAAACAGTCGCGCAGTAACTTTAACGAAGTCATACAACTGTGGGCATATTCACAGTGGAAAAATCATTCGCCTGGACTGGGAATTGAACCCAGATCTCTCGATTTAGCGCCGAGTGATCTGACCAGTTAAGCTTCCCAGGTATCTTCGTCCACTTCCCAGTCCAGGCGAATAATTTTTCACTGTAAATTTCGCACAATTTCAGCAAATACTTGTTAATCATACATTGTACATTAAAAATAATATGTTTAAACCTTCGTCATTTATCAACAGGCAATACATAAAAAGTTATTATTTTAACAAGCTAATTGTATACAAATTTTTTTTATTTTTACAAATGCAACGATTATATACCAAGCCCTACAGTTACGCTGAATAATCCATGTATTTTAGCTCAGTTAATGATTTCTGATGTTTATCCCGGCTTGAAACACAGCAAATAAATATTTTATGACCTAATGATTGACCTCCGGATGAAAGGTCGCCTATCATTTGTACACCCCAAAGATCTCATCCGATATCGCCAATCCGCGGGAACACCAGAGGTCTCTGTGTCCTTAGGTGTCCCCTCCGCCTCGTCGATCCCCCAAAACCTCATTCGGTCCTTTTCATCGCCGAACAATTCCAAATGCCCAAAGCCGTCCACCCCTATTCTTCTCCTTTCTCCATTTGCCCTCAGAAGAGGAGAATTATAGTGCTGTAAAGAGGAGAAGGAAAGGGTAGCGAAAGGAGAGGAGATTGGGGATAAAGCCTTCGAGTGACGATCTATCTTTTACTTTTTTCTCTCAGAGGGCAAAATGTTTGCACCGCTATACGCTTTCTCCACTATCCCACAATTTCTTGCCCTCTCTTCCCCTGTCTACACTCCCTCAGTGTTGCCTTTTTGTTCCCGAGGAGCACAATGGACCTCGGGGGCAGGAAGTCCGGAAGTAAGGGTTGGGAACCCCTAAGAATGAGTGGAGTTTGGGCGAAGCGGATTTCAGAGGGATAGCGGCCGGAGATGGTCGGGGTGCGGAGGAAAGAAAGGAAAAGAGTGAGGATTTGAGCTAGGGGTCGTCAAGGGGAAGGGTAACGGGAGAAATGAGTGGGGGGAAAAAGTTGAGAAGTCGGAGTGGGTGATGAAGGGTGAAAAAAAAGTAAGTGATGGTAAGGTTGGAACTGAACGGGGTCAGTGACCGAGGACTGACTTTGAAGGGCGTCAAGTTTGTTCCTTGAGAGATATTTAGGTCTTTGGGCGGGAAAGGGAAATATTAAACGGGAGTGCTCAGGTATTCCCAGTGATTAAGGTGGTTGGATTTCTAATCTTATGTCACTGAGCGGATATTTTCATAACTTTTCTAGTATATAGGGAAAATATCCATGCATGGAGTAATATGAATGATAAAACAATAATATTTTATACATTTTTTCCTCATTTAAGCAATCAATTTGACTTCAGTTTACGGCACGGAATTCAAAATGCAGGCAAAAAACAGATAAATACGTGTTTTTAATCGGAATGAAACCTTCATTTTTTTAACAATATTTGATATGGTGTGCCGCGCAAAAAATGCCCATATGCTCATAAACAATTGACATACTTTGAATTTGTGATGGCCGTGTAAAGGAAACAGCATCAAAATAAGTCCAAAGTAAAGTACAATGGGCGAAAATGAGTTACCATCTCAGGTTTGTTGAACTTAACCATCTTTACGCAGCTTATACGAAAATATGTTTTATTTCCATAAGGCTACGTATTAAAATAGCACTAAATTTCCAAGTACATAAATTGGCAACTTGCAAGTTAATTCACTCATATTTGTACTTAAAAGCTATAAGTATTAGTTTCACAAAAACCATTATATCACCTAATATCGTTCCAACCACCTCAAGATGACTGGAATATATGAAGGAATATTTTGAGAGGCGTGTACTTTAGAGTAATGTCTTGATCCCATAAGTCTTTTTGCTCAATGGACCCAGCAGATGATACAAAATGGAAGGGGGAATCATAATATAGTTATTCAGCCTCCCACAGGCACACTCCTTTCTGTACTTCTCCTATTTCTCTTCCCGCGCACGTTGACTGTAATGAACCATTGCTTTGAAAGACGTAGCCTAAATCATCAAAGCAGTTAAAAGAACCCTTTCGCGTAGATGAAATCAAAATATATTGATTTGGAAAATATTTAAAGGCAAAAATATAAAATAAACTCTATTTTTTTACAAAATTTCACTTCAAACCGATCAACCAAGTCCGTCAAATGTGAATAATTGAAGGAATAAGGGTTTGAACCTCTAACTGATTGACGAAGAAAAATATAGGTCAATAGTTTTACACATTACTTACACATTAATTTTACACAATAGTTTGAGGCAGAATATTTGTTATTTTTCCCCTTTGAGGAATACAATAAATTTCCCAAATTTCTTTGAAGAAGAACCCGGATAATAAACTACATTGATCGATTCTAAATACAACAGTAGAAACGATAAAAAATATAAAATACCGGAAATAGATAGATGGAGGCTCTGTAAATGTGCTGTAATTGCAATAATTTACCATCATTATTAGAAACTCACCCGGTTTGACATTTCGGTACGATTTTATTTAATAGTATTATTTATTTTAACCTTACTTTGACAGATTTATGAAACATCAGCATAAAAAAATACTACTACTATATTTATTTTTAAAAAGGGATATTTAAGTATTAAAAATGAAATTTATTTGGTAATAACATATATTTTCAAATGCGACGAACCTGTATAGTATATATTTAATTGAAATTGATACTTACAAAATAAAATATACGCAAGGTATACTTCAATATCACACATATTCTTTAACGTTCATTCGTTCGGTCATTTAACATTCATCTATTTAAATTGTTGGAAAAACCGCCGAAAGATACGCAAATTTCTACATACTTAATCCAAAGATTTACAATTCTGTCCATTGTATCAACTAAGTTGAAAAGCCTCTAAGAAAGCAGATATTTTAATGGATTTGAAACGCAACAAAATTGACTCCCTCGTCCATAGAGGGTTAAGCGTTAACGATAACAACTAGTCATATCTCACGGCTATATTGCATCACGGGATATTTGTCTACGTGATATCCTCCTATTTTCTGGTTTGGCCGTGCATTGTTCTCCTGATTGTTTTTTGCCCTGCGCCTAGCGGCCGAGAAATTGCGGTGTTCTGATTTGTACTGGGATAGGTCCTGCACATCTGGTGTGCATGCACCCTATGCCACGTACCCTATGGTGGTCTTCTCGGTATTTCGTGAATGTAGATGACTTCAGCAGTTCTAAACAAACTGAGAGACAAATAAATAGGTGAATTAATTAGAATGAGCATTTGACATTAGTAATCAATTGCTGATTCACTTTGTTACAAATAAAATGAGAAACGGACTTATCATCTTGAAGTTTTTGTAAAATATAACTGAAGGGGACTGTACGGTTTTATGGTCTCTCTGTCGTGGTAAGGATGAAATTTATAGATACTTAGCAAACTCTTCTTGTGCATACCTGATATTTGCGTAAGCATTTAACTATATGCTTTGAAAAATTATACAAGAAGCGGCATATGATAAAAACTGGTCTTGCTTGAGATGGCGACTCTCCGCAAAACTTGGTGGTCAGAAAAATATTGAGAAAAATAGATCATTCGTAAATTATGTCCGATCGAAATTATTATATCATTACTTTAAATCGTTTACAATTCTTAGCAATATAAATCGTAATAATGGGCTTAAGACTAATTAAAATATTCGATAACTGCAATGAATTGGAATATTTCCACAAAATAAGAACTTATCATTGAAATGTGCTGCATTTTTCGTGTGATTATTGTGTTTAAAAACTGGAATACAGTTTTCAATAAAAAGCGTTTAAATAATTTATTCTTATGTGTTTATAAGGCGAATTTAATGTTTTTCGTCAAAGGAAGAATACAATTTTTTGTTTGACTTTGCGAATTGAATGCAGCGAGAAAATGGAGGCCTTCCTCAAAATAGCCATGGAAATAGAACGAGGATACAAAAACATAAATCAATAACTTTCTACCTCACCCCATTGAATGTATGAATTTCCTTCGCATTCTTAGGACACCCTCGTCGATTCTATTTACAAACAGCCGAGTATGCTCACTGGTGCTGCTCTATGATGTTCTAATTCCTTTCTTGCCCATCCCTTCTCCAAGTTTTCCCAACAATTTTACTTTTGTCTCGCTCTTTTAACTATTATAACCATTAACGCATCTTAGAGACAGTTCCATAGCCTCCTCTTCATCTCGCCTACCAGTTACCCCTCTCCATTCACCTATCAAAATCTAACTCATTTTAGTTTCTTCCTTACCATCGAAGTAACGGTATGTCAAAATATATATCCAGGATACAAACTGCATAAAGCTTATACGGCACACATAAATCCTTCTATGATCTTGTCTCATTGTATCTGTATTACATGCCTCTCGGATACCTAATTCTCTCACATTCTCTGATCAATTCCTTACCTATTAATTCATCATCAAATGGTTTTTATTCGCGTATTCTCATTCTTTTTACACTGCATCACCTGAATACTCTTATCCTGAACAATTTTTTAAAGTCAATTTTCCACCCATATAATGCACAAATATGTGGAAATAAAATTCCCTGAAATGGTTGTAACGCTGTAATTTTTTTAAAGACATACTAAAACAGTATCTCACTGTTTCCAAAACATTTCAATTTATACTCACCAGTCATCAATAAGTGACATAAAATTATAATTTTCTGGTGATTTTTTGGCATATTGCGGCATTAAATTTTGTAGTTTTCTACATTGGACTATAGGTCATCATTGTTAAACATAGGACCTGTAAATAATACCCCGTGACATATAAAATCGTGGTAAATTTTGCAAGAAAATTTTCAGACGGCCAGACATTTAATTTTAGGGATGAGAATTTGCGCATTCAGAGGTCATGACAAAATTCAAAGCTCAGATCTTTTTCATTAAATCGTAATTCATTTAGTTATGATGAAAGCCACGTATAAAAAAGAAGAAATTTTACGCGTATATGGTATCATTTTTGTTCTTTCCGGCAATTCATCAGACGAACTGCCTTTTGCTCTTCTACCAAGACTGAATAGTTTAAAATACTCCCTGCTGAGCCTCCAAGTCTCATGCAAGAGGGTAGGAAGGATTTGAATTGAAACGATATAAAGCTGTGGCAAGAGGAATATATACACGGAAAGGGCGGGTGCAGCTCTTCATTCGCGAAAATAGATGACCGAGTGTAAATTCCTCTAATGCATTATTCTCAGCGTGCACACGAAGCATTTTGAGCAATATATTCCACAAAGTACTCTCTAAACATAAGGTTCTTCTGACATTTCAACAGAATCGAGAGCAGGCGCAGCCTAGAGAACTGTATATCGATTTTTGTGATGGAAAACTCGCTGATTTAATGAAGTCGGTCCCCGGAAATAAATTTTTCTGAAAAACGGTAAAAAATGTTTACCGGACAGGTGATTTTTTTAAATTTAACATCACCAAAGATAAATATTTACCAAGAATAATTAAAAGCACCCTTTTCTGTTGACTTTAATATCCATGGTGTATTCATTTCTTTGTTAGACCTGCTACCAATTTTACAGCATCATACTATGGAAATGGATAACAAGATGATACAAAAGAGACTCTAGTTGTAACATCAAATTTTTCTCATCTATATAAGGTGTAAAATTCAATTAATAATTACAAATAAAAATGTATTAAAGTTTGAAAATAAATATTAATCAGCATTAAAAAAAATATAATAATACATATGAGATGAAACTCTTGGAAGTTGCGCATTGGTAAATCTTGGAATAATAAGTGGAAATACTTAACTCAATCAACTTTAAAGTTTGCGACGAATAGTTCTTGTCAGTCAAAGTCACGTGTCAGTTAGTAATGCCACTTTACCGATACCGAACTAATTTCATCGATTCAGCAGTGCATCTTAAGGGAATTTCTGAACATGCGTAACGGATACTTAAAATAATAGTTGTGGAATAAAACGTATCTAGTGAAAGTGCGCTCAATTTGTTAAGTTCAACAAAGAGTACAAACTATCTATTTATTGGTAAATTTGAAAATGTTTTGAATGGGTTTTTGAAATTGGTGTTTTTTCTTTTGTTTTGATGGCACTTTTGCGATTTTCGCATGAACTGCAGGGAGTTTTAGCACATGATATATCCATTTAGAAACGTTGTACCTTCATTCTGAATGTAAATTAAATCACGTACATCAAGATCACAAATGCAGGAATTTCTCAACGGTTGGCAGCACTGCCCGGGGAAAATGTCCTGAAGGTCACTGATCCCTGAAGGTTGCCAATCCCATCCGCCTCCCACTCTTGATCATACGCCTCATGACGTCATCGCTTTGCGAACACCATTTCGCCATATCTCAGGGTGCAATTCCCACAGCCGGCTGTTGTGGATATAAACTTTAATCAAGAGCTTCTCCCGAGGATAGGTCGCTCCCTAGGAACATTCCCGCAGTAACATGGATTAGAACGGCGTTTAGCATAGATGGCGCCAGGTTACCAATTCATAGAGAGTGAAATGATTGGAAAATTCTGAATTTAATGTGCAAAGAAGCAACGAGACCCACTTGGACAAACTTGCACGACGTAGACATAATTCTCCATCAAACATATTCACCAGGGAAGGGCCTTCGGAATAACTGTTAATCTTCTTTTTTTTCGTCTTAGGTCCTCTACGTGGAATCCTACAATCTAATAGGAATCACCCATTGCTGGATTTTTAAACATACCTTCAGTATTATTGAAATTAATTTTTATCTAGCCAAATTTTATAAATAATATGTTTTTCATTAGCTGTGCTAGTCTAAATAATTTTTACAATGCAGTGGCCACAGTGGACAATGCAGAATTTCACTTATTGTCGTGATGTAAAGCCATTTATATCAGGTATGTGTTCGTATAGATCCATATTTTTGCATGTAAAGGCAATATTTTATTTCACTTTACATGCTAAACTCCAGGGCCTACTGATATTTTGGCCGATTATTGTCAAAGTAAAGGAAAAATGATTTTATAAATAAATGTGTTTTTTTATATTCTTAAAACCTAAGCGACATGTGCCTCTTCCTTGAGAAAACGATGATATTTAGCAAATTATCGTAATTTACGCCCGAGACAATGTATTTTTTGGATCATTTGACAATGATTCAAGGATGTCAACGACAGAAAATATGTTTGAAAACTTACTGCTTGCAAATACATCCATTCATAAAATCATGTTTCCTTTACTTGGAAAATTATAGGACAAAAAATCATGAGGCTCTGGATTTAGCATGTGATGTAACATAAAATTCGTTTTTTGTAATTTAATAAAAAAAGCAAAATTTGCTCGAACACATAATGTGAAAACAAAACTTTAACTAACAGAATATTATCGACAGGAGATGAGTATGGAATCCCATAAGCACAATAAGGGAGGTCTTGAGGAAAGATAGAAAAAATGACACCTGCACTTAAAGTATGATCCGAAAAGTTAACTGAACTGATACAATGAAAAATATCTTTAAGCATTCATATTGTTTATACAAATTAAGTATGCATTTAAAACCGTATCCAGGCCAAATATCATCTATAAAAATCTTTTGTTTCTTGAATCTATTTTTTAACAAAGAATTTGACACACATTAGCTTACTCTCATTAAAAAGATTTTTTTACATCAGCTATCAAAAACCAAAGGCTCTTAACCAGCGTCTGAAGATATCTCGTACAAATTTGGATCAAAACGACCTCAAAATAAAGCACATAGCGACGGCATATAGACTCGAGAGCGAGATCCTTGATCATCAAACCCTCTTTTCCTAACGACTCATCAAGTTCTTGGTGGCCACTCGTAAAATGGACATCAGAAATAAAATATACACACTCCACTCTAAACCATATTTGATATTAAAAATGTAATGGTTGATGGAATGAATAAATTGCCCATAATTTTCATGTAAACGGTTTGATATGTATCGAAAATTTATAAAACCTTTAACTCATGGGGTTTACACGGAGTGACGGAGGTATGGGATTAGTATGAGATGGAAGGTATAGTTATGTATCATAAAAAATCGATATTTCATAGCGGTATTAACTGTCTAAAAAGGCGATATACAGAGCATCTCTTCAAACGTGATTTCGCACACTTTCACTTCATTATTGATAATAATGCTATAGAATTTAAATCACCAATCACTGTGTGAACGTCTAATTTTCGTTCGTCATCGGTCATTTAAATCATCCAGTTAAAAGCAATGGAAAAGAATATGGCAAAAATTTGGTCCTTTTTAATTTCTTTGATGTATAGCAAATAACCAGAATCAATGGATGGGATTAAAGGAAAGCAAAAGCATAGCATTAACCCGGCGCGGAAAGTTAAACATACCATTTCACCATATGTTTTTAGTTTTTATTATCGGATCAAGCGTTATAAAATTGTTTAGACTTTGAGTAAAAACAATATTCTTCAATAAACTGTGCCCACATTTTTCTCACGGTGACTAATATTCAATTTTTTATATCCAAATTTTATTTTTAATTGTAGAGGGAAAGAGAAGTATGACGCATAAGTAACACACATGGTAAAAAAATTACATTTAAGTTCGTACTTGGGTATGAAATACATGATTTTCGGAAGCTAAAGGGAATGATGATATCGACATGAGAAATCGATGGGAATATTAGAATAAATGAATTATCCAGCGTCTAATTACGGTGGTTGAATTAAACATATACAAATATTTGTGGAATAGCAAAATGACAATTTATATGGCAGACTGGGCGTTTATATGACAATAGCCTTTCCTATTTGATGTCCTGCTGTTTGATTTTAATTACTTTGCTATCATCATAGGCTCCATCTTTAAGTCACCATCTTTTCCAGCGTTTCATACTTTTTGGCTCTTTTTTTTCAAGAATTTCAAAGCGAATAACGGCATTTTGAGTACCGTTGTCGTAGACCTAAACAGCTGGGCTCCCTCGTAACAGCCCCATAAGTTACAGTAACAATGCATACTAGAGTCGATACATGGCAGTTTTGAACACATCCGGAGAGGCTGTTGAGGAAGAGAGTGGGTCCAGCCAGGTCTCTGAGGGACTTCCAATTTCACGGTCCGGTGCCCTTCACTCAGGGATATGACACACATCGTTGTACTCAGTCACAGGGTAGAATGGAGCAAGGTACATTGTGGTCCACATCCGCTCCTCCCCAGTCCCCTTTCGATATCCGAAAACCTCCCTCCTACTCACCCACCATCCAATCAGACTCTATCCAATAGTCCTTCCCTTGGGGTCAGTCGTAGAAGCAAAACCGCGAAAAGCATCAATTGTGTTACGATCCGGGTAATATGTCAAGAAAAAAAATCACAGCACCTGCTTCCACTTCTGCTACTTGACTGCTTTACTATTTCTTATTTACAACTAAAATCTTCCTACAAATTCATTTCCGGAAGAAAAAATTTTTCTCCTAGTCTACAGCCCTCCGCATAGTATGATCTATCGCTTTATTTTTTCAAGCTCTTCTATAATTATGATAATTACAAATTGAGTTGGCCATAATACCATAAAAAAGCCAAAGCATAATGTTTTCAGCTATATCACACATTACAAGGAAATGTTACCAGACTTGAAAATAATATTAATATTCGCAGTGCCTAAATTTACTAGTGTGAATTTGAGATTAAAATAAATGTAGAATAGGTTTGACAACATTCCTAAGGCCTACCATGCGCTGAAATACTAAAAGAATTTACCAGAAATCACGGTGGATACAGGTCATTACAAAAAGAAAAAACTCTTACTTCTATCTTGCCCAAATAAACATATCACATGAACACCCAACTTTAAAAGAATCATTAGGATGGAGCTGAAAATTCTTTCTACGGTGCCAACACTTCCGATGTATTTATGAGCATCCAAATGAACATCGACATAAATATTTTCAACATGAACATCGACATCAAAACCCAACATTAAAATAATAGCGTTTAAATTTCATGATATATATTTTACCTATTAAGAACATTTTACGATGGACATGAAAAGTCTTTCGGCGGTGCCAATATTTTCGACTTATTTATCGAGTGTTAATTTTTTCCTGACCTTTTTGGCCTCCAAAATTGTTCCTTACGTTCTCCTGTTACACATTCACCAGCCTTTGACATTCATCCATTTGCTTTCCGTCAGTCTCGGCATGATTTGTCCGCATCTTTCTAATCTCATTAGCTTTCTGAATCAATCTACCCATTTGACTTCACTTGCAAGAGAACTCATAACCACACCCATTTCATTTCGCTCTCTTCCGCACACCAAGAAAGCCAATTCAACTAACTCCTATGACCACCGTTTACCCATTAACCCACAGAAAACTCTTTCACTCTGCCTTTAATCTTCCCTGATTCATAAGCGAAAAACCTCCCTAAATTTCCAGTGTGTCCATACGCTGCACCGTTTAGGAACTGCTTCTGCAATGTTGTTTCGTACAAAAAGCTGAATCACTATTGATTCTCAATTAATTTTTTAAGAGAGCAGACAATTTTTCAAGAGCTGACAACTATATGGCCAGGCCAGGTAAAGGAAGAAGCTTGTTCGTCATATTACCTCCAATTTATCGCACACTCCTACTAATAATCAGCTTATTTTGAGAGTAAATGGTGTTCACAAGCCTTTCCCGGCCCAAGACGTATGGGAACAAAATTGTGATCATGGTGAAGATAACCTAGCTATTGCTATTAAGCGTTAATGACGAAACATGTAACTAAAAGTCAGTACATGAACTTTACTGCAAGTATGAAATTCCTCTACGGCCTTTAAGCTTTGTTATGATAATAAGACTTTTTACTAGAGATTGCTTTAAAGTTAGTGTCATAAGTTGTCGGCAAACCGAAAATGCACCATAGGACAAATAAGTTCTTATGCATTCCGTTTATACCTACTCCCTAATCCCATCATTATTTAAATAGGTTTTCACGCGGTTTTTTCGCATAAATTGTAATGGACCTTGCAATAAATCGAATTAGTTTCTAAGTGACAATCACAGCTGTTTTTATGGAAGGAAAGCTTTTCTCCCAAAGAAGAAAATTTTACACTCCAATATAAAAATTGCGCCGCCATGTTTCTGACCTTATTATGTATCATAACATATTATACGATATGAAATTTTGAAAAAAATAAAAGAAGGAAAAAGGCGAGATTTCTGCACGTTGAAAATTATTTCTATTATTCAATGGTACTAATTCAATATTTTTAATGGTACTAATTACGTTTCTTGTCGATAGAAGGTATGAATTAAAAGTATTTTCCTTATTTTTCTATCGGATCCAGCAGAAAGTACGTGATTTGGACACCCACTACGCTTTATTCTTCTGAATTCTAACAATTTCAGCATCCAACGCAAGGTTTGCAAAAATTTACAGTGCACAAAATGCAGTAAAAGAAAAATATTAGGCTAAGTACAGTACTGAACGTTTGTCTATATCTCTATATCACTTTGAAATAAGCTTTTATTTCTAGTATTAGTAAATCGACCGATTTCTTTTATCAATCTATCAATTGGTAAATTATTTTGAGGGAATGCAGAAATAATTAGTTATGACTTTCAGAACTGTTATTCATGCGTAGAGGAGAATCTATGGCTTTCAATTTCGAGAACATTTCATCTCTACGATATGGGAAAGCAATGTGAATTTTTCTGGCCAAAATAACAAGACATAAGTAAACTTTTGATGTGGTCACAGAGGTTATGAAGTAAAAATCGAATAAACCAATTACAGCCAGTATTATTGGTATGTAATTCAAACGCTAGTGAATATCAAGAAATTTTCCATCCATCAATCAGAAATAGCGGAACCCAAAGACTCCAGAAATCCAATTACTGTTATCATTCAGGGAGCCCAATACGCTTAAAGATGATAAAAAAGAGGAATTCGAGCGCACTGAAGTTTAATAGTTTTATATTTTACTTCATTTTTCTTACTGAATCGACCTCTTTTTTTCTCCACTCTTTGAGGAATGAATAGGAAGATGAATATGTTGAATGGTCTTTTACTGGTTTGAGTTCAATATGCAAAAGATTGCAAGGCCAGAATTCCTTAAATGCAGTTTTTATTACTAGCCTTTAACGGAAAATCCTAACGAAAAGTTGGTATTTGGTATTTGGTGGCCGCACCATTTGTTACTCGTAGACTGCTCCGAAAATCTCCTCCAAATATACCTTAAATAATGTATCATTGGAACATTCCAAGTAGTAACACGAAGACATACATATGAAAGAATCATAACCTCCGACTCACTCAAGGTCATATATTAAAACAATACAGCAACCTTATCCTTTTTTTCTCCCTACTTTTGTGACTAAAAAGGTGTCGCTACCTTTGGCGTATCATATCGAATACAAGTTAATTCGTACACTCTTGAAACTGGATCAGATCATTGCGTCTCCCTCCAAAAATTTCAATACGTTCTGCTGTATTTTGCTTTGTAGCACTCTCAGAGGTGCACTTTACTTTGTCAAGACAAGAATTTCGAAGAGGTTTCTTCAAGTAACAGGGCGGTTTGCGTCGAAATCCTGAGTTTTGATCGCGGATCGCATGTTCAATAAGCTCTTCCGGGGTGTCGCAAAAAATAAACAAATATCTTAGAGAGTTTTTCCATCTGATAAACAGTTTCGTAATTCTAATTGTGGTAACTATCAGCGTCTACTCTCATATACCTGTCTTGTATCCTACTCTTGTTATCGTGTGAAATTTTCCACCATAATTACCATCTCTGAAATAACCAATGTTAACTGGAAAAACAATCATCCATTATATAAGGTATCAATAAAAACCGGCAACCATCATAAATTTTAAGCTTTAAATAGGTTAAGGCTTATAAATAATTAATAAAAGAATTAAATTAATTAGATATGATAAAACAAGAGGAGAATAGATGTAGACTAAATGTATAGTGATCCCGTGGCAATGAAAAATAACTATTTATATTATAGCAGTGTAATATGTTCAGATATTACCTTATACTATTAAACGAGCAATTCTTTTACATATTTTTACATTTGTATAGGCATGTACATATTTATATGAGAACTACTATACTGATTCTCTTGACAGTCAGTATGTAAGGGTTACGGGGTACGAGTAGTCTATAGGACTATAGACTTTAGGGGTGTAAAGGCCCCAAGACCCCAAGAATGGGCCCATATTTTACTTGGAATCAATGTAAATGTATATTTTGCTCAGTTACTTGCAATAAATTTATAGGGTCAATATTTTCACTATCAGATGGAAAAAATAATTATGCATTTAATTCCTGCAAAATATTTTGTTATAAACTTATTTTTTGCTAAAAAACTACGTTTTCAATGACAAAATTGAACCTTTTTCCACAATCTCAGCAATTAATCACAACGAGACTATCATGGCAACGGGCTGTAATGTAAACAACTCTAATAATGACAACAGCGTTTCTAACGAAATTATAAAAGTATCTCACTCATGAGGAGGTTTTCATCGTCAGTTTTTTATAAATTAATAATTTTATTTACAGTGTAACGACCAAAGCTCTTTCCCCGGTACTTTATAATGTAGATATAAATGATAAATTTGAGAATATCCCAAAATACAGATCGCTCTGTTTATACATTGCGAGAATTAAGATTCATACCTTAGCAGCATGCGACCGTGCGGCAGTTCTAAACTCTTTTGAGATCGACACCAAGATGAAGAAATGCATTACCAGCGAACTTCGTCAGAGCGAAATATATGAACCCATTAAACGGTTTACGACTGCGAAAAAGAAGTAACATAACCTGGACCAGAGGGAAAAAAAGGAATTGAGAATGTGCTTTGACATTGATGGGACAGGACCGGCAAGAATGAAAAGCAAGGTAAGGTCTCAGCGGCGATTGTTGAAAGAAGTGATCGAGAGTGGCGATTGGTGGGATCAGGGTTGGAAAGAACGCTTTTGGAGGGGAGTAAAAATAAAGATTGGAAAAAGGGGGAGGATGAATGTGACGGTAAAGGGTTGAGCAGGGGGTGAAAGGTCCAGGGCAAGGCGCCGTCACGTGAAATCCGGCCAGAAAAATGGCCAGAATGGAGCACCACCCGCGCTTCTAGAATATGGCCTTCATAAAGGGAAACGGCGCACTAAAGCCTCGGCACTCTTCGGTAGCTTTACAGCAGCCGCGCACACATTCCGGAGAAGAGTCAGCCTCCACAGATGCACCCCCTTTCTCTCTCACCCGTTCCTGCCGCTAAACATGGCCGAAAAAAACAGCCGTGACGGGCTGTCCAACGTAGACACGCCATTTTTTTGCTCCCAAGCTCCTTACCTTGTCAACGAATGCATGTTTTTCATAGATTACCTGACGATTGCGCTGGCTGGAGAAACGGATCGTGTTGAACTTATTATTTCTGCAATATTTTTCACTAATATGGAATGACATTACAGTAACATTGGATTCAATGTCGAAAATGTTCTCATCATTCAAACTTAACAAATTTCCACTATATTTTTTGGTTCATATGGAAGGAGGTAGATATATTATATTTTTGCCTCATCCTAGGATCTCTGACTTTTGACGAAGGGACGAGGAAACACCTCTATGACCCCTTCACGTCCTTAGGTACTGAAATTTTTTATTAATTATTTTTAAACATATTTTGTACATTTAGTAATTGAAATTAATCTGCTCCCAGTATTGGTGAAATATTTGGATGACAAATCAGTTAATTTTGTAATCACTTATATTGCTCTCACTCATTAAATAGCAGTTAATTTTGAAAGAGGTATATCATGAAATTTTTTAGGACCCTCGTGGATGATATAAAACTATTCACTAAGGTTCTAATGCATTGACTCACTGTCAAGATTCAATGAGCTTCGTAACAAGATCATAACTTCAGAAGATAACCCGAATGAAAGGCAAAACATTTTTCTTTTATTGCCCAGCTCTTGTCCGTGTTATTAGTGACATCAACGGTAGAAGTAAAGTTAATGTTAATAACTTATTGTTCTATTTAATCATATATATTCAACGTACTCTACACTATCAAATTCCTTGACTTGGAATAGTTGATAATTCCATTTAAGCATCTTTACTAGTTCAATCACCCATTACTCATTTTTTGGAGATTCCCTTACCAAATGAAGAATTAAGTAATGAACGATTAATATCCAAATCAGTTTTAACCACAATTTCCTTCACATATTGAAATTCTAAAATCTACAAGATTTTTCATAATACAGCTATATTATGCTAAAGTGTGAATTAGGCATACTTTGACTCATATCATTAATATTTGGTGGCTTGTCACCACAAGAGTCGAAAAACATAAATGTTGCCCGTTAGTACCAAAATTTTTACCCGATCGGCTAAAGATAATAACGTATTCGTGTATATAACTTGATATTATTTCCGAGTATAGAGTCACCCATATTATACAAAGAGGTAATATATTTCCCGCTTATCTCAATATGTTTTAAGAACTCATAATCACAATATTTAAATGAACTCTAATTCGTAGTAAACAAATAAATTGCTTTATACAAGCGGAATGTAAAATGTTTGCCAATTCTTTCTGGAAACTTTTTCCAACAATAATTTGGCTTTACCACTCTGAGTCATTGGATCACAAGTAATCAAATGTAATGGAGAATTAATCACAAAATTTGAATGTGGCAAATTAGCATTCATATTACAAGAAGATTATAAAGTAGCGCATGATAACATGTTAGCCTTCAAAAATGGCCAAGACGCTGGATTTCACGCATTGAAAAGTAAATTATGTAATCCAGCATATGTATACCGTTCCATTTATAAACGATCTCACTGCATCTCTAGCAAGAGAATGTACAGCAGTCACTCAGGCTACTGACATATAGGCTCGCTTGGAGGTAGACGATTCTCCTTTCTATAAACATTGCCTGAAGGGTAAGTAAGGTTCCCTCCTGCATCCCAATCCTTTCTATCCTACATTTCTTTGCTCCATACTTCGGAGGGAGATTCCCGGGGATACTCCTCCTAACGTCGACTCTGTCTGGAGGGCGTATCTCTTTTCCGCAAACGCGGGCTCGGAGCCGCTCCTCCTCCATGATATTCAACCCAAATCTTCTTCCTCATTCGGCGCTCAAGGTTACACCTCGGAAAAGTCCGCTCACGTCCTCCGTGGCCCATAATACTGATGGAGATGGGTGGATGTGCCGATGCACTTCAAAAATTGGATACGAGTGCACTCTTGTGGGAGAGCGGCGGAAAGTCTGGGGGTCGGGAAAAAATCAACGGAGGGAGGAAAGAGCGCAGGCGGAGGTCATAAAAGCCCCGGAAGTATGGTGGGTTTCCTTCGGTTTCCTTCTCAGCTATTCGCCCCACTGGCCATGCAGTTCTTCTCTTTCAGCCCATGGACCTTTGTTCACGTAACCCCCTTCTTTTGTCTCCAGTTCTGGCAGCTACGGTCGGTGCAACAAGTCAGTAGCCTCGTGTTTGGTAACTGATTAATGAACCATTGAATCAACATGAATGCGAGCTACAAAAAGCTGCAGCTCATTTTATTTCTACGCTAGACCAAGGGAGTTGAATTTTCTTAAAATTTGCCATCGAATTTTTATCGCGATGAGAACAAATAAGGTTGTTTTTCACGTTTTCTAACGGGACGCTCTATCCGATATTTTCAGAGAATCTGCCTCATGCGTAACCTGAATTAAACGGAAACCTATCTTATATGGGTAATAAATGTAGATCCCGGTGATTGTAATATGGTTTTACATGAATTGGTACCCTGTATTATGCTAAAACTGTCAAACGCTGGAACGGAATCCATTCCCGGGCACGTGAACCTGAGTTAAGCGGAATTGCAAAAAAATATCATGCGCAATTGTTACCATAAGGAAGGAAAATCCTAAAATATATTTTAATGCCCTCTCCCTAACAAAAAACCCTTAGAGTGAAACCAGTCAAAGGTGTCGTTAGCACACCCTGGTCTACCTCATTATTGACTGACATCACGTCGCGGGAGGGACTCGGGATAGTGTGGCATCGGCCTGGACCAAAATACTTCCATGTCTCCTTAATCCTAATGTGGACTTCGGTAACGATCAACTGGCGAGCAATGACGATGGCTCCCTGACAGATAGTATAAAACAAGACGAAGCCTGTGAATTCGATGATGAAGAAGATATAACCGTGATGTGTGAAGAAAACAAAACGTCCTCTAAAGAAATGTTGGTTTCTTTAAAAGAATTACCAGAAATTATAAATCAGTCTTACCAAAGGTAAGAGGAAACCTGTCTTATCCGAAAAAAGTAATATGCCTGAGACATTCCGCTAAAGACAGGTTTCACTGTAAAATGAAAAACATTTCAAAAGAATAAAATGTGTAGAAAAGACATATTTTAACGCAGCTTATAAATTTGATAAAGAGCAATATTCCCTAATGCTACCTCACTTTAATTTTCTTGTCTGATATATTGATATTCTCTTACGTTTATAGCTCCACTTCCTTTACTCACTTGTGACAAGCGAAAAGTCATGTCAAACGTGTCCCTGATCGAGTTAGACGTACCGCATTGCTTCTCTTGTCCAAAATATGAATTTGCTCCTAAGTTTATAAAACCGTTTCCCATATTTTTTATTACATTCCGCTTTGATCTGATCAGTTTTACACTTTAGCAACACATCTCTCATCTTTATGGAGTTATAAAAGAAGTATCCTGCCCTTGAATACCTCCACTTAACTGAGTCTAAATTCTTTCCTTAAATTATCCATGATCGCAGCCCTCATTTCGAATGCTTTTGCAGTCTAATAGGCGAAGAAGTTTGGTATAAGGTGGTGGTATAAGGTGCTAATCCCTCGAATTTATTTGATGTCATAGTGATGATACATCGACTCAATGTCGGCAATAAGTATTTACTGGAAAACATTAAACATAGTTTGCGCTATCCTCACCCCTTCTGACGAACGCCTAGTTAATCAATTCCTCGGAACTTGGTTAATAACCATACCGCCTCATAATCCTATGGCGATATAATGCTCCCTCACATTATTTGAGTGTACAAAAAAACAACCAGTTATATTTTGGATTCTACTACCTAAATAAGATTAGGTTCATTCCAGACAGAGAAAGCTGGAGTAAAAAAAATAATAACATCTTTGCCGCAGATTTTACTGGGCAATGAAAATTTTTTCCACAAATAAAACCATGTCATGAGCAAGATTGAATCGTGGTTAAATCATTCCTATCAACTGAAGTATTTTTAACGCTGTTTCATTAAGAAGCTCAAATTCAAGTTCCTCTATGAATACAAATTAGAATCTTCTGTACACATTTTAGCTGACAATAGCATGCCGCTGTTTCGAAAAAATCTTCCTCACCCAGTCAATGACAGCGAACTCACCTGCCGCTAAAACCGACCTTCGCTCATGGCATCCGTCATGCTTCTACTGTCCATTTTTCACCATCGCTTTTCCCATTTGTTTTCCACTTCAATGCTCTCTTCCATTATTCTCTTCGCCCCCATATTTTTTCCTTTACCCTTTTGGCCCCTTCTGGTCGGCCGGCAAAGCCAGACAGCGGCGCACTACATGGCCTCTCCGATTATCGCTCGATCGTGCTCCGGCTTACAAATACTCCGCCGTGATAACCGCCTTTTTCTGAATCTTTCACGAAGAAGCTCCTTCCTCCGTCAGTGAAGGCTTGAGGATTCCTCTTTCCTGGGTAATTACTTCTACGTTAGACTAGGTTATTCTCTTAGGGACTGCAAATGGAAGGATCTCAGTGGTGTGGTTAAAGATCAACTGAATACCTCTTGACATAGGAGTTTCTATTCGAGGTTTTCTAATTTTAGCAAAGATATTAAATCCAGAACTTTTAAACGCATTATGGATTGATACTATGATTTTTTGGCTAGTATAAATCATTAATCATTTAAAAGTGTGTTAAATTCTTTGGTAATGTTAGTATCGCTCACACAAATAAGAAACTAGAGTAGAAAAAATGATGTAACAGATTAGTTTCACATTTTAGTGATGAATTATAAAGGTACAAAACCAATTCAAACAAATGCTGTAACTCATGACGCTTCCTATTTCTGCACAAAATGACGTCGTGAAGAATCAATGGTTTCCTCAACGGCGCGAGGTGAAAACAAAGGACGAAGACATTGCAATATGAGGATACTGGTAATGGTGTGCGACTGTGAAAGGAAAACGTGGGATTATCTTTGTTTGCTCTTTAAGCTACGACCACCTACTGCGTTCATTCATTCAGGGGAGTGACTAGCAAGTCATTTTATTCATTACTTTTCTCCAGTATACATAGAACTTCAACACCACACATTTCAACCTTTCTATACTGCCTCTCTTGATAATTCTCTGCAAGCTGATAACACGGCATATAGGTGCTCAATTGAATGGCACTAGTGTCTTTAAAGGTTATATACATTTTGATAATTCGCAGGGGTCAGCTGCAATGAAAAATTTTGACTGAGCTTTTCCGATTGGGGTTCATGATGAAATACCCAATTATATTCAGACAGGACTCGACGAGTCACTATTCACTTAGAGATGACTTTCGATAGCAAGGCGCGAACTGATATAATATGGATCACTAGAATGTATGCGAGTACTTGTAAAATTGATTTGCATAAAGCCATGTCATATATTTCATTACAATAAAATAATACCAAAATGAAATGGAAATGCAGAAACTAATCTTTGTGTTGCTGGTCCTTGGATAGAACCGTGCTGGTATGCATGAGATTTACTCAACATTCCTCTTCTCGTTATAAACGCTGTACTCGCCATTCCAACTAATGATTATCGTGTTTGTTACATGAAGAAGCAAATGAGAAATGCTCTGAGAGCGTGTATCATTTTTAGTCAAAAATTACTAATGATGATACAAGAGCATACCTTGTTAAAAAAAAGCCATAAATCCTATTCTTTCATAGTTTAAAAGCGTCGACGTATATATCTAGCTCTCTTTCTCTCTCCGTAACTAAACTTCAGAGCTATTGATTCTATCCCTTGAACTTTAGTTATAACAGCTATTAAATAGGCCATGAAATTTTTCCTGGTTTTTGACATTTATAATCGCAAAAACCTTTGAAAGAGAAACAATGGAAATTTATATTCATATCCAACAAGAAAAGAAAGTCATTTTAATCCTGTAGCTCTAAATGCACATTATAATTAGAAGCTTTTTTCTCTTGTTTCATTGGAACAATGACAACACAATCGACAGACCGATTAATCGAGAAAAAATTGTAAATGATTATCCAACAATAAAGAATGACGCATTCAATAAAAACAATAATTATAGAAATTTATCATCCAAATGCGGAAGATAAATTCAAAGCCAAGAAATAAATTTCACATATTTATCATAACAAATCACTCATTTTTCAAATAAACTCATCAACAAGCACAAAACAAATAGACATTGAATAATTAGTATTCACAACTTTCGCACCAGCTACCACGTTTATATCCAATCTATACTTTTTAATACGAAAATTAATTAGAGATTTGAATGGAATGAGGCATTTTAGCGATATCAGTTGCAAATAAAAGTTGAAAAAACTTTATTTGTAGCAGTATAAACACAAGAGAATCCATAGGTGCATGAAATCGTAAGTATATTTGAATATAGTTTCGTAACTCTCTTAAGCTGCCGCTAAAAAAATACATTTTGTAGGTACAGCACGAGTGGAGACGGTGGACCATAGTGTACTTCTGTTTAGCATACTTTTTCGGAGGTAAACATAAACTGAAGTCAGTCGCTAAACTTAAAGCAGCATCAGAACGAATATAAAAGACTGAAGAGATACTTGGCTGGAGTAACGGCCTGTTCTCGATAAAAACAATTTATATTCATTATAATTTTGTACGATAAGTTCTCCATTGCACTTAAAAAGTCAACATTTCAAAGTAAAATGCTGAAAAAGATTTCAACGTAACAATCAAGAGGAGTTTGGGGTTCCATTGAAAATTTTTCACCTCTGCTAGTATTCTCTCTCAGATTTGAGTCGGGGATGCAAGTCTGAGCACATGCCTATCCATATTACATTGCCAAAAAGGGCATGCAAGAATGTATTTACCTGTTAATTAGTTTTAGAAGTTGAACTTTTGTATAAAATCCCTTAGTAAATAAGAGCCTTTCACTTCAATTTTTATAACATGCGTGACAAGCACAAATATTTTTTGCTTCACAAAAGCGCTTAATTATCTAACCCTAAAGTAATTCCAAGCAAATATCTATCACGGGCAGGACAAAACATTTGAGACTTTTCACCCATTCACTGGCCTCTCTTTTTATCTCTGCTGTTTATGAAGCCTCGCATCTAAAGAAGACCTAACCTCATTGCTTGAGTTAAAAAATAAGGAAAAACTCTCCGTCCAGATTTTTTGCTCACACCGCTAATCCTGTAGTCTCCCGTCTACCTCGTTCTAGTGGATAAATGAGTCAAAGGGATGTGTCGGAGGAAGGGCAGTCAAAGGACGGAAGGGTGCGTTGAAAGTTGATGGCGGGATGATTGGGTAAAAGGAAAGCCAAGGTCTCATCCAATCAGTTTGAGTTGACTCGAGGGGAGGAAAAGGAAATGGCGGGAGATGGAATTACAGGTCCAGTCATATAATGCCTGATTAACATTGACGACAAGTTGGCGTATTCTTTGCTTTACTTTGACGGCAGCTGTGACTTTGGGCTTCGTATAAAGCATTAGAGTGTCTGTAATTTTGGAGACGTCTGTAATGTGGGTACGGTTTGACTTCAGATTTCATACCGATTGGATATACCAACAGAGATATTTATTTCATTGAACCCGATTGAAATGTCCGGCTTGAATTTGTTTTCCGTATAATTTAGTATACAGTATTATTACACAACACAATATTAATTAATAGCATTAATAAAAACCAACCTGTTGATAAATCGTGCGATTGCATGGACAAAATACATGTCTACGTCGTACTCTTTCAGTTTCTGGTTTAATTGAACATTGTTTTCCTGACTGTGTTCTTGTCTGCGTCCATGCCGGTCTGGTGAACGCGCGGGATTATGATTTAAACTACGATGATCTCTGCTGAGCGAAATGGTCGATTTTTATCCCCTACTGGTGACTTGCTTGTTATTTGTAGATGTCTGATAGCACAAAATATTTGCTAAAAAGCTGTCATATGTTATGTGTAAATGTTTGACATGTTTTACGGAGAGCACCAAAGTTTGCTAAAGTTTCAAATAAATCAGTGATGTTACTAAATAGATGAAATAATCGGGGTGGGAACCACTAACTGATCGAAAGAAAAAATTTAGGTTTAACCATCTATGCACGTTTGAGGCACAATATTTCTTTCCGGACGTTCACCGTATTATGCTACAGCCAAATTGTTGCACTAGAAACGGTTACAGGCGTGAGGTTAAGGAAATAGACGGCAGAACCGATATATTTCAACTGCCATTTTTTCCACGTGCAAAAAGAGACCATAATAATTGCGCTAGATCAGTTATCTGAAATCTCGATGCATACTACGCAACGTGTATTCGGCAGAAACTCTATAATCCTCCTTAATGACGTAGCCTCAGTAGTGAAGGAGTATTTTAAATGCATGATCATCATTCTGAATTTGCCACCCTGCCTCATTCTCACTCCATCCCCCTTTCCAAATACTTCCGCCCAAATTGATTCCCTCGTAGTTCGCTTCAGTGTTGTGTTTCACAATATGAGAGGCAAAAAAGGTGGGAGAGACGGAAATCGGATTTCTGAGAGGCGAAAAGTCAGCTTGATAAGCTCGCACATGTGATTCTCTCATGCAGGCCGAAAAATAAAACGCAGGTCCGTGAGAGGACAAGGAGTGACTCACGCTGAATTCTCGACAGCAGAGTGAGTCCACGGCGACGGTCATTGCATGTTGTGTCGCAGTTCCTTTACGCAGATTACTCAAAAACGTCAGCTCCGGCGAAGGTGGTGAATATATTTGCTATTTCAACAGAATTAAGAGCTCAGAATTGCATTAGGATAGCAAATTGGTTTAAGAAACGAGGTATTGCACCACTCTGATGAAATGAGACTCAGAAAGATGTGCAAACATGAAACAATATTAGATAATGGAGAATTGGGTTTAGCCAGGAGATTTTATGATGAAATATTCACGAACTATTTAAGTTTCAACAGTGATCAGGTTAAGTTGATGATATGATATAATCTGGAATGAAATTGGCAGAAAAGGATGCAACGCTGCATTCATTAATGACAATATTTCAAAAGAATAAAAAAATAGGGACACGTAGAACCACCGTGCGCCTTCTCAGGAGCCAGCGGAAAGTATACTATGGTTCCCAGGGTCACCAAAAGCAGTAATTACAGGACGTCCGGTGCGGGTCTTATCAGTTTCGTGGTTAACAAAAACCCAATGAGATTCACCTTGCGTCTGATTTTGAGGCCGGCCTTACTCTTTTACAGTTCAGGCAGCTGATTGTCCACTGATGGAATAAATTATTTTCACATTAGGGCCAGGGTGGAACTCAAGTAGGCATGCACTGCAGCTTCCAAATACTTCCATATTCGTTGAGTAGAGTTTTCGCTAATCGAAAGCGAGTGTGATCTCGAGGAAATGACGACCCGGTTCCGCAAGAGTTGATTGCTTTGAGGAACTTTGAAAATTAATCGTCGCCGGAGCGTTCCTTTGCGCCGACTGTCTCCTCTTAAGGTGGCTTTGGCCTTGAGGTCACTCTTCTAGAAGATCTGAAAGCTTAAATATAGTATCTCTAAAGTGTGTCATACAAAACTGAGATGAGAAATAAATATTCTTTCCTGGCTAGTTTCCTTGTAATTCAGCGTTGAATGTGGAGATTTTCGCGGGGACTGTTGTGGAGATTGCACTGATTACAGCAGAGAAACGTTAATGGGAACTGAAAAGGTTATTTAGGCTTTTAATTAAAACTGTTTATAAGAAGTAAAATGTTTTGTAAAATTGAATGAAACATTGTAATGTTACCAACTATATCAGTGAGTTAATCACGAATTACTGCCGTAATTGAAGTCAAAATGCGGTGATATCCTAGAAATTGCGCTACAATCAGATCTTATGCAAGACATATATGGTCATTTAAATATTATCGCAGAATAATCTGTTGAAATGATTCACCTTCATTTTAGTTTTCAATAGAAAACCCTTTTATACAGCGATAGAAAGTATTTTAGTCAATCGTATAAATAAAAAATGGATTCAGCATAAATAAACCTACCGCCGCGGCCAGCTCTCATAAGAGGCAACATCTCTAAGTGGTCAAGTTTTTCGAGAATGGAAGAAATTTACCATTAACATTATCATTCTACATAATTAACACACAACTTTCAGCCAAATCAATAAACCTCGGCTAAAGGAAAAGATTTGCAAAGTGTTTTATTTGGAGCATTGTGCTTGGTGGAGAGGAAACATGGACAGGCACGTGGAAAGAGAAAAATATGTAGAGAGTTTTGAAATGTGGCTATGGAGAAGAATGGAAAAATTAAAAATGAAGTGATAAAGTAAAAAAAGAGGAAGTACTGGAAAAGATTGGACTGATACGGCAGATAAACGTAAAAGGCCAAACACACTCCCCACGTGAATGATTTTTCTACCGTGAATTTCAAAAAATCGTACATATTTTTTCCTGTTCATCCCCTTATTATTTTACATAATGTAATAAAGTATTACTAACACTCCATTTATATCAAAAGTCATAAGTTTTTAGACTTCAATGGCAGCCGTCAATGATTCTCAAATTCAGTCAACGCAAATTGAGATTAAAACCAAAGTAATAAATAAAGTAATTCACTTAGGTATTTCTTCCACCAATTAGAGATTATTTTGAGGAAAATTCCTTAAATTTGAGAAACTGTATCAGTTATACTCAATTGGCTAGTATTTGTAGCGACTTTCTGGAGTATTCTCATCAAAGGTACACTTTTTGTGCTTGGAAACGTTTCAGTTTGAATTACGATGCATATTTCAAATAATTGAGAGAACAGTTTTAAGTTATTATGAAACAATGGTTTTTTTAGGTGAAATAGCCTTTGGCCTAGGCAAAAGAGAACATTTATATGCTTTGGACTTTTTAGCTTTCTCAAAGAAACCTATTTCAACTAACTGTAGCTCTTTTGCGAGTAAATAACTATGAATACTCTAAAGTGATAACAGTTAACCCCCCAAGGGAAGGTGTACTGAGTTGGATAAGTCAAAAATATTTGTTTTTTATTAAAATTTTTACAGATTTTTTCGAGATTGAGATTCTCCTGGTAACAAATATTTGGCAACTAAAAAAAAAGCCTCCGACTTGATAAAGTACGCTGTCAATAATGTTATGTGAAAAGCTATTTATTCTTATATAAATTGTAAAAAATGATGTAATAGATTTAATAAAATGATTTTGCACAATTTATATTGACCATTAGGGATACTTAGGTGTACGTGTGTGTGATACTTTCACATAAGACCCCACTGCGACTGTTGAAACTGCGAATATTCAGATGTACCTCATTGCCATTCCAGATTTTAAGTCAGTTATGCAATCCATAAATTGGGAGTTTTCATTAGCAAGTAACATCTGCAGGTTCATCTAATTTAGATTTAATATTTATGCTAAGTTAAATCTATTTTCCAGTAAAATTTTAGTGTAAAAAACTGCGGTATGGTACAATAAAAGGTTCAACTAAAACATTGGTTATATATTAATTTATTGCTAACTTTGAGGAGTGTTTTTCATTTATACTGCAGTTATTTTACAGAATTTTCATCAGAATTAATTCTTGGTATAAAATTTGTTAGTTAATTACAAAACATTTAGTCTACTTTATAATTGACTGAAAGGATGTACCGCAAAGGAGGCGGAACTTTACCAAAAAGAGAGTTTCGGCTAATGAATTGCCGCTATCCTGGAAATAGAGAAGAAAAAGGATGGGGTTTCGCATTGTTACAAAAATTCCGTTTTTCGCTTTTTTTCAAACAAAAGTTCGTTTTTACATCATGCTTACACTACGACAGAAATGTGGATAATTAAGGAAGCTCTCAATGGGCATACCTATCTTTGGAACTAAATAGTGCAAAAAGGGGGAAATATATAGACTCGAGCGTCTTTAGAAAAGAACACTCTTTTGCCTCGAGTATCTAAATAAAACAAGGATTGAGGCTGTGAATGAAAAAAAAGCTTGGAAGTGGAAAATTCAGGAAATATTTACGACATACGCAAAGGAAGACCCTTTAAATGACACTGCGTCAAATGATTCTGTATTTTCATTTGAAAAAACATTTTCTTTTTCTTTTAGCTTTGAACCCTTAAAAAGCGGCTGTCAATGTGAGCGCTTTGAATTTGCTTATCATAGCGGATGATTATTCACGGAATATGAAACGCCTCCCTTTCAGTGAATACTAATCTAAAGAGCATCCCATCCCGGAAAGGGTCGGTCTTTCACACTTGGCCCACTCTGTGCCTGGTTGCTGAGGCAGCGTGGAAGGTAGCAAGTTATGTCCATGGCGCTCAAAGAAGCGAGTCAGGAAAGAACACCAAAACGGAGTAAAATTACTCACCAGCTGCAAGAGCCTTACGCAATCGTTACCTGAAAATCTCTCGAAGAAAAGGGCACCTTGCATCTATTTCACTTTAGCAAGTCTCGCTTCTAGATTTTCTTAAAATGAGATGTAGAACTCGACAGCTTTGATAGACATTTTGAAACTTCGTCACGATTTTGTATCAAAAATAAAGTTGAAAATGTATGCTATTTTTAACATAAAAAAACTTGACAACTACGTCATATTTTCGCAGTTGTGCTTAAGATAACATTACTGACATTATTGTACTAACATTTGGGCACAATATTTCACACTAAGCTACTTTTAGAAATATTCCTCAATACATAATGATAAAATTTAAAAATATATAAAAATGAATACATATTTCATATTTTCCATTTTTCAGAAGTAAACATTTCAGTGAAACCTGACAGGTTATTATTGAAAGTATACACAACTGATTTGGTACGGCCAAATTTTACTAGCATGTATCAGAAGAGCTTAAAATTATCTTGCGGAATGTGTTCCCATAAATAAAAATAAATATATACAACTAATATATTCTTAGCCATTTCCTCATCAGAAAGTATGTTTTGATAGAATCGAATTAAATAAACACGATTCATAATAGAGCAGCATTTCATAGAATGCGAAGTCTTGAAGTTTTTGTTGCCTTTATTGCATCGATTCTTTTAGAAAAGGTTGCAAACACCAACGGGATATTTTTAATTGGCCTATGACCAAGTATCAACCAACTATAAGATTAAAAATGAAAGCTTTTCAATAAATTAATCATGTAGCAGCAACAATTATGTCATTAGTTTCCCGCGACATAAATTAATAAGCTGAGTTATAAGGAAATTTTAGTACGTCTAAATAAACTGTAGAATCTGCCTACTATTCATTGGAGAGTTCATCTGGAAATTGTTAAGGTAAATTAAGCACTTTCCTGTTACATCAATTTATTTTCTTACTGCTCTACTTTATATAAATATTACAACAAAGACTTAGATATAATTTAGGAGATAAAAAAATGAAATACAAGTTAAGATAAAAAATAATTAATTTTGTAGGAAAACGGTGAGAAAAGGATAAATTTCATTTAAATAGTAATTTATATCAACAATTTACGTCAGTTATACTCAGTGATAACGAAGAATGAGGTAAAGGAGACTAAACATGGAGTGATATTAAGAGTCTTAAGAATGGGAGATCTTGAATGACGAAATGTGCGACCACAATAGAATCAATTGTAGTTGGTAAGATAAGGGCACCGTGGAGGAAATTATAAAAATGTAGAAACTTTTCGAGGGTAATAGCAATGACCAATTTTTATGACTTTACCTGACTTAATAATGATATGGCGCGATTGGTATCTATGTTGGTGATTTCCATGAGGAGGCGAAGAGCAAACGAATGACCTATTTCTTGATTGCCAATTAAAAGATAGACACCCCTCCGTTCCATCGTTAAAGTATAGTATTACGAAGGTGAAACTATAGAACCAGCGAATTAAGATAAGAAATAACCTCACTTAAGAAAATTCGAATATATTTAGTTAAATAAATTCATTTTCTAAGTTCACAGACCTTGAAAGTGGCTGAATAATGTTGAAACCTGGGTGAGTATTATAATGGCTTGCTCCCATTACATCTCGTATTTCATCTACATCTACGTAATACCCTGCGAGCCACCACGAGGGTGTGTGGCAGGGGGTGAAGATCACCAAACATGCACTATTGACATGCAACTAGGATATTCAATGAAGGCATTCTAGATAATAAGGTCACATGGTTAGTATCTACATAATAAGAAAGAGGTTATTGGTTGTTATTACATGCATCATTCACTACAGACTACTCTAACTATATTTCACCTACCTATCCCTTTGCTACGCTGCCTATTGTTCTCTCTTATGGTACGCGGGAAAAATGACATTTTAAATCTATCGGTACGACAATCTATCTCTCTGATCTTGTTAATATGATCAAACCTAGCATAATACGCAGGGGTTCTCAATATATATCTAACGTCATCTGTGAACAAATCGGTTTCGAATTTACTTAAAAGGTTTAACCTAAATTTTAACCTGCGTTCTGATAGTAATTCCCATTCTAGTTCTTCTATTAAACTCGTAATACTTAAACAATTATCATAACAAGATCATAATCAGTTGGGGGGTATAAAGGCGAGCGGCAGCAATGAAAAAAAGAAAACTTCTTGACAAGACACGATAGCCGTCGGAGCCTATGCCCGTAGTGATTTACGCACGTTCGCAGACGAAAAGATTGGACACCCGGGAGGAGACCTCGAGGAGGAGAGACTGTGCTACCAGCATTGCGTGGCCGTTGATTTGCCACGCACGGTCCATGACAAGGGACCCCCCCCCCCCCAAAGGAGCCACGGCCAGAAGGAGAACCCAAGGCATCGTGTGCCAGACGCCGCTCTAATCCTGTTGTGGTGGAGCCTACAGTCGGAGGAGTCAACACTGCCGATATCGAATACTTCCAAAACCCCCCTTTCCTTGCTACAACACAGGCATTCAGTTGCCTCCCCCGTCCCCTGTGAGCGTGCAACCTAAAGCTTTGAAAAATCGCTAGTGTGATCCAAGCATGAAGAAAAACGGGAAGGACTAATAATTACCTCCCAGTGATTCGTGGATGTACCAGAATTGTTATTGCTTGCCCGTCGCCCATGACAATGCTACCTATTTGTGTATCAATTTTATGATATTATTTTGTTCATTATTTTCCATTATTGCCTCATAAATTCGTTTCGTTCGTTCATCATTCACTAATTGTAAGAGTGTTATTTGATTTTGTAATATATGCCAGTTTTGGAAATAAAAATGTGTGGTTAAATGAACTGGAGTGTGAGTGAGTTTCATCCGTATTCGCGGGTCGAGAGACGACATTCCCTATCAACCCCTGCCTAATCTCTTTCACCCTCACTACGCCCTGCCCCGGCGGTATAGCCTGGGAATACAAGAAATTGAACGAGGTCAGAAATCTTATTCTCTTTTTATAGGCCTTTCTTTATCTAAGGTGACGCAGGTTTGCCCCGTGGATCTCGTGCGGGAGGAATTCGCGAAGGTTTTGATTGTAGACGTTTTTCCCGGTCCGAAAATTAATCCGGGCGGGCCGGGGACCGTTACAGTATTAATAAAAAATAGTAAAAATTTACAGATTGAAGTGTCTTCTCGCAGTAATGTGGTTTCATTACTGACTGCTAGCTAATTATATATATTTTTGGAACCAGTCTGTCGCAATTGCTTTTACGAATTTCAATACAATTACAACCACTTCCTTTCAAGAACACGTCCGAAAGGTATCACTGGTGGAATTATTCTGCGAGAAAGTTACCAATGAGAAATTAATTTCCTCGAGAGTAATATGTATAAAAGCAAACATGTGTGCTCCTTTAGATTTGTTGGTTTGCATAATGGTTCCACTGTGGCGTTATTTTGCGAGGGCGTATTCTCTAGGAATGGTGCAAAAAGCGATTGCTTCGGGCCGTTATGAGCCTTATCCATACTTATAAGTCACTTGCCTCTTGAAAATGTGGCACTTGAGACAATCGACTCAGTTTTCCTCATGCATGAAATATTTCCGTTTCAATGACAAATGATATCAAGTTGCTTTTGTGCCTGTAAAAATAATTTCTTTTTCAGTTGTGATGAGAACCTTGCTTACTCATTGCAATTTTATTGCCTTCAAAACAAAATGTTCGTCTGTGACGTAATTCATGAACATTTGAATACTTTCAATTGCTAAGTACTATTTATTTGATTATTCTACCATTTGGATACTAATTATCCTTTTGTCCTAATTTCTGGCTTACTGTTCTCTTTCCTCTAATATAAGTGATCCGCCATTAGATCCCTCTTATATTCCTCGTATCATATTCCTCTTCTAATTTCGTCCAGAATTTCTATTCTATTCCTCACAATTCTACGCTTTCCCAGTGTTTTCCCCTCAATTACCCTCTCCAACTTTCCCCCTCTTTTCAAAACTCCATCAATCTCTTCGGCCTCCAACAAATCTCCGCCACTATTTTTCTTTCCACTCCAACCATATAGTAACTCCCAGCATAGCTTCTCTACACCCACATCTCGAACATGGCTTATCCTTGCGTCCTAATTTATAGCATATTGTTCCATTTTCCCTCCTCTTGGTGATACGCCATCAGATCCCTCATACTCATATCGTCTTTGTCTTATTTCTTTCAGAATTTTTATCCTCTCCCTTCCTCTCTCACGATTCTCATGTGTTCTCCTCTCTATTCCTCTCTTCAATCTATGCCTCTCTTTTTAATACGTTTCTCTAGTCATCTATTCTGGCTCCTCCAATCCTCCATCATTGGCTTCCTTTCCTCCCCACCGTTGTCCGATGCCTCCTCGTTCATCCTTTTCGTCCCTGCGGTCACCGTCTCAATCCTTCTCCCCACCTACATCTCAAACGCCCTAGGCTACGCAAATTCCCCCTTCTAAATGACAAAGTCAGCGACCTATACAGGGCTCAATATTAGTTTTTACCAGCCTCATCTGTTCCCTCTTCTTGGAAAATATTTCTTTAGATAGGTACTAAAAGATAGATAAAAAACAGGATCTGTTATTTTTAATAAATGTTATGACAAAAATAATGAGTTTAAACCGATACCAACACTATCGTTATATAATTTTCTCTGGCCTTCACTTACATTGAGAAGCAATTTTTACTATAGAATAATCGTGGGGAGGGCAATAAGCACATTTTAATATAGAGGTACTGTCAGTATTTATCCGTAAAATTAATTAAGCATGAATTATATTCCGTTATTTTACATTCACACGAGCTTTAAACCCCTTTACAGCCTGCCGGCCAGGTTTTCACATAGATATTATCACCCGAATTGGTATAATAACCCTTGCGCAGCACGAACATGCAACCCTTTCCTCAGCATGCTTAAAGTTGCCACCTATTAATTTTCGGCCAACCTTTTGGACTCAGGGCAGAAAGTTGTGCCAATACGAAGGAAATATCAGAGGGATAAGTGGGAAATGAAGATAAGGGAGGCGTGTGTGGGTGAAAAACATATCAGAATGAGAGATGGTCACAGTAAAGCGACAAGGTAATATTCCACAATAGCATTTTCAAGGTATTGGTTGGATTTGTACACTACACCTATCCATATATGGTGTCACTATTTATCCATAATATTAATACATAGTGATAAAGGAAGATACACTATATCACTCTATGAGTTCATAAATTAGACCAAATATGAGCTTATATGCTAATGATAATCAAGTCAAGACTAAATATGAATATGATTTCGAGAAAAACCGAGATGTTAAGTTCAAAGCCGAATCTGAAGTCAAGATCCGCGTAGAGTTACAGGGTCGGTCGGAAATGGAATACCAACTAAAACACAAAAAGGATGAATACAATTGTTATATTCTGATTACCAAAAATAAATGGAAATTAAAATTTGCAAAAATACCAAGGGCTGAAATGAAATTGGTGCCAAACATAATATAAATGTGTGCGTCATTGGTGTTTAGAGAAAGGAAAAAAAATCACCAGAATGTTTCGTAGGATAGCTAGGAGTACATTGGAGACTCATTTAGCATATTGATACCAATAGTGACTATAAGTAGGTCTAAATAATGGTGAAGCTATAGTTTCACCATTTTTAGACCTACTTAAGGCCTAGTTTATTGCTTTACTACTGATTAGTAACTACTTAATTTCTTAATTGCAACACTTTCACCATTTTTTTAGATCTAATGACAGATTACCATTTACTATTTCCAGTATAAGACCAGTGGCCTTGTTGGTCCTTTTACAATATTCCTCGTAGTCAGTTCCAATGATCAGTGGCCTCGTTGTTACATCTGCTTTTTGTTGAAACGTTTATGCCATGCGTAATAAGCTATACCCCATTAGCAGCAGAGACAACTAACTGATGACAGAAAGATTCACAAAAAAATGAATTTCAATGCACAATATGTAATCCCGAAATGGTGCTGGCGATGCAGTCGAACTGATACTAGATCGACATAATCCGAGTCCAAACTACTATTCCTGGGTGTTCATGGGCTTTAAAGTACTATGAACTACAAACAAACAGGCCTGCATTCCCGTGGAATTATTGACATCAGGAAGGGCATCGAACAGCTCCCAAGCATTTGGCTCAGTTCGATGGTGTGTCATGAATTCTGTTTATGTCTCAATGGACTTCTACGGCAACGTTATAAGTGAACACCTTTTCTTCTCAATACGAGCCAAATAAAAGTTTTACATGCAGGTTAAATGCGTAAACTATCAAATCTAAAATGAAAAATTATTTGCATTACAATATGGAACATCTACCGAATCATTCTCATATACTATGGGAAAACAGTACACCACAAAGAAACATAATTACTGATGAATCACATAAAACTATCATTTGAGTATATAATATGATACATACACGGATACTAAGAACACTCCTACTTACTAAAGGAGTTTGAAAAAAGCTAATGAAAATATCTGACACGTATCATTGTTGCAACTTCGCATCCTCCCATGGATTTCCTCTACCTTACCAATTTCCTATAGTAAATGAGCGTGAAGGTTCCATTGTGCCACCTTGTATGAGCCAGGATTTTCGTCTGTTGTAAAATGACGAGACCTTTGTTGATCTTATTTGAGCGGGTTCACCATTCATGTAAGACCCTGCATCGGTTAGCCTCATATATGTGGCCTGTCGTCTACTTAGAGGAGACGAAGAGCAAAATTAATTTATTCCACCCATTGAAAAGAATTTTCTCATTCCTCTACATATGATGATCCAGGCCAGGCCAGTGTAAACTAATGAGACTGAACTGAAAAACCTAAATATATGTTTAAAAAGAATATGGATATAGCACAGCATGCAAAAAATACAAAAAATGAAAAAAAAATAATAAATTAAAGAAACTGCTACGAAGAGATCATTTCTCATGGAATAAAATTGCGTCGCACGAGAAAGATATTCCATGACACATTTTACAACCAGCATTTTTCCATTGACTCATTTCCATAACTAAAGTTTTCCATAATTTAAATTTAATGTCTTGAAGCAGTTTTGAGCACTAAAAAAATTTAAGCCCTGAACGAGTTGTCTTTAATTAAGTCACGTGCCGGAAATAAAATAAATCTCCCAGCACACAGAGATTTATGCCATAGCTAAGAAATATAAAGATCAGTGCTGTAGATTTTAGTCAACTCTGTGAAAAATCCGACAGTGTAGAAGAAAAAGGTACATATGAACATCCAACAATGTCTATTTTCATTTTCAGGTGACCTCGACATCTCGAATATGATTCCCACCATAGGCATTTATTTCAACAGCACTAGTGGGTCATTATATCAACAAAAACAGTATATTTAACATTAACTATAAAAGGGTAGAAATCTTAACTACACGAGTTTGCCAATCGTAACATTTAAAATGCTCGCAGAGAGAACACAGTAATTTCTATTTATATGTAATCACACCATAACGCCACACTAAGCTGATTAGGAGTCTGTTAATTTCATAGTAAAATGTAAACAGGGACACTTATTTAAGAAGACATCCAGTTTTATGAGAAATATTCCCAGATAAAAAGGCTTTCTATTTGCCTTTTTCGATGACTGTCATCTTGCTATCCCCTTAATTAGAGGAATGAGAGCTTATCTGATCCTTGCGCAGGCGTAGGGTTCGTGCCAAAAGTAAGGTTTATCCTCGCTCTGGAGCCAAGTTACGGCCGCGTCGGATAGGTTGACATTAATAAAGGGTGGGCGGCGGTAGACGCAGGAGCAGGTATCGGTACAAGGCGAGTGGGCATCGAGCCAAAGCAGCCCCTTCATAAAATGTCTCCGGTGGTAAAAGAAACTGCAGATGTCCAAGCTGCGACAAGAGCATCTAGGTCAAAAATTAAAGGCCTCTAATTGGTTTTTATTCACCATAGAAACCAATTTCCTATATTTGAATCCTAGCAACCCTATAAAGCCATCAAAATTGAAGGAATCGATGTGGAAAATGTTAAAAAAACGTTACTTCTTTAACGTAAACAGCCAAAGTCTTTCAACTAGCCTACTGGAGATTCATTTGCTCAAATATCTAGCCCAATAAGCTTAGATGAGTAAAATTTGAACATGATGAAATAGAAGCTATCTGAAAATGGTTATCGAGAAAAAATCCCGGGTTAAAAGTAAATTCATACAATGAAAAATATCTCGGTCTTTATTTCAGTATTCTACCCAGGTAGTGCTCATCCAAATTAATTTTTATTTATGTGGGCTTTACAGCCACATAATATTCTTACAACTGGACCGTCAAAACAGTGGAGATTGTCCAGTTATTGAATTCTTAACTGTAGAAAATCAAGAATTTGCTTTGAAATGTATTTAAGGGAGGTAACGGGCATAAACAGTTTTAGTTTGAATGTTTAGAAATTTAGTTGAACATTTTACTTCATAGACTCCTTCATACATTACAGCGGAAATTTTGTCCTTGGGTTTTGGGATGATATCTCCAATTTTCTTCTAGTTTGAGAATCTCGTCACTATACCATACTTCCGAAGGAGCCTACTATTCATATTTCCTTTGGAATGGAATCTGGTACCAACAAAACGAAGGTGCCGCCATGGGAACACCCCTCTCCCCAATGGTAGCAAACATTTTGTGGATGTGGTAAATCCTACATCGTCCAAACGGGATGAGCAATTCAATGTAGAATTAAAGAGCACCAGAGGGCCACCGAAAGAAGAGATTCAGCCTCTCCGCAGTTGCAGAGCATGCGTGGTTCGAGCCAGGACATCAGATTGCCTTTGGCCAAGTGAGAGTACTCTCAAGGGAAAATCGTTATTTTCCCAGGCTGATCAGAGAAGCAGTAGAACTGGTTAAATATCCATCAAATTTCAATCGGGAGGATGGATACCCACTTGCCTCAACCTGGTAGAGAGTGGTCGGACCAAAGCGAGGAGCGGGCAATGGAGACACATTTTAAATCTATGTCCAGCAGATGAACATAATGGTCAACTGAACTAGCAACAAAATACATAACAACGGGAAATAAATAATAACAATAATTACAAAATGTCCAACGGACCTGAAGACACCCCCAGGAAGAGGGGAGAAACTGTAGTAAAAAAAACTAAACACGCGACGAGAATACTTGAAAACAGCAATATTAACAAGTATATGAGTCTCGGAAGCCTTCAAAGAAATAATTATAAAGTTCGTTTTCCTTGCATTCAGAACTTTTTTCTTTTGCATATTTAAATTAGTAGTAATGGTTATAAAAAGTTGCAAAAAAACCCTTGGAAAGAAAAATAAATAAAAATTCTTATTTTTGCAATTAATATTTGTTTTTTATTGATTTACTTTAAATTTTGAAAAAAAAAAAAAATCACAAAATTGCTGAAAACTCAGCGATTTTGGTACACTGCTCCCTTGACTACCGGCAGTTTGTTGAAGCCGAACCTTATATGAATGTATGGTGAATATAACCCCAGAAATTATTTATTGAGATAGAAGAATCCATAAGAAATACATTGTGCGCGATATCTATCGATATATTTCGATTGCTATCATTAGTTAGTAAGTTCATTTTTCACAGCCGTTGAATTTAAACGGCTACCTTCCGCTAGTAAGTTGTATAGAACATCTTTCATCCAAGGATAAATTGCATAGGATTTCATATATTTCTGCTTTAAGTTTGACTGTTTGAAACCTAAATTTCGGAAAAAAATTTGGGGTCGAACAATAGAGCTGTACTTCTTTTAACAGTAAAAATATCAGTACGAAAAAATGCGCTAAATCACTCCCAGATAATTTCATTCTTGTGCAAGGCCCCTACCCATAAATCCAATGAAGTTGCGCAAGTCAAGTGAAGAACGCCCGTCGCATGTAACAATTATGTTGATCTTCAAAAGCTATTTACCAAATTTGCTTGAGGAAATGTTTTGGTCATGAGTCGATGTTTCCTCCGTGAAATCCCAAAAGGGATAACTTTACTTCGGATGTCGATTTTAAGATTATACTTTAGCTAACGATCTCCGGATATTGGTACCGATAATACGGTGTGAGTATCTGTATTTTATTATTCATTACAGAGAGTGATGCCTAGGTTACTCTTAATCTATCAGTCAAAATGCCAGTTCTTAGGCTATTACTGATTACAATCTGCAGCAGAAAGAGCTACATGTAATCTTCGTGAGGCAAGGCGCCCGTTAAAATAAATACGATGAGGTTTCTAAAAACGGAATTTCATCGTATTAGTTATATTTTTAATTTAAAGATTGCTTTTCTTTCCATCGCAAATATGTAAAACGGATAAAAGAAGGCATTTCAAAATTTTCGTTATCGAATGCCAAAATTGGAAAGCATTTTATATATCCTTGCACCTAATAGGCCGGAAAAACGCATACACATCGGATACGATATTGATTATGAGCTTCGAGATATCAAAATGAATGATATCTATCATCTCATATTACTTGGGTTCCCATAAAATTTCGTCCTCTCAAGAAGAGAAAACCCAAGTTTGGACCTTGCACAAAATATATAGAAGAATCCCTTGCTTTCCTTTAAATTAGTGATCAGAACCTACATTCGGTTGCACTGCACCCAAATATGTAAAACAATAAAGTACCTTACAATTACTCATTTGGCAGAGCGTCAGTATATTTTTGTGATAATTTTATTCAAGTTGTTTTATAAGTTAAAAATATTAAGTAAAGTTCTCCGATCATATATTTTTAAAAGTAATTCACGTAGAAACACCAGAACCTATACTCCTTTTGATAGCACTGACGCAAAACGCGGACACACAAAAGGAAGTTTTAGTATTGCAGAAAAAGGGAACAGCTCTCTCGCAGTGGCCCCGTCGATCGGTGGTGGAAGGTATTCTTTCGGAGAAAAGGGTTTTTTGTTTAGCGTGGTGGGCGGGGAACAAAAGGCGAAAGAACCACATCGGCAAAAAATGCGTGGAGTGATGGAAAAACTTCCTCAAAGGAAAGCGTTTTTTGAAGAATGGCTTCTGACCTGTGGTTTGAAACCACACAAAAAGCCATTGTGGTGAGAATAGATGCAAGATTTTTGCGAAGAAAGCAAGTGACTCCTCTGGCGCCGATGTCAAACTTGAATCTTTTGTCCCTCGGAGCGTCATTACTCACGTGACTCTTGGAAACGATGGAAAAGGACTGTTTTGGGAAAATATTGGGCATCTGTTCGTGATCCCTTTTTGCAAGTAGGGAAGGGGAAAACAGGAAAGTCAGAAGGAAGAAACGACGGCTGGGGATAGAAATATAAAGGCGACAAGAGAAACGTCTTTGTATAGCTGGACAGCTCTTCACTTTGAAGCTCTAAGTCAAGGGTGGTAGTATTTAAACACGAAAGAACTGTATGGAACGATGTATTTTAGAGAACATGGTTAACAGAATGAATACAATAAGTTCTGAATTTGCGTCAGAGATGCGTGCTGATGAAATGCGACGAAAGTTGAAACGACGAAAATTGGAACAAGATATTAGTGACCACTGTGATTTCATTATTGACTAATACGTGACATTCTTAGCTAGTCATCTTTTCCTTATTCAAAAACAAATTAATTTGAATTCTTATCATAGATAGGAAAAATATGTCAAATCTTGAAAAAAAGCATCAATTGTACATTTATTCACTAAGATTAGCTTTCAACCTGGAAAAACTTTCCGGCGGCCTTTGCTAGCATAGACGTAATATTGAACTTGGCATTAATCGAAACGGCGTAAATTGAGAGCTTACTGTACTGATAAACCCAAGAGATTCGTTAGAAACAAACTACAGTGTATACTTACGTTGGGGTGATAAAATTGGAAACAATCATTCTGGAACGAGAATGTTCTACATATTATTTACTCCCAAAACTACCACGCTCCAACGCTGAGAGAAAGTGGTCTCAGTAGAAGGCACTAATGGCGAAGATCATGAATGTGGATCTCACGGAATCTACGATGTGAAATAAAGAGGAGAGTCTCCCATTCACCAACAAGTGACAGGGTATAATTTCATCAAGAAAACTATCACAGGGAGTCTCCTAGATGCATCTTCGAATGAGGGTTGCTGGGAGGAGAATATCAGTTATCGTGGACAATAAATGAATAGTAGCAGAAAGCGAGAGATCCTTAGAGGTAAACGGCGGGCTGAAGAATGTGAAAATGGAGACGGAAAAGCTGGCGGTAAATGATATGGAAGTCTATTAGATGAAGTAGGATTGGACAGACGGCTACTGGATATACGCAGTAAAATATTTAGAAGGTGAACAGAAGTTGGCTGGCAATGGCATCATACTGGAAGAAAGAATGACGGAATTAAAGAAGGGGCCAAAAGAATGACGTTGGTCAGGCAGCGAGAGGATACTATGGTGAATCTAGAAGATGAAAAGCTTGGATGATTAATTTAATATTAGATGGCTCAATGGTTAGAGAGCCGACACGAAACAGCCTTGGATTACGGCAATGATTTGGGAATTTATAGAGGAAAGAACAAGATTTAAGAATCTAGTTAAGAAAAATGAGCTACTCCTCTTTAAAAAAACTTTGGAATCAGATCACACGACAATTTAAGAAAGCAGGGAACGCTGGTTAGGAAGCTGCTGCCGTAAAATTAACAATTGCATTGGGAAGAGATACACCGCGTTAGCATAAAAGCAATTGAAGTTGCACTTCGGAGACAGAAAAATGAAAAGCAACTACTTTGGGTGTGTGAACTGAAATTCATAGTTGAAATGTGATGAGGAAAGGATATGGATTGATGGTAGCAATATATCAGAGATGTCCACCATGGAAGAAAGCCACACGAAAGAAGAGTACGAGTCGGATAAATTTTATTGTTGCATACCATAAAGGCAACCGGACAGATCAGTGAAAAACCTATAGATTAACAAGGTGATTGGAGAAAGCAATATCAAATTATCATAGATAGCAACGCAAGCCGAAGATTACCGCATGTCTTTAATGGGACTGCTATGATAGCCATACCGACACAAAACCTGACCAAAAAATAAAGAGAACGAATAAACATAAGACGTTAGCCGAAGGACGGTAAAGATAATTGAAGGAAACTCTCAGAAAACTCAATTGTGTTTAAGAAAATCAGGGAAAAAATGGAGGTTTAACTAAAATATATGTAACGCTAAGAAAACGATACTTATAAACGCCTTTTTTGCGGCATTCGTAGAATTGGAGAAAGCTTGATAACGTTAAATGAACTGAATTTTCAGGGTAATGGAAATACATTGCGATGTATCACCACGACAAACAAATGATCAACCAATTAAACAAGAGTCGACAAACTACAATACAGATTAGAGAAGGAGGAATATTAAAATTTATAAGTATCAAAGTGTAAGCCACTAAAGTGCATAGAGTCTGCAAGTTTTAAATATGCTGGGAGCACCTTCAAGTAAAAGCCACAGCACAAGATCCAACTTCAATGTTTCCAAATTTTACAGAGATGGCTTTTTAAGGTTCTTCCACTTCATTTTGTAAACATTTTTACTGATTAAATGCAAAAGTTAGCAAAAACGCTGAAGTTATTCCATTAACCAAGTGATTCTATGACAAAAAAGCGTTCTCCATCATTAGCTCTTGTCACAGATTTTACTGGACATGAAAGGAATCGTACGAAAGACGTCAAGGAATTATGCGAAATCAAGCGATGGTATACGTAAGCAAAGGCGGATGTCAATTTTTCTCCTCTTCTTTCCTTATTTTCCTTTCAAATTGCGAGAAATTCTCATGGGAAATGTATTTTCCTCAATCCATCACTTGCCATAGGACTACCAATGGGGATATACATGTAGAAAGAGAATGATAAAATAACTACGCAGCCATTGGTAAAAGGAAACTCGTCTTTAAATACTGGACTATGGGTGGAGAGTTATATCAAATAGGGCATATGAAAGACAGAAGGATAACTCTTGCCGTCAGTAGCACGAGTGTTATTCCTACCGAGAGTTATGAGGTGCAAACTAATGAGTACATCCCAAACAGCAGAATATGGCAGCGTTAATACAGATGTATTAATGAACTTATGGGTCTAAAAGGGCTCTGATCCATTAAGAGAGAGCAACTCTTGTTTTTTCATTTTGACTGCAAGGGAGGCTTCCGTTCTCTCAGCCTCCTTCCTAAAACAGCCTCCTCTTCCACATTCTTATTTAAACATAGTGAATAACATGTGAATCGAAAATTATGAAGGCTTCAATTAGAGCGAAAGGACGAGAAGAAAGAATAGGACTCAGAAACCAAAGGCAATTATATGGAAACAATGCAATAACGATATGTAATGAAATTCCTTATTCCAAACTATGCTCTCAGATAAAAATATTCTTAGTTAGAGAGATCAATAACGGTTGTGCAGATTATGCACGCCTCAGCTTAGTAATATGATTAGAGCATGAGACGACTGCATTTACACTCAAAATGATTCCAAGTGATGAGTGGAGGAGAGTAAAAGTGGGGAAAACTTATTTCTGGGTCGGGGGAAGAGAATGAAACGCTTAAGTCACTCTCTGAGAGCATATTTTAGTACCGTGAATCGGGGGGAAACCGGTAAAGCTATTGCGGTCTTTAGATCTCCTGTAGAAATGATATGTTTAACTTACTTGACTCAATATTGTTAATCAAGACATTAAGAATATTAACAATGGTCAAGTAGATTGTGCTTCAATATTGCAAAATAATAGACTAAGTTGCGAATTGGTAATATATGACGGGAGTGTCTCAATTGAGTCTGTTCTGTTGCCCCTTCAATCACTCCTCTACTGATAGCAAAGGAATGCAATCCTCCGCCCCATTTCCATCGCAAGATACTGCTCCTCATTGCATTGTGCTCTCGATCCATGAGGTTCTCTTCTCCTCTCGTTCAAATCATTTATCATCCAACGAGGCAGGAATTATATTTATGACGGCGCACAGTGGTCCTTAACCCATGTATATCTGGGACATGAAAAGATTATCTCAGATCAAGATGAAATTTGGTGTGAATAGGTTTTCGGGGTTGCTGAATACGAATATGATGCCAAAGCAATTGAATTTTTCCATTAAATGTGAAAACTTGCGGATTTCATATTTTGCAATATTTGTGGGAATAGATTTTTTTAGTGCAAATAGCACCAAATTAATAAAAAAAATTCAAATAGGCAAATGTCGGCAGATTATTATGTTTTTTAATTAGTTTTTTGTATACTTAGTAATGTTAGTTACACTTTCCAATAGTTTTTTTAATGGAATCTCATGGAATGAGTGAAATTTTCACTAATTTTAATTATATTTCGCGGATTAAAGTTCTCTAATTTTCAATTTGAAATCGCATATAAACACAACTTAACAATAAATTTTACTTAAATATATAAATAGTACATACTTTCCGGAGATGAATCTAGTTCTTTGAATTACAATCGTTGCAACAGTCTTCTATGTAAGCGACTCCGAAGTTAACGCGCATTTGACTTTCGATAATTAATAGAATGCATACGTTACCTGATGTTCTCTTGTATTACCTCTAACAGCAAAGGTGCGTGATACCGGATCAGGATCTTCGAATTCTGATGCGTCATCACTTACTCTATCCAAACTTACTGCACAAATGATTTACCTGAATACTTTATTTTTCTTACCATGTCCCATTTTTCCATATACTGGGATCACTGTGCGGCGGTTTTAACACGGCTTGATCCCGGAGATTCCTTATCCTTTCCCTTTAAAAGTCTCATTTCCCACATCCCTCAACACACTTTCGGCCCCCTTCGCTTTCTCTCCCACATATTTTTTTTCTTTCCGTGAGGGGCAATCCATCCCCACGGATAATTTCACTGTTGGGATGAAAAATGCCTTAACGACCATCTCCTCCTAATTTTCTCCTGCTCATTCGAAAATGAGTTTCCTCATGTTAAAAAAAAATCGTAATTTTCTTTAGTGCTCTTTTTGGCGGATGAGTAACGTAGCGCTCTTCATTTTGTTCTATCTTCCATTTAAGATATCCAGTACGAAAAGTGTTCTCGAATGGAGGGTTCATCTCAATTCGTTTCCTCAACCCAGATTTCAGAGAAGAATTCGTACGCGTAGAAAGCCTGTCACGGTTTTGATGCGTTTTTTTCTAGTAATTTGTATATTTATTATAAACGCAATGGAAAACTTTCAGAGTTGCGCATTGGTGATAGAAAAATTGAGATTCTAGTTTCAAGGCTCCCACCGTGGTCCAATATTTTCTTTACTGCATGATAGCTTCAATCAGGCTAAAAGGAAGTAAAAAAGCGCTTTCTACTCGTCAGTACGGAGCCGAACTGAAAACGGGGAACTTCATTCCGTGGATTGAGTGGAGATAAAACCAATAAATAAATAAATTGCTCTTCTAGCAGAAATTCAGCCTAAAACCTTGAGATTTGAGAAATTAACTGAGTGCAGTTGACCTTTGCCAACTTTACGTAAAAGTGTAAGCTTTAAGAAATATTCTTTTATTGCTCGCATTGCAATAAAGACTTTGGATATTGAGGTTTGAAGCATTTTCTTTCAGCTACAGGTAAAATATATCTGTCCCATTGGGGTATTTATTTTGCAGTCGCTTCATTTATAATTAAAATGTTATTTTATTAAGCTCTATTCAAGATCTACACCAAGTTGAACACTGCATAGCTGCCTATGATTATGATTTCGATTAGAAATTGTGAGCATCATACCGATGTTATTCATTAGATTGTAAATTTTAGCTAAGCGATTACGTAATTATCTACTGTAGTTCAAGCTACCGTCCAGTTATTTCGTATTTCATGAACGCCATATTAACATTCATGCTTTAATTGAACTAGAATCAAATAAGTTTTAAGCGGTGGGAAAATATTACGCAGGAACTAATCTCTATTAAGTAGTAATACATTTCTCAATCAGATAAATTTTATTCATGCATTTCATTCATCACTTCAAATAAATTTTATTCATGTTTCTGAAAACCAATAAAAGTTGATGAAAATCTACATTCAAAACTAGTCAATGCAATTCACACTGACCTCATCATTTCGTTCTCTTGCTGCGTTCATATCTTGCGATAGAATGCAAAACACCCCACCAGCGAAATATTCTCAATTAGTATGGAATTGTATGACGGCTTTATCGCCTCCATTATATTTTAAAACTCAGTGTTTCCCTAATGTCGATTCCCCGAGTAATTTGCAATGACCATTCTGCCCAAGCACCTCGGATATCAAACCGCTATGTAACGAGATAATGTGCAATGATCGAGCGAGTCATCTGGCTTGCCACGTGCCCTTGCCTCCTCTCTCATCCATACAGTTCAGATCCTTCTGCCTGACCTCATCTCTCACCACCCTTACTTCCTCCATCGATTTAACACTTACATTCTATCATCTCACTGTCCCCACTCTGCTTCATCGTTGAATTATTAACACGCATAAATACACGTTCACCATACTGCATGCAGCCTTCGCATTTGATTACCTCTACTCCCACATCCAATATTCCCCATTTAGAGAGGAAGCTCTCAACTCTCGGGCTCACGTTTCGCGAGAGGCTGTTGTATCGCGGGATTAGAAGCAAGATGCATCGGGAATAGGCCCGTTTGTATCGCGATTGCAAACCCTGGCAGTGGAGACATGGAGTCTCAATACTTAAATTCGAGTCGAAATACTTCTTTCAGCCCCTAGTACTTACATACTCGATGCTTTAGTTTCAAATATTTACTCGAAAGATTGCTCATGCATTGGTATCATAACCTCAGGTATAGAATGCAGTAAAGTTGACTTTACCGATTTTCTGTGCTAATGGAAGAAGCAACCCAATCAGATAGCCGAAAGTGATAGAACATTCATGCCAAGTTTGCATAAGTTGTGGTATTGGTTTAAGCTCCATGCTTTCTCTAAATCTTCGGAGCATCTTGCGTCTTTAATTTTCCCACCATATCCTCTACAGGGCGACCTTTTATTCAATTGACCTCTCCAGAAATGTTCACCAACGAAAATTAATATCCAGTGATTGGGGAATTTTATTCTCAGTTTCCTATTTGTCTTCAGTAAAGCTTCGCAAAGTATTCCAATCAAAAGACTGGAGAGAAAGCCAGTATATCAACACAGAATTGTTAGTCACTATTAATGAATAAAGAAATTGACAAAAATTTTTCCTACGGAAACATATTCAGTGGAAACTATTTCCTTTGTAATAAATAAGGCAGATTCTACTTGGCAGAATCTTATTATCATTTGTTAATTCGATACTTGATACGATATCTTGGCATCAATACTTTTGCGGCATCAATAAATTTATTCGACAATCATCATGTCGACGATCAATCATGTATCATCCATCCTCCCATCATCATATCACATCCCTGCTTAGTATTCATTGGTGATCTCCATATTTCGGAAACCAACCCTCTTTTCATAAGGGTGATTTTCGGCTTCGACGCATGCCTGGAGGTGCGGCGGGCAAAATAGCAAAGCGGAGAAGTACAGTGGGAAGAGACGCGGCTCGGGTGGAGCGGGCTGCTGTCTGCAGAGGTGAAGTAAAATGTAATTTCGGAGAGACGAAGTGAAATGTAATAGCGGAGAGGAAATAGTTTATTATTGGAGGAAGAGATGTTCGGCGCGAACGTTGAAACCGATTCAAGTTGTTGAAGCTATTCTTGATTATGTACAGATTTGCGCTAAAATTGGTGTGCCCTTTTCTCATTTTTAATATACATCGACGAAATTGAAAAAAAGTGTCATGTTGAAGTAGTATGTGGCAATTAAATGCTGTATTAACGAGAAAGATTATGGCACATGACATATATTAGGTAATAACTTTATTACGTTCTTACATAGTATCTTATAAGAGCGAAATAGTACATTTATTACCATAATAAATGTTGCGATCGAATATCAAGGTGAGTAATCGAATTTTCCAACGAAAAAACTTTCGTCTATAAAAATTCGTCAAAAATATGCTTACAACACCCAAAACTAAAGTGGTAGCATGCTTTTAATGAGACCAAAATAATACAGTATTTCTTTGTAACACTTTCGTAATTCCTTCATGGTGCGCTTCAAAGAATAAATAGTTACTTATGTTTCTACCAAAGAGACTTAAGATCTCTCCCACCTAATCTTGTCTTCGATGCTGCTTCGTGCTCGTTCACATATCGCCGTTAATATGGATGAGTTAACAAATCGATTCCATCACGTAATCTGGTTTACGCCCAGAAGTTCAAAGTAAAGCCAAGAAACGGTGGCCTCCACCGAGTGATTATGGGAGCAAGGTTAAACGCCCATGGTGGCATTCTGCTCTCCAATACCTAGCTCTCAGCGCCGTCATTCCCCCAGCCGCGCGGAGAATAGCATGCCACGAGCGAGTTTACGATGTGGCTAGTGCATATAAGTTGGCCATGAAGAGGCATCCGTGTCTCACATAAAACAGACTTAAAGAGTATTTTTCTCACTTATGCCGGGCACCAAATCTGAATATTTTTTTAAAATTCTAATGATTCCTAATATAAAATTCGAATCTTGACTTCATCGATATCTATGTGAATAATTTTATATAATCTTTATTGTTACCAACTCAAGCAGGTATTTAATCCAAAACAATATACAAATAAACCGTATTGCAAACATGTTCAAATTCGCACTTGAAGAGAATGCGTCAACATACGATATCCCAAAGATGATTTTTATAAAGATAACAAATCATATTTGTATACGTAATATGCCATTCAGAGATAGTGGCCAGTGGATTACATTACTAAAGACAACCACCGCCCAACAATATTTTTCATTTGCTGATGGAAGACAACATCACTAGATGTCAATTTGTTTTGGAGAATTGGAATTCGACCGTAACTTCCACATCCTGCAACATGCCTTGGCTCACTTTTTTCCAGTCATATAGCAATGTTTGCATTAATAAATGTCACAGCTTTGGCCGATCTGCAGTCGAATTTGCTTCGGCGGGGAATACGAATTCCACCCAGACCTCCGCTGCCCACATTCGTCCTCAACTTCGCGACCCAACGCTTCGGCTTCTCTACAAAAGACAGCCATTCCTCCTGATGCGCGGCGGTCCACGATAATTTCCCGTTGTGCAAGCAGTAGAGCAAAAAGGGAGGAGTACGACACCTCCCCAAATCCTAGGCGAGTAACCAGAGCCCGCGAGGCACTACCCGTGGAAGGAATAAACCTTCCTGAAATCACTAGCAACTTATGGGTGTAGTATCCAGCTCCTATGCATCTTCTCACCATTCTGCAAACCCCAGTACCTCTACCGTATCTTTCCCTCAGTCCACCGTACCCCACAATTTTGTTTCTTTTATTTTATCTATCATATCCCACCGTTTCCTCGCCTCGCATCGTGAATCTGGCGACCTATTTGCATAAGAATGTATTACAGCTATCAAGCGCCCTCTGCTACATCAATAATTATGGAGAAACTGAAGTCCTAAGAAGGGTGAAATTTTATGAAGAAAGTAAATGAGTCAAAAGAAATCAGTGAGATTTTTTCACTGTTATGCTTATGCTCGAGGGAAAGATGCATAAAGATAGATGAAAATAAAATCAAAATACTTGCAAACTAAATGAAAAGCCTTTTTGGTTGGTTTACGACTGGCATCAACGTCACTTCATTTTTATCTCATGGTTAATGAATTGAACACTTCAAAGTTATCACATTTTCGCGGAAATTTCTTCTGTAACCATTGCCCGCAGAAAAAGTTCGACTATTCTTTTTCGATAGCTTTCATATTCTCGTTTCCCGTTTGTTTTCAGCGCGTAAACATTGCGTGTGATACTTTTATTTAGACAATTCCCATTCTGTCCTTGCGAATCTCAAGCTCCTGCTGCTATCCTAATTTATAAAAGTATATTTACTGTCTTTATCTTGATATTTTAAGCGATGGAATTCTTAGGAGGTGAAGGGAAAAGCAAAAGATGACGACTGACGGTAGAGAAATTAAATTATGAACGTTTTATTGATAAATATTTGTCGCATTAATTTGATTATCATTGGATAATAGCCATCAGATGGAATTACTGGTTTAATTATGAAATGGGAATAAGAATAATTATTTCCACATTAGGTGGCTTTAAGGTAAGAGAAACCAACCATTATTTTGATGGACAAAGTTCATATACAAAGAAAATAAAAGCTTATCTTACAGATAGATTTTGAAAATCAAGTATACGGCCAAAATCAGGCAAGAGGAGATATTTCAAAGATGAAATGAGGCAGACATAGGGCAAAATATTAGCTAGTGGGAATACGAAAGGAATGGATTGGAGACATTTTAAGATAACATGAACTTCAGAAATATGATATCGAGGAAATCTTGGAAGAAAGTCTCATATCGCATATTAAGCATGGTAAGCATCCATCAGCACGGAATTTGGTGCCAGCTAACATCCTAACCTAGTGATGACAGTTGAATATTATATTTATTATTAGTAATATTTAATAGTATTTCATATTATCGTATCATGGCCGGTTGAAAGAACATTTAGTTATGGAATTATTAGCTATAGAATACATGAAGTTATCCTTACTAATATATAACAATGCAATGGTGTCTGTCTGCCTATATGCTGCTCCATCACACAAAAACTACCGTACCGATTGAGGTTAAATTAAGCATGTAGATAGAAAATATATATGGTCGTTAAATAGGCTATTTTAAAAATCTGTCAAGGTCCCCAAAGTCCTTCCTAGTGGTCCATGCAAAGCATTTGGTTCAATGCAGTGGTTTCATGTCTTTGCTTTTGTAAAGTACTTAGATTTGCTTTTGTAAAGGCTTGGATTTTTAAATCGGATATTTGAATAAATGAAGTTTCTAATCCTTTCAATCGATTTTCTGTTCACTTCGTATTAGTCTGAAAATCATGTTTTTAGATGAAAAATCTCAAATTTTTCTCTGAAATCAACAATATTTCATTTCCATGACAACCATAGATTTGATTTTAAAAGGATATTCACGCCTCTGGAATTGAACTATCACGTTTTCCTGCAGGCCCATGATAGCACGTAGAAATAAAGTCTATAAAAGAAATTAGAGTCCAAAGGTCCCCATGATATGATTGCGGGGGATAATCGATAAATTCTATGCATATTTACTACAAGTTTACTCTGAAATATCTATTCTCAATGTATCTCTCATAGGGGCTCATATAAGAGATCATTACGTAGTAAACAAAACACAAAAGGAATGGAATAGACTACACACGCGATTGAATGTGCAAGAATACATACATGCAGCGAATAGTACTGTTGCTACAACAAAAAAAGCGTTGCATTCCAATCAGCGGAGAGTGGGTAACCGTCGTCTCTGTTGAAGATTTCGCGGTTTTTAGCGATTTCCACGGCTTCTCTGATGAGACAGGGGACATACCTTTTTTCTCTATGGATGATCGTCGCTTCCGGGAATAAAATTGTATGTTGCGGTATCTCCCATGCATGTTCCGCAATGGCAGAAAGGTGGAACTGTCTCTGTTTGGTGGCTCTCAGATGTTCCTGCATGCGACACTTGTGCCATCTGCAGGTCTGTCCAATTTACCTGGAGCCGCAGCTGGAGGGCACGGAATAGATGCCTTCGTTGGCGTCTTCGGGAAGGCGGTCTTTGGCCTTGCAGAGGATGCTGGCCGTCTTCTGCCAGGAAGACTTTTCCAAGAAGAAACGAATCCGACCAATCGGGGAAGGGGACCAAAAAAAAGGCGTGAAAACGACCCTACACAATGAGGCGCCTCCCGAACCGAATTGTTACATGGACCTGAGGAAGCCAGCAGGACAGCCGGCGAAATATTGTCCTCAACATGAAACGACGCGGCGGAAAACCCGAAAAAAGGAATCAACCACCAAATAAGGTTGATGAGTTTCACACCAGCTGATTGTCCACGAGTGCCTTTCGCTAGTAGATTTGATAAAAATATTCGTGTTGCAGAAACACATTTACTAGTTACATAATTTATTTACTTGTAGTATCAGCTTTAAATATTTGATATAATCTTCCTTCCCGGAAATAATTATGAAATTTTAGCCTATAAATAAATGATGATGTACATAATAATTAGTCAATAAGAGTAAACAAAACTGGCCATACATCTCAAAACAACTCTTTTTTCAAGTACATAAGACTTCAATTTAGGACTTAAAATTAAGACTTATTGTGCATTCGCCATCTTGGCTACTTACGAATCTCAATACTTCATGCCATAAGTCATAACACAAATGAATTTATCGAACATTTCTGCCACACTTAATGAATAGTTGCATGGCTTATTGGCCTCATAAGTTCATGCAATTTATACGTGTCATTCCTGCAACTGGCCATCAGAAGGGAACTTTTTACGCTTAAAAAAGTTGATTCTTCCAAACTTAATGCAAAATAGCCACCATGGATGGATTAGATAATTATCTGACATAGACAGTAGTTGTATCGCAGTCGATGAATCTAAATCAGTTTCGAGCTTAATTTCAACTTTTTAGGTCATGTTTAAAACTAGGTCTTCCTTGTTACCCCCATTCCAACTACTTCCCGCCAATTTGTCTCACGTGACGAATGTTGGGCTGTTATTTATTCGCTTAACTTCTTTTGTTACCTACCCAATTGCCTTGGATAAGCTTTTTTATTTTGATTTCCTTTCAACAACCTAAGGCATACATTTCCTAACAAGTGCAACATCCTTCTCTTCTATTGTAATTTCTCTGTTACGAGATCAATGAAGTCCTTTTCAAAATAAAATTCCACACTATTTTATCCTCAAAAGTTCCGATTTTCTTACCAGTATTTTTTTCCCGCAACATTTTCCTGGACCACGAGTAAAATGTGCAACCCAACTTTCGCACCGATTCAATTGCACCGGAAATATCGTACGTCCCTTGAGTGAACTTCAAAGAACACCTGCCGATCGGCTGTCCACAAGGGAGTTCGGGGAAAAAAGAAATATATGTTCTCAGGAGGAAGCACAGAGCACTCTTCCATCTCTTCTTCCTTCCCTTTTCTTTTGTCCAGTAGCAATTTCGAGTGTTCTCCAAGGATCGCTCTTCTCTTCGCCCTTATTCCCTCGGCCAAGTTGGTGCACATCCGCTCTCGTGCAATGATCACTCTTCCAAGTTCTTGAACCGATGTTGTTGCTGAAGTAGGAGCACTTAAAAAAAGTTGAAACCCAGAGACTTATGACATTCGTAACGGAACTAGTGCTTCAGAGTAGAATTAACGGTGTATACCAGTTATATATTCCATTTAATAAATGCTTCCTCTCTAAAAATCACTTATTTATCTGCTAAACTTACTAAGTGCGAAGTTTTATCATATTATGGTCTGATTTTCAGCTAAATTTTGTCAAAAAACAAAACACAACAACAACAATGATTCAACAAAACAGACAAAAAACTGCACACGAGAAAAATGTTCCATCGCATAAAACATAAATGGAAATATGAAATTAATATTTTACTAATTTACCCCTTGTTTCATGTGCCTTCTTACGAAATCAATTAGTTAAAATATACCACCACATAAACCTAAATACATTAGAAAAATAAATATAATTACTTATGTCTTTTTACTATTTTTTTGGCTTTTCTTACACAACAGCTTCATTTCAAAAGCATATATTAGTCATTTTGTTGAGGGCGAGAACTAATTTATTAAGTTTGATTCAAATATTGATTTATAAAAATGAAAATATAAGCGAAAAGCTATTAGTACGACGTGAAAATTTAAAACACTAGGCGAATCGTTAACGATATTATGCCAGCTAGATCCCACTACTGCTAGGTCACTAGTACAGGGACTATTTCATTTGTTCTGCCATTGCTATAACCTCCGAGTGCTCCCTTATAATTTCACTGACGACACTATTAAGATAATGGACTACCCCATGATTACATAAACCTGGATTTCATCGTTGCAAACAAGTGTGAGTGGTGCGCATAATTTCTAAAACTTGGCAAAGCGTCTTCAAGATGATATGAGAATTTCCATAGGACAAGGGACCAAGTCCTATAATGACCTTGTAATATTCTGCCTACTGTTCTGGCAGATGGATTACCGTGCGTCATTAGGACTCATTAAAAATCAGCCAAACTGGAGATATAAGGATCTCTTCATCCAGTAGCTTTTCATTTCATGAACTATATTGATAAACTAGAGGAGTTATGTAAACTGACTCCCAGAAAATATCTGTAAATTAAATATGCCAACTTTGTCATACTTTATGAGTTTGATTATTAGAACCATGGTTGACTAAGAGCATAACGCAATCCCGAGAACTTGCTATTTATAAAAACTACTTATCATTAATGAAGTGATAAAATATATCTTACACACAAGATTATGAACTATAGGCAATAATGCTCATAGCTGTTATAAATGGCTACAATCCAAATTTAGTGGGCAAAATTCTTTTTAAAAACGAATTTCCTTAGCTACAAAATAGATTTCCCACACACAAACAGTAAGACCCTAAAAGGCCAAGTGGTGCTCTATTCATTTTCCAGGCAAAATTTCTTTTAGGATTTCAAACCGCCTTCTGATATCCCTTTAGGCAGCATGCTATACTCCTCTAAAGTATTAGAAATTTTTAGTGAACGGTAAAGACAAATTGCATAAATAATTCAGGTCGGTTTTTTACAAAATTAAATGCACTAGTTGCATTATAGCTACCATTGGTCAAACGGCAAAATTTCAAGACACGAATCAAGAATTTACTTTTATATGGATACCTACTCGAAAATTAGCAAGCATTTGCTGGATAATAATCACATAAGTGATTTTATCCGCAAAATTTTACATATTCTACTAAAATGTTAAGAAATGGATGCTTTGAGGCAGATGGAAATTATCAGACAGTCAAGCAACCTTTACAACGAGCTACTTTTTCTGCATCCTCAACTCTCCTTTTTGGAAAAAATTCCCATCTCACAGACCCCTAACCCTGCTTTTCCACCCAAAAATTAGGTTTTTGTCCAAACCCCCTTCCCTGGTATAAGGTTACTATCGTAACAATCAATAAGTAAAATATTAAAAAAATGTACCTGAAGATGCCACAAGCTGTTTAACGTGTTGTGTGTTTACAAGAAATAACTGTGGAAAAGTAAAAGGTTTATTATCAATATGAATTCAAATATCAGCCAGATTATTGTATGCCGTAGCGATTCCATAATTAGCAATGCCCTAACAGCTTAAGAGCTTTGAAGCTTTTTAAACAGCAATCTAGCTGGAAGGTATTGGTTTTGCACGGTTTTAACATCCACCTTTAACATGGAACCTGTGATTTCTTTTCCACCATTGTATTTGAAAAAGTTCATACATTATTCAGTCCTCCCAAGTATTCCATTCAAGAAGGCTCCGTCAAAGATTTATTCCCAATAAAATATGCTCGGTAGTTTCGTCAGTAGAAAGTCATCTGTGTTGAACGCTTTCCTATATGCATCCCAAGTCACTCTCCCTCTATTCTGAAAATGTCCCCGTAAAGTCAACAAAATTCATCGGGATACGATGGAATGAGAGGTGTTGGGGGTGGGGGGGGGGGGGAAGATTAGTTTGAGAGGACGCCAACCTTCAACCCAGCCCAATCAACGCCCACCTTCTTCCCCTTGTTATTAAAACCTTCATTTGTGAGGTCGCTCTCCCCATGACACTACGACAAGCCATTTCCATGATGAATGTCACCATTTCGTCACCACCCACCCCAAAGTTAGCCGCTTTAGCCTGAATCACACGATACTTGACCTTGTACATGTCCGAGGATGTTAGCTAGCATACTATCGTACCTAGCATAGTATCGTGTGATACAGACAAAGCATACTGGAAATCCTGCATGATCGCTAGCATACTAGAAGGTGTCCTTGTTTTCGTAATTGGTACGTAAAGGTACAAGTTTGATACTTGCTCCTATTTGGACCTAGTAGCCGCCGACCAATCACCTTTGTCATTTGCAATGCGGTCGTCAGTTTTTTATGTCAACGCCTCCATAGTCCCTCGTGACAATTACAATTTCCCGCGATCAAATAAACAACTCAAACCTCACAACAAGACACAATTGCTTGAGAACCTGAGGCAATTGAGGTTGAGGAGCTGCAGCGGCTAAAATCCGTCGTCTTAGTTCGAAATCATCCATTTCGGTAGTCCAACTCCTTCCGCGACTGCGCTGCATTAAAAATCTTCTAAACAGACCTTGCGCAAGTTCAAGTATCGTGTGATAGCTCCTAGGAAGATTTAAAGCATGCTAGGTCTCGTGCTAGAAATCCAGTACTCGCTAGCATCCTCGGACTTGTACAAGGTCAAGTATCGGGTGATTCCGGCTTTACATCTCCAATGCACATGGGCGTAGCTGTGATATACCGACGGCGTCATACTCTATTTAATTAGAATAATGGAGTAAAGTTAGCGACATCAATTTATGCAGTAATTACAGTTACAGCATTCTTCATTGATTTACTGACTAAGGTTGCGTGGAGCAACCTATCTTATCATCAACCACTTTTGAATCCATAATTTCTTCTTTTTGAGAAATTTAGTCAATAAAACCCAACAATTTACCTTTGCCTAAGATATATTTTGCGTCTTCTTGAGCGCACTTCTATTCGAACCTATACCAAACGAGTTGCACAAATTATTTTTATCATACGTGCATGGAAAATATAAATATATATTAATACATGTAAGTAGTGAATATTGCTCATTTATCTCTGCATATACCCTGGGGACATTACCAGTTAACAGTAATTGCTCAGGTTACCAAGGAAAAATGATATTGCTGAAATCCGAGCAAAATTTATAAATCGAGGAAGTCAATGCGGGTTTTCCACCGGGTCAGGTTGTCCATGTCTGCCGACGTTTCGATGACCGAGTTGCTCATCGTCTTCAGGGCATGATGCTATGTTTCCAAAAACAAAATTTATAAATTTTGTTTTTGGAAACATAGCGTATTACCCTGAAAAATGTAAGAATTTAATACTTTATTCAATCATTTTTTTGTTTGTGAAAATTTGAATCTTATATCGTGATTGTAAGGAATTTAACTAGGCAAAAGAGAAAACTTTGCACTGATTCCAATGGTTTCATTTTTCTTAATTAAAAAATCTCCGCCGTGCATAATTGACCGTTTAGCATACGGAATACACCAACGCTTTATGGTATTCTCTCTGCATGCATGGTATTGTAACGGCGCCTATGTGTGATGTGGGCGTCGCTGGGTGACGAGATGTTTGTTTATGTTGATTCTTTGGTATTGAAGTTAATCAGTTCTGATAAGATAACGTTCGTTGAAGTGTTTTGAATAAAGTGCTGCTGGATTCTAAAGTGTTGACAGCTAATTTTGATTTGAACCCGTAACAGTATAAAATAATGGGGAACTTATGTTTTAAAAATAAAACAATTTGGGCGCATAAAAAACGGGAAAAACTTGGGCAAAGGCATATCATTTATTGATCGAATTTTTCATAAAGGAGGTAACACGCTACGAACACAGCTCAGGTTTCGTTGGCTGAAAACAGCAGTAAGCAGCTTTGTTTATTGAACAAGTTATTACATAGTACATTGCTTCCTCTGATGCATTACATTACGCTATAAAATGTCATTATCAATGTATCGCATCATTATCCATCCATATCCCACCCAAAGCACTGGAACTTGTGTCAACCACATCTACGCCCTCATGTGGAATGTACCATCTTATTTGGCTGTTTCTACCATCAATATCACACGCGATGCATCGTATCTTTTGACACTTTGAAGTTCAAATCATAATGTACAAATGAGGTTCAAATGCGATGAGATTAACCCGGTGATGCAAGCTGATACATCATATCGATACCAAGCAAACACCATATTTATCAATATGTCATTAGTATCCCAACGTGGTGCTGAAATTCAAATAGGAATCAGACCACCAAATCCATCTTAGCCTCTCACCGTCACTCATCTTCGAAAAGGTGTATCTTGTTACCCTTTCGATGTATCCTCGAACGTCCTCTGCCACTCCCAAGATCATCCCACACTCTCCAGCGGTAACCTCCCGTCTACTCCCCTCAGCCATCCGCCTATTTTTCGCCCCTTTGTCAATCTTCTCCCCCACAGACGCTACACCTCAAATTTCATCCAGAAATGGCAGTGTTAGAGCAAGGACGGCCAATGCTTCACAGTGACTCTGCCATACGCTCGCCTGACGTCACTCTAGAGCTAGCGGTCAACGTCGAGTTTGAAATGCTATCTATTACCCCTAAAATCGCCTTGTACGAGCAGCCGGGAGACGTTAAATAAGTGAACCGAAATGAGCCTATGTAATAATCCACATTGAGGTGTACTAGTTATACTAAATTTTACCACATTCAGGAAGCAATGTCAACTATTCAACCGATGGACGAACTTCACCTCTACTAAACAGCAAAGACGGGCTAGTAAGAGCTAGCCGGCTTAATAGCCGGCCGTATTAGTCGTACTAATTTTTAGTCATAGTAAATAACTCAATGAAATTAGTGGGTAATGCGGTCAGCAGTAAAAGAGGCGTTTGGGAACATGAAAACTGTTGTTTATAAAGTAGGTCTAAGGGTGAATCAGTACAAATCTAAGTTCATGAAGCAAAGTAGGAAGCACAAGACGCAGGGCCAAACAAAATCACCATTGGAGACTACAAATGTGAAACAATAAGCAATTTCACCTAATCTTGTGAAATGTTTTGGCATCTGCGATGATTTTTTTAAGAGCAACAGTTTCGCCGTGCTATTCTGCCGGCTTCGTCAGGGTGACGAAGCGGGCAGACTGTTGCTCTTTAAAAAATCATCGCAGATACCAAAAGGTTTCACAAGATTAAATTATTAGCCGGAAAAATTTACGAAATAAGTTTAATATCACATATTTTGGCTCTTATATCTCCTCGAAAAATGATTAGATAGCAGAAATATAAAAAAAACGACGCAGCTAACCGCACTTTCATCTCTCTACTACAAATGCTAAAATTTAGAAATGTGCTCTGGAAACAAAGATTTGTTTGAATAAAACACTCATCATACGGCTGTGAATCTTGGACAATGACAGTCAAATATTCGGAGTTGTTGGACAGATATGAGAGAAAAGTACTGCGGAGAATATGTGGGCCTGTAAACATAGAAGGATCATGGAGAATCCGGGATAACAACGAACTATGTACCTTGTATAAAGAAGCCAGAACTTCCACCTACAGCATAATAATGAGGCTCCAATGGGCAGGGATCCCGAGGAAGAAAATTGAGGAGTCCATGGGCTGGGATTTTGGCTGTAGCGCCTTCGAGGAATAAGAAGAAGATTAATCTTACTAATCCATAATGGCGTCCTCGCGATGCCGCTTCAAAAATTCAAGTTAAGGTTATAATATTCCTTAATCCATTTAATGAGAAATTTCTCTACAACTTTTGTAAGCAATTCTGATGCTATTTATTTACTAATACCAAATTTAAGAGTTACTTGTCAGACGCGTGTTAACGGGGTACTAATTAAACTGTAATGCGTGTTTGACTGCATGTATAATAGAAGCAATTCTTTACTTTCTTTGCGGTACCTTATAATATAAAATAGCGATTCAGCCCTGCTTGAACTTACTTCAAAGGGATTTAATTGTCAGTGATATTTTATATGATAATTTTCACTTTGCTAGTGTGCCCTCGTCGATTACGCTTCTACTCGCTTACCGATATAATTTTGGTATTACTATGGTGGCAACCGAAACGAATGACGAGCTCTAGGAGTCTGTTCCAATTCGATAGTACACCCCAAATTTACTTCCAATGCTCTTAGCCCTTACAACCCTTAGTTGGTACAGAGTACACACTAAGGGCTGTACTTGGATTGGAACACGGCCTAAGAATTGTTTTGTCATCATTAGTCATTCAATCCTAAGATTGGTTGACTGCAGCCCTCCATCCTTCCCTATTCAATACTAGGTGACTTACTTCCTATTAGCTTTGTTAATGTACTTTCCGCTTTATTTCGTCCATGAACCTATTCCTGGGTCTTTTCTCTCTATTTACCTTTAATTATGTTCTCCACAAACCAATTGCGTCTCAGGGTGAATGAATCTGGTATTTCTCATTTGTACAGCTTTTCATATGGTCCTTCTTTCTTCTACTCATAAATAAACTTGATAATTTCTCATTTTTACGTGCATTTTACCTTCAGTATCCTCCTCTTGCACCTGATCATGAAGGTTTTTAGTTTGTTCTGGTCTGCTTTTAAAATGGCTCATGCTTTCGATCCATTGAGTGCCACGTTCTACACGAATGTTTTTACACATTGTTTCCTGGTTAATTGTTCCATTTTGAGCACAGCATACACTTATTTCACCATAAACGTCCTCTTAGCTTGTTCTGTTCTTTGCTTGATGTCCGTTGTGCTTCTTCCTAGAGACTCGGAGGCTACACGCTAGGCTTAGGTTGCTTGAGAAATTCAGAACTGATGTTTTTCAGAGCGACACAGAATATTATCGTGACTCCTTTCTACATCTCTAGGTCTGACAGATGCAAAAAATAAGAGAGATACACTGCCGAACAGATAGGTACGAAAACTCGTTCTTTCCGCGAACAAAAAGTGACTTTAATATAAATTGAACTCCAATAAACACACTCCAATTATAGATGTCACCATTTCATCTCCCAAAAACTAACATCTTTACACGGCTGGCCACCTACCATCGCCTGCCACACGCCCTTGCGACGGCTCGCGGGGTGTTGTGTAGTGGTTCCGTCCCACATCATACTTCCGAGATAACTGAAGGAATCCATTCACTCTACCTTCTCTCATCACGGTGTGGCATTATCATTTAGCTTTTCTGTTACGAGTACTAAGATTTAAGTCTTCGTTATATTAATTTTCATTTTATATTCTTGTAGAACTTGGTCCTTTGCGTTTCAGCCCAGAGTCCATGGAATATCATCGCGATTTCCAGCTTTTGCTGAGATATCATCTACGAAGCGGAACATATTAATTTCTTCTGCACTCATTTTTTATCGGCTCAGTCCAAGTTCTTGCGCTTTTCTTATTGTCTACTTTAAATACATGTTGAGCAGTGCTGGAGGGAGGTTGCATTCTTTTCTTACTCCCTTGTAAATTTTACTGTATGTTTGTCTTCCATCTCTCATTTGCATTAAGACGACATTCTTCCTATAATTCCCTATCAACGATTAAAGAGAAACAGCTCTTCCAGCATTTTCTAGCAATCCGCTAACCTTGAACCAAAGTTTAATTTATAGCTATAGTCACTAATATCGTCGCTGCGCGACAACAGCAACCGCATATTAGACCCAGAAATGACATGCTAGTAGCAATACTCGGCGAGACTTGACGCTTTACTGGCTAGAGCTTCCATGGCAAGGAGCCCTTCGGAGGCTGGAAGGGACGTTAGAGAACGCCTCTACCGTCACTCTAACGCCATCCAAAGACTCCCTCAAGGCTCCGAGGAGCAATTTTTTCCATCTGGGATGACACTTCTACCATGACTGATCACTCAACGACTCTACTCTCAATCTTGCTAGGGCATGTACAAGTATTTCCTTATTATCGCAATTGAGGCTTTGGTAGAAGTTTCATTTTTCTATATTCGTTTTCATCTACATTTACCTCTAAATACTGTGATCCACAGCATGGACGTGTGGCAGGGGGTAGTAGGTCAATTTTGGAGGTGAAATTGCGACATGTACTATGGGAGTGTGTTTAGAGGAGATCAGTTTTTATTGTGGTCGCTTATTGTGCGCGGAATGAACGAGTTTTTGTACCTATCTGTTCGGCAGAGTATCTCTCTTATTTTATCGAAGCTGGTAGACCTAGAAATGTGGTTAGGCGTCATGATAATATTCTCTGTGTCGCTCTGAAAAATATCAGCACTCAATTTATCAAGCAGCTTAAGCCTAGTGTGCAGCCTCCGAGTCTCTAGGGGCTTCCATCTCAATACCTCTAACTGTAGTGTAACACTATATGTTCGTTCGTAGCAGTTTTTAACGAAGTGGACTTATTTTTCCTTGTATTTTGTTAATTTTTTTGGTTAAATCATTATGAATTGGATCCCAAACGCTCGCGGCGTATTCGAGGTGTGGCCTAACCAGAGCGAAGTAGCATCTCTCTTTTACTTTTTCATCCGAGGACCTTCCAATTATACGCTTAACAAAGCCTACTTTCTTTAATGCTGTGCCTCGTATGTTTTGCATGTGTGTTCCCCACGGTATATCAGAAGTTATGGTAATTCCATGATATTTTACAGTATTTGAACATTTTATGTTCACTCCACCCTCGGTGTAGGTATGGTTTTTGTGTGATGACATTCAGATGACAGAGCATCAAAGTCCGCGTCATCACTTATTTCACGGTAGATAACCGTATCATCTGCGAATAATCTTAATTTAATGCTAATTGGAGAATATATTAATATAAATAATGAATAAAAGAGGTTTTGTCGTAAACGATGCCATTATTGATATAAGCAAAAGCATTTGTAACTTTTACAACGCGTAAATACTATGAAGAGATTGGATCATTACGGTTATCCATTAATTCACATAATTTTACGACATTAGTTTGGTTGGTACTATATTTGTACAAGTAGTAGAGCGTCATAGTGTTAAAATAGCAATCTCGCTAAAATAGAAGTTGTATGAATGGTGATGAAATAATGAACGAGGTTTCAGAAGAAACAAATATGGTGATAAGATCAATAGCCTGGATGTCTACGTGTCAAAATTAAGAGGCTCAATTTAAGGCTGTACTATTTTTAAGTGATCTGTAGTCCATACTTCGGCGTGTTTTATAATTTACTGCAAAAATGTGAACATTCTATATATGTGTAGGTCATTCTACTAACAAAAATATTATGGAAAATGGAATGGATGCCATTAATTTCAAATCCCTCAAGCTTCACTTCTTGTAAACTGTAGGTATTGTCAAAATTCACAACGTTTTTCCAGAGAAAAAGCCTTAAGTAAGATGTGTACTAAGATAATATGGATGTCAAAGTATTCTATAGGAAATCATAAGTAAGGTTAGTAATAATTAGTTTGTCAAGATTACCATTAATTATCAAATTTCTAAATTTCGATTTACTTGTCAAATATTACGACATCGATCTACAGTTAAAAGTTTGTAGTAAAACTAGTAATGATGTCCGGAGAGAAGTAACTGCACGCTAGAGAAACTTTTTTGCTGGCGGATAAGACAAAAACGTGGAAATTCCCAAAACTTTAATAAAGCGTATTATTTCGTCTCTCGGAGGTGCACTACAATGGCAACCGTTCTGATTTCAAACTTCCACCGGACAAATACACTCACCGATTCGACATCCGAAATACCCGTCACTCGTAGAAACTTAGTTTTTTTACATGCTTTTCTTTAACTCGCTTATCCATGGTTCATGGTTCTATGGTTACCACTTCATTTCACGTTATATGGTTACCACTTCTTTCCATCTAACACGTGGTTCGTCTTGGCGTAGTGGTAAAACACTTCTCGTCCCTAGGTAGAGACTTCGTATCGAGTCCACTAGCAGGCGAATTTTTTTCGTCCTAAGTAATAAAATATGTATCTAAAACATTTCAATTATGTAAAGTGCAAAGTGTAATTTATCAATGAATTAGTGTTGTTTTTATACATATATTATTAATTAGGACTAACAAGTAAAAGATAATATAAATTAAAAAAAAATTTGCATGGATATCTAAAAGAAATCAAATGTTACTAAAATCTAAAAGGAAAGCAATACTTTATAATAATAAATATACTTTATAGTTTATACTTTATAGTAATAAAAGATCTTACAATCGCACTAAAAAGGAAAAAATAATATTTGCTCAAGTGAATGAAAGTTTACCCTAGTACTAACCGGAAATTATTAAAATCTATTCAAGGAAATTAGCCACACAATAGATTACCTACATATATAAATAGAATAAATTATGATTTATAACAGTATAACAATTTGAAGCTGTCTATTAATGCAAAATCACAAGAAAAGCATGGGGCGCTCTTCTATATTCGATATCAACATAAATTCATTAAATATAAAGATTTTGGTATTCAATGGAATAAAGAGTTTTATTCAATGTACTATTTCTAGAAATCTTTAACTGATCTAAAGGTAAGGTGCAAAATATAAATGAGGTTGCGCCCCATGATTTCCCTTGTGATTTTGCATAAAAAGACAGATTCAAATAAGTTACATTGTTAAAAAACATAATTTTTTTCTCTTTATGTTTGTAGGTAATCTATTGAGTGGCTAATTTCCTATAATTGATTTTAATTATTTCCAGTACCCGGGTAAACTCTTATTCACTTGACCAAATATTATTTTTTCCTTTTTAGTACGTTTGTAAGATATTACTTACCTTTTATATTTTCAGTAACACTTTATTTCTTTTAGAAAAGCATGCTTAAAAAAGTTTTTTTAATTTTTATTATTTCTATATAAAGGCGACCTTAAAACTTTTAATAACTTCCAGTGCCTGTCTTCATCATCTCAGATCCTCTTTCTTCTATACTTAGCTTTCCCAATCCTTCACATCTTGCTCATTCCGTCCAATCCCATCTCATTTTCAGTTTCCTCGATTCCTTGGCGAGACTCGCCTCATCTCAACTGTCGATTCCTCCCTCCAACAAAAGCCCACTCCATCACAGACATGCAAGTTTAACCAAACAAATCTTACTCTAAGGATCAATATAAGAATCCACTCGCTCAGTCTAACTCCTGATCACTCCTCCCAACCTCTTTGGTAATCGAACTCCCATCCTGTTTGAAAGAAAAATACACCTCCAACCTCTCCTCTTCCTCCCTCAGAAATAGTCATTACTGTCGTGTTATCCTTTTCCTCCTATTATCGTCTCTTTTATTCCACTTGATCCTATTGATATTCCACCCCATCGTCTTCATTAAACCAACTTTAAGAATGTATCAATCGATACCTTGTAATATCACACAAAGTTATCTCACTTCTCTATCCTACTGTTTTACCTTCAATTATCTACCTATCACCGTTCTGTGCTTGACCTATCATGACATTGGAGTTAGTTATTAGTCATAAACAATTGTTTAGGTATATTTCACATCCGTCATCTTTTCCACTGCCATCAATATTCTACAAGCGTCTCCATTTTCGGAAGGCTTGAGGATCATGAATTACATTTAATGCTTGATAAATGTTTTACAAAAATATGATGGAATAAAAGCTATACAATTATTGCTCCCTTAAAAGATTTTCATCTATTACATGTAGATTTAACCAATCCAGGCCCTTGGTATTGATATCTGTACCTTTCATAATTTATAAGAAAAATGAAAGAATTTGATGAGGAGGATTTACAAACAAGTTTTTCCTCAATGTCCATATATCCAGGACACTAAGGATTTGAGCAAATTTACTTTGATTAGGGCTGAAATTTTGCTAAGCAAATTGATTCATCAATTTTGCGTAGCCATTTTTCATTAATAGAAAAACTCATCTTCGTAAGTTTTTGCATGGTCAAATGTATTCAAATATAAAGGAAGGTTGCCGTCTCCGTAACCAATATTTCTCATTATATTTGCATGTACAATACCTTTTGTTGTCCAGAGTATTGATATTCCTTTGAAATAAGTGATTCATACGACCAGAATAGAAATATTCTTAAAAGCTCTATTGGAAAAACCAATGAAATTCGAGTAAGACCAGGAGGCGAGTGCAATCCTTTCAGGATTTCTTCCTTTTCAGGAAAACGAACAACTTTTTCATCATGTATAAACACATATCTAAACGTAACCATATTCCAAAGTTTCCAATGCAGAAGATGACTGGCAGAAACATGGCCAGCAGATACAATATCAGAAGAATGTATCTCACGGCACAAAAGGGGAGCGGAAGAAAAAAGGAGATATTTCCCGGACAAAGAAAAGCTTGGAAGGTATCCTTAATATATATACCGGAATAAAAAAATGAAAAAGAAAAACACAAAAAATATCCTTTCCATCAATGTAAAAGGGGGAAAAACGGATTTATGACTCGCCCCAAGCCTCCAGACTCTTCTTCCGCCGATTCCAAATCCAACTCGTGAGATCTCGAAGAATACAGCTCTCTTTCTCTGTCTCTCCGTAAAACTCTTCCCGAAATCCACCTCAGTCTTTGTTTTCTTTCCTTCCGTGAGACATTCCCCCCTTCCTCGGCCCCACCATTTCCTCCGCGCTTTGCACAAAAAATCTGCTCTTTTATCTTCTCTCATCCTCACGCACAAGTTTCTCCCGGCATCGAACTGAATCAACGGATCAATCACAACCATCCACTTCCATCACCCCTTTTCCCCGGCCGCCTCTAAACCACACCCCAAGAAAGACCGATTCCCAACTTGTCGTTACCTTTCCCTCCATTCCATTACCCCCTCTCCTCCCAAGAAAAAAAATGTGTTACCACCTCTGCAGACTGCTCTTCATTTATCTACTCACCTTGCTTTCCCCCTTCACGCTTAGACTCTCAGGTTGCCAATTGTTCCTTTCAAAGGAAATTGATTTTTGACCTAAGCACCATTTGAAATGTTAAATTCTTTACCGCTTACAATTTTCCTTTTGGTTTGTCTCACCTTCACTGGTTTTGCTCATATCTAGCCAATTTGTACAGCTCTAAAAAGCCCAAATAATTAAAGCTAGATACTGTCTTGACAGCACCAACATATATATTCATTATATTTTTACTGTTTTATAGCTCAGTATAAGGTAAAATGATTCTAACTTTGTAATTTTCCACACTATTTAATTGTTCTAGGAGCCTGACCGGTTTCAATGTTAACACATTGTCTTCAGAGGCAAAATGCCCATTTCCCATGCCCATGTGTTTATTTTGAAACAGTGTGTGTGAAAATGTGTAAATAGTATTGAAAATTACAAAGTAGTTCCAAAATTCCACAAAGTCAATTCGTCGAAGTCATTTTTGGAAATTTTTGGAACTAATACGTACGTAAAACCCATACATTTACATCTCCAAACATTACATGTACGATATTTCTACATGTATCTCTCACATTTTCGTCCACAAAAATATTGAACCGCAAAAGTGAAGTTATGAACTTGGTTCATTTTCTAACATGTTACTTTAAGTTTATTTTTACAATTCCCTTACATTTATTGTACAACGACTTAGTGACATTAATTTATTTCAAAATTCTATCGCATATATCTAAACAGTAATGTAATTTTGTGTGTATTATATAGCTTGTTCGTATAGTTATGTTGGTATCTGCATATGGTAGTGCATATTTTAGTAGTGTGTGGTCAGCCTTTTTCCCTGAAATGAGTATCATTAGGGTCTTCAGATAAAGAAGACTTCATACACGTTTACCTGTATGTTTACCCATACATGTATAGTAGCTGCTCTCTTTAAGGTATTTACACAGGTACAAAATATTTTCAACATTTTTATATTATGGCAACAACTCTGTATTTTGTGACGAATCACACATTTGAGGAGAACGTAGAAGATTACGATGTCTTTTGCGAAGGTTCGCACATCTGTATTTAATGTTTTGTGCGCTTTAGCTCTTAACCATACGGGTAGCAAAATGTTGTTCGTATTCAATAACACAGTAAAGGAATGGCTAAATTCTAGTGAAAGTATGTTCAATTAAGAAAAACAGATTTATTTTCAATATTTTAAATGATTTGACGTCAAAATATTGCATTTTGCCATCGACGAAAATTTTAGTATATTAGCATTTGATTCCCATACCTTGCTCTCCATGGAACTCATGTCATGATGGTATCTCCTCTCGGGTATGCTTTCAAATCTTTCAAAAGTTGGCAGGTTTAATTTATGTTATTTATTATTTTATATTTATAATTTTCGACGACTTAATATGCAATAGTAATCTTTCTTTCTTAATACCTGGGATTTTTTTTACTTAAGAGCAAAGACATATGGGTTGTTATTTCTACAGTATTTATTTAATTCTTCCGACAATGGCTTATAAAAATAAATATCCAATATTGCCAATTTTATGACAAGGGAAATACGTTACTCAAACTACCTCAATACGTGTAATATTGTTCTCTCAGTAGGGTGAGAACTAGGCGGATTTATGCAATGGTAAAGCTCTATTCTCTCCCATACACGGGTGCGCACACAAATGTGCGCATGTCCCCTTTTCCCTGAAAAAATATACACTCCTGACCCATTTCACAGCCTTTTAACTCTCACCCACCTTCCATCCCTTCTCTCCCTTCCATTCCTACGGAAAAGGAGAAAGCCGCGGGCATTTACTGTTTCCTGGATTCAGTTTGCAACGAAGTTCCCAAACTTTTTGAGTGGCAGAGCGTAGTAGTTTTGTTCTCCTGACATTTCCACAACTCATCCGAGCGTCATCTTCTCTCGCACACATTTTCTTTCTGCATTTACCTTTCTACTCTGTCCTCAAACCTGAAGTCTCATTTTTTGTGTGTGCCATTTCATGTCTTGTCTTTCGTTTGGTTATGATTCAATATGAACCGGATGGCAGAAGTAAATGTAAAACAAATTGTGGAAACCAAAGATCGTCATACACTCACCTAAGCCTCATGAGACTCTTTCCTCTTCGATCATGAATCACATTTCAGGTCACATGTTTTGTAATATTAGTCATAAACGCAGGCGGTAGTTAGTGATCTCCATGCGCCCGTTAGAGTTTTTATGCCTCCACTTTCCAGAAAGGGACTTGTAAAATCTCGTTTAATATTTCAGAAACGAACCCCTCCAAATGGATTCCAGTTACTCTCAATCACTGTGGCCTTTGGCGCCTAACAACCTCTATCCTTGACTTGTTTTCCTCTTAAGCACCCAAGAACAGATTCTATACCCGTTTCCTTTATCTCCCTAAAGGCCCGTCTAGCTTCGGTGGATTAAGCTCCCAGAAGAGGCGATCTGCAAGTAAAATTCCTCCTTTTGAAAGCAAGAATATTTTGCCAGCTAAAGTATGCGGGAGTGAATGGTAAGGGTGCTCTTGAGGAGAAAACACGCCGGGCTTGGAACACGTAGCAGTAAAGGTAGGAAAACAATAAAATAAAGACTTGCGTTAAAGTAACAACAGCAATTTGTGTCAGACGGTTGATTATTATGGGCCTGATGCCAGATGGAATATTTTAAAATTTTTATCCTGGAAATTTTGGCAACTATTCCAAAGACCCGAAACGCTTTATGCACAGAGCAATCAGCAAATGGATATTTTAATTAGTGCCATCAAATTAGTATTCTATTTTAACCTCTTTATTTGAATTAAAATGTCCTTAAAATAAGGAGAATAATTAATTATTAGGTACGTGCCATTTTTGTTTGCACAAACTCACCACATATATAAAGTAAAATATATTATTTTATGTATATTCCAATTATCGCTATCTGGGAATTTATTTCAAATTTGTCAATTTGAAATAAATAACAAATCGACATGATAATTTTTTCCGTATGAGTACATGCAAGAGCGATAAATACACTCCATAGGATACAACTGGAATCTATTGATTGTATTCCATCACTATCCATTATTAATCTTATATTCCTATCTAAATATTTACAAAATAATACTTTTATAATAGTGAAGAACAAAGTCATCGTTGATATATGCTCTGAATGTTTTCTAAGAAAAAATCCATAATATGGATTCGAAATACGTCTATAGGTACTTCAAACAGTATACTTGATTCTGTTTCAGCTTTGAGATGCAGATTTATCCTTGCCTACTTAGGTTTTAGAATAATAGATAATTGTAGGTAATGTCTTATGTTACAGGAGTCTCGTCAAAAAGACGAGGTGGCTTAACATGAATTCAAGAGAAAAAACTTTGCGTTTCATGTTAGCTAGTAAAAAGATGATTCCGGACTAACAGCCACACCTTTGTATCTACGTTGAGACATGTCTCTTGGTGTTGAAAACTGATATCACCGCTACCAAAACTATAAATTACTGTCATTTCGGCTCAATTTACGGTGCCTACCCAACTACATCTCTTTTGCTAAATTTTGACAGGAAAATTTGTCCCCATGTACCAGAATTAAAGTAATTCTAGCGGACTTATACGTTTAGCAAGGAATGGAAGGCCAGTGAACGGCAGAAGCCAAAGTCGCAAACGCTGCCCTTGATCGGGAAAACAATGATGGTGACTATTCAAATGATGGTCAATCATGAAAGACATGGATACCAGATACGAATTCACCAATTATGGGGTGGATAGACGAAAATACATGTAAACGCATTTAAGAAGTCCATTGTAGCTGCACAGTCCCAAGCGGGGAGAGCATAGAGGAAATCCCATGAATGGAGTTGAACCAGAGAAATGATGTCGAAAAATGACTTGCCAGATTATTTGAACATTCATTTCCTCAAGTGCTACAACTTTTAAACACGGGTCACCTCATTTAAGCGCTTGAGGTGAAATAAAACATTCGCTTTTGACGAAATTGATATATAAATCTCTCGACTAATTGACTTGACCTGCATATGTTTCCGAAAAATTTTTCCACTGCACTCAGTGCCTTCAATGCTAACTGTTTATAACATATCCTATGGCAAAAGATAGATTTTTTGCATCGCAGCATTTGTTGCCACTGAAAAGGATATGGAGCATGTATATTACCACATTAGTACGTGGGTTGTTCCATATCGCCCACCGGATATCAGAGTAATCGCGGAATTGAACACCATACACGTGTAAAGGATTAGACTTAAAGGATCCAGGTGGCGCAAATTCTCAGGTGAACTATGCGTCATAAGAGCCCCACCAATTAACCTACCAGTAAATGTTCATTTGTCACACATCGACCATTTTATCTCAGTTGATTGGACCGGATTCGCTTAGCCATATATGAAGTAAGGATCTTGGCGCTGAAAGGGCGCGTGCACAGGGTTTCAAACCGCTGCTATATGCAGCTTCGCGTCGTGCACTAAAACCACAACCACATCAGCGTGGTTTAGAAGAGGAGCAGCCGAGAAGGCCTAAAAGCGGAGCTCTACTAGCGCTATGTAATGGTGGCCAATTTGAACGGAAGGCTACTTCCACAGAATCATGGTCTTAAGTGAGGCAAAGGGGAGTGGTACATAACGCTAACATCCGTCTAAAGGAGCTACTATGGAGTGAAGTATCATTTTACTTCATTGAAAAAAGTCAGAACGATTTTCTGCTAAATAATGATGCGGTATTAGAGTTCTCCCTTCCTCTGATGCATAAATGGTTTTCAAATAGCCACATCTTGGTTAAATACTGAAAGGGTGTGTACAAAGAAAAAGTACAAGTACGTTAGATAGTAAAAATTAAATTAGTGTATATCAGGCGTCATTCCGTGGAAATTTTAGAATTTGTATATCAGTGGAAACATTTCTATTTGAATTTTGATTCTATTAAGTGACCTTAAGTGTATTAAACACAAGTTGATTTTTTCTAACTCCAGACCTCTTAGTGCAAACACCGAAAACCATTGCCGATCACGACACCTAGAATGGACAATAAAGTGAATTTGGAATTGCGACGTAACTAACCCATAACATTGAATGCTCTTACTTTCAAATCATTTAAGCTTTTCTTGCTTTGAAAATAAAAATTAAGCTATGAATAATCTTTCACTTGAGATAGTTTGCTTAGTAAAAGTATACATTGTAATTATTACCAGAAAACGAATAGATTTGGAGTACTATGTGACTTGAGTTTCATGATTCAGTGCAATTTTTGCTAATCCCTCCCAGATAATAATCCCATTTAGCACCATTAGCAACACATCAAGAAGACCATCATTCTAGAGCCGGAAACATGGCCATCCTTTTAAAGCCAGGGCAGACCTGTGTCTATGCTGCACTATTCTCTTATCCTATGGTCGAACCCTGTAATACCCTGGTCATCCCTTGCTACGGCTCCTCATACACTTCTACCGCCTCAAGAGGCTCTATTATCTGCGTAGGAAGTTAATTTACAAATGGACCTCCCGAGATAGGCGTTAGTTCAGATTAGTCAGTTCAGTTAGTTCAGCGCAGGCAATGCCAAAAAAAAGGGAAACTATTCCATAAATAATAAAAAGCACAACCACGTGAAAGATTAACGACGTTGCGACATTTGAATGTTACCATAAGTACTACGGAAACCCAATATGTTAGTAAACTCTACGACCCATTTGATCGCTTGACATACTTAAGCAAAGGCATTAACCATCCTGGTCATCAACCTTCTATGGGAAACCATCCAGGTCATAAACCTTCCGGAATGGGCTGGCAACGGCTCATGCGTGGAGAATACGTGGAAAAGGTTTAAAAAATTTAATTTTTGAAGTAAAGAAAAAATTCATTCCGCATAAGGCGCATAAAAACAATACTGATCCCATATACTATAATAAGAGAAATAAATATAAAAAAAGGAACTTCACAAAAATAAATGCAGACCAAAATCCAGACTAGGCATAAACCAAACTTGTCGTTATGCATTGGTAAAGGAAATACGAAAAGATAGATAGGAGAACGTTTAAAAACCTCCACTAAGTGATGAGGAACATAAAAAAATGTCCAAAAGAGGTGAAAGAGCAAGCATAGTTCACCACCGATAGACCAATGCCTGAGTTTGCTAAGAATGTCAGGGATCCCCATGATAAGGGGAAGGCAAAGAGCTTGGAGAAGGTCCAAAGGAAAGCAGCAAGGTACGTTTGGGGAGACAGGATAACACTAATGGTGTTTTCAACATGTTAGAGGAATTAGGGTAGAGTCCACTGCAAGACAGAAGGAAAGTAAATAGGTTGTTGGGAATGATTAAATGTTTTTCAAAACATCCAGCCTGGTTGTAATGGGAGGAGAGGCTGGAAACACCAAATTTCGTGGGGAAAAATAACCACCCGCTGAAACTAAAATTAAGGAGTTAGAAAATGAATGCTGCCATACACTCCTTCTAAAATCATGGGGTCTATGAAAAGAATCAATTACCAGAAGAACTCACTATTCCATTACCAAGGCATAAAAGTTTTAAAAAATTGTTACTCATAAGAAACGAGAGGAGTGTTTGATGTTTTATGTAGTTATTCGTATATTTTTAAAACTTTATTGCTATATTTACAGCTAAAATAATGTTGTGTTACCACCAGACAATGTCAAGTTGCAATATCAATGTACTATTAAATAACTGAATAATTCCATCATACTTTCATTATAAAACTTTTAGTATGTTGACTAGCAGAATTTTATGTAAAATCTGACACGAACTTCAAGGAAAATAAAGCATGCATGCTGCATAAATAAATTATCGCCCGCTATCTTGCTTAATGGTATTTCATATAAGAGAAGGCAGCATGACACTTCAATATATTTGACTCGAATCTCACAAGTTTAAACAGTGTTTAAGTATTATTCTCTTTTACTTTTTCATCTTCCCCAATTTTAGGTAAAAGAGTGACGTAATAAACCTAATATCATGATTTTCAGAAATAATCAAAAATGCTTACAATAAAAGAGAGAAGATTCCTCTACTGCAAAAATTCACTGATCAAATCAGCGAGTAATTTGATACATCTCGTTTGTAACTCGAAATATTACTTGACCTCAAGAAAATGCCAGCATATCTATCTCTGCTATCAGGTGTAGTTACATTTTGAGATTTGAGAATATTTCATGCTCTGCAAAAACTTCATGTGGCTAATTGATATATAATATGACGGTAAAATGCTCCTCCTTCAGAAATAATGAGGCCAAAGGTCTCAAAAGATAAAAAGCAACCGACAAGTAAGTATTTCCCATTTGTATCATAAGGTAAAAACTCTCCTAATCTTTGAAAATTATTTTTCAAAATAATTACCACTCGATTCGCATGACGATTAATCTATGGGAACTAAGCTAAATAATATCGCATAACAAAGAAAGTTCCAAGCAGAAAAGGTTGATTTTGATCCAAATCCGAGTAACTGCATTTAAGCCCAATTACCTACATTTTTTTTGTTTTAAGCATGAAGCAAGGAGAACCCTAGAGAGGAAGACCAGGGACTAAATAAGGCAGCTAACTACAACGGGACGCGTAACAATATATCTGTCTGAGTATGAAGGACTTCGTGAAAGATAGGGAACAATGGATGGCAACAGTCAGCTATTTATAGGATCCAATACACCATGGCAAATGTCGAAAACATTTATGCCAAACGTTCACATCACTCACCAATCGCGAAAAAACTAAAACAGCGACGTCCTAAATGCTAAAAGGTAAAATAGGAAGTGAAAAAAGAGATGTGAACAAATATTTAACAATTAATATCAGACAAAGTTGTAATTATATATGGATAAATCATAACTGACGAATAGGGAGAGTCAAAAATCTTTTAGAAGATGTAAATTGCCCCTTTCGCCGCTGTGCATTGAAGAATCCTTCCCCCAACTTTATTTCCTCTTCCATCTGCATTCAACAGCGGCTAGCTTATGTGGAATTCTAGAAATGACTTCCTCTATAATGAGAGCTAGAAATAGAAAGGAAAGTTACCTGCGGTTGGCAAAAGAGGTAATGAACGTGAAAATGAAGATATCTCTCGTTCAGCAAACTCGTGAAATCTACGTCAAACAACATTTCATTTCGCGCTACCCATCTTCTCTTTTGAATGAGACATTATTCATACATTGCGGCTCCCTGCTGTTTCCCGCACGGAATTTGCTGTGACAAGAACATCGCAGTTCACAGCCATCATTCCCGAACTCTGGTTATTCCGAAGTGGTTGACCAAGGGCTTAAAATTTAATTCATCCACACGAAGTTTCGGATGGAATGAAGTTGCAATTTTATTTCTCAACATAACATAACAATTATTCATTGTTTCAGAGTAAAACTGGATCGAATACTATACTAACTCGCGTCATTTTATAGTTATAGGTAGAGCTTTGTCATTTCCTAACGTGGTTGCCGATGCGATACTTCAATTTATCTCCGATTCTATTATTTTACAGACCACGCGTTTTCACTATCTATCGTAGTGGTAATGAATAAATAGCCCTGTAAGGATATTCAACTGCCCGTAAGTGTTGTCGTTAATTGACTTGCAACCGTGATAGTAGAGAAGATAAACCGTTTAGAGATAAACGAAATTCTCCAAATAATAGAGTAAAAATTTCTACAAATACACAAATCAACCTAATGTCACGCATTGAGGAATACGGGTTTGCAAAGGTTTAGCAAGGCAGTTCTTTGAATTAGTGCCCTTAAAGAACATTACACATCAACCTATTGACATTCAGTTTGGCTATAAGGATACAATACCGACCAAGGCTACTACAAATAATAACTAATTATTTTGGTGATGAGTAACAGTAACAGCTACGTTGCTTTGATTCTGTGGCTCGAGTTCATCGAAGAAACCAATTTGTGTAGCTCATCACTTACCGCAAAGTTCTTTTCATATAGTAGTCTCGTTGCATAGAAAAAAACTCACACTTTTCAGAGTATCAAAATAATAGCTGAATAGACTTCTCTACTTTTCCCTACATTACAGAGACTCGTCATTAAAAAAAGAGGAATTTATAGCAAAAAGATAGAAAGTTTATTTGAAATAGAGTTGTTTGTTAGGGTTTTCAACATTACTGTTAGGGTTTTCAACATTATGTACTTTATTTTCTGTTTTGTTATTTTTTGTTACGACTGCGGCGAATTCACTCTTTTTATTTTTTGACCAGTATAGTCATCTACCATGTTCATTCACGTTTCATTTTCTTCAAAAATTGCATCAAAGGTAGTTACTTACGATTACTATGTCATTAATTAAATCCCCATGGGTAATAACAATGCAATAGATATGTTTCAAATGGCTGCACTTCTATGTAACAAAACACACATACCTATGCAAGTTTTTATTTGAAATATATATTTTTTGGGCTGCGTTTAAAATTCGTTCACCAAATACGATTTTTGTGATCCAAAATGTGTTGCGGTGAAGACAAGACAATTATAAGAAATATTTTAGAAAGCACTTTAACTAGGCACTGTTAGTATGTTGACGAGAAATGGATGTTATGAGTTCCCAATCTTTTCAACCGTGTCTCCCTAGTGTTCATATTCATACCTTCTCCCATGGTACAATACTGGTATATTCCGTGAAAAAAATTCTATTTGTATTTTGACGAGGGGCTGATATTTTGATATAACATAAAAATGGTGAGGTATGTTATTTAATAAAATAAGACAAAACTCCTTCATGTTTCGTAGAAATGATGTTTGACTCAAATCACCCTGAGCTATCTTTAATAACCCCATCAATGGAGACAAATAGATATGGCATTATATGCTTTCTATCACTATCCTTACATCATTGGGCGTTTTTAGTGAGATCAATCATACATTCCAAGAATACAATGCTATATCACAAATGAAGCGCTCTATTAGTAAGACAACAATGGTTAGCGAGGTGAAGGGTTCAAGATCGTTTCTAGAGAGACACTTGCAAATGTCATTTCTTGATGAACTGACGAGAAAAGAAGACGGAATACAGAGATACTGATTACTCAGTGATAGAATTCAGTGACGACGAAATGGGAGCTCTTTTGTGTGAGTACCATAAAATAAAGGTTTAAGGATAAAAAACATGACTTGTAGTTCCCATTGCAAAGAGTGTGCTTCAGTAATAAAGGCATAAGTTTCTTTCACAGAATTATAAACTGCTTTCCTAATCAACCCAACTCATACTATTTCTTAACAGGCTGTCGGGCAAAGAAGGAGAAGGATGATTGCTCATATGAAAAAACATTAAGCTCTTCCGATGCGGGCCCTATCACCACTGCCCCGAAGGTTAGGTCTCAAATAGTCGAGCTCTCAATAAGATCACAGAGCCCCAAGACGGCGACTATAGAGAGAATGCCGGATATGTTACCGTTAGTCAACGTACGAATGCCAAAATCACCAGTACACTCCACGACCCCGGATGTTGAAGCAACAGCAAACAGCGTTAATCTACTAGCGGCATGCTCCAGCACTGAAGATACCTACGTATCATTTTTCTACCGGGGGTTGGGAAGAGGAAGGATGTTCTCCTATACAATTTACTTTAAACACCCCTAACCAGAGGGTGATGAATGGTAAGTTATTAGAGGCCATCCACACATCGAATTAAGTTACCTTCATTTTAAGAAGCCGACACTTAATACTGATGTTACAATTTAGACCACATATGTAGCAGTAATTTAAGTCCATCTTACAGAGAAAAAAACATAAAGTTTAACCCTGCATTATGCATTAAATGTAACATCTGTTAATAACACTTCTGAATAGATATTTTAGCTTTAGCATAGAAATTGAAAACGTCAATCACTACAATTTATTTTCCTTTTCTTTCAGACAAACATCTAGGGAGACTTCTGTAAATATTTGTACATAGTGTATATACATTTTTTATATGTTTATCGTTTATTTATCAATTGTATATATTGTAAAAATGTATATACGGCTAAATGAGAATTCCTTGTGATACATGAATATCTTTTAAACATTTTGTATTTTTGTATTCAATATATAATAATCGCAACAAAAAAGATATACCATGTAATATGTATATAAAATGTATGTGAATTCAATATTAGATTTGTTTAAATGTATATATTTGTAAATATATTTCTTGTAAATAACGATGCACATTTTACATAATATACGAATGTATGAAAAGTCGCAATTATGTATTGTAAAAATGTATATATATTTGTAAATACACAACATGTAAAAACGAAGTAATGGAACATTATATTGTATATAAATATTGTAAATAAAATGTACATATAACATGACTTAAAATGAATTTTTTAAACCATCGACGAAATTTTTTGTACCACATGTAATTCGTATAAAATCCATTCGCCATTAATACACATTGAAATTTAGAGTTCAATGTTTCGAACATACCTTCTGCTGGGGGAGAATATTAGAATTATGGCTATTTGGTGCGTTGAACTTATGAAGTTTCTTCATCACCTAAATCAGCTGTAATTATGGCATGCTCTTTTTCCACGAAAGACGACTTTTTGCCAAAAATTGTGTTGGGCATAAAATATATATTAATTTCAGCTTTTGCTCGCGGAAATATAAGAAAATTCATTAGCGAAGAAGACTATCTAAGGGTACATAAAGAGCTTTAAGACGTGAGAAATAAATTGGCCATTGAGGAAATTGACGATACAGATGGGAAGGAAAACATTCTCCTTGGTGATCACGGCAGAGACTTCGTCAACGAAATGGTTCCGAACTTGAGTTTTTTTTTAAGCCTGTCTCTATTTTGCTTTGACTTTTCTTCACTGTTGCAACTCCTGTATTTCTCATCCTCCCGGATCGGCTGCAGGCTTCGATTGCTGCTGCTTAGGGCGTAGGAGGCCGACTGGTATTCAGGCTAATACAGTAGCTGCTTCGGTAGCTATGGCCGTTGAACCTTGTTTGATCAGCGGTTTCCCAGATGGGTGAAGAAGGAATTGACACCAACGTTCCAGGTTTAAGACAAGTCGGACAAGAAAAAAGAGTTTCTTGGGTATAAAAAAATGCAAGAAGTAGAAGTTAAAACCTACTTATTGATATATCGGTCGAGCACACAAATATTCATCTGGGATCAAGCTTCTGTCAAGCCCACGTCCTTAATCCTGAGTAACTTCAAGTAAAAAAGAGAGATATACATTTCGCTTTGTTTGATGCAAAGTGGTATATCTTCCTAAAATCTGACGTGACATATGAATCCGAAGAAAACCCACGAAGACTATCCACCCCTAGGTTCATAGCCAGTGTCAACGCTGAGTAATTCGTCAAAGTACTCATTTCGGCATGAAAAAAATTGTAATTTCCGCTTTGGTTTAGCTAGTTGACCTTGAAATAACTTAATAGTCACGCTCGAGGTCAAGAGGGAGGTCACATTACGGTATTATGTTCTAATCCTACACCTTTGGTGTGTAACATTATTGCAAGTAAAATCAATGAAAATGGGCTTTCTCAATACTATGAAATCATAAATTTAAAAACCTCTTACTCGAAACTAACAATAAGTATGACTTAACGACAATTACCACTTTTGTTCTACTCATTATTACCTACGTCAGTCAATAACATCTGAATATTTTTTTTCGTAAGGTTTCAATGGTGTCCTTTTCTGAGATCCACAATTCTAGAGATCCACAATTCTAGATCCCAAAATTGGCCGGATCGCCAAAGAACAGTCGTGTCATCCCAAATGATTCTATGGCCCCGACTCAGGCTATCCTCAACTACTGCTGATTTTTCCGGTTGACCCCGATTCTCAGGAAGGAAACCGAAAGACAGAAGAGTAAGTACAATCGACTATCATCTTCGAAATCTTCCGCCTCTCCCTTGGATCGCAAGCGGGTAGTGATCAATTTGACCAGTGAGAGATTTGACGAACCTACTTTTTCGGTTCTGTCTAAAAGACTGAATTTTACACCAACACGGAAATCCATCCCGTTTGTAGAATTCATTGGTGGAATAGAACAAGCGGTTCGGAAACTTCCAAGAGATTTAGCGGAAGAGGCCAGGGACGAAGTATCCATGATTCTCAATAAGGCCGTCATCCCAAAACCCAACATCTTGAGAGAGGAGCTATCCGCACTTCGAGCCTTGCGGGAAAACAGGGGGATTACAATTTTATCAGCTGATAAAGGAAACGCCACTGTTCTTATGAATACTTCGGAATACCAACAAAAAATTGAAGAAATTCTTAAAGATCGAGCGTACCGAAAGTTAAATGATGATCCAACAGAATCCGTTACGAGGAAGACGATCTCTTTAATTAAGAAGTCTGGTGTGTCAGAAGAAGTAGCCAAGAATATCTACCCTCAGGCTCCGGCACCTCCTAGACTGTACGGATTACCTAAAATTCATAAGGAAGGTGTTCCTCTCCGACCGATTGTAAGTGCCATCGGATCTCTCACTTAAAAACTTGGCCAAATAACTTACGGGAATTTTATCTCCATACGTAGGTGGTTGTGAACATCACATTAAAAACTCTTCAGAATTTGTGAATATTCTGGAAAACCTTAGAGTGGAGACGACAGATATTATGGTTAGTTTCAATGTTGTTTCCCTTTTCACACGGATTCCTCTCGCTGAAACCTTTAAGCTGCTGGAGGAAAAATTTGACAGCGGGACGGTGAAGCTTTTCCAACATACGCTTACATCCACGTTTTTTAAGTACCACGGTGGGTACTATGAAATGGCAGATGGAGTTGCGATGGGATCCCCTCTTTCACCAACCATTGCCAACTTTTATGTGCAGGACTTCGAGGAAAAAGCTCTTTCAACAGCTCCGTTACGTCCGAAGTGTTTCCTCAGATACGTGGATGACACGTTTATTATATGGCTATTATTATACCATGGACCGGACGCTCTTACAATATTTTTCGACCATATGAACAGCCAACATCCTAACCTACAGTTCACTATGGAGATAGAGAAAAATAATAGAATCGCCTCTCTCGACGTCCTTATCAACCAAAAAGAAAATGACAAGCTGGGGCATAGCATTTACCGGAAGGCGACTCATACAGATTTGTACCTAAATGGCATTAGTCACCATCATCCCTCTCAACGCAGTGCTGTCCTCTCCACTCTCATACATCGTGCCAGGTCAATATCTGACGCAGAGAGTCTTCCTGCAGAATTGGACCACCTTCAGAAAACCTTCCGGCAAAATGGATACGGAGAGCGGCAAATGTCGATGGCCTTCAAAAAGTCCCGTGAAAATTCACGAAAATCGGATTTGGAGGTTGACCGGGCTAAACCTACGGCCAGGGCCTTTTTGCCCTATGTATTTACCATATTCGGGAGAATTTCGAGGGTTCTGAAGAAGTACAACATCGAAAGCATCCATAGACCTATGCCTAATTTAAGAGACCACCTTGTGAGGGCAAAGGACCCAGTTGGCCTCATGACTCCGGGGGTATATAGAATACCATGCGAATGTGGTGAAGTCTACGTGGGAGAGACTGGGCGAACTATATCCACTCGTCTGAAGGAACACCGTAGGCATTTCCGGCTTGGTCAACCGGAAAAATCAGCAGTAGTTGAGCATAGCCTGAGTCATCATTTGGGATGACACGACTGTTCTTTGGCGATCCGGCCAATTTTGGGATCGCTTAACCAAAGAGGCAATAGAGATAAGATTGGATAGGAAGAATTTCAACCGGGATACTGGTTACACTATCAGCAGCTCTTGGAATAGAATTCTGAGAAGAATTCAGAACCCCAGAGCTAAGTCCCTGCTGGTCAACGGTCCTCCACCACAACAATCGGGGCTCGACCAATCACGCCCTGCCTAGCGCCAAATTAAACAGTCTTTTCAAGCTCGCATCAGTAGCCTTGAGAATGGGTAACGAGTCGGAACCCGAACCTTCGGCTGCCTATGAATATCTTACCCGGTGGCGAGGAGAGTTTTAATTGGTTCACAAAGAAATATTCACATTGACGGATATTGCTGATGGCGGGGATGACTTCTTGAATGATGAATTTCCTTCTATTCAAATTAAGATGCTTCGCTAGAGATCACTATTGATATAAAAATTTTCAATGTGATAGCCAAATCACTGATTGTATGATTGATGTAAACCATGCGAGTACTTTAGGCGTTTCAATGTTAAACATTCCAGTCATAAACTTGAGAAAGAAAGAACTATTGCCATTGGTTTGTATTTAGATAATCACAAACGAAGGCTGAGTTTAAGCTGTATTCTAATGTTTTATTTATTTTCCATAATCCAAAATAATTCTCCAATAACCTTTCACGTGAGATAAATCAAAAAGCGGGAATTTTCACAGAGTGACTCAACTTATATTTTGCGATAATCTTATCGATATCTCTTCGTCTCTCTGCAAAAAGATTCAGACCAATGTCTCTTGTTTCCTTAATTTCATCCCTACACTCATTTCTCCTTTCGAAATTCAAGTCCCATTTCATTATTTGCCATTATAATGCCTCCCAACCAACATCCTCAATTAAACCCAACTCCTTTCCTGCTTTCTTTACTCATATCGAGCCAGAATATTTCTAAATCTTATGAGGCGGGACAAGGCTTTATAATTTCTCCGCTTGGAATCAATGATTTCATTTCATAATTTAAATTCGATTTTTAAGATGTATACATCGTTAATATAATTCATCACTAACAATTTTCATTTAAAAATATATATATATATATATTAAAGAAAAGGAAATAAATTTATAAATATAAGCTAACAACAAGGCGTTGAGGTTGGGGAGGGATAGATAGGTATATCAGTGGACACTCACAGAAAGGCGATCCATGGCGACACCGGTGTCCACTGCTCTCGGAAGCTTTCGGGTGAGAACCCTTCCTCAGCGGGAGAGAATCACAACTGAAGAGTGTCACACTGGAGTTGAGGGTAGAGGGTCTGACAAGGTGCGTGGTTGGTTTTTGAGGGAAGTGATTGGTTATATCATCACAATGAAATACAAAATTAATTATCGACCGACAGGTATCATTTCCGGGCAAGTGGGGTCAAAATTGACCCATATAAGAAAATATTTATTTTAAGGAGTAAAATAAAAAAACAATTTTCAAACCCTATTGTATTTTATAAATAACAGTGAAAAACAAAAATACAAAAAAATGGAGGGTATAAATGAATTTTAACGACCAAATACGATATAAATGCGTATTGTGGGGTCAAATATGACCCCACTTGGCCGTTTAAAGGTTAATTAAATCTCTATACTCATATTTCCTTTCGAACTTCAAACTTCATTTCACTATTTGCCGGGATAATGCCTCCCAAGCACCCTCCTCAATTAAACCCAACTAAATTCCTGCTTTTTTTTCGTCCTGCAAACTCTTTTTTGACTACAGCCTGCACGCTCCATGACCAAGGTGGAAAACACGCGCGATATCTCCCTCGCCGATCCAGTTGGGAATTCTAACCCGAAAAGTGCTTGCTAGGAGGTGGGAGGTATTCCCCCTGGACTGCTACCGGATCGTCCCATTCCTTCTCGACCCGACCAACTCTTTTCCCTTTCGCCCCTTCTCCTTTGAGAGATCCACAGAGACGAATAAGGAGGAACCAAAGTTGCAAGCCTCACTCCTTAATATCCTTCCCGAGTCCCCAAAGCTAACCTTCCTCCCGTCCTTACGGCCATCCATTTCCCAGCCCTTCACCGTTTTCCACTGCCACACCCTCTGCACGCTCTCCTAACTTCCGATCCGATCCGCATTCTTACCACTTTACACTTCTCCAAAGTTTTTCCAGATATAAAAGCTTTTTTAGCTGAGGCTTAAAAAACGTTTCCCGACGCCATTCCGTAAAAATTTTGGCATCGTTACTTCCTTGCCGTTTTCCTTGTGATCGATGTGTTCTACTGCTATCTTTGGGTTAGGAAAAAGCTTCAAGCAGATGCATAGCGCTCCATTTTCGCACATAAAGTACCTACGTTTCTAGACTAGATATTTGTTTGAACTAGAAGAAACCTTTGTGTTATTTAAGTGTACATCCCTCGAGGCATAATGTAGGTGGTGTACAATTTAATTGCTCCTGCGCTGTAGATTGGCAATAGCAGCTATTGACTTGGTTTTACTCTACCAACAATCATGATAGCGGCTTTACTGTGAAATACGTTTAACCATTACCAATGAGATTATTATATATTGTGAATCATGGCCATTGGAATCGAAATGAATTATGTATAATGTTTAGGAGCCTGCAAATGATATGTGTATCTATTAGTATTTAGTGTTTTCCTGAGCAAATGTTTTGAGAAAGTTCTTCTCGGTCATTCCACTGGGTTAGATTATTTGAAAACTTTTGTTTATCTAGATAAATTTTAATTTAACAAAAACGTTCTAGTTTCCGGATAATAGGCGCCATATGAGCAAACATAGTAAGTAAGAAATCCATTGAGATCCGGCTGAAACAAAACATTTCAATTAAGACCCTGGGTATAACCGCTGCAATACATGGAATTCAATTTTAAAGAAAATTAAGAGGGATAGAAAGAATCCTTTTTTCTATCGCAAATTTCAAATTTCTCTCTCCGGCCAATCAGGAGTCATCTGATTGTTGTAGCCAGTATATATGCCTACTGTACAGAACCTCAACGGCATATAAAAATACCCTAATGACGGTGGACGAGTCGTCCGTTAAGAAGTCCCTACTTTTCTACAATTAAACTGATAGGAATATCCTTGTAGAGTTTTCTCTGTGCGTCCTTCGAATAACTACCATAAAAAATAGACTTCATCCGAAAAAGCCCTCCTAAAAGCTTGTGGCAAATGGATAGCAGAATATTTTGTAACTGAAAGGAACGACCTCTTACAAATGTAAAAATATTGATAGTGGCACAGGGTGATTGGGGAAAGGAGATATTTGATTTTACGTAATGAGAGCCGCAGATAGAAGAGTGCATGCTACTTTAACACTTTTGCCCGAGTAATTTTGTACTAAGCATTCAAACCGTAGAAGTCACAAATGTCGGCTGTGTAGGATTTCCTCGTCGATCGATTTTGAATTGCGACGCTCAGCGAGCACTAACCCCAACGTTTCAGATAAATTGGACTCGTTATACTCTACGGAACGAGTGTCACCAAAAATTCACCCTTATCCACCGTTGCTCCGTGAGTTTGGCCATTTGCATTTTTTTTTAATTTCGACTCGTCCCCTCTCCAGTTTCAGATGACTAAGCAATAAATTGGAACTTCTGGAACTTTTAGATCTCAGTCCCCGTGGGTATAAATCAGCAGAGATATCCCACTGTGTGTGATCAATGGCAGTCGAGTCAAGAGCGTCACAAAGTTCGAGAGTGCTTCAAACGCTAGAGGTTGCCTATTCTTATGCATAACGTTGAATTACTGGGTTACGCACTTGGGGAGAAGTGTAATCCAGCTTAAAACTGCCATCGCGAGAGCATATGTTCATACACCGGGAAGTGATACGTAATCTGTTACACCAGCCATTTGCAAAAATTCTTTTCATCTTTATTTTTTCACTGGAAAATGTGGTACAACGGGCACCATTTGGAAATTTTCACGACACGCAGAAAATTGAGTGCGGAAGAAGAGGAAAATGCAAAAGAAATACAATTACATGTGAAAAGTGGGATGTGATGTATTTACGGGTAATTTTTTCGGATAAAAAGGAATTTTTTATCATGGCAAAGAATAAGTAATACTTGATAAATTACGGTAATTTCTAATTCATACAACCTTATAAAAATACATTTTTTAAGTCATAACATTCAAAATCAAAGAGTTTCAACCAATGCCAGTGATTATTCATAAAATGAAATAACTTTTGACATACTTTTTTTTCACTCACGGTGTTTTCTGCTGATTTGGATGAAATAAAATTGAAAATAATTGCCAAATGGGCCATGGTACATGACGAATCAACAGAAACGTGGTAACGTAAGCAATCGAAGAATACGGGTTGGGCTTGCCTCTCATACACGAATGTTAGATTAACTGGTGGATAACTAACTTGAATTGAGAGTTGGAATAGTAAGAAATGAATCAAGTAAAATTTAATATAAATATTTCGTAGAATTATAGAGGCGAACAAAACAACGGCCCCGACGTGGGTAACTACGATAAATACCAAAGCTTTTCAACCAAACTAAATGATAAACGGCATAATAACCGCTAACAAACTGAGAATTCATTGGATCCTAATGTGTTATATTTAGCCCTCAGGACCTTAATTCATTTACCAAGCTGTTGAATGATAAAAAAGTTAATAGATGCGGGCATATTCTATCTCGTACACCAACATGAATCATATTTCTTTTAGCTTGCAGGTATTTAGATGTTATGCATTAATAATGATTTGAATGGAGTATTTTCAAATGGAGAATTTTCAGTTTCACAGCAACTGATTAGCAATTCCTTTTATTTTAAGAGTTAACACAAATTTTAACACATCAGTGTTCGTATCTCATTCAAGAAGAAACATTTACCTAATCAGGGAGTAAAATGTCATTGACGCCCGAATTTTTATACGTAAATCCTCCGGATGTTTAAGTGAAGCTAATATTTTTATTCCGTTTTCACGCAATTTTTCGTGAGTCTTTCTCACATCTGAGCAATAAAAATATAAAATCATTCAATTTATGCTAGGGGAATATATGACTGATATTTCCCGCTTCTATCTCCGACTTTCATTTCTGCAAAATGAACATACAGGTACTGTCAAAAACTCTGCCATTGTTTCTGATAGCTACTGTCCATACGTGTTAACATTAAACATGTATAAGAAGGCTGAATCATATTCTTTATTCAGTTTATTCTACGTGTATCTTCCACAGGTTTTCACAGAGGATCATGTTACATGATAAATGCAGATAATACGATCGGCATATAAAAAATGTTCCTAAAGATTTCTAATATCCACGTGTGTACCATGACTTATAATATTAAGTTTTGATCATGGTTTCTGATGCTCGTACGTGTCTGTTTTCGTCCGATTTAAGCATCTCGTTGTTCACAAAACGTTATACATAACTGCCGTCAACGAAATTAATAGGTCGAAAAAGAACTAAAACTAAAAACACCTAGTTCGAAAATTCTGTGAAAATTTTCCAGCCTTATATGGATAGCTGATGTCTGTTGTTTTTATTTAAACCATAAGGCATTGTCGACGAATTTTTCCTTATATGAAAGATGACCTTTGTATTCTGCTTAACATATTGGCTGAAACTTAAAGCAAAATCATTTCGGCAACGAAGGTATTTCTGAATTATTACTTGTCTCAAATTACCTGTCGAAGCAGATCTGCAAAGACATACCCGTAAAAAAAAAGAACATTGGAAACGGATGAGTTTTCCTTTTAATTTTCTTTGAAGTTTAACATCACAAAAGTTCCTTTTCTTGTTAATTCTACCGTATAAATACATGCCTCGCATAAAAACTGCCGGGAGATGCACGATATTTTTTTTCATTTAGTACTTGAAATAACGAGTGTTGAGTTGAAATCCTCACGTGCCCGAGAAGCGAGGTGTAATTTTCGTTGCAAAATTATTCGCGCTTTAATGCACCAACGTAGAGCTTACCGTTGCTGTAAAACAGTTTTATGAGAAGGACAAAATAGTGTCACAGAAGACCCAGGTGCATAGAATTTATTATAATCCCAAAACTCACCCAAGGTCGTCGGGCATGCTGGTCGTATTTTTCCACCTCTTTAAATGCCCCCATATATTCACGATTTCAACAGAAACCTCAAGCGGCAAGTGCAGTACACCATTTATCTTTCACTAGTAATTATGCCTTCCGAGATTCAACAAGAGTAATGCATCCGCCACCATACATTTACGGATATGCAGAGCAAAGGTTAAGTTGCTTTTTTGAAGTCATTTAGCCGCACTATCCCAATTCATTTGGTCATATAATTCTGTCAGTTAAGTCTTCCTGTCTGCCTACCCTTCCTAATTTTACACTGCGTTTCCTTATACATACCTTAAAGCATTTGAGCGCATGTATTCTAGACAAAGCGATGAACTAATCATTAATCAATGACATTAAATAATTGACATTTAGGAGATTTTTCCAAAAACATTTTACCCAAAAATATTGTCAATATAATAGAGATAGGTTCCGCTGATCTTTAAGATTTAATAGTTGTGAAGCAATCACAAAGTTTTGCTCGCAAACAAATTTACATTGACGTGCAATTCCTAGCATACAAAGCTCTGTGAAAGTAAGTAAGCTGAAAATGAACAGTTACTATCCTCCGACTTGTAGGTTGGAAAAAATGAAAAGGTATCGTTATTGGAGGCAAACACAATTATATTTTCCACATCGCTGCTTTGACAGATAAAATTTAAGGAATGAATGGTATTGTAACTATCACTTGAGATGAAAAGAGTATCTTCATGCAATTGATTTCATGGATTGATCTTGAAGGAATTCATGTAAGAGCATCGCTAATGGTCTCCGTAATGGCATAGCTGCGTTGATAAGGTGTCTTTGAAACACCAGTATTTTTTCTTTGATGTCATCAGGTGTTGCGCTATAACCTGGGCTAACGATAGCGGGCGATAACTTGATACCATTTAAATTAAATTATGCTTTCCTCTCTGATCTATTAAACATTTTTTCTCTCTCTTCTCTCTCTTTGAAATATGAGAGATGGAAGGCCTCATAACAACGTTAAAACTGCCGCAACAGACCAAAATGAAATACTTTTGATGATCACGCGAGGCAATAATTAAATATTCGAAGAAAGCGGCCGTCCATAAAATTGGATGAATTATTCACATTAACATTCAAATTCATGAAAATACTCTTCATTCTACTTCCTGATCTTTCTTTTCTTCACTCCATTCACTTTTTTTAATTACGCCATTTTTATCTCCCTTCCTTTCAGACTGACCTTTATTATATTCCCCCTGTACTACAGAGGTAACTTACAGACGCAACCCTTTGACATTTCTACTTTTCGCATTCTCACCATTCCTTCCGTTGCTCACTTCTAGTGTTCTGTCATTCCCGGTGCATGGCAGTCTTTGCTTTCTAACTACCCCACTAGATTCTCTCAGCATGTAATTCCTTATTTCAGGAATTCCTGAATTATAGCTTATTACTGAAAAAAGGCGAATAATCGCAGAAATATGCCTTGATGAAAGTTCTCAAACAAGTAAACACCAAAATGTTGAGATAGTCAACGAAAGTTATAGGTGTGAAGGAGAAACTGTCATCTAGCAATGGTAACACTTGAGAAGGACAAATTATTTGAAGCAGCTGAAATGCGAATATGAAGGAATATGGTAGTAAAACTGGAAATATCTCGAAAGAAATATCCCAAAAAGAGAAAAAAAGATAATACACATTGAAAACTGAAATAAAGAAAGTTGAATCACTTACCGCAGTATAACTTTAAGATGGGAATGTGGTTTCACACATAATTTTCAAGGGGAAAGAGAAAAGAAAGGTGAATAAATTTTAGTTTGCGGGACATTGAGAGCAGAATGCAATGCTCTTCCCGATGTCATATGGAAATTAAAGGAGAAAGGCAATTTTGATTGGTAAATTGATAAGGAACTGCAATTCACTGGTAATCGCACTGCTCCTTTACCAATAATTCGCATTCATTTAAGTCTTTCTTTGCGTCCGATTCATCTGGATCTCCTTTTCTGACTTCAAGCAGACTCCAAGCTGCCATTCCATTTCCTTCTGTGATAACATTCTTTTCTTTTATGCTGTATGCTAAAGCTTCTTCCATTCCCTATATTACTGCTGCAGTGCCATGAGAATAACTTGATCACATACCCATAATCTTGTTTATCAAGTTGCACTAATCATGCCACTTATGCGCACACAAAATAGTTTTCCTCTTAATTTTCCAGTCATCTGTCTCATAAACGCCATCTTATTGTACTTATATTTAAATTCACAGGTTGTCTTATCCCACTGACCTAATTTTCTGCTTGAATCATACCGTATACTACAAACCGGTCTCCTCCGCATATGGAAGGATATTAGTTTCTTTCCGTTGATTCTTCTTTCTGTTGAGCGTTTGTCCCCTCATGGTTTTTTTTAACTCCATAATTGACCTTATTTTGACGAGTTTTCTTTCTTTCCTGAGTTATATTTCTCTCCTTTTTCCTTTCTCTGCAAGTTCATCTCCCCTTTACCCCACTTTCTTTTCATCTTCCTCCTCACACATTCCACCCACTCCCTTTCACCTTATCTCGCTTCCTTCTTCAACCGCGAATGCATAATATATCACACACAGACGCACCTTTCCTTCTCCCTCCCCATGTCCCTTTCCATCACCCCTCGCTCCCTCAGGCTCTCGCGTCCCCACCCCCCCCTTACCCCTTCCCCACTTCCCCATTCCTCCCCCACTCTCTCCCCCTGCCGTCGCCTTGTGCCAAACGATCCTTCGCCCTCTATCCTCCCTTAAAGCCGGTGTCACATTCAGGACGTATTTCCTCGGCTGGGCCTCTCCCTGCATTGCGCCAAGCGTGCTACCTTGGGATCTGCCATTTCACTTTAGTCCTTGAGGAGCATCGTTAAATTAAGTATTCCTCCTTTTTTCACGTGAAAAGGGAGAACCAGATTTGCAGATTTCGTATGTGTGACAGACTCCAACTAAAGGATTTCATCTGCGCTTTACATGACCTATTATGATCTAATGATTCGAAACTAAACCTAAAAAGATAGTAAAGTTAGTGTTTATGCGATGCGATGATCTCACCTTAAGAAACAAGATAAAAATTTGTGATTTCCACAATTTATTTAATACTAGCGACCGGTTTCGACTGTCACGCCATCATCATGCCTCCTTTCACCAAGTGAAAGCTTCTAGTTTCCATATTGTACTCTCACTTATCAGACGACATTTAACCCTCATATGGATTTACGAATTTAGTTACGTCGTTGGATTTACGGCGCCGCAGCGGCGCTGCGTTATATTTTGTCATTATCTTTAAAACTTGGTCTTTCTTAGCATGTTTTCTGATTGATAATGCTAGTGACTTCTATTATATTTATTTTTAACCGTGTTTTGCAAGATTTAACCCATTATTACAGAAGTTATAGCTAAAAATCTTTAACACTGCATTCTTTTCCGTTTGTTGTCGTAATACTCTCTTTTTTGGTCCCTTATACGGTTATTTTCAAATGAAGGTATTAATTTCATGTGTAATGGTTGTTTTTAATATTTTTTCTAATATGCAATTCTGGATAAACTGCGCTTTATCATGTACACATTGTTTTATTTTTTATGTATCCAAATACTGAAAATGAGGACCGAATAAAAGTCAAATGGGTCGATGTAAAATAATGTTGCTTCACTACGTCCACCCACATGTTATATGTTTGTAGTGTGCGCAGAAGCCTGAGTCCTTAAATGTTAATAATTGAAAAAGGGTTGGTGGAGTGAGAAGAGACGAGTGATACCGTCGTGATTTTAAGGGCTATATTCTGACGATCAAGGCAAATGTAACGGACATTCTGGGAGTTTATATCCTGCAATTTCTAAAAAAAAGAAAGGATGAAAGTCAGATGGGTTGTGAAATATGAGTAATGTGGGACAATCAGCGACGCGTCAAAGAGTCCAGTGCCGCATTGGAGGGTGGGCTAGAAGAGTCAGTATTTTCGGCCTACAGCGGAGCCCATTCCCTCACTGAGGATGTCTCCATAGAGATGGACAGGTAAAAAAGATGCGGGGGAGTGCGGCAGATGAGGTTTTGCTTCTGGATTGGTGGGAAAGGCCAAAATAATTATTTATAAGAAGTTTGGGTTGTAGGTGGTAAGAAAGAAGCAGCAGGAAATGGAAAAAACATGGAATACGATGGCGTGATTTTTCCTCGGTCCGGCGCTGCGTGAGGGACTGATGGAAGGGGAACTACTGTTCTGGGGTGACCAAAATACCCTCATGCTGGGAGGACCCCCCTCACCTTTTCTTTCCGTAGCATTACACTGACCCAAACATTGAGACCATCCGTACTTTCCCACTATGCTTCCTTATTTGTCATCCTCCGCCTACTTTCTTCCCCCCACAAAAACTGAATGAACTTCTCCTCACCTCCAACGACCCACCCAAACTAGACCTTCTCGGAATGAAGGGAGGGCCACCCCGGGGCGCTTTGCGATAAGGCGCGGATTTTCTGTCCCTCACGCAGCGATGGAAGGATGAAGAAAGAGTAGCCTATTGTGTCTAATTGCCTCCTTGCACTCTCAACCTTTCTTCGCGATACGGATTTTCTACGCTTACCTGGCCTAACGATCCTTGGCAGTCGACCCTCCACCATGTATCTCCACCCCTTCACCTCAAAAAAAACCTCCATGTAATTACCCACCTTTCTCCTCCTCACTCACCCTTTCACGATGATAAACTTTGGAGGTCTAAAACCCCTGTGCATTTGAGTATACAAAGATACGAGAAATATATTTACAAATTTTCACTGTGGTAATTCGTCTATGTATTTTTTCATCATGAAAATATTTTTACCATGTAAGTTCTGTCAATGTCAACCCATAGGTAAACAGTTACGTCCTGGGAAATAATATTATCGTCAGCAATTTTGTGAAGACTATCGCAGCCGCAAAGGAATATTTTCGAATGAGAGGTACGAGACATAACACCAACCGTGCGATGTGTTCTTCACGGTGGTCAGTCAAACTTCTGAATAGTCGTTCCGAGCCTCAGCTACTCATTCAACGTGAAATTTCCACACGAAGGTAAAGAGGCGCTATTGCATGAATTCTATAAATATATTGTCGTTAAATTTTCTTAGGATTGCTGCTTGGTATAATTATATACATAGTAACCCTGGGATGTCCCCAAAGTTGGCCATCTGCACAGCAGGTACGCGGACGCGGAGGAGGGACGCGGAGTGGAGAAGGTACCCTAACAAAATAATGCCAGAGGCCATGGGAAAAACACCTTTAGGCAAGCCATGAATTTCTAAGTATTTTTCTTGCAAATAGATGAAGTTTTGTCAATGAACATTATAAACAGGCAAAAATTATGATTATTAGATAAAAGACGAAGCAAAATTGGCATAGTAAAATTTTCCCTTTGTTAAACAATTTAATTTTGTTTATAAAGTTTAAACTTTTAAATATTATGATTATAAATAGAAGATACGATTTCATACGAAACATAATAACTTTTAAATTAGTATTGAGGGTGCAATCCCTGACATTGCGACGAGGAAACTCTCGGCGCCGCAGCGGCGCCGGAAATCCAACGACGTGACTTTTTTCATTAGAGGACTATAAAATGAAAACTATGCACACTATACATACAAAAATATGTATTAAGCCTAAGAAAGCAGAAAAAGTAGACTACTGAAAGTTTCAGAATGATCCATGGGAATGGAAAATTTTAAAATCATTTTAAAAACCCCGAGCGCCGCTAAGGCGCAGAGAATCCATATGAGGGTTAAATGGAGCAAGTATGAACGGTAGGCAACGACCATCTCCATAGGTACGATTAGTAATAGAAGCGAGACAATTTGACTGCATGCAAAAAGCGATAGAATCATCTGATTCCGCTTACGACGATTGCGAGCAAAACTGCGCGACACCTGATATACTCTGGAAGCTGTTTTTACTGACGACTATGGCAATTCTTAGTGTTTTACTAACTATATGCATATTTTTCCACGCAAGGTTCCAAATGACCGCGGTGCCATTAAGATTTAGCCGATTCTGCGACAAATAACAATTTCTGTCTGACTTTTCCATCAGGGAACCCTCCTTATACTTCCTTCTTAAGGCCTTGTTTCTTTTATGCTATTCTGGCAACGATTAATATATGATTTCCCCACGTTATGACTGAAGTCAAAGTGAATTATAAGCATATGAATCGTTTTCACTAATGTTTCCCACTTAATAAATGTGCGTTGTCGTGATTGGCTTCGTACAAGGAGTCATAAGATGCATTTATTAAGGCTAAGTTCGAGCAATTACTCATAATACTGCGAGTAAATACGGCTGAGTTTCAATGAGAGAGCTTCTTAATAAGCATTATGGTAATTTTTTTATGTGGTAGCATCGCTTGAAAACACATGTTGCGCTTAACCTAGAGATAATTTTGTTAACATAAATAAGGAATAAGGAGCCCATTTTGCTTTCTTTACGGGAAGCGAAAGTCACTCTATTAATGCTAGAAATAACGTCGTCGAATACTGTTTTCTAATTGCGGTCATGTCAAAATCACCTATCCCAATTGCTCCTCTCATATTTACTCACATGATCACAATTTGAAAAATAACTTTTGGGAGGATTGTAGTTTTTCCAAAAATCTATCTTTTATACTATAACTTTCTCTGTAAAACAAACGGATGGACAGGCAAAGGTATGCAAGACGAAGGCCATCTCTCAAGAACTAATTTTTCTTGGTGGAATACATTCGGTGCAATGATTATGGCTAGAAAGTAACACAGGGTATCTTATCAGACTTAAAAAATTTAGGATAAACACCCTTGATTAGGGTGAGGAGTATTTTCTGAAAATTATCTGATGAAAAAATACGCGGTTGACAGCGCAAGTTGAAAGCTCAAAATGGGAGCAGTTTTCACTTCCACTTGACAGAAGCATTTGTGCAGCTCGAAAGAAACCATGGAAATCCATTTTTCTATAAGGTGAATCTTGGAAGTGAGGGAGAGCCATTTAATCATGTCACTTGAGCATTATTTGGACGCAAGGATAGAAAAGAAATAATAATGCATTGTCTTAATTGTCTTAATCTAAATATATTTCGTATTCTACAACAGAATGCGTTTAACGGAGAGGAAAGCAAAAAACTTGGCTTAACGGTAAATGTTATGAACTGAACCTGCTAGGAATAAATATTTTCATGACTCTTTTGAAATCGACTATTTTTAGAAAGTTTCTCGATACGCCCTGAAATTTGGATTAGGAAGTCTTAATACTCTGTTTTTATTTCAACACAACGAAAATGATCATTTTACATCCAGAATTGGATACCTCCTGGCAAAGGAGTCATATAGGATGTAGCTATATAGCTAGATATATATAGCTTCCGCTGTTGACTGAAAAACATTTTGAATGGAGGATGAAAGAAACCAATATGCTAATTCAAATTTATACTGTGAATGTTTCTCGTAACAGAGGAATCAGCTGTTTTATGAGTGGCGAAAATAAAACCTAAAATTGTATATTTACCAGTCACAATTAATGATATATTTTCATAAACACGACTTAACCTGTCAATTCTATAAATTAGAGCAAAAATGTAGCACATATCAGTAAACTCTTCTTCAGGGAGCCAAAATAATTTACATGGACTGTAAAGAGTGTGATTCACTCCTTTTCAGGTAGGATTCGATCAGTTAAAATACAGATAAAATGAAGAATTTTCGTTATAAATTCTTAAATATTATCAGTCAATGCTGAATTCTTGTATTCGTTCACTTCACTTCACTCAATGATAGGCATTCCTATTTAAAGCCATGAATAAGTTTTGAATGGGGTGGGTCCGTACCTCTAGAATGCAAGAGGCCGCCACAAGAATAGACGTTTATCAGCGGGACGGAAACTATCAGCAGAATAACCTGAAGTCAAAAAGGAAGCACGAAAGGAGCGGAAGTCATTCCTGGTATCCGACGAGGAAATTTCCCCATAAAAAGCTGTCATTTTCCTCGACTATAACGTTTCTTATCTTTTAACTCCACATTACACATTGCTTCTTTCTTTAGATGGACTGCTTGGCTGGAGCCCTGATTGCTTCTGTACTTTGCAGATGAAGTAAATGCTGGAGGCAGCATTTCACACTATTAACTGCGTTTTGTACTACTATGTTTTACTTATGCCGTAATATTTTCACCGCTTGCTCTCCTGCTTGCTATCTGTATTTTACAATAATCTTTCAGCAATCTTTTTAGAGCGAGTTCAGCAATAAAGTCACTTTTCTACTCGACCTCATCTACCCGTAAACAGTGCATTTGTGTGCTAAGAAAATATTAGATACTCAAGTTGCATACAATTCAGCTAGACGTAGGAAATACATATGCCCGTGACCTAAGAATTACATTCTAACATCGTATTACGGTGAAAGTTACGTCATTTAATGGAAATTCAATAATTTTCTATGTTCCCTAATATTCATATTACTGCATTTAAAAAGTGATCATATCAGGTATGAAAAGTATCTTCAGTCCTGATCTAGTGAGGCAGCACCCTGAATTAAATAAAAAAATAAAAATTTAGCAATTAGCTTATCTACCTATGATATTCAATACTCTCGTGACGAATAATTCAGTTTCTTAAGTCCACAAAATAATCAACCAATGGGTTGCTCGATACTCTATTGACGAGCTACATGCATTTAAGGAAGGGATGATTTGATGTTCCATTGATTATCATGCTCTTTTTCAACCGCTGTACAAACCAGCATAGCCAGTGAAAACAGCTAGAACACCTACAGCCACTACAGAAACAACAGCTGAGAAAATCTCTCGGGCAAGCCGTGAAGAATGTATGTTTTAAGTCAAGGTATGCTGCTGCCAGCTCCCCCACATTTCCATCCCACCCTTGAGCGGGCGCGATGGCGCAATGAGTGCGCCATTGAATGTAATTATTGGGACGATTGGAGAGCTTAGGTTTTTGAATAACTAAATGGCTACATATTCCTGCATTCATTCATAGTTCATCGATTAGCACTGATTTTATAACTTTACAGCCATTTATATTCTTGTGGAAAGAATTATACTGGAGGAAGTCCACCCTTGGCGCACAAAGTGCGCCGCACGCCCGCTAGAGTGACGATTTTGTTTATAGTAGAAGGGCTGATAATGACATATTTGTAGCATATTTTTACCTGCCTATGTTTTGTTTTCCCCTTTTCATGACGATTCTGCTTCTGCTCAACTGCTTCGTATTTCTTTCACTCTGCCGAGACAAAATACCAAATGTTTTTTGCGCGGGCGACTTACGCGTATCGGAATTATGTAAGCATGTTTGAGGTTCTCTGTCATCCTTTGGTACAAATTTATCTAAATAGCAAATATTCATTGAAACTTACGGTTTGTTATACTGGGGACATAGTGATACACGGTCAATTTCCACATTGTAACCATCCGATAGCTATGTGAGGTCCGTCTCGTAGCCTCAGTGTGGTTCCAGCCTCAAAGGCTTTTAGTCCTTGTGGGTGTGCTTCAGTGCACTGTAGTGTTAACTGTGCTTTGCTTCAGTCCTAGTTTGCGTGCGCTTCAGCGTAGTGGATCAAAAAGCAAAAACCCCTTCGTGCCAGGCATCAATCTACCATCTCTTCAACTCCTGTCTCATGTAAGTTAGACATCAATTTTATAAAACATATCTCTTTCCGCCTTGAATAGGACATATAAGTGAATTTCCATCTAAATGGGGAGTCATTGCTTCGTTCTAATTTTTGCAGATGAACTAGATCCATTCTCTGAGACTTAAATGCAATGTGGAATGCGTTATTTTCCCCGTCGTAGCTGAGAATAAGAAATAATCTCAAAGGTCCTCAGCCCGACCTGCAGCTTTGTAATCTTGCGAGATGTAAGTGATATATGATCCCATATGCTTATTGAAAATATTTTATAATTAGGTGCACGTCAAGGATTATGTTTTGATTTATCCTTCTGTAGTTTGGAGTAAGAAGGTATTTTACTTTTCCCAGGGCAAAATTCACCAGAGATGTTGACATCTTTAAAGTCTTACACGAGGTTGAGAGTGAGGATAGTTCCAAAGATCAGCTTGGTGAATCTGCCTCTGAGAATGAAAAATTGTTCATTCGGATCATAATTCGGTTTCTGAGCAGGAAATTGACCATAAGGATGAAGATGAATGGAGTTTCAACCGCAGAAACGACATATTTATCGCAAAAGACAAGTTGTTCGTATGACATAAAACGCCACAGCAGAAACAGTAAAGAACCAACAGCAAAAACATTGTAAAAATCCTTTCTGTGCCTAAGTTCCATGCACGAGATATAAGGGATGAGATTTTTAGCTTTTCATTACGTGATTGATGTGTCCATGATTGACATTATTCTGAGGCATACAAACGAATACATTCGTAGAAAACGAGACAACATTCAATACAGCAGGGATAGAGATTCACGGGAAACATGTAGGAGTAAACTCCTAGCGTTGTTTGGTCTCCTTTATCTTTTAGGAGTCAAAAAAACTGGTCACACTAATGTAAAGGAACTTTGGAGTAATGACGGGACGGGCATAGAAATCCTAAGATTTTGCATGAGCTACAAGTGATTTTTCTTTCTATTGCGGTGCTTGCGTTTTTTATGACTCACCTACACGCGGAGAACGATAAAGAACAGACAAATTGGCTGCTTTCCGGAAAATTTTGGATTTGTATGTAGCGAACTGCATGAATAACTATAATCTCAGTGAGTTCGTTACGGTTGATGAAAAGTTAGAGCCATTTCAGGGAAGGTGCAGTTTTATTCAGTACATACCCAGCAAACCGGCTAAGTATGGGCTTAACATTTTTGCATTATGCGATGCCAAAACGTTTTTCATCAGTAAAATAGAAGTTTATTGCTGAAAACAAATGGATGGGCCATATTATGTATCCAATTCTCCTGGGGATATTGTGAAAAGGATAGTTAGCAATATAAAAGGTAAAAATTGCAATCTCACCATAGACAATTGGTACACCAGTTATCCTCTGACTGTATATTTGCTGGATGAGAAAATAACATTGATTGACACCTTGTGCCAAAATAAGAGAGAAATACCTGCTGAATTTTTGCCGATAAAAGACCGTCCAATGGAGACCTCTATATTTGGATTTCAGAAAAATGTAACTATGGTGTCTTACACGCCAGGAAAATACAAATCAGTCATTATCTTGTCAGCAATGCACGTTACAGGAGAAATAGATCATATAACAGGGAAACTATATATAATCATGGATTATAACAGTACTAAACAGTAGACCTAATGTGCGGAACATATTCCGTTTCCCGCAGGACAAGAAGATGGCCGCTGGCTCTATTTTATGCCCTGTTGAATATTGCCGGAATTAATGCGCAAGTGCTCAACTTTGCCAATGAAGGCCATCAAAAAATTGAAAGACGAGTTTTTTTAAAGCACCTGGCTTTGAGCGTAATGAAAGAGCGCTTAGTTGAGCGTTTTTAACTAAATAGTCTACCGAGGGATGTTACCCGTTTTCTCTCATCCACCAAACCAACCACCAAAAAATGATGAGGTAGTGGAACAGTCAAATAAAGAACGTAGAAGATGTGTAATACGTGGTCGCGGGAAAAATGTAAATACTACCATAAGGTGTGATATTTATAAAGTTTTTGTGTGTAAATTTCATTCTAAGACATCAATCAATCGTAATTCATGCAGCAATAACGTAGAGTGATGTATGATATTTTGTTTTTCTCATCGAGTATGGTCATCTTCACGAAATGCTTGTGGAAATGATGTTTTTTGTCAATTAAAGTTAATATTCATTTCGTAATAATTTAATTAGTTCGAAAAAAATAATAAAAATAGTTATAATGACCAACAGAACAACTGAAAAGAAAGTAATGGACAATCAAGCTAATGGCGCACTCCGTGCGCCACGCGACCGTTAGTGTTACGCTTTGAGACGCGCCCGCTAAATGGTTAATCCGATTTTCATCACTTATTATCAATTGACACCCAGTCCATGGAGAGAGAATGCCGTTATTTAGGCCTTGCCGATAAATTATTTGATACGCAATACGTTTTAAATAACTCCTGTTCCTTGAATTGCTCATCCTTCATCACTTCCCCTGCTAAAAGACTCAGCTGTGTGTTCTCTGTGCACAGCATGTTTTCACGAGCTCCCCCCGTTAAAGTATAATTTTTAAAGCACATAAGGCCATAAAGAGAATTTAACTCCCTTTCTCGGATTTTTTCCATACTTGCTCTGCCAACCTCTGCCAAACTGCCAAGCTCTTCACTGACCACCGTAGAATTACCTGCAATTTCATTCATGTCTTGTTATGTTTCTCTTCGACCTATTTTTGCTCCAAAATTATATCCATGATGAAGTGAATGCTCTCGCCGTATCTATATCATATCATATTCATATCATATTCTTGTATTAATTCTGTATGAAACTTAAGACCAAATCTTCTGACTAAAACTAACGACACTTCACTAATATCATAGAGGTTTATTTCAGTAACTCTCACTACTCACAGTAGCCGTATCGTTCATCGCTTACTCAATTACCCACTCCGCAACCCATCTCCATCTCACACTCCCGTGTCTAATTGCCTATTTGTCACTCAAAGAAATTCACCATCCCACAACCTCTATCGCCAACCACCCGTGGTTTTTTTAAAAAACATCCTTTCGCCGTAAAATAGCTTTCCAATTCTTCCTCCTCTCCGGCCTCCGTCCTTTTTAAGTCCCGTCGCACAGAATTCATCTTCTTCTTGCTCATCCCAGCGTGGAATGACTTTCTCCGCTCCCCATCAATGTCTTCCCCGCCCACATTTTCCCCTATATTTCCTCCATCAGTTTATCTTCCTCCCCATCTTTCTCGTCGTATGGTCGAATAGTCACTATTGCGAGGGAATTGGCATTCTTAGATGGATGAATAAGGAATGGGAGATGAGGAGGCGGGGCTCCTTTCCAGGAATCGCCCCTTCCGCAATTTTCTTTCCCTTCAAAAATTCGCTTCTCTCTCATTCACTACCTCCGACAGCCTCCCGCCTTTTCTCATGAAATTTGTACTCGAATGGGCAACTCTTCACCATATTTCTTATGCAACATACATTTTTAAAAAATATCTTAAATTAGCTTACCGGTGCTCGCTTGGGATAAAACGGTATCCCAAAGTCATATATTTGTAAATTTCTGCTTTGTACTACAATGTATCCTTTTCACCATTTCAATACCTTCGAAGCAAAGCTTTCTCATCCACCCACTGTTGCTTTGACCCTGATACTTTGTATATACCGTCAATGCCTCACAGCTAAGTGGTTTGGGACGCCTGAGTATCCCAATGATCTATTACGTGACAGTATTGCATAGATAACATGAAGCTTTTCGATTCATAGGGATTAGTTGAGTTTTCTGTGAATTGTTGTTATACGTGATTATTAATTTTGACGATCTTATAGGCCATATTATTGATTTCTTTTCAATATTGACCCAAATGTATTTATTTTGTTCTAACAGTTATCCCGTAGCAAACGCATAGGAGCACCTGGGTATCATACGTGATATTTAATTCGCTGACCTATTTCACCAACATGATTTACTGTCCATTATTGCCAGGTTAGTGGTATTATTGCCAGATTAGTGCATGGCGCATGGCATGTGCATAAAGAAATGTGATGAAAAGAAAGAAAATGTGAGCATTACAGATGGACATGCCTAGATCATGGAACCTACATCTGTAATCAGCGCTTTGGACGCAAAAATACCGATGAAAGTGAAACAGAAAGTGACGAACAGTGGCATGTGACTGTGATTGTGAACTACTATAAAGGTCAAAAAATGATTTCTTCTGCTTTAATTTAAAGAGTTGTATTTTAAATAGCAAATAAACCCATGAGATAAGAGTTTTCGAAGTTTTAAACTATCCAAGTGAAATTGAAGTAGTGGTATACTCTGGTATCCCAAGCAATCACTCACGTTAGCAATAAGAGCGCGAGCAATCGAGTGTTAATGAATTTTAAAATTATCACGTTCAAGCGTTATCAACATTTATCCATCACATTTGGGTTACGCCAATATGATGGTAGTGATTTTTAAAAATTCGATTTCTTCTCATTTTTTTCCATTTCGATAAAAAATATGTAAATAATGTTTAAATTTCATTCATCGTCTGATCAGCGAAGATTATGGAAAGAACATTATGAGCGATGGAATGGTACGGAAATGGGTTAGAGCTTTTAGAGAATCCAAAACAAAAGGCGTGGCATGCCGTGTAAGGGGATCATTTTGCTCAATGACAATGCCCGTCCACACACGGCTAATCAAACTCAAGATCTCATCGGATCATTTGGTTGGGAACAACTTGATCACCTTTCGCTCAGTTCCGATCTAGCGCCCAATGACTACCACATGTATTTGCATTTGAAGATGCAACTGGGTGGTCAGCGCCACGATGACGGTGATGAGACCAAAACGACCGCATTATCAAATCAGGCGGCAGACTTCTATGAGGGTGGGATTCAAAAATTGGTTCTACGATGCGATAAGTGTCTTAATATAAGTGTAAGTTATGTGGTTATGTGGTATGAATTGTAGATAAAGGTTCAATTTTTCATGTAAAAATACAACTGTTAAGAAAAGTATACTTGCTTTGTATTTATTTCAATACGGTACTTACTTTAAAAAACACCCATCGTACCTTAGGCTCAGGAGGAATAGGGCATCCCTGAAATAGTTTAAGCACGCAACTCAGACATTACTGAATCAAAAACGGCCCATAGCCAAAACGTTTTGGATTGCCAAACGTGCTCTATTGGAGCATATATAATGAAGAGAAATATCCTACGGTAAACTAGAACCTTATCTATGAAAACGTTTTCGTCATGCCCGCAAAGAAAGTGTGGATGAATCGACGATCAGCAATTTTCTTCTCCTCAAATGGTTTTGGAATGCAAAGCTTCCAGCATGCAATAAAATTTCAACCCTCGTTTTACTGAGAGAATCTCTTAGAAGCAAATTTTACATATCATCTTATGAGCTAAAAGACTCGGAAATAAGGACAATCATCCTTAGAAATTATTGGGGGTATATTTTTAGCGTTTTTGGAGCTAAAATCAACACAAGGTAATTGAAATTAGATGCGCCACATCTTTTCTTCAATTACTTACGAAAATGTATAGCTACTTTTTCATAATAATGAAATAAGATGAAAAATGAGTACCATCCAATTTTTTTCTCCTGCAGTGCGTAGAGGAAACTAATGGCCGGAAAGAAATCATTATTAGCATAAGAAATAACCCTGGAGATCTCATTCAAGAGACTGATTATTTTGCTAGAGAATCTCGTGTTCCACTCCTGACTAAACTGAGCATGACCTGATGTATTAGCGCAGAACATCAAAAAGAGTCATTTCTATTTACCCACGTCGCTCCAAAGCAACTGAAAATTAAACACGGAAGAAGAGCCCGGAGCAATCAAATCTACATGCTCGTCCTCTTCCTCTACCTTTGCTTCGCGGAAAAGGCATTGGAAATTACGCATTGCTCACTAAGCGACGACAACGTTACCATATACCCTCTTATTTTCACACGCCAGAAACTGAAAACCCTTTCGTAAATTTTCCCACCTAGGATAGGATTCGTTCCAGGTCACAAATCACCACGTATCAGGATTTCTTCGTGTACTTAGGCAAATGAAACATATTAACAAGATGTTTAAAGATTCCGAGACTCAGAAGGAAACTTAATCCAATTTTCTCACATGTTTGCCTACCATTTATAGGAGAGTTTCAACGATTTACAGGATTAGTACGCAACTGAAAGGTGAGCGCAAAGTTAAGTATCTACAAACAGAGGTGTTCTTTAAATTTCCACTTTACAAAAGTTGCTGAATTTCCAAATGGGCTGAGTTAATTCCCTAAACGAAAATATCCATATAAGCTAAGCTTCATTTAGTGAGTAGTAGCAATGCCATTTTATGGCATATTATTGATGAACGTGGCGAGATGCAAGGACTGTTATTGTGATAAAAAATATGAAGCGAGAATGTAAATGTCCATGACCATTTTATTTATTACATGAGCGCTCTAAGGAATCATTCTATAAATTCATGAGTTATAAAAAAATCTATGAGTTTACTTAAAGACGCGCTTCATTTTGAATCCCAATTAATGCTAAAAACTTAATTCGCCATATCATGGAAGACTAATTTTGTGTATTATTACCTGTATATTATGAAACTTTCCTTTTCTCATTTGATCACATAACATTACATTGCAATTTGAGCTCAATTGTGCAGTGATAAAAGTAGGGCCCAGACAGAAACAATTAAACGCATCGTGCTCGAGGTATCACCATCAAGAATAAAAAACTCCCATACAGAAATCTTTAGAGAAAGCATTGGATCACGTGGATGAAAAACATTGTTAAGATCTTGGATTATTTCTACACGCATCTAATAAGTATATCGGACGGGAAAAATATAAAGAGGTGTCCAAGGATTGCAGAGGATAAGTTCCGTACGTAATACTACGGGTAGGAGTCAATGAATACAATCAAAGGCGATTCTTGAACACAATAAGTGACAAGTGTCTTGATTGGATGAAAGAGGAAAATTAAATAAACTGAAATGAGATACTGGCGGTCCGAACAAGTTTGAATTTATTATTGACACCGTCCATTTGTACCCGAAGTTGTTCAAAAATCTGCTATCAAGACTTCTTTAAGATACCTAGCCGTGATACAGCTGATTAGCTCACAATGTTACTTATCTCCCTCCACGGTTTGTTATAGGTCGCGAAATTGTTTGATATAGGTTTCGCGGACGTTGATAGCGCAGAGAATAATAAGAAAGAAGAACAATGCAGTGGAAATCAAGAGGGGAATGGAAGTTGTAGAAGTGGACAAAATAGGTGGGAGGAAATTATGTGACGCAAAAGAAGTGTGCAGGATTTCAGTTCCCACGCAGTTTCTTAAATGACAGGAGGAAAAATCGAACATCGTGATTGATTGTCTACAAAAAATGTTTGAAAGCAGTCTTTGGTACGTTGTTGCGAGCATTCGCAACCCGTCAATATTTCCATACATTTGCACATAAAGCAGGAATCCCAACAATAAAATGTTAGTCCCAATTATGAGTGGAGAGCGGGTGGTTTTTTTAAGCGTTGAACGTGGCAAGCCGCTGGCTACGCTGGAAGCCGCTGACTACATAATATACGTTCAGATGCGTCTCTCATTCAGTTAATTGCTTCAGTCAATACATCCAGCTATATGAAGAATTATGTTAGAACCATATTGAGCGCAAAATTCGTGCAATGATCATTGAATGGAAGCGGAAATAAAATATTAATTAGATATAATAAAAATACTCAGCATCACTAAAATGGTGGAGGAGAACAGAACCAAAACTTATTTACACCTGACAGAGTGATTGTTTTATTCAAGAAAGCAGAGGTATGAGGGAAATTCATTCTCTGCATTGGTCAGAGGTATCAGGATTGTCTCAGAAAATAATGGTGGGAAAAATTAAATGAAGCTATGGAGAGACATAATTATTTAGGTAAAAATGACCACCTAAAAATAAAACTAAGGAAACAAAAAAATAACGTGGCCAAGAACTCGTTTTTAAATAGGGGTGTAAATAATTGGAACCGGCTGCCTGATGAACTTTTTGAGCTCTTTCCCAAAACCTTAAAATCGTTTTGAAGTAAATGTTTAGAACATTTCAGACAAAATTAATTTCTATAGTGTTTTCATCTTCATATAATAATGTGATCTGATCATTTTATTTGTAGGTCTACTTTCATTGCCACCAGAAATCTGAATATTTGCAATGTAATTTTGAATAATAATAATACGTGAACTTTTGAATAGAGAGCAAGAACCGCCGACTCGAGCGTACTTAACACGAAATCTATTGGCTTGGTATACGTTTCACGCTTGGCATACGCGTCATATGCTACTCTCATATACAAAAATCATTATTTGATCATCGTATATTACATCCACCAACCTCTCAATCCAGCCCTAATTTGAATAATTATTAGATAGATTAATCTTTGTAAGGGTATGTTGAGAACCGAATTAAAAATGCTCCAATATTTCACTTGTGATACAGATTTTTCAACTCATACTGCTTTGTAATAAGGGTGGTTCTATATTTTTTGAAATGTTAATTTCTTTGGCACTCTGCAGATTAATTTCACATAGAGAGTGATTAAAATTTGTAAAATCGCATTGAAATTAGATTGAGGTAAAAAACTGCCGCATCTCACTCAAACTTACGACACGTGGGTACCTTAAGCATTTTTCGGTCATTCCTGGAGATAAAGGAGCACTGGGCCTTTTTTTAAGTTTTATTGTGATTACACTTATGAAAAATTTTACATATTTAACCATGTATACTTTTTATATTGGTCTATGATCCGGAGTAAATGACCCAAGGAGGGAGCAAATGTAAAGCAAGTCGTGGGGCACGCACTCTCACTTCAGCTTACAAATCTACACTGACGGCTTCTTCATGTCTTACTGTATTTTATGACACTCTATGAATTGTCAAAATTCAGTAAATTTGAATGTTGATTTTTGTAAACTACATAAAACCTGTAAATTCATTGATATTTTTACCATTAAGTTGATTTACTTGCCGTTCTCTTGTAAAATTAACAGTTGTTATAGAAAATTCAAAATTATAGACACGCTTAAAACGCTACTTTTTCAATTATAGAAGAAAATTAATTTAGAACTACTATCAACTCAATTTTAGTGTAAATTATTAACAATCATAGTGAAGCTTATAATGTATAGTTTCTTTCATGACCTTCACTCTTTCGTAAAACTCTGAACTAACGAAAAAGAAGTATTTAATATTATAAAGAAGATAGAAGAAGATATAAGTATTTGATAGTATAAAGAAGATATTGTTATGAATGAAAGTGCCCATACCTGGATTTTAGGAAAACAAGCCATCATCTTTGATTTTTTTATTCTAAAACCTCCACCAACTTAATATTTCCTTTATCGGTAGGCCACCGTCAAGAACCTCCACAGGAACAGCTTAAAGATATATCCTTAGGGTCGATAACTGGAACATAGAGAGTTTCAATACTTGATTTGAGGCAGCCATTACGCGTCATAATATCTCATCAGAATTGTGAGAGAGCTGGCATTCATTAATTTATCCTGCAAGAGATTCGTAACATTAAAAAAATAAATTAAATTGGGACTTAGAGCTGGTATCCTGAGTGAGAATTCATCAAAACTGCGAGGGAGGGCAGATTCCCAACCGTCCGCAGCGCACTTCGTGCCCGACTTGCTTTCAGTTCATTAAATAACAACGTACACAATGCCGTCGCCTAAAGGACCCAAATCAAGCTTCGTTTACTTTTCCACCCCGATCACTGGCGGGTTCAAATCCCATTGGACCGATATCCACAACTGCGGTCAGAGAGGATTGGGAATGAATGAATGCAGGGGACGAGTAGGCAGCTCATCGTGAGCTCTGTCATTGTATATACATGCACCTTTGTGGGTCAAATGCTGGGATTCCGATTCTCTCAGCCAGGAAATCTCAGATAAATTAATAAATGAAATCAAATTCACAGGAAAAGGTGAGAAAGTAGCTGATAACAAGCTCAGGAATGGTCAAGAGAAGATTTGAGAAAGATGAGCAGTTGAAATATAGAGCGTAAAACAAGATTAGGAGGCTGATGGGAAAGAAGAGCGCAAAGCATAAAGAGAATTTATCTCAATTTTTGCAAAAGCACATTCCCTATTCCATCTTGAACCACAAGTTACCATCGAATATTGCACACAGCATGGTTTTGAATGCTTAAATGGCTACGTTCTTCAGAGCACTGAGTTTTAGCATATGTATGCGACACGACTTTTGAAAATACTGTGACATTTCTGCTGCCTACAACTAGTAGGCTCAAACAAACTTATTGTTTTTTAATAAAAAATAATAAAAACGAAATGCCGGTTTGCTTGCATCTACATCTACATAAAACCCCGCGAGCTACCGCATGGGCATATGGCAGGGGGTGGTAGGTTACCAGCCATGTAAAGAAGTAAGTTTTTTGGAGGTGAAATGGTGACATGTGTTATGGGAGTGTATTTAGAGGAGCTCAATTTTTATTTTGGTCGTGTATTCTGCGGTTAAAGAACGTGATTTTATACCTAACTGTTCGGAAATGTATTTCTCTTATTTTATCACTTCTGTCAGACCTAGAGATGTAGTAGGGCGTCATGATAATATTCCCTGTGTCGCTCTGAATCACACCAGTTCTGAATATCTCAAGCAATCTTACCCTAGCGTGCAGCCTCCGAGTCACCACCTTAATCCCTCGAAAGGTTGTGAGACACTCTGTTCAATTGTAGCAGTTTTGAACGAATCACGCTGATTAACTTTGTATTTTTTTGGTAAAATCTTTATGACAAGGGTCCCAAATGCTTCCGGCATCTTCGAGGTGCGGATTAATCAGAGCGAAGTAGCATCTTTCTTTAACGTTTTCATACATACCTTCTATTATACGCTTAACAAAACCTAGTTTTTGTGCCACATATATTCTGTACGTGTGTTCCCCACGATATATCAGTAGTTAAGGTATTCAAAGATATTTGACTGTTTCTGAAGATTTTATGTTTACTCTCCTTGCAGCGTAGGCATGGAATTTTTGTCTTATGCTTCAATACTGCGCTGCTAAGCCCTTTCCTCTCTAGCTTAAGCGTTTCACTCTTTTAAATTTCAACGCTATCTCTGCTTTTTCTGAACACACCGGATTCCCTGCAATGGAGTATTTTCATGCATCCCCTCCATACATTTCACCCTTTTCCTTCCTTCTCTAATAGAAGCCTCCTTTCCTCTACCTCTCATCCCTTTCTCCTCTTTCCTCTACACTTTGATATCATTTCTCACATGCACATAAAATTAACCCATTCCATTTTTATGCTTTCATCTTCCCAATCTGGTGTATTGTGTCCTCCATTCATCTCCTTACAACACCATTATTTCGCCGCAATCTTACACACTCTTACTTGTAGTCCCCCATTTGGTTTCAATATTTTTTATTTTCTTCCGCCCGGATTTTTTTAAAACAAATACGCTTTTCATTCTTATAAGTCAGTCACCCTCCCATTTTTACCACTCAACATCATCCGGGTAATGTCCCGGTATTCTCCATATTTAGGAACACATTTTTAAGAGCCATTTACACTTCTATAAATACACCTTATCCAATAATGGTTTAGATGTACTGCATCACCATCAGACTCAAGATAAGAGATGTCGTGCTATATATTCAAGCTAATATAGGTGGATGTTGGGATGGGGGTGTTAGATATAGATGTTATTTGTGTTGGTTGCCATGTGGCAGGTGTTTGTTTTATGGTTATTAAGTAAACAGAATATTTGATGATATGGATATTGTACTGTTGATGAAGGATTAAAAGAAATTAACAAGACATCAATTGATAAGTTTTTGCTTAAATCAGCAAAACTAAACATAGCGCAGTCGATTAGAGGTCCAGAACCCATGCATGACCTTTCAGGGAGCCTATTAAATAATTGGCAGATGGAAATAAGGCACGGCCATCTAAGGCAGAAGAAATAAATTTTAGTATTACAGCAACTTAAATAAAACTTTGTATACTCCACTATAGGTTTAAAGCACGACCCGGGGCGAGCTGGAAAAGATTTAAAATGGAATGTTTCATATTTCTCACGGCAGATGAAAAAGATGGAGCAGAAGAGAAAGTAAAAATTGCCCTATTTTTAAACCACATTGGAAGTGAGGCATTGATGATTTATCAGCACAGGTTGGAGAGCCAGAGTGAAAACAAGACATAAACTGAATACTATATTTAAATTCTATGAATAATTCTTTTTGGAAGAAGCAAATGAGATCTTTGAATGTTATTGTTTTTATAAAAAGTACAAAAAGAAGGACAAAGATTCAAGAACTTATTACTGACATTATTGGAAATTGCAGGCTGATCGCAGCAATTTCAAAGAAAAAAGTTGCAGGGTACGTGATGCTATTGTTTTCGGTGTATGTAGCGAAATACTAAGGGAGGAACTTTTAAGAAGAGGTATGAAATTAACTTTTAAGCAAGCAGAAGAACTCTGTCTCCTATTTGAGACAGCCCAACCTAGAGTCTCAGCTATGAAGGGGTCGGAAAATGAATATAAGAAGGTGTACCCAATTAAGTATGAAAAAACAGGAAGTTACCGTGGTAAAAAGACATTTTTTAACCAATGTGATGACAATTGTTAGTGGTGTAATTCACGTCATGAACCTAGGAAATGTCCAGCCTTTGGCAAAAACAGTAATTTTTGTGGTAAGCTAAATCACTTTCAAATTACCTGTAAATAATCGAATTGACGTTTTGAATTCTATGTAAGTTGATTTTTAGGAAAGGCAGCTGTGAATTTTAGGGTGACTTTCAATACGTTTTCATAAAGTCTTATTTACTGTAAACAAGGAAGATGTTCGAAAACTGTGATTGAATATTTTCCGCTACTGAAATCAGAAAATACGAGTTGGACAGTGAGTTAACGGTTTCTGCAATGGATCTTGAGGCCAGAAAACAGTCGCTGAAAAAAGAGATTCCACAAAAGCTAACTGATATAAACGTTGTATTGTCGAGCTAGGACCGGTTAATGGGCAACCTGCAGCAATCAACTGACTAAGGCAGTTTGTTGGTCGTTGCTGAAAGTAATGTTTCCATGTAGGGATAAATGTGCGCTGGTCAGCCAATCTGATACTCCCCGAAGGTATTGGGTGATAAGAAAAGATGGAACTAAGTTAAAAAGAAATTTTAGGTACCTCAAGCTAATTTAATTAGATTGAAAAAAAGGAGAGGCTGGTGGTTATGGGTAAGTGATTGGTTAATTAAATTGAAAAATGAAAAAAAGGGAAATGTTAGATATAGACGTAATTGGTGTTGGTTACCATGTGGCAGATATTTGTTATATGGTTACTTAGTAAACAGACTAGTTGATGATATGAATATTGTACTGTTAATGAAGAATTAAAATAAATTAACAAGACATCAACTGATAAGTTTTTGCTTAAATAGCAAAACTAAATTGGGGGTGTAGATAGAGGTGCTGTGCAAAGGGGAATAAGCTAAGTTGAGCAAGAGAGGCTGATAAAGGTGAGGAAAAGTAGACTATGGAGTGATTCGGGGAAAAAAAGGTATCGAGACTAGTTTATATGCACATTTAATAAACAGGAGGTAAGAATTACATCAAGGATTTGAATGAAACCATGGCCAGCACGTCATCGAAGACGAAAATGTATAAGCTCAAACACTAACAAATATAAGGTCTCGTTGTAGTCTTCTCAGTTTAGCTCCTAATTTTACCCGTAGAGTGGAGGCATGAGGCAACTTATATTATCGAAATTTTTTTATATTTGAAGGGGAAATATCCTATTTAATCTATCCTATCTATGGAAACGCAATATCAACCAAATATTTCTATTAATTGAGGCCCGCTGAAAGCATGTGAGAAAAAAAATGTCCATACAAATTTGCTCTTTTAGTCGGATCTTTAATTTATTTACAAGACATAATTTTAACTGTATTCGCTTCTAAAATAGAGCAAAATGCGTCAACTGTTTTCTTAATACAATGAGCATATCATTAGCTGTTTTTCTTTAGTAACAGACGTGCAATATGAACAGCAGCAGATGGAAAGCCCGAAGTTTCATTGAGCACACTCCAATCCCTTAGAGCAACTAATTTTTCTTTTATTCAAGTTTTCTACCCCTTGCATACTTTCATAGAATTGTATATCAGTGCATCAATAATCACTTGATCTTGCAGTATCCATCAAACTGCAGCTTTATTCGCAGGTAACTCTCTAATTTCTCGCATGATCCAACTGCTGATTCAGGATCTTTTATCTTTCACTATTTTCTTGGGAAGAATATAAGAGATGCTCTTCCACATTTTTCCTCTCTCCCGCAAAAAAATCTCCCAAGTATCCATATCCTTTTGCAAGAGAGTTTCTCTGTAGATACCATCAACACTCCTGAGAGACACTTGACAAATTGAAAAGACAGCTCCGTGGGGGTTTATCACTGGGAGTGGTTGGGGAAGTTGCGAGGGTGGCTTGAAGGCAATGGGACGGGATTGGCAGACGCTGTTGAGAGGATAGGAAGGGAGTGACAGAAATACCAAGAAAGACGAAGTGAATATTTCAGGGATAAGCAACGTGATCAAATGCAAAAGGGGCGGAATCAAAGTGGATACTGAAAGATGTGCAGGAGCTTAGAGGTGCATTGATCCCAAGGTATCAGGTAATATTCCTAAGAGATGCAAACGGAGCAACTGAATGTTAACTATACGAGCATTTTGGCCAAGAAAGTCTGGCTAAATTTCAACCATGTTTCTGGATGGGCCGGGGAAACACGATTCCTCAATAAAACTAGTTATAAAAATGCTAGCGTGCAAAGAAGTCTTTGGTATCAAAATTTGTAATTATAGGACAGAGAACGGTCAAAATTGATAAATACTATGTTTTCAAAAGGAAATACATACCCAGGGCCGGATTTAGACTTGAAAAGGCCCGGAGATATTTGAGATATGAGGCCCTTTATAAGTCCAGATATTCCATGTCAGTGCCAAATACGATTTTCGGATACCCATAGGGTTAAACTGAATACAATGAAGAAGTACATAGATGGCGAAATAATAAACCTTAAATTTAAAACCATTTTTATTCAAAATTATTTTTAGTCGAAATTTATCAGTAGTCATAATTAACAATAATACTGGTTAACTGGTTATCGGTAATGCTAACCGTACGCACAATAGTGCTTTGTTCTTCGGGAAGACGCGCAAAAAAAAATTAACCCTCTGGTTACCGAGCGGGGTCCTTCAAGGACCCCACACTCAAAAAATTTTGAATAAATTTCATAATTTTTTTCTCACGTTCATGGGTCTCTTGGTATGTGAACAACTTTTTAATTCCTTTTTAGTGGCCAAAGTAGGATCAAAAATACGTTCATTTGGATTCTATATCAATTAAAATATGGATGGGGTCCTAGAAGGACCCCACTGGATAACCAACGTCCTAGACTGAATGTTTGACTGTTTTACAAATGTGTGCGTGTATAACTGATTCTTTCATCAATTATTCTTAATATATCTTACTATTGTTTAAATAATTAATATAATTATAAAAAAAACTCTTATTACTATGTATTATTATTGTTAGCTAATGTTAGCTAATGTTAGCTAATCCCCACTTTTCTATCATTATTCTGGGCCTCTGTCCTGCTTTACGTTCCTTCACTTGACGTCTTTAGCACATCATGTCATCAGCACATACAATCCATACATATTCCCTGTGAAATATTGTTTCGTCATTCCTGACTGTACAGTCTAAATTTGGTGAAAGTCTAAAATATATCTGTGATTGAGAGTGATTTATCTTCACATTGGTAGTTCTCTGCTCGTTTTGGTTACATCCACTATTAGAGGTAATTCGCATTCGAAATTTTTCGTCTTCATTTTACGTTTTGAATCTGTAGTGGTGGTCTTTGTATCCCTTGCATGTTGGAGCGATTGAGGATAGAATGTTTCTAGGGAATTAGATTTTTGATTGGCGCTTTGCATGTGTGGTTCGCGGGTTTTAGTGTAATGTCGGTGTTCTACCATATCATTCATGCATGCCTGGTGCGAAAACACCCCCTGCCACACACCCTTTGGGTGGCTTGCAGGGTATGACGTAGATGTAGATGTACGTTTCAACTAATTTGCTAACTGGTAAATAGCTTCGGTTCTTCGACCCAACTTGGCGTCGTAATACCATTTACGCATCGAAATATTGTCTTTGTTCATCGATCATAAGTTCAGATTTGGCACTGCTCTCCGTAGCAAAAATAGAGATCAAACTTTGTGATTGACCACTAACCGAGTTATTTATTCACGACCCGGGTTTTGCATCATTTCACGTTAGAATATATACAAATTCAGTTGCCTACCGGTAATAGAGGGAGTGGACACCGGGCGTCGAAGGGTGGTGTTGAGGGTTGGGAGGCAGATGGGGTATGGGAGGGAGAAAGGGTTGGGAGATGTAAAGGGGCTGCGTTTGGTTGGCCGGGGTTTTCCTGCGTTGAGGGCCTTCGGGCAGCGGGAGGTGTAGCAGTTGAGAAGAGAAAAGGGAAGGATTAGCAAGGAACACATCAATTCGGTGTATATTCTGAGAATTTCTATGCACAAGGGTCGATGGTGATCAGCAAGTACAGGCTATTGTTGTGAAAGCTCCCTGTGGAGCACCACCGCCAAGCAAGTGATAGGGTACGCCAGGGCCACGTTGTTTCCTCACTTGCTTGGGCGTGGATCTCACTTCCCCTTATTCTCCATCTCACTCAACGAACTATTCCACTTGTGATAATATCTCCAGTGCCTCCTTTTTCTAACCCCTCCCTTTTTACCAAAATTCCTGGTGACTGAACCATTAGTGAGCCATTAACGGATTCCAAGAAATAGTTATCCCGATCCCCAGTGCCATTCCACTGCCTCACTCAATCCTCCCTCCAAATCACCTGCTTTCTCATCAATAGCCTGCACTTGCTCATAACCATCGACTATTGTGCATAGAAATTCTCAAAATTAACACCGAATTGATGTGTTCCTTGCTAATCCTTCCCTTTCCTCTTCTCAACTGCTTCACCCCCCGCTGCCCGAAGGCCCTGAGCGCAGAAAAACCCCGGCTAGCCTAACGCAGCCCCATTATCTTCCCCAACCCTTTCTTCCTCCCACACTCCCTCTGCCTCCTACCCTCAACACCACTCTTCGACGCCCGGTGTCCACTCCCTCTCTTACCGGAACGCACCTGAATTCGTATATATACCAATGTAAAATGAGCATATTCAACAGTCCAATATTTATCTGAGGGGGTGTGTTCTTCACATGCAAAGCTCAGTGCCCGTTCCGGTAACATCCATTGCTACAGAGATACTTGTGCGCTACAGCTCCTTCAATCAACCTGTGCAGTCAACCGATGGAAGAAAATTCTCCGTTTGCAACACCTATAAAAGTAAGTACATAAATTTATAGATAAAAATGTACAGGTGTCACTCACAACTATGTTGCGTGTACTGAAGTTTAACTAATTTACATTAACACCTATTGGTAAATTAGTAAAATTTATTCTACCTACAAGTATCATAAGAGAAATAAATATTTTTAAAAATTGAAAGCTTTATTAAATTTTTTTACCCTTTCAATGAAATATTTGCAATAATTTAAATATTGTGGCCTTTATAATGTTTCCTAATGCCTAATGACTTACAATTATATTCATACTGTGATAAAATTATTTTTTATCTAGAAATGACTTCCAAAAGACACCTAACGGAGGAAGAAATTGAAAGAATCACAGAGGAAAGTGACTGCAATGATTTTTGTGACAAAGACAGTGATAGTGAATTCCTCCCAGCAGAGTGTACATCTGAATCTGAAGATGATTTGGAAGAAGTAGAAGAGGAGCCATTTGACCAACTGCCTACTGAAGAAGAAATTGACAGTGATGTGGAGGTAAATAAAAGTATAACTAACTTTGACGTTTTTAAGTCAAAATCAGGGCGTATATGGGAAAAAAATCCTCCAAAAATTACAAAAACTTTACAAGGAAACATTCTTAACTGTAAACCAGGTCCTACAAAACATTCAAGCTGTGCAAGGTCCATTCGAGAAACTTTTAATTTGTTTATAAACAACGATGTCAAAATTATTATTGTTGAATGCACTAATTTATACGCCCAAAAATTCTACAATGAGTTGTTAGTGAAGCACCCTAAATTTGAAAATAACTGGACTAATGTGAACATTGATGAACTGGATGCATTTATTGGTATATTATTGACTGCAGGTGCTCTTCGTTGTGGAAAAGAAAATGTCAAATAATTGTGGTCAACTGATACTAGCATTCGTAGAGCTTTTTTTACAGCATCTGTCCCGCACAAGATTTCAACAAATCATGAGATTCATACGCTTTGATGACAAAGATACTAGGGCCCAAAGAAAAGAAAGTGACAAATTAGCCGCTATCCGTAATGTTTGGGATATTTTCGTTGAACTCTGCCAAAAAAACTTTGAACCGTTTGAATGTGTTACTGTTGATGAACAACTGGTATCGTTCAGAGGAAAGTGTCAATTTAGGCAATATATTAAATCCAAACCCGGGAGATATGGGATAAAAATATGGGCTGCAGCTGATGTCAAAACTTCGTACCTCTTCAATTTGCAAGTTTATACAGGGAAATTACCAGGGCAGCGAGCTGAAAAGAACCAAGGGACTAGAGTGGTCAAAGATCTTATTGAGCCTCTATATAACACCGGCCGCAACGTCACAACAGACAATTTTTTCACTTCCGTGGAGTTGGCACTCTTTTTGGCATCGAAAAACATAACTCTTCTAGGAACAGTGAGAAAGAATAAGCCGGACACTCCTTATGACTTGAATAGCACCAAGGATCGTGAGACTTTTTCTTCTACGTTTGCTTTCTTACATAAAGAAGGCTTGGCTATGGTCTCGTATATGCCAAAGGAAAATAAAATGGTACACTTACTGACTTCGCAATACTTAGATAACAAAATATCTGAGAGTGAATGTAAGAAACCACAAATGATATTAGAATATAATAGAACAAAAGGAGCTGTAGACAATGCAGACAAACTAATAAGAGAGTATACATGCGCAAGAAAAACTTACAGATGGCCATTCAGGCTGTTCATGAATATAATCGATATAGCAGCTAGTAATGCATTTGCCATATTTATGTGCAAAAATCCAGAATGGAATGCCAAGACTTCGTTTAGAAGAAGAGTCTCTCTCAAGACTCTAGGGCATGAAATTGCCCTACCAAGTATGATAAAACGCGCAGAAACAACGAATAGTCGACTAGTTACTTCTGCTCTTTTGGCATGTGGAGTAAAAAAGGCTAATTCAGAAATGGCCGAATCTGAACCAAGTGACAGTAAATCTAAAAGGGGCAGATGCCATATTTGCACACGAAATATTGACTTAAAGGTAAATGTAAGATGTTCCGTGTGTAAAGCATTTGTTTGTTCAGAACATCGCAACAAGAATGTCATAATAACATGTAAAAATGAAGGGTGTAATTGAATTTTCCTCTTTTTTTTGCAAACAATTTTTTGTTTACTTATAAATATTTGTATGTAAACATTGTTTACTTTTCTGTATTATTATTTTGTGGGATGATCTTTCATAAAAAAATCACTAATTGAATTGTGAAATTAAATTTTCCTCTTTTTTGTAAACAATTATTTATTGTTTATTAATAAATACTTTCCTGCAAAAATTGTTTAATTTTTGATATTATAATGGCTTATTAAGATGTTTTCTAAATAAAATCAATGTACTGAGGTTAAAAACATTTTTCATTTCCTCAGTATATAAATAAATACAATGGGGTCCCTAAAGGACCCCAACGGTAATCAACGTAATAAAATGAGGGTCGGTAACCAGAGGGTTAATGTGGCATTGTGACAAAAAATTAATGTGGACGTGTGGCATAGGGTCAAATAATTCTGCAGTATATTTAAGTATATATGACAATTGCTCACTCAGACAATTTTTTTGGGGGCCCCCAAGAAATTGGGGCCCCTAAGCTATAGCTAGTGTAGCTTATACGTAAATTCTGCACTGTATATACCCCAAGCTAACATAATTCAATGGCTAATGTACCTTAACAAAAGTTTCAAACACGTACTAAAAGAAAATTTAGGCGGAAAATTAATTTTTTTAAAGTAACTGAAACAGTAAAAAGTGTGTTACACTCATCAGAACAGTCAAATTTTATCGCAGGAAGTTGGGCAAACATTAAATGAAATGTTTCGTATAATCTTTTTTGCACAAATTCCGCAACTTAGTTTTAATGTCACCGTTCACTACAACGATTACAGCTAAGGATCCTAGAAAATGAGGAAATATATGCAATGCTCTGGATATTCATAACAAAACATTAGATGTTTTAGACGTGCGAAAAAGAGTGAAAAAGATAAAGGAAGAAAACGGAAAAGGTCCAAATTTAGGTCCAAATTTCATTTGTTTTTCCAAACGACCGCTCAACTTTCGGGTTTCCCTAATTTTGATTGAAAATAAGCAGTAGAAGTATAAACATTTGCGGGAGAAATTTTTTTCCTGGAAACTTTATTCAAGAGCAGCTTTGGGTTAAAACGTATTACCTATATTTTCAAATAGGGGCGCTTGCACTTGGTGTCACCCCAGGACGATTATAGTTCATTTTCGTTAATATTAAAAATAATATTTTTTTAAGCTCGAGGGTGGAAAATATTGAGAAGGCATATATAAGTAATATTTATGAACTGCTCTCGATATATTAAGTTAAAAGTGGAGGAAATTCCAAGAAGCAATAAGGAAATTGAAGGGTGTGTGAATAAATAATTAAATTCGTTCGTAAATTTTTGTCATCCTTTTGTTAGAGCGTTATTAAAATGGAAATGGATCTTAAACATAATTTTAAGATATAATTCTTTAATATAACCATCAACCCAAATATTTCATAGAAAATATTGAAAATATTTTAATTTGTTCAAAATTCGCGGAAGAAGTGAGACTAGGCAAAAGCTGAGATATAACAGGTTATTTAAAGAAATACGCTATGGGAACACGAAAGAGATCGACCCGGGAGGAAGAATAAAAGACTCATTATCAAACTTATTCACACACCCTTCAATTTTCTTATTACTTTTTGGAATTTTCTCCTCTTTCAATTCAATATATTGAGAGCAGTTCATGAATATTAATTTTTTTATGCCTTCTCAATTTTTTCTTCTACTCTCTAGCTTAAAAAATATTATTTTTATTATTACCGAAAATAAACTATGAGAGCCCTGGATTAAAACCAAGTGCAAGCCTCCCCGTTTTAAAGTAAGGGTAATACGCTATATTCCAAAGCTGCTCTCGAATAAAGTTTCCAGGAACAAATTTTTCCCCGAAATTTTATACTTCCACTGCTCATTTTCAATCAAAATTAGGGAAACCCACATTTTGAAGTTGAGCGGTCACTTGGAAAAACAAATTAAATTTGGACCTACATGAGCCCTTGTCCGTGTTCTTTCATTATCATTTTCACAATTTTTTGCACATCTAAAATATCTCATGTTATATCATGAATCTCCAGAGTATTGACTGAGCTTTCTAATATTCTAGGATCACTATTTCTAATCTCTGCAGTAAACGGCGACATTAATACTAAGTTGCGGAATTCGTGCAAAATAGATTTTATGAAATATATAATTTAGTGTTTCCCCAACTTCCTGCGATAAAATTTGACTGATATCATGAGTGCGACATGCTTTCTACTGTTTCGGCTACTTTGATGAAATTATTTTTCCGCCTACATTTTCTTAAGGTACACTTGAAACTTACATTTCCATTTGGTACATTTGCCATTGATTTATGTCAGCATTAGGGTACATATTTCCTTTTGAAAATATAGTATTAACCAATATTGACCGAGCTCTAGCATGGTTTGATTCCCAGTTCAGGTGAATGACTTCCACTGTTTATTTCATACGAATATGTGTGATGAGCGTTTTTCTATGGTAAAAGGGATTCAAAGAATAGCGTCACTAACATGAAATAAAAACATAAACAAACTCTCAGGAGACGATCTGAGAATAAATTAATGAAGACATTTGAAGAGATAGCAGTCTTAATATATAAAAAAAGATCGTATTTTCAAACAGCCGACTAATTTTTCCTCTCTGGAATTTTTCACTTATTCAGAAGATTTACATTCGGTGCTCATGGCTCACACGTGTAGGTCAAGCATAATGATGTTAGCCATGACCTATTGAACTGCTGGCTACGGAATGAACTGTAAAGTATGTAGACCGCACTAAAGTTATAAACATTATAGCAACTATTGCTACCCTTAAACATGTCCACATCCATTCCACTTTCATCTAAGAAAAAAATCCTCCTTACGCAGATTCTGAGAAAATACACAGATTGAATTATTAATTTAATTGCATTAACACGTTTCGAGAATTCGCTTCTTTTACAGTTTAGCGATATTGAGTCTCATGCGAGTGAACCAGTTTCCAAACTTTTGTTGATTTGATGTATTTGCACATGAAGTATGTAGCAAATACTTCATTCTTCAGTATGAAAAACTTACATATGGTTCAGATGATGCCGATATATGTGGCCAAAATTGAATTTGGGCGAAGAGATACACCCGGGGAAAAATTCAAGAATACTTGTTTCCTCCATTAATTATTAACATCTATGAAGAGGGTATATGAGAGGCGTTTTGGAGATCTGGAGACAGTTACAAGATAAAAAGGAGAGCTTGATATATTGCAATAATTATTTGACGCATACGAAAATCAGCCCAAAAACTAATCAGCTTGGATGAATTGTTCAGGATTTTACACATAATATAACGATTTGTACTCATAACTTAATTTAAATTTAACTTAAAATATAAATAACCTATTTCATAATAATTACTGAGGAAGTAAAAGCTAATGAGTTTCCACGAATTTTATCTTCTATGCGAAGATGCAAAAAGTAAATGCCACATGATGACAATTAGGGAGTACAATTAAACTAATTAAACTCTTTTGATAATAGCAGTAAAAGCTGGCCCAGTTAATGAATATAATGATTGCTTTTTATGAATAGAAAGAATTTATATTTCCGCAAGTTCATTTGCGTTATAGACATCGTCAGTTTAGGATAAAATATAATATTAGCTGTTTGTGAGCATAAGAAGCTGCCTGATAGAGGTTGTTTGAAAAACTATGGCTATATTTTCCACCCGGCGGTAGGTTAACTAACTCTGGCGCTGATACACAAGATAACTCGACTTTACTCGCTGATTGTTTCCTTCTAGCAAGTTGACAAAGAACAATTACGGAAGAGTTGTTGTATCCTCTCAAATATTTGTGGGTCAAATTTTCCTAAGATTTTCTCGACCTATCTTATGGAGTTGAGATTAAATTTTTTCACTAAGCGATATTGATCGGGGTCTTTTTTCACTAATATTAGTGTAAACGCACATTAACAACAGATCCAGTAGCAACTAATACACAAATTGTTTTTATAAAACATGTAAATTGTATTTTACTCCACGAAAACTTTAAAGCGTTTTTCGGGCTAGTTTTCGATAAAAATCGATTTTGGAAAGAAATAACATGTCACCAAAGGAAAAAGAGCGCTTCTTTGCCCATCCTTAATACCAACTCCCGCGGTGGCCCACTGTCCTATGCAAGAGACCTTAACACGCTCACACCACTGCCTCCCGTTTGCGTTCGCCAAGATGGATGGAGGTCCTGGCCACCAAAGGGACATCCTCATCCATCAAATTGACATTCTGGTGTCCGCTTCCCGTATTTCTGGGCCAAGTATTCCTCGCGTATTCCTTCTTGCCCCTCCCTCACTTAACTCTTTCCATCCCTTCTTTCATCACTCTGCACTTTCTGAAGTGTAGATGTAATGGAAACTTAACCAATGTAGGCTACGTGAGTACCCACGACTCTTCTCAATAGAATTTATCGACTACCCCATTCACAACTTTCCGTTAAGGAGCCAGACCGCTGAGTACCAACGTTATGAACGGTGGAAGTTATTTGCAACCCATAACATTGGCATTAAAAGCTTTCCTGTTCTTTCTACCCCTATGTAAATGGTATGTATTACGAGCTTTCAGCAATGATACCCTGATATTTCATTAGTTAGTGGAAATAAAAATATTCTAGTAACGGTCCACTAAATAGATTTATTCTCTATGACCCGGGTTTCGTCACATCGTCACATAATTCGTAACGAAATTGAGATCCTGATCTGAAGATGAAGATGAGGTCCTGATCTGAAGATGTCATTATGTGACGAAACCCGGGTCGTAAAGAATAAATCTATGTAGTGGACCATTACTAGAATATTTTGTTTTCCGATATGGAGAGGTTTCAAAAAGTCAAGCCTGAATTGATTAGTTATATCATTAGTTGGTAATTCTCTAAACTTGGTTTTTTTTAAATATATCATACAATTAAAAGTATTTTTATGGTATATTCTGGGTGCCACAACTGAAAATGTTGAACTTTATTGTAAATATTCACAACAGTTTAACTATTTCATTTCATCACTGAATATACTCAAATGTGACTACATGTTGACAAAGTTTACGCAAAATTACAGATTTGGACGGATGTTGATCATGATTTGTCTCCAGTACGCGTTATGCAGGCATGTAAATGAGATTCGACACATGACTAGAGCTTCCATTGCGTGATGCTTACCAAAAATTTACACAACTTGTGTAAGGAGCACAATTTTTATTTTCCCTCGATATACACATCAATATATTACAGAGAAAATATAAAAAATTGAAAATATCTTTACATATTTGGTTGGATATGAAAGGCTCCTATGCGCTTAACACAAGAACGCCCAGGTCATTTTGACCCAAACGTGATTTTAAATTCATTTTTTTATTTCATTTTCAATGAGAGCAGGATTTCCTCCTGTGACTTTCATTCATTTGAACCTGCCTTTATGTCCAAAAATTTTCACCTTCCTGGAGTAATCAGTACATTAGTTTTTTTAGAATTTACCTAGTACGCCCATACGGGTCATTTTGACCCAGATATGTATTTGCACTTTGTATCACCACCAAAACTTCTTTTTTATTAGTGTTTATTAGTTATTCTGCTGCATATGTTGTCCATCCCACTTTGTCCTATATTCCTCATTCGGTTACCTTCCATGCCTGGATCACCTTTCAAAAATATTCTCATATTCCTTCCTTCCACTTCGTATCTCCACCCTTCTCATTTTTCGTCCGGTCGATTCATGGCATATTTAGTAATTAATTCGTTGGCAGTGTACCTTATTACTATTTTAGAGTGCAGAGAATACAATATTGCTCCTTACTGACATATGGACTATTATCAGATTATCAGATTTATACATGTGCATCACTGAAATAATAAGAATCCCAAAGTTAGTTACTAGGTAGATTTTCGGGAAAATTCCTGCTTCGATCGAAAAATAATATTTTGAACTTAGTTATTGCAACCAAACTTTGAAAAATAATAGATATGTATTAAATAATGTGAAAATTCTTCGTAGTATATTGAGCTATGACACAATAAGCAAGAAAAATGTAATAAAATGAAAAACACTATAAATTGACAAAATGTCGCAAGTTTATATATCAATAAATCATCGATATTGTCAAAGTTATGAGAGTTATAAAGTGGAATAATCGATGAATATGAAGAGAAAGAGTGACAGTTTGTAGTAGAAACTGTAAAAATGTAAACTTAATAGCGCAAAGTTAGGATAATTTCATTAATTACAGTGGGTCAAAATGACTCGCTTTGGGCGTTGAATGATGTTGAAAAGTCCGGGCGTCCTAGTGTTAACGCTATATCCACGAGTGGAACAACATGCGTGCAGGGGGACGAACCAGCTTTTAAGCAAGGATAACACTGAGATGTGAGATCATCATTCCAAATCCTCGGCTAATTTATTACAGATTTATCACTCTCTCGCCTTTATCCTCTCTTCTGACTACCATCCAATGAATACAGAGAACTAGGGTTTATTAAACCACGAATCTGCAATATCCGCATATAATCTAATTAAGCACTCTTCTGGGGCGTGAAATTTAAACGGCAATACACGGGTCCTCATTTGTGAGGTGCCTCTCTCATACCCTGTATGCTCGTGAGTTTCGTCTCGGACGAGATTAATTGAACCAAAAAGAGAAAGAGAGAGAAGGTGGAAGTCTGAAATTTGCAATCGCAGATAGGCTTGGAAACTGTAGCAATTTCGCAATGAACAGTTTTGAAGGACGATATTTTTGTAGAGTGCTGGGAATTTGGAGTGAGCTGCGAGTGCATATAAGCGCAAATGTCCACAAATCGTAAAATCATTCGCAAGGTCAAAGTGAATGATTTCAACTGGGTTCACATGCGGGCGTTCCACGAAAAACTGAGCGAAGGTTCTCGCGCTCAGCCTCGGGTGATTCGCCTTGCTCACCTGGATTCACTCGAGGGAAGTTGAGTTTTGCTCTACTTTCAACGCGCACGACGTGACACACCACTTGAATCAAATGGAGAAAATGTGGATCGATTTGACACTGGGATATATTAGCATGCACTCACGACTAGTCCATTTCTGTAATTTCGATGCTTAAACATCCCAGGCGACAATCGGAAACCGTCCTAATACACATCACTATATGAAATTTTGCGGTCCAGCATCCGTATGGTTGAATTTGGGCATTAATAATTGTTTTTAGGGAAAATAAGACCCTAAATAAGTATACAATGAGCATCAGCACCAAAAACCTTTCGATGTCGTGACCCAGAGTACCTTATCTAATGTTAATTATCGATTCTCTCCGCAACGCCGTAGGTAAATCCGGCCGGTATCGTGCTGTATAGGTCAACGGGTCACGTCGCCGCCTTAAAAGGACGTTTTTTTACATTGAGGACTTTTTGTGTTCTCTTCCGCGTGTTTCCATTGTCATAGACGACAGTTTCGACAGCGTTGCAGCTGTCGGGTGAGAACTGACGATGCGTATGAATGTGTCCGTCTTATATAACCGGTCGTTTTCCCGCCAATTCAGTCTAGATCGCTGTAATTAAGCCAGACTGAATTGGCAGGAAAATGACCGACTATATAAGGCGGACACATTCACACACATCGTCACTTCTGATCTGAAGAAGACAGCTGCAACGCTGTCAAAACTGCCGTCTAAGACAATGGAAACACGCGGAAGAGAACCCAAAAAGTCTTCAATATCATCTGAACAACTCAGCGGAAACCTTCGAGGACATTTTTTTCTCAATGCTGTCTTCTTAAATATATTTTCATTCACGATGTGAGCTATTTGTTTTTAGATTGATGAACTTACCAGTGAGAAAATATTTTTAGCTCAATTTTTGAATCGAGTTCTAGATAAACGCCTTCATGACCAGCGTAATAAAGATCAACTCACTCGGTAAACTGATTTCTCTCAATGTTTCTTAACGTTTACACATTATTTATCACCATATGAGCCACATATTTTTCAATTAGTCAGGAATGTTACGAGAAAATTATCATTTTTCGAATTAACTATAAGACAATCTTTCTGTTGGTGAGCTAAACAAATATCATGGCAATGAGAGTTTAATACCAAATTGAGCGGATAAATGAAGATAAATTGGAGGGGAAGGGAAAAAATAAATGAAGGGTTATATATTTCATTAGCGCGGGAGTTGCCAATAGTTTGCGTCATCATTTATATTTCTCCATTATGAAAGAAGGACGCATTACGTGCGGCTCCGTTGCGTCCGTGATGAAGATAGTATGCCAATGTATGTTATACAGTGGCCCACCTTTTTCTACATCTATAACCATTCGTCGATAGATGTCACCACGCAGATTCGTCGCGAGCTAAGTCTTCGCCAACGCTTTTCTAACGCACGGTCTCACGCGAAACTGTGCGCACGCTCCGCACGAAACCCATTCATGTGCACTGGGTTTTACATTCAACAGAAAACCGCACTTAGATGAACTTTCGGATAACTCATTAAAGGTAATACTGTCGCTAGTGTCACAAACACACTTGTCAAAAAGAGCAAACGCCTCAATGAGTTATGAAAAGAACGCCTATCTACGTCTAATCGCATCCGCTACTTAAGGCGGTCGGTAAGAAATTTGAACACATTTTCCTCACCGGCCAAAGTTTCCATCTCCAGCTCTGAGGACTTAAATCACACTATTTTCAGACTTACATTATAATTGACCTGGCTCATCTCGAATTTAACACTGGTACTTTCACTGCTGCATCAGACATAATTTATTCCCACATCATTCATGAGTAACTACTCCTTAGTTACCCTAGAGTAGTTCATTTTTATACCATACATTCACGATTTAATTCCATTCTAGTAGTAATTCCAGTAGTAATGATCATGATCCTTTAGATGACTGGATAACTGCCAATTGGGTAATTGAATAATAAACCTGTCTTTCATAACTTTATTCCTACTTGAATTTTGACTTCTATATCCTCGCCAATGCATCTTCAACCCATTAATGATGACAAACAGTTCGATTGCGGATTACATTTTCTTTCCGTTTAACGTATTACTGCCTTGGAAGAGAATCCTTCGGCAGTCTAAGGCATTTTGACCGTATTGCACAAGTTTCATTCCTACTCCCTTATATTAAGGAGCGTTTTAATGAGCGGAATTGTTAGTTTTTATTTATATCTTCCCAGTACATCAAAAGTGACCATATGGACATTGAATGTTGAGTTACTTCAAATCCACTGTGTATACAAGCAAATGGATAAAATGTTTCATATATATTATTATCTAATCTGCACAAAACGGGTGTTAGTCACGGTTTTGCTGTGGTACGTGTACGTACAAGTGGGTTAGAAAAGTTGAAACTTATCCGCTGTAGCATTTATAGTCTACACCTGTTTATCCGAATAATCTGCTCCGCTCTCACGGAATACTTTTACGAGGAGAAATTTATAGGTGTAACGACTTTATTATATTTTTTTCCATACAAAAATGCTTTTATGAACTCCTATCTCTGCGATATCATACCAAAATTAATATTTCATCACTTAATTTTATTTTTTTAAGAAGATGCGTGGGGTGTTTAACATCAGTCATCTGGTTCCTTTTCTTCCAACCAGACAACTCGTCTAGAAGGAGGCTTTAAGAAGCCGAAAAAGAATTCGATCTAGTGTTACGGCGAAGAAGGTCTTGAATTGATGGAAACAGAGCGAAGATAAGTAGCTGAGCATTAAATTATACCACTGCTAACGTTGACGAATGAGAGAAGATAGAAGAGAGCTCATTGAAGCTTAAGCATTCCAGTCTATTCTATTCTCTTCACCTTACAGACGAGGCAATCCATATGAGTTCACAACAGGATCTCTAGGACTAGGACGTCCGTATATTCTATGTAAATTTAGACCGCATCTTAATGATTGTACCCTATCACGAAAGGTGCTTCATTGCAGACGTAGCACATCAAGCCACGTAATGAATATAAATAATTCGAAGTATGCAATCTGACATGTAACTAGTTAAATCAGAGCACAGTCCCAAAGATCATATAATTATTAAAGCAAAAGTAGTGCTTCTCGAAATCATAGATGGGGTCGTCATAATAATACTCTATGGACTAGGAATGCAAGTTGTGCAATACGATCATAATACTTAAGACTGCCTAAGGGTTATCTTTTAAGGCAATAATACGTTGAACGGGAAGAGAATGTAATCAAAAATCATACCATTAAGGGTACTTTGCCTTTTATAAATCATTCTCGCCCAATACTTATGAAAACGTGATTTGTTAGTTTGAAGTGAGATAAATTCTTAGAAAATCTTGAATTAATTTTCCATAATATTATAAGTTGAGCAAATTAAAGTGGATATTTTTTAAATATGAACCACTGGCTCACATCTCAGTCGCATTACAACAGACTGGGAATGGCTAAAGCAATAAAGAAATTGATTAATCAGCATGCTTTTGCTTTTTACACAATGTTCAACATGTTTTACATTGCAATTAAACTATCACTAAAATACATGACTAATGCTTATCCTTTATTGTGAATATCACAAGCCTAAAAATAATAAATTTGGCATTTACTTATTGCCACATTTTTCAAAGGAGATTTTTGTATTATGTACTGATCTAAATTCATGATTTATCTGTTCTCAATCAATTAAAAATCATGCAAAAAAGTACGATTAGTTTTAAAACCTTGAAAGGCTGGTTAATTACCAGGCCTTCTCGCTACGACAAAGTTTCTTCGAAATATTAAGCTGTCACTTTCTTCTGGCCTATGCCTATCTGAACCGAAGTGTTGTTAACTAATGGATCCTCTGAAAGCCTCCTGCAAGGCTTAGAAGTTAGAAGTTAACTTCATGTAACCGGATCTGCCCTCCAAGATACGCACGTCATCCGCAACCTTGGGGAAGAAGATAGAACGAGAGAGACTGAGAAGAGGAAGACGTAAGGTAAGGGGCGAAAGGAGATGAAGCAATGCTTGAGATTGAGAGAATGAGAGAATGAAGCTTGAGAGAAGAAGTCGTAAGAGACGGGGAAATGACGAAATGGTTACGAGAAACGGATAACAATTAATATTGATAAAATGGAAGGACGGATTGAAAATAGAGAAGTTATCCGTCAAGAAACCTTGATTTAGAAGACGAATTGGTGACTCAAATTTAGCTTTAAGCTGTGAAAAGGCTTCGTGTTTTGGAATTTTTAAGCTGATCAATTTCAGTTTCAATTTCCTGGGTACTTTGTACCATCCATCTTTTTCAGTTTTTACTGCCAAGGACCTCAACCTATCGTTTTGGAGGACCCAGCTCTTTTGATAACTCTGATCACAATAGATGTGGTAAAAATGATCATGTACACGTCCCATTCTAAATACTTTTTAAGACTTCTTCATGGCAAATTTGACCAACTTAATACACATCTCCTGAATAACATCCCAACAAGGATATTCGGTCATTCAAGAATCACTGTAGTGAAATATGACTTGCATAAGTTTGACTATTTAAATTTTATTTTTCACAGGCAAATACAACGAAATAATATAAAATGGTGAAATTTTACATTCTATTTCATCTACGTGATTTTTATACCATTTTGCAGCATTTTCCTAAAGCAAATTGCCTCTAAATAATTTTGCAACAACAAATTTATCTTCGATCGAGCCAAGGTTATCAAAGAGCACAAGGTGCTTGAGAAGCTCATAGCATTTCGTTTCATCTCCCTGATCATAAAAATTGGTGAGAAATGATCACATATGTATAAATAAAGTCGTTAGAAGTTAGAATAACAAATAAAATTATCCTTACCTCTACTGTAATAAACAAGTACCTAAACCATTTGTATAAAGTAATAGCACATTCAACTTTTTAGTGAAAAAAGAAGTTTACAAAAAAGATTTATTAATAAAACTAACCGTGATACAGATTTGCGAAGGTCAACTGTAAAATAATTCTATTTTCTAAAGCAATGTGTAAACATTTAACCACATTTAAAAAAAATAAGATTTAGGTTCCAATCAAAGAGAAATTTGGGCTTAACAAAGTTCTTAGTCAACTGCATGGGTTACGAGCTCAAATATCACAGTAAATAAAATGAACACTCTCTGAAAATCACTATTATACCTCCACTCTGCATCTTTTAGCAAATAAATTGCATTTTAGGCTTTATTAGACTATACTAAATCAGATTTTCCAATATTTTTTGTCAAGAAAGGTGGCACGATCCGACTAAATCATATTAGCATTAACATGCGATAGTCTTCTCCGAAGTGTTTATATTTTTAACAGCCACACCTTTGACATGATTTGTGTGCAGTCACCTTAGTTATCATCATTTTTATTTTTTTAAATGACACAATGTGCTTAAATCCAATCGCTCTTATATATTCATATAAAGCATTAAAAATATTTCACAAAATACGCTCTTAATCATCTGCGGTTATAACATTACATATCTAGGTTCATCTTTGGAATAATCTCCATTCAATCCGAGCACTTATTATTACCTCATTTCAGTTGATGGAAACAGACGAGTGTTGTATATTTGTATACACCACAAGGCCTAAAATATTGGTTAGTTGTTTGTTGGCTAATCTATCGCCATTATACACTTAGGAACACGACACTGAGGCAAAATATTCAGTATTGGTCGCGCTAGGAATCTTGTTGTATTTAATCTAAGGTAGATATAAACTTAGTGGCTTAACAATGCTCAAAGAAAGAAGGAAAAAAGAAGCTAGCTCTGTTCCTTAGTAGGCCTGGGAGTCATTAAATCAAGGGGATCGTAATTTCTGCGGCTACCTGTACTGGCTAACAGGGAGGCAATGAAAAAAAACATAGATTGCTATTTTTGTTGAAAGTCATGTTGTTGGCAAATCCCGAAGTATTTTCGTGAATAATTTCCCCAGTCCAAAGTCTTGCTTTATGTTTCCGTAACTGCCAAAATATTTTTTCTTGTAATATTGTTAAGTGGGTATTAATCCGTCATGTTATGGTTTTTAACACTAGCGGAGGTCCTGGGAAATATAAAATGATATTGGGCATTCATCATGCTTTACGTAATTATGATCCGAAGATTCGTTTTTTCCTTCTAATTTTTACCGTTGACGAAAACTGATTTCATGTAGGTACTTAGTTAATGATATTATATAAGATAGCAATTCACTCAGAGAGTTACATTCAGTAAAAATTTTATTCTCTGTACGCTTTTAAAATTTCTCTCGTTCAAAATTGTCGCCAATTTTCCACACGATTGTAGCTTAAATTAATTCAAATTCAGTACTTAATTTCTTCGCGCTCATAAAATGTTTGTGTGTACAAATTTCGCGAATGATAGGAAAAATATTAATGCATCCTTTCTAAAAACCTTTGTTATTCCTTAATAATGGAAAAAACTAAATGAGAAGGTTTAGTCCAATTTTAATGCTAGTTCAAATTGGATTTCTTTGTTTGAATTACAACGCATTAGTTAAGTTGAATGGCGTTTAATCAGTGAAGGAATACAACTCGTACTTCAAATACAGCTTCCAAACCGAATCGAAAAAAAGGGTAACGGTGCTCAAACATTTGTATTATATTGCAACACATTTTGGAGCAGAACAGAGCTGTTTAGATGTTAAATCCATTTTTTATTAAAATATGGAAAAGATATAAAACGTAGTGATTCCTTGTATTTCATATCGTCAGTGAAATGATTTCGTAATAATTACGAATGCTCTTTAGTATCCTTTATCACGAACAAGCGGGTGCGGAAACGAGGTGCTTGACTGAAGAATTCATTAGGTTTAGTGAGCCATCTATAGTCTTCAACCAAAGTTAGCAATCACTTGCTTATGTGAACGCAAAGACTCGTCGGTCGTATATAGAAAGCATTCAATTAAACCTGTTCAGTAACCCTCAGATGACATGGTCAAGGCCCAGGAAACATGATTTAAAGAATATTTCGACGCACTACAATGGCATGGGCTCAAAAAAACTGAAAATCTATGGAGTAAAGCATACACTGTGAAATTTATGCCTGTGAAATGAAAATGCTATATTCCATTTTTACTACACACCGATAAAAATATAAAAAAATACTACAAAACTGAAATCTCGTAAAATTATTTCTTTAAAATGACCTATCGACTAACCTATCCGAAATTACATAATATATAGTTCTCCGGCTGAAACTTTTACATGAAAAGTATTCCCTCGATGAAATATTTTTTAAGACCAAGAAGTTATAGAAATTTCGCTCTTAATATAATCTAAAACTAGGCCACACTTGAAAAATAATTTAAATACACACATTTAAAATCCATCAGCATTTGGAAAATCCTGCCGCACTATGCCAGGGATTTGAAGGCGAGTCATCAAACCTAAAAGATATATTCATGTCATTAAAAAGCTTGCCGTATGTCAAGGGAATATGCTCTTTTTTCAAACGTGTGAAGCCTAGCTATCTCAGGAAAAGGTACCAAATGGAGAATGGCCACGTAGGTATATTACAACCTGCGCTGACTAAACTTTAAATTTAACGTTGATACACAATGTTTAAAGCCTTACGTCGGTATACGTGCCTAGACAGTAAATATGCCCACAAACCTGGGTGGTCAGATGGAAGAGTTATCACCCAGGCTACCACGAACGCTTATTACAAACATAATAATAAACATTGTGGAATAAAACACTCTTAGATATTATCCGGGTCTATCAAAGTTCTGTCGTCGTGTCATACAAGGAGAGGAATTGTCTCTTCTAGAATGATGAGAAGTGTAAGGAAGTGCTCTGGTACTCACATTCAGGGAACGACATACTCCTTACATCACGTGCACATTAAATTTAGTCACACGAGGGAATTCAATGGTATGATATTTATTGGTAACTGGAAAACATCTAATCTTCCTTGTAATCCCTAGGCCATAATTAACATCTGTCAGATAAATTTTATGGTGAATAACTAGTAAGCAATTACCAATAGTGTGGAAGCTTAAATACACTTATATCCCAGAGTAACAGTAACATACTCCATAACGTGCACAAAAAAATAAACAGGCATTTCTTCTAGTAGTTAAGTTGGTGATTGAGATTCGAAGTATCACTAGGGAAATTTGGAAAAACCTAGATCGCTGGTGATAGCTCCATTCTTCTGCTGTTCATCGGTAGATATACGGACGAGTAAGCCGCTAACTTGGCCTGAAGTGCAAAACGAGGAGAGAAGTGGAGTTATTGAGGAGGAACTAAGACTACCCTCAGGACTTGGGCTCTCCTTGAACTCTTTGATGAGAGGTCTAACCGCTTTACCCCCTTAAATGCTTCCTTTGTCACTCTCAAACTACAGAGACAGGTAGTATGAGAAACATTACGGAAAGATGAATGAGCTTCCAAGGGAGTTAACGCGGGCAAAAAGTTTTTAAAGAGCCGGAGCATAAGCAAAGGCTGTGCTTGTAGGATAAGTCGTTTCACGTCACAGGGTCAAAGTGGCTGAAGACAATGTCCCTTTCTCTTTTCAACAATCTTGCTAAACCTAAGCACCTCTCTCTCTCTCTCTCTCGCCACTCCAACCCCTCCAGCATCTTTCGGACGTTTGAACCACTCCGTACCTCTGATGCCAACGAGAATTCTTGGGAAAGAAGCGCCTGAAGGGCTTTGGCGATGCTTTGGGAGAGTACAAGGGGAGCATGAACCCTTGGCTACTTCGTCGTCTCCCCAATGTCCCTGAGGGAAAGCTCAGGCGCTTTCTCTCCCCTTTCACTTCTACTCCATTCTCCAGCAAGGGATCCCTGATGAGGTTTTATGCACAGCAGAGGGGATAGATGATTCACTGACTGGCAAAGAGAGAGCAGTATCCCTATAAGTACGAGTGATATCTGGATTTATGCATAAGTTTTATCTTGTTTGTGATTGAAAAAAGAGCACAAGGAATATTATCCCGAATTAATAAAAAAGAATGAAATTAATAAATAAATTTGGTCAATGATAACTGAAGTTTTCAAAGATATTTTAAGAGTAAATCTTATTATAAATGAAGAGAGATGTAACTCTATTGTTTAGAGACTTAGAACAATTTTCTTGAGACAGGCAATTAAATATCGAACTACGAGGTCTGTTCAAAAAGTTCCCGAACTTTTTGAATAGCGCGCCTCCAGCTGGTTATTTTTTAAATCACATGGAGGCACTATGTCCTCGAAAACTTCCAAAATAACCGCCGTTAACCATTTTGTTGATATATTATTTTGTTACTTAGTTACGTCCTACTATGTGATAGGGTGTTCGTTAGTGCGGCAAAAAATCGGATCCGCGAAAAAGAGCTCTTAGAAGGAGCAGCGTTGTTCTGTCAAATTTTGCGTAAAACTACACAAATCCTTCACGAAAATTTTTGAGTTGATTACCAAGGCTTAAAGTGAGGATTCTATGAACCGTGCCGCGTGTTATGAGTGGTTTACCCGGTTTAAAAAGGGGCGGATATCAGTGGAAGACGACGAGCGTTCCGGAAGACCATTAACGTCAATTGACGACACCCACAACAAAAAAGTGAACGATCTCGTCCATTAAAATCGACGTTTGACTGTCAGAAAACTTGCTGAAGAGTGTGGCATGTCGATTGGTTCGTGCTATGAAATCCTAACTGAAAAATTGAGGATGCATCGGGTTGCCGCCAAATTCGTGCCTCGCGTGATGACAGCAGACCAGAAACAACATCGAGTCCAAGTCTGTCAGGAACTGTTTGATCGAGATGAAGAGGGTGAAACCTTCTTGTCCAGGATCATAACATATGATGAGTCATGAGTTTATGGATATGACATCGAAACATAAGTGCAATCTTCACAATGGATTGGTGAAACATCCCACCGTCCCAAAAAAGTTCAACAAGTTCGCTCGATTGTCAAGGTGATGTTGACTGTTTTGTTCGTTGCAAAGGAAATTTTGCTTCACCAATACCTACCTAAGGGCCAGACAGTCAACACGGAGTACTACCTGGGGATTATGACACGCCTACGAGAGAGAATCAGGCGAAAATGGCCCGAAATTTGGAGGAGTGTCGAGTGTTTATTTCACCACGGCAACGCGCCGGCTCATGTGTCTCTCAGAACTCGTGAGTTTTTAGCCAAAAACAAGACCTCTGTGCCTCCCTACCCACCCTAATCACCAAATCTGGCCCCGTGTGACTTTTTCCTTTCGTTAAACTAAAAATCCCCCTCAAAGGAAAGAGATTTGCCACCATTTCAGACATTGAGATAAAATCGGCGGAGCTTATGACCATTCCGGAACAAGCGTTCCAGGACTATTTCAAAAAGTGGAAACAGCGTTGATATAAGTCTATACGTTAGGAAGAAGACTACTTTGAAGGAGACTCTGACCAATAATTTGTAAGAGAAGTACTTTTTTTGTAATAAATAAAGTTCGGGAACTTTTTGAACTTCGTATAACGTATAACACTGCTTTCACTTCGAAGAAGAATAAATGCATGAAGGATACTCAATCAAAAATGATCCTTTTTTAAAAAGAGATATGTTCACATAATCAAAATTTTTTATCGCCTCTCTCACATCAGACCATTCAGTATAAAACCAGACATGAGATTACCTTCTGGAGTTACCGGTGCCCTATTCACATGTTTATCTGGCGATAAATTCTTTCCAATAGTCTTCACTGGAATTCGCCTTTAAATATATCTTTTGGCAATGTTAATATCATTGTAATTACCGCTCTAGCGGCATATTTTCTTCTCCTTTCATAACAGAACTCTCTCCCTGTCCATCTCAACTCTAGGCCACCATCCGGCACACCTTCCCCTTCTAATCCTTTGCCTTTTATTGCGATTTAGACCTCACCCACGCAAATATTCTCTTACATCCAACACAATGGCTTTCTTCTTCTTTGTTTTTCCTTCCTTGTTTTGTGTCACTCCCTTAAACTGCCCGATTACAGATTTTAATGGGAGGGGTATTTTCAGATTTTCCATTGGGGACAGGGTAAAAGTACAAAGAATAACAATAAAGGAAGGGCAAACAGGATATATATCGAGGGGAAATGAGCAGAGTATGTCACATGTCTTAGGTAAATATTCCAGATCAAAAGAGCACTAAAGTTTACATAACTCAAGTGTTAGTTGAATGAAATAATTGTGTACTTTAGAGAACCTTGAATCACGAGAGAATTGTGCGGCTAAAGTTTTTGCATAGAAAAGAGTGCTTACATTGCACACGTTAATGCCCATGCATAGATAATTCCACCCATAAGCAGCTCAATGATTCCATAGAAAAGTCACGTAATAGCTGCATTGTTACATGGTGCATCACATATCAAAAAGGGGAGCTAAAGCGTCGATTAAATGTGAAATAATGATATAACAAGAGAACCAAGGCAACAAAGAATTCTCCAGTCCTGAAACGACCTGGGAAATCAAGTGCCATATTTAAAATTAAGGGCAAGGATTTAATGGCTACTAATAATGAAAGTTCCTCAACGACTGGAAAGGTCTTCTGAAAGGGACTGTCTATTATGGGCTGAATAAAGTGTAAATATTCCTTAGTTTAGCAAACACTGTTAGATATTAAACTTAAAGCAATGCTGGAAATTCAAATTAAAGCATATTAAACATTTACGGATAATTTGGACTACTTCGTCATGATTCAATAAAGCAAATACCTTATAAAGACTTTGGATCATGATCATGATCTCTTTCGATAGCATTTACTTTGGTATCACGTAGTATTGGCCAAATGAATTTCCGAAATTTATACCGCAATCCAGCTACACCTGATATTAAAAGCAGGGTGCTCTTATAACTGTAGTATACATTTTTCCCATAAAATAACGAAGCATTATTTAGTTATTTTCTACACTATCCACTACAACAAAGAAAAGAGTGAATAGATTTAGAGATATTTTCCAATTCGTTCAAAAACACACTGTTTGAAGTTGAATTTGAGCTATATGAAGACTGTACCTATAACTGAAGAATTCTGTTGTCAACTGCTAGTTTCATTACATTCATATGAAGCTGTTTGAAGATAGCAACTGAATTTGGAGTAAGGAGACACTCCCATAATATCTCTACCAGCATGTCAGGTATCAAGGCGCAGTATTCCAGCCAACGTTCCATGCCTCTCACCATGCATATGTTGTGTCTTCTCCCACGCCTTACACAATACATTCTTATCCACCGATTACTGTCCTGGATAATAATTTGAGCAGCAATTTTAACTTGCATATCGGGCATTTGAAATTTTATATCGAATGCTTAATCAAATGGTGCATTTTAATAATTTTAATCATTAAAAGTTTATCGATACATAATGCTACTAAATTAAAAATTGTACTTTACATCTTACAGTGAAGATAACTGAGTTAAATAATTCCATTACATAACACGATTCAGTAAATCAAATCGAATTTTATGATGAGGCATAAAATTTAATCACGATATGGATATTTCATTTCAAATTTTTCATAGACAAATAATACATAAATTACAGTCAGTGCTTTAAATTGATTATATCATCATCTGGTCATTTTCATAAAACCCCAGCAAAAAATAAGAAAAATAAAAATCTGGCCTATAAATAAATAATTAATTTACGTGTTGACCGTTCAGTAGCATTGAAGCCTAGGTATTAATTACAGTTTCTATCATATAGGCTAATTAAATTCAAAAATATCTATTCATCCTGAAATAGTGTAATTAATAGATGCACTATTCTGAGAGCGTGATCCTGATAAGAAGAGGGCTCTTTGTTTCCAATCAAAATTATATAGCTAAGGTTATACCATCGTTCCAAATCGTCGTGAAAAGATGTTAAGTCAATAACGTTCAAACCGGTCACAAAGTGACAACTCATTCGTGGGAGGCCGTAATGATAAACCCTTTTGTGCGTTCACAACTCCATATGAGAGATGAGTCCTCAGAGCTAAGTCCTCACTTTTCACGAAACAGGCGTCCATGGATACCGAGCCAGGATTCTCTGGATGATACCAGAGATCAAGATACCCATTCATATTATTAAAGATAATGTGAGAAATGAAATATCCAAAGGAAAATAAAATACAGAAAGCCGAAGTCTTTGACTGTCAACGACACGAATGTCGATCTTTAAGCGCAGATGGCTCAAACGTTCACAAATTATATCGGTTTTTATAATCTGGATATAACTTTTGTACTTTTATTCATATTTTTTTTTAAATTACATATTATTTATTCCCTTTTTGTTAGTAGAATCCTCCAATACCATGGCTTTTAGGTACCTCTTCAAACCAGACAGACATCATGCATACAAGTATTGTAGACACATGAGGTGTTGTTGAAACTCAGGAAGGCCAATTAAGCACAAGCGTGATTGCGATGCAATGATGAGGTAGATGATAGATATTATCATGACACCTCACTACATCTCAATGTCTGATAGAGGCGATAAAATGGGAGAAATACTCTGCCGAACAGATATGAACAAAAACTTGTACTTTCCGCGCACAATAAGCGAACCCAGTATAAACTGACCTCCACTAAATACACTCCCATAATACACGTCACCATTTCATCTCCCAAAAACTTACATCTTTACACGGCTGGTGACCTAACACACCTTGCCACACGCCCATGCGGCGGCTCGCAGGGTATAATATGGATAGACAGATATATAGCACTCAATCTCCCAAATCAAGTTTGGTTGATGTTACTTATGCCATACAATGAGGTTACACTATATATAACCACTTGAGGCTTTTGATATTTATGCATGGATAGATTTCGGCTGATGCAGAGAAAGAGTTAGTTCACCTCTCTCTCGTCAGTGTTCAACCCTGGGGTTGGTTTGCAGCAGTACGCCATTCCTCTCTTCTGTCTGCTTTCTCTTCATTTCTGTGTATGTGGTGCTACCCATATCACTCACAATCTGCTGCATGAATGACATCCTTGGTCGTCCCCGGCAATTTCTCCCCTCTATAGCTCCTTCTGCTATTGTTAAAACGATGTTGTCGTGTCTTAGAATGTGCCCTACGAGTTTGTCTCTTCTTGTTTGGATATGCCTCCACAGGGATCTGGTTTTTTGAACTTTTTTCAGTACCTCTTCATTCGTGACTCTTATCTTTCCAGCTGAGCTTCAAAATCCTTCTGTAGAGCCACATCTCCAGGGCTTCTAGCCGCCTTCTCTCTTGTTTTCTTGTTACCCATGTTTCGCTCCCGTATAGGGCCACACTCCAAACAAATGCTTTCATCATCCGTTTCCTTATTTCCAAACTAATGTTCTTGCTGATGAGTAGGTTCTTTCTAAGATAGAATGCAATTTTGGCCTGATGTATTCTCCTTACAATTTCTTTCTGGCTTCTACCATCTCTTGTTATTCTGCTTCCCAAGTATGCAAATTCCTCCATTATTTCTAGCTTCTCTCCTCCAATTCTCATTATTGGGGGTTCATATTGTTCTTCATTACTGCAAACCATCACCTTGGTTTTGCATTTGTTTATTCTCATGCCATACTGTTTACAGAAAATCCTACCCATTGTGCTGAGCATCCTTTCTAGATCTTCTTTGGTCTCTGTGATCACAGCAATATCATCTGCATAACGCAGCATATCTATCTTCTGTCCATTAATTTTAATGCCCACCTCAGTAGTTTCACGAACTTGGTCTATAGCTTCCTGGATGTAAGCATTGAATATAATAGGAGAGAGAGCACATCCTTGTCTCACGCCTTTTCTAACTTTTGCTTCTTGCTTTTGGTGAAACTTGCTTTTAGTTCACCTAAAGTCAAAAAAATCGTCCGAATCATTTTATGTTTCAACGAACCACCAATTTCTGTGACGGAAACAACAGTATAAATACTCGATAACATTGACAATAGGTAATGGACCTTTAAAAAATGTACAACAACATAAACATAAATGATTCACTAACATGGAAATGGAGAATGTAGATCTCAGGTGGCATTAATGTGAAATAAGTACGGTTTACCAACTTTATGCTATGCACTTTCGAAAAAGAAAGACGGAGTTTAGCGGCTGCCGGAGAGTGGAGGCAAGGATAACAGGTAGGAATGTGTCTCGCAAAAGCATAGCATTAGATATGAAAGAAATGACAAGAGGGGAAGAGATAAAGAGATGGAAGTACCGAGGCCGTGGCTGCATCTCATCGGAGAGGAAGGGAGTGAAATAGCAGAATTATGGAAGAGGGTGAGGTGATGAACAGTATAGGGGAAAATGATTTGAGAGGGACAATAGAGCAACGACGAGGTTAAGCAAGTTCTGTTCAGAGGTGTCAAAAGGCTTTTAATCACGGGGATAAACTTATAAGCACAAACGGGTGCATATTACTGAGGGTAAGGATAATTGGATTATTTTTGGGGAGGCGACCGACAGCTGAGGTCATTTGCGCCATAGGGGACTGGTATGGGATGGGCGATAGGTAAGGGAGGAAGGGTGGATAGAAACCCGACGTCGGCATTAGCCTGCTCTTAACGAAAAGCGCCAAGGGGATCGTGGCTTAACGTCTCATCCGATAGACGGAGTACTGTACTTGAGGTGCCCTCCATAAGACACTCAAGTAGAGATCGGGTCTCCTCTGAAAAACATCCTCCTCTGCAGGGATTTGAACCCTGGTCGTCCGTATGGTTAGCCAGTACTCCAGCTACCACACCAACCCAATCTTCTGGGTAAGGATAAATAGAGCTTTGTGGGGAAAATATGCAAGTCCATGAAAGTAGTGTTTTGTAGACTGATTTTGTTCATTAAAACAGGCGAAGCTTAATGAGTATCTCAATGATATCGTAAAAAGAATCATTTTAGCGTTAGTGGGTACATAATGCCATTCAGCACATTCCTCCAAAAAATATTCATAAATTTTTAGTACTATACATGGTGTAACTTGATCACACAATAATTATTTTATAATCAATAATTTTCTTTGATTTGATGTAACTAACCATACAATTGCAGAATTTGGTGAATGATGTAGCTTTCTATCAGATATCTTATCGTCTATAAGTAGCCTATAAGTTTAATCCCTGTCGTCAAAAATTAGAGTTGAACATTGTAACTTTTCTACTCCATGTATTTTTCTTAGATTGGTAGCAATTATTTTAACATAAAAATCTCCACAAAGGTCATATGGGTCGTCGACCGCGGGAGATTTATCCACGAAATTTTATTATTGAATTGTTATAGTACGCGGGCGTGTAATAATTAAAATTATGAACAAAAATATGTAAACAAACAATTATCTGGTGAGTAAACCAAACTAAACCATCAAAAACGAAAACAAAATTTCAACTAAAAAATACCGGATACTGGGGAGAGTAAGACGATTTGATTTAAGCAGGAGATAGTGAACGGAGGAATTTGATTTGAGCAGACGATAGTGAACGGACAGATTCTAGCAAGAGGCAGAATACGGGAATTCGACGACGAGACTGTGATTAGATGTAGTCTATGAGGAGACAGTAATCAGCACTCAATTATTCAATTACCAGTGCAGCGATTACCAGCTGAGAGGCAGATTTGTGTGTGGTAATCCCATCAACCCTTTACAATCGAAAGGAGATTGGAGAGAGATGCTGTGGGACTGAAACCGGCATAATTCGTCAGGAAAATAGTTTCGATTACAACGACATAAGGGAAGTAGCTTGATGCATGCGCGTCATTGGGGCAATTATATTTGACTGTAACACATTACCAAGGGGATAACACTAAATTAATGGGAAGCTAATAAATATTGCGTAAGATAAATATAAGATAGTGCGAAGATATTGCATAAGATATTGTATAAGGTACGTATATTCTCAGCAAATGATACTCTAATCTTGTTAGTGATAAACTGCTCATGAATGTTTTAAGGGTGATTTATCTTCCTTCTTATAAATATTCAAGGCATTCATTTAGTGGACAATTATCTAATGTGTACTCAAATTTAAAAGTATTTATATGTGAGTGTCTACAACGCTTTTTTGATTCCTTCCTCTTTGCGTGTCACAATATGAATCACTGCATCAAATGTACTCTAGGTGAACGTAAAAAAAATCGGTAACTCTTACGTCTTCTCCTTGTAGCTTGCATATGGATTAGAATCCTTAAGGTCCTGAGGAAGTCTAATAAGTATAAATCGCCCCAAAATAATAAGGGTATTCCTCAAAATCTAATCTCTAGTCAAAATTTCATTTCACCGATGGCGTTTTTTTATGTTTTCATCCGCCCATTTAATAAATATTTCTTTATAAGCTACTCATTAGGGCATTCAACACCGATCAGAGAGTTGATTTATTGTCTTAAAATAAATTATGCGATGTTATCATAAGTAACTAGGGAAAATATTCTCCAATTCTAAAAATACATATGGAAAAATTTAGTTACAAAAACGAGGGTAAACTGTAGAATTATCGATTTCTGAAACACCGTCTAAGGCAATCTTCCGTAGGAATATATACTTTTGCTGCAATTAATGCTTCAAAAGTATCGGACGGGCGTGCTGGTTCTTTACCATACTCTTAACTTTCCCCGTGATACCTTCCCCTTCTCTTCGAAAGCTAATCTACCGCCTCTCCTATTTCAAGAGTCACCCACTTTTAACATACACTAGCCAAAGTCCGACCCAGTGAATCTTCATCATTTACCAACTGTTTCGCCCTGTCAAACCATATATTTAATTGGATAGTCGTATTCCGCCGGTGTGGACACAAATTCTATGTTGGCAGCTCGAGGAGAGATGGAAAAATTACGTTTTTTACATGATTTAGACGTAAATAAACGAGAAGTGCCCTGCGGTGAGCGAGCTTAACATTGGCTTTAAGTAGGAACACTGGACGAGTTGGACTCACGGGTATGGACAGGCGTCACAGTGAAATAGGAGAAATTGGATGATGGCAGAGGCGGATTCACACAGATTCTGGACAGACAAAACGGAGAATCTCTTTGTCGAAGTGTTCTCTCAACCAAGAAGAGGCTTGGATAGCCCAGGGATAAAGTTCTCACTATCGTCCTTTCAGCCGTATAATATTCATTATCTTACATGAACGAGAAGCTCCCCAGGTTTTCCATCAAAATGATCACTCACATTCAAATACTACCATTTTCCTCATTGAGGAGAAAGTTCTTCTTTATGAGTTGGAAAATATTCAGTGAGACAAGTTTTTCGGCTAAGGTTAAATTTCAAATTAAAGCATACCATAGCAAAACTTTGAATCAGTAATGTCTAAATGAAACTGGAACAGTGATGCCAAACTAAAATTGTTTTATTACTACACCTAAAAATTTCCCCTCAATGTTATTATTTCGTAATAAAAATGGGAAACGGATTATAAGGGAAACTGTAGGTCTTTTACAGAACATCTGCCTATAATCTTTCCCGAAAGTTTATTTTTGGAAGATAACTTTATATTTTCAGTCAGGACCAACTCTTATTCAGTATCGAATTGAATATTATTATTTGATTTACGCTTCGTAACATTATTTTAGTTTAAATTGTAACCCTTAATAATAAAATGAAGACTATACATGCAATGAATGCATATTTTAAGTAAACGTTATCTTACAAGTTCTTGAACTCACAATCAGTACAACCAGATGTTAATAAATTTATCATGCAAAGGAGAAGTCTTTTATCTAAAAAACGACTTTTTTCCCAAAGGCTTCTTACCTAACATAAGAAACCATTTTGATCAAACCACACATTAGAAGAAATATAAAAAAATATCACTCAATAACCAAATATTTTAATTAACCTTAGGTAATATAAAAAATATATTCCGGTTAAATTACAGTGGCCTGATAATCTACCCAATATACTCTATAGAAGTTATTAGTTTTAGGTGATAGCTTGTGGAAATCCACGCTCAAAATTAATACCATAGGAATTAGACACTCGTTTATTTTTCAATCATAGGATTAAAATTTTGAGACATTTACACTAATCATTTGACGTCATCATTTCTGATCTGCTTTTCCAAATGGTTCAAGTCTTTGAAGTGAAGTGTTCCACCCTCCACGTGAGTGTTTTCACATAGCTACTCATCCCCCGGTCGTTTTATAGCTTTTCAGAAAAACAAATTTGTATTTTCTGCCAGAGCAGACAAATATATTTATTGTCAAAGAGTTTTAGCAAATAGATAATGCATTCTCTCCGTGACTGAGGAAGGGCTAACACCCGAAACTTTTCCAGTAAGACTTTCGTTTTACTTTCTTCTTTTTACCCCCCTGTAAGTTTCCTCTATAATTGTGTTTGTGGCCATTTGGCGAAGTTTTCTATTGTATACAGACTGTGTGTGACTATGTGTGACTGGCAGACACACAGAAAACACAAAAAAGAAAAACTCAAAGATTTGTTAATATATTTCGGCGGACACAACCACCTTCGTCATAATATTAGTAGGTAGTCAGTAGCCATGTTTATCGATGGAAATAATTTCATTGATTCATATGTTTGTCGAACACTTCACACTGCAATATATTTGAGATGTAAGCTGTGATTAAATGACCACCTTATGTGGACAAACGATTGATATTTATAAAACATATGACAAAAATGAAAATCATCCAGTGAAGCCAAATGGGCGTTTGGTTACTAGAGAGAAAAGAAATCTTTCAAAAATGCCCAAATATAGTATCAAATTTTTAGAACTAAAGCCAAAAAAATGGGAAAAATAGTGTTCTTCACTAAGTAATCGGTTTGAAAAAATTACCTATATATAAATTATTAGTCCTGTATCATATGAAAACTTTATCACAATAAACAATACATTTTTATCAAACGAAAACTTTAAGGCATAAATATTTTTCTAAAATAAGTGTTTTTTTTCTATTTCATATAAAAAACCCATTTCCATAATTTGGGACAAAAGATGATATCTTTCACGAAAAGTTTCATCTCGCTCGTGGAAGAGATATCGTGGGATATGAATGAGCACCAGCGACGATCGTTTAATGAGACAGGGATAAACTTCGGTCCACTGATAAACTTGGCCTTAGCGTCAACTGTAATTACCGTAACATATTCTATGACAAGATGACAATGTTTCCTTGAAACTTTAGTCACCGGAATATTTATCAAAAGAATAAGGTAGCATTCAGCAGAGTTACGTCGTCCCTCTTGCTCATTAAAGTAGACCCTCCGAATAACTTGTCAGACGGTGGCATTCAGCTCATAAAGTATTTTTTCCTCGTTAGCAAGAAAAAATAAATATGTCAGAGGGTTCATCAAGTTACTCAAGGCTCGCCTTGATCAGCATTGCGTCTCCATGTCAGGGCCTTGTCTGATCCGTTATCTCTTTCCAGCCCTCCAGGCAGCCGACCCCCATATCGCCCCCTACTCTGCCTCGCCCACGTCATTCTTTACGTCTGTCCCTTTCAGGTAGTTTGAGCGAGATTTATCCCAAGTCATAAAGGAGACTATATTTAAATTTTACATTTGGTTCAAGCAGCTGCAGGAAGCATAATGTGAACTTTTTATTTATAATGGTGCAATATTATACTTATATATGGCTTAAAGAATCAGTAATAAAATAAATATTCATGTCTTCATCTTGGCTCATTTTTGGCATGCGGTACGTTTAAAATTCATTCACAACGGAAGTTTTCTTGTGATCCAGGAAAAATTACTGCACTTGCCATAGGGTTTCTTCACAGAAACGATTGGAAAACCAAATAACCCTACACGCTACTAATTCTAAGCCGAAATCTATGCGGTAGAAATAACTCATTTTAATTTTGTCTCAAAGAGTGCATACACGTACCATTTCCCACGTAAATCGGCTGGTATGTTACGGAAAATATGTCGGCGGTGCGATACGGGGATGATATTTGAATATTTTCGGAAAGCTGAGATTCTTTCTTTGATGAGAAAAGTAATGGCTTTATAAGTTAAATTATACCTCGCTCAAACAAATTTTACATACGTCATTTTTCCATTACTCTGAATACATATTGTAAAAAAATGCCGTTTATACACGTATGTATATAACTAGAAATCTGAATATCGGCATAAAGGGGTACTTTTTAATCAGTGGTTTTGGTTTTTTATTCAAGCGGACTAAATATTTAATCGAAAAAGAAACAAAAAATATGTATTAATCTTAGCTTAATATGGCATCATGATCCATTGATCAGTTAAATGTGGGAAAAAGCTCAGATGGCTTATTTTGGAATAGAGAGAGAGAATCTCAAATGATTATTGACTCTGCTTAGAAACCTACATCAGAAAAAAATGCCATAAAATCAATATTAAATCCTAGTTTAATCATATCTAAACAAATATTGTTATTAATTCTTTTTGAGCTTCTTGAAATGTTAGATAGAGGAATTCGCCTCTCGCAAAAAAACAATTTAGAAGAGGAGAGTGATAAAAAATGCTATTTAGATATTTGATTAATACGTACAATTTAAAAAAAAACTACTCGAATATGCAGATGTTTACAAAAGAGAAAATATGAAAATGTATAAAGCAGAATATTAGTTGAGGCATGTAGTAAACAGACCAACTAGCGATTATTAATTGTAAAGATATTATTATTTATTTCCTTGGTTCTAATGCCTTTTATTATTCCAACAAAGTTTATTGTTGATTACAAAAGAGACAACAAATTATACAAGGAATCCATGAAAACGGCTTTGACATTAAAATACGTTTGCTTGAGTTATTATAAGATTGAATAAAGCGATTAATAAAAAGGGGGGAGAGGAGCTCGCAAATTGGGATGCAGAGTTTCACACTTCTCCATAAATTGTTGAGAAGAATTAGAAGGTGGAGATTGTGGAACCTCAAACCTTAGCAAAAATACGAATGTATCTGGGACTTTTTTGTAATTCGAGGGAGATTTACGATAGCAAATCTAAAAATCTGGAAATCGTTATTTGGAATTCCGCTTTTATTCTTTTGACGCCACTATCTAACAAAACCTCGTGAGATATCCCGGAAAGAAGGCAGAGGTGTTGAGAGAAGAAAAGATAGAAACATCTGAAAGCTTTCAACGTCTAGCGCATATAAATGCTTCTGGAGTCCCTTTTCTGTTCGGTTAGCAAATTCGTCCCCTTGGTCGGAGAAGGTATTCGAGGACAAAAGGGATTTGAAAAGAGGCATGAACACAACAAAAGTCTTCTAAATCTAAATGTTCCGATCACATCTGTGGCTTCCACGTAAAATAGCTCGCTTAAATATTACCAAGGCACTGTCAACGAATTGTGCATTTTTATTTCGTATTAAACATTTTTAGGTTTCCATATTTTCGTTTATTGAAACATTTCGAGAACTAAATAATAAAAATAGAATGATCCGATAAAAGCTATAATAAGAAAAAATAACGGGAAATTGTTTATCACCACAAGTAGCGAAATGGCCTGCCAACAGAGTTATGACACAAATAATGGTGAGGGAAATATTCCTTTACATTGCAATTATAAAAAATAATTGAGCTTGTCAGCCCGTCGCACATTGACATTGTAAGACGAACTACGAAACATAACTTCGGTTATGTAAATGAACAATCCTTTTGTTGCACACCAGCAGAGTGGCCGACAAAACATTAATCGCACATCTCAGGAGGGGTCAATAAACTCTAAGGAATAGTTTGAAAAATAAATATTTTTCAAACTATGCCTTAAAGTTTAATGGTAAATAATAGCAAAATAATCAGAAAAATGATTGATGAACTGTTAACACCATTTTTTCACACTTTTGCGTCCACCATCAAGAAAGAAACATTGAGGGCAACTGAAATGAGGACAACGAAACTGAACTAAAATTGCTCCTGATGATCTCTACATACATGAAAATGATTTCTACATAACAAAGATTGCATTGTAAGCGATTTATTTAAATAATAATGTAGGTGCCCTTTTTTCATCTTATTCGTTTCCTTTGTTCTTTGTGGATAAAACTCGGAATGGGAAAATGGTCGTGAATTCCTTGTGCATTTACAGACTCTCCTACAAAAAAACTCAATGGTATGGTTAGCATGAGTTAAAAAAAAGCGTTTGAATCAATTCGTGACAAATGGTCTCATTTCAGGAGTATAATGAATGTCAATCAATACCTTACATTGAGTCCCGGTTTTACATCTCAAAAAGAGAATTCTTCCATAATGTCTGGCTCTATTAAGCACACTTTAGAAATATTTAGAAAATCTATCTTACGAATAGTTCAATGAAAAACGTTTATTATTCAATTTTTTAAAGTTGAAAATTCGTGAGTAGAAGAATAGGGCTAAAATTTTTATCGTATCATTAATTCAGATGCTTTTTCATTATTTTTTTATTATATTGCAGAGTTTACTATAAACCTTGCATCGAAAGGAGCTAACCTCTGAGACAAATAATCATGTAGGCCAATGTACTAGGCTAGTAGGCTAATATAATATAGGAAGGTAAGAAAATCCATGATGTAATTGTTAAGAGATTCCTCATATGCTAATATTTACAAGAAAATACGCAGGTTGGAAATATGGGAACGTAGATACTTTTTTTAATCAAAGAAAAATCTCAGGAGATAAAATTATTTGTATTTTTTGACAGGAGTAAATATTCTCAACAGTTTACACCAAAACCGCTCTGACAGAACGCATTCGAAATGCTTAACTTTGGTTTTCATCCATGGTTCTCTTTTATCACCCTCTATTGTCTAAGACTTCCGGTTTCCTCTGCTCTTCCTTCACCTTGCACTCCTTTCTCCCGCCGAATCCCTAAACTCCGAGGCCACTCCCTCTTGGCATTGCACCCATGAGGGACACATCAGACCCTTAGCCCCTACACCGTCCTGGCTTCGTGACTGATGTATTCAAATTAACAAGTCAACAAGGAGGTTGAATAAAGCTTTGCTCAGGCCTCCTGCTTAGTAAAGTGTAGTCTGGTAGATTAAGATTGAATACATTTCATTACAAAGGGTGTTAATGATTTTGTACCAAATGGAGGGAATGACTAAGAAATGGTCTGTTGGTGGGAAATGAGAGAGAGGGAATTTCCAGCGAAAGATTCTTTTTATAGGGAAGAGAAAGGAAACGTCAGGTAAAGTGCATTAAAAATGGCACCTATTTCCAAAGGGCACCACACAAATTCTTAAAAAATTCTTAAAAATTCTTAAAAAGCAACGAAAAACCTTTTTTTAGAGAGCAATTAATGGGAGGATTCAAAATAAATGGTAGAGGAACGCTATAGAAGTGGATGTGGAAGCGTATAGTGGAGAAAAATAATGCCTGAAGGAATAAAGAAGTGAGAATTGCAGAAAATGAAAAGATAAAGGCGCATTAGAGATTGATTGTAGCTAAATCTGAGAAAGGGAAAAAAAGGCAAGCAGTTCTTGTAGAGAGAAAAGCATCATGAACATGAAAATTGCTGCAAAGGCGTGCGGATGAATGGAAAAATGCAAAAATATTTTGAAATAAATAAAAGCTGAAGTTAACGTATAATAACGGCATGCGAATGAATGCAATAACGAACAAGAAATAGAAGAACGCTCTGTATGCAAGTTATACAGCGAATTATTGCAGGAAGAATTTTGGAGGAGCAGGAGGTTATTTAACAGGTAATAATAATGAGCATTGTGAATTAATTTGCGATATTGAATACATGTAATAGTAGAATGACTGAGGTCGTAACAAACTAGAATATATAGGAAGGCTACTGGCATAGGTTGATTATGAAGTGAATTTGTGAATGTGTTAGTTAATTACTATTCTCATACTATTACTGATAAATCTACTACCAAATGATCCAAATTTATGTTAAAAATTGCAACGCGATGGAAATAATACGACAGCTTTTCTATGCATGAATAGCAAGAGCTGAGGGACCCCATCATATAAAACTGTATACGTTATTGGGAAAATTCATCATTTAGTTCTCAGAAAGAAGGTTTTAGTAGAGTAACGAGAAAGGGAGTTAAAATTTTTGTTGGTAGAATTTGGGGTGTACAGTGAAAATTTTATCTTAGAAGGGACGTAAAGTGAGCGGTTTTAACTAAGCAAATCAAATAAATGTATAAATGGAGTTACAAATAAATATATTGTACTTTTTTGGATTTTGAGAAGCTATAGGATAGACATAAGAGTAGAATAAACGCCGTGGGTATGGGTTATCTGAGGAGTATTTGCGGCAAAAGTAGGATGGATAGGGTCAGAAATGAGAGGGTCATGAATGAATGTGGGTTAAATGCTCCAGTAATGGACGTGTATGAAAGGAGTGTGCTTCGTTGGTTTGGCCATGTGGAGAGAATGGATGAAAGTCGAATAACGAAACAGATATATGAGAGTAGAATTAATGATGTGAGAGGTCTAGGTATGCCGAGAAAGTTGTGGTTTAATGTGGTTGAGGACATTCTTAGGAGGAGGAATATGAGGAGTTTTAAAAACAGGAGGGTGTGTATGAAACAGTGTATGGGGGTAAATGAGGCAACAGAGATTTGCAAGGATAGGTCAGTGTGGAGGAAATTATTGAAGCAGAGTTAGGTGTACAATTATGTATTAATGAGTGAAACATTTTGACTGTGCTTACCCTGAAAGGGAACGGCGTGATGGGTATGTATGTATGTATATGACTGGATAAATAGATATAACCTACGAAAGTTTTAAAGGAGGACTCAAGAATGCCAATTTAAGTTTGCAAGTAAGGGAAAAGGTAAAAGTGATAGAAAACCATACTGGTATAGTCGTCTAAAATCGCGTGGATTTTGAAAAAGCTTTAAAAATAGCAAATAATGGCACTACATAAATAGCCATTCGCCTATATAAAGAAGTATAGGAGTAAATGGTTCTCTTGATTGCAGACTGACGGTATAAGTCCTCGTTATCTTTGTCGAGGGATGTGCGAGTTCAACGGCCGCCGATTGTGTATTATCATTATATCAACTAATTTCAAATCTTTTTGTCATGTAAAACTAGAATAACATCCTCGTATAAACATATACAAACCTTGTTAAGGCTACTATTATCCGGAAAATCCACATATATTAAACTAAATATCCCTAAGTGGAGACATGTCAGTAGAATCAATGTCATCAATGATAGTTACAGTAATTTTTGGGCTCCCAGTGTTGGTTTTTCTATTCTTTATGTTTTATGTTTTTAATGTTTATGCCAATCATGATAGATGTTTCATTACACACTTTTGGTATAATCACCAATCACGATCACATTAGGTATAAACACCAATCACCAACCACGATCGACGTTAGATTACACGCATTATGTCTAATCACCAAAGGTAATTATCAAAGCTAGAAGAATTCAGTTATACTAACACAATTTTTTATGTGAAAAAAACAGTTAAATTTCATAGCATGATAAAGGGACAATATACTTGACATCTCGGTAAATATATCTCAATTCCGATATGTACGAATGAGACAGCCATGAGGCAAAGTTTAGAAAAGTTAGTTGTAATGTGGGATATTTATCACCAGAAACTATGACCTAACGTTTCATCTAATGTTTATTAAGAAATCTATTAGTATAATCGTCACTTACTCGACCCCTATTGGATGGCTCTTGATGGATTGTTTTGGAAGTATCGTATATCGGGTAACACAATCCTTTTCTAATGTTTTGTAACTAGACCTGTGAAAATAATCCCTAACTGACAGTTATAGTTTAAATAGTTTTAAGTTTCTCTTTACTTTGTTGAGGAAGTACAAAAATACTTCACTGAATACTTTCAATCCTAAGACCCACACGTGGGAGTGACAAAATGGCTATAAGAAAAACAAATGCTTCGATCTAATACATAATGCTGCAGAAAAGCGGATTGAGCTGGAAGACAGTCTCCCCCTCCACTTACTCAAGTGACTGAAGATTAACTTTTATAGGGAAAAGGAGCAGGAAGATGGAAAAGTAGCATTATTGGAGGGAGAGAATTGGAGACGGGAACAATGAATGGGAAAATTAGGAAATCCCCATTGGCTCGGTGGGGAGAATGGAAATCAAATGAAAAGAGAAGAAAATGGAAATGGGCTTTAGAGCCTTTTAAGAGGTTGTCGGTGAAAATAAATATAGCGTGGCTAATAAAATGTGATGGTAGGAGTTCAAGAGACGGCAAAGGAGGACAGTCGATAAAGAAAGTGCGATAGAGGGAAGAGAATAGAATGACAGAAAACTAAAGGCATCTGACACCATATTCTAATTCTCTGTGTCAAGCCAACGTGAAATTTCCCAAATGATAAGTAGCGTTAGCATTTGTCGAAAAATACGGTAAATTCTGCTGAGTAAATCGCGTACAGAGAATTAGGTCACCCAAACCTGGCAGTGAAGGATATGTTTTCTGTGCGATGCCTGATGATTATTAAAAATAGTTTTGGGGATCGGGTTGGTGTGGTGGCTAGAGTACTTGTTAACCACACAAACGGCCAGGGTTCAAATCCCTGCAGAGGAGGATATTTTTCAGAGGAAACCCGATCCCTACTAGAGCGTCTGGTAGAGAGTGCTTAAGTACAGTACTCCATCTGTCGGATGAGACATTAAGCCGTGATCCTCTTAGCGCCTTTCGTTAAGAAATGCCGACTAATGCCGACGCCGGGTTTCCATCCACCCTTCTTCCCTTACCTCTCGCCTATGTCGCAAATGACCTTAGCTTTCGGTCGCCTCCCCAAATAACCAATCCAATCCAAATATCAAATCTAAAATTAGCTGCTTATTGAACCAATAACCTAATGTATCACTTTAACTTCTTCAAAGGAAACGCTCAAGAACACATTGTTCCAGTTTTTCGGAGAACTACGCAGTCTTGAAAGAATTATAATAGTGGAAACTAACGTCTGAATGACACGTATGTGCTCACATGGAATTTTACAGAGTTTATGAAAAAGAATGATCAATTAAGTCCATTGAGAAACGAGAACATTTCTTCGCCAACTTGTTACGTGGGGCATGGACTCAAGGACGTATGAGGATGGGAATAAAAGAATGTAAAGATACGACAAAGCTTGAGTGTATAGAATTCTCAAAAAGGTCGTTTTATGGCCGTCGAGAAAAGAAAAATTGAGAGATGAGGAGAAATAGATATCACTCACTTTCGTCAGTCTCACTTGGTGGTATTCCATCATTAAAAAATTTAAGATATCAACTTTTACAAAACCACTCGATTTATTAAAACAACGACCCAGGTTTCAATGTGCATTCACATCATCTTCAGGTAAATGGAGGCCGATGTGCAGGCCTTATATAGTAAACATTACCAGGTGGGGAAAGGGGGGGGGAAGAACAATGCAGGAAGAGGGTGGTCACGGGAGGGAAGGGAGGGGGGCTAGGAGGACGAAGTGGAGGGGATTAAAGCTTTGAGGATGGGGGAATAGGCAGGGAGCATACATTCATTAACAAGAAATTTATCACAGTTAGCTTGATTTTTAAAAATTTCTAGTTGTTCTAAAGCATTCAGCTTACGTCTGTCAGTTGCAAAATGGAGAGGTGTCATAGTAAAATCACCTCCGGCGGCAAATTAAAGCAGAAGATCTGGTGATACAGAAGGCAGACAAAGGTAACTGCTTGGTCGTCATGGACAAGATCACATATTTAGAAAAGTGCTTTGACTTCATCAACGCCAAAAACCTAGTGAAACTCAGCAAGGACCCCACAACCAAGTTCCAGAGCGCCATACGTGACGCCATCCGCAGCAGCCCACTACTTTTCCTTCCTCGCAGTGGCCCACTCTTTGTGAACCCCAATCCCCTTCCCCCCCTCCTCTACGGCCTCCCAAAAATACACAAGCCAGACACCCCTATCCGACTTGTTATTACAAGCATGGGAGCCCCAGCTCATAAACTGGCTAAGAAATTGAATGACCTCCTGCTCGAATTCTCGTCCTTCGAGCCTCAACGCGTGGTGAAGAACTCCCAAGATCTTGTCAAGAAAATTCATCATATCAGTGTTCCTCCGAAGGCCCGTCTGGTGTCTTTTGATGTAAAGAATCTCTTCCCTAGTGTCCCACCCAGTGAGGCCGTGGACATTGCACTCAAGATACTGAAGGAGAGGGGGCACCCTGAAAAAATTGTTAAAGAATTCTCGGTTTTGCTTAAAGTGTGTGTGTCCCAAAATTATTTAAAATTTAATAACGAATTTTATGAACAAACCGGGGGGCTGGCCATTGGGTCACCCCTTTCCCCTTTGCTAGCTGAAATGTTTTTAGATGACTTAGAGACGAACCTTTTTAATGTTGGCAAGAATTTTACTTCGCAGGTCATTTATTGGTTTAGGTATGTGGACGACGTTTTAATTTTATGGAACGGAACCGACAGACAACTGGACATCCTTTTTAGCTTTATTAATAATTTGCATCCAGCCATAGCTTTTACTCGTGAATTGGAGTGTAACCGTTCAATCAATTTCTTAGACTTGACTATCTCCCTTGAAGAAGGGAGGCACCACTTTTCAATTTTCCGCAAACCCACCTATACCGACCATGTCATACCTGCTGATTCCAGACACCCTTACTCGCAAAAACTTTCTGCTTTCCACGCCCTTATTAACCGCCTTTTCAACATTCCCCTGAACGACTCAGAGTTTGAAAAAGAAACCCAAACAATCAAACAGATTGCAGTGAATAACGGCTATCCACTCTCACTAATAGACAAATTAATTCACAAGAATAGGAGGAAAAGAGCCGTGGCCAGCTTGTACAACAAAACAGAACCCCCAGTTCAACAATGGCGTTCAATTATTTACTTCGGGGAGATTTCCTCTCGAGTGACGCAATTGTTTCCAAAGGACCGTTACAAAGTGGCATTTAAAACACCATACAGTGTGAAAAAACTGTTAGCGAACTGCAAGGACCCCATTGAACCTCAGAAATTAAGTGGTGTATACTTAATGAAATGTAATGAATGTGGTGGACAGTATGTTGGACAGACCTGTAGAAATTTTGAAATTAGACAAAAGGAGCATAAAAAGGATTTTAGAAATTTTAATTTTAACGGAAGCAACTTCGCCCGACATCTTTTAATCCACGGACATAAAAGTGATTTTATTATGACACCTCTCCATTTTGCAACTGACAGACGTAAGCTGAATGCTTTAGAACAACTAGAAATTTTTAAAAATCAAGCTTACTGTGATAAATTTCTTGTTAATGAATGTATGCTCCCTGCCTATTCCCCCATCCTCAAAGCTTTAATCCCCTCCACTTCGTCCTCCTAGCCCCCCTCCCTTCCCTCCCGTGACCACCCTCTTCCTGCATTGTTCTTCCCCCCCCCTTTCCCCACCTGGTAATGTTTACTATATAAGGCCTGCACATCGGCCTCTATTTACCTGAAGATGATGTGAATGCACATTGAAACCTGGGTCGTTGTTTTAATAAATCGAGTGGTTTTGTAAAAGTTGATATCTTAAATTTTTTAAGGAGAAATAGAAGTGTGGAGAAGTTTTGAAGAAAAAAGAAGCACAACTGATGAAATAAAAAAGAGAGGACTTCAAGAGGAGAGGAAACTGTGGAATATGGGAAAAAGAGCAGCACAAAAAATAGCACACCTAAAATCTCAAGGTCTTTTCAGTAGTTGGCATCTCTCCTAAGTTTAAATCAATACCTTTTCTATTTACTTCCAGTGTAAGGCTCATATCAGTACTGCTAGTTTCATACGGCGGAAAGTCACTACTAGGACTCGTAAAACTAACAAATATCTTAAGTCTTTGTTTCCAAAGGCAATGTGTGTCAGATAGGGTCTACCAAAGAGGCTTTATGAGCATTACAGGGGCCACTCCTGAGAGATTCAGTACTTCTTCAGAGGTTCTTACATAAAGAAGTGAATACTTGGTAGTTAATATATGCATCTAAAAAATTCCTTCACTTCCAATTCAAGGAAAAGAATGAACCAGTTTCTTAAAATTCTAATTTTTTATAATTATCATTATGAATAACGAATAGGTTCTATTTTGGGCAGATTTTCAGAGCTTAGTACAAAGTTAGACCACGAAAAGGGTAATGAGGGTCGTTTTTTCATTCTGATAAAGTGATCGCGTTTCAATGTTATAACTCAGTACCACAATTTGTAATGAAAGTGTAAATTTTCAACTCTTTTTGTAACAAATATTAATCAAATAAAAATGTACGCTACCATTTTCCGCGAGGTTACTTCCAGTTGATTGATATAAAAGAATTTCACAGAATACGTAACATGAATACATCGAAGCAATAATGCCATTGGATGATCAATGGTTCCCAATAGTCTATGAAACATTAACTATCCACAGCAACCTTAAAAGTAATGACACAATTTACACGTAGTAGCCAATTAGTGCGTGAATTGAACAGTAAGTTAAGATTGTGAATTCCAACTTAAAATTTTCCTGATTCCCATGTGTAAAGGAAAATGCCGTGGCCAATGATAAATATGATTTAACAGGTAGTCCTTTACCTAATGACAGAAAAAATCCAACTATTTCTATAACAGTATATTTCGTGATATTCCATGAAATGACTACAAACGCCTGATAATTAAAAACAAATAATATTTCTAATTTTATCCGAACTTTCAAAGAGACCAACTTGAATAAATAATTCAAAATAGGCACGTCATTAACTTCATTTTTTTGAATTCACACCACAGGGGAAAGGGGAAGTGATCCAATTGCTTGGAAAACTTATTTACTCGAGAGATAAGCATGGATGCGATTAGGAGGGGCGAAGAGGTTTAAGGTAAGGAAAACATTGTTGAGGAATAACTGAGTCACCAGACGGAACAGGCCGGGGAGGAATTAAATAATACGACAAGGTTTTATTTTGGAACAGACTTATCCGTTACTTTTATGTTTTTAGTGCTGCAAATACGGCGTGATATCACAAATGAACTGCTAATCTATAGTATTAACCTGCCCCATACATCCTTTAAGGTTAAATGGAGGGAAATGAGCTTTTTATCACACGTTCATTAATTTCGCACGTTAGCTGCGAAAAACGAGTAGAGCAAATGAAAAGGCAAAGAATGGAGGCATCTTATCCGCCGATAGCACGTTGGAGATAAGGCCTGCCTTGGGAATGGAAAAGCAGAAGGGGCGCTGCCTTCAGAGTGGAAGGTGCACGAGTTAAGACGGCAGTCGGAGCGAAGGGGGCAAGATGGCCCCACGAGCAAACAACTCCGAGGCGAGTCAATGAAGAAGGCGACCTTTATGAACACTGAGACGTCGGCGGTGCCAGTCCAGAGAAAGTCATATAATTAGAAGCAAAGAGATAAGGACGAGATAAGAAAAGGGCTTCTGCTTGAGTTACGAGGAGGGACGCAGTCGCGTTACAGGCATGAGCGCTTACGGCAAGTTTGTTAAGGGAAAACTGAGGTTGTTTAGCCGCGACCATCTCCCCAGGTGCATGCTATATTCAAATGCCTTCACTGAAATACCTCCCTGTGACAAGGCCGACGCACGGCGAACCTCGAGGCGGAAGCAAACTGAACGATATTCAACGGAACCCAATGTTGGACTCAACGCTATTCGTTTAAAAAAAGCGTTGAGACATAGAGAAACGACGCAGAACTCTCCACAAAGAATGACAGAAAACTAATTAGTGTATTTGTTTGTTATCAGCTTCAGAGTCAAGTAATAAACTACGTACAAGCTTATCTAAAAATGGATACAAATCACACATTGATGAAATCCACGGCCTTTTATCACGCAGCCTTCTTCTTCTCCTTCGGTTATCAACCCATGGGTTGGTTGGCAATAGCACGCCATTCCGCTCTTAGCTCAGCTTTCCTCTTCATTTCACCATATGAGACGCATCCAGAGTCATTGATGATCAGCTTCACATAGCTTAATCTAGGACGTCCTCTACGATTTGTCCCCTCAATAAAACCTTCAGCTATTAATTTTATAAAATCATTGCATCGTAGAATGTGACCTATTAATTTGTCTCCTTGTCTGTATCTGTCTCCAGAGACTTCTATTTTCTTGTACTCTTCTCAGCACTTCCTCATTGGTGATTCTGTCTCGCCAACTGATTTTCCGCATCCTTCAATAGCACCACATTTCTAGGGCTTCTAATCTGCTCTTTTCGTGTTTCCCGATAGTCCAACTTTCACACCCGTAAAGGGCCACACTCCAAACATAAGCTTTCATATTCACGCAGCCTTACGGCTCGTTTTTTATCCATTCACGGTAGTAGCGGTGTATTAAAATAGGAGGGTTTTGAAAAGGTTAGTCATTTCCTAGCGTAGAAAGATTTAGCCTGCGTAGAAAGAATTATCCACATAAAATACAATATACTACTGAAATATGAAGAAAATAGTCATCACGTGGACGTTTTATGAGTATTAAATGTGACAAATCCATAACCCACATAACCTAAATTATAACAACAAACGAACAATATAAGCCTATTTTAGATTATGATGTGAGCTAAAATTCTTCTTTTTCCAATAGCTCAAGGTGAGGCTACGTTTTGGGTGTGGAAAAATATATAATTCGGAGCCATTGAATGTAGTAGCGTAGAGTAACCCATCAAAGAAATGAACTTTTAATCTATGAACGGGAATATCTAGAAGAGATTTTTAAAACATTTTGGACAGAGGAGAGCTTCTTTCCTTAAAAAAAAACTAATTAAAATATTCCGGTTCATAGCAACGTAGTAGTGGGTGCATCGGTCTACTATTCTTTATGAGAAAGTAACGGATTTTCAATCCATTCCAATCTAATTCAAGCTGTCGATCATGAGTGATAAATAAGTAGGTACACAAATTTTTTCTGACTAATGGTAATATTTTGAGCTTCCATTTTTTGGAGAAGCTTTAGGAAATAGCACTGCAAATATAGTAATTTTTTTCATTATTACTACCACATACATACATTAGTTTATTTAGTTCATTAAAATTTTTGTTTTTCCTGTTAAAAATAAGCTGAAACTTACCATATTCAATGTCAATTTTTGTTGTCCAGTTTTTACAGGAGTACAAACATATTCTTTGCAATGAAAGATTAGCAATATATTCAAAATTTGTAACCCAACTAACCTTAAATATGACAGACACTTTTACACTGTTTTTCACCCAATGTATTTAGCAATAATTGATAATGCTGTAAGTCAATAACGCCATATACGCAACTCTACGGCTACATATTCATTTATATTCATATTTTATTTTTGAAGTGAAAACTTCTTATGTCGCGTTGAGCACTTTTGTAGATGGGTAAAAGACATTGGACTCGCGTCACCGTCACCGTCCCCGCTACTACATATATGTATAATTATGTATATTCTGTATATACACAGTATACTCGCTATATACACAGTACTTGTGGATGGGTACAAACCATTGGACTCGCGTCACCGTCACCGTCACTGCTGCTAAATATATGTATAATTGTATATTCTGTATATACACAGTATACTCGCTATATACACAGTACTTGTGGATGGGTAAAAACCATTGGACTCGCGTCACCGTCACCCATACCCATATGAGTGACTCGCGTCACTCATATGGGTAATGATGAAATAATTGACATTCCAAATTTTAACTTTGTTGCAAGTTTCAGAAGAAATAATCGTCCAGCAGGAGGAGTAGCTATTTATCAAAATATGAACGCAGTTCATTATTGCTCAAATTATATGGATGTGCATGCGAAATTCACCAGCATGTTTAATAATACTGCTTCTGATATTGGCGATATGTGTATATGTCGTTGCCACTCTGAGAATAATCAGTTCATTATTATGGTTGCCATTTATATTTCTCCGGATAAGTCATTGAATACGATACGAGACTTCTTGTATGAAAATTTATTCATTTATTCTCATGATGCATCTGCATCGCTTGAACAAAAAATTAGGAAAAGATTTGATGATTTGCCAATGATTTTGAGTGGAGATTTCAACATAAACTTTGCAGACGATAAAAATCTACCATTGATGGAATTTTTAAATAGTGAGTTTGGTTTAACGATGTCTAATGATCGCAATCTTGGCACAACGAAATATATATATACTGTGTATCTACAGAATATACAATTATACATATACTTAGCAGCAGTGACGGTGACGGTGACGCGAATCCAATGGCTTTTACCCATCCACAAAAGTGTATATACAGAATATACAATTACACATATATTTAGTAGCGGTGATGGTGACGGTGATGCGAGTCCAATGGTTTGTACCCATCCACAAGTACTGTGTATATAGCGAGTATACTGTGTATATACAGAATATACATAATTATACATATATGTAGTAGCGGGGACGGTGACGGTGACGCGAGTCCAATGTCTTTTACCCATCTACTAAAGTGCTCAACGCGACATAAGAAGTTTTCACTTCAATAAACATTGATTTACTAACTGCAAATAAATTACCAGATTTTCAATTGCGGTCCCTTCTTTCATGCGTCCGTTAATTTATAAGAATTCAACTGTTTATAATAAGAAAGAATATGTGAACTCCACGCTTAAATAAGTAATGTAAAATAATTAGGGGTTGTTTCTCATACAAAGGTGATTAAAAAGATACCTTTAAACAGTTATTGTTTTATTTCAAATATTGAACTTATCTATGTTACACATCCTCGTTTCTGGTCACTAATATTTTGATGCCAATTAAACGCATCCATTCCGGGACTCTCACTCTCCGGCTGTTGCTCTGGGAAGCTCGTGAGAGCATTCGGGTTTTGGACCCTTGCTGACGAATTGCTGCAGTACCGATTGGGAGACCCCTTCAGGGGTTTAGCAGGGACAAGTCTGGAAGGGTTTGTGTGGCCTATGAGTATAAGTGGCCAAGTGGGTGATGTGCGAATGGGCAGCATTTCTGTCACGCGAGCGGCGAAGTTTGCTGAGATGAGTGAGCGAGGCGAAAGGAGGGATGGGTCGTTCCGTAAGTTGAAGGGAAATTAGTGAGGGATAGCGAGAGGAACCAGAGAGTTTCCCTGGACCTAAACTTTAGGGACAGAGACAAGAGAGAGAGGGACCGCATTGTTCTTTCACTTGAGCAATTCCCACTCCTCACCAACTTTCCCTCAACCTCTCCCTTCACAAACTAGAGTCTATGGAGTGAGGTGTGTTTACGCCCTGGGGACATCAAACGCATCGGGCGTTCAAAAGGTTGGTGGTTTATGGAACAGAAAAAGAGTGTCGTATCATGGGTGGCTGGTTGATTGTAAAAGGACATAGTGACTCATGCACTGACGACCCGTGGACCTACCGCCACTAAAGGACCGTCATCTGCAGTTAAAAATGTATCGGTAAATTCAAGTTTCAGCAATGGTCTTGGTAAGAGCCACCGAGACTTTTGTTGTGTATGGGAAGGGAAATTCATGGGCGATTGGCCTCGGAAGGCACTTCCTGTCAGTATAACAGTGCTGGAAGGGAAAGACACAGATATCATCGGACACCACGCAGGGGAGTATGAGTAGATGGGTTGGGAATCCACGAGTGTCGTCGTTCTCATGTCGTACTATTGTCTTATATCGTCGTTATCATCCTTATTATCCTTCATTATTTCATTCTTTCGGCATTCTGTTTCAATGTTATATCTTCTGTCCCGTATTCTTCTTCATCATTTCGCACCAGTTAAGTTTTTTTTTCATACTGGTAAGAATGAAAACTCGATGGAAAATTTCCACACTGTTTTAATAAACATCGACCATGGTTTCGACACTATACGTCATTATCAAGGGACAATATTAACTTTCTAATTCTATATCTGCCCCTTGGCAAAACACAGTTAGGTGTGGGGCTTTATTCTTAGGGTGGAGAGGGTAAGAAAGGGAACACACAGAGTTTGGGGAGTTCGAACGAAATAACAAGTGAACAGTAGTGAGGAAAACCAGATAAAGGGAGAAAAGAACTGTTTGAGTTGAAAGTTAAAAAAAATTAGTAGGTCACAGAACGCGTAGGGAGACTTAAATTAATAGGAGGTGATTCAGTAATTTCTATCATTGAGTAATTTACTGTCCAGCTTTCATTCTTACAAAATTGGATATTAAATATTTCCCCAATGTTACGCCTGAAAATCTTTCATACGTACATTCTTTTTTTATGTGATAGGTCAGCTTTCTCCCTTTAAAATTTCTCCTTCCTCCATAGCTGCTCCCTGCATTTGCTCTATTACTTATAATTCTGTCCCCTCATGTGAATTGAAACATAATGGAGAAAATTGTTGAAGAATTTTCGTAGCAATGAATCAATTCAATTTTCCATAATTGTGTGAAATTCACAGTGGAAAAATGATTTTTCTGTACTTGGAATTGAACCCAGATCCCTCTATTTTGCGCCGAGTGATTTAACCAATTAAGCTACCAAGGCGTCCTCTTCCACTACGACTCTCATTGGGGCTTTAAGGAGCAAGTTGTCCTCACAGGTACCGTGCATATAATGCCAAATGTGCCTGTTTGCGAGCGCTAAGCGCCACAGTCCACCGGGTAAAGCGCAACATTAAACACAAAGGTGTTTACTTTGGACATTTTCAAAGAACCACGGAACTAGCTGCGCAGTTACTTCAACGGAGTTATCCGCTAGTGATCACACAATTGTGTGAAATTCACGGTCAAAAAATCATTCGCCTGGATTGGGAATCGAACCCAGATCCTTTTATTCCGCGCCGAGTGCTTTAACCATTCGATTACATTCGATAGAGTTGGATTCCCAGTCCAGACGAATGATTTTTCCACTGTGAATTACCCACAATTGTGTGATCACTAGCTGGTGACTGCGTTGAAGAATCTGCGCGTCAATTTTCCTTGTTTTGAAAAAGTATCAGGAAAAACTCGAAACTAATGACGTAATCATTTAAGATGCTGTTGTCATCAAAGTAATTAGAGATCATTGAGAATATGGCCGTTTTTCTCCAGAGCATACAATTGAAATTATTACTTAGCAATTCCCTACCTGATTGTGAGACCAATGCGTTAAAAATACTCGCCCTGAAATAAAAATTAGTGCAATAAAATTAAGTTTCCTTTTCACAAATACAAATAAACTTCCACAGAGTTAAGCCGTAAACCACTGAGGACAAGGAATCGTGCGTTCATATCGAAGTCTGTAGATCGGTTGATCGATTTTTTTTAAGCACTTCTGTCTCTTTAGTCTACACTACGGTTGAGCTCACGAATGAATAATGATAGGAAATGTATCGATATGTGTATGTAGTAGTTTTGTAAGTCGTAGTATTCAGAAATGGTAAATTACTTCACCGATTTCTACTCCCTATCGGTATCCTTGTCGCTCCCGCTTAAACGGATTCTGGAGAAGTCACATTTCTACCTTAGCTATGTGTAAAGCCTCCAAGGCAGCTAGTTGCCGCAGCGATTGTGGGGGATGGATCGGGAGGGACGGGATTATTTGATATGCAATTAACTCCTACCACACCTCCTAACGGTCATTTTTCAGCAGAACCGTCGCGTCGATGGTAGCCTACTTCAGATTACACTGCACGTGTACATCATATTAATATACACAGGAATTTTCCAGGAGCGAATAAATTATATGGAAATAAGTGTCATTTGTATAGGCTTTAATAAAACCGTCGCATTAAGAATTTCTCAATTTATTTTTTCAAATCTGTCGCCAATTTATTTGAAAAATATATACTTTCTTGAAAGTAAACCCTTGTAAAACGACCACCCCTCTTAACGATCATTTTTCTGAGAAATCGTCGATGGTTGCCTAATACAGGCTTGCAATATTACCTTTTATTACATTGTAATTTTACCCTTCATGAAATGAAAAAGAAGAGAAATGAGATTTTATCTGGAAAGTGCTATTAATAGTATGAAAGAAAATAGGAAAGAGGAGAAAAAAAATAATTCACTGAAAAATATGAGAAGTAGACTAATCGGTCATATATGAACCACTAAAAGACTTAGCAGCTTCATGAAATGTAAATGAAATGGAAATAAATGTAAAGATATAAGAAAACAGAGTGGATTATACCAGACGTTGGATGTGTGATGATCCTTCCACAATGATGAAGGAATCAACCGCCAAAAAAAAAGAGAAGAGCTACAGGAAACACTACTGATTACCAATGTTAGGATTGATGACTGTTGCTGATAATAAACTTCAGCCACGAAATCAAAAATAGTTTAAAATACTAACCTAATACATAAAATAGAATTATGAGACACATTTGTGTATTTACCTCACCGTAAATATGATTAAAGTACACAAAAAACAGGAATAGATGAATACCTCAGTTCCAGCAACAATTGCTACAGAAAAAAATAAGACGATTTAGGCATTTAATCAAAATTGTAAAAAATAGTAACTAAGAAAAAATTTCAAAAAAACTATGTACGGATGCTGATTCAGTCTTCGTTTTCGCATGCATTCTGAATAATTTCCTACAAGTACCAGTCTCCTATTTTACTTTTTTCATTGCGTAAAAGGACTATAAGACGGATTTGAGGTCCATGAATTATTTGCATCTAAATATTAATACCTATTCGATAATAAAGAACAATTCTTTGTTATAGCAAAGGTATTTATAATTCTATATATTCTATAATACCCATGGTAGAAAAATGAACTCTTCTTTGTTTTATTTTACCGAATGAAGACGTAATTACTTGACTATTTTGGAATTGACCCACTGAGTACATGTGCCAATGATGGTCAAATTAAAATTTTAAGTGGTGATGCAAACTTTTCAATCAATTAATCTCAAAAACGAATACTTCTTTGTTATATATTTATTTTTAGCAATATAGTTACGTATTCATTTCAGAAAGTCCAGTCTTGCACTCATTATATATATGAAAAATACAAATATCAGGCATTGATAAACCCTAATCAATACTAAGAATGGTCGTAAATAGTTTTTCAACTTCTTGGGATCTTGATTCATGATCTTGGGATCAGAAAAGTTGTCTTTGGGGCTCATCATACCAGAGGAATTTCTTGTAAATAATTGTCAACTCTTCTGATGCTCCGCCATGCGGTTATTGTTTCACCATTTTAGGCCATTTCAGTAAAAAATAAGACAAAGATGAAGATCTGCCACATTTTTTCGTGAGAAATATAAACATATTGTCAAGGCTTAAGTGAAAATATCATGGATTATTACGGTCAGAACCCTCAGAAAAGAATAAAAAATACGAATGTAGCTCAGTGTAGGCAACCCGACAGTAACGTTTCAGACATGGCGGTCGATATCCATATGATTGCAGTTACATGCTAATGCTGCACCTGTCTAGAGTATATCGAACCAGTTACATGCTCTATCTGGTGCAGTTATCTGTGTTGAATACAGCTTCGAGCCTCTATCAATTTTTTGCCCTGTGAGGTCCATGTCTGAGATTAAACATTATTGTCTGATTGATATACTTGTGCAGGATCCTGAAATTCCTCGAAGTTATCCTCACTTAATATTTCATTATGTTGCCCTTGTAGTTTTCTAACATTTTATTTGATACATCATATTGAAGTAAGTGCAAAGAGTATTCTACCAAGTATACTTCTTAGTTAAAGCTCTAGGTCTCAGTCTGTCACATGTTTCATTAATATAATCGTAATTTTTAAAGGGAGAACTTCAAGCAATTCCACCATGAGACGGCGGGTGTACTTATAGAAGAGAACGAAGACGATCCCAACATTCTCTTTTTTTCATTCAACATTTTTCTCTGGGAGATATTGCTCATCTCGACGGGCTTCCACCTCTATTCATTGATCTCTACATTCTCTCCGTTCACTGCAATAACTGTTGTACATCGTCGCTTCCCCTTTAATTCCCAGGTGTTTCGGATCTCCCTGCGGGTCTAAAAACTCTCCACCAGGTCTGCAAGCCTTCACTTATACCCTAGTGGGAAGTAATGGGAAAAGGAAAAGGGAAGGGAAGGGAAAGTTAGCGAGCCACAGCCCTTGTGAGGCCGACATCATGAGGCGGATTGACATCAAATGGACGTCAATGGGCCACCGCCTCCCCGCAGTTCTCGTATCTCTTGGGTTACTCGAACAACGTGAGACGATCCCCGGCAGTCTTGCTTTTGCGAAAACTTACCGCACATCTTATGAAAACCCGAAGAGCCCGTTGCCCAAAAAATTGGGATTAGGTATTCCTAGATTCCGTTTTACGAGTAGACTGCGTGAGGTCTGCCGGAGTACGTCATCAAATCAGGGACCACCGGACCCATAGAGGTCAATTCGGACCAATTCTGGTCGAAGCGTGATCCTTCATCTCAATACTCCTCGTCTACCCTGTCAGTCTTCATTTCACATCTTCAGTTTTAAAGGTGGAAGAGAGATGACATTAAAGTAAGGAAACTCCTTCCTGATGGCCCTGAGATCCGCCATCAAAATCCACCTCAATAGTTTATCTACCTACTGGCACTGCTCTTAGGGTAGCAAGGTTGAATGAGAATGGGTCACGTCGGAATATTTTAAAAACTGAAAAAGAAAATTGACAGTTATAATTTTTTTTTCATATTACTACTGTATTCTCTAGATTTTTCTGCAAATCATGTACACAAATTTAACGGTTTAAACTATCTTGGGCTTTGGTTTCAATACTTTTCCTTACTATGAGAAAATGTTGTTCCAATTAAGGGAAGAGATATATATACTAACGGGAGAGTAGGCCTTCTAGCACCTACAAAGAAGCGTTTCCATTTATGAATAATGTATTTGGCTAATATTTTTTTAAGAACTCTTTGGGTTTCCATCAACTTTGTAGGAAGAAAATCTAACAAAAAATGTCATTATATATTTTGTATATTATTAAGCTCTATATTCATCATTTTCTACTTCATACAATACAAATTATTCCTTAAAATATTTGAAATAGGCGATATTTGAAAATTGCATCTCACAAATTTACAAAACTGTCAGAAATAACATGCAGCGTAATTTAATGAGTCTTTTAATAAATGGTTGCTGATTGAGGACCTTAGTGAATTGTAACATACACATTAAGTAGGTCGGTCAGGAAGACGTATGTCTTAGGCTCCGCCAGGCTTGTACTGGAAAGTGCTGGTATAGTGGCGGACAAAAGGAGGCCAATATCTGGCAAAGCGACATGCTGGCCTAGACGACGGCAACTCGAAACGATGAGCACACGAAAATTGCTGAGGGAGGCATAGATGAAGCTGAAAGGAGTGAGTTGAAAGAGTATAACACGGAGAGAAATATTTCACATGGAAAATTAAACATAAAAAGGACGACTAGGGCTAACGCACATAAGGCTGAAGGTGTACCTGGACAGCATTCCAGTTTCAACATTACATAGAAATATTATTTTTCAATGAAAAAGACAGGATTAATCAAATCGCACCACGTTATTTGAACTGCATTATTGTAAATATTTTAAATGTAAATATGCACGGAATATTTTAAACTATGACTCAATTGTTTTTGAATTGGTAGGGATTATAGATGCTGTTTCTTGAAACATGGTAAAAACACTTTTTTTCGCAATGAGTCTCAGTAATTCTCAGCAAAAATAATTCTCAGGGTACAGTGAAACCTGCCTTAAGCGGAACTTGAGTTACAGCGAAACCTGTCTTATCGAAAAAAATGGCCCTGGCGTTCGTCATAGGTTTTTACATTCATTCGTACCCTGTATTAAATGGAAACTGTCAAACGAGGAAACGGAATCCATTCCCGGGCAAGTAAACCTGGGATAAGTGGAATTGAAAAAATCATACCATACGCAATGTTTACCATTATGAAGTAAAATTCTGAAATATTTTTAATGCCCTCTCCCTAGGAAACAATTCTAAGCATGGAGCCAGTGAAAGGTGTCGTTGGCACACTTTGATCTACCCCATTACTGACTGATATCACGTCGCGGGAGGGACTCAGGACAATGTGGACCTTAACCAAAACACTTCCACGTCTTCCCAATTCTAGCGTTATCTCTCCCGTCAGTTCGGTTTTTATGTTAATTAGTTCAAATAAAATAATTACCACAGAGTGATAGTTTCATTATTTCATAATTACTTCGTCTACATGTTGACATTGAGTCGAACCAACCTTAAAGACGACGCATGTTATGGGCGTGATATGGCTTTCAAGGTCATTTTTGAAGTGTCCGACCCTGGGCTAAGCGGAATCCTGCTTTATCCGGAAAAAGATATGGCCCCGAGAAACGCTTAAGACAGGTTTCACGGTAATTACTTCATCCCATTTGGCCATGGTTTGGCAATTATATTTAAGTTGGCTTAATATGTTATATGCTCGTCTTTGTAATGCGATATTTTTCATATGATCACGAGAGCGATTCCAAAATTTAATTTCTTCCGCATATTACAGCGCAGTCAAATCGCTCAGCCTTCACAGAGACGTCTTTTGCCGTGAGGACATGGCATTTGAGCGGTAAAGAAGGAGAGAGGATGGCAGAGATAAAGAGTGAGGTGGAACAGGAGTAGGACAACGATGATACATGAGGACCCCAGAAGTCAAGGGGTCTAAGTAACAAAATCGTTGTTTAGAGAAAACTTAAGTCAAAGTTGAAAATGTTTGGTACAACCCACTAATTAGTTAAGAGGCATTACCCTAGATAGCAGCACCTATCAAGAAAATCACTTGGATCCCTTTACCACCTAAAAGGTTTATATTTTCACGCCTCATTTCTGTACATAACTTGTTTTTTTTAGATGTCACTTAGACCCCTTGACTTCTTGGGTCCACATATAACGTTGAGGTACCGGCGAAACAACAACTGGGGGTGGAGTTACTCTAGTCAATGACACAGTAGTGGAGACGGCTGGGATGAGATATTAAGGTTGGTGATATACCTCTCGCAAGAATCGTCTCTTTTATGAGAAACATTAGGGTATGAGGGGTAGGTTAGGATATCACAGTCATAAAAACCAGCATTTTCTTCCTTACAAAATGGCTCAGAAAATATTAATGTGACTATATGCATTCAACGAGGGATAAGATGGTGCTTCTGGTTCGGAAAAGATAGTTACCTTTCAACATTCACCGTAATATTGCCTCTTATTATCTCAAATCCCCGATGCCTCAAAATTATAATAGGCTTTCGTAAAAATCCTTCACGAGTGAAAGATATGGGCTGAGAAAACTAAATCATTGAGATACTGAATATTCCAGTAAAATGGAAGGAATTTGAAGCGATGGTGCTCAAATAAATATTATAAGAAAATGTTGTTAAATGGAAAAAAGATTTGCGAGTAACTATCTCAAATCATAAAATTAATAAAATCCTTTATTTGAACTCAAACATGTTCTCAAACTAATAAATGCAAACGATTTTCTATGTTTTTGGTAGTTTAAATTATATCTATAGTTTATGAAACCAATGATAAGCCAAATATTGTAAATAATTTATTAACGCATTGCATAAAGTACTCGTTCTACTTAGTTTCTATGGTGAAGAAAGGCATTATATTGAATCTGATGTTTCTCAATGATGAAACTCAGGAGAAAACAATGGGTACGGATTTATACATCTGGATATATACGGTAACAAGAAACGGAGTGAAGTATGTTTGATTAATTTTATGTCATCGAGTATTTGAGATGTACGAGTAGCATTTATAATGCAATATGGACGTAGTAATTTCAACATCCATCCCCCAGAAAATTGATCTAGGGTCGTTCCCCGGAGAGACAAGGAAAATGTGAGTTTGAAAACTTTTGGGAAAATTCTACATAAGAGAAATGGAGTCGATGGAAATAGATTCCGCTGCAAGAAAAAAAGATCAAGACTGATAGAGGTTTAGAGGTAGTAAAGGGGAACTAGGCGAGAAAGGCTCTGCGCAGTATTGGAATGTAAGGAAGGGCCTGCGCCAGGTGCCGCGATCTATAAGAAGACCTGAGAAAGAATGTGAGAAGGCTGGGGATAAAATACTTTGTTGCCCAGACGTTGCTGCAAAATTACACTTGGATGAATTTCAGGACACAGGTGCTGCAGATTCTGAGCGGAGCGCAATGTTGAAGAGGTTTAGCGCGTAAGGTAGCAGATTTATGCAGCGAGTTGGAAAGCAGAGCGAGAAAATTAGTATAAATTAAGCCAAGTCTAAATGACTTCAGATATTATATCTCTACCTATATAAGTAATGAATTTTTCATCGTTCTATATCATGGTTCCAATTGTGATTCAAATCCACATAGCTAATATTAGCATTAAAACTATTGACATATTCCCGCATATTTACAAAATGATTCTTTGTATCCATAAATGTGTCACATCCATCGCAAAAAACGTACAAACATTGTAGAATTAATACACTTGAAGACATTTTTTCCGTATTTTGAATGCAGATTAATGAATGCTTACATTGATAGTCTTTGTAAGGTTGATATTATTTTAGAAAGGTTCTGCCGAAATTTTTCCAATATTTTGCACCATATACCTTCAAATCCTCTTACCTTAACCCAGAAACATGAACATTCCACCAATATAGCTTAACGTGTCTCGGCGGCCTCCTCCCTTGAACGGTCAACTCTCATAGCAGCCAATTTATTCCTCGACCAAGATGTTTCACATTGATTCAGGAATAAATATCCAATGTAACCAAAGTAATTTTTACCTCCATCCAGCTGTTATCTCCTCAAGCTGTCTTTATTTCATTAGTCCGTTGATGGACGCTTAGAAAGATATAATTGGCTTAGTTTAATAAACTAAAATTTATGAGTTGGATTTTTTTTTAAACTTAGGACAGCTAGCGTCATTGAAATCCTTAAAGTTTCTTATCATTTCTGAAGTATTTTTCATATGTTTTCAATGATTTTGAAGGTAATGTTGTACAAATACGGTTTCAATACCATCACACAAAACAAGTTTTCTTTTTACGAGCTATCGTGATGTTGCACATAATGTAACACCTGTGCTGTTTTGACTTAATGGTTTGATGGGATATTCATGGAGCACGTTGTTCCCAATTCTTCTACTTAGTTTGGAATGAATTTAATTCCTCTTAACTTGCCAATTTTATTTTCTTTGGACTACATTTCGCATACCAAGCCCTTCATTGCTCAATAATCCGACTGATGGCATGATTTTTGGTAGTAGTAAGTATATTATCATCAGGGACCGAGAGGAATGTTCTCTGCATATACTTTCATTATCTCAACTACGGGTTGATTTCCTTACAGTGACATTTGCTTTTCTGTCAGTCTTGTGTGGCAAACTTGGAATAAATAGCAACGAGTCCCTCAAAGTGAAAGCATATTTTCGTATTATTTCCGTTTTAATATCAAGGGAAGCCTTCAAGCAAAACCAGGAGCCATCATTTCCTGTTCCGAACCCCACAACAATTATCCCGTATGGAGAGTACATTGGAAATATTTTCCGCATTCATCTAATTACAACAGGAAAAAATAATTCTAAATTGATGACTACATTCAATGGGATGGTAATTTGATAACATTTCAACGACTCTCTTGCGATTTTTTGCCAGTACTTTTGGAATCAATCCATTCTCAAATTCTGCTTACCACCCCTAAAATTATTTCTTTTTTCCAAAAAACGCAACACCCACATCGATGGTGAATCATGCAGGGCAGGATGAAAATTGGTGAATATGAACCTGGGCACGAATTCACGGAATGCATGAGAGAGAACGTGCCGGACAGCACACAAGACTGGTGGCACGTCATGTTTTGTCCACTCCAATGTTGTTTTGGTTTTCTTGCTCAAGAAAAAAGCGGATTTCTGCCGTTTCTCTACGTTGCGTATTCACTTTTTATCGCTTCCGAATGGCATCAATGGAATCAATACGCTAGCCTGGCTAGACTTGAGTGCAGGATGAGGATAGTGATCGATTCAAAGTTTGATTTGTGGAGAAGTGTTCAATGTACATCCTAGACAGGGGTGAGATTTAAAATGAATCAACGGGAAATGAATTGAACTCTTAAATTTAAAATGAAAGCCCGGATTTGAAGCTGTTGTGATGGCACAATACCTCTGTTTTGTGGCTTTCATAGTTTTTAACTTTCTCTAACACTCTGACAAAACTGTAAGATATTTCCTGATAAAAGTGTAAACAAATTTGTTAGGTAAGAATAGGTTACCTACTTCAACAGTATATTACACTTTGTTCAATCTAAGAAAACTATTAGCGTTAAAATTTGGAAGTATAATTGGAGAGTTGAAATTTGTGTCTTGTGAAAAAAGAAAAGAAACTGCAGACGACAAAATGGCAATTAAAATTCATCCAATGAACTCAATGTTGAATCATTAGCAGAGTTGCAGATAAAGACTCAATTAAATGAAACGAAATAGCAAAAAATTTGTTATGATTGTTTAAAAAAATATGTAAATTCATCTAAAATTTCAGTAAAAGCCAATTGAAATTAACAGATAATAGCCCAGTTTGCACTCCTCAACTCGGTATCTAAGTAATTATGATGTTCTTATACGCAGAGCGATATAATATCTGGACAGGATTTGTCCCCTAACGCCTCTGCTAAATGTGAGCGAGAGACCTATTGAACATATACACTTCCTTTTCACTGGATTCTGAACCAGATCAAACAAAATTATTAATCAAAATCGGAGATGGCAAATAAACGGAATTCCGCTTACTGAATGTAAAAATAAATTTTCCGCCTTCATCAATTGGTGTCAGGAAAAAACTTTTTTCAAAAAATGACTGTAAGAAGATACTATTAATTTCTAAAGGTCCTCCTCCAATATGATATGGGACGTATAATAACACAAATATAACACATTACGTACGGTTTTTCTTCAATATTCGCTCACATTCAAGAACAAGCCGTTGTTAAGCCATTATTCACGATAAATTCAATAGCAAGTAAACAATCTAGCATTCATTATAGTAATAATGAATTTAATTGCTAATATGAAAGAGCGCTGTTTTACACGACGAATTATCTCATGAACTTTTGCGCTGAAACGATTAAGGCAATTAAGGAAATAATACTATATTGATTTAAGGAAAACAGCCACAGAAGCTGCTGTTTTGACCATGAGAAAATGTTATGTTTTTATATCGCCCCCAATATTGCCTTAGTAAAAAGGCTAACTCAGATGCAATTTGGTGACTTCCTGATACTTGAATTATTTTGCCGTCGGTGTAGCAGAAATGTATTCAATATTATATATTCACCATCATTACACATATGAATCAATGTTTTATCTATAGTAAGACGAAAAACACAAAAATACGTTGTTGCTGGATCACGTACTACTTTCAGTTTCACAAGTTTATCATATTATCCTAAAGTGCAGGGGAGGTGAAAAATATCAAGGGAACGCGTCAAAAGGTCTCCAATGGGGTTTTAGAATGGTGAGAGAATTTTCTATAGTTTCTTGACCAGAAATGCCTCTCCCATGCACACGTAAGTTCCAGATTCGTTAATTTAGTAATTCTAATTTATGATGAAAGAGTAATAAATATTGAGAGTTTAAAAATTTTTCAGTTCATGACTGGAAAAACATTAATTAAAATTTTTATTTTTTTCAGGCATATCTTTCAGGTTAAAAGCTATCCTGTTCACCAAATGGAAAACTTTATGATTTTTATTTCTTAGTCCCATTATCTCTTCCGGATTCTAATTATCTTAAAAGTCCACTATTAGAATGAATATATAGTTTATTTTTTCCTATTGAAGTTTTTAAAAGTAAAAATCATACAAAAATCGTGATGCCATAATTTTACTCCAATAACCGTATTCATAACGAATTTAACTCGTTTCTAAATCTAGGCCATTTCCATGCATATTGGGGCAATGGATCACTAACTAGTAGTCGGGGCAATAATGCAACCAAACTCGGTCGTGGTTTGAGACTCGCTTTGGGTTTGCTTGTGTTTTGTGACGTGGGAAAGCTACTTGAGTTTGCACTCGGCGGAGTAGGAGAATCGAGCCCTCCAAGTGGGCTTAGGCAGGGTTTAAGTCAAAGCTGGCTGACTACCTCGCGCGAGCTCATTGCCAGTGGCACTTTTGCTGGGCTCCTCTGTGGCAGGCGGACACTTAAAGCTTTGTGCTCACCGTAATCAAAATCACAGCAATTTCCTTTGATTACACGCAAGCAATTGCTCTCCACTAATATTATTAATTTTTTAGCCCGTAGACTTCCGCGGATGCTGTGCTGACTGTTTCTTTTTTCGGGATTCATTCCGCGATGTATGTTTTGTGAAAACAATATTTCGCTGGTCCTCCTGCCAGATTCATCAGGTTAACTGAACTGATTTCTTAGTCTGGCTCGTCTTTATATATATGAGTGTGGACTCCCATTGCTGCCGGAATTTAAGTTAGAAAAATTCGTTTAAGACTGCTACTCAACTTGCAACCGTCTTCTCGGTTGACGTTCTCCGGTCTCTTCGCAATTTCTATAGCCTCCCTGATTAATCTTGGGTAATAGCGTATTTCCCTAGATATCAGTCTTGTCTCCTCAAAGTAGCAGTCTTAAACGAATTTTTCCAATCTAAATTCCGGCAACAATGGGAGTCCACACTCATATGTATAAAGATGAGCGAGACTAAGAAATCAGTTCAGTTAGCCTGATGAAGCTTGCAGGAGGACCAGCGAAATATTGTTTTCATAAAACATAAATCGCGGAATGAATCTCGAAAAAATAAACAGTTGGTCATTTTTTAACTGAATGGGTGGGCATAACGTTAGTCCTCAATGACATTTTAGTACATTTTACGATATAATTATTAATTAACATCCTGCTAGCACCTATTTAAAACCTCCTTTTTGCAATAATATCGGATTAATAAAAAAATTTGCGTAGCAATACCATGTGTATCAAGATAAATATACTACAAGATACTATTTGCAAACTTGTCTAAGAAAATATTATGTCGACATCACACATTAGTATATTTTAGAGAGAATTTTATTTCACGAGCAGGTATGTGGGTCTCACACATAATGTATTCCAGAATGCCCTCTATAATACTTTAAACGTCAGTTGAGAGAGCATTTTACAGTGAAAGTAATAACAGCTTATTTGAAGCCCCAAGGAAAACAATTCGAAGTTCTCAGAGGAAGGCTTAGCCTGAGCCAGCCAAGTTCCATTCTTACGTACGGTATTATAATTTCCAATCAACGCTAATCACTTTAGACGTAATAAATTTGTTAACTGGCTGATAACTGGGAGTTTAATCCCTTTACTGATATCCTGTTAGTTATTATGAGCGGCATTAAGTGAGGGAGAAAACTATCTTGGTCCTCAAAGCATGAAAATATACGAGCTAATATATATAGATTTACGCCTTACCTTCCTTCCCTCATTTCCTTAAAGTAGGTACCTTAAACTGCTCTTATAATTATTCAATTAAATGAAGACACTGATGATTAATTTTCAAGGCAGTGAGCAACTGTTCAGTACCCTGACCGCATTCTGAATCCTCTATCCTAACGCGTATTTCCATACTTTCCCTGTTCAGTCATCCCCCTCACTCGTACCGTTCCCTGCTAGAACGTCCTTTATCCACTTTTAATACACTTTTCGAATTTCCTTATACCCACAGCACCGTTAAGAGTATTTCTTCGTTTTTCTTTAAAATTAAACTTACTATATCCAGTCTCATCTTAATCCAAGTCTAAAGTTTATCTAAGCTACATCCTGTCTTGAAATATATATTTATCAAGACCCAAATCGAGAGAGCTGCTACAATAATCTGCCCTCCATCATCTTACAACTTTTCTTCAAATCGTCTCATTAAAATAACTTTCCATAGTTCTTTTCTTTAGCTGTTAGAAAGGAAAATATGAAGTTAAATCAAAACAACGGTACACTCCAGTTTATGGTTTACCTGGAGAGAGGGGTTCGAAACTTTTAATTCATTCAGGAATGTCAAAAATGGGATTTTTGATGATAGAAGTAGTTGTGAAGAATACATCAAATAGTGCAAGCAGTTGACTTTAAATAAAGAGGTGGTGAGTGGATGTCATAATTTACACGAAAGTTATGCATATGCATATGTATGCGATATTGCGCGCAGCAAAACATTCTCTTAAATATTTTATCGAGCAATTGCGGCTGCTGAATTATAATAGCGAAAATACTACTTTATTAATAAGATCTGAATCCAGTCATTTAAATTATGGACTCCTCATCTAAAAGTTGTAAATTATTAATGAAAAATTACCATGGATACTCTCCCCTTTCAGCAAAAACATACCACTTGCAAAATCATCAATATCTCATTTGATTTTCACATGCCGTTGAAATATCTCAAATGGCACCATTACCTAACTATGACATTGTAATAATTTTGGCCATATTTCAAGCAATGGGCATCGTACTGAACCAATTTTTAAGCAGGACACTGAGTAAGCTGTAAGCGTAATCCAAAAATCATTCCGGCAATCTAAATCCAAAATATTTATCATCGATGTAATAGCATTTTACAAAATTTAAAATTTACGAAACTTTTGAATACAGTATGTACTATGAAAAAATTCATAGAAATATTTTATTAAAATAGCTTTTACCACAGAAAAGGCAAAATTTATAGAAGATCTTCTAAATGTGTACTGAGTAATATGATCAACCTCCTCATCATAATATTTGTTCAATGGTGTATTGCAGATGAATAGAAATTTACAATTCTCTGAATATTCGGCCATTTTGAGTATAAAATAATTTATTGCCTTCTATAGGCAATTACATTTCAAACTACTAATGTTATATTTCTGGCCCAATAAGAGCTGTTAATGCAAGCTGCTGGTATATTCCACCTGAAAGACCAACGGCGCGCGTTAACTTTGCGTTATTAGGGTAAGCTAAGTTAATCCTAAGCAGCATTAGTTGTGGAGTAAGGCAGATAAAGATGTTATAAATAGTATGAGGATTTATAGAGCGGACGGTGTGATTCCGAGATGCACTCTGCTTGGACGCTGTATAGCGAAGAATGTAATTAAAAGTGTCAGAATGAAGGAATTATCATTAATAATCGCATAATATCATAATGAGCTGCGCAGTTAAAAAACTTCTGCCTTCTAATGCCTAAACCTATTCAGAAGGATTATTACTTCCCTGTCATTCCCTGCGAGTTGGAGCTGTTTCTCTGCCTTACTCCTTCCTAATTAAGGCACAAATGCTATTTTCATTTCGTGAAGAGGTGATGTAGACACTTTAGTAATGGCTTACGACACAAATGTTACCCAACGGCGACCGGATTTATATGAGCTCCTAGGGATGTACTTACCAATTAGACAGATGAACGCCCACATAAATAAAATTGAATCATTGCATGCTAAACTCGAGAGCGCATTCACAATGTTTGTAAGCAAAGACAAATGGCTGAAAATAGATTTAGTAAGGCAAAATGGTATTTAGGGGTTATGGTGCACGATATAAAAAGTTAAAGCTAGACGTTATAAACTTTAGTAAAAATCATCTGAAAAAGGTCCACCCAAAGCGTAAAAAATGAACTACTCTGCTCTCCTGAGGGTAACTTTTATTTTTCTCGATTTCTTCCTCCCATCTGAATGCTATAATTCCATTGCCACTCACGTTATCATGGAAATTGTGCCATTAATTTATCGGGCCTTTCTTTAAGTTTTGCCCATAGAAAAAAAACATTCTCCCTTTTCTCCTGTTCTTCTATCTATCTTAATATCTCCCTTCTACCTTTCCGCTTTTTCTCTCTTGCGGTTACCAAGCAACCCTCGCTGTGCGTTCATTGTCTATTCAGCCGGAGCGTTCTGAAACGTCCGGACCCTCATTTATGGACACATACGGGAAAGTTTCCGGGAGCTCCACTTTCCTCTGGCTCAGGCTTCGTCCTTCCATTTCTGCCCTTCCTAGTTTCTCATCAAAATTCTCTGTTCATCCTCACAAGTCCCACTCTGGAATTCCGGCCGTCTTCTTTTCCAGACTCTCCTCTGCCTCTGTCGATGATCCGTTGCACGCTAAACACGTAAATGTCTTCGGCTTATCATCATTTCTGAGAATTTTCATTGATATAAGCAGCATTTTGTCTTTCTACAAAATTAAGTACTAAAATGATGGTAGAAACATGTGAGTATCCCAAGATCATAAAGTAACTGCTGAAAAATTAGTTCTCTAGTTTTATTATTTCAACAAAAAAGACGTATTTCAAAAATGACAAGAGGCGATGGTAAAAAATTGACTTATTTGTAATTTTTTATTATGCTAGTTTATCGTTAGATGTTAAACATCTCAACTTAGACCTATTTAACATGGATATAATCAGTCCTAATAGTTGTAAGAAATAGTGTTGCATTGCAAAATAAGAGAAAATTGGTTTCCGACACTGTACACAATTCTTCAATTTTGGCTTCCTCAAACCTCCATATTTAGAGTATATGGAATAGGGCTAGCCTTTCACGCATTTTTAATAAGTATATTAAAACACATAATTCAGACTATTTATGTGCATTATCCTGAGTTAATGGCATCTTCGACTAGTTTTTCGACTTCTGGATAGGATATTATATCAAATTTCCATAAAAAGGAAATACTTCCGTAAGAATTCATCTCTACACTTACTGAAAATTGATCAATAAATTTGAAGTTTGATAGTAAAAAAATATTTCTGCAAAAAGAAAGTATACTGCACAACTGTGGATTTTAATATTGTACACGACAGAGTAAATAGAAATTAGCTGTGGAAGATTTACAATGACTGCTGAGTAAATGAGCAGATATTGGATATTGTAACGGATGAGTTTGAAAGATAAAAGGTAAATGTTCTCAAACCTCTATCAGAGTTGCTACAGGAGCAGTGGCACAAGTAGGAAGCACTGAATTTAGGGCAAAATGATTCCTAGTAACAGGGTTAGCACACCAAGAATCACTTCTCAGCCCGTATGTCTTTGATCTAGTAGGTAATGGATTTCTCTGTGAATAATGTAAGGAGTACAGCACCCCGATACATTATTTGAAGATGGTATCATCCTCTGTGAATGGACACGGGAGAAACTAGAGGTGAAACTTGTGGATCGGAGATTTTAGAGGAGAGGGGTACAAAGATCAGCAGGTTAAAAGCAGTATATATGACAAAAAAGAACGTAAAATTCCAGTCTAGAAGGCTTAGGGAGAAGAAAAGCCCATTACTTAGGAAGTTCATGTACCTCCAATCAAATTTAAGAAGTGACGGAAGATTGGAAGCTGAAATATAACATAGGATGAACTGTGAATGGCTAAACTGGAGGAAAATCAAAGGTTGGCAATGCGATAGGAAGAATAGCTGCAAGATGAAAGGATAACTAATCAAACCTATTAAAAGGCCTGATATGCTGCACGGTGCGGAAACTGATCGATTACAAAGACCCAGAGACGAAAAATTGAAGTAGCTGGAATGAGGATGCTACGTTGGATGTGTGAAGTAATGATAATAGATAGAGAAAAAAAAGTATATTCGAGAAACGGTAATAGTAGGATCCCTGAGCTAGAAGATGAGAAAAAGTGTACTACAGTGGTATTGTCAGAGAAGGGCAGAGAACTACTTTGGGTAAAGGGCTGAGAAAATGGAAGTTATAGGAAAAAGGAATAATATGGCAGAGGATGGCAGAATAATGGCAGAGGATATAATAGTTGATATAGAAAAGAAGAGGCTTTATACAGAAATCTGTGAATGGGAGAAGGATCAAAGAAGGAAATGCCGACCCAGAGGATATGAGAAAAGGCAGGAAAAAAGAAAAACTTACTGTCTTGAAAAACTACAGGACATAAAGCACCAATTTGTATTGAGACCATGGATCTCCAATGTTTTACGAGCTATGTGCGTGAGAGGTGCACGCAGTGATAGAGTCGGGGGAAAAGTTAGCCACGTCAAAGATTGCTTTTTATGTAACTCTAGCAAGGGAAGCAGAGTACTACCTGCTTTAGTAACTTTTTACATTTCTTATTTGAACAAAGTAAAAAAACTGGAAGATATAGGATGTATTATTTAAGTCAAAAAGAAAATAACGGAAACGTAGGATGGATGAATGAGGATATATTAACAAGCCGAGATTATTTTAAAGCTAATATCTCACCATCTAAATTCGTCTCCACATCTTTCAGTATAAAACCAATTTTTATCTCTAAAAATAAATAACACCTCGAATCACTCCATTGCATTCTGAAGAAATGGAAAAACTTTCTAGAGTTTTAGCTGAGGGATGTGGTGTATCAGTCGGGCAATGAAGAGAGTACTTTTCTATCCTTTCTTAAGAGAGACAGCAAGATATTTTTTTTTCAAATTTTATGCAAATACATTCAGGGTTATTGATAATATACCCACAATACGGGCTCCAAAGTAAGAGATAACTGTGTTTCTAAACACAATTCATCATACTGCTAAACATGGATTAGCCATAGTATTCACATGAAAAAATAAAATCACACATCTTCCACGGCATGTAATTAATGATTCCAATGTAGTCGTATTAGGTCTTTGATAGGTTCTATGGGTACTAAAATCCTCCTTTTTTGTTTCGGTATATCACATAAAATGATGCAAGAAATGATGGATATAGAACCAATCGATTCACTTATGGAGGGCCTTCAACGAGAGTGAATTAAAATTATAACGTTCTCCGAAGGCTCTATAACACCGTTTCTTTCGTTCTTTGAAGTCAAGTTGATAACTCTGTATTTATCCAAGTTATCACTAGAACTCCCAGGCGGATCATTTTGACCCAAAAGTGATTTTCCATTTATTTTTTATTTCATTTTGATTGAGAGCAGGATTTCCTCCCGTAACTTTTCTTTATTTTGACAAACGTTTTCGTCCAAAATGTTTGCCCTTCCTGGGGTTATCCATTAATTAGATTTTTATAATTTACCTAAAGCGTCAATTAGGGTAGTTTTCACCCAGAGATGCATTTGTATGTCATTGCCAAAAAACAGTAAAAAAATAAATAAAAACTTTTATGAAAAATTACCAATAAATATTTTTTTGTAAAAAACGTCATGTTTACAAGTGTGTTTCATTATGATAATAAAAAAATATATGAGTGGCTTTTAATTTTCTAGCAAATTCCAACTTTGGCACAAAAAAAATAATTTTAACTTGTTAATTACGATTGAAATTTGAAAAATTAAAGACTAATACACAATAATGTGAAAGTTCTTTACAGCTTTTTGAGGTACGTCATTTTAGGCTAGAAAAATAAAATAAAATTGAATACAACGATAAATCGATGCAAATGCCGAAAGTTAATACATCCTTAAATCATCGATATTGAAAAAATTATGAACGTTTTCTGGTGATAATAATCGATGGCTGTAAAGAAAAAGAGTGGTGATTTGTAGAAAAAGACGGAAAAATATAAACTGAAAAGTGTAAAGTGCAGAATTATTTCCTTTATTATTGTCGGTCAAATGACCCGCTTGGGGCATTGAATGATGTTGAATTGTCCGGGCGTCTTAGTACTAAATAGGCCAAGTCTATCGATAACGGTTCCTAAAAAATATTTGTGAATTGGTATCCGACACTGTATTGCCGTTCTTAGAGGCTAAATTTAGAACTTAATTCTAGAACTTTTATTCCAACTGCAGAAATCTGATGTTCTAAAATTAGGTCTCAAATATCCTGAAAGACAACCGTTCTGACGCCACGGCGAAGATGTCTTCTAAAATGACTGAGGGGATCCAAAAACCGGCCAGAGATGCATAAACCCCGCCCCAAGTGCCAGTCCAAGCAGGGTGAAGGGAGTGACAATTGCTGCGTACAGCCATATTCTCCGCCGATGACACAAAAGTCAACAGACGTAGTTCCAATCCATGAACACCTGTAACACTTTTCTCCAGCCAACATAACTTACGTTAACTTTGTTTTCTCGCTACTTTTTATCCTCTGAACTAAAACCAATAATTTTATTATTTATATTTTTTACAGTTTTTATTTTTTTATTCAAATAAAAACCTTCCTTTAGGAGGAAGTTTCATGAGATCTAATGGAGAACATCTCAGTTAACAGGTAATGTTTATCTTTCCTCGTAATTCAGAGTAAATAATGCTAGCACAGGTCTTCTACCGCAGGAAAGATATTACAACTGAATGAACATTCAATTTGCAGAGTGCGATTAAGGCCAAAACATTAGGCACAAGAGTTCAAAAAACAATAAAAATCTACTTATCTCATTGTTCTACATCTGCACCTTGCACTAGTTCTACATCTACACCTGCACCATACCACCCAGCGAGCCGCCGCATGGACGTATCGCAGGGGGTGTTAGGACATCAGCCGTGTATAGGTGTTAATGATAGGATTTTGGTGGGTTTAATAGTGAAAAGTATTATGAGGATGATTTGAGTGGATTTCAGTTTTTCTTAAGGCCATTAATTCTCGAGGAAAAAAAGCGACGCAAAATCCTTTCCATTGGATTTGCAGTGGAGTTCCTATGCATAACATCCTCTATTCTCCAGACAGATGCCATTATGTTATTTTGCCTGGCTATGCGTTGGTATTTAGAAGTTGTGCACAGCTCTAAATTAAGTTTTTCTGTATTAAGTCTAATCTCGGGCAAACAGATTTGTTGATTACGTTTTTACGAAATCCTTATACATATACATTATTTCACAAGGTAAATATTGTAAAAATAAATACAGTTTGATTTGTTAGTAATAATAAACAATCCTTATCCGATGGCGATGAGGAGTATATAAGTTAAAAATGGTAAAAAAATTCCAACTTCGCGAATTTAAATGAAACATTTTTCTGAGAAACTGACGCCATATGCCTGCTCTAAAAAAGAAAACAAGGAGAGTAAAAAGAATCTCGATCCTAATGAAGGAAAACTCCACGATACGGTTTCCCCACGCCTTGGCGTCCGGCGGTTTGAATTTAATATCTAACTTGGCATCGATGTTCACCACCATCTGCAGCCGGGAGCATTCTCTTACATTTATCACGGTCACTGCCGCATTCGTCACCTCCAGTGAGACTGCACTTGGCAAGATCCGCATTGTTGAGCGGTTGCCACCTGCACCCTCCGGTACTCTGAGACACTACAGGACGTAGTATCTCACAGCAACATATCACTGTAAGCATAACCTCCATCTCTTGCAGCAGTTTGCACCTCTCTCCTAGGACAGTAATGCGTTCATATCCAATTTTCATTAGTGCTAACACACCTTTTTACTTTGAATTACTCGTTGTTGAGAGTGTTCGGGGAAACAAATTATTAAATCTTATCAAGTTCACAGATAAACGACCAGCTTTTAAATGAACTATTTTATTATCTTCTTCGGATTGATAGATAAACTCGGATGGAAGTTTTCAAAATGACGAGGAGAACAAGGAGCTAAGATATTGAGTAAAGAAGAGGGCCCTCGCTAATGTAGAATCTGACTGGATAGCAACTCAATTATCCCAACATATAGATAATATACTCCAATGACTTTAAGGCAAAATAAATTCAACTCATATATTGCATTGTTATTTCACCTTCAAAATGAATCAGATAACACATAATTTAGGCAGAGAATAATGATACTTGGCTCGTCAAAATGAAAAATTATTAAGTATCCCGTTACATCCAACCACATGCCTTTGAAGAGGCTCACATGTCACAGTCTAGAGACATTATCGTGGAGCAAGAAGCGAAAATGGTACTTGAGAAGAGCAAGTTTGCTTATTGCCACGTTTTACATGACCAATATGTATGGGAATACGATCGATTAAAAAATTGAATAATTCAGCATCCTCCATTTTCTAGATTAAGGAAAAATCGATTGGAAAATTAAACGAAGGAAAAAGGTTTTAGAATTAAAAGACAATGTTTGGCATGCATTGGCGAACTCACAATCCATGATAGATAATATTATTAATTTATGTATAATAACAATAGTTTATAAAGTTTGTACTGTAATATATACATCTCGGAGATAACTCCTTTGACCCACATGGAAACCCGAAAAATCTACCTGCATATGTATACATATATTTACGAGGGTAAGTCAGTAAATAAGTCGCAAATGTCAGCATTTCATCATCAAAATCAGTCGTAAACATTTCATTGGGAACGCTTGGAATATCCACCGTACAGTCCCGACTTAGCCCTCCAGTGGTTTTCATCTGTTTGGGCCCCTAAAAAATCATTTGGGTGGCCGTCATTTTGATACAGATGATGCTGTTATCTATGAGGTTACACGTTGGCTGCAATAGCAACCAAAGGACTTCTTTGCTGCTGGCTTTCAAGGACTTGTAAAGAGATGGGATAAGTGCCTGAATGTACAGGGTGAATATGTGGAAAAGTGAAATAAATGTCAGAAAGTTACTTTAATTATTTTTGCCTCAATTCAGTTTTGCGACTTATTTATTGACTCACCCTCGTATTAAACCATTAAGTAGACTTCCAACTCAAGCGTGCGTTAAAATGAGGTTAACAAACCAATTACACGAAAATGCTTTAGTTCACTCCCTACCTATTTTAACATTTTGGATTTACCTGCGGGTATAGCGCAAGTATGGTCACAAACTATTGTATATTATTTCCGCCAAGTATGCGTTACCGTTTTCATATCATATTAGTGAAGAAAATAGCGATTTAAAGCATGACGAAGAAAAGGAGTAGCAAATATTCACCAGATAAATTAATAGAATTCAACCGTGTTTCCGATGTATTACATGCTCATTAAGTTCCACCATCCACCATCATCTTATATTCTCCTCAGTCCTGGAGTATTGTACCTATACAATACACAGACGTATTAATTTTTTCCCGCTCAGCAACGCAAAATATTGGCAACACTACTTGCTGATAATTGGCAGCATCATTAAGAAGGTCGCGTAGCAGAGATATTAACTCTGCAAACATGGCTTACAACGCAAAACGTATATATAAAGAATTTTTCAAAAATAATGCTGGATATGTCTCGGGACTGAGGAGGTTAATCGTAATGTATTACATCGGAACTATGGTGAAAACAAATTCAACTATGCTAAAAAATCTCTTTCTGTTCTTCATTAAAAATTTCACCACATTAAGCCTGACTTTTCTAATGAAGAATATAATTTCCGTAAGAGTATAACTTCCGTAGCACACTGACAACTTTCGGTAATATTAGTGCTATACAAATATTTTGGTAAGACTATTGAGTGCTTTCAAAACCAACGGCCATAAAGAAACCGGATATATGTTTTGTTCTTGAACTTGTTACCCCAATGGATACTCTGAGTACTGGAGGCAGCAGGAACTATCAGAAAAATTCTAATTTTTTTGTGGTTCGTCGAGACCTTTTTTGCCCATCACCCCATCACCTTTGGAAGGGGTACTAATACATGAATAATTTGCGGTCATTCTTTCAGAATCGTCCAAATCTTCCAAGAGACTCCTCCGGCTAATCGCAAAGGTCCTTAAAGACTTAAGACAAATAATGACATCAAAAAGCGATGGAGAGGTAAGTAATCAAAAATGAGGAATAGACGAAAAGAAGACTTGAAAGTGGAGGACGACAAAGCGCAACTGGGAGATGGAAAGAATTCAGTATTTTGCAGTCGGGATGAGAAAAGATACAAGCGGAGGGGGAGGAGAAGTATTAAAGATTATGGGGCAGAGAAATCAATTCGGTAGCAGTGCTGGAGAAGCGGTTAAGGAGGGAAGGATGGAGATGCATTGTATAATATGGAAGGGGGTTACTCGACCAAGAGTTGGCGTCGAAATTGGTTTGTCTATCTCTGGTTTCCATGATGACTCAAGTTCGATATCTGGAGAGATCTTCCTATTTTGCCCACGTGTCTCCAGAAGATAAGTACGGTGAAAGAGAAGGGTGACGCCGTATTCCCTTCAATTTCCTTTACATGGCTGCCCATCCAGTAATCCTCACGCAAGCCCCTCATTTTATTAAATCTTTCCAACGAATAACCCCTTACTCATTATAAAATGCTACGCTTAAACGATAAGTCTCTAGAAACGCATACAGGGTTGTTTGAAAGTCTCGAAATTTTATTTTTTATTTCTTAAATGAAAAATAAAATTTCGAGGAAAAACACAACTTGGTTAAAGCAAAGAATAAAAATGAAACGAGTGGACAACCTTTTTAAGGATGCTGGAAACTGCCGCGCCGGACCCATTGGGACGTATAACCTAAGTTCGGGTTTTTTTCCTCGATCCCATTCCAATTAAAGGGGGCTATGTACCCCTCACTGAGTCTGAATACGAAACGTATAGCAATCATAACACTGTCACGACTGAAGTTGACGCGAGACATTATGGTTGGGGATAGATCTGCATCTGTATCTAGGAACAAGAGCGTAGAACAAGGCTGACGAAAAGGAAAAGCCATGTAGTATAAAATTTTCAAATGCTCCGAGAATGCTTTCTCTGACAAGACATAAAGTGCAAACCCTTCCTTTATCATGAATAGAGTGACTTTCTCTTAAACTGGTAAAATTAGAAAGAATACAAGCTAATTTTCGGCGAAATTTAGGCTAAGGAATCAAAAGTTTAAACATATACACCTATAAAAACGTTAAATAAATGGATCATTATATGTATATAAATTCCTAGAAATGATTGCAAAGGATGCTATTCGTCTAGAAAATTATAAAATTTGAAAAAAGTAGCCGAAAAAAATTACCGGATTTTGAAGGAAATTTGCCATCGCAACAAAATCATGCATGAGAAACTTCGTTATATAAATTACCTGACAACGTATGATTTACGATGGATTAAGCATTACATCTTTAGCAAAAAGGCAGATCTGAATATTCACTAACCTACCAGAATTGGGGATTAAATTTATTTTATTAAAAATTTAAATCGTACGTATAAAATTATAAATAAATCGTGCGTAACTTTAAAAAAACTGTACGTATGTAAATTTCTGCGATTAAGGAAAAAGTGGATCCTATTCCTTTGACGCATAATATTTTGCTCATTAATCAAATAAAAAGGTCACTAACAAGCTACATTTTCTTCCAGTTGTAGAAGTTTTTCCGAAACATTTTTTGTAAACATTTCATTTTAAACCTTTTATTCAGTAGAGATACGCACTGTAATTTTTCTTGTCTAATTATATGCACCGCATAACTAAAAATACCACATTAATTAATCGGGATCAATTACCCATTTGGATCACTTCTCTGTCCAGGCCATTTCCATTGAACGGATCTTTAGTTCCTTTTTCCTCGACGACTTTTATTCTCCTACTAGTCTTGAAACGATGCTCCTGCAAGCAAGTGATGGTTAAAGCAAAGAATAAAAATGAAACGAGAGGACGACCTTTTTAAGGATGCTGGAACCTGCCGCGCCGGACCCATTGGGACGTAAAACCTAAGTTCGGGTTTTTTTCCTCGATCCCATTCCAATTCAAGGTGGCTATGTACCCCTCACTTAGTCTGAATACCAAGCGTGCAAGTTATAACCCGGATTTTCTGTTTACGGCCACATAGCATTCTACCTCTAGCTTCAAAAGTCTGAAGGAATGGAATGACCGATTTATGTAAAACGAGTATTCTTTGATATGTCTCTGCGAAAATTTATACCTATACGTACTATGCTTAGGGTAAAAATTTAAAAATAAAATTTATACATAATTGTTTTTCATAAAAGTAACTGAGATTACGACTTATCCCTATAATTCCTATAAATTCCATAAATAAATGAAGTGTGTTTGCAGCTACCTGTTTGGAATTGACTACGATGCATGGTTATTCTAACACCGTTCCATTTTAGGGTAAGAAAAGTTTAAAAAATTTGATGGTGGATTAGAAAACTGACTCACCTTCAATAATTTCTCCCATAATATTTTATCTTTGAATCTCTTATTCCATTCAAGGATTTACGAGCGTCTTATCCATGTAAGACTCCTACTATCCTCTCTCTTAAGTTACAACCTCAAGATATTCACTCTTGAATTTCTCGGTATACATCTTCCTCTCACTGCACTTACCATAAGATCATAAATTTGCTTCGTAGATCGACTCTCTTGGTAAAGCTAAGCAATGATGAGGGAGTGAGGGGGAGAGCAGTTGAGATGTTGACTTAGTCGACTTCAGATTACAAACAGAGGGAGAAGAGGATATCAAAAACTGTTACGTTCATGGATGATCGTAGAAACCAACGCTCCAAATGTACAGTGTAATAATTTTCTTCAACAAATAAACGTCCATGCAATAGCATTCTAAAAAATAAGTATCATATTACTTCCTACTAAAATAACATTCTTTTTTCCGTCTTGGTCAGCCATGTTTTTGTTTTATTCTTAGGCTGACGTTTTACAGTAGTAAAGGGAGGAAAGGAGTGGAAATAATGTAAAGGGAGACACCAGTGAGAATAATCAACAGATAACTTCATTAATGGATATGGCAAGAAAATATTCTTAGCCTGTGACAGCTGATTAAGGCTAAAACTCCATCAAGCAAAGTCGAGGGAGGAGTCACCCAATACTCAGGTCTAAGACGGTAGAGTTCAAAATGAGGATATTATATAACAAAGTTTAATTGAACATCATTTTATCAATAGTCATACGTTAATTATCAACCAACTTATACTGAAACCAAACATTAACGTATATGATACATACTTTCTTTAAAATTATGATTCTACGCTGTGTACTTCTTCGTGAATTAGCATTAACCTCGTTCAGTAGAAACAGCGTAGTGAAATGAATCATTCGTATGACAGCATCGGAAAATATACTACCACCTGAACCTAAACATCGATGCTGATGGACTTTAATTTATTATGGCATGCGAAATTATGAATATATGATTAGCAAATAGTGCGAACAATAGAGTGTTAAGGATGCCGGATAGATTGACGGTTTGCAGGGAAATAGCAACTTCTGTTTCTCCTGGCCACCATTCATGCATACAAATGGTACGCTGGTACTTTTTTTCATCGTACTCAAACGCTTTTTAGCTGTCTGACCGAGAAAAACGATCATATTTTCTTTTAACCAACTCTTTTGTAGTTAAAGGACATGGTGGATCGAAAATTTATCAGTCACTTTCCTCTACGAACATTTATGTGTTCCACAAGAGGATTTTATTTCTTTCCAGATTTTTTTTCCATTTTCCATATTTCGAATCATATTTTCAGAAGTTAAATGCTGCTATTTTATTTTCATCGCATAAAAATGGCATTAATATACATAACTGTGTACTATATTACGTCCTTGGTTAATCATGTAGAAATTTTTGGCAAAATTGAATAAAAATGTATTGCTTCCATGAATGTGTCAGGATGCTTGAAACATGGTCTTTACCTAACATTCAACTGAGAAATACTTTTTCAGAGTTATAAAATATAAGTTATATATTAACCAGCTAATATTCAAACCGATAACTAAGCATTATGATGTTTTCTTTTATACAACGATTTGCATGAGCATCGATTTTGAGTAACGAGAATAATTCAGGCAAAAACGGTCCGGACACTTGAGAGTCGCGAATATCAAACTTATTCATCCAATATAACAATTAAAGTGACCCTTAAAAGGTAGAAATGCTTCAGGTCATGAATTTACACCTATATATACTTATTACCCTGCAAGCCACCACAAGGGTGTTTGGCAGGGGAAAACACTGACCTATTTAGTAGGATTTGAACTCACAATGCCGGAAAATCAGAATACTGGAAAAGCATCATGATTCCTATGGTCACAAAGGATAAACCAACAAATGCATATAATGATAGCATGATTACCATTATCATAATGATATTTACAACATTATTTCATGACTATTAAAAAATACTTAACAATGGCGCGAAAGGAGTACCTACGCTAAACTCTAAAGTTTATACTTAAACAGGTAAAATTTATCCAAGCAAGAAAAAAATTGGGATTATATGAAGGAAATTCGAGGAAGAACTATATGAGAGCGATAAATAGACCTGTGAGCATTGTTAGCGAGGATGGGAAAACTATGACTAAGGATAAAGTCCGACCGGAGATACTCGACAGTAGAATAGAGAAGGCATTACAAGAGGTGAAGATAGAAACAGCTTTTAGAGTGGATAACATACCATCGGAGTTACTGACAAATTTAAGTAAGTTTAGAGAGTAAGAGTTTTTGCGAACCTATTTGCAGGATCGATCAGGTACAAGTTTTGCCATAGTGATTCGCAAAAATAGACTCTATAACCATCCCGACAAAAAAGAAAGTGGAAGTAGTTTTTCCTAGATTTATTTATAGATATTTTTAAAGTAGGGCAAATTACAACTCAATAGTTAACAAGATAGAGTTCCGGAAGTGTAGGGCAACTCGGAATGTGTACGCAGAGAAGGAAAGACTTGAGGAATCAATGAGGATATTTTACTCATCTATTAGAAAGTGAAAAGTTGTTTGAATGAGCTGACAGAGAATGAATAATGCAAATCACAATAGAGTTTTGAGATTCACCGAACCTTTCATATGACTCAAAGGACCCACGTCAGATTGCCTGACGGTGAATCAGGGCGGAAAGTTAATGATCATGGAGCGAGACGGAATTACCTGTTGTCACTTTTTCTTATTAAGAGTGGTTGTAAAATCGTGAGTCATTGAGCGGACATTATTTTTAAATTCCAAATTAAAGTCGATATTCAATAGACTTTGAAATTTGAGGTCGACGACAAAATACTCGACTTTTGGAGAAAAAAATCAACTGCGACTTTTCAATCCCTAGGCAAACCACACGGCAGTCATAGTGATACTAATTGTGAAATCTTCCCCTAAAATTACTCCACAATGGCTCGAAAAATGAAAGGTGCACCTCCGCACTCAAGGTTAGTCTCCAGCAGTTGGAGAAAAACGGTTTGGAGCGAATGATTTCTTAGATCTTGATGGAGGGAAGAATGTGGAGTGTCAGCACTCGGGCGTTCCCGCAGATGTTGTTGCTCGAAAGCAAATACTGGAATCTCTAAATGCTGCGAATAATTTGGATCAGAGGGTCATGGGGCAAATGGGAAAAGGGGAAGAGGGAGAATTCCTTTTTGGACAGGATGAGGAGGAGAGACACGAGTGCTGAGATGAAGAATGATATGGTTGTAAAAAAAAGGCTCTTTACCATTATTAACACAGAGGAGTTCTGCTTAAGTCCTTGAATGCATGAACTGAACTGCCTCAGGTGTGACGTGGTGGAACTGCATTTTGATGAAAATAAATAAACTTTGTATAGTCCACACAAAAATTTTAATACACCGACCCTGATTTCATCTAGATTGTAGACATCATCAAGGGTGTTTTCCTTGATAATGTCTACAGTGTAGATGAAACCCGGGTCGGCGTATTAAACTTTTTGTGCGGACTATACCAAGCTTATTTACTTTCATCACCATGTATGTATACCTGAGCTAGTAATTGAATTAGTAATAATATTTTCCATTGAAAGTAAAAATGAAACGTACTACAAACACACAGTAGGAATTGATGCAATAACGGATAAGGGCTTACAAGGACAAAGCCCCATTTTCTCGCTGAGAACTCAAAACAACAAAAAGCCATGTTTCCAGTTATGTTCACACATTCCAGGAACATTCTAAAAACAAGGGAAAGCGAAACTGGAACGAGTTGAATTTGGAGAGAAAAAGGGAGAGTGAGGTGCTTGAAGATCCTTGTATAAATAATGAAGAGGAGTGGATTACAAAGCGGAGCTGTTAGCATGGCGTCTCTCGCAGCGGAAAAAAGAGGAATAAGAAACACGGAGAAAAGGAAAATTAGAAGGGATGGCGCCAGAGAATGTATGTACATGCATGCAAGAGAGACCGGGATACCGAGCTTCAGGGACAGAGCAAAGGGATTTGTCGCTTAAAATTTTATGGGAGAACATTATGTGCGCGCAGGGTAATGCATCCGCTTGCGATGAAAAAGAGCAGAGTTCTCATTGTGCTGGTCGCATAGGAGTTTGAAGAGATGACTTTGCTGAACCGTGGTCACCAAACATTTGTGGACTTAAAGACATGAGGAAATAAATGTCCCATCACATTTTCGTATCTGAGAATTGGTGGGTTCTTCATAAAAAAGAAATCGTTGCACATGGTAGAAAATTGAAGAACCACGAATAGAGATGTGGATGAATGCATATTTCAAGAAAGTAATACAGGTAAGGACTGTAATGTTGGAAAATTGATTTCGGGCAAATATAGATAGAGATAGATAGAGATAGATAGAGACATTTATTTCACTGCAAATAATATTACACAAAATACATAATTAATCAATGAAATTAGGCACCCCTAAAGATTAACTTTTATATAGGGGTTGCTATTAAATAAAAATAAGGCAGTGCTTGGCAGTGCATATCAAAATAATATTAAAGCAAAAATGGCTCTTATATGAGACCTCATAAGAACATATGCCCATGTACATTTGAGAAAATAAAATAACCTTTTGAAACACAAAATGTAATAAAATAGAAACACAAAACAAAACAACAAGAACACAGTTAAGGAAACAATAATCAAACATATAATCAACACACCAGCGGAAACAAAGCGGAACAAAAGCACCAGAAAATCAATCACACAACGAATTTGCAATGCCTTAACTAAGTTTTCAGGGAACTTTGCAAATGATACGTATTCACAGGTTACAAAACACACGAATTAAACTGGGATTATCAGTCTCTCCCCAATGATATCTTCACTCACTTGCAAATACACTCACTGGTTGACGAGTAGGAACTCACAAAAGAAATTTTAAAATCAAATACTTTCTAAAGAAATGAAAATAATCAATGAGACGGTGAAATGGTGTACATGACTGAGAATCTCAATAAGTTTACTCTGATTGCTGCTACTGATGTTCCTTAGGGATATCTGTTTCTTTATTTGGATGATTTTATGGGGTGCTTCTTATTGTTAGCATCACTAAGCAATGCGAGCGGCGGCTTCCAATACATTGCCATCGATAAAATCTTCGGGCGACGCTTTATTTTTCTACTGCTCACTTCTATTTAGTTGCCAATCGAGCTTGTACATATCTAATTGTATCGGCGCAGAAGAAGTTTAGAATGACCGGAGACAGAAATGCATGAAAAGATCCCGTTCTTTCACGACGCAATATGATTGCAAGTCCGTGGCAATTTAGTCGCGTCATTTCCATCGGATGCGACGAAATCACATCCCAGCATTCAACTTCAACTCCGTATTCCGAGCCCTTCCTCCCACCATCCAACTCTCTTCAAAAGAAAAATCCTTTAGTATGCATTCCCGGCCTTCTCCGCAGCCATTCCACCGTCCCTTATCGTCCGCCATCTGGAAGCCCCGGCCGCACACATGTACTCGGCCGCACACAAGGTCCTACGGCCGCCTCGCCGCTTCGTCGCTTCCCTTGCTGCCGAATGAAGCACTCGTACTTGCACTGCAGCGGGAGGTCTCCAAACATCCGACCGCTCGACGAACACTTTACACGCCTGTAGGCTGCCGAGTGGTGAGCATAAAGAGATAGATAGAGAAGAGGAAGGCGGTGAACATACACCGCTTGGTTGGGAAGGGATAAGAGAGGGGGTGATCCGCGACGATCAGCGTGGGTGTGGGGGTCAATTTAACCCAAACCACCCCTTTTCTCAACCCCTTCCGTCAATTTCAGCCCAAACCGGAGACCTCCATTCCAAAATGTTGCCTCATACCATTCACAAACTGAACTTGCCATTGGTAGAGCGATGACACTTTCTCTTGGGCTTATTTTTGTAATCATGAATTGAACTGGGTCTCCTTCAAGCTGAATTGTTACCTCTTCTTAATTATCTGGAGCCCAAAATATATCTATAAAAGTGCCATCAGCCATCTATCTAAAACCATGAGCTAGAATGAGTGATACTTTTCCTTAGCGCGTGACCAGTGACTTTCGTATTTTTATCATCCAGTTGCGTTTAACTCTTGTGTCGTGTAGTATAAAATGTATTCATTACGTTTAAAAGTGACAAAAAGTGAGGAATCAAAGGCATTTATTACCTTTAATGAGGCAAGGGAAAAAATGGTTGAATGAGCACCCACCGAAAGCATGAATGCTGTTTTTATCAGCTGGATTTCCAGATAATGTTAATTACATTCGTGTATTTAATTATTTAGTGATGATTATGTAAATGAATTAGTACATTTATGCTGTAAAATTTTTGTTTTAATGATTATTTAATTGAATGTAATATAGATGATTCCTATAAATCTGAGTGATGAAAATAATGTCTCACGCGCGACCACTCGCGTTAGATGAAGCTAAGTGACCACTCCTGTGTTAAGGAATGTAACTAACTTTACATACATTTCTTTAGCTGCATTAATGCTTCTACCGGCTTTATGATACAAAATATATAGAATACCAGTACAGGTATATCAAAGGCAGGAGGATGAGGGAGGTAAAGAATGGTGGACGGTAGTGAACCCTTTTACATCGATAATCGACAAAAGTCGATCTCCAATTATAAGGACTTCGCCACGATGATTGACTTTGGTCTGCACTCCTTCAAAAACATTTTTTATACCCACGACGGTCAACTGAAGTCTTCTCTGTCTCAAAAAAATTTGCAAAAAGAATATGAGATCACATAATTGATTGGTCGGTCGCAGCTGTCCCATAATGTATCACATTAAAAATTCTAATTGAAAAGTAAACATTTGACTCATTTGTTCATTGTAAAATGAGGTTCGTTAAGACAACTGGCTGAAAGCGAAATACGCTACGCAATGGTTAAGAAAGGAGGTGGTCATTCAGTAGCGTATGACGTGGTGGTGAAGGGGTGTTAGGCGGAGGGTTTCAGAGAAGTTCAGACGCGGCAGTTTGAAGATTGGAAGAGGAATATACGGAAATAAGAAATGAGGACGTGGTCCTCCTCCTTCTCACAACCGCTTCCATTTCCCTACATTTACATATTATACTGTACAACCTCCTCCTCCTGTACTAATCTTTCAAAATTTTTTCCTGATGATTCCTCTAGTTGGTAAAATGCCTTGCGCCAAATTAAACTTGTGAAAGAGTACAAGTTGTTTTCTGGAAGCGTGGATACCGCAAACCTCCACAGAGTATAGACTAAATCAGAAGATTATACCTATGTTATTTGGCTTAAACCTGGTACATGAAAAAAGTATCCTAAAAATCATCGGGCATATAATAAAAAATTGTAATTAGATAAAATACAATGATTGTATCATCTTTAACCCAACAATATTTTTCATTAGAACCTCCTTGAACTTCAAAACTTAAAAAAATTAAGCTGGAGTTTGGTATTTAATTAAAATTAGATGTTTTAGCTAGTTAGAATTCTGAACATTATTTTAGTCCAGATCCTAGAGCTTAAAGTGATTTAGAAGAACACGCATGCTATAATCAATAATTTATATGCAAATCGTGCCTTTATGAACACAGATATTGTTATTGGTACAGTGTTGGTGCAGATTAGCAAAACTACCAGCCTGGAAACTCACAATTTCTAAATACAGCTGATAAGTTTCCATATTACATAATACATGCCTAAAGTTACAAAATACCTGCAGAAATCCTAATACTTAAATAAGCTAGAAGGAGTAACTTATTTACATGCATGCATACCTATCACTCCTTTCCCTATTGAGGTTAATAAAGTCAAAAGTCTTTTTATTGGCGTAAGAAAGAAAATATTTGGTTCGTAAATAAGAGATATGCACACATTAGATTACACTAATGTGTACATGATTATGACAAAAAAAAGAAATATCATAAAACCACAATAAAATGCTCTAAAACGCTCTTTTTTTGCTATATTTATGTTAAAGTCACCCATAATAATGACATTGTCATATATCCGGACCTCGTTGGCCAGACCTCCAAGTCAGACATATTACGTTATTTTGGAGGGTTTAGCGACACAGGGTGTCATTATCAAAGTGATACATCAGAATTAAGCAAGTTCTTAGATACCCATTGGATATAAGGAGGGATTGAAAGAGCTGAGAGAGGAATGCAGGAGGTCAAAATGAAGGAAACAGGTTGGGGGGCGAGGAGTCATACATTTTAAGCCTGGTAGACCTTGCGTCACAAAATAAACAAACAAAGGGCCACAACAGAACAGCACATAACATACTTTAATATTTTTCTAATTATTCCACTTACTCCGGTTACTAATGCAGCCATTATGAGAACACTTTCCCATTATAAACGCACTGTTATAACTTCACAAACTTTTTACGATGAATGCGTGAGAGCATTAATATTTCATTAAGGTAAACACATATTCGAAATACCATTAATATCTTTGGCTGGGAGGATTTATCAACTACGCGAAAGATCAGATCTATACTTTATAGATAAAACAGATTACTACGTGGTGCAGATATAAAATTATCCTTTAACCAATGATATTTCCCTCGAAAGACAAATCGTCTAACCAGAGAAATTGGAAATGAAACAACTTTCTCAAGATAAATCCTTTCACCGAGAAAATAATGGCCAAAAGTTTCGCTGATGAATCCCCGGGAAAATCGAAGAATTGTTTGCAGGTAAACGGAAAACTCAGAAGGAAGTGATTAATGCTCGCCTCCGTTTTCTCTCCGGCCCTCCACAAGATATGAGCTCAACTCCATGGAGCCAAAACTCTGAACGCAGACTCATATGACTGTGAAATAATGTAATCACAGTTATCAGAACTTCAAACGGTGAACCTTTATTTCCCAAACTTTTGCTGATTTTGCAAATGTTTGCCCCGCTAGAATAGTCGACTTTTTATTTTTCCACCAAAAATTCTATTCATCAACAAACTTAGGATGCAAAAGTAAGATCAAAATGCTATATCAATGAAAAATTGTAAATAATATTAGTACCACACCAGTGTACGACCCATTTCCATAAATAGCTGAAATACCAAGTTAAATTCCTCAAAATAATTAGTTCTTACCACAAACCCAGTTTCATAAACTTTGATATAAAAGTACCCTGATTAAAAAAGCTCGACTTATAGTATTTTATGGATGATTATAAAAAATTGAGTTTTTAAAATAAAACTAAGAAAACTTCATGCCAAATTTTAACACCTCATAGCTAATTGCTGTGAATGGAGTTGAGCAAGAAAAATAATTGACGCAATCCAACAGAATTATGTATTGAACATCATTTGGAGCTGGAATTTTAATTGGCTCGTTCATTGGAGCTGAAATTTTAATTTGTGAATAACTTAGCAGTATGATGAAAGTGGGATGAATTAAAAGAGTCAAATAAATCTTGGAAAAAATACGGAAAAACCCCGTTTCAAAACAAGAGCTGGGATAGTTGATGGCTTTTGGGTTAGTTTCCTCGTTGTGTTATTATTGAGGATGACAGACAGACAGCAGAAAAATTGACGTGGGGACCAGGAACAGCTGCGTCATCAAAATATCCAATCTACTTTGCCGACACAAGGACCATTTACCAAAGGGTTCAAAAGGAGGAGTACAAGAAGTCAAATCATAATGTGGGAAGTCGTACGTAGGTCAAACTTCCCGAGTGCTGAAGTGTCCCTTTTCCGAACACCAAAGAGCCATCGAGAATAGGTAACCGGGCCAGGACGGCCTCAGCCGAGCACACTTAGAGCAAGGAAGCGAGAATTATTGCCAAGGAGACTTCTTACTTCCTCAGATTAATAAGGGAGGCCATAGAAATAATAACAACTCCGAGCAATGTAAAAAAAAGATGGTTATATGTACACTTTCCAAACTGAAAAGCGAGTTTTTCAATCGCGGGAAAGGACATCGAATGAAAGCGGTTAAGAGTCGCATCTGCCCGATCGCCGGGCTACGTATAGTGGCCAAAATGAATTGAAAGCACTTCAAATACAAAGAAGCTAGCTGAAACACTCGCGAAACTGTCTTGGAAGCTTTCCCGAAGGTCATTAACACTGAACCCACTCCGCGAAAGCCTTTACCACATTCAAATACAGCTGTGCTACAGTAAATAGGAAAATTTTCAGCAGAATATAAGAGAGATTTAAACCCTCATTGCAAACAAAATGAATGTGGCTGACTTGAAACAGATTAAGGTGATGGGCAATAAAAAGCCAATCATAAAGATAATGACTGCTCTTGATAATGGGATGCTGATGGATAAGTTTTCAATCGACTAGAGGACTGATAGCGTGAGTAATCATTCTAGCCATTTGGTTTGAGTGATTCCGGTGAAAGTTTAGATTCCGGATATAACAAACCATTTGATGAAAAGTACGTTCCAGGGATTTTTGCAGAGGAAATATATGTAACATAACATAACGACATATTACGTTGATTTATTAAAATTATGTTTAGTTTCCTAAAATTGCTTGGTAATTATCTCTATACTGAAGTAAATACACTTATCGAATAAAATGGCGACATGCTAAACATCAAGCCACGTCTGAAACAGAAGGAGGTTTCCTAATAAATAATTTTTATGCTACAATATGGCATTTATTTGGAAAAATGCATTCAATAAATCTATTGATAGAATATTTAAAATGAATACATTGGCCAGGACCCGTTAATTTTATCAAGAACGGAGGTATCCGCTTTGGACCACAATTCGCCTTATTGAGGCATAAAAAAATTATCAAAATTGCAAAAGCCTTCCGTTTTGGGAGTATGTGATAATTACATTTGTTAAAATCATTTGCACCGTTTTTATGTAACTCAGACATTTTTTATGCTTTCATGGATATTAATCATCGATAATTATAGAGTGAATTTCAATATTATAGGCAATGTATCGAAGACGCTAGAGATGTGTAAACAGCTCGCATTCCGAGTCTAGTTAAAATAAAGGACTCGACTCAAGCTTTACAAAAATGCTGGAATCGAGATTCTTTTTTTTATGAATTATGTTGATGAATTTTAGTTGATGGAAAAGTACTGCACTCGATTAGTACGAATTAATGACGTTTTTCCACATCAAAATTCCTGTAAAAAGTAGGTTTGATTTAAAATTGGAAGCAACAGCCACAAATTAAATTGTATTACATAATTTAAACATTTTATCTCACCAGTGTAGGTGCGGGCAGAGTAAAATTCAAGTTAAGGTATCATCAACCTGACCCAACTCACAAATAGTCCATCTTACTGGTAACAATTTACTTAAATTTGATAGTAGAAAGCATTAATGTCGTCGCGGTATACTCAGCAGAAATGTCAGTAACATTAAATTTCATCGCACTCTCTCAAATGCATACACAAACGTTAGGTCAACATAACCCGACATATTCATGAGAGTTTTTAAAGACTCATTTTCATAAATTTTACGTGAACGAGACTAATTACTACGCTAATACTACATAACGACAAAACATGGTTGTTACATTCAAAAATATGCAGTAATTATAGCAAAAACGCAAGGTATTACACGAAAATTTTTCAGCTCAATACTCCACATCAGGCACTATTAATTAAATAACACAGATAATGTAAATGATTTCCTTTATTATGGTCAAGGAATCAAATTTAATTATTGCGATATGTTGTTACTCCAGTCAGCGGGTCTCTTTTTCAGTCATGGTGAAAATTCGAAATACATATCACAGGAAGTAAAGATAAGGAACGTAAACTTATATGAGGGATGATTTACTATAAACTCTTGGTTTTTTATATTCATGGCACCCACAAATGCCAAGAATTAAGGGTATCTTTTTCCGCCATGGACTCTTCATTAAATACTATCGGAAATTCAACAAAAATCCGTGAAGTTACAATCAAATCACTAATTATTTATCCCAAAATGCCAAATATATGCATCAAAATGATCAAACACATGCTTTGAGGCCACGTTGAGCTCGAGACTTGATCGACTGTCGATGCGACGCTGCAGCGTCAGGTCAAAAACCGAGAATTATTTGTTGTACCAACGGTTACGTTGGGTTAAATTTTCCATTTCAAAGAAATCGCTCATCATTTTTGTGAATAACTTTCTTGAACGATAGACACAAATTAGGACACTTGATCGTGAAACACAGCAATTAGATATCATTTTAAATTAAATATCTTCAAAGAAAAAGTCATCGGGTCCTAAAGAACCCGACGCGACAGATTAAGGGTTAAAACGATGCCACATTTATTAATTTTCATTCTTTCGTTTTCAAACCCACTCTAGTACCTACATTGTTCAGATGCCTGAATGTACAAAATATGCATGAACGAAATAATACCAGCTAATCAACAAGAGAGACAGTCAACGTGGATCAGAAGATTCGGTAGTTTGGGATAAAGCAATACATTTGGGTTTGTGGGCATGATGGAGGGTGAAGATAAACAGAACGAGAAAGGGACCGGAATTTTCGAGGCCAGATGTGACGAAAGGGGAGATTCGTTGGCGGGTGCTGGGAGAGATGCCATGTCGAAACCCGCGTCATGTCGAAAGGTAACATTAACATTGTGTTGCGATTGCGGTAGTAGTAGAAGTAACCACCCAGGAAGAGGATGCCTACTTCTCGGAGTATTCGACGCACGTGTGTCAGCTGTTTTCTCATCCGGATCCGTGAACAAGGCCCATGTGGGAGTGAGAGAGGTCCGAGGAAGGAAGAACTTTATTGATGATCTTGTTTGTAAAGGAAAATTAAGGAGTGACCAGAACGCGAGTACACTGAAACCTTTACTAAGCGGCCACCACTGGACCCGTGAGGTAATGGCCGCTTAAAGAGGTGACCCCTGATGATAGGGAATATTTACGCAGATCATGTACATGGGAAATTCATTCCGTTTCCGAAAATATCGGCCACTTAGAGAGGTGATTGCTAAAAAGAATGGGCCACGGAGGCAGGTTTCGATGTATCTACATTTACGTAACACCAAAAAAGCAAAACTTAGAGTAAATGGTTTGTCGCAAGAAACTATTTATCATGGAAGCCAAATTACTTCTCTGTACGCTGCAATCGATTGAAACTCATACCTCTAAATCGCTTTCTCTAGCAGTCAGATTATATAGGTAATAAATATTTACAAGAAGAAACTGGAACTAATTTTCAAGTTTTGGTTGTACTTTGTTAACGATGCAAAATAATTTGTACAACGAAAGTTCGAACCTCAATGAGAGCATTTTACAGGAAAAGGGGAGGATTTAGAGATCAAGGATCTTATTTAACCAAGCCATATATCATATCTAGATCAAGTTTGATATTGGTTTGGTTTTGGCATTCTTCGTATTTTTTACAGTGTTGGCAGAAAAAATTTAATTATATTATAAACAGTTATTGAATGCTCTCAGGAATAATTTAGAATAATCAGTAATGTTGGAAAATATTGATGCATAGTTTTACTATAGACAATTACTTCAGTATAGAAACCCAATGAATATTTAATACAGTTTTATAAAAACTGAAATTATAGATTAAGGATATTAGGATGAGAGAAGGGAGATGAAGAAAGATCGAAGGCTTTCCCGGCGTATGGTATCGAGGAAGTCAATGCGGGTTTTCCACCGGGTCAGGTTGTCCATGTCTGCCTTATAAGAAGACGTTTCGATGACCGAGTTGCTCATCGTCTTCAGGGCATGTCAATTTTCGGAAGTGGTCCACCTTATATAGGGTCCATTTGGCGCGTCAGCCTGGGCAGGTGTCACCTGATTGGCTGGATTTTTCCCGCCTTTTTTCTCGGGCTTCACGGATGCTTCTCAGTACTGGCTTCCAAGAATTACTGAGTGAGTATCCCGCGTCTCGGTTCATAGTTGTTTCTCTCATCCTGATTTCGATCGCTTCCCTCGTCAGCCTTTGCCAAAACTTGTCGATGCGGGAAAGAACTTTCGTTTCTTCCCAGCAGATGACATGGTTTCGGGAGATGCTGTGTTCGGCCACGGCGGACTTTTCCGGTTGGCAGAGTCTGAAGTGCCGTTGGTGTTCTTTGATCCTTGTGGCGATGGTCCTCCCTGTCTCTCCCACATACACAAGGCCGCATGTGCATGGTATCTCGTATATCCCGGGGGTCTGGAAGCCGCAAGGGTCCTTGGCCGTCACAAGTTGGTTCCTAAGCTTGGAGGGAGGGCGAAAATATGCGTCAATGTTATATCTCCTCAGTATTCGGCCGATTTTTCCCGAAATTGTGGAGACAAAAGGTAGTTCGGCCCTGGCCAGTGGTTTCTGGCAATCTTCCTTTTCCTTTGTCTTATTGTCACGGGTAGTGAAGGCCCTTTTCAGGGCCATGGAAATTTCCTTGCCGTTGTATCCGTTGTGTTGGAACGTCTTCTTGAGGTACCTTATCTCCTTGGGAAGACTCTCCGAGTCGGAAATGGTTTTCGCCCGGTGGATGAGTGTCGACAAAACTGCCGATCTCTGAGAGGGGTGGTGATGGCTTCGTCCATTCAGATAGAGGTCTGTGTGCGTTGGCTTCCTGTAGACGCTATGGCCCAAGCTTCCATCTTCCTTGCGGTAGATGAGGATGTCCAGGAAAGGAATCTTTTTGTCCCTCTCCGTCTCCATGGTGAATTGGATGTTTGAATTAAGGCCGTTCATGTGGTCAAGAAAGAGGCTGAGGGTAGCAGCTCCATGAGGCCACACAATGAAGGTATCGTCCACATACCGATAGAAGCACCTGGGTCGTAGAGGAGCCGAGGAGAGAGCTTTTTCTTCAAAGTCTTCCATGAAGAAATTAGCTATCACCGGAGAGAGCGGGGAGCCCATGGCCACACCATCGGTCTGTTCATAAAATTCTCCATCGTACTTGAAATACGTGGTGGTCAAAGCATGGTGAAAAAGTCTCACCGTGTCGGGGTCGAATTTCTCACTCAGGAGTTTCAGAGTTTCGTTCAGCGGCACACGGGTGAAAAGGGACACCACGTCGAGGCTGATCATTATGTCCTCCTTTTCCAGGTGGATGTCTTTAAGTTTCTTCACGAACTCTGAAGAATTCTTAATATGGTGTTCGCAGCGTCCAACATGTGGCTGTAAGATCCCTGTGAGAAATTTGGCCAGGTTGTATGTTGGTGAACCAATGGCACTCACAATCGGTCTCAGGGGGACGCCTTCCTTATGAATCTTTGGTAGACCATACAGCCTAGGGGGAGCTGGTGCTGGAGGTAGTAGATTCTTGGCTATGTCTGATGGAAGGCTCGAGCTCTTGATCAAGGTGATGGTTTTCCTCGTAACGGCGTCCGTTGGATCTTTAGAAATTCGCCGATATGCTTGGTCTTGGAGAATATCTCGAATCTTCTGGCCGTATCCTATAGTGTTCATAAGAACGGTGGCGTTTCCTTTGTCCGCTGGAAGTACTTTGATCGCTTTGTTGTTGCGCAGCGAACGTATGGCAGCTTGCTCGGCCCTAGAGATATTAGGGCGGGGAGGGACGGCCCTTTTAAGGGCCATGGAAATTTCCGCCCTGGCTTCCTCTGCCAAGTCAATCGGGAGTTTCCGTACGGCTGGTTCAATCCCACTGATGAAGTCAGTGTGAGGAATGGTCCTAGGAGCTGGAGCGAAGTTGAGACCCCTGGAAAGAACGGTGATTGTGGGATCGTCGAGGTTCAAGTCGCTCAGGTTAATCACCAGTTTTTGGGGGTCTAGTGATTGAGTGGCCGTCTTGGTGGATGGTAGACGGTCGAATTTCTGTTTCAGTCTCTCCGTCTCCTTGGTGAGAAGTAACTCCTCAAGTGCGGCCGTGGCGCGGTCAATGTATTCCCAATCCAGCGGTGAGAGTATGGCTGCGAGGCGAAGGTGGAGCGCCTTGAGAGTCTTGGCACATCGGTCCAAGCGTCTCCTCTTGTCATGAATGCGTTCCCGGACAATGGCCATGCTCGTACGCTTCAGGATTCGTCGAACAGCAGGTGAGTCGACGGATGACCGCACGACCGCAAAAGTTGGTATAGTCTCTTCATCGCGACAGCGAAGGAGGAAGGCAAGAGAGCTGAAGAGACTCGCCTTCTCCTTTCGAAGTTCTCCGAGTTGGCAAATCCAGCGGTATATCTCCTCCCCGTAGAGGTGTGTGAAGAAAGATCGAAGGCTTTCCCGGCGTATGGTATCGAGGAAGTCAATGCGGGTTTTCCACCGGGTCAGGTTGTCCATGTCTGCCTGACCCGGTGGACATGGACAACCTGACCCGGTGGAAAACCCGCATTGACTTCCTCGAAGGGAGATGAGTTCACGAACCATTGCTTGGCGAATTTGTAGCGTGGGTTTCAATGGAAGTATAGGAGCAGGTGCAGATGATGTGTAGTTACGTGCGCGTGGGCAAGTATCCTGTGTTCCCTTACTTAATAAGCCGAGGGACGAGTCGCTTCAGTGAAATGGTCTTGATAGCTCATCAGAAGATCTGTTGGTGAGGCGGATGGATCGATGGAGCTGAGGGAAGAGCGAGAAATGGTAGCCTGGGGTGACGGATATTAGTCAGGGAGTTAGTGAGTCGTACGCATACACATTATTGTGACATGACTGGAGGAAGGTAATTTATGGGATAACAATAAGAGGAGATCGGTTATCAGGGACGAGGAAATATTAAGAAAGGGTGATTGTTTTTCAAAGGCACACACTGCATGTCTTACACGCCAACAAGCTTTAATAGAAATTTCAGAAACTAGTCAATCTAAAATGCCATTCTTATCATCAGATGTGAAAGTTTCTATTCCATCAATTTCCAACCATTACATCAGCTTTTAAAGATTTTCCAAGAATTTTCTTAAGGAGGAATTTGGTTAGTAAAAATTCAGTAATAAACATATGTTTCAATGTAATATAGATGTTTGTCAGGTCTAGATAATTTTCATTGCAAAAAATTATTGTCACTCCTTTTTCAAACACTCTTTAACCAAACCACCCTAAGTACTATTTATGTAAATCTTTTAAAAATGTAGACTGAAGCATATTGATGAATGTTTATTGACCTGATTATACATATAGGATATAGTATATCTACGAATTATCATAAGGACATCCCAAGTAAGTCATTTTGGGTCAAAAGCTGTGAGGAATGTTTTGAGTTTTTCTCAGCATAATATTAAAATTACAATTATTTATTATAATAACACCTTTTCATCTTTTTATGCATTACCATTTTAATTATTCCACTTCCTTCCACTTCAAATTTACCCATACGGATAGTCTCGCTCCATCGCTCCATCTCTATCAATTACTTCGGCAAGGAGGACGGGACAGCACTTTGGTGCGAGAGGGTTTAGGGGCAGCGACAGGCGAGGATAAGTGCGAAGGCCTTGTGGTGTCGGGCCTCAAGCACCCTTCCATTTCTCGTGTCTCCGCACATCTAGGGCAGGCATTCTCCAGCTCCGAAAATGGCCTAAATGCGACGTTGCGCGTCATTGAGGACAGCCCCTCATCCTAGTGACTAAGACCTCAGACCGGCAATGTCGACTGTACACCAGTGACCGAGAATCAAAAATTCTCAATGATCCGCATAAGGAAGATGACGGTAATACCCAATCACTCATAATCCTCTATACACCGATTTTTTCGTCCACTATGTTCATTCATATCACATGTTACCCCACTCGTGAAAGAATCAGGAACAAAAAGTAACGAATAAGAGATATTTTATATATAATCTTCAGGCACAATGCATTAAATAATGTACCTATATAAATTACTTAATTTTGATAAATATTGTAATATTTATTAATTATAAAACCACTTGGCAACTACTTAACTTCATAAACGAGTGAATGCTTTTCTACTCTTAGGCTCACTTGGTGGAACCCCACTCCTTGGCGCAGCCGGCGCCGGCTTCTCTCGGATGGGTGGCCCAAATACGTTTACAAAACGTCCCAAATTCCTTTTTTCATGTTTGGCGGTGGGTGGCTACCTTGCTAGATTCTCCCGGCTTGTTTTCATGACGTATTCTACGACGAATGCGCATGGAGCACCAATCTTTACTCATGAAGCCGGCATTGGTCCGAACTAAATGTGACAATTGAAAATCATGCATGCACAATGCTGAAAACTCTACTGGTATAAGGTATGGGGTGGCGCTGAACAGGAGTTTAATCAACATGGCCGCTTAAACAAGGCAAATTATTTCGGATGGGCCTGCGCACTTTTATTTAGATAGACATATACTCCAATTTTATCGATGCAATGTAGTGTTTCAATAAATAACGATGGGTATTGTCTTTCTCTCTTATTTCACTACAGGATGAATAAAATGAAATTGCCACGAGAAAAAGTTGGAATGGACCGGGTATCGAACTACATACCTTCGGCTTTTCGAGACAATGTGCAAACCACTACACTACACAGGCTTCCAAATACTAAAGGAAAATTAGATAGGACTAGTTTGACTAGTCCTGGAATAAGGAATAAGGACTAGTTGTAAAGTCCTTGAGGTCCATCAAGATGGCAAAACCAGGGAGAACGGAGTTCATGGAAGCCACAGCATAAGGACTATAATCCATACCAGAGCAAAAGCTACGCTTGGATCTGTATACAAAGGAATCTGGCCTACCACAGATACGGCCAACTTTTTCTCATGACACTTTCATTTCACGCTGTGCCCGTGGCAGGCCTGAATAGTTTGTATACAGGATGAATGACTTGAATATACTATTAGCGTATGCATCGGCTAACATCCCATCACCTGCAGTTTTTGCAACATCATAATTTCTGGCCCCGTTTGTTGATTAAATTATCCAATTGTCAATATTTTTTGTTCAAAATACTACTTTGCAATGTCAATGATTTACATGGGAATACATTGAAGGCACAATAAAGCACAGTTAGTGATCTTTGAGTCTATTTGAGTCTTTGAATACATTCCCCATCTTCTGAAAATGTAATTCAACGTCTATTATTAAAATTAACCCCCTCATTCATTGAAATGAAGTAAGTGTAAGAGAGCTGTATTGGGGTAAGTGGTACACGCGGAGAACCTCTAATAAATGGTAAGCGTGTAAATATAAGCTTGCGAGAACGTCCTCGGTTAATTATGTGATGTTGTACCTCTTCATTGTAGTATTTTCTGATTGTTTCATGATAACTTTCTTGACTATATTTCATCACTAAGCTTGCTCATGAATATCCTAATACCACTCACTTATATGCCACCCCAAAGTAGGGGATATTTCATTTTATGTCCCTGTAATAAATTTGAATGATTCATATTTTCTAATACCTACATGCAAATTGCATACTACTCCTATGTCGGCAATGCTTTTTTGACAAAAAAAGGCTTATTTTTCGCCGATATGGCTTAATGTAATCTGTAGTCATTTATTTTGTCCACCTCAAGGAACTTATATCAGGTTTTACTTTTGGATTCCGGTAATTTAATAACAATATTTTCCGACTTTGGCTACTACTGCAGTAATAGCATTAATGAGTGGTTTTTGGATGTAATTATGTCAGAATACAAGATGCTTACTTCCAAAAAATAAATAAACATTGTACCCTAGTGCCAGGGGTAAGAGCATCTGCATACGTTTCAGGTGATGGCTGAGTAGTTAGTTATTTCTGCATCACGTCAATTTTTCCCATTTAGGTATATCATATGTCACAATCGTCAAAGAAGCTGATTGTTTATGAAATTGGAGCCTGCGAAATTAAACACCCATATTACTGGCATTTAGATTTTAAATTTCCTCACGGTGTATTCTCAACATGGAGATTGCAGGTTTGGCTAAAATATGTGACGTTTGTTTAATACGGATGAAAAGGCCATTCTCAATAATGTGTATTTACCGACAAAAGCTTGGATTGAGTTATATGATGGTAAATGTGTCTTGCCGAGATAACCTGCGCACATAGAGTTTACACGCACTGTGTGCATTCATAAATAGCCCATTGGAAAAATAGTCTATATTGCTAGAAGAATCATGACTATAAGAAGGTTGTATATATTTTTAAAAATAAATTCACCATTAATCCCTCGAAGTTCCGGAAATTTTTATTACATTGCTTCGCCAAGTAATAGCTCGCAGCAGCATTGCGATATGTAAACGAAGGTATAATTTTTTTAGAAAACCGTTGGCTGCATATTACCAAACCAGATCGCTTTTTCTATATTTCTGTGAAATATGATATCATTCAATCAAGGGACATTTTATTCGTAAGTAATATTATGAGACAAAGTATTGAGAGAGAGTGATATTATAAGAGGATATTATACAGATATATATTATATGATCGAGGTGTACAGCAGACGGAATTGAGTAGCCATTTTTTGCATTAAGGAGTGGTGTACGATACTATGTAGGGGCCGATTGCGTGGCTAGTCCACTATATTGCGACTTGAAATAACCTATGAAGGATGCTACTTAGAAATCCCACTCGCTGATAATGTTTAGCTTGGGGGAGAGCTATGTCATGTCGCCTTGGTCCGGCATATGGCCCCTGTTGTTATGAGAGTAGTTACTCTATATTTTGCTTGGTCATGATGTTTTTAAGTTTATTATGGCACTCATTTACAATAAACATACACTGAAACTTTCCTCCATGGCCACTTCCCTTAAGCTGTCACCTTTCTAATGGTCCGATATTTTTGGGAAATAATGAATTTCCCGCGCATATAAATAAATAAAAATTTCCCTCCCTGTAGCGGTCCTTTACTTAAGCAGCTTACAGTCCCGATGATGGTCGATTAAAATAGATTTCACTGCACTAACTCCTTTTCCGTTATATCTTTCTATTACACAATTTACCAATGAATGTAACGTAGTCAAAGTTTTCACTTTCTCCAATATATTTAATTTTTAGTTTCAGTGCTCTTCTAGAAATAAATTAGTTCCTACGAGGCCACAACGCCTGAAAATCATGGGGCAAAACCTTTGATATGAGCCTCTTTCATCACTCAAGCAGTCCTTATTTTAATTCTTAGTCTCCAAATGAAAGAATAAACTTCACACTAGAGTAGTTTTTGGTAATTTAAAGTTACTAAAGAGCAAATAATTTAGCAATAAATAGTGTACCAGTATGTCTAGCTCTGCCTTCAATAAAAATTATTTATATCTACCAATGAACCTGCTTTGGATTATCTTTTCTGCAGTTATATCTAATCTTTCCTGTATTTTTACTATGGGGAAAATAATTGGTACTACTCTGTTTACCTATAGACTCTGAGGCGAGGTTAACATGAAAGAGTGAGTTAAAAGAAGACGCAAGAAGGCCATAGAAAAATCAACAAGACTGTCCCTTTACACTCCACTATTAATGGAGATATTAATAAACTAATAAAGTTGTAATGATACTGTTTATTTTAACGCTTCTTTGCTTTTATCCATTCCTTTTGCATTAAGATTAACTTAGAATATCTGAAAGGTTTAAATGTTACTTTAAACGTCATGCAAGTAATGAACAAAGATTTGAACTGGAAATTATTTGATTTTTGAAGTAAGATATTCCTTCTATCAGTTAAAAGTGCGCTAATAATTTTGTCATGGTGCTCACCATTTCCCTTAAGATGTAATATCAATGAAAGAATAAAATATATGCAATAAATCGGCTATTTTACTCATGTATGGTAAAACGGTGAATTTTAAGAGATAGTTACTCTGAAGCGAGAAAAGGTTTTTCAGTGACTCCGCTGGCCTTCATTGAGAAATTCTGACTCCAAGCCCAGTCGTCACAATATCTTTTCGTAAAGCATTTTTGCACGTTTCAGTAAATATAAGTATCTTAATGATGATGTTCAATCCATTTTCAACCCGGATACTAGATCAAAATTAATTTTTTTAGCAGTAAAAATTATAGGAAAATCATGAAATGTGCTCTGGTACCAAGAATGAAACATGAGACCCGTTACCCAACAATATGGAATAATCATCTACCTATTGAGTTTGAATTTCAGCCAGAGCTAATAACAATTTGCGGGTATAAAACAGCCTATGCTAATAACTCACGAAGGCATGTGTTACCGAAATCAATTCGCAAATTAGAGAATGATAAAATATATCGCTCTAGACTTGAATCCGACAGTCTATATTGCAATTAACTTGTGAAGTAGTTGAATTTAAAAGTAAATTAATGCATTATATCATTTTTGTAACTACGTTAGCGGTAAAAAAAAGTTTCAATGAAATAATTGGAAGGTGAATTCATAATTTTCTATGAGTGATAAAAAATAATATTTTTTCAAATTCTATCCCTCTACACAATTATTTGCTTGGTAGTCAATGTATCTGGGACCATTACGCAAATTTTTATAAGCAACAATAAGGAGATAGAAAAATAAATAAAAATGATACATTTAATGAAGTGACACATCATTATGAGGCATTCAGTAATAAGCTACCGGTCTTTGACTTAAAGGCCTTTAATGTTGCGGCTTTTATACCTTATCTGTGGAAATCCAAGAAATTGGATCATATTACCTGAATTATTTATGAAAACTGTTTGTCCATAGAGATGAATACAAAAGGAAGTTTAAATCAATTTTTGTAGTTAGGTTGGTGGTTTTGGGCATTTTTTCAGAAAACATACAAATATGACGGTGTTCTTATTGGAAATGTAAACCTGCGAGTTCTACTATATGCGGATGGTGCTATTTTGATCTCAGAGAGCCAACAGAGATTACTGAAGCTCCTAAATAAGTTTTGAAAATCAACAGAGAGAATGGAATTGAGGGTAAATGCATGCAAGACTAAAGTAGTAGTTTTTGTAGGCGAATGGTGAAGTAATTGAACAAGTAGATGATTTTGTGTACTTAAGTAAGATGTTCGCCAAAGATGGATGGATAGAGGAGAAGATAAAGAGACGTGCAAATGCTGGAAGGATTGTGATAGCTAGCATGTGGAGCACATTAAAGAATGAGTGCCTGTCTAAGGAAGCGAAAATCGCCGAGTGCAAAAGTGTACTTTTCCCCACTTTGTTGTATGGTAGTGAAACGAGGGTATGTTAGAATGATCATGTGATAGAATGTGAGAAAATTATACGCCGTGGGTATAAGTTATCTGAGGGGTGTTTGCGGCATGAATAGGATGAATAGGGTCAGGAATGATTGTGTACTAAATGAATGTGGATTAGATGCTCCAGTAATGGCTATATATTTAAGGAATGTGTTTCGTTGGTTTGGCTATGTTGAGAGAATGGATGAGAGTCGAATAACGAAACAGACATATGAGAGTAGAATGAATAGTGCGAGAGGTTGAGGTAGGCCGAGAAAGTTGTTGTTGAATGTGGTTGAGGAAATTCTGAGGAGGAGGAATGTTAGGAGTCTTAAAAACAGGATGGCATGTATGAAACAGTGTATTGGGGTAAATGAAGCAACGGAAGTTTGCAACGATAGGTCAGTATGGCATTATTGAAGCAGAGTTAGGTGTACAAATATGGAAATGAAACGTTGTGACTCTGCCTACGCCGGAAGGGAACGGCATGATGGGTATGTATGCATGTATGTTTAAGCTTTTAGTGGGAATAAATGAACTGAGGAAAGAGGCTAAAAAATATCACCATCGGTTTTGGAGGTCAGCCATCCGGTTTCCTTTTGGTGCGGCGATATGTGTACTAATCTCTTCCTAGGCTGAACACAAATCCTACGAATGAATTTAGTAAACGCAGAACTTTTAAATCAAGAACATCAGGGATAACATTGTAAACTAAACAACAGTTGGTAATCAAAATGTGGAAAACAATGGAGGTTATTGACAGTTTCCTTGTTTCAAAGGTCAGCAGCCCTTTCTTTACCTTTATTAGGAAGAAAGTTTTGGTGACTTCATTTGAAATCTTATCAACTTGATTTTGCCATGAGAAATTAGATGGAATTTTTATTCCTAGGTTTTTGACAGTATTTGAGTAGGGAACATTGTTATTTCCCGAATTTCCATTTGGTGTCACATCTCATTATTATATTAACCAGCTTTGTGGAAGCCAATAATAATAGCTTTGGTTTAAACACAGTTTTAGACGAGATAATTATTTTCGACCCAGTCAGATAGTGAGGCTATACCTTTATTTATTTTTTCGATGGTGTTTCAAAGATCATTAGGGAGACGGAATCAATAAATTTTCAAGTCTTCCGCGTAAATCATTTGTTTACAGTACTTTAAAATGTTTGAAGATAAAGTAGATATTCAGTTAACAGCAATGGATCGTATGTTTGATGCTATCATTAAAAGTCTGATGAAAATTATATTAATAACTATGCCAGTATACAAGCGTTTGAGCACCACAGAGATGAATCAGAAAAATTCCTGTTGCACGAGTGATAAGTAAAAATTTAACAGCTCTGAGAACTATCATGTTAACTGATACCTTTCCTTAATATTTAACATCTCAAGATTCATAATGCAGCCCCCGAGAGATGAACAAAGGAACCAAAGTGAAATAGCTTATCGTCAGCCAAATTTTTAATGCATTATTATACCGAAAAAACAGAAATTAATAAATGTTGAATTGACAATATGTCCTAAACATTTGTTTCATATTAATCTGGAGAAAACAGAAGAGAAAATTCATTATCTACTCATCGTGTCTACGCCATCAGGATGATATGGACACCTGTTTTGTCGCCCTTCTTCGCTCATTCATGAAGCGAGAATATGGATGTCATTACCTGAAAAGTAAGTTCGAAAGATGTGAATAAAAGCAACATGGTAAAAATATAGAGAGAGTTTGAACATATTTGCCAAAAGAGACAGTCTAAAGACTAAAAATATTTATTTATACATTAATTCTCGGGATTCAAGCCGAGTAAGCATTTTGGACACTGACGTTTCAATGGAACAATCTTCCATCGGCCTCAGAGCTTGAATCCCGAGAATTATTTATAAATATAATTCGCCGCGAAAGAACCAAATCGAAGAAAATTAATTCAGAGCAAGCAATTGTGAATCACAGATATGAAGAAAAGCAAAGCTCGATGAGAAAGTCAGATCCGAACGAATACCTCGAGAATACTAAGAGGGATAAGGCCAATCCCTAACTGGCTCTGGAATGTACTTATTTTTCATCTACCACAAATGGCTAAGAAACTTATATTTTATTCTTAAACATTTTCAGCCTGTCATTTTTAACATCAGCGGCCTGAGTCCCGGAGCCGACTCGCTCTCTTATACGCTGATTTGTGAAGTCACCATCTGATAGCGCTGCAAGGGGTGCCTCGATTAGCGTGATGGAACGGGATGAGTGAGCAAGGAACTGATGATTGACTGCACAAGGAGAACGGACTAAGAACGAGGCCTACCAATGATTTACATCTTTAATCGAGGATAATTTAAACCAAGCAATAAACCTAATTAAGCCAGTTCAGGTTCAAAGTATTATATACACCCTTCAAAATCTCCTCTCCGACTCCGAGGCAGAAAAGCAGTCGACGATTATGGGAACATATGAGTACATTCTCTTAAGAGATATTAATGCGGATAAATAATAGGTATCTTAGTGTCTTTCTTTATTTTTTTACTACCCAGCTTGCAATACGCCCATTACTCAAACTATGGTTAAGTAATGAATATCCCACCAGACTTTTTCACATCCACTCTTTACTGCCCCTCTCTCATTACTAAGAGTCCATTCAAATAATTCCCTTCCAAGTTTTAGATATTACCAAAAGATTTTCAGCTTTTTCGTCTGTTCAGCAGAAAAGAAAACATAAAAATCCCTAAGTATATTACCACGTTTCACCCAAAATGGCAAAGTTTCTGATTCTACCATGTCACACATACAAATACTTTTTTATTTTATGTGGTGGAATGAGCGTTAGATATCATCATTTATATTGGAACATATAGATCACAAATTTTAAAACAAATATGATGTGCAGGTATATTTTCACACATTTAATACTTAAATAGTTGACATAATTCATCTAATCTCTTTCCAATTCAAGTACTGAAAAACTGAGACCCATTCTATAACCCTCACTTGGATCTTTTAGAGCGTTCAGCAATCTCTGTGGCAGGAACAGGGCGGAAAAGGGAAATTGTTTGGCGGGGAAAGGCCGGAGTGGGAACGAGGGGAGCGTGCGGCGGCGCATGGGACTAATTTTTCCGTAGAGCCGTCGCCAGTACATTCCGCCAGTCGGATGATTCAATTCCCAGGAGGGATGGTGGGTGGCGATGAGGGAGGAGGGGGGCGGGCATGAAGGGCTCCTTTAATGGGTGACGCCTGAACTGAACAATGGTGGCGATGGAGAATCTGCATCCAAGCCTGCGTTGTCCCCGGCGAGCCATTACCAGGTTTTGAGGTGAAAATTGCCCAAACACCAGCCACTTTGATAGTGTTGTGAATGAACAACTCTTTGGTGCATTTGTCATTATACTATGAGCCTAGAATGTGCAGAAATGCTTTACAAAATGATATTGCGACTACTGGATAAATAGGCTGAATTTCACTATGAAGGTCTGCGGAACTATGATGGTCACACAAACCCTCATTTTGTCGCTTCAGAGTTATCATCTTTTTAAAATCACCGTTTTCTGAAACACGTATAATATAACCGATTTGTAGCTTATGTTTCATTCTTTTATTTATATTATATCCTGAGATAAACTGTAAGCACCATTAATAAATTAGTAGTGCAACACTGATACAATGAATATCTTACACAAAATTTATAAAAGAATTTCCAGTGTTATATCGATGCTCATAACTTGCGTGAGGCTCGAAGTAGCATTTGAAATTCTCATATTTGTTGTGTATATTAATAATTTTATATTCCTAGTTAAACAATCGAAGGTTTTCAAGGCTTCGGGAATTCATATCAGTGATATAATTCTATTCTTGGACCTTGACCATCCAATTCTCCATAATCAATTATGCATATGGACATTATGCAGCACCTCCAAGAAATTTCTCCATAACCGGAGTAATTTGGTTATATCTCCTTCAAGTATAAAATTAATGTGGTATCATCAATTTGAAAATTATTTACCCCGTTTATTTTTGCCATAGGTTTATTATTATGCAACTATAGCAATAAGCTTATAAACTCAGATCATAAACTCAGTTTTTTTATGCTCACAATATATTTAAGTAGAAGAACACTGTTAGAGAGACAACTGCCATTTTCTTAGTGTATACTGTAGATTGCAAAGATTGGCACGTATATTTAGTCATAAGATATTATTCAACGTGAAATTGTTAGGATTAACTTCTCATACTAACAACCGTCTTGGCATCCTCCTTGTATCTATGCCAATGTGGACTACATTTCAAATCACTACAAGGTATTATTCCATCATTAGTAAGTGGTATGTATTGGGGTTTAGTATAAATATTATATATTGCAAAAAGGTTATTTTATAATTCTGCGTTCCTTGATGGCAATATCATTTGTTATTACTGAGAGGAAAATTCAGCTAATATATTTACCTTTAGCAGGTCTCGAATTTAAATGAATTTTTTGAACTATGTTATGAATAAAAGTTATGTTCCGGGTCAACAGTCTACAATGGCGAAAGGACAATACTAAAACTGATAAGTTTATAAACATATTTTACTCTCAACTGGGGTATTACACGGTTATTCACTCATATGTTCATTCATACATGTTATACTGCTCATTTTCAGTGCATTTTTATTTTATACTAAGTTAAATCTAAATTTTTTCAAAATAATGTCCATATGCTTTATGATGTGAAACATCATAGCGCTCGTTTAATCTTCCATTGAAAAAGCAGGCAAGGGCGATGGGACACAAACGCAGTCATTCTAAAGACAGGATGATGAAGGAATCACAGGTTACGGTGGGCTTAAGCTAAAATAAATAACATTGCAAATTTAAAATTATATAGTCATCAAAACAGTGTACACAGTACAAACGATGCCAATATATGGAATACTCGTTCTTAGACACTGCCTAACTAGTACTGGAGAACCTTGGAACTTCAATTTACATGGGAGAGATATTCCTCAAGATATTCCGTTTGTGGTCAGGTGAGAAAAACATTGCTAATAAATTGTTCTCTATTAGTGATTTCCAATAAGAAGTGGAACGAACGAAGTATATGTCTAAAAAAAAGCAGAAATTTTGAAAGTAAAATAAGGAGTATGGAAAAAATGGGTGACAATTGGGGAGTGGGGACAAAAAAATAGTGGTGGGGGAATGAAGAGAAAGTGAAAAGGAGACAGCTGACAGGCTGGAAATGAACATCAAATCAAATTATAAATAAAAGTAAACCAAGGGCCAAAAAAATAAAAGAAAATTGCGGCTAGGGGTTTTTCTTTTGGTGTGGTTTATCCTCACGTACGTTAAGGAACGTTCTAGCAGGAATGTAAACTACTATGTGGAATTAGCTAAAGCGATTTATCTGTTGAAGCATGAGGCTCAATAATAATAAAGTTACAGTGTCTTCCATTTACACAAGTTCCCGGCAGTTTTTCTACCTCTAAATCATTAAAAAATATGTTCTCTTAACTCATACATTTTCTTTTTTACAAAAAAAAATTGGCATACCGCTTTTGAGGCTTCAAAAAAATTATTACCATTAATTGTTAATTTCAAATACAATCAACCATTCTGGGGACACCAAATCATGACGCTAAAAAAATTATCCACTATTAAAAGGTAGGTCATGATGAAAAATTCATTTACCACTTTTTAGATAGTGATTTCTTCACTACCGGTTTCGTCTTAAAAGTTGCAACTTAGCTGTCAAATTGTGAATTCTTCTCAAAGTGTCATAATGCACAAATACTGACAGTTATACGGATAATTAATCCATCCTTCTTATAATGTATGCATCTTTATTTGAAAATTTAACCTGATGAAATTCCCTATAAAATTTTAAACTAGGCATTCTGAATATACAAAATCAACAAATACTACCAGAAAATCGGTTACCAGTCTTGTAATTCCAATTAAGTCAAGCAAATAGTTGGGAGAAAACCAACAACCTCATAAGGTAATTTTGACCTTTTTTCAATGCAGTAATCCACTCCATGTATCCATACGTTCAAAATTCCAGAAATAAAATAGTTCGCCAAGCTCTGTGTCGTTAATACCAAGGCTATGCCCAGTGTCCTAAAAATTTGCCTTCTATACTCATCTTTTCCCTAATTATACGTAAAATAACCTACATTTCTTGAAAGCATACACACAGATTTAACTTTAGATGACTGATGTTTTTCACAGCTACAGCTATCCTCGGTGGATAAGCCCACAAGCTATTTAAATTGTTTGAGCTCTGCGAAAACTGCACATACGTTTGGCGGCTCTCTCTTTGAATCGGATTGATCGGACTCAGTACACATACCAACTTATTTCTACCCATGAATTAATCTAGGGTTATAATTTTTAAGATGGAATGTAAAATAGTGTATGAGGCCACCTTCGGGGTACATCGAGGGTCAATGGGAACGAAACTTCGGAATAAGGCGTTTATTCTTGGCAACCATACGCAATTAGTTCCTGGACAACCTCATCTAATACCCGACTTCTCAAGACTGCCGCACATCCACTGGTTATACTTCCTCAAGACCCAGAACCCATGGTTTGGCATCCCCATGTGACCACCCTGTGTCAATCTCAATGGTCACCAACAGCCGCCTCGTAGGATCCTTTATCTGCAGTTTCCCACGACTGTAGATTGCCGAAAGCGACTCCAAAATCCCTATCTAAATGAAGCCCAGTGGTATTAAGAAACCAGATAACAGCCTCCAAAGATGAGCACCCACACAATGGGTCGATAAACCCACTGAGCTCAATTCAGTTATCTTAACGACCCCAGATCATTTATCCCTAGGGTAACTAATTAACTGATAAATTCAAGGGTATGGCTCTCGCCAGGCATAGTCTCAGTTCACTCAGAAAATTTACTTACAATGTGTATAATCGTATCTAAACACAGGTTTTCAGCATTGAATATATACTCAGTTTAATTATTCTGCAACTGGCTAGCTATCATTATTGAATATTGTATTAAAATTCGCCTTCACATTGCAGAATGTATAATTGGATTGCTTGGCCTCTTACACGAAGGAAACTTTATCTCGCGCTGCGACGCTATGGCTGAATTTAAGTGACATAACAGTAGGGAAATTATCATCGCGCAGGCTGCGGTCTAGGATGCAGGAAAATACAACGATCGTATATGTCAAGCCACAGCGTTGAATAAACTCTGAAGGGATAAACCTCTGAAGGGTGCCTAGGTGCCAAAGGCTTCAGAGCGGTGCGTCAAGGAAGGGAAAGAAAACGCTGCATTCAGCGCAACAAAGTAGGATTCTTGGCCCGACAATAATTACAAGAAGTGAAAATGCAATCTAAGAAGCAACTAAAATTTTGCATAATATTGCACCAAACCACCCCACTACATTAGGTACGTGAGGTAAGCTATAACTTCCTCTCCAACCCAGGTTCTTCCATAAAACTCGAATGGGCAATAATCAGATTTCCCCAATTTAAAGTAAATTTGCTTTGGCGGAGACTGATGATTATCTCCTCTTGCAGTCCGTATGAAACAAAGACAAAAATGATTGTATATTTACCATTTCAAATTATGCGTACCTCTCTACACAAATACAGAATTAAAAATTCGTCCCTTAAACTAAGCCATTCAAAAGCGTCGTGACATATCTTATTCATGTGGTAATTTTAGCTAATCATAACATTGAAGGTAAATTGACCTAGAAAATTAATTGCTTTTGAGTGCTACACCTAAGTATAAGATCTAATAAATAAATATAACTTTAAAATGGGGTACAATTTAATCCCTCAGGTTGAAATATCGGAAAAGCAATAATCTCGGGATAATTTAAATAATAAAATGGATAAAACATTCCATTCTATTTTCCGTTATATAATACGTTAAAATTAGCACTGATGAAAATTGGAATGAACCTATAATCGAGAATAATCCTTTCATGGTATTTCATAAAAAGTATCAGAATATATTATTTTGTTATATGAATGAATAAATGATCATTCACAGGTAAAATCTCATGACTGAAGTGAACAGTTAATCTTGCGAAGATCCTACACCCGTGTATATTCATTAAAACGATGTTGTGATCACAATGCTCCACAATGTCTTTATTACCCTCATGAAACATACGTTAGTGAGATAATTCGCTGAGATAATGTAGTGTTATAGATCAGCGTCACAAAAAAACTTACTCTTTTTGTTGGTCATTGCTCAATATTTAAGGAAGACAAAATGCAAATTGGCCAATGGATAAGCATTTTCATGTTTTTCATAAATCGGTCATATATCATGTATGAATAGTTTTGATACGTTCCCCTAGTGTAATATTTAAACTAGTTTAATTTATAAACCTATTTTCACCATATGAATTATGCGCTTCATGTATAAAAAAATTCAGAGCATTTAAACCGCATACTTTCACATAGACGAAAAAGCGTCCGGCTAGTAAAGATTGAATTATTTGGTTTCCTGCCTTAACGAGGTGGGAGAGAAAGAAAGAAGATTCATTAGCGTGTTTATACCTTGCAAGTTTAACTAATATCACGGGAGGTGTTCATGTCATACGCAGTGAGAAATAAGTAGTATTGAAAGGAATACAGCACAATGTTTCTTCTCCTTAGCAGGGGGGAGTGATTGACTTGAGTCACTCATTTACATCATTCGTTCGTATATCAGCAGATGATATCTGCTCCGCAGGTAGTTGTCTCCTCTCGCAAAGTTTAGAAAGAAATTAGTGGACATTTGGAAGAGGAGATGAAAAGAAACCTAATGACGGTTTCATAATAATAGACAAATTCCATCTAATTTTTGTTTTTAGATTTTCGTAGCGATTAGATGCACTAGTATCAACCATTTCTGGGTTTACTTCTCCTGACGGCGTTCTCAGCAGGACGAACGACACGTTGAGCCATTTAAGTTCACCACGCAGCAGTATACCCGGAAATGGTTAATACTGGTGGGTGAAATATGGGATGGGATGACCTACTTCTGACATTCCTTTGCGCCAATAAAATTAAATAAGTGATTTTTAGCTTGAAAATGCTTAGTAGGTACGCGAATAAAATGCACCTATACCTGTCCGAAAAAAAACAAATGATTGGTCATCGTAGAAGGAAAGAAAAAACTTTATATCTGTAATTGGGCTTCTTGGTTGGAAAATATACCCATCGTTTATATTAATAGATTAAATCAAAATGTTAGTGGCCTATATTTGGTAAAATAGAGAGGTGATTTTATAAGTCAGGACAACTAACATCATAATTTATTCGGCATGCAGTTAGAAGAAGTAAGAAAGAGTTTGCATTATGTAATCGTTTTTATTCACCGGGAACTCTCAATTCGGAATTTTTCAGGTTCTTCCCGCGTTGCAGCATTTTGGTGGCCGCCCGTTTCCCTGACATTCCAATCAGCATTTGCAGGTCAGATCCGTATCAATGCTGCAACACAACAATATCCAGAAAAATTCTACACGGAAAGAAAACCGTGGAAGCATTCGCAACAACCAGGCACTCATGTGCACAAGAAAAATGCCTCTTTATATCATTGGTATTCATCTAAGTTAATTCTGAAAAACTTATCCCTAACGGGAGTCATGCATGTAAGTGAAGAAATTCACCAGGATTGACATCGATTGAGTTGACTGAGATTTATGCCTGGGTCTCCAAAATGTTGGTCAATGTGCTAACCACTTAAATTCTCAGGTCATTTAGTTCAAGGTCTGTGGGAATGTTTTATTCTCCGTGATGATGGCCTAAATTTTACGAATACGTCGATAATAAGAGTAAGGCCGAATGACTAGCTCATCTTCCCTACAAGTGGGATGTCCGGGTTCGAATCACTGTCCATCAAATCACTTACCATGGCAAACTTCATCACTCTACTGCGTAAATTGTCCCAGAGCGCGCGGCAGGACCTAATATTCTTTTTATATATCATTAGTTGCAGCTATGCCATTTATTTTGGTGGATTATGAAGTCAGGATAAGAAATATTTACATTGACTAATACGAAACGCATTTTATTTCATGTCCTAAATTGGTAACGATGTGAAAAAATCCACAACAGGGATAATGAATCTTTACCAATGAACTAAAATTACGTAAACCTTAAGTAACCATTTCATCTTAGCCTCCCTCCAAGATTCCTTCTTGTATATTTTTCTGACAGGTTTTCATCCACAATATCGATCAATGACTCATTCCGCCACCCATACTAACTAAACATTACTAAAAAGAGAGAAATCAAAACCTAACCGATGATGAACGGTAACATTCGACAGTTCCATTGTAACTAAAGCGAAAACTCAGCTTACACTGCCATGTACCTAACATAGACATATTGTAACTTCGTGCCTGCCTTTGTATAATTCCATTTCTATTTATTTTAGTTTTATTTATTTAATTTTCGTTCTTTATTTGGGTTTTGCTGGAATTCATTTATATGTTAATGCATGTTTATCTATGTTGATGTTTTATATTGTTTATTGTTTGTGTAAAACGTTGCTATGTTGTTGTTGATTAAAAGAAGGGAGGATTGTTAAAAAAGAACGATGAAGTGGAGAGACGTGTATTAAAGTGGGGCAATGCCAAATTAATATTCCAAGGGAATTTGTCATCATTTGAGAGATCCCGACGTCACAATATCTCTGACGCCTAACGTGAATAACAAGATGCGTACTTCCCAGAAAATTAACGAAAAAAGACATATATATAATAGCATGGACTGGAATATGAGATTCCTGTAGTCATAATGGGATATTCTAACGGTCACAATGATGGGAGAAAAAAGGTAAAGTGTAAAGATGAATGGGATAAAGGAGTAGAGGAATTGAGAGATGGATTGAGAGAGATTGCTTAAAGTGACATGCTTGCAAGAAAAATACATAAGTAGTCTGTGGAGATTTGGATCCGGATGTAAGAAGGTTCACTAAAAAGGCGATGAAGCAGGTGTCCCGATGAAGATACCAACCAACCAGCCAAGGGATTTCTCCGCTCAAAAAGACTTGAGTTGAGACGGTTGGAGCACTAGTTGTGAATTGAGTGCAGATTTTGACAACTTTTCAAGTAGTCCGGGCTGCATTTTACTTAAATACATCTATCTATTTATAAATCATTATGCATTCAGTAGTTGAAAAACCACACTCCCATGAAACGTTTCAGCCGTAATATTGTTATGTTCATCCAAAAAATCAGTTCATATTTTGTGCGTGGAAAATTCATGCCCCCAATGGGAGAAATATCTTGCATGGAAATGGTTTGGCAGTAGATTTCAATGCAATACTACCAATAAATTGGAAAAAATGGGAACTCAGTGTGAACTCACTAGCGGTGGCATGTGAATGACACAAAAAGTGAGAGGATAAAAAAGGTATTATGAGAAAAATGGCATATAATGCAAGTATTATTTTTGTGCGAGTGAGATTTTTGGGTAAGTAAGATACAGCAAGTAGCAGTAGATGGGAACAGTTAGTGCATACTTTAAACAAAACGTGAGGGATGAATTTTTCATATCAAAGACAAATCAGCGAGCAATGTGAAAAAGATTATGAAGATCACAACTATTTCAGAACTCCATCAAAAATCATTGGATATAGTACCGGGAAAAACTGGACAGTTAATAAAGATAACAAATGGTGCGTTTAGTGACTACAAGTTGGAGAAAACTGGAGAAAAGGGACTATGTGGCAGAAAGTATTAGCGGAAAATTGACGGTAGTGAAAAGCACAATAAGCTTCACAAATTTAGGTTGGTTGTAAAATACTCAGTGCCAATGTAAGGAAACACAAGTGCTGGTAGTAATTTTAACCTAACTCACTAAATCTGTGTGATATTAAGGGAGGAGAAAAATTTGAAACAATTTATTTTTTAGAATTTAAATTAAGTTTAGAAGAAAAAATTACTTTTCTTTTTCAAATGTCCTAGAAAAAAGTATCCACAAATACATGTTAGCTGTTCAAGATGGTACGGATGACTTCAACGCGTAAGAAAGAATTTGTATATCGTCTGCATCCCCCATTAATTGCAAAGACAACTTCACAGACCGATTAAAGGTTTTATTCACCAGCGCAAGCATTACTGAACTCTTTCAAACAATGTACGCTTCCATGGGGAAGTGACCTATGTTAATCGTCCATCTCGTCCAAACGTTCCCCATCTCTTGCTCCGATATTCTTCAAGATATTATTTTGTGGAAATCTTCCATTCAGATTTCCCTATATATTTTTCTTTTCAAACCTCGACTTCCCCGTTTATTCAGTAAGCTGGAAGGTCTTCACCATCTATTCTATTTTCCTCTTCGCCCCAAATTCCCTCTCGATATTTAGTGTACGGTTAGTCCCAGATATATCCGGAATGACTTCTCTGCCTCAGGGTAAGCGTTGCGCTTAATAGAGACCGCTTTCCTATTGTAGCTCCTTCTGGTGACTTTGTTGGCTTAGATTTCATATGCATAGCAGAGTTTGTCCAAAATAAACCATAGACAATGACAAACACTTCAATCGGGATCTGAAAATGTGCCAAATCGATGCCAAGATATCCTGTTTAATACTGATGTCCCAGAGGTTAGATAAAAATTGAAGATTAGGACTAATAACACGTACAGGTAATTTAGTCCTGGAATATCATTTTTATTATTTATTGGTAACCATCTATATTAACGCAGTAACCTTGCATAAACTAGCAGGTATATGAATTTAGTGCCTCAATCCTGATATTCTTAACGCGTCCACCGGTACCCATCAGGCGGCTATATAATGTAATTTCCCTCAAAATCGATTGAAGTAACTTCAGTTCAAGGCGTAAATGTGTGCATTTTTCAAACGGAAGACGGGGAAACTATAATTTTGCACATTTTACTCACTGTTAGAGGAAAACCGGACCACCTTAACACAACGACGGGCTGCTCTGGAGAAATCACGCAAGAAAATTTCCCTCGCGACGTCGGCTTTGCTAAGCCAACGGTTCTTTTCTCTCCCAAGGAAACCGAGTGTTGAACAGGGTCTTCATTTTGCTAGCCAAGGAGGTACACGGTGGATTAGAATGCAATTAAAACTGGTCGGTGACCAGCACGACCAATATCTAGGATTATCAAAAAATGCAAGCCTCTATCTTGAAAAAAGTTCACTTGCTGCGAAAGTCATCACAAAAAAGCCATAACTATACTGTGGGTGGAGTAAACATAAAATCTTTAGATACAGTAAAATATCTTGGAATTACCTTAACTTCTGATGTATCGTGGGGATTTACACAAACAGAACATATGTGGCGTAGAATTAAAGAAAGAAGGTTTTGTTAAACGCATACTAGAAAGGTCCTCGGATGATAAAGTCAAAGAGGGATGCTACTTCGCTCTGATTAGGCCACACCTCAAATACGCCGCGAGCATTTAGGACCCTGATGAAATAGATTTAACCAAAAAAATTAATAAAATACAAAGGAAAGCAGCGCGCTTCGTTAAAAACTGCTACGAGGGTGCATATAGTATCTCACAACTTTTGAAGGGATTAAGGTAGGAGCCCCTGGAGACTCGGATGCCACACGATAGGTTTATGTTGCTGGATAAATTCAGAACAGGTGTGTTTCAGAGCGACATAGAGAATATTACCATGACTCTTCACTACATCTAGGTCTGACGGATGCGCTAAAATGAGAGAGATACACTGCCAAACAGATATGTATAAAAACTCGTTCTTTACGAGAACAATAAGTTACCACGATACATATTGATCTCCAGTAAATACACTCCTATAATAAACGTCACCATTTCATCTCAAAATACTTTCACTACTAATACCTTCACACGCATGGTGACCTAACACCCCCTACCACACGCCCATGTGGCGGCTCGCGGGGTATTATGTAGATGTAGATGTAGAAAAGATACTTCTTACCATTTCCCCAGTCCCAATCATGTATGACGTTTTCCATTCACGTCCAAGTTTCATTGATACATTTTTTCTAGTCTTCCAATATTTTCAAATCTAAATTTTGAGATAATTACCTTATACTTGAGAGAGCGAATTCCTTCCCCAATCCTCCCCAATGCGATGACCTCGCCACAACGCATCTTTTCCTTTCCTCTAGTCCAACAGGCAGAGTTCATTTGGTTCATCCTACTCTCTTCAAGCTCTTTTCCTTCGTCCATTTCGCAAGCCAAATCCAAACCAAGGCAAGGCGATCGTCGCTCCCATGGGCTCGGTCAAATGATGACGCTATGCGGCAAAAGGGAAAAGGGGAACGTCCGATGACAGCAGTGCCCTGCGAATAATATCTCCTCCCTCCGCTTGGATCCATCCTTTTTCGTTCCTCGATTTCCCCGCACGCTGACTCCTACAAATCTCTTTATCTGCTATCCCGCTCTTTTCCATCCATATATTTTTACTTCCTTTTTGATCCTCTTTTACGTTTCCATCCCCTCATCATTTTTTCTTAGTCACTATATAAGTCTGATGGAAGGATAATGTTGGGAGTCGCAAGGAACGAGGAAGTTATACATCATGCTTACATTTATTGAGATATTTACATCCTTTAAACTTTAGAAAAACTCACTGGATATTGTTTTGACCCAAAACATTATATTTTAATTTGAAAAGTGATTAAATATGGAAGATACATTGACAAAATGGTAGGTACTTTGGTATCTCGTTTCATCGCACAATCAGCGTTTGAACGAAAAACGAATTGAGACACTACACGAAGATGAATTAAATTTGATTAACTTTACCCCCAATTTTTCTTCTCCTTTCCGTGTCTGTGGTCTCACCACCCTCTGCCACTCGCTAGTGGCGTGGTTCTCAGGGTTTTTGATGTTCGTATTGAAGTGACTCTAGTTCATCCTCCTCCATTGCCTATTTCTGCAGTGTCTTTTTAGGAGATATATTCCTGCAGAGCAAGGGGACTTTCACTCATGGGCATTTTATCAGGTTTTTGCGCTGGAAAATAACAGGAATCGATATTTTATTTGTCACGGTTGAGTATACGATCTTGTCCATGTGACCATTCAATGAAACAAATGCTACAAAATGACTAATCTGCTGATATAGAACTAACTTAAACAATTGTATATCACCAATATTTGAATATTCGTAAGAAAATAAAACCTAAAGGCTGGCCAGGATTTGACGATAATTACCCAGTTTAAATAGAAAAGTACTCCATAGTCACTAACTCCAGCAAATTATCCTTATTCTCTCTGAGTAATGATATTTACGTATCTAATTTTAAGTTGTGGAAAAATGTATTAAACTGTTGTAAATTAATCATCAAAAATAGACTTAGGAAAGCAAAATCATAGTCAAATGCTTTCACTCTTATTTCCTAAAACTTAAATTAGGTAAATTAAACCAAGATTGCAGCGAGAAAATATTATTGATTTTGGAATACGAACCATTATTGCTTCGGTCCTCATATTACATATTGAAATGCCTGTGCACGCGAGGCTTCTGTCAGATTAAATTATTATATAGCTAAAGAATAAATTGAATGATAACAAACGAAGCTGCTATCATTTTATAACGAAAAATATTATCATAATTACCTTCATAGTGGTAAAATACGCCCTTTTCTTAAGATCATTTACATCATTTGAGCATCTTTGAAGCTATTGATAATTATATTTATTAAAGGAAGGGGTAAATGAATGTTACGATACTGTATGCGTTGTGGAGGAGGTAGATGAATATTTTTTGCGAAAGAACATTAGAACTGTAGTAAGTTGTCTTGAATTTGAAACACATGTACCTACACGCATAGTGTCCACCTGACTCCAACTTTGAGATTTATTTAAATTATAATGTGAATTGGGTTTGGATATTTGGGGAGGCGACCGACGGCTAAGGTCATTTGTGGCATAGGGGATAGGTAAGGGAGGAAGGATGGATAAAAACCCGGCGTCGGCATTAGCGTGCTCTTAACGAAAGAAGTCAAGGGGACCACGGTTAAACGTCTCGTCCGACAGGCTGTCCGAGTACTGTACTTGAAGTGTCCTCCACAAGGCACCCAAATAGGGATCGGGTTTCTTCTGAAAATCATCCGCCTTTTCAGGGATTTGAACCCTGGCCGCCCGTGTGGTAGGCGAGTACTCTAGCCACCATACCAACCCAATCCCCTTATTTCTATTACTTGGCATTATAAATTTACATATACACGGCATTTCCGACAAAACATATGTACAAAACAATATCACCAGCACCAAAAATGATAATATCACGTTCCTTTTGATACCTCACCCAACTGTGCTAAAAACAGGGAGCAATATCTAGCTTACAATATGGGATGGATGAATGCGGAACTCGAGAAATTCATCAATGCTGAGAGGCCCCAAATGAATATGATGAAGAGATAAATGGAGCAGGTCGGTAATAAAAGGATGGGAATGTTGCCGTGTGAAGGCAATCATTATCTCAAACTTCAATTTCAAAATTAATCATATAAATTCCAATGACGCAGGAACGTGCTCGCCGATAAAGGAAATATAATCCTTCGGTTTTTAACAATTCAACTGAAAATGTGATAGAAATTTTTTTTAAATCATCGCTTATGCGAGTGAGGATTATATGAGTTCTCCAAAAAAAGGTCCAAAAAAGATCTCTCCATTTATAAAAGGGTGTTATTAAATCAAGGCTAAACGTATCTCCGCAACAAATAAATTTCATGAAAGGTGATGTTGCGTATTTATTTACACATAGAATACTCTACCATTCGTGGCTCTAATTTGAGCTTTCTGCGGCAAATTAGCCATTTCAGTAACATTAGCATGCAGAGGCAATGGTGACGATGAATTTGTAATGCACAAATGATGGCATGAGTTTCCATACCATGCCTATGCTGCGGTTTCTAAGTAAATAAAATATTCTATTGTTGAAGTTGAGCAAAAATTTAAGATTTTTGAGCTTAAATATCAAATTTTTGGAAAAAAACGAAGCGTATACGAAAATGGATTGTAAGAATTAAAAAACGTAATCAAAGAGACCACTGCACCAAATATAATTCTACGTACAAATATGTTACGTACCTTTTCACTCAAATTCTGTCACACTGATACTATTCTGATGCACGCGATTCTGATGCATTTAGCTAGTCGTGAACGATCTCCTTAGTTGCTTGCTTGTCGTTCCTCACCTGTTTGAGAAACTCGCGTGCCAACAATCATTTGTTGAAACGACTCGCGCTCCACCCATTATACAATGGATTTAATAATTGAGAATCCTTCGCGGGGGCGCGCAAAACAACTCAAATAAGTTCCATATCAATTTGATGAATGGTATAGGAACGCATAGAAGACAAACAAACAAACACATTTTTATTTATTAGATTGGATAATATTTTCCCACAATGTTACAGCGGAGGTGAAATGTGAGGGCTTCTACTGCCCCCCAAATATTTACATTATGAGCTCGTAAACTAGAGAGGTCTCTTTCGGACATCCGTATATAGTGTATAAATGGAAATAACTTGGTTTCTTTAAATCCTTTGTCCTCCATTTATTATTCTGTGGTGAATGCTTGAGTGGACAATTCAAATGGAAGTATAAAAGCGCCCATCGCTTGGGGAACCTATAAAAGCTGGGAAGTGACCGCTCTTACAAGCGGAGCTCAATTCAAGAACAGGAGAGGATGGAGAAAGTGAAGAGGGGCGCATGGTGACGGAATAACAGAAGAGCTGGCCGATATTACATTCCTTCGCGTCGTTCAGGGCGCGAAAGGTCGAAGGGAGTAATAAAACGCCGACGTTGCCCTCATTACTGTTTGAATTTTGCTTTTCTTCTCGGATAATTAAACGGCGAGCAAGAGGGGGAGGAAAAGTAAAGTAAAAAAAACGGGGAGGTTTACATGGGAAAAGGCCTAAAACTGGAGGATTTTTTTTGAAAAACCGGAGGGCATAAAAAGAGAAAAGGAGGAGAAGGGGAATGCGACTGGAGAGGAATTGGACATGAGAATAAATACAACCAAAGCCTCGACCCCAGAGCCATGTAGAGGCAAAAATTGGAATGAAAAAAGATCCAGAATACTCTTACCCACCACACCAACGGCGAGCATTTTTTCCAACACCGCCGCTCTGAAAAACGTCCCCTTAAGATGGCCCTCCCTCTCCATCTCTCCCCGTCTCCGAGGAAAAAGCTTTACCAAAGCCGTCCGGAGGCGCGACGAGCGAGGAAGGCAAGGCAAGGAAGTGGCGTTTCGGAAGAGGGGGTGAGATAAGCATGTGAAGTGGGATCACTGCGGAGAGAAAGAGTTGCGAGGAAAGAGGGTAAAGAAGGATGAATACGAAATATACTCGAGAGAAGACGGAAATCTGAGGAAAAGAGGAAAGGTGTGATGAAAGGCAGAGACGGGTTTTGTGTTCAAATGCATTGTACCACCACCACCCCTGCGACCCACCAATGTGTGTGGAATGGGATGAATTTGACTCTAAAAAAGAACTACATTTCATGTCTGCTAAGTTTAAGGAACTGTTGAATGGCCACCTCATATTTATCCGTCGCATCAAAATGGCTCTTATATTATTGAATCTTCTAAATTAAACGAGTCATCATTGGTCGTTCAATCCTAAGTTTGGTTGACTGTAGCCTTCCACCCTTCCCTATAATGCTAGTTCCCTTACTTCCTGGTATCTCTTCCTATGAAATTTACTCTTTATTGGTCCATGAACTTATTCCAGGGCCTTCCTCAGGGGACTTTTCCCTCAATTTTACCTTCAGTTTTGTTCTTCAAAACCCATTGTTTGTCAGGGTATCTCCAACCCACCCGGTTCTTTTCTCTATGGTTTTCCATATGGTCCTTTCCTCCTCTACTCTTCTGCACACTTCATCATTTCTTATTTTGTCCGTCTATTTAATCTTCAGCACTCTCCTCTAGCACCATTAAACAAGTTACGAGTTTTATCAAATTTTATTAACCGATATGATACACAGTCCAAATTCTCAGTTTCACCGTGACTTGTAGGTGTTCAATACATGAGGCTGTACATTAAAATGTAAGTACCTCAGCACCAAGTTACAGAGTTGCCTTACGTATCTGATGAGAGTTTAGCGAGAGATAATTGGTTAACTTTGGGAAGCAGTTGTCGAGTCTTTATTTTGACCTTAACATCAGGACGGAGGGTAAACGCCGATTTAATGAAAGGAATCTCCTTTTGAATTTTTTCAAAAGCTGCAATAAGGAGCTATTTTTTGGCAGAAACGAAAATGTTTTCTACATTTTAGTGTTTTTCAAGATTTTTCCAAATTCAGATTGTTGTTTACAACTTTAATATGTAGTTGCAGAATGGGCATGTGAATCCAACAATCGTATTACTCGTATACAACAGGCCTTGGGCGGATGCAGTAAGCGACGGAGACAGACCATTGAATGGCATCAAATTTTAACCCTATCTATATAAATGAAATGTAATAGTTACACATATTTATAGGAAATGATTAATTTTTGTAAAAGATAATGCTGTTCAAATCATAACAATTTTCCATATAATTGCAAAGAATAAATCGTTTCTTCCTGGGTCTAAACTCACGATTGTCTTCAGGACAAAAGCTTGCAGTGCCGTTTAGAGAGGTGTTGTTTTCCATCTAATAAAGGTCACTTATATGCATGTATATTACTGTACTCATTTATACCCACCGGATCTGGAGCTGATACCTGGACTCTCAAGAAAGTGAAAAAATGCTCTATTGAGTGTAAAAATTGACTCAGTTGTTACAGAAGTAGCGTATTTATTGAGGAACAATAGATATACACAGAGCTCTTCTTAGTTTAACTACACAAAAATCACGATAACAGCTACGCTATGCATGCATTCCACTAAGGTGATCAACAAGTAACCAGATGCTAAAAATTTATATCAATGCATGCACTCTATCTCAAATTCTTCCGATTTACACGTGACGTCTAGGGCGCCCCAAGACACTCCGAGGCTATACGCTAGGCTTAGTTTGCTTGAGAAATTCATAACAGTTGGTTTTTAGAGCAACACAAACAATATCATTTTCACACCACACAATTTATCTAGGTCCGACAGAAGCAATAAAATAAGAATGCAATTGCCAAACAGAGAGGTACAAAGACTTCGTTCTTACCAAGCACAATAAGTTACCATAAGAAAAACTTAACCCCACTCCAAACAATACCAAAACACACTTAACATTTTCACCACTCAAAAGCCTAATCCTTTACACGGCTGCATCCTAGCACCCCCAGCCACAAGTCCATGCGGTGACTCGCATTGCACTATGTACATGTAGACGTAAGCTTGGACAAAATCCACTCCCTGCCACACAGCATGGATTGACCTTTTACTGTGAAATGCGTGAGAAACAACAATGAGGGTAGAAGAAGATGTCTATGCTGGAGGATGAAGGACCCAAGATAGCGTAGAGAACACAAGAACGTAAAACTATGACGCAAGAGAGGTGGGAGAGAGAGACAATTCGTTTCTTTACCATTATATTTTTTATAACATAATGTTCCCTGAGATTAAGACACTATGTCCAGAAAAAGTAACGTCGTAGATACAAACCATACACAAAACCGCTCTGAGTGAACATTACTTACTAGACAAAAATGAAATCACAGTTCCAATGTTTACTCACGCATTTAAATATAATATGTTAAAATCAACAAAATATAACGAAAATAACAAAAGTTATTTTGTTAAGGTAGTAATAAACAAAAAATAGCAGAAACCTATGGCATTAGAAAGATACGCGCTTAATGACGTGATACATGATTTATGGGGCACTGCATGAATTATAGATCTTTAAACGAAAAGTTTTTAACTCTGAAAAATTCATTTTCACCTCATCAGTGAGCAAATTCCAATATTTGGGTCCTGTAACCTGGCATAGGAAAATTTTTTTTTCAGATGAGCGTAAGAGTAAATGAACTTTACATTGGTTTTTGTGGTCATATTCGTGGCTTAAAGCATAGTTTTTAAAAGAAATCAAAAGCATTAAGATATTTTATGAGTAATTATTTTATGAAAGGAGAGCAGGAGAGTACGGAGAATCAGATATTTGCGTTTGCTGCGTAGTGGTGGAGTGCGGATTCTGAGAAATCGCGTCAAGCGGAGAGGACGGTAGAGACTGATGGCAACAACGCGACTGTTGAATAGAGAGCTTTTGCAGACCTTATTCCATCCACTCGGATTCATGCTGAAATGGAAGACGAAGCTGAGAGAGAACTATTTTCTTGTTGGTGGATAGAGCAAGAGAAATAAAATGACTTGGAGAATGACAGGGGAAGAAAGGGCAAGGTTGAGCTATATTCATTTTAACGGTAGAGAAAAATTAATTTTTACTGTTACATACATAAAGTGTCGCATATTGCATGAAACGGTGTTGCAAATGCGTTATATTTTACGATATCAAGATTCACAATACGTTACATATTGCTCATAAAACAGCGTGAAATCTAAAAAGGGAAAATTATAACTGATGAATAAGTATTGTCATTCTTTTAAAAAAAATGCAACCAAAGCATGGTTAATAGATATGGAGAAGTAGTTATAGACTTATGTAACAGACAAAATTGTGTAATTTTACTGCTATTACTAAAATCACAGTCAATTGTAACTGTGTATAAAACTTATAGACTGAATACAAAAATATATTATGCTAACAAATGAATAATAAAAATATTTTAAAATATAATGAGGCACCTGCTGACAAGCCAAATTATTATTGGCTTAGCAGGATCAATATGAGTTACTTTTAATGTTAAAAATAACCAATTTTTTATGAACAATTTTGATGTAATTGATTTTTATGTAAAATATCGATTAAAACATTTCTTTTTTTATGTACAATTTTGGTGTAACTGATTTTTATGTACAATCAAATGGTATTTCTAGCGTATAATTTTTCATATTGTAACCAAAAAAATTGTCAATAAACATGATTTCATATAATTTTACAAAATAAAAAAATAAATGAATAAATAAAATACATTCCGTCTTTTGACGTCAAATATAAATTGTTCAGGGAAAACTTTATTGATAATTTGATCTGTACTAAGAAAACCCAATAGAAAATAACACATCATTATCGCTCGCTAAATACGATTTTAAGAGCAGTAAATAAATGACATTAATTCCACACTTCCACCTATTCCGCACTTTCACTTACTGACTGATGTACCCGTCCCAGTAGTCCCCACCTGGAGATCCGATTGATTTTCCCTCCAAAATATTTTACTTGGAGAAGTGCCATCATGTCATATATAGTAATATTGAATGGCTGCACCTTCTAGGGAGACTAATTTGGTGGTATTCCGATGCCTTTTACATCGCAGTACCCCGGCCGATTCCATAAACTTTTACTCTCGCTCGAAGCTGTTGCTGCTGATTCCTGTCAGATATCGATTTGAGCCACTAATTCCTTCTGCTGAGACTTCTGCCTCTCAGTAGTGGGATCAAATTTGATTAGCGCGTAAAAACTAGTTGTCAAGCCAGAAAATGTCTTTTCGTCACTTAGTATTGAACATGTGACCCTCAGAACGGCAGTCAGTTATGCATAAACCGTAACAAATAAAGTTCAAAGTGTTATTTCAACTTGCATGACAACTTGCTACCTACCAACCTCCTAACGATTCTATCTCTTTGTGCGATACTTGATGTCAAGTGTCGTCCTCACGATTGGCAAATCTGATATATATATATACTCACTTTAAGGTTTCGAGCCTTAATACAGCAAGGTCCTCCATCAACCGATAGCATCCTCAGGACGTTCCAAACGTCCCTTAGCTAATTACGATTTAAAAAACAAACTTATTTTTTGTATGACTACTACCTCTGGAAAACACGTGAGGGTTCATTACTATGAGGTTTTTGACTAGCACAAACTTCTACTTCATATTTTCTGAGACAATATGTATTTAAAATGTTCAATTTTCAGTAATTCAATTGAGTATTTAACTGAAAGCTTAGAAATAATGGCTTCCACAACTTGAAAAATGGCTCCTCTAGAATCCGCACTAATCCGTGTGTTTGGAACTTGGAATGTTTTATTAAAAAATTCAAGTTAAAATGTGGAAACAAACTAGAATAAAAATCTTTTTGCTCAGTATTTTTAATGCGACATATCTGACTTATCAGTTTTCTATACAAAGAGCAAAGTCTATGATGAAAAGCAAGACACCCGGGGTGTACAATTACTTTAAATGAAAGCACATGCTTTATCAAGAGTGAAACATGTTCGGAAAGTCAAAAAATTCCTTGGGTTCAAATTGAAAATCAAGTACCATTAGGAAGGTGTTAAATGAGCATCAGAAGACCAAGAAACAAAAGATATATCGTGAGATTTTTGAACATATATACATTAATATAACAATGTACAAATGTGGAAAGTTTCTTGCAAATCATTACACAAACAGGAATTACTTCAACCACCGTATAATAGAACGATGCAGACAATCTTATCCAATGCTTGGGTACAAGTAATGACAACGACGTCATATTTCATGACATAAATCCAAGAAATCACTGGAAAAAAGAAGGCTTTCCCGGTTCGTGAAATTTTTCTTCACGGATAAAATTCACTTAATGTCACTCAAAGCTTCACCCATTCAGGGCAGTTGGGAGGGTCATTATTTGTCTTCACAACTTTTAACATCCGCCGAGTCGACTGTCGAGTGGCTGAACGCAGTCACTTAAATAGGCTGTCATTTCTCTCCTAACAAAACCAAAACTCTGGTTAGATACTTAAAATTAATTTCTGGTAGAAGAAAAGAACTATGTACATAAAGACATGAATTTACGGTTGATTAGCATTATTATGTGAAAAATTTGATCTATACCAATAAGACGTGAATTAGCGAAGTATGTCATTAACTTTTCATTATATAAACAAAATAATTTTTTATGATAGTGTAGAGAGATTTATTCAACCAATCTTATGCTTGAACAATTTATGAAGATTGATTTAGTGAATTTTTGTATTTTCTCACTGTTTTAGAAATTGTGTTAAAAATTCCGCAATATTCATTTGCCCCATCACAAATCCTTTAAATTTACACAATGGATAAATGTAAGAAGATAAGTATTTTTCTATTAAGATTTTTCTAATCGAGTTCCTTTGTTGGATTTTATATATCGGTCTATACGAAATTAAATAATATTTCACCTTACAGCTCTGGTATAATGCTATAAATTTATTCTAGATTTTGCCAAAAATTGAAAAAATAATACTTCAGGATTCATCCTTGAGAGCGTCCAAAGGTAGGCAGTGAATAAATCCCCAAGAAAATTTCATTTTAACAAAAAAGGTACTAAGAGGCAATTCAAGAATAAATTTCTCATCGTCGAGGACGCGGGTAAATTGAACGAAAGTTTTCTTTCAAGGTTTGGCTGGGACTTTAATAAAAGAATGTACAATATTCCCCAACTGAAAGTCCTTTCACTTTTTGGTGCATATATTTCAACGTATTCCCAAAACTTTTATATTGTTTTGCATCTCTGTCTCATTCTTTTACTTGTTTCTCATTTCTTTCAGCCACTCTTCAGCCTCAATAAGCAATCTTCCATTAAATTTTGTAGCCCTAGTTGAGGTTTTATTGGTAATGATTAAAATTTTGAGAAGTATTTTAACTGTGAACAATTGTAGAAGTATTTCATAATCGAATTCTTATATACAAATCGGAGATCTTCGAAGGAACTATGTTGTCCGATAGTAAATGTGCTGATAACACGTAGATTTAACTCACAAGGTATGGATCTCCTACAAAATGAGGTATCAGTGGCGATTAAAAACAGGCATTGGCTTATTATTGTTTCAAGGAGAGAAGTCAGCGTAAATTTGTACCATACAAGCTCAATAAAAGATACTTTATCTATTCTACAACTAAAAATAGTTACTACCCTGAAAGCCGCTGCATGGCATGTGGGAGGGGGTGTTAGGTCACCAGCCATAAAAATATTTAAGGTCTTTGGGGGGAAAATCGTGACATCTATTATGGGAGGGTATTTAGTGGAGCTAAGTTTTTATTGTGGTCGAATATTGTGCGCAAAAAGAACGACTCTTTGTACCTATCTGTTCGGAAATGTATCTCTCTTATTTTATCGCTTCCGTCAGACCTAGAGATGTAGGTACTGAGGCGTCATGATAATATTCTCCGCGTCGCTCTGAAACACATCATCTCTGAATTTCTCAAGCAAGATAAGCCTAGCATGTAGCCACCGAGTCTCTAGGGGCTCCTACCTTAATCCCACTCAAATTTGTTAACGCTACTGTATTAATGCAATATATCTTCATACTATTTTTAAAACTCATACTGCATGAGCCATTGCCTTGAATGAACGTAGTCACTCCAGGAATTTGACAGTGGACAGTATTGAATCAATATCTACTTTAAAATATAATATACATATTAAGTTAAAGTGTCTGGGTTTGAGAAACTTATTAAGCGTTTAGAACATCTATAAGAACAAAATTGTGCGAAAATGAAAATAACATGGAAACTTGCGTAGTAAATTCAAAGCCTGCCAAAGAGAGGAATCTTAAGCGCCTCCCAGCAAGGAGCCTTTTTTAGTCTCTAGCTGGCAGACGTGGGTTGCAAGTGCAAAGGGCTTTGAGTTGAGTAATTACACGCCACGGTCCATTTCAGCCCAAGGTGTCACTCTGATGGAGTCGATACTAATGGCATTTTCCTCTTCCACTTTCGCTCCACGCCTGTCTCCGAGTCCGCTTCTCATTCACTCCTTCTCCCAAACCTTTGCCTCACTCTACCACACCGTTCAACCACGGCTCATTCTCCCACAATCATCACCTCCAGACTCATTTGGTTTCATTGGACTGGCCAGGTTCCAGTTTTTCCGTCACAATTTGATACTGACACCATCATAACCTTCAGGGTATTACGTAAATGTAGATATATTCTGAGACGCATGAATATTCACGTATGATTTTATGTTTCTAACAATTTCAGTCTAATGATAGCCCTTTTATTCTAAAAAGTTACGGTTTATGAAAATTTTATAGAGAAGAATTAAAAGATCTCACGCGGGAAAAGTCATTCTCAGCGTGGGTTAGATGAGCTTAAAGACGTATATGACGTTGAGTAGTGTTTTTCTGCATTATTCGAGCCACCAACCTATACATAACCGTATAACATAAGCTTTAAATCAAAGAAGGAAAATAATAAACAAGAAAAAACACACAAATATATAATTTAGGAACCCCTAGCGAATATTTTACATCAATTACTCGGAGGTATGGGCTTTTATGTCAATTAATTTTCCAAATAAATATTTAACAGGACGAAGGCGCAATGGTTCCCATAGCAGCATTGAAATTAATACTGTGATGCAGTACACGGAATGAGTGTCTAGAAGTCCGCCATAATAAAAATATTTTCTTCCAAAGAAACTCAGTATAATTCCACCCGAAGTGGTAAGCAATTGCCTACTTTGGCTAATATGGAACTCCACCATTAATCACTAATATGGCACTCAATCATCTGTTTTATTATTCTGCACTACTATCCACTCGATAACGGTGAAATCAATGAAGTACAAGTTTCCCATATTTATCTTCTTCCTTAAGCTAATCCCACAATTGTCCCACGGAAATCCTTGCATGTAGGTTTTCCAGTTCCTCAAGCATTATAAATAAAATACTTAGTACCAATTCGCAACTTTATTTACCCGAGAAAGTTCAACACCTTGGCGTAATTCTCAAGGTATATAGTCTCATGTGGAGAGTTACTGACTTGCAGAGAAGGAGCAATCACTGAGGGTAAATCAAGCGTTTAAGAGCGGGAGCGAGAAGTATGGGGGAAAGAGGAGAATCGGCGTGGAGTTGACCATTCGCCCAACTCCTCGTGTGGCTCCACCCGAGCGCCTCGTTTTCGGGTTAAAGGCTTTTGCTGACTCAAGAGATTGCCTTCCACCCCGGGGCGTCCTCAGCGACGGGCATTTACTGCCTCTTCTCTGCCATCGCGTCGCCTGCTTCCATCACCGGGAACGCTGGAATTAAATGTGGATTCTCCCTTGTAGACAAGTGGAACACCACGCATTCACACGGGAAAGTGAAGAGCTTAAAGAAATATTAAAGGATACTCTCTTTTGCTAAGCAAACTTTCAAATCAAAATTGCGATTAACATACATCAGTCGCATGGAAATTCAGTAGAAGCACCACTATAGATCCGTTACCGACGGGTGAATCTGACTTCCGCCACTCGATCCGATCGGAATTCCATTTTATTTCCGGGGGTGCATACAAGCGTAAATGCTTTCTTTAGATACGGATTCTAAGAGTTTTCTTCAGTTATGATTAGCTCGCTGCACACCGAAATAAACAATTTTGTGCTAGCTTTCAAAAAGATGCCTAAAACTAATGTCTAATACTCCTTAATTAAGCAAACGCAAATAAGTATAATAACTAGCTTATCCTAATCTTATTCAATTACAACAATCTACACACAGTAAAGCTAAATAAAACATCAAACCAATTATTTTTGAAGTTCCTTCTCTACAAATTTACAATAGCGGTACCAAAACAGCAAGGTAAATAATAAGTAGGTATTCAAAACAATCAAAAATAGATGGATGTTAGGAACTAATGTCAAATTTGAGACAGTGTTACTTGTTACTTGGTCACACCTATTGAAAATAACATTCACCACAACATGATTAATGACCAACTATGATAAAACTTCGGTATTCGATCATTCACTGAAGTTGAACGTCAATGGACTCTGGTGCAGTTTGCAGGGGTGTACTCCGATTCGTTTGAGTATTTTTGCCCTGCCTGCTCGAGGATAAGTGTATTTACGATGTGACTGCAGCCATTGGAACTTGTTAAACCTCAATATTATTATTTCAACGGCAAATAGAGTCAGAAGATGGAACCACACATAAAGAGTGACGCTTAAAGTTTTCTCATTCGGACTGTCAAATAGCGTTTTTTGGAATTTTGGAACTACTATGCGATTTCTGCTCACTGCCTCACAGTGTAGTAAAATGTAATAGCGAAAATTTAACCGCGGAAAAGTTTTGGTTTTCAAATTTTAATGACTTTTAGCTCAGGAATTTATGGCCAAAATGACGAGGGCAGTGATTGCATAGAATGACAAAGACTGGAGTCAGCTCCGTTTGGCAAGTACATGAGAATAAATCGATTTAGAATTCGCGGTGGGTAGGATTTATTACCGATAGAATGTTACACAGATAAAATAACAGTTTAAGTAGCAAAGATAGAAATAAAGAAAGCAGCAATAATTCTTGAAGTTTAAGCAAGAAAAATTGTCATTCCATAAAAAAGCTATAGCAATACAATATTTCTTTAACAATGGTTAACGAATTTAATGTGAATTTTGGCTTATTCGCTCGCTAAATCACTACTGGTCGGCAATGGCGAGATATAAGTTCGAGTCCCGGTCAAGTCCAATGATTTTTTAAGGCAAGCATCACTTCCTTTGGATGTATTTGACGTTATTCAATGCTTGATTTGCGCAGGCCAAAATTAGTCAGGACAAAAGTGCGCGGTCAGACCAGGAACTTGGAGAGTGCTACGTCAACAAGCATACTGCTATGCTGTACACTATTTAAGATTCAACTATTGGTTAGCTTCATTATTTACATTTACGACATTTTATAACGAGACAATGATATACAGTGAAGCAAATAAATACTATATATTATTTTTCAATATAAAAAGCTCCCATATTTTGTTGAGCTTCATAATGTTTATTGCCGAGGAAGTTGAAAACAATTTTTGAGACACTGACCAAACAATAAAGTCACTGACTCATGCAAGACGAACAATAATGACCCACATTCCTATCCTCCTCACTCTTACTCATTCTCCCCCTGTATTTTTATTCTACAAAATACCAGCCTAATCTATCTCCTTTGCATGGAATATTCATATCTATTCTTCCTATACAAATCAAACGTTTTTTACATGCTACTGCAATGACTTCTGAGTAATTAAACCTCTCCAGAATAAGTATAAAACATTGGTCAGACTGGATTAATACTCATTCACATTTCACCAATTTTTATAATGGGAAGTATTGAGTCAATCTACACCACTCAAATCTAAGTGCATAATATAACTAAATGGCATACATAAAGTAATTTCGTAATGAGTGATGGAATATTATAGCCAATATAACTCCCCTCAGGTATAACTGCGAAAACAAGGGTAATATTGGGTATTGGTTTAGAGGCTGGAGTACTGGCCTTTTATCCCACAGTTCTGAGTTATAATCCCTATCCGAAGTTGGATACTATCCGGAGAAAATTTAGAGTACTTGACTGTATCCATTGGATGATGCGTTAAACGTGAGCGCCTTCCCCCATAGAAGGCCAACGCAGACTCATGGTTTATCTCCATTCGTTCTCTAGCTCCAAAATCGATTCACACCCCTTGCCAACCGACTCACCTGCGTCATAACAAATAGTGGCCTTTACTAGGTTTCGTCTCTCCTAACAACCCATCGTCCAACAAGAATGAAGTCACCACGTGATTCAATTCTGAATGCCCGAATATTCGTATTGATGTGTCCATATTCTTTCAACGATACACTCTCTGTTTACGGGATCTGAGAAAATGGAAATGGAGAGTCAATTAAAATTCGTGGAATTAAGTAAGTCTCTGTAAGCAGTTAGGGCAATTCAGTGATTTGTTTTTCTGAAATAAAGACCATTACGCTAACACATTTCCTAGTCGTAAATTTAGCCTCAAATGAAATTGACACGTTATCAGCAATTGGTCATATTTAAAACCAATTTATATACGGTGGTGAATTCAAGGTACTCAGAAAAATAATATACCATTCACAATGTATTTTATTTACAAGAACTCCCAATTGAAATCAATTTTCAGTCACTCACATTGAATTAATAGAGGGGTTTGTGAGGTAAGTTACAGCCATTAACTAACTGTCTCTTGAAAGCCATGAAACATTTACAAGTAATATAATCATAAACTATTTATGACGTTTTTATGACTAAGTAAATTCTCACAGCATCTACATTGACCTCACTAAATCTGCCATAAAAAACATCAATCATATATCTAAGTACCCACTTTTAAGGCTTTGGTTGCTCATATAAAAGCATTTTATGAATGAGAAATTCATTTACGGAGTCCCAAGGGGTTTGATATCTAAATGATATCCATATTGCGACTGCTAATGAATAAAGGAAAATGTACACGTTTCAATAGATTGTTCATATATTCCGACAATTTTTCATTGTAGCTGCCCTTGGTTTCTGAAGACAATATTTCAAGACAAACCCTGTTTTGGAATAATTAAATTAATGCTACTCTATTGCAATTCAGAATCCCTTCAAAATCAATTGTGAATGTAGTTTTTCATTGACAATTTGCAGCTATAACCATGTTTTTACTTGCATTACGAGATTATATTGGTTCAAATATATTACAGTATTATTTAAAATAGCTATAAAAATAAAGACATGAACAGATGAGGTATTTGTAATTAAAAAAATCTTAGGGGAATAACAGGGACGAGTAAAGGTATTACTCAAAACTTATGCCTTCTAAGTGCTTTGAGTATCAAAGTAAGTTTACACTACTCCGTACTATCATTGATAACAATGGATATTTTCATCATTTCATCTTAAAATAAATTCAATAATTTAATTCCCATTTACCTGCTATATGCCATCTAATTTTACTTTTTCTCTACATATTCCACACACATGATATGCATCAATTCAAAGGCTCCCTTCTGTGATCTAATGCTGAATGGTTCTTTCGACCTCCTACAATGAAATCATGCATAAGGCAGAATATGTAAATAGATATTTTATGTAAATTGGACATCCCTTCAAATAGTACACGTACATGAAACAAAGCAGAAAAAGAATGGTGGTGATGGGTAGTATTTTACAATCAGCTGGACACAAATGCTATTTGAAAAATTAACATCCCCTCTAGATATCTTCGAACGCTTTCAATCATTTAATAGCAAAATAACCTATGAATGAGTTCCAACTAGTAGAAGCAGTTAATATTCAAGGTTGAATATTACTAAAGATAAGGAGTCTTTCAATTCCATACATGACGTTAAAAAACAATTTTTATTTATGATTGCCAATCCCTAATTAGTAAAAACCACAAGCTTTAGCCCCTTTTTATGGCAAATATTAATCCATGTCACGTAATTGCAAAAGAGATAACATTCACGCATGCATAGTTGTCGAAAGCCAATTTATGAGCTAAATTGTATCATATAATTGAAGATTATTTCAAAAATTTCCAAAAGTTTACCACGAAGACCTCCCCCGAAATTATGTCTGGATTTCACAATATGCTCATGACCAATGCAAATAGCATTCATTTAAATTTTATAATTTTTTTCATATTCAAGCCTCAAAAATCTGATTTTTTAGGCTTATGAATATAAAACACATTAGCCCGAATATAAATTAATAAGTCACTCTTTAATTTACCAAACGAACGTATTCGAAAATACATATAATTATTTGGTATCCTGAGTAACTTCATCAGGAAAGAGAAAATATCCTAAAATTAGATATGGTGGTTTATAAAGACATAGTCTAATGTAACTTTTAATAATATCTCACATAGCTGTTAGTAGTGCGAAAAGGAGAGCTCAACATGTTTATCTTGATATAAACTCTCTAGGCGTGCATATTCAAATGGGAAGTCCAACTTTCCCCCAATTATAGTGCGTCTTGTGCGATCGTGCATAGCAGCTGACTTTGTGCAAGCTCGAAGGAGAAAAAGGAACCTCTCCCTCCGTGACACTGACCAAGAACATGGAACGCACAATCCCACAATATATATAAACGAGTCGCTGACACAATGCAACAGGAATTTAAGGAATTTAAGGTATCTTAAATTCCTTTGGGTTCGTAATGGTTGAGTGTACATTAGAAAAAGTGAGGGCTCAGAACGTGTCCTTGTCAACTCTGAAGCTGACCTTCATAGTGTCAAAGAGGAAATATTTTCCAGTTCACATAACCTCAAGTGTTTTTCAAGTGGTGTCATACGTACATCCCTGGTTAATACTCAGTCTTTATTATGTCATATCGATGAATTTAGCTCATATTTTGGTTCTTGTGATACTGATGTTATCTGTATGACTGAAACTTGGCTTAAACCTGAGATCTGTGACGAAATGGTGTGCATGCCTGGATTTAATTTAATACGTCACGATAGAGTTGGTAAAATTGGTGGTGGTGTTCTTTGTCAAGGTGGTGGTGTCAATTTTTCTGTGCTAGCTACATCAACTGCTGTCCACTGTTCCAGACCTGAATTTATGATCGTGAAAATATTTGGAAAATCAATGTCTAAGCTCTTATTATCTGCTGTGTATCGTTCTCCAAAAATTGGTCATAAGACAGATTTTGAAATTGCATTTTCAAAACTAAGTCCGACTTACAAAAATATTATCATAATGGGTCATTTGGGTCAGCTATTATATAACAAATTTTATTTATGCCAATTGCTTTCATCTGGTGCCATTCAAAGCCACTCCTCACACTGCAACTAGTCACACGATGATTGACCTATGTATAGTTGAAGATCAAGATAAAGTCCATTCATTTTCTCAGTCACCAGTACCCTTTCTCTCTGCTCATGACCTGTTGAATATCTCCTATAAATTTAGTCTTCCCCGTATTTCCCCAGCTCCTTTTACCTATCGTAACTTTAAAACTTTTGACCAGAATTGCTTTCAAGAAGACCTTTCCCCCTTTGAATGAAACAGCCTATTTCATTCGACTTTGATTGAAACTAAACTTCGCCTTTAACTCTCATTTGAATGATACGCTTAACATCATGCTCCTCTGCGCACATGTTCTCCTAAATGTTCACCCCTTCCGTGGCTGACTGAAAAAATTCGCGAATTAATCAAAAAGAGGGACAGGCTAAAAATAAAATGACGCACGAAATCTTCAAAAGAAGTCGGAATTTAGCTAAATCCTTAATCGAGTCTAAACGTCATTACTACTTCACAGCCTTTTCCAGATTGAAAGAAAAAAAAGAATGATGAAGAGAGAAAGAAAAAAATTTTAAATGTCATTTTTCCCGCGTGCCATAAGAGAGAACAATAGGCAGCGTAGCAAAGGGATAGGTAGGTGAAATATAGTTAGAGTAGTCTGTAGTGAATGATGCATGTAATAACAACCAATAATCCCTTTCTTATTATGTAGATACTAACCATCTAGCTGCATGTGACCCTGTTCTCCTGCATGTCTCCCTTAAATATCCTAGTTGCAAGTCAATAGTGCATGTTTGGTGATCTTCACCCCCTGCCACACACCCTCGTGGTGGCTCGCAGGGTATTACGTAGATGTAGATGTAGATGAACCATATCAAGTTTGGCGCAGGCTAAGGGAACTGGGACTTATCAGTCAACGCGATATTTCTATTGTCACCAACTTGACGGTAGACCAACTAAATAATTATTTTCTTTCGTCTTCTGTACCAACATCTCAAAGCGATAAGCCAGATTCTAATCTCACCTCCTCTGATCTCTTTGTATCTTACAATACGGATAGCCTTTATTTTAAATACCTTAAACCCGAAGACTTGAATTCATTCCTTAAGCTGTCAAAAACGAATTCAATGGGAATCGATGGAATATCAATTGATTTCATAAATAAATCTGTTCCAACTATACTACCAGCAATCTTGGACATTTTAATTCACTCTCTACTTCATGCTAAATATCCCTCGATCTGGAATTTGGCACTTATAAGACCCATAAAAAAGGTTGAAAAAATATATTTCAACAACAAAGTTCCTCCCTTTAAATATTGCTACTTTCTGATAAGCATTTAAAAACGTAGTGTCTGCCTTGTTAATAGCATTTTCATCAAAACAAAACGCAATATTTTTTACGGGAGAAGTTGTAAAAAGAGCATCTAGCAGTGTAAGTTTGTATAAATCTTCATTTTTAAATTAGGATTCAATTTATTCTCATCAACTTTTAATAAAGAAACAATATACCTTTAAAGGTATTTATGTTTTGGCACAGATTCCTCGTTTTTATCCCATCTATTACTTATTAGATTAGTTTTTAGAAACAATGATTCTGAAACCTGGGCGAACATAAATCGGCGGAAGACAAATATATCACCATGTCAAACAGAGAGATGAAAGACGATGAGTTTTCTGGTAGTCATTTCTCATTTGTCAAGACTACTTCAAGCCTTAATCCATCAATCTCACGAAACAGCGCTTGGGCGAGCGTTTTTCAACGACTCTCCAAAAAACAAGAAAAAGAGGAAAATACTCTTGGTACATTGAAGAAAAATGATCATTAGAAGAAGTGAGAAAATCCTATTTATTAATCAAGAGGATTGAGAAATCATAAATACGCATGCTTGCACATGAAGAAACACATATTCTTTTAATATTCAAGGATAGCATATGCTACTTAACTAACAACAGAGAACATTGTTCACTTTAAATACCAAGCGAACGCAAATGATAGGTAGGCGTTAAAAATAACTTTCTTTTTTCTATTTTTAAAACGGATTTCGAGACCTACATTTATTTGAATATATATTTTACAAGTGGACTAACAATGAACTCAATTAATATTAAAGTAAAAAATTTCTGTTTAATTATTTGAGCAATTTCATATTGATAGAATTAAAGATTATATTTTTTCAAGTATCTGTTTTCTTCATAAAAGGTTTTCTAGTGGCCGCTTTCATTTTCTGCTCCTCGTATGGTTTTAGCTGAGTATATTATCAGACTAAAGTTGATCATATTTATTCCCATACCACCATAAGCGCCTTTTTGCGATTCTTTTTGGATAATATGGACATCATCGTTTGAATGCTTTTATTTGCGATTTTTTTCAATTTAATTTTCAGAAGCTTATTATCAGAAAGTCCACATCTAAGAACTCCAGTCACTCCTAATGCATATGTTTCGATTCCCGCGTTTCAGCTCCACAAGCAATTTATATAATCCGAATGCTTCTATATGAACTCCATTTGCATTATTAACCAGTTAAAGACGAGGAAAACACACAGGCATACAAAATAAACACTTAATGAAAAGAAATGCCAACTTCAGAGGAAGAAATAAACGATCAACATTAAGCATTGGTGAAAAATAAAGATATGAATACACGTGTAGAATGCAGATGACAGGCGGCATGTCGCCAAGTCGATTTGTCCATCCAGAGAACTTCCTTGTTCGGTCGCTCTGCACCCATCCATTTCCCAGAGGGCTAATTCTCTCCTCCCGTCGTGGAAATCTGCGAGCAAACAAAAATTTACGTAGCAAAGTGACGTGACTGTGGCAGCATCAGAATACTGCAGAGCGCGCCAAAGGGGGAAAAATGTGTTTGCTAGACTGCATTCATGTTTTCATCGGAATTCCTACTTCTCATAATTTTAATCCCATTCCACACGCCTCTTTTCTAATTTAGCCAGCCATTTATGTCTCTTTCTATTATGTAATTAGCAGAGAATATCTTTTGCTGCATCTCTAGACAGGATGAAGTGGTTACTACTACGTAGCTGGATGAGATGCCAATAGCTGTGTGCGAAGATTTTAAATGAATTATTATTATTATTAATAAATTAGCGTTACAAGTCGACCATTTGGTCAGGTGGTAACATAAATTGGTTTTACCCAAGTTAATACATTGAAATTACAATAAAAAAGCACAAATACATGCCAAATACATAGAATTAAAAGAAAAATAGAGGAAAAAACTTTTACAATTCAATTTTATCCAACCTTCTCATGAACGTCCCTAAGTTTTGCGGGAAGGGCTCAAGAACTACCTCTGGTAGACTGTTCCAATTCCTTATCCCCCGATGCAAGAAAGAATATTTTATTGTATTTGATAGCTGTCTCGGAGGCTCTATCATGTTTATATGGTCTTTCCTTGCCAAATAATGTGGTTTTTTAAATCAATTTGTGATGTCCCTCCACGCAGGATCGCCAATATATGCTTTGAAAATGCCCTTTCGCTTTCCTCCTCCTTGATTCGATTGATTCCCATCCCAGTACTTTCATCATCTCCGTTACACTGGCCCTCCTTTTAAAGTTTTCCGTCACAAATCTCGTGGCTAGACGCTAAACTTTTGACTTTTGTTTTATGTCCTGCCCCAAATAAGGATCCCAAACTGACGGGAAATTGACTGTCGGGATCCCAAATCGGAAAATCCAAAACTGACGGGACGGGCAAACTGACGGGTATTCTAAAATAGGCCTTACAAATGTTTTATAGGCAACATCTTTAGTGCTGGAGCAGCTTTTGCCTAGGGTTCTTATTAAAAAATGCAATATTTTAAAAGCTTTAGTTGTCGTGCTTTCAATGTGCGGTCCCCATTGCAAGTCCCTACTTAAGACAACTTCAAGATATTTACAGCAATCTGTTTCCATCAAAACTTTATTCATAATGCGGTAATTGTTTAATATTACACTTCTACCTCTCCTAAATCTAACTAGGTTTGTTTTATTTGCATTTATGATCATTTCATTTTCAATTGCCCAATTCTCCAAAATTTTCAGGTCTTTTTGTAATATGTCGCCATCTTCTAACTTTTCGATCGCTCTATAAATAATAAAATCATCTGTAAACATTCTAATAGAGCTAGTCACATACCTACTAATGTCGTTCACATAGATTAGAAAGAGAATAGGTCCTAACACACTTCCTTGCGGTGCACCAGTCGAGGCATGGAATTCCTCTGAGTAAACATCACCGACCTTGACCCTATGTGTTCTGTCCGAGATAAAAGCATTTATTCATTTTACGACTCTCTTATCAAGTCCTATCATTATCCTTATCTTATCTTATCCATACCTTATCAAGGTATAAGCCCACCTTTTTTGTTAGGATGCCAAGATTTACTCTATCAAAAGCTTTCGAGAAATCAATCAGAACCCCATCAATTTGCTATCCACTGTCTAACCGCTCCACTAGGTTCTGATAAAGAGACACTAATTGGCTCTCACAGGAGTGGCCTTTACAAAATCCATGTTTCACTTCCCAAAACCATGTCGTTTTATTTAAGACATTCTTAATATAGTCCGCAATCAGGTATTCCATTATTTTGCATATAATGCAAGTCAAACTGACTGGAAGATAGGAATCAACACAATCACGTGACCCTTTTTTGTTGATGGGAACTATGTTTGACTTTCTCCAATGATCAGGTAAATCGCCATTGTTTAACAACACCGTAAATAATTTTTTAGGAAAGGAACCAAAACATTCCCCAATCCTTTAATTAGTTCTCCCGGTAGGCCATCGGGGCTACTAGACGTGTGACTTTTTATTTTGCGTTATTTTGCTTATTCTGTTCCTGATGTCCTGATCCTTTATTTCAAAAGGGGTGCACGAAATCTCATCTAGCAACTTTGATGATACTACGTGTTTTTGGTGTCGACTATGGAAAAAGTCTTTTAACGCCGAGGCTTTTGAATAGTATTCATTTAGGATACGTCCTTCACATTTAATAGAAATATTTTTCAGAGCATTATTATCTCTACGCCTCCTTCGAATAAACTTATTAAGTCCACTCCACCCCTGTTCTTTTAGAGATTTTCTTGGCCTTTAATGTTTCTCAGTTCAATTTTTTATACGCAGTTTAATTTTTATACTTACTTGAGTGCGATTCACCTCGGTTTCTCATTTTGTGAAGCCTTCTCACTCTACTCATCAGCCTTTTAATTTCTACAGTATAATATTAAGGATCGGGGTTTGCTTTCAAAGTTTTAGAGGGAACGTAGAGGTTGGTTCCTTTGAATAGTATGTCATTGAAATTTTCACATATCTCATTCACACAACTCCCCTTACCCATTCCGGAAAAGTCTCTATGAGATAATTACTAAACCCACCCCAATCCATCCTACTATATTGCTTGCACGTTTTCCCTTTTAATTCTTTTTTATCCTTTCTAAGAAGGACGCATAAGGAAACAGCCATCAGGTCGCTAATATCTTCCAAAATATCTGAGGGGTAAAACATATCCATTGGTCTCACTAAGAATACATCTAAAATATTTTCCCCACGGGTGAGAAAAGCCCCCGAGCCTCGTTAGGTCGTTTACTCCCTGCTGCGCCTCGCCTTTCATCGCAATTTGGGCTTCCCAGTCCACATGAGGAAGGTTCAGGTCCCCAGCAATAACGACTGGTTTTTTCCTCGCACAAAAAGCATGGTTCGTGTACAATTCCATTAATCGGTCAAGAATTCCTAAGTCGTCATTGGGGGTCTATATACAACTGTTATTTCAAAATCCAAGGTGGTTCCTGGAAACAAGCTTATGCTGAGCAATTCATAGACTTCATCGACCCAATTTAAGTGGCAAAGTATGCCCTCTTTAAAAATAGGAATAATCCTCCCCCTTACCAACCCTGTCTCTTCTGTAGACCAAAAATTCTCTCGAAAAAACCTCATCATTTAATATATCATCATTTAACCAATATTTAGTACCAATGATAACATCAGACAAATGCATTTCAACTAGTGTACTAAACTCAACGGCTTTGGATACACAACTTCTGTACTTTAAAATATCCATTCAACAAATAAACCTTTTCCACCGAATTTGGCTATCGTCTTCCCGCATGTTTGAGTTACCACCATGAATGTTGGCACCACAACACGAATTTCGTGAATTAACCTGGCTTGTCTTTAAATTAGTTCCAGAAACAACACCTCGTTGACCCCTTAACAGTCTTCCTGATCTAGCACTGAGTTTACCACGTCACGTAATAGTCCTCCAAACTTCTTGGAACCTCTTCTATTCAGGTGCAGCCCATCTCTACCGAGGTCATATACAGCAATTTGGGTCAATAAAGAGCAGCCCCTTTTTCTGATATACCAACTCAATGCCTTCATTAATATAGTCAATTCTATTTGCACTGAAGTTTCTTCGTCTTAAAATACCGCTAACAATGATTTTTGCACTTTCAAACTTATTCCTACCTCTGGTGCACAAATCCCATAAAATACCCACCACATGATCGTCACTTTTCACGTGTTTAACATCGTTTGTTCCAACATGAAATAAAGCAACCTTTTCGTGTCGCCGATCGCCCAAATCTCTAATCCTTTTTTCTAAATGTTCTGCTCTAATCCCTGGCAGACAGTCCACCCGAAAGTCTTCCGGACAAATATCGCCAATAAATCTCAGCAGTGAGTCGCCCATGATACGTGCTCTTGGCTCAGTCACATTTACTATTCCCACCCCCCTTGAAGATAAATCAGTACGATTTACTCTAATCACTGTATCATCTGACCCAGTCTGAGGCCTTGTCAAATCACCACTTTCACTCGCTGATGAGTTCTCAACACTTCAACTCGCTAAAGAATTTCCATCACCCGCGGCATCCGTCGTATTTCTTCTTCCTTTTGCTGATGATCTTGAGTTTGACCTCCTATCACTTTACAATCTCTCGTCGTGAGCCTTACCTCTCGTTTCTGTTGCCAATGCTCTGACATTTTGCCTCCGCAGCCTTTTAATCTCTGCTGTTAACTCTTCGATCTGGCTCCTCGCACTGGCAGGCTCTGCGGTCAGCCTCGCAATTTAATGTTCCTGCTCACATATGAGCTGTCTCTCCTTTTCGGCTCCACGCTTCCAGCAACTCCATCTATTCTTAATACATTCCTCCAATATGTACCTAGAGAAATTTAAATGGAACCAGCAGCTACACACTCCACATTTCTCACCATTTCTTAAGTTTTTGTGACATACCGAGCACTTAACCCCCACGGTAACTTCCGACTTCCCCGTCTTCGTCATTTTTTGACACTCAACTTTTTAAGAGCTACGGCCGAGCACGTCCGATCCTCACGACAGCCGAGCAACAAATATTGATATACATATACGCTTTGCCCTTATAGATATGTCGCGCGGTTGCGTCCAGTTTTTACGGAACGAGCAAAAATATGGCGCAAGGATGGGCACGGCCACGCATTCGCCCACTACCTCGCTCCGTCACGTACACCAACCCATCCCTTTTAAACTTTCTTCACAAAATATCGCACCCACGTGTGACTTTCAACCGCCTGTACTCTCTATCTTCAATACCGCCCTCGGAGCGGTAAGCTTTGCGGCCACCCTCTCCTTAACACCTCCTCCGGGGTACCAGAAGAAGGGGTGAGGAGAGGCGGGACCGGGGCGGAGTCCTCGGGAGGGTCCGGAGGGACGACGGAGGGCGACGACGCGGTTTGGACTTAAGACATTATCAAGGTTCCTTGATAATGACTTTACTTAAGTCGAAACCTAGGTCGGAGTAATAAATAGCTTGTGGAACATTACAAAGTGAATTCATTAAAAATCTTCGCGACGTTGTTCCACCAAGTTAAGCCGGAAAATGTATTATATATCTGTATGCGAGTTGACAGACAAGTTTTGAAACGTTCACATCAATTAAGTATCGTTACAGTAGCTTAGTGTAAAGCGTTAGCTATTCCGCCAACTTCAAAATCATCCTTTCAAACAGTAATCCTACTAAATTCCCCTTTCCTTCCATAAGTTTAATCTATAAGTTAAGAAAATTTATGGTCTCTAACAAACAAAACATTTTCTGCATGTTTTTTATTGTTACAACATTCATAATTTACGGTATCCTTTGTAATAGATAGAGGGGGTATTGCGTCATCAAAATGCATTCTGACAAATTAAATTCCGAAAGAGCTTAAGAAAAGTTGGGTTTACGACGATGGCAGAGAGGCAACGCCCACGTTGCAGCTCATAGCATTGGTCACATTAGCAAACGCTCTCTCAAGTCTACCTCGATGATGGTAACTAACGTTTAATTGGATGTAATTTTGGCTATTTTAAAAATTTTTAAAAATTAAAAAATTTTTAAAAATTTTTAATTTAAAAAAAATGAAAAAATTTTTAATAGTGTTAAATTAGAAAAAACTGCAAAATTCATCGAATCAATGTATCTACAGGTCAAAAAGAAAAGAAAAGATACTGAGTCAAAGAGAGAGCAAAGAGTGAAAAAAGTGAAATTTTTAAGATTGAGTTGAAAGTTTTAATTTTTTTCTACCCTTCATGACAAAGGCAAAAATGTTTATATGATCCTTTTTATGAATCCTATCCTTAACTCTGTACTCTTACTTCAGCCTTGAGACTGTCGAGCACTTTTCAAACACCCAAAAACCTTTACACTAAAACGTATGCCATCATTACTGGACGGATAACGGCAGTTCAGTCAGTAAACGCTTGAAGAGAATAACTCAGGGTATTAGAAAGTCCATTATCATTACTTCCTCAGTCTAATTCATTGAAAGCGACCATTTAATGGAATCCGGAAACGCAGGATCTGTCTGCTTTCAAACTACCATATCCGCCGTTGAAGTTTGGACGTGGTAGACAGTGCATAGGTTGGATAGCAACGGGAAAAAGGAAACAAGAGGGTTAACGTATGCACAGAGTAGACAACAATGACTGAAACGATGAAAAATATGCACCGATATCCTGTTTCTGGCCTTGGGAAAGAATAATAATTTCTCTGCAACATAAGGCGGGCATGTAACATTCCCTAGAATCTCATCTGTGACTACTCTAAGCGAAGGACGCAATTCATTATTACCTTGCATGCATATACTAGTAATTAATATAGCTATATTGATTGCCCTCCACAGGGAGTATTTTTTATTAATTAATTAAAAAATACATAGGTAATTCAGTACTATCAGATTTTTGATCTTGGGAAGCCAGATTTTCCTGCCTAATCAACATTGATCTTGTAAACATAGCCAAACGAAGTTAAGATGACGTCTGCATTGGCAAAATCTAACGCTAACTAAGAGAATAGTTCTGCATACGAAAACGGATGATATTATTTTAGCCAAACGCTACTGTGAAGTAAAGATAAATTGATATTATTTAAGGAATACAGTGTCAAAATCGATTCCATTTCTTTCTCTCACGAAGTACTCATATGTACATCAATTGAAATTCAGATGGATTGGAAATATCATCTTTTAATATTCTCTCTGAGTAGCTGACGTTTCTCCTCTAGCTAATGCGGCGAGCTAGCGGCTGCATAGATTAATACGGCACGACAGAAGAGAGGCCAGGGACGGTTTAGCGAGCAACCACGACCAATCACGCAAATTTTCAATCACAACTCCTGAGAAACCAAATTAACTGCTACAGCGTAGAAGCGAGGGTAATTGAAATATGCATCGGAATTTGCTTTATCGTGAATTCAGCGGGTTAACATGTTGACCCTGTTGGTCATCGCAAAACACCCAGATGACCAATAGGTGAACGCATGGTGGCCATGTTCTTTTAGATGGCTATTTGGTTATTTGAAGAGGTGCCCCTCGGCTTCGGACATTTGCGCCATAAAGGACGTATGTGAAGGTTGATAAAGAAATGAGTAAATCAGATTGGACGATAAGAAAACTGGCGCCACCTTATCATACTTTTATAGAAAGGTACCACATGATCTATGGTTTTACTTTTCATTATAAGGAAATGGACGGACACTGAATTGCTCTTCGGATAGCGCCCAGGTAGAATTGAGGATTCCAAAGATTTATCTTCGTCACCTCCATGTTGTGAACTTCTGATCTCCATACTACCTGCATTTTCTTTAAAATAATCTGCAATTATGCGTGATTTACGCTGAATTTTAACTCATTGTGGAGATTATTCTCGGATTAGAATTAAGGATATGGGGTTCAAATTCAGTTCAAATCGTGGAATACAATAAGGTGATTTTTTGGCAAACAGGGATAAGCCCTCCGAAAATTCTATCAGTATTTTTTGAACGAGTAACTTATCAGGTAGATATCACGTCGCGCCACATTAGAGTATCTCTGTACGGAAAACGCTCCCTTCTAAGAAAATCCTTTTCTCATACCAGAGGCATAGTATAAAAAAAACAACAACTGAACAAAAATAGAGAAATATGAATTCAATGCTTATGTAATAAAATATCGGTCAAATTGACTATTTTTTATGAAACAATATGATTTTCTACAAATATTTTACGCAAATGGAAGTAAATTTGTCATTACATAGTTACTGACTGACGTGTGTCACGGGAGAGGTTCCAAACATGATCTTCAAAAGACCGTGAGATAAACGTAGTCAATACAATAAACTTGTTGATTTAAGTAGCTAAAACACTTGGCATGTAACAAGAACATTCTAGATAAACTTTTATTGGAGTAAATACGCATCACAGAGAAAATATCAAAATATAGATCAACGAGATTTGACATTTTTTACCAAATAGGTAAACACGTTCATTTTTTCGCCGTTTTAAAGAATATTGCGATGGACTTTCATCACGCTTACCTACCCATTGACCATCACAACACAGAATTTCACGGGCGTTAGTTAAACCTCTGGACTTGCATCGTATTTCCGAGATAATCTCAAATGCACTGGACAACAGAGAAAGCCAAATACAGGTTCGTGACCGGTGGGAAGGTGAGCCGATTGTTGCCGAGATGTCAAGAGGGCAAAGCAAGGGATGGAACAGGGAAACGGAAGAAAAGGTCAGAGAGAAGGGAGACGGACGCTGAAGGCATGACTGTCCCATCAGCATGATTAATTGCATGCATGCGGGAGATTTGTCTGCTGGGGAGAGCGCGGGGTAGTGGAGGTCCCATGGGGGGAGGTGGGCGGAGGGAGGATGGGACGGAGGCAGGAGGGATTTTTTCAGCGCCGCGATTCGCGATAGTGAAGATGAATTCTACCGGGTAAGTCACCTCCCTCCACCCACTCCCCGGAAACTCCGGTGATTCCGGCGAGACGAGTGGGTGAGGGCCAGTGGCGTCATCACGCCCAAAGCGAACACGACGGCGCTGTTTAACCCAACCACTCTCCATTTCCAGTTACAATGGCCTCCGGGTACATACGATTCGTGCCGGGTCGGACAATGGCAACTTAACGATTTGCCTCTTCAATGAATCTTCATTTTCCCTTCCCGCTCGCTCGTTGCGCAATTTTCGTCTTCAAATTCACACAAAATATTTGAACTAAGTTTTTGCATTGTATTTCCAGTAGAAAAAACTTAGGCAACATCTATCTATAAACTAAACTCATTTCAAATATAAAACGTTGTTCCGATTCCTAATATTTTTCTCATATGCTCTGTACTCCCTAGAGCCCCCGTTGCAATTGAAAGAGAGGTTTTGGAGCACCCCATCTTCATTCAGATTCAATGCTACACATTTATTACCAATGGGAATTGAGTAAGATGTTGTATTTAAATACAGCAATAACATTTTACTCGGGAATAACAAGTTTTACTGCTAATAGAGAAACAGCATATATGAAAACTTTACTGATCAATATATCATTTTGAAAGAATGAGTAGAGGTGTTTGGAATCAAGGTTAAGTTCGATGTAGAACCTCTCATTCAGATATATACTTAGGTGCAATTGATGGCCTGGACCAACTGCACCACTTCCCAGGTAAAGGTTTAACCCAAATTAAGGTGTAACCCAGCATTAATCTGTTTTTAATATTTCAGTGAGAATAAACATAATTATTATGATATCTGTGTTACTTTACATATTGGTATTAGTAAATCCGCTCATGGAAATGCGTCATAAACTGATTGACGAGGACGACTTGAGGGAGATTTTGGTATGTCGCCAGATAAAGAAATTACTCAGAGAGTTCATTACACGTAAAATACTGTGTGATGCAAAACTGGCGAGTAAGGAAGATTTGAAGGACATCATTAAGGAAAAATGAGGGCGTAGATAACTTTTTTTTGGGGAAGTAAGAGAAAAGTTCTCTCTCCACTTAAGTTTATTTAATTTTTAGCCTTTTTTTTATTGTGTTGTGGTTGGGTTAATTTAGCATAAATTTGGATGTAGATGTTCAACAATGTGCATCCCCATGCATCTGCTTTTATCCGCCCAGCATAAGCAGAATGAGGTTATATTATTAAAGCTACATATTAATGTAGTTCACTTCGCTCTATAACAGCAATCGTATGCATACGCTTAGTTTCCGTATCTCAATAAGCTATTATCCCTATGTCATATGATATTCAACGCCTGAAATCTTGAAGCAGGCATAAAAAAATCGTATCTAGCCTTTTGCTTTGCTATTCCATGAATTAAACCCTGTTATATCGAGTCGAAGAAGGGGGATTTCTAGTTTAGATCGAATGATAAGTTTTGACTTCACATAATTATACCTAGGAGAACGTAACTCAAGATAACGATTAATATTAGGTAATATTTACATAAACCTGCCGATTGTATTCATATGATCACATCCTGGTTATCTCCAAGCTAGAGTGAATAAACCTATTCTTTTCGTCCTTCATAGTAATGAAAAAGGCATACAGGAGATGAAAAACCGTGTGGACGAAGAGCTTTACTGGATTGGATTGGATTTTTTGGGGAGGTGACCGACGTCTAAGGTCATTTGCGCCGTAGGGGGTAGGTAAGGGAGGAAGAGTAGATAGAAACCCGGCGTCGGCATTAGCCTACTCTTAACGAAACGTGCCAAGGGACTCACGGCTTAACGTCTCATCCGACAGACGAAGTACTCCACTTGATGTGCCCTCCACAGGACACTCAAGTAGGAATCGGGTTTCTCTGAAAAACGTTTGCCTCTGCAAGAATATGAAGCCTGGCTGCCCGTGTGGTAGGCGATTACTCTAGCCACCACTTGAACCCGATCCCCAAGAGCTATACTTCTAAAGACGTTGGTAGCTAAAACTGAAAAAGAAGCATCGCACTCTCGCCCACCAAAGATGCGGAGGAAACTTTCCACAGAGGAAAAAGTTTCACCTTATAACGAATGAGACAGCTGACGCAAGCAATTCCTGCGAGTGGCGTAATAATCCAGTTTTTTAACCCTAGAAACAAAAAAAATAACGAATTATTTCATGGAGTTGATTCAAATTGTATGATTCTATGGAAGGGTTTATAATAAAAACCGTTGGATGAGTACTATAAATGGAACATAGTATCACAGGTATATTAATACCTAGAGGCAAGGAGTAATTATGTTCTGGTAAATCACGGGAGAGATAAAGTCAGCACGTAATTTTTGGCGGCAGTTTACCTAACTCAGGAATAAAATTAATTTAAGCTAAGCTGGAAATATGGACTTCAAATAGTTACGTACATTCTTACTTGTTCATCATAATATCAGAAGAAGTATGCAATGTTTACTAGTCACTCAGTGACACCATCATTATAACATGGATATCAATTTAACTAACGGCGAGTATTCTACAACAAAATTTCATGAGCAATGTACACGCTAACAGAGTTTTAATGAGGTCCATATATTATCAAAATTGTGTAATTAATCACCATACATATAATCTGTACCAAAAATATAAAATAAAGAAAAAACAACGGATAGCAATAAGCATAGACAATTCTTACTACCTTTGCAATACCTGAAGTTTTCATTGGCAATTTAATGTAGAGAAATATATTTCGGGATAACTTTGTGGGTGTATGGGTGCGATGCTCAATGGTGGGCAATTTAATTTACTCCGTAGAAAACCATAATTCTAAGAAGCAAATTGGAAATTTTCTGATTACAATAGATATTACATGCATCCAATCATGAATATTCCAGACGTACGTCATGAAAAACCACACAGATTTATCAATAAAGTTAACAAAACAGCAAATTTTCGTAACTGTATCTTTCTACAATGAATAAATATATGATATTTTCTGAGAATTCCTAAGCAAAAAACACATTTGTGTCTTCCTAAAAAGAAATTGGACTGAATATGAGATTAAAGTAAGGATTATAACAGAAACAACAATTGTGCTTTTCCCCAAGGTATTATAATGTGTACGACGAGCTTCAGCTCACCGAGCCATCATCAGGTACAATAACTATTCTGTAGAAGGCACATCTCATTTACACATTTGACATGCTTGAGGAGGGAGGGAGAGTAGGGAACAAGGGTTACAAACCACCTTTATTTCATCTGTTTCCTCCTTTTTTACATTCCTTTTCTCCCGAATTGGTCATTCTACTCCGATTTTTCAAATTTATTTTCCTCATTTCATGCACATGCATCCTTTTCTTGGGGTTTTCCGGAAAAACTTCGGATATGTTGCGTATCTTAAAGGGGCATAGGTTTTTAAACGTTATTGTGTGTGATTTACACTTTTTAAATATACATATTTTTTTCGGTATCTATAATCCACTTATGGGCCTTTTTTATTATTCTTAGGTAAGCTTGGAGAATCTTTTTGAATAGATATAGAATAGAATAGAATCTTACATAACATTAAAAATATATAAAAATAGGAATAATAATTCATGTTACTCAATATTTGCAATAGCTTATTGGATGTCCTATTGCTTTGGAATTTACAAGAACTATTTCTTGGGGATGTATTACGGAGAGAGATAACAAATGATAACAAATAATAATATATGATACACAATAAATAAATTTAAGCGACATTATAATTGTGTGCAATAATGTTTGGACACACTACATGCATTTTTTTCAGTTAAAATTACCTACACGAATATATAATCAAACAATTTTCTTTTAACACAAGGTTCGGACTGGCATGTTTTTACATCGATAGGGAGAGAATTCGACAGAAGCGTCATGGTGAATGGTCGTAATCTATCTCTTCTTGGCTGACGCTGGACTGTTAAGATGAAACAAAAAGTCAGGGACTAGAAAGAAGTGGAAAATAAATGGTGAGTAGACAGTGGAAGAGAAAAAAAGAAAAAGATTAGTCTCATCGAAAGGTAGAAAAAGAAGATGATATGACATGGGGGAGATGATTGCTCGTTTCCGTATTTTTTTGATGAAAGTATTATTTTAGATGGGAAAGTAAACAAATGAAACTTCTTCAACGTTTGGACTCAGATATATATCATATTGAAGAAAACATCCGGGGCCACTATTGTTGTTAAACAGTCAGGTTAAACAACAGGAGATAATCATCTCTGGTTAAGCACACGGGTTGGGCTTTAACAGGCCCCAATTTCGGTGAGCCACTATCTTATCTTCCGTGGGTAATAGCTGACAAGGGAAGTGTCAGATAGCCGAGTCTCAGATTTTATTCAAACTTAGTAGTTGTACAGACCGCTGTATGTGGTTCATGAATCACCCCACATATAGGGTTATAAAACCAATAGTTTAAACAACAAAGGCCTTTAAAAATTTAAAAATTCCCTTCAGACCCAAAATTCCCTTCCCAACCCACATAACGCAAATAATAGCATAGCACAGACTTACTGACAAGCTGGACGGATGGCTGACGTGCCCGTCTCCGGTTTAGAGACACGGGTTCGATCACAATTCAGGGGTTAAGAATTATGCTTGAATTGTAAAAATATGAAGACAATATTATAAAATAATTACAGAAAAAGGAAATCATTTGCGTGAAGGAATAATGAAAATACGTCGTGAAATGATAAGGAAGTGACATAATTAGAAGGCTGCCTTCGACCGAAAAAAGAGAATAAGCCTGACGTCGTGTATACAAATGAAAAATTTGCTCCGCGTAAAAGTAATATTTCGAGTAAAAATAAAAAATAAATATTTAGCGCATTGTAGAATGCCGTTAAAGAAAAACTCAAAAAACAGCGGAAGAAACATACCCCGTATTGGGATCGAACCCGTGTCTCTAGACCGGAGACGAGCACGTCAGCCACCCGTCCAGCTTGTAAGTTATGTGGGTGGCCTATCTAAAGGGAATTTTGAAAAAATTTTTGAAAAGGCCTTTTTTTGTTTAAACTATTGGATATATAACCCTATATGTGGGATGATTCACGAAACACATATAGAGGTCTGTGCAACTACTAAGTTTGAATAAAATATGAGACTCAGCTAACTGATACTCCCATTGTGAGTAACTCACCGTTTCACCTTGAGAAAGGCGACCGAGAGGCTCTTCGAAAATTCGGACATGAAAAGTCCAACCGCACCAAAAGCGATTTCCTTCGTATAATTCACCGAGAGTGTGAAGGTCTTTCAAAATTGTGACATAATATTAATTAATTAGTTATTAACTTGATTTCTCAGTAGGGTAGCAACCCCACCGATAATTTAATCCGTATGTACTTATTATAATTCAGCTATATCGTGAGCATATCGTAAAAATTAGATCAAAATGGCAAACAAGGTGAATAATTACATTAATATGACTGGGAATAAGTTTTAATTGTAAAATCTAAAAACCGTATTACAACACTACTTATAGCGATAGTAAGGTTCACTGAAATGTTTAAATATACTAAATTCTCACTAGTACGCTTTGCATAAAAAGAAGATTCTACCGAAGATATTCCACTTATGCATATTTCTGATGCCAGAACGAGGGTTTATTTCGTGATGTAAATAAAAAAAGATTTTTGCCCAATACCATAAAATGATCGAGAACTTTTTTATGATTCAGAAATTTCTATAAAAATACATGTCAGTGATGGTGAATCAACAGGGGGCAAAAATTTGTCTCATACAAAATGACTACCATGGAAGATATAATGAAACATTTTGAAATTCAAATCATAAAAATTAATCAATTTATTTAATGAGTTAAAGGCAAACATCATTAACAGACGAATATATGGAAAGTTTTTAAACCTACATATTCACTTCTTAAATTGACAAGGTTTCAGGAAAGATGTGAGAGGAAACGAGTGGGAGGGAAAAACGATGTTATTAACTATTTTAATATTGAAAGGCATGCATCTCCAGTTTCCGCTTTGCCATCTTCTCTATTGCCTGTAGCTATATCCCTTTTTTCTCATGATGCAAAATTTCAGGAAACGAAGTCGTTTGAAGTAACTGGTGCCCAAAATGTGTATTGCAGAGTGATGATTTCAGGTTCTACTCTGAAAACAGGCTGCGCATTCTTTCATATTAGTTGCACCTTTCTTTCTGTTTGCCCAATATTCACCGAAGCAGGCTTGCACTTAACTTTTTTTACTGCGTTAAACTATTATACATGCTTGAGAAGCCACATCAATACCGATGATATTGCGATTATTGTCCACAAAATTGTTTTTAGCGGCTATGATAAGAAAAAGGTAGGTATAATTTTCCTTTTATGCATCATTTAAAGGTGGATACAATTTCGGATCACATTGGCTTTTTGATTCATAAAAGTAAAAATTGTAACTAATCGTATACCAACCTCAAACATTTGTGTGACGTATAATTCAACAATTTTCGTTTCCTTGGGGACTTAAGCGTTATCAGGGACTTATCTGGGACTTAAGCCATATCGACGAAAGCATTTGTAACTATGACCGATAAAATAAGGATGTGTGATAAGCCGGTAACTTAAGAAGCCGATTACGAGTTTCGATAACAGTGGTGCATAAATTTTAAATACCAATTATGAATGACAATAAATGAAATACCAGCCTGTCCCTGAACTGGAATCATGAAATTTTCATGAATAAATGCACGGCCAGGAAATAACTACTAAGCAATTTATGGGTGTGACATTCATACGTTGGACCACTACTTGCCTCTGGCCTTTTGGTTATCCTTCTTGCCTATTAATAATGTCTTTTGGGATTCATCTGAACCTAAAGGTAAAGAAAAATCAACAATAAATGCAAAAACTTAAAAAGCATCTTTAAGATAGAACTAAAGAACCGATTATATTAAACAAGGTATTTTACTCCTGGTTCTAGGTAAATTGGAGCCAAATTCTCTTTACAATCAAAAGAATATTGTCACCACCACCCATTTTCAAAGTATACTTTCAGCTTTAATATTAATTATAAAGGTAAATAAATACGCCTTAATTAGCAGCTAACTCATGTAAGAGAGGGTGCAAAATTTTCCAAACTTAAGCACATAGGTTAAAAATAATTGTATACACCAGATGACGACGTTAATAATCTTCATTCAGTCAATCGTTAAATTATTAAAATTAATTGAAGATGCATGCAGAATTTTAAAAATGAAGAGTTAATAGACTATCTTGTTTAATGATTTTATTATTAGAACAAGGTTCGTTTTTATACGTTCAATATATTTTTAAACTTCGATGAAAAAAATCACATTCACAATTCGAAGAGTTCAAATCCAGCACATTTATCTTCCTATACGATTTTTTTTCGAATGCCTGTTACAGTAGTTTCCCGCTGTTTCAGTGAAAATTAATGCACAGCCCGATTTACTGATGGAAGCATGTCACATTCTCATTCATTTAGCCCAAATTACCACCAAAATTTATTGCTGGAGATTATGTCACCATTGCGTGAAGCTGGGACCGTTCTCGGACAAAAGAGTTTCCAGCAGATGGCAGACAATTAATTCATATCGGTTCACGGGTCTTTTTGGATCTCAATTTACGTTTTAAATAAAAAAAATGATCTGGCTATTTTTATGACAGACGTACCTGAAACTGAGAGATGAGAGTGAATTCGCATTCCGTTTTCTAATAAATGACTTTTCAAAATTTATGCACTGATGGATGCGATTTCATGCATGAATTAACCCATGGTGCACAAGAGCGTTTATTTAATAAATGTTCCCGTTCCAAAGTCTCTGATAACCTTGCAGCCCATACATGATATCCATATCATTATAATTGTAGTTAATGCCTCCGCATACACGTTAGTGCGATATCGAAGAAATATTCTACCCAAGTCTTCGAGGAAGTCTCTGGCGCAGCTTTAAAGTTCCTTGCCTGAGAACGTGAAAAATAATGATATTTTCTTGAGCCAAGATTAAATCGATCCCATTTATACCCAACAATTGTAAAAATGATTTCAGCTAAAATTAATAAAGTGTTACAATTTTTATCTCTTAAGGATTTTAGCATATTGGGTAGGTATATCAAATAAGTTAGGTGACATACTATTTCTGGATATCAGGTAAGCATCAGACAAGGTTCTAAATAAAAAGTGATTAAGTTTTCCATTTATGATGATAAAAAGAAGAAAACGTTAATTGGACTAGGAGGTTCTTAATGGGTCGCCCACAGATTAAAGTAGAATATAAACATTATCCCTTTAATCAGTCGTGTCGAATATTTTATGGGAAATGCCTTACCACTCTTTTATTTTTCTTTTAGTTTCATACAAAGAGTTTTATATCAAATCGAATAGTTTTACTCCTATGAGAATATTGATTTCTTTTGAAGGCGAAATATTGACCGAAACGAATGTGAGTGCAGGAGTTTATTCTCCCTATTTCACAGGAGGAGACTGTAAGTGCTTCAAATCTATGACGGTTCCACCTGAAAAAACACCAGCGTTGCACGAAAATTCAATAATTTTGATAAACCTTGACTCATAGCAGCTCTTTGATCATAATGAGGTATAAAAGTGGTATTGGCGAAAACAGTAATCAATATTTATTTTTCCTTTGAATTGCCAATAATTTACACTGTCGAAACAAAATCAAAAGATAGATAACAAATGACCATGACGCTCATTGAATCCATCATCCAAACAAATAAACTAATGGAGCAGTCCATACTTTATTATCCGAAATGCAGAATTGTGTCTTTAGACTTTTCACCTCACTTCTTACACGGGCGAGAACACTAGAAACTAAAAATACTTCGATAGCTGAATTTGGCTCCGCCACCAAAAGTGTAGCAATCAACTTCAATCATTAACGTCGTTGAAATTAAAATGCTGTATGAGAAAGTTAGAGCTGGAAATTAATAATTTTCAACAAATTCTCAACAACTTCAACAAACTTAAACAATTTTCAACAAATTCAACAACACTCAGTAAATTTGCCTGCATGAAGGAAACGCAATAAAAATATACCGGGCCTAGAATTTTAAGATATGTAAGGCTTCAACTCACCAGAATTTATTGAGTTGAAGTCTTACCCTCTTGCAATGACAAATGAGACTATGCTATTTTAAAGAGAAAATAAAGTAATTTTGGAGCGTTATGTGTAATTGCATAGTTAGCCCAAAGGAATTAAGGCATCACATATCATCGTGACGCCGGTAAGGTATTATGTTTTATTATAATGTAGCAAAGATATATTAACAGATGAGAAAGAAAGTAAATAAAAAATAACCTAATTACACAGTAATTAGCGGAATAATGATAAAACTTTGTGATTTTTCGAATAAACGAGATAAAACTGGAAGACTTGACAGTGAAGACAGATTTTTTGTATTTCCAGTATGCCAGTTTTTAAAGGAGTTTATTATAGATATTATCACCGTAATTAAAAAAGTAAGCATCATATTTAGTCTTTCATAAGTTTTTATTAATAATTATGGACACTGTCGTAAAATTTACATAGTGATAGTTTTTGAAAAGTTTTTTGACGATCTCAGGTCATAGTGACCCGACGCGCCGGTATTTGTATGTATTTCATCCATAGTTTCAAAATGAATTACGAGATGGCTCCAGTGACATCTAGTATTGTGTGAGAAAGCAAATTCAGCCCTATCTTACGACTTTACTATGTTTCACCTAAAAATTGCCTCAGTAGCAAGCAAGCAGAAGCAAGCATGTTGGGGAGATGAGCCGCATAATGGAAACTAGAATTAAAGAGCACCAACGTCGTCTGAGGCTAGGGCAATTTAAAAAATCGGCCCTAACTGAACATAGTTTCACCCGGACAATATAATAAAATGGAGTAATAGTCGTTTACTTTGCCACACCAAAGGTTACTGAGATCGTTTTGCCGAAGAGGCAATCAAAATCCGCCTGAATATAATGGATTTCAACCGGGATTCGGGCTTCCATTTAAGCAACACATGTAAGCCCATTCTTGGCGCCATGCAGCAGGTTTGGGATAACCAGCATACAAGAACGGCAGCAATTGACCAATCAGCGGATACCTGAGATCTTTGTGGGGTAAATAAGCCTGACCACCCGGCTATATAAGGTGGCCAATTGTGCAATTTTACGGCTTTGATGATGTTTGCGAGACGCTTGCGGAAACGTTGGCAAATATGGATACATTAACCCGGTGGGTAACCCGAGAAGAATTTATTTATAGCATTCGCTGAGAAATAATTAGCTCTTATTTTAAGTGCTCTAATGGTTAAAATATGGTCACAGTGGTCACATTGCGAGTAATCGTGATTTCCAGACCGGATTTCTGATGAGTGCCAAACCTACCAAATTATCCACGTTCCCTAGTAGTGTCCAAGATCGGACAATGATTCATAAAATCTCCCGCTTCCAGATATGACTCGTATTGCTCCCGTTAATCGTAAGGCAAACATTGCAGCTTCTCTGTGTGTATATATTTAATGTCTAAAGATCGTGGTTTAGATTATGTGTGCCATATTACGGTGGTCATGATTACATTTGAAAATAATGGCTGAACACGCTCGCTATGAATAAAACCATTTTACTTGACAGGGTATCGACCCGATATCTCTAAGATTATTTATTCTCTTGGAGTAAATGTGCACTGGTATGCGTAGAATTTGTTCCACACAATTATGGAAAGTAGTCTAAATTTGTCATTCTGCAGCAAAAACATTGGTGTTTTCCTCCACAAGAGTGGCTGAATAATTACAATCACGTGTCCGGTGCCATAATATGGATTGAGACTATAATATCCAGTTCGTATATACTTCCATCGAAATGGCCTTGAAGTTTGGTACTTTGTATATGTAAAAGTTTGTTTGGAGATGAAGGAATGATCCCTGTCAAGTCAAATGATCTGTTAATGGTGGATTTAAACCCCTTGATATTTACATTTCCACCCATATGTGCGACTAAGTACATTATTTGCTCAATCAATTGAGTGTATAATATTAAATCCAAGACTTTCGTTTCTCTGACGCATAGTTTTTTATTTTCATACTGATGCCTAAGAATATCACGCAATACGAGTTAGCATTCTTCAGTATCTCAGGATAATATTAATTTTACAATTTGATAAGTAATAAATTTGAATAAAACGTAGCAGTTTTCAAACTTATAGTTGAATTTATTCAGAAAATCTATTTGAAACATGAAATTATAATTAGTAATAACCATGCCTGAAACTTAGTATTCAGCAGAATTACAATGTTTGAAAGTATTAGACAGTTTTAAAGAACTGCGGAAATTATCTCACAAAATCTGGCTTAAACAGAGTCAACCTGCTTTAATCACACAATTGTATTAAATTCAGAGTGAATAATATCAATCGCCTGAATTAGAATTCAATCCCTGTTCCTTCAATATTGCGCCAATTGCTATATTCAGTTAAGCTTATCTTGCGTTCTGTTCCACATATTTTTCAAATATGGAAACTATATTTCCGATGTCTAAACTAGGGTCAGTCTAAGATAAGAGCGTAGTTTAAATTTATAGATTAGGCTTAAAAGTGTAAAATAAACAATTTTTTGACGATCATATGAAATGGCCAATTGCTAGTATCATAGATGTTTCTGTCACGAGATTCTCTTTCCCAAAAGGTAATGGACGTGTGTACAAATTGACTGCAATTACAACTGCCAACTGCGGGGTGGGCTTGTTGGGCAAGAAGGATATGAAATAGGGCTATTATTATTTGACCTCGGAAGCGAGGGACATGAAGGGTAAGATATAGTAGTCATGGTCGACTCTGGTCATCCATTTTTAAAAATTTCCATAATTTCCAAGCGAGGACAATATGTCTTTTATTTTAATTCTGCTTGTGGTCCGTCAGGAATTCCGATCATTAATTAAGAATATTTATAGTGGTCGGGGGATTTTTGAAAGCGTGGGAAAGCAGTGAATCTGGTGGTGATCCAATCCTTTTATTTTTATATCGCCGTGATATAAAATTAAAAGAATAGGACCGACGCCATACTATGCGCGCCGTTTATGAAGCTCTTTTCACGCTTGTTCTACCCTAGCGGTTCCCGAATGGTATTCCGCGGAACCCTGGGGTTCTGTGAAAGGGTCACAGGGGTTCCGCGAATAAGGCCCTACTGTCTTAGAAAACAGGCATTTACACGCATTTTTAATTTTCTTAATTTAAAAGATTTCAATCCAAAACTCCATTTCATGCATACACCATGTACCTACCGCACCTTAAAATAACATTATAGTCGAGTTAATTTGCAACTCTCGAGATAGGGTTCCGCCATAAATACGTTGATCAATAAGTGTTCCGTAGGCAAAAAAAATTGGGAACCGCTGGCTGTTCTACCCCATGTTACATGCCTTAATGGGCCTATTCGCTTCCCAGTCCATCTCCGATTCACTCATTTCCATATTTTTACGGTCACTTCTCACCCCACTGTCACCTCCTGCCGTGCACTACCCATTATCTCTTCCCCATCATTTCCCGCTTATAGCAGACTTTTTCTGGCCCAGCACCATTTGACGGTAAACGTGCGAGAGCAACAGAGATAGGGCTGAGAGTAGATGTGAAAAACAAAAGCGTGCGCTCTGGAGCACTTATTTTCACCACATGCTACTAAGTTATCTTTTCAGTGGATGTAAAACTTTGCGATGTCGCGCTAAAATTTCTCTCGACAAATTATAAAAACACAATGCCATTTTACCGATATTATCACATGATAATCTAGGAGGTCGATATAAAAATGCTATTATCATACGTAAAATCCTTACGGTGGATAACAAACAAGTCGTTCCTCAACTGATTTTAAATGCTGGTACTTTGGCACAGCATTTTTTTGGAATTTGGCTGTGCCAAAGAGATGTGAGAGACACGTTATACCCACGCAGAGGATCGAATATTCTAAGGGATCAAGGGACAAGGCTGTCGCTGATGGAAAAAGGAAACCTCTGCTTTTCTTCTGAGCAAGGTTTAAAGTGAAAAGAGATAAATGAGATCGGTCTGATTTGATTCCTTCCGATTCAGTGTTTATGTATGCTTCCGTCTCTTGACAGACCGGTCTTCTTTCGCCAGGGGCAGCAAAGGGACATCAAAGGGGGATGAAATTGGTATGGCAACAAACTGAGGGCAACAGGGAGGAAGTGAAAGAAATTCCAATTCCTTCCACGGAAGAAAACTAATTGAATATCGAGAGGGAGGGACTAACGAGCTACAAGTTGATGGGTCCTGCGAGGCAGGATCCATCTATAAGTGAATGAACTTGGAGATAAAGGGAATGATCACGGATTCTCGTTTATCCAGAAGGACATTAGTATCAACGTCGGCTTTCATTTGGAGAGATAGCTTTGCCTTAAGATTACTTCGATAATTGGAACAAATATATCTTGACTCCATATTGCACTTACCTCTGCTGTTCATAAAGTTGAGTACCTAAAAGTAACTCTTATCAACTTAAGTTCTTTTATTAATTTCTACATTGATAACATTCACCAAGGCAAATGCGCGGATGATTTTTGAGACGTATCAATTACCAACTTGCATCGTTCTCAGCTAAGCAGCTGTCTAAATTCTTGCATTAAAATTGAAAAAAAAAATTGAATTTATTACAAACTATTTTTTTGAAAGCAACACCCTTAAACTCTTATGACCATAATGAGGGTAATTGCATGGATGCGTTCATAGTAAAAAATTTGGCGAAAAAATGGCGAAAATACCAGTAGTTTAAAGTAATGGCAATGCGAAACTTTGAGAGTTTACGACAGCCTATGCTTAATTCTTAGTTAAGATTATAAATAGCCAAATTTTATATTTATAATTTATTGACACATAATTAGAGTCATGAGATGATCTATTCAATACTCTTAGAGACACTTAATTACATGAACATAACGCACTAGGGAGCACTTTTTATCTTCCTTCTGCCATGAGGTAGGACAAATTCCCATTAAGCTAATTAGCAATACGCCACATTGCGAAACTCCCAATCGTCTGTCTGCCCTGCTCTTGGTTTATGAGATGAAATGGAATGAAAACAACGGGTGCATTGATGCTCCAAAACGTTTTAACGTACTGGAATATAAAGCCACTCATATTAACATGTTAACGCTACGCATCATGAAATGACAGCTTAATTCGAGGAATATGCATGCATTGGAAACGAGGGATATGTATGCATTGGAAACGGTAGAATTCCAAGAAATGACTGATGCCCTGCATTTTAAGTTGAAATCTACTACAATATCTCTGTAAAAAATTGAATTCAATTGAAATGTTAATACATAAATATATAAAATGCTTATAACTTACTCTTAGGCTATCAGAGAGATATTTTATTTCATATTACACGACAATTGTTTTATGGAAGATTGTACGAAGATATAAAATAAAATTATTGGAAGGAAAAGCATTAGATACGGAAATTATTGGATAATCGAAGCTGTCTCTGCAAGCATATATTATATTTTTCTTGTAGTTATCTAACGTACACATGATAAGTATCTGGTTTCCTATTATCCTCACTCTCAAACTTCTGCAGTAGCTCCAACGTTAAATCACATAGATCGAGGTACAATTAATACCAATTACAATGCACAATATTTCCTCTTAAGTTTTCAAAATTCTATTCCCATGGTATAAAGTTTGGTATTCAATCCATTTCATGAAGTTTCAGTATCCTTGGTATTAAGGTACACCTTTTTCTAGATAGATAGATACAAGTTTTAATGGTCTAGGGCATGCCCAGTAAACCCAGTACATACAGTGACTAAACTATGCTTGGTTTTACAAAATTTGTTACATAAATTAAGCGCAAAAATTTTAAGTCAGTATTCATCATTCAATTTAACATGTATATTTTTATCATATCACCCCTTATCATATTGATTACATTCATGATTTTGATTAATTTTTGGGCACATTATTTCATCATGGATTTAAATTAGTAACTAATATTAATGTGATGCAGCCAAATACCTAATTACAAATTTTCTATTGATGCATAAAAAATTTATATCATTTGAGTTTAAATGATATGACTGTAGAACTTTGTTTCAAGGAAGAAGGGAGGAGTTCCAAAATTTTATTTGAAATGTTATTTTAAACGAGTTCTGAAAGGTAATGGTGTGGTGGCTGGGCTAATAAAAAAGGTCTGGATTTGGTCGTTTGAAATGAATCAGGTTCTGAGGTTTTTTATTGCACATTGTGAACAGATAATAGGGATTTTTGGTTTTAAAGAGTTTGTATAAAAACGCCCAGGAAGTATTTTGTCCTAATTTTTTTTAACTTTAAACATCTTAGTTACTTGCGTTATGGAGTGATACGTTCGTCTTTGAGAAGATTGAATATAAACTTGATACACGAATTTATATTCCTTTGAATTTAAGAAACAAGTGCATTGGGAAAATCTGGCCACACCAAACAACAATAATCACTCAGAGGGAATATCAGAGTGGATATTAATATTCTTCTAATTTTTTTAGTTGGAATGTTCCTTTGAACCTTTTGTAGACAAAGAACCATGAACTTAATATAAGTTTAATAACATCTCTTGGTTAAAAATTTTATAAAATGTGCAAATTCGCAGACAGTATATACAGCAACATATTTAGGACTAAACAGATGCATTGCAGATAACTATTCGCAGCACTAACGTTCCAAATTTTAAAATTAATACGCTCATTACAATTACGAGAAAATCGGCCCGCAACCACCACTACTTTTAGTCAGCCTCATTCAGTCAGCAGTAAGTTAGCAGAGCTAGAGGAAAGTGAGAAATAACCATGGTAAAGCACGAAATAAAAATATAAAGAGAATAAAAGGAAAATTACGATTAGAGACTACTTGCGGAATGGAGTAGCTTGGAGAATATCGCGGAATATACCCTTCCCTGCTTTCCCTTGCCGTCTCTTCATCTGCTAAACATGCAAGGAAAATATTCATTTGAGATAGTTAATGCTGAGTGGACTAGTAGTAAATGGAGACGGTATGCAAAGCCGTGAGAAAGTGGTTGAAATCATTTCATTTGCCATAGCAAAAAAAAGGGAATTTAGGAATATATTTTACGTCGGTACCATGAATTGGTGAAGTTTCCTTAATTCAATGCCATCGTTGAAAAGGAGTACTTCACTATCAGTTCCCAATGAGTCTAGTTCAAATTACTGCGGCTATTTGCGTTGTCACGATGGTCATTAAAGGAACAGAATATATATATTTTTGTATTACTGTGAGTACATGTGGAAAAAACTGAGATGGAATTATTTTAAGAGTCACTGATTGAAAAAAGATTTGAATCGGAGACATTGTATACTACGGATCGTTAGCCCTTTGTAGGGAAAGAGAAGAACTAGTTCCCATTTCATGAAGCATTTCCCCTAATGCCGCACTTAATATGACCTGTTCCTAGCAGGCAGGGGGGAGACATCAGGAAAGAGATGCTCGATTTTAAATAACGCCAATTAAGAGGCGTAGCTGGAAATGCTCACCGTATTTATGCAAGACATTGAAATGGATTAAACCGGCCTCTGGACGCGAAAATTGACTCTACCTATTGGATTTTGAGGTAATAACTACGCATTAGTTATTACTCCTTGTGACTCAAGATACGGCATTTTTTCCGGGATAAGAGAAAATTGTACTCATTACACAACTGTAAGTACATTGAAAATATATAGTAAGACAAATTTTGCAAATACTATGAAATCAGCTTCTATTACTTCCATAATCGATGCCCATTAATTATGCTGGGTAAATATATTGCTATTTTGTTATCATATTATTTTATTAAAAGTGGAAATTGATTCTCTGAATGAATTAAACCAATTTGACACGTTGAGAAGTAAGGTGATAATTATGTCATCAATACAATCATCATAGTACCAATGTTTATATACAGTGATGGAGACTTTCTTCTCTCTCCCAAATCTGTCCCAAGGCTTGACATCCATCATAAGGCTCTGGATTTAACAATAGGATTAATCGCACAAGATTGTGCATTACTTCAAAATTGTGAGGAGCTTTCTTTATATTCTTCTCATTCAATACGCTCTCGTTGTTTCTTCAGTTCTTCAGTCAAAAAGAAGATTAAATAAGCAAAAGATCATGCAGGTTCCATCGTGTGTGCTTATTCCCATGGTGGGATATGAAGAAAATTTGGAAATTAATATGGACTCTTCTCTTTGAGAGACTGTTTTAAGCTCATTGAGGTTTTTAGGAGAAATAAACCATAAGATATGAGGTGCCTTATAGTGGCCACCTTATGAGGTCGGTATCGGGAGTATTTATGCTCATTATCCTATCTGGTGTATAGAGTTCATACTTTGCGGGGTAGATTGCTTATCCCGGTTGCCTCCAACATATATTTAGTGCCGAGAGAACTCCCAGACTAAGATGAATCTAAATTCATCTGAATTCTCAATTTAGAATTGATGATGAGAGGTTCAACTTATTTCTAACATTGATTTTTATCAGTTTCTCGGTTGAAGGGAACGTATCTGGTAGAGTGATAAGCTTGCGGTCTCTGAGCCTAAGCTTTAATTACTGCGATTTATGCTACTAACTGATGTCAAGAAAGTGAGAAAATTGTCGTAGCAATTTTTCTCTATTAATATTATTAGCATTATTATTAATATTTTTATAAGTTTTAAAAGAAGATAAATTGAGAAATTTCTGAGAAACTGGACATAAAAGGGAGGTTCATATAAATTTATTGGGAGCTGAACATAATTTTGTTTTTAACAGTACGAATATGGCTAAAATAATCACGGAGAATATCGTTCCAAGGTCTTTCACAGAATATTCAGGATAACCTGAGCCGACCCCGGTGGTGAAGGGGTAAATTCCTCGACTGCTACTCCTGGGGTCGCGGGTTCGAGTCCCTCCTGGGTGGGTTTTTCACTACCCAGGGCATGGTTTTATGTCATTTCTGTTGGCCCGGTCCCTGGAAAACATGATTACAGGCTTAGCAGCCTATTGGGATTCCAGGGACATATGGGCCAACAAGAATCGTCGGAAAGTAAAAAAAAACATTTTTCTGGTAGGCTGTTATTTTCATGAGATTCAGAGATGGAAAGCACACTTTCCTTGGCGCGTGACCAGCCGAAAAAAATTATGCAAGCAGCGACAACGGTATCGTCACCTGGCTGCCCCTGCCACTAACCACTGCCTTCTTCACCCCTTTCCCCCCAGTCTGGGCATTGGGACCCAGCGACTCTCGTTCTTCCGTGGAAAAATACGAAATACCTTTTTGCTCCGGTCGTGTAGTGCTAGTGAGTGCCTTCGTGGCTGCAGGAATTTTAGTCTGTGGACAGATTTGTCTGAAAGTTTTGAAACGTGTACTAATTAATAACATAAATAAACCATAAAGTGAAAAAGTGCGTTTTGGTTTATTGGCATTTTAATGCGGAGTCCTATAGATTTATGCGTAGCGTCCAACATATGCTTCGAAAAATTTCAATTGCATTTGCACAGATTTTGCCTAAATCCATAATAATACGTTTGACATAATTATGATGATGTCTAATAAGTATCAAGGTATCAAGTCAAAGAATTACATATATTTTCAAATAATTTGTGCCACAAATTCGGATTCCGCGCCGTAAAACCAAGTCTTCAACAACGGCTCAATTTAGGCAGAACTTATAAATATAACTCGAGGATCATTTATATCACTATATGCATGGTGTTTTCCTCCGAATAAACAGATGTACTTAGGTAAAATGTGGTACAAGAATTTTTTTAGAATTACTTAAAAAGTATTAATCTAAGACTCACGATTACCGTTTCGGCTACCTTCAACTTTTGAAATGAGTCAAAAGAGACCTTAATTTGTTACAACATACGTCAGTACAACGAAAGAAGAAATTTTTTTCTCACTGTAACAGTCACTGTCACATTTGAAAAATGGAAAAATAATGATTGAGGATCAGTGTCTTTACGACTTTTCTTAAAATCATTAGAAAAATACAAAATCTCAGAAAAAGATCTTATATTCATCTGAACCACTTGTTAAATATCGGTATTCAAGCCTGCCTGCAAAGGTGAAATAAGTAAATATTGCCATGAGAAAAACTAATCCTTGACTGGGATTAAAATCACGGATTTTGGGCTTTTCGTGCCATTGCGCAGACCATTATGCTACCCAGAAATTTTGAATGAAAGGAGAGAACTTGATCTTTAGCCGTTATGTTCCTACGATGATGGAAAAGCAAGGAAAATGTGTTACAATATTGAAACTGTATTCTGAACCATCGCAGAAGCCACGTTCAGTTATGTGTAGAGGTATTTAAGCCTCATGAAAAAACGGTGGTAAAATAAGCTGAAACTAATGTGAGAGAAAATACAGGAAAGCCAAAGTTTTACGGTTATATTTCCAGTCCAGGCCCAATTTTGTGGTAATTTTAGTATACATGGTCATTCTTGGCGATCCTTCTGTATACATGATAATTCGCCTTCTCAGGAGTAACATCTCGAATATACTGGAAGTTAGGCGTGAAAATTGGCTTTACTCTCAAAGGAAAAAAGACATGCCATCCTTCCCTCTTCAACAGGAAAAATTGTGCCGGAGTGTTTGTAAGCAGGAGATGAGAATCGAGCACAGATAGTGAGTTTGATTTCCTCGAATAAGAAAACAGGGAGTGCAATAATCCCGAGGGCGGAACTGTGCGGAGCGGGAAGAGTGTGGGGATACGAAGGGTGGAATTCCGCGGCCGGTCATGCGGCTATTGCGGTCGACGTATCGTGGTCATTGAGGTCCTCGGGAATCCGAATTCCTTTGAGAGAACGAATAAAAAGGCGAGCGAAAGAAAAAAGAGCATGTTATGGTGGTTCCACCACAAAAGGACATAAATGCCTTTTTATTAATATTCCTGGTTCTGGCAGAAAAAAATTGTTTAAATTTGATACTAACAACAAAACACTAACTTTTAGCACCATATTTCTCACACATTGAACTTGAAGTTTCATTTTATTCAATAAAGAATGGTGTTAACACGGAAAAAAATTTCATTTTCATGGAAAACGTTTGGAAGAAGCGAAAAATTTCAGAAAACTTATTATAAAAAAATGCATTTCGCTGGTATAGTTTACCACTTAATTACTGGCTAATCACTGCAAAAATTAAAGGGCATATGTTGTTTTTCCATGAAAATAGCGATGTAGTTGGTGTCAATAGCCAAAAATAATTATTTTTTCGACTGAGGTACATGGAGAGAGTACCTACTGCATCATTGAACCAAATCCTTACCAACGAAATAAACACTATGCTATTTAAAACTGCTCTCTTCTTACTTTCCTATGGATAACATGACGGAATGGGCAATTGCCGGATATAAAGCAAGAATATTAACTATCCATTTGAACTTTAAGGCAAGTAACTCTTAAATCATATATTGGCTGTTTTTTTCTATGCTCTCTATTCAATTTTACAATAGTTTGATACTTGATTTTTAATATAAATAAATAAACAAAATGTTTAAACTTCGTATTTCTTACGTAAAGATTTTTAAGAAACACAAGGCCCTCACCATATAATAGACATTAATAACATGAACATTTGCCGGAAATTGCATGCCATTTTGGAGACTTTTCCAAAAATTACTATACAGAACTCCTGTAACCCAAGGTAGCTGTGAATGCGTAATTGGATCTCTTGGCTGTGAATACGTAATATTATCAGATTGAAACTTTAATATTTTAAAGATAACAATTCTGTATAATATGACTCAATAGATAACAGGTACATAACGCATGATTCAAATGCATGCACCAATAAAACTACACTTATTACTTTCAAGTCACATGGTTTTGCTGAAAAAATAAGTCCTGTATCAGTTTAGTTACAATCAATTTCTGGCTAATGGTCCATAAACACCATGAAAAGGCATTTGTCTGTTCTAAATAAATATCCCACTGATGCTTTATATCCCATTTTTAGAAAAAGCTAAATGTTTTTACGGTAAACGGTTCATAAGAGTTCGAACGTCAAGTCTCCTACTTAGATCATAGGCACCGTGAAATGAAACTAAAGTTTTTAATACTTTACAGTAAGGTCCGAGTTAAACTGAGTTAAAGCATAAAAATTATGGTTAAAAAAGCTTCTTGTCACTACCCAGCTTTACTGATTATTCATCTCAATGTTAGGCTGTCATATTTGGTAAAATTATGTATACTTCCCTAAGTATGTCTATATATCTTAAACATAAGCATGTTCTCCAATCTAAGCTATTAATACTCACCAACCAATATAATTAAATAAGTTTTTATCGAAGTTTTTTTATTTATTTCTATAATATAATAAAAAAGACATAAATAGCAACAGAGGTCATAGAAACGATATAAAATATGTTAATTTAAAGAGGTATATATTATTAATATTTCATGTTTGTTTTAAGTTACCTAGAAGGTACCATGTGAGTAAAAGAAAATTTTATCTGACGCATAAGGGTTTGAATAATGCAGAAAAAGTTTATTCTCTTTCCAAAGAGTAGAGGTAAATTTCTACTTCCGCTGATAATTAATAAAAGCTATTGTCTTTGTGACACTGACTAATAAGGGTTTATTTCACCACGCACAAATATCTTCCCGCAATATAACAACCACTAATTAATTACTCCCTCTGGGATATCTCGGAGAAATGTTCTGTCCTTCTCCCACACAATCCTATTCATCCACGAAAGAACACCTTCCTCCATTGTCCCCGCTTTTCAATTCGGTCTTCATTTCTCACGCCACTAAGGAGAAACAGGAAATAGCGGCAATTTTCTTATTTCCCATTCAATCACTCACCCTTATTTTCTCACTACTTCTAGATCCTCCTCACAATGGGGTATGAAGAATTCCTGCCCCATTCGCAATGTGACCCCATGTTTTGCAATGCTCACTACACTTCCTTATCCGCAACGACCCGATGAGATGACAAAAAGGGACATATTTTGTCGATTTTAGTCGAGTAACGATGAAATTTCCACAATATCAAATGTGGAGGTGACTTTGGAATAGTTGGGACTTGGAAAATGTTAAAGGCAGGTCAATACTATTTCAGCTTATCTTAGTAAACCGCTTCCCTCAAAGTTTTAAATAAATAACACATTAGAAATAAAATCAATTAAATATTTGTCACAAAGTTGAAAAGCTGGTATTTTTCTATAATTGTTGAAGATAAATTTACGGCAGTGCACCATCATAAAACCATGAAAATACTCCCTTCAGTCAAAATGTGGAACGAATGAATGTTACTCAGTTACCTCATGTTCCCCTATCCTTTCGTAACTTTCATTCCAGGAAAATCACGTATCTCACATAAATAGGCCGATTTAACTGAATTAGGCAGAAGATTACTATCCTTTAGACGTTTCATATGCCGTGTATAACATGGTAAATATGGAGTCATTTTCTGTTTTCCAGATCGCGGTGGACCATAAACGGAAAAAAATCGTCCATATTAGGACCACCGTTTTAGAATTAACGCAAGAAAACAAGTACTCTCTGCAGGCAGCTCTTTCTCAGGCCCCTCTTGTCTTTTCCTGTTTTTCATTCGTCCTACGAGGCAACAGCTGCATAAGGTAACATGGATGGGTGCGTTGTCGACGGCCATCCGTTCTTCTTTCAGCGTCAAACTTATGAGTGTACACTCACCAGAGATTCCCCGTTCGCAGCTCCCCGACAAACTTGCGTCACTTAAAATTATCACTTCCCCGCTTTTGTCCCCCATCTCAAAAATCTCCGTCACTCATGGTCTGAATTTTCTCCACACAGTAAGGTTAAGTACTTATTTCATCTTAAAAAGTAATGGAATGATAGTAAAAATAAATTTTATACTCCCTTATCGTTTACTACCTGCCATTGATATCTTATTTCATACGAAATAAGCTACCCGTCAATTTAAATATAAAATAAATATTTATAGGTGTACTCTCCATCTATTTCTACAGATAAATACCGTTTTATACCGTTGATACTTTTCACGCCGAATCTTTGCCCTAAAATAGTTATTAAATATTTAAAATGGTTAATGGAATCGTAAAGTCAGACGATCCGAGAGACGTCTTCCCAAGGGATGGAATGATTAGGATAAAAGAAGGTCATAACAGGCTTAAAGCCAAGGAAATGTTGTAAAAAAGAAAATTGAGTATTTATGATGCAAAGCCAGGTTTTATGAAAAGGTTAAAATGCAATGAAAGGTTTCCTGACTGATTGAACACCTACTTAGATCCTGCAGCTGTATATCAAGCTTCCACCCTGAGACATAATGGCCATCATTGGAAAACAGAGAAAATGTCTGGATTGCAGTTGACTATCGACATAGTCCACTACACATATTCTTAGTTTCTCATGCAGCCTCCAGACTTTTGCTAGTGGAAAACATGGGACGCTAGTTTGCCATTTGTATAATTGATGTTTACCAGACACTAAGCGCTTCAATGCTCCAATCTTTCCTGTTTCTCTACTCAATCAACTTTTTTCGCGCTAGCCAATACTACTGTCCACCGCAGCCAAACTCCCGCAGCGATTTTATGGACTTAGCTATCCTTCACAGTCTTACCTTTCAAACCCATTACCGGTTACTCTTTCATGGTCGATCATTTCCGGCAATTATTCCATATCCCTCTCCCATCGTTAATCCCTCATTCTACCATGGTCTCTGTCCCGGATGGAATCGTAATCCCTACGGCGTTACTGCTCGATTTTAAATAATGCGCACACTCAATCACCCTTCTCCAAACACCCTTAATTTCTGCACCCTGATTTTCTCCAAAACCCTTATTGTCTCTCAGCAACCCCTTTTTCGTGAGTTCGCTCAGAAAATCCATGGGAAATCACCTTCCGCAGCTTTTTGTAAATATTATCAAAGAACGCATCACCGGCCACAGCCGCCGTACCAGTGGCGATGTCACTCACCGAACTGAGCAAACTCAAAGCAACCTGCTCGCTAATTTCATGGAACCAGAATTTAATTCCTTAGAATTCCATCATCCACTTGGGAAGAACATGTATGATGTCTTAAGTATGAAGATGATTCAAATGGAAAATAATGAAGACACACAATGACCTACAAAGGTCAACTAGGAGACTTGAGACCAAGTGAGGGGGTTTTTAGACCTTGCTGGGAGACACGAATCACCTGCCAACTCAACACGCAAATATCTCTTCCTCCACATGGAAAATCCTCTCCATCCAATCCCTACGTCCCTCCAGAAGGGCACCAGGTCTTGACGGCATCGCAAATACCCTATCAATCTTGTCCATCATTTTTCTAATTTTTCCACCTCTCTTGTGGTTTATTTTACCGCTTCTCACTTACGCACTTTCCCTCTCTATTAGTCTCTCTCTTTTGGCGCTGCAGCCCGGAGTGGGCGGGTGCCTAAGGCACGGTTACTACCCAGGCGTCCCAGTCGGCGGCCCTGGTACGCAACCTTATAACTGCCATCTTCTCCAGATCACACTCCGCTTGTTGAGAAATATATGAAATACTTATCCTTGTTCCGTATTGGTCGCTGGTATGGTAATATATTGTTTCCGTCCATTATCCGAGGCTGTCAGACAGTTATCGTGACGTTTTGGTTTTTTCAAGGCGACGTTGGTAACATCTCGCTCAACCCACGCTACATTGGATGACCTCAGATTTTCTATTGAAGATTACTCCGTTGGCCAAGTAGATACTGATTTAGGTCAACGGAAACTCGCCTTTTACCCCTACATCAATATCTACATTCTATCCTGCAAGCCGCCACATGGGCGTTAGGCAGGGGGTAGTTGGACTCCAGCCGTGTAAAGATGTAAGGTTTTAGGAGGTGAAATAGTAACGTGTATTATGGAAGTGTATTTAGTGGAGTTTAGGATTAATTGTGCTCACTTATTGTGCGCGGAAAGAACGAGTTTTTATACCAATCTGTTCGGAAATGTATCTCTCTAATTTTATCACTTATGTCAGGCTTAGAGATGCAGTGAGGTGTTATGATTATATTTTATGTGCCGCTCTAAAACACACCAGTTTTGAATTCCTCAAGCAAGCAAAGCCTAGCGTGTAGCCTCCGAGTCTTTAGGGGCTCCCACTTTATTCCCTATTAAAGTTGTGAGACACTATATGCTCGCTCGTAGCAATTTTTAACGAAGTGTGCTGCTAAGCACTGCAGCTTTTATTCGTATTTTAATATATTTTTGGTTAAATCTTTATGGATGTTAACGTTAGCTAGAGGGTGTATCAGGAGCATTATGGTGAGATTCGCTGGCATATAGGAGATGGAAGGCTTTTCTTGGTATTCACTCACGAGTCTTGGGCTAGACACTCAACTTCATCGAGACCGTATTATACCAGCATTGACCTTATATATGCACTTTTCCACGCCAAAAAATATCAGCACAATCAGCCTCATACCTAAACCATGCTAATTCCAATAACTTCGAGCTTATCTCTCTTCGTCTATAGCACCATCGATGTCCTAGAACACCTAGTTCTCAGAAACCCATGCTCGAACTTTACTTCCTCACTCGCGCCGTCATCCACCTGGGGCAGCTCGGTTTTAAGACACAAATGTCAGCCAGTCCCTCCTACTAGGGGGAAAATATCAATTGGGTTCCACTGAAATAAATGCACAGGTGTTATTTACCTTACCGTCACCTGTTCGTTGAATGTCTAACTAATTAAGGTGACTGGAGCGTTTTCAGTTTATGCAAAATTTGCGTGAAACTTTGCATACGTGAACTTATCCTGTAATATGCATAGAGAAATGAGATAAAAATGATGTATCCGATGCAGATTATTGGAAATTCAATACAATAAAAAGACGAGTAATCATGGCACTTGACATATATTTAAAAGTAACTCCAATAACTATGTTCAGATTTTCACATAAACGCAAAATTATTCATTTAGTATTATTATAATAGTTGCAAAGATAAATCAAGATTTCACGCCGAGAAGAAAACACGACTTTATATATTAGTTTTGCTAGAATTAGGAATTTTGCGCCTTTGGATCCCAAGTGATATAAATAATATTCTTTAAGAAAGTGTTAAAAAATATGACAATCGCAGAGTTTAATTACTAGTGAGATCACCGCCGTATGAATATATACGTGCAGAGAGAAGTACACATAAACATTTTAACCAGCTAAAAAATTTTCAAAACGTGCTCTGAATGAATAGATATTGATCAGCGCTTTAGCCAGCTTAGCTATAAATTACTCATGCCGCACATCCGCTGCCTATGCAACTACCTCTCAGGCCTCTCATTCCGCGTATCCGGAGTCGAAGAGCATCCTTCCACCCGGCCCACGGAGGTTGTGTTCCCTAGGGTTCCATAATTAGCCCTCTGCAAGCTAACCAAATCGCTAACGACATGCCCTACTAATCTCAGACATAGTAATACATCAATTTGGACGACGAAACTATTTCTGCCAAGTCATACTCATGAAACAATAATGTCCTCAAGCCATACCGACTACATACCAACTACTTATGCCTTTCAACTATTGTTAAGTGGGATTTGATTTAATAGTGTTTGGCAAGTGCGAAGATACAGGCAGAGAAGACATCTAGTTCTTTCTTGTTAGATCTCACTGAGAACACGCTGCCAGCATTGGGATCTTAATGAGGAAGGCTTAAAAACCCTGCTAAAACGAGTGTATAGAAGCTCAGCAAGATCGGTAAAAGGCAGTCAAGATAAATTTCTGAGTGTTATTGACCTCTGGAAAAATTGGAATGGGAATTTCTTTCATACCGTCGATTAAAAGTTAGACTTAAACTTTTATGCAAAATCCAAACCAATTCATTCTCTGACGATGTACTTTACACATTACAAACTCCAGGATACTACGGTAGCTCAAATCACAAGTATAAAATTAGGAAAATACTAGAGCAGACTGGCTTAAAATATCATTTTTCACGTCACTGATCAGAGACCATAGAGGCTGTAAATTAGACTCTGAATTTGATTTGTCGTCAGGTAAGATAGCTGATTAGCCAATATGCTCCTTAATGCTTGTTTATTAATGTACAAAGGCGTAATAAATCATTATTCGCATGATTGTAACATGACTCTTTTCTCTCGTTTATGAAGTCTCAATATTTATCAATACAAATGGTTTCTGTAGCACTGGTAGCCTACTGAGAACCTATTGAGTTGTGAATGTAGATAAAAGTTTCTGATACATTAGATTGCATGTTGGTGATAACTCAGCCCACGCCACAAGCAATTGAGATGACATTTAGACGCAGATGTACACATATGGACACGGTGATGGAAAATTCCATCACAAGCACAAGCCATTGATGTCAACACAAGCACACGTGTAATAATCAGAAAGTCGATTACGTTGGCACCATTTGGTGGTGGACCTCGGCTCCACCCTCGATAGTAATGCGCATCGGTTGTTTTTTCATCCCCCGTGAAAGGCATTAGCCGCCTGCCAGACGGTTGAAACACGCCACACATACGTAAAAATATAACAATTATTCCGAAATGGAAAACTTTTCAGAATAAAGCAATTAGTACATGTGGCTCATAAGTAGATTTATTAGCGAGAAGAGTTTAAAGTTGGTTCATTACCAACCATCCCTCAATTTATCAAAAATGAGACTTAAAAATGTTTAAGACAGGCTATAGATAACCAAAAACCCAATTATCGTATTTATCAGGGGTGTATGACTCATTTTGGAGGGCAAACGCACAGAGACTTAAGACGTTTGAGATGTGGATGTGGAGAAGAATGGGCTGGGTGGCTAGAAAAATGAACGAGATGGTGTTGGATATGGCTGGAGGCAAGAGAAAGCCACTATAGGTTTGGAGGAAGCTGATGAGATGATGGAGGACGTTTTGAAGAGAGACGGAAAGGAAAGGAAGGTAATAGATGGGTGTGCACAAGGAAAGCGCGGAAAAGGATTGGCATTTTGGTCGAAATGAGAAAAGGGAGACAATACGAGCGATTGTAAATCTAATGATGAGTCATCTTTAGAAAAACAAAACGGTAATAATACATCTATGTTAGGGCAAGATTGAGACTGATTCAGTCCCTTTCTCCATCTAACCTCTAACGTTGTACCAGAGTATGCGAAGTTATGATGAGAACTGTCAAAAAACCTATCAATTTGCTAGAATAATACTCAAATGAAATGAAACCTTTTTTATTCCCTTGCACTTAGGAAATATAAAGACTCTAAAAGTACCGTGCTTTTTATATTCATAAATAATATTAATTTTTTATTTAAATTTTTTGACACTTTACATTCATCCATAATATCAAAGTTCAGGTTCCCTACACTTTCATTTCCAACTATATGTTGTACTGATTCCTACTAAGTCGGGCATGAGTGTCTGATTATTTTTGGCACAGAACATAAAGTGAAAATATGCACCTCACAAAGATGTTTTAGCGAAAATAAGAGAGAAATTTCGTAGTAGGAATTGTCAACGGAGAGTGGTGAAGTGTATGTGATTTGGGGGCACGGGATGAATTAGAGGTGGCGCTCTCGGGGCTAACTTCACTTCCCCTTTAATTTCGAGCTCCAACTCCTTGGCATCATCCACTTCAAATTCCCTCTCTTCACCAAATTTTCCACGCCATCAGCATTGATATCGATAAAATAGCCCAAACCGTTCCGTTGTTATGAAAAAGTTCCATTGTCACAGTAAATTCATTTCCCTATTTTCCACTCTCCCTCTCAAGATTTGTTTATTTTTCAATGCGTAGAGAAAGGTTATGTGACTGAATATTCTTCAGACTGAAATGAAGAGAACGGACTATTCTAGAAAAATAAGAATGTCTCCCAATAATATGCGTGATTTGAATTTATCAGACATTATTTCACCTATTCCTGTATTTACCTGAGGAAGACAAGACTGAAAGTTCATAATAAAATTATCTTATGGTCATGAAAAACACAATTTTTTTAAGAGGCTATATCCATCAAAATCAATAAAAACTACAATACAATAGTAATAATACACTCACTAGTAGTATTTATTGCATATAAAATCGTTCTCTTTTGCAAAACACGCATGCGTATGGAGTTGGTAGGGTCATTAATATTTGCACACCGTTTTTGCCATTCCATAGTAGAGCTCTGAATTTTGAAAGGTTTGTTGGAGAATTTTCCTTTTACCTAGGTGACACATTATTTGTAGGAAATTTAAAATAATTATAAAGATTGAGTAGTTATACGTAAAAATTTTCTGATAGTAAAACAATGTCAAATAAAAAAATGCAAATTATAAGAGATGTATAAGGACTATAGTCAACCAAGAATAAGCTTGAATCAAGAGTATTAAATTAGCATAGAACATGAGACGATCAAGGTCTTCAAAATGGAAATGGCTCCTTTATGTCAATCGCTAATATTTGGTCGCAGTACTCATGTATACAAGTTAATACAGGAGATACTTACCTATTTAAACCCACAAAGACTTGTAGCCAAATAACCCATTCGTTTAGAATGCACTGACGTAATTAAACAAAGCAGTTAACCCAGGATTTAAATTTCTAATTTCGAGGCCAGTTTTTATTGACCAAAAAAGGTAATAATAGATACTGCCGTTTTTCACAGATATAATTGAGGGTTTGAGCTTTGATTCCGTTATATCAATACGGAAATTATAGGAGGGTAAAAACACAAGATCCCCTTGCATTTGAACTGGATCTGTAATATTTTTAACCAAAACGAAATTCAACAAAAGTTTTGCTTTAACACTGACAAATATTTATGTAAAAACCCTTGCACGAAAGAAAAACCTAGGTGAAGTTCACTAAACATCGGACTAAACGTCTATTTTTTTTAATTTTTTATAGTATATAAATTTACAGGCTGTAAAATAAAAAAATAGAATAGCCGATTATTTAGAGCAGTTGTCCATCACCATTAGTCATAACAAATTCCCTAGCATCTGAAACAAATCTATGCCATCAGTCACAAGAGAGGTCATCCATGAATATCCGATATTATTTTACAGATATTGATGGCCTACAAATAGTGATGAAGAAAAGCAGCTGACATCTCACTGCGAGCCAACAAAAGATTATTTCAACAAATCCTAAGAACCCCATTTAAAATTGTATTTCATTTTTCCACTCAAATCCCACTATCCTTCACTTTCCTATTTAATGACATTCTTTCATGTATTTTCAGGAATCCAAAGATTCCGAGGAAAAATATATTCAGCGACGGAGTGCGAGCGGGTCCGTTTGTCACAGTGTTCAATAAGCTATCAATCATTCCTCCTCTCAACTCTTTGTAAATCATTTCTTTTCTTTATTTTGTGAATACTTCGTTTTCTTCTTGGATGCTTAAATGACGGGATCGATCAGCGAGGAGAAGAATACGTAAGAGCGGGCGCAGAGTATCAAAGGAAGTGGGTGGCAGTATAGCCTTGGGTTGGCAGGCCCACTTCCTTTCGTCTTGGATCACTCTTGACTAATAGCGATGTTATTCCAATTTCGAAAGAAAGGTTGTTTGCAGACGTGGGTGGATATGACGGCCAACGATGATGTGAATCAAGAAATTTTTTTCCACTTTCTTTATAAGCCTGGTAATTTAACTCGAGAGTAATTTAAGAACGAAGATAATTGCCTTTTTCACCTTCAAAGAAATTTTTTCCACTCTTTCCTAAACTTTTAGACGCATCTCTCTCGGTGAATTTATTAAATCAATCCCAGTTAAAAAAACATGTTTTACCGAGAATCACCAAAATTGATAGCAAAGCAGTACTATTACACATTATATATGCAAAGGGAATATTCTTATTTTTAGCTCTTATGATCTCTGTTCTATATAAAAAGAGTCTCTTTTGTATTATAACATCTTTCCGCAACATTTTGTCGGATACAATTCTCTTTTTTGGGGGGGAATATTTTTTCTGAAAAGATCTGTAGTATAATAGAGTCACCACAGATGTAATGCAGAACTGTATGAAAGGAAGAAAATCCGTCTGATAATTAAATGGCCAGGAGAAAAAATGAGCTTGGGACGGGAATTAAACCATGGACGTTTGAGCCGATTTTTTCTCGTATCAATTTCAATTTATTTCACCTACTGGTTTGAATATTATCACATCCACCTCATATTGAGTTATTATCATTTCGGAAAGAGAGATGACAAGATCAATTTTTGCCCAAATTTTGAAATCCACTGGGCGATAGTGCTCCACAGACAAGCATATTAGGTGTTTAAACTGATTAAAAGAGGCAGCTACATAGAAACAAGAAATTTATGGAAGCATGTGAATAATTCTACCAATTAGATTTTACGAATTATTTGCAGGTTTCACACCAGGTTGGCATGACTATAAAGACCAACGCATCAGCAAATTAATTTGCTATCGCCATCACAGCCAAGTGTCTGTTTAGCGCCATTCGAATGAAATTTATGAATGGTTTCCGTGTGTCACCTCAGTTGAAGCCATGGCTTTAGTTGTGCCTAGAGTAGCTTCGTCTACTTTTGAATATGTATATAGGGTCCATGTTTGACTCTTTGCCCTCTCCTTATATACAATGAAAAAGTGTATTCCATTCATGAATCATCCTTATAGCTCGCCCTGTATTAACCCATGCGCTTTGCCACGATTGTATGGTATAGAGTGAATGTCTTTTTATTATTGCCCCAGATTGTCAGAAACGTGACAAAGAGTGTTTCAGACCTACGTCTGAGGTTTTTCAATCGGGTTCGATTTGTGCTATCTTCATATTTATGTGATCCTGTTGGATATTTTAGATACTTACGGAAGGAATACCTAGTTTTTAGTTTTTTTTTTCACCAAGTCCTCACTACATTTGTGCGGACATTTTCTTAATGGACCGTTTAATCTCTTTATACAGAAAAATGTCTGAAAAACTACTTTCAGGGAAGTAATACAAATAAATAATTGCCTAAGTTACAGACATTTAAAAACCTAACAAGAAAGCGCCGCGAGAATCAAGTGACGATAAAACATACATCTACATAATACCCTTCGAGCCGCCGCACGGGTCTGTGGCAGGGGGTATTAGGTCATCAGCCGTGTAAAGGTGTAAGTTTAATGAGATGGAATGGTGACATATATTATAGAATTTTATTTAGTGGAGCTCAAGTTTTATTGTGGTCGCTTATTGTTCACGAAAAGAACGAGTTCTTGTACATATCTGTTCGGCAGTGTATCTCTCTTATTTTATTGCATTTGTCAGACCTATAGTTGTAGTGAGGAGTCATGATAATATTCTCTATGTCGCTCTGAAAAATGTCAGTTCTGAATTTATTAAGCAAGCTAAGCCTGGCGTTCAGTCTCTGAGTCTCTAGGGGTTCCCACCTTAATTCCTCTAAAAGTTGTGAGACACTATATGTACGCTCGTAGCAGTTTTTAACGAAGCGCGCTGCTATCCTTTTTATTTTATTAATGTTTTTGGTTAAATCAATTTGACCATGGTCCCTAAATGTTCGCGGCGTATTCGAAGTGTGGTCTAACCAGAGCGAAGTAGCATCTCTCTTTGACTTTTCCTCCGAGGACCTTCCTAATATAGGTTAAACAAAACCTTGTTCCTTTAATGCTACGCCACATATGTTCTGTATGTGAAAATCCCCACGATATATCAGAAGTTAAGGTAATACTAAGGTATTTTACTGTATCCGAAGACTTTATGTTTACTCCACCCACAGTATAGGCATTGCATTTTTGTGATGACTTTTGCAAGAAGTGAACTATGGTGGATTTGTTGATATTTAATTCTAATCCCCACTCCTGGCACCACGAATGAACGTTGTAAAGGTCCGATGACAGAGCTTCAAAGTCCGCGTCTTCAATCATTTCACCGTAGATAACTGTATCGTCTGCAAGTAATCTTATTTTACTGCTAACTCTAGAACTTAGATAATTAATATAAATTATGAGTAAAAGAGGGCCGATCACAATTTCTTGAGGAACATCTGATGTGACTTCGAGCATATCAGAGCTAAAACCATCAACAACTACTTTTTTGTTTTCGATCACTGAGAAAGTCCCGTATCTAATTCACTTTTTTTCTATTAACTCCGCATGATTGCAATTTATATATGAGTTTTAGGTGAAGAACCTTGTCGAATGCCTTCTTTAAATTTAGGAGTATCGCGTCGACTTGTTTTTTCGATTCACCTCATTTTAGAATATCATGAAAGAATGGCGCAAACTGTATTTCGCAGGACCTGCCCTTACGAAAGTCGTGTGGACTGCTATGTAGGAAGTTAATATAATCCAGGAATTTCATAATATCACTAACGACAATGTCTTCGAGGATCTTGCATAAAAGTTATTTTAGCAATATACCTAGAACAGTAATTTCCTGGGTCACTTTTATTTCGTTTTTTGGATATAGGAGTTACGTTGGCTATTTTTTCAGTCTTGGGGCACCTTGCCTTCGGATAATGATTTTCTAAATATAATTTCTAAAAATGGTGCAATCTGTGACACTAACTCCTCTAGCATGCGTGCTTGTATTCTTTCTTGACCTGGGGACTTGTTACATTTAATCATAATACATAATACAAAGCACGTCACTCAAAGTAAAATAACTTCTGACATAACCCTTGTTATTATGGCTCTGTTAGCTGTTTAAAATTAAGCTCTTAATTTTCTAACTTGATACAAAACCTGCGACACATAAACTCATGAAATTTATAAATATTCATGGGAAATATAACTTTCCATTTACATGGGACGTAGTTCTTTGTATAATATAAAGACCAAACACTAACGCTATAATTACTATGGAAGTAAATAATTTGGTGTTCCATATATCAGCGCCTGTTTCAAACCTAGAAATGGCTGTAGAAAACTCAAATCAGTGGTAAATAAAATAAGTTTTAGGTAGCTGGAGATTTAATCAAGAATTTTATATATATGAAGACTAATTTGATATAAATTAACTCCATAAAATGAAAAAGAAATTAAAGAAAATACAAACATGCTATTCATTACGCAGTTGGCAGAAATGTAAGTAAAATTACTTTGCTTCTTCAAGCAATCGATAAAATGCATCGCACGAAATGACTCATTTAATGTCAGTACAGTTTTACGCAGAAAATTTCCGTATCTGAAACAAAACCTAATTAACCTACATTGATAAAATTAAGAGGTGAGGAGAGTATTAAGAGAGTGTGTATTGAGTCTTAATCTTTGTGTCGATATGAAAATGGTAATATTTTGAAATTTACTTGTAGTTATTATTTAAACAGCAAATTTCTTTACCTTGACAATTAATAGGAAAAGAGTCACATCACTCTGTAACTGAGAGTAATATTTCTTAGTCTTCCTCGAACCTTTTAATATCGTTTGAAACCCTCCTTCATTTATTTTCATTAAAATTTCATTTTTATCCCAACAGAAGAGAATATCAATTTTCGCGCATCGGATGGAACGGACCGTTCGCCTTTGCAGCGAGGGTTAGGGCGGTGTTAAGGGTCAGGGGAGCTGCCAAAAGGCCCTTTGCAGCGTATGAGGGCCAACCACAGAAGAAAACGGTCGATCCCATGAACGTATAGCTGTCGCTCCTAAAATGAATGAAAAAAAGAAACGAAATAATACAAAAAGCAACCGGAGGTTTGAAAGGAAAGATACGCGGGGAGAGAACACCGGAGCGAGCGATAAATAATGAATTCCTTTGACCGACCCACGCATTCTGTCCAGCAAAGTCTCCGGTGCTCGGATGTGTGCATGAGAGCGTCCACGCTTCAACACACCCACTCGTATAAACTAAAGGAGATGTCCCGTCAAAGACTTCGGTGGACAGGTATTTTTAGGTGAACCTTTAGTGCAACTGACGTTTACTCATACTTGATTATGATAAAGGAAAATTGCGGGCCGGTTGTCAAGGCTGTTCTATCATAAAATGCCTACAACGTTACGGATAGCTTAATACTAGAAAGACGAAGGGGGTCATTTTTGACCCCTTTTCAATTTTCGCCGTTCGCCATTTCTTTAGTTCTGCACGGATCTTACTTTGAATTCGTGACTTATATCCATTTAAGGTGCTCTTTAATATCCATTAATTTAGTAGGATTATTCTTGAAAATCTGGCACCTGTGCACCGTTTAACCTAGAAGGACGGGAAGGGGTCATTTTTGACCCCATCACTTTTTTTGCAGAACAACGTTTAACATTGTGTATTGTCTTGTATTTACTCATTTTAGTTGTATTTTATAATTTTAAACAATAATTGAATAAATTTAATATCCAATAATTTTGCTGGATTAATTTTGAAACTTGGCACCTGTGCGCCGTTCACTAAATCAACTAAATCATTACACCTAAATAAAATACCCCGTCAAAGAATTTCGTGCAGTAATATCCTCAGAAGTACTTGAAAGACGTATATCCTGGTAGTAAATCAGCGGCAGCATGGTCATGGTAAACTAATTAATCCCACAACAAGGTTCATGTATACTAATATGAAAACTGTTTGTCGTAACATTATTTGGGTAGTCAATAAGGAAGTCTATTGTTCATGTTGGGATCGAAAAATTTTTCGGAACATGGTGTTACAGTTGCCAGAAAACTTTCTTCCGGAATTCACCCACTCACGAATACTCGGAAAATGTATATAACAGAACATCGGAATTCGTAACACGCTTCAGGAAAAATTCTTTATTTCATCTTCTTATTCATGAAATCTTCTTTCTTTATTCTTCTTCAGGAAAGCTCCTTTCTTCATTCTTATTCTTAGGAAAAAATCATCACGATAATAATCGGTAAAGACCTTATTCAAGCAGTGTTCTTTAGACATGATGAAAAAGAAAAATCTCTTAGTAAATTTCACAAAAAAATTACCTTAAAATTACCACCTTAAAAATTTTATTAAATTAAAAAAGCTTGAAGTATTGAATTTACTACGAGCTTTTTCTTCTTCGTCATGCCTGCGGAACATTTCACAACCATTGGTTTTGCTCAGATTTGGAATTTGGCGCCTTTTGATCCCAAATTATTACAATACTATTCTTTAGGAAAGAGTTTAAAAAAATATGACAATCGCAGAGTTCTAGATTTGTTCAACCATTAAATTTATCAGTGTTCTATAGCCATCTGTTTTAATTGATTTTGACATATAAAGACATCTGCTTTGAAGTTCTTATTAAATATGATTTCAAAATGAATTCGCTTTATAAATCCACGAACTTATCCTGCAGAAATTGTCTCTCAAATAAATATATAAAATATTTGCTAAAATTTTAATATATATCTCATTTTTAATATGCAGCAGATGACATTGTCCCATACAGTACATACTTAAAGTGAGATTCATCGTATATGTTTCAGTTAATGGTATTAGGATGGATAATCCGGACTTTCACGGAAGAAGAGAAGAATAATATACAGGAAAATAATAAAACTACCATTTTTGAAGAAAATGTGTGCCTTAATAATTGGTCACTAATCCTTTTGGTGTGAGAGTAATGACTACGTAGATAATGAAACACAGAGATTAGGTATCCATTTTTAATAAAGATTGGATTGGAATGAATTTTTAGGAGGCGACTGACGGTTGAGGTCATTTGCGCTATAGGGGACAGGTAAGGGAGAAAGGGTGGATAGAAACCCGACGTCGGCATTAGCCTGCTCTCATTGAAAGGCGCCAAGGGGAACACGGTTTAACGTTTTATCTGGCAGACCGAATACTGTACTTGAAGCGCCCTCCACAAGACACTCAAGTGGGGATCAAGTTTTATCTGAAAAACATTCCCATCTGCAGGGATTTGAAGCCTGGCCGCCCGTATGGTTAGCGAGTACTTTAGCATTTTTCATAAATAAGAGTAGCAAGGAAAGTGGAGCACTCCAACCAGACTGCGGCGATCTTTGAAATCATGATAAAAACCAATGAGGATATTGCCAGAATTAATCTTAAAATATTTAAATTGAAAAGGTAGCAGAAAATGTCTTTACTGAAGAAAGTAAAAATAGCGTAATTTTATGAATAAAATAATGATTAACGTGGAAACATGGCCATTTATTTACCAGAACAACACAGAAATGGGCATACATATTAACACATAACCGAGTTTTTCCGAATAAATTGTTTCATTTGTGCCCCATTTCTTATTACCTTGCATCTCTTTAAAATCCAAACTTCTTCTCTTTCCTTATGTCTATTACTTGCTTACCGGAGCTTATGTCTACTTTTACCTCCTCTCTGAGCCTCCACATTTTCGTGAGGGGAGATTTGATCAGACATGATTGAGCGTGAGGGGAAGAAGTTGAGTCAAAAAGGGAAGAACTTCTGAATCCTCTTCTTTTAATTTCTGATTTATTTCATTTTAATTCTTTCAGGAGTTGAGATGAGCAAAGAGAGCAGGTTCTTTTGATTCTGTGGCAACCTATAAACCAACACTGAAGGTGGCTCAACGCTCTCATGCCCTCTTATCTTAATCAGGCTCTTCACCACCACCTTGTGACCACAACTCCGCCTCTGCCACGCCAACACGCATCACCTCACTTCCCCTTCTCGCCTTTGACCATTGAAGACCAACAAGTAACTACTTATTTCCTTCAGAATCAACCACTTTCAACGCGTCCATTCAGCTGAAAGATACCCGTCTCGAATAATTTTCATCCTCTCCTAATATTTCAATTAAAATCTCCCCTCTTGAAAACTCTTCAATTTCTCTACTTTTATCATTCTTTTTTCACCCTCCTTGAGTACATCTCTTACTGGCCGTGTTCTAAACATAAGTGTTCTCACGAGAAAACCAAGCCCCAAGAATCAAGCAAAATGGCCCAGTAACGAAATTTGTTCAATGGCGAATGTATTTATAAATGCTCTTTGATGTCCAAATAACCGTAAAGACCCACTTAACAGAAAGTTTAAAATACTGCTTCAGATGTTTTTCATCCACCCAGGTTTTTAAATAATTTTGCTTATTCCAGGATGTCGAGAAGAACTCGAAAAATATTAAGTTACATTGAAAGAAGACAGATGAGGTAATGCTCCATATTACAGAGTGCTTCGTGAACTTAATTATGCTTATAAGAGACATCATACAAAATAGCTGACCTGGAATATATCTGAAAGCTCAAAGCGAATGAACGGTGCGTTTATTCCCAATGGACGTTTTATCGTTTGTTAAGAGGTAAAAAAGCACGCTTAATAACTTAAAATATCATACAAAAACCCAGCTTTTTGTGGTTTAAATAGCGTTCATGACCTTTGATGCGTGGCGTACAAAACTCAAACTGGAAAGTATGGAAGCCATTTAACTTAGAGAGGGGACCTCCATGCTTTGGAATGACAGAAAGGCAGCGATGATCGTGATATTCAGCCACATTTGAAGTTATCAGCAGAAAGCCGCATCGCAAGAGTAGCGCGGCCCTCTTTTTGGTTAGCACATATTTTTCAAAAGCGTTCGTCCAAGAGAGGGAAGTCTTTCCGCTCTTGTTCGAGTTTACTTCTACATCGTACAAAATGGCAGATGAAATCCAGAAAAGTACTGTCAACTGACTCAGGATAAATAAAATTAATTTAGAAATTTTAACCTCAATAACAGTTAATCAATCCGAAATTAAAGGGGTAATAGTCTCGAAAATGAACAACAAAATATTTGCTGGGAGTATTAGCATGAAAACATGACAAAGGAAGTAATTTTTTCAACTTCTGCGATTTCCCCTAGGGTGACAATCACAGACCCCTTGTGGCACACACAAAGTTACAATCCTTACAGGACCGAAATTTAGCTCTAATTTGTGCTGGTGAATGTGACCATACACAACGATTACCAGTCGAACTCAGATAGATTTGGACGGGTCAGTTCGGAATAATAAACGCAACGGGCTAGTGGGATCGATATGAGGCGGGCTAACCCGGCCCGCTTTCTCTGCCGCTCTGAGATTTCAAATCGATATGAACCGATTCAAATCGATATTTTTATCGTCCTCGCATTGGTTAACCAGGCAATCAGAGTCGGCTGGCTAAGAAAGTTCAGATCAGTCCGAGCTTATATCGGTCTGAGTTTAATTAGTAAACGTAGTGATACACTCGTTTCTCGTGATTCTCGTGCAATATTACGGAATGGTCGAATTTTGCGTTTTTAAGTTTCATCTGAAAAACATGCAAAAAAGAGAATGCCTGAAATGCGATAACACCTCATTTCCATTGCCCCAGCAATGGCATTAAAAGAGCTAGGTTGATATATCGTGATCGATATATCAACCTAGCTGTTTTAGAGATCGTGATGTATCGCCTTTCAAAAATAAGTAAACAGTCGGTCACAGTATTAGAAGATATCAGCTTGGAACATAATCACCACAGTCCATCATGCATGGTTTTGAGATATGCAGCTATTCCTAAGGTATTGATGGTAGCGAAGACCATGATTAAAGTGCCGACAGGGACACAGCATGAACCCTAGACGCGAATTTCCCTTATTTAAGGGCTCTATTTCCCTCATGCTCCTCACCATCTTACCCGCTTATCCTGCTTTCGGCTCGAAAAGAGGAATACTGCGCGTTTCCAAAGTGTGGAAATACGCGTTTCCAAAATGTGGAAATAGACTTGCACATAGTCCACGAGACATATTCTCCCATTATACATGGGTATCATATCGGATAATTTAGGATAAAATTTAAAAGCTGGTGTACTAGTTTGTGGTTTCTGAAACTGCCGTCTGGCGATCAACCATTGCAGTAGATGCACACGCCCAATAAGACTATGATACGGCGAAAAATGGAAAAATTTTTACCATTTCATTAAACAGCGTGATTTTCGATATTCACGCGAAAAGGCGCTCTATCGCAAAGTTGAAAAATGTTGGTCCCAGATCATCTTTTATAGCATTAAGTTAAATGTTACAAGGTCAAAGGTTCTTCGAAAAGGTTGACGGCACAATGTTAAAAGAGGTACGTCCCAACAGTGAAAGTGGGAAAAGTCAGGGGGAAAATGGCTACAAGATTTATTCAGGCTTTATGTTAGGGTCACTCTGAGCGGTCTAGCGAAAGTATAGAGAAAATCTAGGCCATGATTTCCGCTCTCACTGCATGATGAAGAAAATTGTAGGTTTTAATGATTTACCCGTGAACGAGAATGAGAAATGCTACAGCTTCCAACGTTTCCACGGCATCTCTTACCGTAGTCTTCAGGACCACAGACCCTGAAGACTATAGTAGAGACTGCCGTCGAAACGTTGGTATCAGCAGCCTCCCAACCTGGCGGGAAGGCCGATATAATTTTATGACCAAAAAATAGTTGATGGAAATATGAAGACCAAAGTAATATTCTAAACATTCATGGATTTGGGGCAGGAGTAGATACAAAACGAACGTAAATTTTTCCAATCTGACCGTCCTTCCATATTCCTTATAGTGATGCACGAGGGGTGGCATTGAAACGAAGACAGGTATGGAGTTGACAATTTTAGATAAAATGAAAAATTATGCTATAAATCTTTGTGTAAACTTCAGCGGTATGAAAAGAGAACTAAAATCAACTCTTAATTAAGATGAATCGTCTGAAGAAAAGCAAAACTTTGAAACGAATAAGAAATATGAATAAAATTTTAGTATAATGGCTCATGAAATACACTACAGTCAAAAAAGTTTGTTTAGTCTCATTTAGGACGACTTGTTTAAATTTGCATTTCCGCCGAGGAAGTGTATTTCGTAATTGTTTTGTTACTTGTAACTAAGGAAGTCAAGTTCTTCCGTTTGAATAGCCTCGCGTTGCGGTGTCTTGTCACCTGGTCAGTCGGCAGTGAGACGCCAGTCCGAACAGTTAAGATCATTGAAGTTGTTCTGCTACATAACTCATATAATATGAGCTTGAGTTCTCATTATCGGAATTTGCCAGGTTCTTTGAAACCTTAATTGCGTCCATTTTGGTCCTTTGGGGCGGATTTATCTTTCCCGGATACCTCTTAATCGGATTTGTTGGAGAGTCTTTGGCGGATCAATTTTGGATAATTATCGGGTTATATTAATTATTAACAAACGTAACTCCTTTGAAAACTTTTAACAATGCTTCGCTTAGAGTTATCAGCTGCTCATTTGCTAGCCAGGTGAACTAATCACCACATAAAAGTATTTGATTATGAATTGCTATAAATTCACCTTATTAATGACTGTCAAGATGTTTTGAATTGGCTAACAGATCAACCTTCGAGATGGCCAACTGCCTCAACAAATAGTTGTTCTGATATTCATACCCATGTACCAACTACAGAATGACATCACTCCTAAATCCAGTTGGTCTATCAATTCGTGGGTTTTCAGCATACATACTGAAAAACCAGTATTTACATTGATCGGGGCCGACTCTCTAAGCTCTCTAAGCTGCTCTCCAAGTCTGAGAAACTTTGGCCACAAACAGTTATAAGCAGAGTGACCAACGACCAGTTAACAATTTCAATTGATTTATTAACAGCTTCTGTGACAGCAAAATCTAGTGACTTAATTCTTTTCCACAAGTTCTCTAATCTCAAAACTCTAGTGCATGTAATGGCTTCCGTGATACGCTTTTTACTAGCTAAAGGACCAGTTCATCCCATTTTCAGAGCAGCTTGGTTCAGTGTTAAAGTTACGAATGCTAGAGAAATTTTGACTCCAAGTGTAGCTATTACAGATCGTTTATTAATGGTGTACATTGTACAACGTCAATCATTTACTTAAAAAAAATTCTGTCTTGGAGAAAATTGGAATTCTTCTCAAGAGTAGTGTGCTTCTCAAGTTATCACCTTTTATTGGTCAAAATTTATTCAAAAAGAGAGGAACAATAAAACATTCATTACTTTCGGAGGATAAGAAACATCCTAAGTGGTCATCCACTCACACACTTTATCATTGAAGACTGTCATAAGCATACTCTTCATCAGGGCGTACAGTTAGCGATTGCAACGTTACACGCATAATTTTGGATAAAAGGGTCTTCAGAAAGTCAAAGAGGTAAATCATGCATGAGTTGTGTGTCTACTTTATAGGGCAAGTCCTGCTCATCAAATCGTGAGAAATTTGCCAAAATTTAGAATCATACCTAGCCGATCCTTTTCAAAATCAGGTGTTGATTATGCTTGACCCATATGCATGAGAACATCACCAGAAAAAAGGTCAAATGGCATGCAAAGGCTTTATCTGTATTTTTTAATGTCTTAGCATATGAGCTGTACATTTAGAAGTAGTAATTATAAATAATTGCATTACAATAATAAAAAATATGTATTTGTTTAACTAAACAGAAAATTATAAAGTTAATGAAAAAAAGGATAAAAGTATGGGGAGAGAAAATTGATTAAATTGAAAACTATATATGTTGTAACCGAATGAAATGTTTTAAATAGAAATAAATTAAAATTATCAGTATTGGGATAGCAGTGAGCCATAAATAGACAATATATATAATCAGAGGGAAGTAGTGCAAAGTAGAATTAGCGACAGGTAGAGTGATTGAACAGGGAGACTAAGATTTTTTATTACGTAAGAAAATAATCCGTCTCAAGGATATAAAGAAAACAGCCGAGATAAAACCACCAAAACGAGAACTCACAAAGCAGCCCAGTTGTTTTACACCCCAGTGTCTCTCCTCCCATTGCCAGTCCCCTTTGGATGATCTCCCGTAATTTATTTGTTTACAAACCAGTGACCCTCGCTGAATTCCAGGACAAGCCGGCAGCCAAAGAACTTAATAGAGACTTGTATATTTCCAATATATGTTTACAACTATGAAACTACTTACATTTCGTTGTAGACTAGGTATTTATTCATTTATTTATGTTGCTAAGGCGGCCTGACGGTGGTTTTTGTACGTTTCCCGCCGTCAGTATGGGCAAAATCCGTTACTAAACCTTCCTGCAAGCTGATGCAAAGTAGACTAAGAATCAAGTATACCGTGTGAGGCCATCGCCGAATGCGCGAACCGATGTTTCTTTTTTGTTGTTTCTTCTTTCCATATGTGTTTTTGTTCCTACCACTGTTTTTTCCTATTTGTAGGCGGAAATAAACAGATTTTATAATTAGACGGAAGCAAGAAATGCTAAGAAAGGAGCTAAGAGGATTGAAACATGCGGGAAAAGAAAGGGAAAGAAGAGTTGAAAAAGATAGGGTTGGCATGCGGTTGCTAAACGAGTACGTTCTAACATACGTGTCGAGAGCTTGGCCGGTCGGATTTATCTGCGTCTACCATTCCATTCGCCTCTCTCACTTTTCCATCGCCTTGCTAACCTGGGAGAGGACCGGCCTCTCGTACAACCCGGACACGCCCTATCCGTCCGCAGCAGCGCTGAGTCATCCCAACATCCACTCCCTCACCAGATCTGTGTTCCAGGACGCCCTTTAGGACGCAGCCTCACACATAGCATCAAGGTTTCCTTTCCTTCATACCCATGTCTCTCACTCCCCACCATCCACGTCACAGCTTTCGCTGGCAAGACACATTCACAGCTCCTGTCAGCAGAAAACAACATCACAAAAATCTATTGACCGCTGATGTATATTTTCTCGGATTTGGAATTTTTTGAGACTGCAATATTTCCATTTCAATATTGTCGTATATGAAAAATTTTGCTTCAAAATCGCGCAATATAATCAGATTCTAGAACAGTGCAAAAAAATTATTAACAGGTTTTATTCATCTATGCAAAAACGACTCGAAATATGTAAATGATTGCTTCATATTAAACATGCTAAGGAGATAATAATGATCAAATTAAAAATAAACTTCGAAACCCGATCCGTTCCAAGTGAAGAGAAGTGGACTCACAAATTTACTAGATATCTTTAGAATGTTACAAGAGTTCCACAGAGTTAGGCTTGAAACCACTGATTATACAATGAAGAATGGATTTTTTAAATGTTTAAATATAAGTTTCACGAATATTTTAAAAAACTAGGTCGGTATTAATAAGTAGGATAGAGCATAATACTAAAGATGTGACTAGTTAATTTAGAGCAAAGGATTATGAATTTTTTTCAGTAGCACGTCCAATATCATGAAATGAGTTGCGGAAGATAATTTTGACATGTTTATGTTTGTTTATTTTCCAGCCTTTTATTCATAAATATTTTAAAATAATTTTTCAAAAAGTGTAAGAGAATAGTGGCAAGGTTTTTTATACATTTATAATTAAATCTCGTTTCTTAACAAAAAATGAAATCACATCGTACATGCCATTATATCATAGTGAAATAAAGTGCGTATCACCGACGGTCAATAATAAATAATGCGTAACGTATGATGATAATGATATTTATCTTGCATATCGGATATCGTTGAAGAGGAATTTTTAAATTGAACACATTGGCACCATCACCCACCAGCTCAATTCTTTTATACAGCTGTACCTCGAGACAAATTCACATTGAATATTTGCTTAGGCGCAGATATCCATCCCCTCCTTGGTTGCTTCTACACCTAACCCTCTACCCTCTTCGACCAGCACAGGACAATATTTCACCGGCACTGGGCCGGATGCGAACTGAAATCAAAGAGGCATCTCCTCCGGCGACCCCTACTGAATGATCCCACTTCTTCCAATGGCCCTCAACATATTTGGATAGGTCTGCCTAAATAGGATATCGCAGTTAAAACATAAGAGAGAGAGGGAAGAGAAATATCAGAGCAAGCGAGCATGGACATAAGAGGACGGGAAAAAGTAAGAAACGATTCAATTTTAAGTGGTAGAGGGAGCTAGTTTTGAAGGAAATAGGCATTAATTATCCATTGCAAATGGGTTGATTCCGTTGCCGCGTCATTTTTCCGGCCTTCTGGCGGGTAGTTAGATGAATGCAATAAATGAATTCATAAAAAGTGTGGCAGCAAAGCCAAAAGAATGAAACCTAACTAGCTTCGTAAGAATTTCTTATGAGAATTTTTGCCGGTGATGCATAAAACAGAATTTTCGCGGATATGGCACCTATATCAAATTATTGTGCATACTGCAAAACCCATTAAACTCAACATTTGGGTAATTATTATAAGCTACTTTCAATATACTCATGGCATATTATAATTCCTCAGTCTCCGGCTAAGGAAAAGACTATAAAAATGTTAGTGTTCGCGAGCTTTGTCAGCAAACGGGGAGTGATGTAATGGTAAATTGTAAATGTAATGTAAATTTGTTGGCTGTGATTTTATTTCTACCGTTTATATCCTGTCGCTCACCTGTTCAATATTTACTACCCTCGTCCCTACTTTTGCGTTCAATACTAAAGCTACACCACGCTGAATCTCATCTCCACCACTCTAGATTTCCCTCTAACTATTACTCCTTTAGTCTCCTCTGCCCTTCAAATTCACCTCACGCAGCCCCAAGGCATTTATATTCCATTTCTCCATAGTATGTTTAATATTCACTTAACATTATCTATAACAGCTTCCCTGCCCTCATAATTATCCTGACGTTCCAAGTCCCTATTTTCATGGCTACTTTCCTCATCCTCTTCTTTTTATTTTTATCTCTCAATGTACTTGTTGACGTTGCTGTGCAAGGATTTGTTGAGATGGCGACCTCCGGGGGTCGTGTCTCCCCCGATGTAATAGTAGAAGAAAAATTTAAAGAGCTCTTTTAAGGAACTTTGGAAAGAATGTACTAAATGGTTGAACCAGAGGAATCCAAGTGGTGATGTATGAAAATGCTTTCAAATGATCTTAAATTTTTGTTTAACATTCAGTTGAAACTGTAACTTACATAAAGAGAACTTAAACTTAGTCTCTCGATATTCATTAATATTGGAAAATCAATTCAAGTACCTAGTTGCGTAATTTTGCAGGGTTGGGATACCGATTAATATTTTCAGCCTAAGTCCTCCAAGATTTTTTTACTTAAGTGTCACCTCCACACTACCCTCTAACCGACTGAAATATCCCGTCTTGGGTTTGTCTATGATATATTATCTGACGGATAATAAACCGAAAGCATGAGAGATGTTCCTCTGCGGATGAACCGAGGGCTCAAGTACATGTGATGGACCTTGCTAAAAGAGTTTAGAAGCGTGAATGATGGGAGGGTTACAAATAGTTTCTGCGACTACCTGAGAGGGAGAAAAGTGATCTCGGCCCAAATACAAGTTTTTGGGTACAATGGGAAATATTGGTACTGAGGGCTAGTGGTCTCCTTCGAAAATGGAGGACGATGGAAATAACACGTTATTCCGATATGCGGACCCCAATCGTCGTGCGGGCCTGGAATATGTTGGTCCCAATGGGTGCTACTTCATCATATTTGAAAAAAATATTAATGAAAGTTTAGCTGTGAAATGGACACAATGATTAACAACAATACGAGGCCAGTTCAAAAAGTTCCCAGTTGATTATTTTTTAATTTGCTTGAAGGCGTTGTGTCCGCGAAAACTTCCTGAATTATCGCCTTTAACCACTTTGTTGATGTCTTATTTTGTTGCTGAGTTAAGGCCGTTTACGTAAAGGGGTGTTCGTGGAGTGCGGCGAAAAATCGGAATCGCGAAAATGAGCTCTTTGAAGGAGCAGCGTTGTTCTGTGAAATTCTACTTTAAACTCTGAAAATCGTTCACAAAAACTTTTGAGTTGATTACCTCGACTTATAGTGAGAATGATATAAAACGTACCGCGTGTTATGAGTGGTTAACCCGGTTCAGGAAGGGGCGGCAATCAGTGGAAGACGAAGAGCGTTCCGGAAGACAATCAACGTCGACTGATTACCCCCACATCGAGAAAGTGAATAATCTAGTTCGTGCAAATCGACTTTTGACTGTCAGAAAAATTGCAGAAGAGTGTGACAGTTCGATTAATTCGTGCTATGAAATCCTAGCTGAAAAATTGAGGACGTATCGAGTCGTTTCCTCGTGCGTTAAGGTAGTGCCAGCGAGATAGTTCCCTATTCATAATAGAGACCATATTCGATGTATTCGTTTTGATTTAACCAACTGTGAGACACAAATTAAATATTGATTTATTAATGGTGCAATAAAAAAGTTTAAGACTACAGAAATTGCAAGTAATCAGATGAAAATATCTAAATGAGTCTTTAACTAGACTCATTTTTTTCACACGATACGCTTGAAATTCCATCAAAACGGAAAGTTAATTGTGAACCCATAGAATTTACTGTGGCGACAATATGATTAATTTTCAAAAATAGTCGAGAAAACACAAAAAACAACACACTTGATTTTTTTTAGATCTAAGTGTGGGGAATACCTCATTTTTTTTAAATAAGCTCTCTCTGGAGTGCATACACGTACCATTCCCCATGTAATAGGGGTGGTATTTTTTGGCAAATATCTCCAAAAGTAATGTGGTAAGGGGTTTAATTTTTGGACTTCAATGGAATGGTGATATATATTTTTTTACGCTTCAGTGGATGCCTGAAATTTTATTATACAAATGGGCACACGGGCCACACCGGTGCCACAAATTCAATTTATGTATTGCCTTTCAACTTTCAACTTTTTTGTAACAAATTTTTACTGGCTATAAATATAGACTAATATCTATTGTTTAGTTAGGTTTTTGTCTCTATGGGACATATTTATAGTTATTCGTGGAAAAAACCCAAAGTGACTGAAAAATTGTGAAATATTTTGAGCATCGAACATCTCTTGTGACAAAGCAGGGCTCTCTTGCCGAGGTACCCAAAAAAGTAACATAAAAGTCCCGAACAGTGTTTTTTCGTAAAAGTAGACAAATATCTGATAAAAATTTGCTGTACAACTATTACTGTTGCCGACAGAAAGAGGTTACACAGCTAAGAACGTGGGCCAAACATGTGGCCTAGATATACAGGTTTTCTTTAGCACGCAATTTAACCCTAACTTGCAACAATTTGTAACAAACGATCATCTGAGGCTTTTCAGGGCACAATAATGTGTAGCTACTAACCTTACGTGTATATTATGCCATCCTATGAGAAACAGCACACAAATTAAACACTGTGGGTTAAGCGCCAACTAAAGGGTTAAAATGAGACACAAATCATTGATTTCTAGGTAAAATGATATTTCGCTCAAACTACCTTAAGCAACGGTAATGCCGAGAGGGGCCGCAGGAATAGCGCCGCTTCCGCAGCTCACGGCCGACCAGTGTGACGCACGCAGGATATGAAGGGGCCGAAAGAAAACCGGACGGGTATGAGATAGCTACAAGATCTCCCATAAATCGATCGGAAGTTCGATAGGTCGATACATCAACGCCAGTTTATTCTGCCCCCGTGAATGTGTCGCTCGACGCGCCAGAGGTGGATATATGTTTTAGGAGGCGTGGGGTTTAAGCCTTCTCCTCGTGGAACGATGTACTGCAAGGGTTGATGGCATGATATAGCCGAACGCGTAACTCATTTCTCTGGGCTGCGTGTACTAAAAGTAAATATTATTACCTGCTCTGAAAATATTTAGCTTGGGATGCATTCTCTCACAAGTGGGACGGAGGTAATATGAGATTTTTTCATTGTACTGGTAGAGATTTTATCACAGGATATGAAAAGCATATTCATTTAGAAACTGCTAAGTTGAAATTTTTCTAATATGAAATAACTCGGGGCCTCTAAGGGGTTGAACATGCTGAAAAACTCAATTGTACAGAAAAAATATCCGAAATTTGTAATGAAATATGATAATTTAAAAAGGAAAGGTTTACTAAGCAATGGGCTCCAGTTTACATACATATCTAAACATGCATTAAGCATGAAAGATTATGTCTACCAAAACATTCCGGCACCTCTCACTGTATCAAAATAATATTAAAGACATAATGTATAGCTGAAGAGTTCAAATAGTTGTTTTTCTTAAGCATAAGCCGTGAGCAGAAAACTATCAGTATATTTTTCCGATGAGAATTCTATTTTTCTGGATTTAAATGCATATTTTCATTCAGTTTTCTTCTTACTGATTAATGAATCAGTAAATGGACACTTTTTAAATGTACTCCACAGCTTAGTCGTCGAAGTGTCTCCGTTTGCATTAATTGTCTTCACTTCATCTTTCTTGCAATCCTTCAAGCGGTTCAAAATTCCTATACTCACTCTTTACCTTCTTACTCCCTCTTCAACTGTCTATGAGAAATATATCGTATGTATTGAATATTCTAGAACATTTTCTCAATCCACAATGAGAGAAAAAAAGTTTCATTCCTATGATCTGGTGATGAATGACTCAGCTAAGTAAAGCCTTGCATATTAGAGTCTCTACTATGCCCACTACTACTACTGTGTAGAGTCTTCGAGCGAGCATAATTAACAGGAAGTGTCTAAACTTTCTTAGTCTCTGAAGTACGATGATTATGAAAGTTAAATCGCTATATTTTTCATTATGAAATACAAGTGGTTTCTGAGCGCATATGCGTACTCATACACAAGGTAAGCATTTTCACCTGCGCACAATCATTTAAAGTGCACCTACGGGGCCAAAAGATTCCTTTTATTACGCGCATGCTTCACTTTATCCCACATACACGCGATGAGAGATAGGGCCTTCTGCTATTCAACCGGAGAAAAAGAGATATGGGGGACGGAGATTGGGAAATAAATAGAGATACAACCTGAGGGGAGATTAAACCCACCCTTGCCTCGTACAACCTCATGAAATGGGGATGGAAACGCGTTGTGTGTTGCTAAGTGAAGATAGTTGCGCAGCGAGAGGAAAACGGTTATGAGGAAAGATTGCGAAAACTAAGAGAAAAAAGAACAAAAATGTTGGTGAAAAAAGAATTTGATATATTTTAGTGAAAGAGAACTTAATGGTGAGTGAGGAAAAAAATGTAAGAGAATAAGAATTTCTAGATTTCCTTTGTCCATCGAGCTATAAAAATAAAATTGGAGGAGAGGTGTTTGAGGGCTTCATAACGATTTAAATATCTTTCTCGGGCTTCGCACCGGGTAATGTTTTCATAATCCGCCGACGTTTCGGAAAAACGACTTGTTTCCCATTTTTAAGGCACGTTTAATTTCCGCCGTGACCACTATAACACGTTATAGTGGTCAAGGCGGAAATAACGGAAAGTCGTTTTCCGAAACGTCGGCGGATTATGAAAACATTACCCGGTGCGAAGCCCGAGAAAGATATTTAAATATAATACACCGGAAAATCATAAATCGGTTATGAAGATGATATGAAAATCTCCAAAACAGCAGTAGTTCATGGGCTCGAATTTTATTGACTGAAGTAATCATGACCAGAGCATCAAAGGGGCTGGAAATACATCTGATTACAGGCGATGATATAGTGATGGAGTAAGAAAAAGCGCACTTTTTGATTTTTCAAAAGATGTTTTACTTTATTTTTAAAACTGTTTGCGTCAAAAACTAATGGCAATAAAAAAATTTAAGGGCATATTATGAGTATAATTCATTTGCCTTTTCCGTCGAGGATTTAAGTTTAAAGTGAGATAATCTTAAGTAGGAATAGCTAGATGGAGGGTGGAGGGGATGACAGATAAAAGAATAAATCGGTGTGCAAGAAGAAGGTAGGAAGGAGAACAAGGTAGATGATAAGGGTGGGAGACTGTTAGGGGAAGATCCGTCGTTCCTCCACGGAGATGAAATATCGGGGCCGAAGCTCGTTGCTCTTTAGTGAAGATTCCAGAGCCATCTTCCGGGAAGGAGTGGAAGATGAAAGCTCTCAAGGAAAAGGATGCGAGGTCGGCATGTGTGTGTTATGCGATGAGATGAGCGGGTAGTGGGGAAGAATAAATGAACGAACTTGAGGTAGACGGGGGGAATAGTGGTCCGGATCGCGTAATGAGAGCAAGGGCGGGCCGTAAGATGGACTGGCTCGTCTACTACCACCACCGCTCCTTGCCTTCCTCCCTGAAGAGGGAGATAACGGATGACACCTTAATTAAATCCCTTACCGTGAACGAGGCCACCGCAGAAGAAGGGATGGGGGCTTTTTCATCCAGACAAGAAGAAGGAAAGTGAAGAAAAGAAAGATCCTGGGAGCGGCATTGCTGCTCCTCAAGTGAGGCAAAAAAAGTGATCAGCGGCTCCTTTTTGACTCCTTGCGCCCTGAAAACAGGAACACTTAAAAACGAGGGGCAATTCCGCCTCTCGGAACTCCCAGGCTTCTTCACGACCACACATTGTCTCATGAGCAATACTTTGAAGCAAGAGCCTTGAAGAGTGTCTCAGCTTTCCAATTTGGTGCATTTAATTGTTCCGGTCAAAATTTTCGGTTACAAGACACGATTATTTAATCGGACTGCATCACTGCAGCCGTAACTTTGTAAGAGTAATCACCAATAGTATCCATTGTATTGAAAATTGTAATTTCCAGTTTAAGAATTTGAAATTATTTACGCAAATTCAATGTAGAAAATTTGAAGTATTCTTTGTAATTAGGATACTTAACAATCGTTAATTCAAAGTTTCCTCAGTAAATGATTAGCCAGACTCTTCCATTTTAAAGACAATTGTTACTCCGTGTATAAGTCACATAAGATAAATTTCTTTTAAACGGATACATTTATTTTTAAAAACTATGTAAGTATGGAAATATAAATTTAAAAGGCAAATATCAAATTAGTTGCCAAAATTGATTTATGATGCAAACATAAAGTCACCACATTTGTCCATTATGGTATACTTTTAAATTGTACCATACGTTATAGCCCATATATGGACTGTAAATTTGTGCTAGGTTTTTTGAAGGTATTTTAAAAAGGTTTCATTCTTGCGTAAAAAGAGTAGGACTTCCTATTTACTATCTAATGAATTTACTGAGAAAACCTCAGACTCAATTTATTAATGTGTTTGAAGAAAATGATTATACGAAGATAGTCTCAAGAGAATAGAAGTAAATAATTGATAGAAGAGCCTGAAGCTGACAATTAAAATTTAGGCACATTTAAATGTTCACATTATGAACCTACACTTAATTTTCCTGATGGTATACTTTATAAATGCTCCTTGTAGGGTATAAAAATGCGATCAAGAATATTGGCATACTAGAGTTAATCTTCGGGCTCTACAGAAAAAGTAAAGAGGTCTCAAAATCGTATGATTAAATGACAGGTAAGAAAAATAGAGAATTAGCGTTTGCCTTTTGGTTCTTCAAGCATAAGTGACGACAATATTAAGACAGAAACAAAATTACAACCGAGCAATATGAAACCTTCAAAACACTATGTAATAACTCGAAGGAAATTTACTTTTTTCTAGTGTTTCACAAATACCAAAATTGAGGTTACTCCAGCTCCAGCAAAACTATGGAGCCCCGTCTAGCTCTAGCTTTGACTTTAGCACCAATGCCATGCTCATAAATTCCCAGGTCGATATTCTTTTTGAGACGTTCGAGTTTTGAGAGGAGTTGAGTGGGCTACTTTGGAGATTGGTGAGAGCATCTATATAGGATGGAGAGGTATTAATACCCTCGAACAAATGAATGTCACCCACATTTATATCTAATCGATTAATCAACTCCGAATTTTTGCAGAGGGTAAACATTTTGGTAAGGAATAAACTTATATATAAACATAAAGTTTTTTATGTTACTTTAGTTTTTTCAAATAAGTTGTTTTCTTAACCATTTCAAAATGAAAAACAATTGTAACTTTCCCCACAGAATTTTCAATCTTTGCCGACCATGGTTCCAGCACCTAGTGCCATTATCGAGTCATCCTTGATAATGGCACTAGGTGCTGAAACCATGGTCGGTAAAGATTAAAAATTCTGTGTGCAAAGTTACAATTGTTTTTCATTTTGAAATGGATATATATCGCTTCCACAAAGTTGAGCCTGATACGCTTTTGTTTTCTTAAATTGAGAGGAAAAATGCGAGTAACATTCTTATAATCAAATAATAACCTTTTTTTAACTATAGAACAGTTGTTTACTGTAATGTCGAGAGGAAAAAAATCAACGAGAAATGATTTCTTCAAAAGGAAGGAAGTAGCTCAGAAAGGAGGCTCTGAAGAATCAGTTCAGAATATGCTACGGGTCCCACTTGAAAGAGAAAGTTATACCGTAACGATAATTGTTGAAGGCTCTTTCTACTAGAGCATTTAGGTCCAGTCATTAGTGACAAGAATGAAGCGTAAAAGAGTCACTTCCCATTTACTATTTTCAAATGGTGTGCAGATGGTGGCTTAAGTTGATATGTAATATATCTGACAATTTATTCGTATAAAATCTTAATTTACGAACCTTTTTCCGGTTATTACATTTCATTTTGTTAATTACGTTATTACGTGAAGGTACAACTGGTGAGGAATATCCACCGAAAATTATTTGCAAACAAATCATGATAAATAATAATTAAATAAATACTGTTTATTCTGTTTTAGCTTACAAGCGTTGCCACCGAGTCCTGATATATAAAGTGATACGACAGAATCCCGTTTCAGGGATGGAAATAGAGTCGAATACAACCAGCATCATAAATTCACGGGCAAATACAATAAAATGTGGATTATTCTTAACGACATTTCCTCACTAAAAATGTTCATCAGGAAGTAAATAATGACTGTTTATGCCACTAGTTCTTTGTCCGTTATTCTGCTTTTGAGAACCTTATTTGATAAAATTATGAGATGACTGTAAACCCTTTCAAAGAGGATGAATATACGAGCTATTACAAAATATTGCACATATTTGAGACAAAATTCAAAAGCAAGCTATTAATATGAATAAATTATAAATGAGATGTAAGATCTTGTCCTTTCTCGGCGAATAATATGAATAAAAAATTCTCGGGCTTCTAGCCGAGTAAGATTTTTTGTTGCTAACGTTTCGACGGATAACACTTCCATCGTCCTCAGAGCAGCAATGCTCTGAGTACTGCTCTGAGGACGATGGAAGTGTTATCCGTCGAAACGTTAGCAACAAAAAAATCTTACTCGGCTAGAAGCCCGAGAATTTTTTATTCATATAAATGAGATGCCCAATACCGAGCTGTTCATCAATGTCTGTGCCGTATCTTGTCCTAAAACGTCATTAACTCGTATAATACTACCACTGAGTTTTTACGCATATATTTTTAGCTGATAAAATTGTTTGTAATTTTTTCTGACATCCTACAAATTATTTTTCTCCTACAGTGAGAAGATAATTCATTGAAAAATATGGCAACTTAAAAGGTGACTGTAATAAATAAAATGAAGATAAAGCTATATTTGCTTCCGTTTGGCCCAACCTCTTCCATTTAGCTGAGTGTTATGAATTTTTTGGCAGTGATGATGATTGATTGATGTTAATTCATGGAGCAACTTCCTCTCTTTTACATGACAGCTTTGAGATCAATATAAAAAATACAAAATACAAAACTATAAATTTGTACCTTTTATAAAATCTTGATTGGCTTAAAAAAACATTCATAAACTGACTATGCATCAACTGCTTCCGTCATGAGTACTCATGACTAAAGCATATTTTTAACACAGATCGAGTGGTAGAAGGTAGTGGTGTCTAACGAGATAAGAAGGATCATCGGTCATTTATAAATAAAAATTCCGATAAATTGGGGAAAATGCGTCATTTTCAAAAGATATGAGAAGTGTTATAAGAATGAGAAAGATATATGAGTATAACGGCAATAATAAACAACCGACTCCATCAGTATAACCCAGCTCGATTTCCTAGCAACTAAGTCTCCGTAATTAAATAATAACCTGTTCCTTGTTACCAGATTATATTCGGTGTCTTAGCTCGCTGGACTACACTTTATCTAACCTACCCCTGTGGAAACTTGCATTACTCTTTCTACAGATAGATATGCTAACTTTACACTCCAATTGTTTATGACGGTTTTAGTTGCAACGTTTCCTCACTTATCACAAAATAGGTTTCATTATATCTCATTACTCTAAGAGCCTCAGGGTAAAATACTTCTGATTCTGATCTCTGTCACAATTTAAAAAAATTTCCTCTCTATTAAATCATTTCGTCATATGGTAATTAACATGACAAATTTTCTCATCCACTGATTTCTTAAATTTCTAACTGAAACTTATCTCTTGCGTTGACAAAATTGATTTTACAAATAGGCAAGAAAAAATCGCAAAATAGTAAAAAGAGCAAACTTTTTACCTATAAGCATACTATGAAAATACCAGAATATCACTTCAAATTTTCTTTACGCAAAAAAACACACTTCTATAGGAAAAATACACAAATGCCCAAATGACTCACATTTATAGAGAAAAACTGTCTTCGTAAATTAAATCCCTAGCTTAAAAATATACCTATATTTCAATCGATGAAACATTTCCTCACCGCACGCCAAGGAAAAAGTCATTTCATTGCTATACTGAACTATAAAAAAGTTATAATACACAAAGGATATCGTACTTTCAACTTTATTTTCAACTCGCAGCGCACTGAATATCAGTCAGCATCGGGGAAAATCTCTTTATATGTTTCGAAACAGTGGAAAATGGTGAAAATAAAAAACAATAAAATGAAATTGTTTAACGAGAATGAGTTTGTTTGTCATTCTTCCATTTTGGACACCATTTTCACTGAACCTTAACCCCACATCTATTTTCTGCCACCTCTCCTATCTTTTATCCTTCCTCAGTGCGGCGTAGGTCCGGTATGATGACGCATTCTGATTGGACGAACAAAGGATCCTATCCTTAACATGATTTTCACCTTCTTCCCCTCCTATCCTTACCCCCAACTACTTTGATTTGGCAATATATATATCTATATGTATGCATGCATCTGATTATGTGGAAGACAAGTTGGTGACTGATATTTAGTCGAAACACGTCTAGTACGAGTTGAATATAAAGTAGACAGTACAATATCCCTTGTGTATAATTTGAAAATTCTGTTCTATAACATCTCATCTGAGAAAATGGAATTTAAAAGAAAATAACTGCCAACTAATGCCAACATGAAGGCAATATTACATATCAATAATATATAATGGTTATAATGTTTTCTCTTACAGGCAATTTGGGTGAAAACAGCCAAAAACCATTATGATTAACAGCACCTTTATGAATTTGTTTAAAAAATGGCCGAAAGACATGCTGACAAGGAAATTCCGTGTAAAACTCGTCATTGTTCGTTCTTTTTTGACCATTAAGAATGTCTCGCTACCATTATTAAAACCACGACACTTTAATCTAACGTTTTATAAGAGCATTGGATGTTACCATTTTTGCAATCGTCAAAGATGATATTTGATTGATTCTTGAAAGCCAATATTTTTTGAGTTCATAAGAAAAGAATTCATAAGTGGAAAAAATAGATTACCGGAATTTATTCTTGAAAGTTATAAAATTTCAAGTATATAAAAATAGTTTCAGTCAACTACCCCCGTACAAAGCCTAGAGTACCCACGTTATTACCATTCATTCTCCCAAAATCTCACCCAGGGATGTTTCACCTCGTTTTCATGCCCATTAATCCGACAATTTTCGATTAGTGTTATTTTATTACCATATCCACTCTTGGGTTAAAAAATTATCAAAAAATTTTAATTCTCTACTCTCCTTCTCAAACGACTTTTAACAAATACTTTAATTCTCTACAAAAATTTTTATTCTCTACTCTCCTACTCAGACGACTTTTAACAAATACTTCCTCAGTCATGAGTTCTCCTAAGACTTTTTAATTCTTTTATTATTTTTATTATTTATCTATACATTTACTACCTATTCTCCTATGACTTACTTGTGCTTTTTTCTCTGCGTATTCACATTCCCCCTATCTCTGAAGCCTTACTACATATTAACTGCGTTCCAATCACTGCAGTAAAGGAGTCATTTTGTCCTTCATTCATCTCTCAACCCTTGTTTCCCATCCAAAGCGGGATTTTTCATAAATTCACCATTTCTTAAATGCCCTTCATTTTTTATTATCCGTCAACATTTTAGCAAGAGATCAAATTCCTTTCTCTCCTCTCCATTTACATTCATAAAATGTACTAAATGGGACGAAAATCCTTGCATTTAATTGATATTAGCAACAAGCTATCAAAATTTGCAAAAGGTATGAGGACTTTTTTCTGAGACCCAGGAACTCTGGGAAAGAGCAACATAAAATATTTCGTTCAAAGAGTTCAGCTGGTGAATACTTTTCAGCAAACACCTGCGGACAGTTGATACATCATACTTGTAGGACAAAAAGCGTGAACGAATATTTCATTCTGTAAACCATTAATCACTAACCACAAAATTAACCTGAAGGTCTTTCTTTTTCCGCGCCTTCCTTACCTGATGATGTATGTATTGAATAATATGTAACATTACATGAGGATGAGTTAGTAAACTGGAAAAAGGATTAATCGATAATAAAGTGTAATACTTTGTTAAAGGTGATGGATGCTCTAGAGGAAGGGCGAAAAGTATCTTTTTCTGAGAATAGGAAGGCATAATAAAAGGCAAATAAGAAATTTGGAAATATTCTTTTTTAATTGAGAGCGATGGACGTATTCTCTCCACAATTTCCAGAAAGAGAGGTTCGGTGGGACAAATGAGGAAAATTTTCAAGTGCGATTCACATCACTGAGTAGTACGACAAAACGGGCGGGGCAAACATGAGGAATAATGGGACGCAAGAGGGGAGGAGTGAAGCTCCCTTAGGGCTTGACGGGAGGCCGGGGGAAAGTGGTCCGACGAACTACCCTTCTTATTTGCCTTATGCTCCGTTACGCACACACGATTCACAGAGTTTAATGGATGGCTCTAAAATTCGTTTTCCTTTGGGAGACACAATGTTGTCTTCGACCACACCCGGAATGGAAAAGAGCATCTACCCACACACCACAATCTGAGCGTCCAGCAAAATGATGCTTTCCAAAACAATCAAAAAAGGGACAATAGGAAACACGCTGGCAATTACTAATTTTGGCAGATGGCAAATAGTATCCTATAGTGCCCTTAGTACCAATGTACAAGCAGTATTTCGATAAATAAATGGATGATTTCTGAGAGTACATATAAACTAATCAATTGCCTTGGAAAAATAAAATGACAGTCTTACTATGCCCCATAAATTGAGTTATTTTCAATAATGCACTGATTCTATACACTGTCCCAATACATAAAATACAATAATAAAGCAACTAAGCCCTTTTTATATAAGAAAAACTTTAATTTGTGTTTGGCACAGATACAAAATACTCAATTCATAAAAGAAAAGGCAACTTAATAGGTTTATTTTGGAATGAACAGTATTATTACTGTTTTTTAGCCTCGTGCCATAGATTAATTAAAACGAAGTTTTTCGAGGTATGTATCCGTAACCCGGGGTAAGGAAAAATAGCATATCCAGATTGACCACTTCCATTACCCAACCGATGAGCATGATCTCTTGGAATGCTGAAAAAGCTCATGACGCATCTAATAAACAAGCTTACTAGCTTCCAGAAATAGAGAAGCATTTATTAAAATTGTCTATGAAAATGAAAAATTGAATGAAAACTTCCACTCTACCACTCAGGTTTTAATAGTATTATCCATAAACAGCTCGTCAATCATTCTTGCGAGTAAATAACAATGTCCATGGGCCTGGGACTTTACATGTATGGATAGACATGTATATTTTTTGGATAATCGTTGATAATTAGGACTAAATTAGTTTTGAATGATTAGGTTCAGTTTTAAACGGCGTTAACACCAAATCTCGGTGCTAATTATCAAACTGGCATCAAAACTTGGTAAGATAATAGCTAATGATACAGATGGCGCTTGCTACCTTGACCAATGCTTGACGCTATTACATAGACAGCCACCTTTGATTCCCAGTTTATCGTAGTGCTTGCAAACCGACGAACTAATTATGCAATTTCACGATATTTCCCTTCGATATTTCACTTCAAACTACCATACCATTTCTTACTGGAAAGCATTTTTCTTATAAGACTTTTTGTTCATTTACATTAGTAATATTCCGTTTTCTCAGCAAATAAACCATGCTAAAATCAAGTAAAATTAACGCCTCGAAGTAAATAATTTGCGTTATAAGATTGACTTACTTCTAAAAACAAGAAGAGGGTAGATTTTCTTTGTGCTTTATCCGGTAATTCATGCACTCATCAGTACTATCTGAAGAAAATCAAGCCAAGAACCGTGATAAGCGGATAGGAGGATCTTTCGGCTGTCAGACTACAGTTTGATAACATCATGTCGTCTTATCAACCTCAATGATATCAAAACTGCATTACAGAGGTCACGCATGGAGCCGGCATATGCAGTCAAAAGACAAAGCACCGCGGAGCCTAATGCACTGGGTTATCCAGTAGGGCGGGTTGATTTTTTTTCTTTATTTTTCCAAAAACGAGGGGAGTCAAAAAGTTGTGTATCGGTTAGCTATTCACAATTATATTCCCAAGAAATGGCAATTACATTGGTTTGCTTGGTAAATAGCTACTTCAAATTTGTGATATTTTCACGTTTCACGTAAAATTCGCAGCAAACTGTCACATTCCTGAACAAGGTAGAAGAAAACTGGAAAAAGGCCAAATACATATCACTTGGCAGATGAGAACTGGAAATGAAAGAGGCTTTCATAGCAACTTTAGACAAGCTCATTGGCATCCTCAATTTCAAGTGTAAGATTAAGCTATGTTCAGAACTTGAGGGCCCATGTCCAGGTGGTGTTGACTGTAAACATGAAGTGCACATCTCCCGCTCTAGTTCTAAGGATATGAAGTTCCCTGTAAAAGAACTAGTGTTTATTAAGAGTCAAAGAGAGAAGAGTTGGATCGATTGGACAGTATCAAATTGGATTACTAGGTCTACCTGAGCACGGAAGACAAATTAAAAAGCAGAGGAGGGAAGAAGATGATTTTAGAAGAATTTCTGAATGTAAGCGGAAAAGAAAGGAAGAGTTACCATTACAACCAAATGAAGTTCTTTTCTTTTACTAAGATGAAGAGTCGACTGATGTTTGGGTTGAGGTATCTGAAGATCCTTTGCATATTCCATGTGATGATTCTGATGTACCTTCTACGTCAAGTACAATTCATTACAATACATTACAATTACCCAAAGTTGCATTGCAAAGTATTAGGTATTAAGAGCTGCATTTTTGGATGCTGGATTAATTACTGAAGGAGACAGGGGACTTGTAGTTGATCACAATAAAGTTTAAAGAGCACAAGAAAAAGTCATAAAATCACTTGAAGAATATCATGCTCGATGCCGGATAGGTAATATTGATTGTATATTCTTTGATGGACGAAAAGATTCCACAGAAGGTCTGTTACAAGCAGATAACTCAAGTCATCAGTTTCTAAGTATTGTGAAAGAAGAGCATTACACTGTGTGCAGTGAGCCAGGTTGAAGGAATCTTTGCCATTTTACTCCAGAGAAAGACTTAACAAAAAGGAAACCTGCTGAAGTTATTGCTAACCATATTGTGATTTCTTAAAGAAAAACAGCATTGATAATAGTTTGCAGGCTATCGGTGGTGACTCAACGAATGTTGACACTGGTTGGGAAGGAGGAGTCATGCATTTGGTTGAGGCAAAGCTCCATCGTAAACTCATACGGTTGGTTTGTGCTCTTCATACTAATGAGCTACCTTTGCGGCACTAGATCACAGATTTGGATGGAAAAACTTTGTCTAATAACAAGTGGAGTGGTACGATTGACAACATACTTGATACTGCAACAGAACTTGAAATCAATGCCTCATTTGTCAGAATATCCTTTCCAGAGCCTTTGGTTCCATTGAGTGACACTGCTGTCAAAGATCTCTCTACGGATCAGGCTTATGGTTACAGAATAACTCAGGCCATAAGGACAGGTGTACTTCCAAGTGATCTGGCATTATTACAAATTGGTCCTGTCAGCCACTCTCGGTGGTTAACAACTGCAAATAGGATTTGTCGCATATGGGTTTCAAAACACAACCTCAAAGGCAACAACTTGAAGGCGATAAAACTGCTTGTGGAATACATCGTTGGCGTTTACTATCCCTGCTGGTTTGAAATCAAATAGAAATTTTCTTTGGTGGAAAGACCTCGCCACATTTTTTATCAAATGAAGCTCCTAAAATCTCAGAAGAAGGCAGTAGCAGATATTGTTTTGCCAATAATCCAACGTGCAACGTGGTTCACATTTAGTGAAATGGTGCTTCAGACACTTTTATGCTCGGAAAATCAAGAAAAAAGGAAAGCAGGGGTCTAAAGGATAATTGAATTAAGAAATGAAGATGATGATACACCAGGAAAACTATCTGTTCGGCCTGCGATAACACCTGCAGTAAATTCAAACGCAACTTCCCTTTTGGAACTGGTAGACTGGTCAAAAAAAGTATATGAACCTCCAATTACTTGCAAACTGAAATAACACAAATAAGAAAGTTTGTTGAAGGGCCAACGAAAGTTCAAAAGTAGCCATGTCATGGACAGTCCATAGAGAGGTGTGTGAAACAAGTAACAGAGGCTTCTGGCAAAGTTTATACTCATTAGAAACGAGAAGGATTCATTAGAGGCCAGGAAGCAAGCAGAAGATCGATGTCTAGGAATGAATCGAAGCAAGATTTGATGAATATTTTTGGTTGAAACTTTTTACTTTTTTTTCATGTGTTTTTAGAGTTAAATAATAGAGACAAAATATATATAAAAGGGTTTGAGTTCATTAAACCACTTTTTAGCAAATTTTGTTGAAGGTTTTATTAAATTATCCCATTTTTTCGGAAATTTCAATATAAATTATAATCAAACGCAAATTTACCAAGGTAAATGTTTATAAATAAGGAAAAATCGTATAAATTAGGTTATTATACATCAAAAGGCAAATTTTTAGACCCCCTCATTCACAAAAATCACGAATTTTTATGCCCTCCAAATTGACACGCCCTATTATCCAGGGCGAAATTGGCTGGCTAATTCTCAAATCCAGTGATTCTTTTTCAATTTCTCAGCTGATCAAAAGAGGAAGTTAGGGACTTCTCTGGCCATGTAAGTGAGTGAATCACGTGTTAGTTGACAAAATCATCCAGGCCATAAATGTATGCATGAGATCGCGAACAGGGATTAGAGAGATTATAACAATACTGTAAATATTGTCCAATACGGCTTAGCAATAATAACAGAGATATGCTAATCTAATTAAAATGTAAATGAGTGAATAGATAGGGGGAATGAACCATATTCTAAAGGGGTCTAAAAAATGCTTAGCATTAACAAGCACTTCTTTAAATAGAACGCAAAATTCTTTTTCATTAATTAGAAACGTAGCCAAACTATACTTCCTCAATCAACTTAGAAGAGAATCTGACCATTTAATAGCGGACATAACCATATTTTTTGTTCCGCTGTGATCTACATCATCTCGGAGAATTCACTGAGACTAGTGATGATACGGCATGACCAATACGCTATAAATTCATGCGGACTCCAACAATCTTACTATTTATTGCGATTATATGTATAATTCAATTAAATTAGACCTTTGTAGAAGATAATTTTTTAAACTAAAATATATTGCGCAGGACATTCCTTACTTCATTTGTCATTTCGTTGGATATATATCTGCACTATTTTAACTAACTTTTTAAAAAACTGAGTTTCCATCAATGAAAGCGGCCATTATGCTGCCGCTACTTAATTACAGTGACAGCCTTGATCCTATGCTAACGTTGATAACACAGATCTGCGACATAAAAATTGTTTTAAAATTATTTAGTGATTTTTATAGTGTTTTCAACGCTGATTACGGGAAAAATAGAGAAAAAATTCCATCACGTACAGTTATTTCACAAACTGCTTGTCTAGTTTTAGTTTTTTTCGATATTTTCATACATATTTCAGTACTCTAGTGAGTTTGAATTTTGGTTTTGAGGATCTACATAAACTGTTATTTAGCCTAAAGTACTTTTAAAAAGTATTACAAAAAACTATGAGGCTTTTTCAGTTACATAGGCGTTTTTATACTAGATGAGTTATACGTAAAATAAAGAGTAATTAGGAGAAACCAGCAGTATTTTCATGTCAGTGCTTGTCCTTGCCCTCCCCCCTCACCTCCATCCACTTACTGACTCACTGAGCATCTTTCATGTCAGTGCCTGTCTGTCGCGCTGCCCCTTCCCCCTCCATCACCAAGCAGTGAGCTTCTGCTATTGTCCTTCACATCACAGTACCTCTTCACTCTGTGCTGTTCACGTGTTGTTGTTACTAGTTCTTTAAAGTAGTGACTGTTTTCTTGTGTTGTGAAGTTGTTTTATGGACAATGGCTACCAGAGGATGTATAAACTCACCAGATTGCTTCTGCTACATTTGTGGTAACTATACTGTTAAAAAGCAACAAAGAAACATTTCCGATTTTGTTAAAAAGGTATATTTTGCCTATTTTGGTATAAAGTTAGGCGATCAAGATAAGCCTTGGGCCCCACACAAAGTTTGTTCAGTGTGTGTTGAAGAACTGAGGCAATGGTTTCAACGTAAAAAGCAGTCCTTACGTTTTGGAATACCAATGGTTTGGAGGGAGCCCAAAAATCATAGTGATGACTGCTATTTTTGTTCTTGCAACGCACAAGGTTTCAATTTGAAAAACAAAAAGGATATTTCTTACCCTAACATTCAATCAGCCATTCGCCCTGTTCCTCATGGACCTGAAGTACCAATACCCTCTCCTCCAGATTCTTTGGATGATATTTTAGATGATCACGAGCCATTGGCTCAGAAAGGTGATAGTGAAGATGATAGTGATTGCTACGATCCTGGCACAACCGATCCCATTCCATTCTCACAATCTGAACTGAACGATTTAGTTAGAGACCTAGGCCTTTCTAAAGACTCGGCAGAGGTTTTAGGATCTAGATTGAAAGATAAACATATGTTGGCTCCGGGTACATCCTTTTCTTGGTATCGATCGAGGGAAAAGGAGTTTGTATCTTTCTTCTCTCAAGAAGGTGACCTGGTGTTTTGCAGTGATGTTCCTGGACTTATGGCACGTTTCAAAATAGAATATGCTCCTGATGAGTGGAGACTTTTTATTGATTCTTCAAAAAGAAGCCTTAAAGCAGTACTTCTACACAATGGCAATAAGTATTCTTCTATGCCAGTTGGACACTCGGTTCACTTAAAAGAATGTTACGAAAACCTTGAACTGGTTTTAAACAAACTCTGCTATTCAGACCACAAATGGACACTCTGTGGTGATTTAAAAGTGATTTCAATGCTGCTTGGTCAACAAAGTAGCTATTCAAAGTTCCCTTGCTTTCTCTGTGAATGGAACAGCAGAGGCAGAAAGCAACACTACATAAAAAAAGCTTGGCCCTTGAGAAAAACCTTACAGGTAGGGGTTAAAAATGTTGAGAGGAAAAGCCTTGTGGATCCCAAAAAGGTGTTACTTCCACCACTTCACATTAAGTTGGGGCTGATGAAACAATTTGTTAAGGCATTGCCAAAAGAAAGGGAGTGTTTCCGATATCTTTGTGGACAGTTTTCTGGTTTATCCGAGGCAAAGCTAAAGGAAGGAGTCTTTGTCGGATCAGGCATTAGAAAACTAATGACAGATTCCAACTTTGTGGGCAAAATGGAAACAAAAGAAAAGGCAGCATGGACATCTTTTAAATTAGTTGTTACCGGTTTCCTAGGAAACAAAAAAGATCCAAACTACAAGACAATCGTCGCAGACATGCTCGACAACTTTAAGGAGCTGGGCTGTAACATGAGCATTAAAGTTCATTTTCTCCATTCACATCTTGACTACTTCCCTGCAAACCTTGGTGATGTAAGTGAAGAGCAGGGCAAAAGATTCCACCAAGATATCAAAGAAATGGAAAGAAGATATCAAGGAAGATGGAACGTCAACATGATAGCGGACTACTGCTGGATGTTAAAAAGAGATGATCCTCAACGAGTCCACAGCCGGAAAAGCAATAAAAGAAGCTTCGACACAAAGCGAAAGCGTTATTATAAGGACTTATGAGCTTAAAGAGAAATGGAAGTACACTATAAATGTAGTTTAGAACATGCTTTATAAATAAAATAATATTTTATAACTTTGGAAAAAATGTGAATAATTGCTTAAATTTTGTTATTATACCTAAAAATACTCCCTTTTTTGTGAGAAAACCTGACGTGATAGAAAAAAATGGATTGCATTTTTGATATCAGCGCTGAAAAGCACATAAAAGTCAGTTATCAAATTTCAAACAAAAAAAAGTTTTTTGTAGACCTGTGTAATCAGATGTCTTCAAGCAAGGCGGTGGTCGATCACAATATTTCACGATGCCAAGCAATAAAGTTTATTTCATAAAAGAAACATTTTTGATAATCGGGCAGCAATTGCAACACCAAATTCAAACAGATGTTGATTTATCCGCTCGTTATTTAAGTTACTCTGAGTTCCGTGGTTACTAAATTTGTTAAACACGCGCTAGCTACTTCTATTTTAAAGCTTTTAAATTTAAATTTTGTTTTCCTGACTTTATATTGCGTCATCTATTCATTTGTTTTAAAAGCGTCCAAACAGGTATTTTACCATCATAAAGAGGTGGCCTCTTACAGCTTGGTTTATATATTAAAGGTAGTGACTCCTTGTACAGTAAATATTACGCTTCTGGGATAAAAGTGATTTAAGTGATTTACTCAGCTATTGTCACACTCTCTGAAACTTCTATTTAGGTTCCGGTAGGAGGAAGTCACTCGAATTTTACCCCCTTCCATTTGGATTTACTAAACCGTTCGTAGGAAAAATAATAAAATAATATATACCAGAAAACAGGGCCAAGTGCTATTCCATCTCTTTCTGCTTCAACTTTCAGGGAAAACCTCGTATTTTCACCAACCTTTTTCATCTCAAGCGTAAAGTCACGCTCCTCGCTCAGTTGCTAGTTGATGGATTTTAAAGCTCGTAGAGCTTAAGTGCCTAACAACCGCTCAAAATAATAGCTAGGCTTGAAATAAAAATGGGCTTATGGGAGATGAAATCTGCTTAGAAAACACTGCGTTTTATCCTCTCCACTGCCACGAACTAGATATAATTCTGTTTCACGTATCTCCTGTTTGCATTCACGTGGCTCGTTTTCTTTAAATAGTTACCGACCGACCTGCTATGCTCTTAATGAGACTGCGCAGTGATTCTTAAGGACTCGATTCCCTTCCACCCTTTCAGCCTATGTGGCAGATTATGATGTTCCTCGATATTCTGCTATTTTTCTCCTCTCCGCCTTCTGCCAGGAGTCATCCACTCCCACCATCCCTGCAGGGGTCACGTTCGAAATAATTTGGACAGCTACGGCATATTTCCATAGCTGAAACAGTAAATTGCCTTGCATATATATATTTATGGATGAAGGAGCCATGCCAGAGATATATTGCAGAGCGAAACATTATAAGATACACGCATAATTATTTTTAAGCGGTAATATAGCCAATTATTTGGGAAAAATCGTCCTTCATTCAAAAAGTATAAATAGTGTCGTCAATGCGTTGAATATTGTCTAAGGATTTAACATTTCAATACTAAGGTATTCTCTATGATTAAAATATACCTATTCAACAGCGTAAATGCTTGTCAGGGTGCATTTTTCCCACTAAATAAAACACACCATAATTCTAACTGACCCTCATTTGATAAACCAGACAGTTTTTTAATAAGAAAAAGTAGAAAAAAAATTTTCTTGGTTAATTTTATCTCTCGTTTATATCCTCTTGGTCAGTTAAGACCGACATAGTTATTGACACATATATTCCTTGTGTACAGAAATCCTCTCATGAATAAAAAGGAGGCTTGGTGTGTTGATTACGACGTGGAAGATAAATTGTTCTTGTTAATAGACAAGTCACGTGCTCATTGAGGATTTTATATGTCCCAAAAAAATTCTCAATCTGTTGGGTATATTGCAATCAATTGTATGGATTACGATAAGGTTCCTCGGCCACTTCCGTCCTTTCTTGAGGAAACTCTTTAAGACGCACTTCACTGTTTTTACACCTTAGACGTTGAAGCAAAACGTACAAATAAGAAGGTGTAGGCTGAGTAACGTTATGCATTCTGACTTCACCTTGCTTTTTCTTGCTTATAAAATGATTGTAATTTCATAGTATAGCCTGCTAGCGGAGGATGTGACCACATCCCCTGCGGCGACTTGGAGTCGTAGTCTGCAGATGCCTCATTCATAAATATAATAAACGCCACTTTTATAAATAGATATTACGGTAAGTAATAAGCCGTAAGCATAGAAACTTTTGAAACAAATAAGGCGTCCTTCAGCTAAATAAAGTGGTCTCTAAGTCACCAATGATGCATAAATAGTGGGCTCCCATACGATCTCTTTACTTTCGCCCCTAATTTATCCATCATAAAAAATAGGCACTTTGGCTCTATTTTCCCTTATAACTAGCCATTTTGACCCGCAGTATTTGTGCCATTCCAGCGAAGCCCACGCACAGAAGGTTATATAATGAATCCATTTTACCTGGGTGACAGAAATCACTGGCAGTCCCTCAACCTTTAAAGTCTCTCACTTTGCATTCTTCGTTACCAGAAGCTTGCCCTTCCTGTTGAAAGGACCTCGTAATTTTTCGTGGATAAAGCATCTAAGCTTCCTGTACACACTCCGTTTCCCCTTCTTCCGCAAAAGTACAAGAGCTGGCGGGTGAAAAACAGTTAGGAAGTAAGGTGAAGGAATGAGTGTCGAGGGTTGCAGAACGGAGGAATCCAATCAACAGTAGTACCAGCATTGAGGCTATTACGGCGATACAATCCAATTTTTACATGTTTTTTTAAAGAAACCAGCTCCTCAATGGTTAACGCCCCGTAGAAAGAAAGAGTAATTTACTCTCATTGTAGCTGACACTTAAGCGTGAGTCAAGAAAACTGCATTGAGTTGTGTTACCTACTTCTAAAAGTTTAAGCAATAATTAAGACCAAGCCTTATTAACGTATGGGTTGAAGCAGTGGGTAACAATAGGGTCTACGAGAACATGGTGAGGAATTCTATGAGGAATGGCTCCATGAAAAGGCCAATCCCGTGTAATGGAAAAGGAACCCCTTTCTTCTTTTTTTAATTAAACTTATCGCACGCATTATTCTTTTCTCCGTGTATGTCTTCTTCCGTGCTGCCTTTTGAGGTGACAACCAGAAGGACATACTACGTGCATAAAAAGTAAGGACTGCATAGTCAGCATAACAGTGGTATCATCTTATCTAATCTTCAACAGTCCGTTGGGAGATATCTCTATATCTGTCCACGCGAAGAGCGAAGGGAAAGATATAGTGTCAGAAATTTGCTCCACAAGGGGTGAGTTTTCTCCATTATTTTTCTACACGTCTATTTCCACCTCAAGGCATACCCTGACAGAACTGAATATAAAACATGGCTAATACTGCATCAAAACACAATTTCAACGCACTTTCAGTAACATGGGGTTAAAATTCATAAATTTTCATGAAGTAAAAATTTACAATGCTCAGAGACTATAGCAGTATACCACAACGGTGTGCTTTATTTCAAATCCGACTTGGATATTCATTGCAATGAATACCTCAGTTTTGAAAACAGCACCATAAATAATCAAAGTGAGTCCGGATGAATCAGTCCCGTATTTGTGGTCCATTCATGATATTTTCGCATAATTTAACCCAAAAGTCCATACCTCGGAATGTACGCCATGAATATAACGCTTTTATTACAATTTAAAAATATCCTATGAGACGATACAGATATATATTTTACATTATCATACGGAAATTTATTTGTAGGAGAGCCCAGAAGGATATAATTAACGGCAGTAATTCGAACAGTGTACGAAAAATTACAGTGGAAACATGTCATTGATATCCCAAATACACATGTATGAACACAATTTCAAATATCTGGTAAAATCACGTTAATTTTTTTGCCCTCAATATTAGTATAATTAGTAAGGAAGTTAGCAAAAAATTGTCACCAACGACTTCAGGCCTGAGAATCAAATACAGACCTAGCATCTTCCAGAGAATGACCTATTAGCTGTCTTCATAAGAATCTTTATATTTGTAAAAGGGGGTATAAAATATTTAGATTCATTATTTTCTCCTCCTGCACTTAGGTAGCAATTATTTAACCGTTAAAAAATGAAGATAAACCCTTTCCTGATGTATAAATTATGTTCTAATCTAGATGTCCACTAGTAAAGAAGGGAATAATGAGCATACGGTATTGGAATTATAGCGATCTAATCCATGATAACTTTCATAGTGAACTTGAATGCATTGATTCCTCATTTAACAAGTAACTGATTTACAACGAGAAAAATGTCCTTGAGTTTAAAATCAAGTATCCACATGAGGCATAATTAGAGTACTTATTTCACGACTATGTTGTTTGTTTTTCAATATATAATTAGGTACCGCAAATTCTTTTCCTATTGCACTTTGCCTTTCCTTTTACTCTTATCTCTAATATTACTAGTAGTGAAAATTTCAACCGAATAATAAACTCAGAAATATAATCAGAAATTGATTATCAGATACAATCAAGGGTTGTAAAAACTCTCAAGTCACTCTACTTTGCTAGAAAATGGAAAAAAAAATTGTATTGTAATATTGGAATTTTTATTGAGACAGAGGTTAACGCGTAAATGTCAGGACAAGGCACAAAAAGATCATATATTCTGATACTGATTAAAAGGTATACTTATATTTCTTGATCGAATGAGCTTTTGCCTTAATTTATATAAATTTGTACTTAATATATCGTTTACGTCCCCAATGAACAAAAGTTTCTATACTACACTAAGTTATCATGCATAGAGATAATACCGTTCATTTGATTCATACGCACCTATGGTTAACTTCGATATAATAATTTAGGATTCAAAAATATCATGTTGTGTGTTATTTATTTTTAAAATCATTACTCATACATAAGTGGATGGGTGCCTTTCAATTAACAGCCTTAAAAGATATTCAGTGAGGGGTAAAGAGTCAGAAAAATTTATAAAATATTTATGCTATTAATGCTTAATGTAACGACATGAAAAATAATTCCAATTTGCCCATGACATTAAATATAAGTCTTATAACGTCTTTCAGCATGGAAGTAATATCCACAGAGATACCTCTTCCACAGTTTTTTCGTAGTTGGCCAGAAAAATGGAATAAAATGAAAGACGGGAAGCCATCAAAGGCATAAATTTCTGTCAGTGGAGAAGATATTTTTTTGAAGATCATAAAAACTACTTCCACACGATTTGATAACGCAGGAACCTATAAAGTCGTAATAACTTTCGAGGAGTCAATCGTGGCAAATTTTTCTCTCGATAATTTATGGCCCATTGGAGATGCAGTGTTCGTAAAAATGAATGGTTAACCGCCAGGGAGGAAACTCTCGAGTTATTAAACCGACTTCCTTTCTCAGAAAAAGTACTGATCTGTGGTTGTAGTATCTCTTCCCCAATGGGATAATATTCCAAAATGACTCAGGAAGACTTGAACCTAGAATGAATGGATGCCAATAAAAATAAATGCTCGGAGACATCTTTACATTCATTCATTCCACTCCAAACTATTCGCTCCATCCACAGCAGTATGTGTACCAATAAAACCTTTATTTTTGCCAAATTTCCTCAGGATGATTTACCACACAAGCCACAAAGCCCAGCGATTCCAAATAATGCTTCTTGGAGCAGTGACAAAACTGAAATTTCTCAGCGCTTCCCCATTAATCACTTTATAAGAATTGCACATTACTACTTGAAAACAAAAAAAATCAATATCTAAAGCCAAGTACAAATTATAAGACACAAAAGACCATTTCATGCAATTTTAATGAGGTTGAATTATTTCCAAACTGTTCATCATACAAAAATTCCTTATTTTAAAACAATTTCTTATTCATAGGATTTTATTAACTAACAAAAGCGTGATTGATGGGTCGTTTTATTTAAGGTAGATTAGTTAATCAAGAACTGCTAAAAAGTAGCAATTATTTGACATAAACCATGAAAATATTTTTATAAACCTTATGGAGCAATTTCAATTTTTTCATGATCCGATGCTAAGCATAGTAGAAAGCATGACTATTATAAACAAAATACCATGAGTGATTCCATTATTAATATTATTCATTGAATTTATTTTCACTAAATGAGACGAAATTTAAACTCGAGGCGAGATCTTTTATTTTCCCTACCCAATTCACACAAGCACTCATGTGCTGAGTTGCAAACTTTTCTACCCAGGCGGGGCTCAAACCCGCGACCTCCGAATTACCTTCCGAGAAATTTACCCTGTAGACACTGAGGCTAATAAATGATGATATTTTACTTGGAACTCCTCTTCCTTGGTATTAGAGGGATTTTCGGATACTTTTCATGTAACTAAAATTGAGATTTTTATTATGAAACCGATTTTACCAAGGAAATTTACGGGTCGAATTAGCCAAGCGAGTATGATAGGCCGATTGTGAGACTAAACCCACTCATGAGAGCAGCTATTAGAAAGAAGACGAAGAAATAAAAGATACATAAAAATAATCGGGGGCTTTTAATTTCATATATATTACGTTACGTTTGCTTCCTCACACGAAATCTAAGATAAGGATATAGTCCACGGCTCTCCCTCCAACAGATCCAAACCCAACACCATGCCTTCCACCACCAATGATAGTAGTAAACGCCATATGAGATGCATCTTCGCACCTCCATTGGTGCACTATAATGATCGCTTTGGGACGCGGAACATGCGAAACAAAGGATTTCAACGTTGGAAATTCCATGCGCAGTAATGGCCTGGGGGCCACGACTCTCACCGCAACAAGACGATCGTCTCCGTTGCCGACCATAGCAAATGCCACGATAGATGGAGAAGCAGGACGCAGGTGTAATGTGTTGCAGAAAAGGAGTTAAGACGGCCACTTGGGAGATAGCGCAGGATGGAAGCATCTCTGGCCATTATTATGAGACACAAGGTGATTACACTGGGAGAGAATTAGTCAAAGAAATGTAATACTTGAGGAGGCTGGTGGGCTTCTCATGAATCACTGAGTTCATATTTGGATAGCTTTTTCAAGTACGTTGAAATAAATTCTTAGACTAAATTTCACTACAGTATATCTGATTATTAGATGAAAATATCCATGAATGTCTCCATGTATGCAGGATTTGCATACGGTTTTCGGATAGAATGATTAAATGTTATCCAATGTAGGGTCATCCACCTGCCCTCCGATGCAATCTGTAAGCACGTAAGAGCTGCCTCGTTGAGCAGTCTTGGCCGAATTCATTTCTAACCATGTATCCAAATGGTAAGAGGGTAAAAGAGTCCAAGAGGCCCGTTAAAGAGTACTTTAAAGACATTTGAACGTTGAGGAGAGAGGATATCCAGTCTTCCCTGTTGACATTTTCTGCGCTCTTGGCTATTTCAATCGCCTCTTGTATCAGCAGAGGGAAATAATTATATTCTCTGGCTATGATCCCACAATTTAAAAATAAATATTTCCCTCGGCTGAACCGATAGGCGACTGAAATAGCTAAAAACGCAGAAAATTTCATAGTTCATCAGGTAAGTACATATAAGGGGAATGGAATCTCTGCAGTTCATTCAGGACCGGATGACGCTAGCTGTAACGCATGCGAAACTTGTCCATAAAAATGAATCAACATGGGAATAACCCGCATTAACGGAACTCAATTAACATATTGTTTCTTACGCATGAATATCATTATGCGTGACTTTAAAAAAACAAATAGCATAGCTTTTCTTTCTGATAGTTACAAGGATAACCCGTCGGTAACCAATAAGCCATCCGTAGTCAATTTATTTTCAGGTATTACAAGTTTTGACGCAGAAAAATTGGTGGAATAAAACAAAGTTTCTTTTCCATGTTGCGATATTTATTTAACTTCTCAGGATATGGATTTAGAGAAAGGAATTTAAAAGAATGTTCCCCTGACTTCGTTGCAAATATATTCTAGTGCTGGTATCAACATCATGCTGGTATGAACCAGAAAAATATCTCAGCGTACATCTCACTTAATAAGCTCTACTCCTCTCAACAACTCCCTTCTCTCTGTCCATCAGCTCCAAGAACTAATGTCACCGTTGATTTAACGATTTTTAATGTAGAGGGTAACATTAATTGAAAAGAAGGATTACATGAATGCATACCAACGTTTGCATATCTACATCACCATGTAAGAGCATCGGAGTAGTTCCACTTTTGGAGTCCGACGGCATGACTTCATTTACCCACTTCTCCTGACAAACAAATAAATTATGAATCGGCGAGGGTAAAAACTCAAACATCAGATTACGCGAAAGGCAAAGAAATAAATTGTACTTTTCTCCCAGTAAAAATTAAAAATACTATTCATGAGTAACTAGAAGTTTTGCATTTCCATCAACAATATCAAAAAATATTTTAGGCTCAATATTATTCCAATATCATAAAACATTTCAATCCTTAGGCAGGTACTGCTAAGCTGCTACACGTTAAAGTGGGAATAATATAATTGCAAAACCTCTGTCTTCCGAGAAAAGCAAAGATTTTGTTTGAAGTAAATACTCGTGGAATATCCTGAAATCGTTTATATAAATTGAGTGTGCGAATTTTTTTACATTTAACAGGGCTTGTAATAAGCCTACTAATGGAAAGAGATAGGGAATCAGCGTTGTAAATGGTCGATGAATTCTGGGACTAAACATGCGTATTTATGATTAGTTTTGTATCCCAAAAAATCCCAGTCAACTTAAAAATCAGTGGATAAAAAAAGCTAAGTTTTTGTGTCCAACTATTCCGGAAACTCAATGGCATTGAAATGTAATAAATATAAAAGAGCATGTAAATAATATTTAAAAATGAAAAAAATGGCAATAAATTTGTATTGAAGGGAGTAAATTACGGGGGCACAACGAACGGAGTAAAGTAAATCGGAATATATGATACCAAACGCTTAAGGGGAGGATAAGTCACCAATACTACTGAATGGAAAACAGAAATAACATAAAAGTATTTTCGATTAAATGTTGGTGCATAGATCTAAGCAAAAAGCAACACTTATACACAAATTTATAGGGAATCTAGGCATAAACTTTTTTTTAAAAAGTTAATTTAAAATAAGTTGAACGGCAAGAGTTACCCATAAATGAAACGAGTGCAAGCAAAGGTTTATATAGTATAGGGTTTTTTAAATTTCAGCATATTCCAGGATATAAACGTTAAATTGCATAAAATAACGCTATGGAAAAAGAAATGACCGTTTGGTCGAAGCATGGAAGCTGGTACTGAGAGCGGTGCCTCCCGTGCTGTGCCTCCGATATTAAAACACCACAAAACAGCCGAGCATCTATAGACAGCTTAGCAACGTCCCGACCGTTCTCAATCCTTTTACTTAGACTTTGTATTTCCAAACTCTAGGCCTCAGCAGCGAACAGCCAGGCGTGATTCACTGCAAAGCGACTCGCATGGCGAGTTCTAAATCATCTTACTCTCGCTCCAATAATTTCTTTCCGCACCTGTCTGACACGAAACAACTATTCCACGGCTAAGTCCTCCTTCACATCTCGTCATTCCCTATGAGCAGCCAAATCCGTAATCCCTCCTCGTTTCATAATTCCCAGCCCACTCTTTTAAGTCACGCCTAAGCCTGCTCCAATTCCTAAGGCCCGTCCATGATAACCGCTTGTTTCACACTGAAGCAGCAATTTTGCATTGCGAATACGATTTGTAAAGGAAGGCTTGAACCGTCCACACGTGGGAGAGAAATTGAAGATCTGAGTTGGCTCTAATTTAAATAGGTTCCAGTTTAAGAAGTAGAAAGGCATTCGGATTCGAATATTCATTCAATTTACAATATTACGATGTATTAGAGTTTCAGAAATACGAGAGCAGAGAAAATTTATTATTTTAATATACATTCTCCAGGTATTCTTAGATTTATGTATTTTAAGGATTTTTCTAGGAATCTATGTTCATAAAAGTGATACACAGCATTCTGAACTTGCGGTTAAATTCCGCAGTAGTAGTATATTGTCAGGATTTTACATTACGAAAAAACATTTCCAAATCGTAAGAAAATTATTCGTAAATTATAGATTATCAAAATAAATTCCTCCGACCAGATATTTTCAGTTAAAATCTTAATCATTTTTGTGAATAACTTCTTCACACACATTTTTTCCACAAAAAAGCCCAACGCTTTTAATACCACGTTTATTATGAACACTTAAATATCTAGGATGGAACTATGCGCCACTTTCTCATTTAATCAGTACCGCCGTTCTCAGGCATTGTCTTAAAAGAAACCAGTTCCAATTCGAGGAACAAATGTTTTTGAGTACTTTTTCCGCAAAACTACTCCAGATACTCTCAGCAAAAACAATGTTTTTACAGCACAATTTAGTTCCTAATCAATCTTAAGGAGTAATGATCAATGATGATGACGCAGCCATTAAGGCAATATTTTATTCATGGACTTCCCTCGAAACCTCGGAGAAACATTAAAAAATTTCGCTGTCTCCAAATCAACTCCTTCATTTCGATCCGTAGAAATACCCATATATGTCTTCCCTCAAACCATTATAGCAACTGCAAAACGCCGATAGGAGAAAAACCTATCCGGCACCCATTAACTTAAGCTTCTAAGTTAATAAACAGCTGTTGAATTTCATACTCTCAGGCAACATATCACTCATCTAACTCCCTCCGTTCCAAATAGATACTTTCTTTCAATTATTGGACACTACAGAATTTCAGTCAAAACAACTAAAGACCGATATCAGATTTTGGCAAAACCATCCGCCTCTTTGTGATTCATCATGAACCAATATCCTTATTATAACAGAAAAACACTTGCATTGCCTATCTTTCCAATCGGGGAAAGCTAATCATACTAACTCCGGGCTCCAAAAACTCATTTTCCAATGTCAAAACATTGGCCCATCTATATCTCCCACAGCCATCATTATGGTGATAGGGAAGGGTGGAGGGCTGCAGTCAACCAAATTTACGATCAATCGACCAATGAATGGTGAGGCTATCATTATTTAGCAGAGAACCAAAATGCCACATCCCTCCTTTAGTTTTAAACTATGAGAAATGGGAAGATGGGAATGGGAATGGGATAGTGGAAAGAGAGAATGGGAAACATTTGTTTGTCTCAAAACAGTTTCAGATTACTTTTTTTGGGTCACATGATACCCATGAACCGAGTTTGAGCAAAATTTAAGACCTAAAGGGACAATCGTTCGTTGAATTAGGGTGGAATGACTCACATCTTTTTAGCAGTTGTAACCTCTGACTCGAAACACATCCGTCTCAAATATTTTCCAGCAAAGGCCACCGAATCATCAATAGATTACTCTCACTAGACCTTTTCCAACCCTAATTCAACTATCTTCGCCCCAGAAGTTATCCTCTTGAATAAATGTTAACATATTCAGCAGGTCAAATAAATCCAATCAACAATATGACTCAAGTTGAAACAACCGTTCTGTTAGGACCACTTTCTTTCTCGCATATCTTGCCAAATAACACTTTTCCATCTATTTGAGAAATTTTTTCGCAACCAATATGTTCTGTAATCAACAGTCTCTTCTCATATAAAAATCTGCATAATGCCCTCATCAAATGGAATCAAAACCACAAAGTCTAAACCAAACGTTACGTTAAACGTAATTAAATCTAGATCACATACCAACGGTTGTAGTGAGCGGATATATAAAACGTTTCAGTATATCCCCAGGCATACAAATAAATAAAAAATCCCAATTTGTATCTCTTCGGAAGCTTAAATACTACTAATTGCTCATATTTATCCTGCACTTAAACTTCGGAATATAAAATACAAATATCAATCTTTTTCTTCCAAGCCTCCATTTCTCAGGAGAGCGGAGGTAGATATCCTCTCCGATTGGTGCAGATTTACGGGTGTCTGATATTTTCCGGAGCCCTCACTGTAATTTTTCCCAACTAAGGGCTAGGCAATTGCAGGGATAAAACAGAAATTTAGAGTTAATGCCGATGAAACATTTCATACGAAGGAAAATCACATGCAGAAGTTCAAATCCGAGCTACTATTTTACGGAATATCAATATAAAGAAATGTATGTCAAGTTTTAAAGCAAAGAAAGTATTTATGCGCGGTGAAATGAAGAATAAATGGAAGGGAGAAAGTGAGGTAAAATGAAAGGAAAACCGAAAACGGGACTAGACGGAGAGAGAGGAGAAAAGATATGTAATCAAAGCATTTCCTGAAATAATTAGATGATTTATTAAAAATAAGTTAATTTTTATTGTAATTCGGGTTTCAACAACGATACATCATATTTCGATGTCCTGAAAGTGCACATAAGAAGATGTATTAATACTGTAATCCAGGTCGGAAGTAAATTTTATTTTTATGGAAAATCTCTCGCATAAAACTTTTCAATATGTATACATCCGGCTCAGTTTCGTAAGAGTCTACGAATTTATACTCAAAATAGTAGTATTATAAGCATTACATATGTGGGACTCTCGCGTGAACGTCTGAAAAGTGAGCCATGTTCCGCGTCTGTGTGTGCGGGAGAAAATGAGTGGGAGTGATAGGTTGTTGGGTACACTTTACTGGTTATTTATGCGTGCAGTTATGCCAAGGAAATGAATCATGAGATTTGTTCCTTGGCGTCTATAGTATAAAAAAATTGCGTGATGCTAGGCGTGGACGAGGGAGTCAGCCGCTGAGAGGCGATCGCTGTTCTAGCCGCGTAACTCTCAGGATTGTTCACGAATTGGTGTGTGAAAGAGATAAAGGGTGACGAGGCATGGGAAACGTAGCAGGTAGGAGAAAGACAAACAGGCTTAATTTTTCATTTAGTATCGGAGAGGGGTTGGAAAATATACCGTGATGGAAAGGCGTAAATAAGAGAAAGGAATAAGGAAAGTTCTGCTGTCAGCAGAGAGCAGAAAATATCCATGAACGGCAATGGAAGCCTAGGGGAATGAAAAAGTGAGAAATCTAGGGAGGTGAATAGTGAAAAGATGGAATCCGAGTTACATTACTGACTTTGAATTTAGCTCAGGTACAATGCTCAGCTAAAAAGAACGAAGATATGATATAATGGTCGAGTACAACGTAATGATAAAATATAAAGTAGAGAAAAAATACCACGGCAGCAGAGTAAAATAGATAAGACATAATCCCATCGGTATTTAACGAGACATTCCAAAAATCAACAGTCACGATAATAGACAGACACGACAACAGTTCAGATTCTAGCTAACATTAAGCTGTATTTCATAAGTGGGAATTCAAAGTATAGTAACTTCTTACTGTGCTTCAGGAACTTGAGCAGATATCCATGCCATTCACGGCAAAAGAGGGATTTCGTAGTTCAAGAAGCGACAAAGTAAATAGTTAAAGGATATTTACGAAAGATAACTATTTAAATCATAATAAAATATATGTATTTCGTTTTATTCCACACTATTTTATATAATTCAACTCGACCATGGTTTCAACACCGCGTGAAAAGTGAAAGCATTAATTTCAACCAGGTGAAGCTGGAAACTATGTCCTATATTACTATTTAAGACGAGTATCTCGAAAAAAATATTTGAATTAGATATTTTGATTCGAAAATTGTACTGATGGTGTACAAAAAAGCACTAAGTATTCATACAATAATACTAGTAATTGGCACCTTGAAAACTGAAGATCGATGAATTAATATTTATTGTTTTATAGCAAAAAATGATAAATCGCTTTACTGATAAGCATATGCATCTCATTATCATAAATTATATGAAAATTGGTCCGTTATTTTTATAGACGATTCTTTTTTTTAAACATTTTCTATAATTTACACATTGTATTCTTTCTTATACATTAAGAATGTAATCAGGTTCATTATGAATGTACCTAAGTAGAGATTTTTGGAGTTCTTCACCTAACCTGATGCTAACAAGGCATTTTTTCCTATTATTTCATTTAAGCTAGGAGTTAGATCGAGTTAAGGCATATTAGAGATTGCAATCAAAATTCATACTTGTGATCTTTGGGAAATACCGTCGGGCCATAGCAGAAGACCAACTCCTCAGTGTAGACATTCCAAACAATTCTGAATTTAACATTCGACCAAAAATTTTCTCGTAGCCTTCAGCTGACGCTCAGTTTGCTATTAATTAAGCATTAAATTTTACGACGGCATTAGAAAATTGATTATTTCTATAAATAGAGAAACCAAATATTATTCGGTAAATTGACAATCTACTACTTTCAAGAATAACCTTACGCAGGTATCATAAAACTGCTGGTTTTGTACATATGTTTTAGTTAAGTGGATAATATTTGGTGAAATATCAATAAAAGTTGAAAGGTAAACATAATTAATAGTGATTCTATCCTAGTTATGTATAAAAACAAAGGAACAGCAAAAAATAACTGCGCTGGGCATTGATAAATTGTACTTGTGCAAAATTAAAAACTCTTTATTAGCTCAAGTTATCGCGTTCTTCTTCATTCCCGTGAAAGTAGAAGCTGAAGTGCTAAATTTAATCTCTTTTACCGGTGGTAGAACCCGAATTCGAAACAATGCCGAATTATTCATCTGATTTATCAACAAATTATTCTAATTCAGTGCAAATTTTGGCTAGATTCACTGGAGCTAGAGGCTCACAAATACCGAAAAAACCTATTCAAAATTTGCGTTGAACACCTCAGTCCAAACAGTAAAAGACTAATTTTAAAAAAGCACATGAAAGCAGTGTTTGCCCATGTAAATTACAAGTTATAGCAATTCTTGCAAAACTTAGGAATCTAATTTTAAGTCCCGTTTAAGGCACGCGTCTATTCCCATGTTTATTTTTGTGAATTTTCACATTCTACACGTCATATTTGATATTTCTAATGGAACAAATACCTTTGTATAAAAAATGCGGGGTTGATGGTATACAAAGGATAACTTGCCGTCAAAGGAAATGAGTGTCGGTGGAGTTATGGAACAGCTATTTCAAAGCAATCACGAATGTCACCGTTTCATCTCCAAAAAACTTACACCTTTACACGGCCGGTGACCTAAAACCCTCTGCCACACGCCCATGTGGCGGAGCGCGAGGTATTATGTAGAAAAGAATTTATATCACGTCTGGTTTCAAAATTACCGTGGAATTAATATATTTTTAGTAAAAATAAACAAGAGAAGGTTGTAATGGGAACTGAAATTAACCTGTTTTTCTTTAAATGAATACTTAAAAAAATACTAAATTACACTTTTCAGTATACTTTAATTAATTTCTCCTTCATATTGCCTCCAATTGACAATTCATAAATGGAATTCATTTTTCAGACAAGTATACGTTTGATTTACACTTTCGAAGGAGTAATTAGATGTTTGAAATTTGCATGTATTTCCCGTACAATTCATGCATAATTTATAAGAATAAGAAGCATCTACTGCTACATAATGACAAATCTACCCTGATAAAAAAGAATCATCGTACTTAGCATACATATGTCTACAAATATATAATTTTGATATAAAAGATTAATAATAAAACTAATTGCTAAGAACTGCACTGCTCAAATCTAAGTTTTTAAAGTATTATGAATAAATAGGTTGGAGATCATGAAATGGTATCAGGTTCCAGATGCTTGTTGATGGCAAAGCGAAAAAAGATTGAAAAATGGGCACTACACAAGAGATATAGTTTTTAATTAATGATCAATCAGAAGTCTAAAGGACTTCCAGAACTCCAGATATCACAGTACGGGCCAAATATCTTTGGAATAACTGAAAGACTCTGTTTACGTGCCACCTCTGCCATCCAGTTGGTAAAATTTTTACAGTGAGAATCAGTAAGATCACAACCACAGGGATATCAAATTTTAAGTCTGAAATTGCCACTTTTTCTGTATCAATCATTCTATCACAGCAATTTATCGCTCAACACCATTCTCAATGTATTATAAAATGTTATAAAATTTTAACAGAAAAACTTTCCTCCATAAACAGAAAAGACGCTAAAATCTGGAACCTGATAAAATTTCATGATCTCCAGCCTTAGCATTCATAATTCTTTTAAAACTTTGATTTGAACAGAGAAATTTTTAGCTATTCAGAAATGAAAATAGATGCATTAAATCTTACAGAACCTCATATTTCATCAATAAAAATTTAATCTTAAAAACAACATTTTTCAGAATAATATACATGAGTAAATTCTGAAGAGTCATGGATATCTGTCAAACATATCTTAATAGAAGTATTCTGGAATCGCACCAACTCCTATGGACAGCGAAGTAATCGACCGCGACATTGTTCTAACTGCTCAGTTACTTCGTACCATTAATCGATTTTATGCAGGCCCATGGCTCATAAGGAGACACTGAACCAAATAACTAGTCAAAAAATACTGGAGCAGTTTATAGTAAATAAGTAACATGTTACTGTTAATTATTTGGCCCTTAAGCGCTGAGGACTTTCAGTGAAGGTAATCTTGCCGCAAGTATATGCCGTAAACAGCAATTGTGCATGTAAAAATTCCACGAAACATTATTTGTTTCCTTAATTTCCCCAAATGTCTTCTAATTTTTCTTACCTTTCCATTTTATCAACACTTTTTTTATGTGGTCATTCCAAAAATGACCAAGGCTTTTGGAGAGGCTATTAACAAAATGACGACCAGTCTTAACACGTAAATGCAGATTTTGCAGCGTTGATGGCTCCCATTATAGTATTTTTTCCTTTTTCAGAAAGCCACCGAGTCATTTGTGGGTGAATGCGACGGAATTGGGTCCTTGACTTTTCCTCCAAAACGGCCATGGATTGAAGCAATTTCCGCCGGCGCGGTGATTACCTATTTAAACCGGGAAACGCTTTGACGTAAACTAATGTGTTGCACTACAATGTGGCGTGGCAGGGAGCTATTTAGCCGTGATCTTTAAGCTGGGTAAGTATCCTTTAAAGAAAAAAAAACACGTGAAACTATCTATTAATGAATTTGTCACTATAATGGCAATGCTGACCAAAGCGCTAAAGACTTCTGTTTTTTTCAGGGAAGAATTATTTATTGTATCTAAAAATATCTTCATCATTCACGTTTAAGAATTATTCACACAGTACTCGTTCGCTTATCTCGAAAATCCAATCATGCATCAATTTCTCGGAGGTTATTTTAAAATGACTAAGAATACCTTCTATAGTGAATTCATGCAAATTTGCACACGCATCTGCTTTTTCCGTCTCTCATCCTTCTGTGTCCAACCTGTTTCAAACGCACACAACTAGTTGCAAGATTTTTGAAAACTTAATTAGAGGAAAATATGGAAGGTGATATTAAAAAATACAACTTTATATCAAACAACTGTTTAGTAAGATAATTTCCTTCTGGTGTTTTGCTATTTTAATCAATACCTCATAACCCTTTGAGTGCATATGATGTGATATCACGTCACGGGTACAGTGAGTGTTCCAGCTTCGCTAACGAACTTTCACTAGGCCCCCTATTGAAAGGTGGAACACGCACAGTACCCATGACGTGATATCACGTCATCAGCACCAGCGTAAAGACAACCATGACGTCATTTCACGTCTTACCGCACTCGCAAGGGTTAATGAAACTTTTTACCTTACAGAGAGGAAAGGCAAACAATATAATCCATTAGAGCACTTGAAACACTTTGGCAACTATATCGATAGATCATCATGCATTTATATTAGTCTTAAAATAGTCCATCTTCATAAAACAGTGCTTTTAAAAAATATCAGCAATTTTTCTAATAAATTTCAATGACATTTATTGAGTTCCATTTCGTGTGTCTACTCCACGGAGCATATTGTTTTAATGGAACTATGCGCATTTGGTAGGCGCTGCATGTCCAAACGAATACAAGCTATTTATAAATAAGTGTGAAGATCATAGATTAATTCAGCATTCACAGGTTTAGTGGTCACATCAAAAATACAGACAAATAGCTTACTCAGTGGTTTATTCTTTCAACATTATAAAAATACATTCGTTATTTCTTCAAAATTTCCAAAAATAGAGTAAATCTATCCAAAATTATTTATGCATTAAAGTATAACACCACCGTGGCATAAAAATGAATGTAATAACAAAACAAAATCTTTTATAAAGTACTGAAATACATTGTTCTGTAAAGGGGATTGAATGAAATATATTCTTTTAAATAAGGAAAAACTCTGGTAAAATTTATGCAAGGATATGAATTTCTTAGGGAAAACAGATGAACCATGTTTATAGGTAAATGTTGAAATATATCTCGTTATTACTGCATAAATATCCAAGGCTTTCATGAAGAAATTTTCAAAACTAGTTTCAGCATTCAGATGCTACCTTTCACAAAAGATAACTGCTAACTTTGAAGGTATTTCCGAAACAACGTTCCTTTTACGTTCATTGCAAAGTAAAGAGCAACGAAAGTTGTAAACATAAATGACAGGGATGCTTAAACTCAAAGTAGAAAAAAGGATGAAATAGAGTTTTAATAAGCCCTATAGTGTGGCAACTACTGTAAAAGAAGCCCTGTAACTTTAAAGTACAGCTTCTTCTTGACCACTGCGACGAGTTATTTACTACTAATTTGGCGTGAATCAACAATATTACTGACTTTGAGAGACGACTTGAGAAGATGTTTATGGCAAAGTTTAGTAACTTCACTTTGTAGAGACGACCGCAACCAAAAAATGCTAGCATTATGAGCACATTCTAAAGCGTAAGTTACGAGCTTCATGCCAAAATGGTTGATTTGGTTATCAAAATATTTCAAATCATATATAATTGATACAGGCAAATACTGATACTTAAACACTAATACCTGTAGCATAGCACTAAAAATTAAATATATATGATTAAAATTTCATTATTGCTTCTGCATATATGCTACATATTGAATGAGGGAATAACCAGAAGGTATTAAGTAATACCGCTTACTGAAAAGCTGTAAACATTGGATTGGATACATGACGGTAAAGTAATTAATAATAAAATATAAATGGGAACCTCAAATACATGGAGTCAAGTCCAAGAGTGTAGGATAGATTGAAAGTATACCATTATTGCTCAATGTATTATAGGTTTTCAAGAATAATAAGTTTCTGCGGCCATTTCGAACTAGTATTTTTTATCATCCTTCAACGGAGGCCTCGACCATTCATCTAATCATATCAAACATCTCCCTTTAAATATAATATTATTCCCCGGGCATTCATTTCACCATACTTTCTACACATATACAAGGTACGTGCTCAAGCTCATATAGTATAATCTTGCCGTTAGGCAAATCCGATTCCGTCGGCCGTATTTTGAGTTCGGTTGGGTAGGATGCTAGCAGATGTAAGAGCATTAGAGAGATGCTGAAAAGAGGATAAAAGAAATAACAATGATAGACGGATACATTTTAAAGCTACTGAACGTTCTTTTCCAGCGTCTGGCGATTCATAGATCTCCATATTCTCAGACTTGTACGAGGAGACTTAAATATATTCCAGGCCAGTCTTGAGCAATTGAAGAGGATGGGAAAGGAGAATCCTACAGATGTATGCACATGCGAGTAAAACGAAATATAATACGTTGAGGGACGAGTTGTGTTGGGTATGTGCTAAAGAAAACTTTAACTTAGCGTAGATTAGAGACATATATCCTCGCGATAGGAAATGGTGCAATAATGCCCAGGAGGTAGGGGAAAATAAAAAGAGAAATGAAGTAAACTTAGGACGTCCTGGGAAAAAATGTTTTCTTATAAAAAGGATATAAGAATTTTGGACATGGTTAAACAAATAAAAGTATGAATATTATAGTCCAGCATGCGCTTCAACTATAATGATTTCCACGCACAGTAAATCATGCAAGCTGTCGTATTGTTGCATGTTCAAAAGATAAAAAAGATCCAACACAGAGTAAGAGTTACGAATAAAACTCTCAGGTGAACGACAAAAGTTTAAGCTCAACCATTAAAATAGTTTGTCACAATAATGAAGACAGGACAACGATCTTTCAAAGCTTTTTCCTTTTCCTCTTAAACTGATTGTGTGGCTAAAATTATGGGACATTACCGATATAATCCACGGATGTAAATAGGATATGATTAATGCAATTTTGCTCTTATTTAAGTGGTAAATGGATTACAAATGTCAGAGTGAGACAGATTCAAACGCGGGAGTTAACTTCTATTGGAGTGATGAGCTAGCAAGTGCATTTTCAAAATTTTAAACATTGAAATACATATTGCGTCTGAGGTCTCGGAGATGTTTAATGATTACCAAGTCAATGTAAAAACATTAAAAGCAAAAGGAAAAAATCAGCCATCCGTAAACGGGGTTGATAACAGTTAGCGGGGTGAAGATGGTACATACATACATACCAATCACGCCGTTTCCTTCCGGGGTAGGCACAGTCACAAAGTTTCACTCATAAATACATATTTGTACACCAAACTATGCTTCAATAATTTCCTCCATACTGACCTATCCTTACAAACCTCTTTTTCCTCATATACCCCCGTACACTGCTTTCTACACGCCCTCCTGTTTTCAAGACTCCTAATATTCTTCCTCCTAAGCATTTCCTCAACCACATTCAACCACGACTTCCTCAGCCTACCTCTATTTTTCCAATACTCTCACAGGCTTTATGACCTCATTCTCACTGATATTCTTTTCCATCGTCACATTCTCGCATTATACTTCACAGTACCTGTATCTTTATTGTATAATTCTTCAAAATACTCCCTCCAGCAGTTTCTGATATTGCTCTCGTCCCACACGATCTCTCCACGTTTGCTGCTAACCGCATTTATTCCCCTACCTTCACCAATCTTAGCCCTTTTTACCAAATTCCAAAACAGCTTTTTATTGCCTTCAAAATCGCTCAGAATCTTGCTAGCTTCATACAATATTTTTTCCTTACTCTATTCACAACGATTTTGCATTCAATATTTTTCTTTCTGTAAATCTCACATGCCTTAGTACGCTCGTCTTCATATTTAGCAGCAATCAGATTCTTGTAGGCCTCTTTCTTGTCCCTGACTGCAATTGTCACTCTTCATTCCACCAAGCATCACCTTTCATTCTTCCCACCAGTCCTTTTCCACATACGCTTTCAGCACATTCAACAATCACTCCTTTTAAACACTCCCACGCATCATTCACATTCTCCTTTCAGATATATTCGTCCCATTCTATCTGATTCAACGATAAAGCATACTCAAGCGTGCAATCATACTGCATTCTTACCTCACTGTTCAGCAACCTCTCCACTTTTACTCTCAACTGCTTACGCTCAACATTCCTCCTTGGCACCCACTTTCTGCCCAGATTCACTTTAAAGAGTACCAAATAGTGGTCTGTTACACATTCAGCACCACTCATCACTCCCTCAATCTCTCATCATACACAACGCAATGAATCATGCTTTTACAATCGCCCCTTTGCTAAGTGTACATACATTTTTTCTTATGTTTAAACCATGTATTCAACACGAAATGTGTTTCGTGTTTTTCCAAACACGAAAATTTAGCAATCGCAATGAATTGGCGAAAAAATGGGTAAGGGTAGTAAATGACGGCGGTTGGTCCGCGTACTAGACTACTATGGGAGTTATCAGGGAGAGCTTAGCTACGATTCTGAGTTTCACCTCCAGTTGGTAACATTATTATTGACTTCCATGTTATCAACTTATCTCTACATCATTGCTAAACCTCAATTGTTGAGCCATCTGGGTAAAGCCAAGTAAGTATTTTTACTATTAAAGAAACTATTTGAGATATTGATATGTTAAAAAAATTTACATATATATTCTTTATGATTTTTTCATTGTGATATAATCAAACTCTGTGGAAATTTACATAGTACCATCCATTTTGTGATAATATTATTAATACTGAATTTTCACATGTTACCCGCCATGCGCAAAATTCATTTCCTCCGAAAAGTCCGAGGCATCCAGAAGGCATAAAATATCTAGAACAGAAAAACGTGAATAAACATAAACAGTTAATATGCCTCATTCCATTTTCTAGCTGCGTTTTTTGCTGTGCCAAGAAAGGGGTAAGGAGAATGGGAATGAGTAACCGACTAGCTATTTAAAACTAGAGACCTGCTGTGGTTGACATCAAGTTGAGAGACAGAAATAACGAAACGCAGAGTATGAAAAGTGTTGACTACTGTGGAAAAAATAAAAGAAAGTAGATGTATTGTCACTGCGTTACGAAAACCAACCTGCCCATTCATATCCTTGACACATAAACACTACAATAAACATTTGTAAATCCATTAATAGGTATGGCAATTATTTCATTATGTACTTACTATTCAGTACAGGAGTAGCCATCAGTCTTACTTAATAGTAACCTAGGTACAGCAGTAAGGGACACTCAAAACAGATATGCATAACATGATATTACAATAAGAACTATCACCCATAATATGAAAGGCTACAAATTGAATGAACTTACTCCAAGTATCCGACAACTAAAAGCGGCTTAACAATTCAGTTCAATCATTATTGAAGTGGAGGACATTATCGATCACTTTCGAAGACAATACTCCTCCCGATTGTTCATCATAACTAGACTTTCACGCTTCGCTTTCGGCAACAGTCCGGTTAGCAATTTTTTCTCCTTCCAAATTGAATAAGAGAATGTAGGTAGCATGGTAAGCCTTTTAACGAAATATGTGGCCATCTGTATAATCGTATTGACTGGGTTGGGCGGTGTAAAAAATTTATTATTTTGGTTGTTTATGAATGTTGACAGCAGCATTAATACTAAATACTAGCAGCTACTAACCATTTAAATGAATATTAAGATTCCAGATTACCTGATTTGTCACTATAGTTGTTTTTTTACGCCTAATTTACGACAAATATGGACATAAAAATTTGAGATTTCTTTTACGCTGATCATATGAGAAATAATAAAGACAGGAAATAGAGAGGAATAAAAGAAATTTCAGCGTAATTTATCCACCAAATGCAAAGGAAAAATCAAACTCGATATAATCCTCACAGTCATATAAATTTTATCAAGGAAAATTAGGAAACTAATCATCGTTTCATTACCTTTTAAAGAAAAAACCAACTTCATCGTACAATTTTTGCAGAATCAACATCCACCTACAATTATGCATTGATACATTTGTCATTTGTATGTAGTTTTTGAGCTGCTGTATTCCTTTGAGGGAGGCATTAGATGAATAAACCAATTAAATATTTCAAGAACAAGTAATAGTCTTATATAATTTAGAAAATAAATTAAAGCATCAAGAAATGAGCAGAATGGCAGCAAGACATCCGATAAAGAAGGGTGTACGCTAGAACAAAATCGCCAAAAATTGATCGAAGACCTAAGAATGGAAAACTTTTGAATACTGATAATATTCGTATACGGTGCAGTATTTAGACATAGAGGTGACATTATTAATTGCACTAGTAACGAGTTAGAGTTAATGTAGTAAACTAGAACCATTTTTAGCTTCCTGAAACCCTACAAATTATGAGTTTCCTGATATGTCACAGTAATAAATATTTCATGCCTAATTTAAAAAACATAAGCTATAACAATAATACCGTATGGAAAATAATTATAATGATTTACATGCATTCGTACGTTTGGCCATAAACTTCATGATTCGTCAATACTAGCAATAAGGGGTTTAGCGCAAAGGGTAATAAGAAGATATCTTACCAATATATAAAAATCTAGTGGTGTCTGTTTGTCTATTACTCAATCACTCATAAACCACTGAATCTATTGAAATAAAATTTAGCAGGAAGATATTTGATATTCTTGCCTCACGCATAGGCTATATAACAAGGGTCTTGGGGCTCTAAAAGACGCTCAAGTGGGCCCTTTCATCACCAAAAATTGGCCCTAGGAGATAATGCTTGCCTGTATTAGAAACACGTAAAATATGCCTATACTGAATGTACAACAATCATGGGGTCGTAAGTCATGCTAGGGCCCCAGAGGGCCCAAGGTTCCCAAAGAATACTTTCCTAGAAGCCTCATAAGTATTGACCGAGCAAACCGATTTTAATGACATTTTCACACATGGTATCAGAAAAGCTTATATAAGGAAATTGGGACTGTAAAGAAGCCCCCTGGGCCCCAAGGGCAGCGTATTGGGCCGTCTGGTGTCTTATGCGTTTGCAAAACTCAAGTCTAAACATTTTGGTTCAACTGCAGGGGTATCTTTTTTTGCATATGTTAATTAGTTCTACTAAAGATAGAAGGCTGTAATTTTCACCATTAGATGGATAAAAAATTTCAGTTTCTTATTTTTTAAATTAAATTTTCCTATACCGATTAAATTTCCCTATAAATCGCGTTTTTAATGTAAAAATAATTAATTTGACTTCTGTCAACAATAGGATATTTCCTTGGTAACCGTGAAATTAGCATTCGCTTTAGAAATGAAATGGGACCTTTACAATGGCGGCTGGATTTTATATCTAGGGATATGCACTCCAGTGGAAATCTAGGCCGTACACAGAAATGTTGCTGATAACGATATTTTCAGGGATATTTTTGCCTAAAATTGGCAAAATCATTTCATGTGGACTAATTTAAAATGGACCGATGTAAAACAGGAGAATGCCACGATGTACTATTAATGCGAAAAACCTTTGGAATGCAAATGGCCTGTAGTTTAGTTTCCATTTGTTACTGCAAAAGAATGTCGAAACTCGGTAAACATAATGTAATGCGGTTTTAATCTGCTAAAATTAAAAAGAAAACTACATTTATTGCTGAGTAAAACAAGAGAATGCCACAATGTTATATTAATGCGACTAGCCTCTGAAATGCAAATGGCCTGTAGTTTAATTTCTATATGTTACTGTAAAAGAATATCGAAACTCAGTAAGCATAATATAATTCGGTTTTCATCTGCTAAATTAAAAAATAAAACTGAAATAATAGCTAATTTGCCTAGAAAAAAAATACACATCATCAGTGAGTCGAACCTACAACCTATTGTCCTGTCTTTCTTTCATCCCCAGTTGAATTTCAACGAGTACCTTTGCTAGTATACTATATTTTTTCGGTCTAAAGCTTTATTTAATTCAGAAATTATGAATTCGATTCTCCGCAAATGTGCTGAAACCAATTTAGACGTCACAGATGCACGAACATTAGGTACTAAAGGGAAACTCAAGAAACCAAATCCTAAGTAAAAGTACGAAATTGGAAAGTATCTCGAGCTCACTGACGTCTAAAAGACAAATTTCCCTCTGCGAGATTGGGGCGGTTTCCCAGCAGTGAGCGTTCTCTAATGAATGCGAGCAGACAAGAGTGAGGGGTGATCCAAATGAGGACGAAAAAGCGACATGGGATTGATGATAGGGAGGAAAGAATTACTCATTCATTTTATGTCAACATTACGGAGAAGTGGAACAGAATGAAACTCGGGGGAGTCCCCCTCTTCAACCTGGCCTTTTTAATGATCCGTGCTGGAAGACAGCGGGACTCGAAATCATTGAAGAGTCTTTAATGAGAAAGGCATCAAGAATCTTCTCGATCCAGCTAAAACAGTGTGTATCCAATTCAAGTGAAATACGATTCCAGGAAAATGATTAGCCCCATAAAAAAATTGGCAAACAACATAAAGATCTCTAAGAATGAGGAAATCTTAAATGCTTTATGTCAGTCACTTTCCGTGAATGGTACTTAAATACATCGTAACTGTATCGTAACATCTCACAAAAATCATAGGATATATTGTAAATAAACCAGTCTCATCTCCGTGTACTAATATATATATAGCTCACTTTAAGTTCTGATTATGCATTTGGTAAATATAATCGGAGGTAATAGCATAAATAATTACAACTTTAATTGATTCATCTCATGCTTATCATTGTCAATTCATCTCATGTCTCTCAAGGAATATTGTAAATAAAAAATTCTTATTTTGAGGAGAATTACTTTGGAGAAAGGCATTTTGAAATGAATTTCGAGATATGAGAAGGTGGGTTTTCTAAATGGGTTAAGGCCAAATTTTTCCGAGAAATTGCTTTTCAAGTTTTGAGAGACAACTGCTATGAAATAATAAGTAACTTAAAGTTAATATTAGGAAAAAACTTAAGATTTTCTCCATGGCTGAAACACCGTTCTTTTTTTAAATAGATAATGCAAAATTTGGAGAAAACTCTTTAATATAGTTCAAACAATATGGTGAATCATCAAAAAATCTCTATCGGTTCTTAAAATACATGGATACGAAGGCAGTCCATTAGTTTCTGGATTCATATTACTGTTCATTTGAAAATCCTGATGTAGGTCAAATTTATTTAATATATCTGAACCTAACAGTGAATATCTTATAATACATTTAATGCAATTGTTCAGATACCATCTGATCAGTAACATAAAATTTCGAGGAGGTTTAATGAGTTGAAGGACAAGATCGTATAACGACCTACATAAAAGAAGGGACAAAGTTTGATTAGTCATCTTCAGCCTACGTGGAATTAGACTTTTCTTTCCTTCTGGTCATTAAGGCCAATATACGCGTTGCCACTTTATCAAGAACTGAGGCAGAAAACGATCCATTGGATAACATTGATTAAAGAATAACGCGGAATAGCTCTACAATAATTGCATCTTTCGCATTGCCTCAGACAATCTCACCAAATGAGCCATTCCCACATCAACCCTCGTTTTTCCCTTTTATGTCCTCAGTAGTTTTTTCTCCTCTTCGATGAGCCAGAAATATCTAATCCGAGGACTACGATGCTAACCACACAGTCGGGAATAATCCCAACTCACTACCGTATCAGTCATACATAACTTCCCCGTATCCCTCAAGGGTTTGCGGCTACTCCAGAAAGGTTATCCTTTTTCTCATTGTTGCAATGGCACCTACTGGGGCTGTTAATGGTATAACAACTTCCCTACCTTGAAATGTTTGATATCAATAGTAGTTGAGGGAGAGAAAGAGATTATAGCGTTTAAAAACAAGCATAGAGAACCCTTGCTAAATAACATGGTACTGCCTTAATGCGAAGATTAAAATTCGTAGGGCTAATAACATAAATTTAGCTGATTCTAGTCCAAGCCAAAGTGAAGGAAGAAATGCATTAGTACCGAAGAAAAAGAATGAAAAAAATCTTTAACACCTTGTGAGAACCTTAGGTTTACCAGGTTTAAATATGAAAATAAAAAACTTTCATCATACCACTAAAAAAATAAGTTGGGAATAAATTTTATTCCGTTTTAGTTTCAAGGCAATTGATGTATGTCTCGGAGGACGATCATCTACTTTAAAATACTAAATTTTTAATTTTTTATATTCATTGTAAAGCAACAAAAGGGGAACTAACAGCAGTAATAGAAAAAACTGCGTAGTTATTTGAAAGATATTTCCTTGGATTGTTCGCAATATTTCGGTGCGTTGAGAGTAAGTCATGAAAAAGGATTTTGTAGAGACCATTCGATCAGTAGCGGTAAAGAAAGAAAAAGGTCCACTGATCTATCTTAAGTGTGCAGGTCACGTTTGCATCGCTAGTCGCCGAACTATTTCGCAAGAGGTAAGAGGAATGCTTCGAGGGGCAACGGAACACCAGAGAAATAAATAAAGGATTAGATGGCTAGCGTTCTCATCTCGAGTGCAGGAACCGAGGTTGGCCATTTAGGAGGCTGGAACTACCAACTGTGGAGCCGAGACAGGGAAAAGGATACCAGTCCTCCGGGAATTGGGTACTTCCATTACTAGCCTCACACATTTTCTAGGGAATTACCGATAGACCTCGTTTTACCCCTTTCACCTGCTTTCTACCCTTCTCCACGGCAAGTAAGCAATAAATGATTCAGAAGTGGAATGTTCGAATGCTACACAATATGTTAGAGAATGAACAATTTTCGCCAAGTAGTATTGCATGTAACATATGCCAACTTGCACTACAAATATCAAAAATAACTAAGGGGGCTGGTATCATACCAAGTCATCAGTTAAAGCTAAAACATTTTTACATAATTTTACCGTTACATCAAATTCGCTAATATCTACCGCGTCAAAACGAAAAAGTGGCAGGTAATTGAATTTTCTCAATAAACACCTAATACAATAATTCTCATCGTCTTTGAACGAGTCGAGCCAACACCAGCGACAATGGATGCATCAGTCGCTAAGGATAAGCATCAATTAGCTCGGCTCAATCTTGGATCTTGGGCTTAGGCGATGCTCCTATTCGCCCGAGTGCTGCTGTCTCGGTTTAGTGGCAGGTCGAATGTGCGAAATAACCTAGGTGTCAAAGGAAGTAAAACTACACTACTAATAACAGTACGACGAAATAATAACAATATAAGTGAAAACAGACAGAGCTACTCATTCACAAGGACAAACGTTGGACAGCCTTATATTGAATAGGAAATATCCATGAAGGGTAAGTAATGAATACCTAATAGGAAATTTGTTCTGCAATTGATTGATGCATTTCTTATCGGATTATATATAGCCAATTAGATAGGATATTTGTTAATTGTACTCAACAGAGGCACACCATCAGCAAAAATGGATATCAGTGAAACATGATGAGTCCATAAGTACTGCTACGCCTAACCTGGAAAAGAAAATATAAATCATAAGTCACAGCTTTTGTATTTTGTGTAGTCCCAACACTGATTTCAATATAACTGTAAATAATAATAATTTTTCACATCACGGACACTTTTTCAGTAGTCTGCAGTCAATTTTACCAGTAATTTTTATTTTATCTTATAAAATATACAAATATGTTGCAAATACTACGAAAAATCCAAGTTAACTGCAGCAATTGGTAGGACTCCGTCAAAACTTTTTATCGTTATCTCCCGACCCTGTCGAAAGAAAAATTCATGAAAAAATGCCGTAGATCTTTAGTCATGTCTTTAATTATGCATTGATTTTTGAGATTTAATTGGCTTAACGAAATATTGGTATTACTTTTAATTCAGCCCACCGGCAGCAGAGGTCATTTAAGATATGTGACTCCAAAGGTTAACCTTCCAGCGGACGCAAGGAGGAATTTTGTCCGCCTTAAAATAAATTAATCCACGCTCCACAATTGTTGGTGTCAAACCCAGATACTACTCCAGATATTCTTTAAACCTCATGAGATTGGGGTTGTGTGACGAAATCGTTCGTGGCGAGCGCTTGGCAGTGTCAAAGCTGATGAGTCCGAGAAATCACATCAGTGCGGGCAAAAATCCGCTCCACGCCCGCCGAATTATCACAATTGCCTGGAGCCTAACTGGAAAATGTGTGTATTAATATTTATTCCATTACATTTTCGATGATCTCACCTTCTAACCGTCATATTATTTAATTCTACTGTTAGTTCTAATATTTAGGTTTCTATCCATTTATACTATAAATACTATTAAAACTACTTTTTACTCTATCTTTTAACTGTTCGCCTATTTTTCTAAGACTTTTCTCACTCCGGTGTTCTACTCTTCCTTATCCCTCTCCAAGTATCCCTCTTGAGAGGGCTCTGAAACTTGGCTGGACATCTGCTATAAAATGAATTTCTGGTTATTGTTTTTTACATTTAAAATGTTGCGTTATTATAGTCAATAAAATTAATCTTATTTATTTTAAACTGGAATAGTGATTGATTTCACACTGAAATTGTGATTGTAGTAAAAGTGTTCTATTTCCTTTTGAATGTTGCGGCTACATCCAGGGTAACCTTCTTTGAAGAAATTAGACGTGATGCCATGAGAATAGACTTAATTATCACTCCAATGTTCATTAATGCTAATAGAATTGATATTTAATTTAACTATAATGTTATGGAATATTTTTTTCAAAATATTGATAAGAATACACTACTTGGTAAAAAAGAATACAATATTTTCATTGGAGGACTCCGAGAGCAGTCTAATGGATGTGCTGGTGGATTACAGCGAATTAAACATGGTCTTATGCATCATAAAAGACGACAAAGTCAAGAGTGGACAATATTTCAGCGCTTTCCCGCTCTACGGAGCCCAAAAAGTACGCCCGCTTCTATAATAAGGCTAATAAAATGCCACGATTCACGAGATTCCGTTTACCTCACCGATTATGACGAATTGTACCAACACAAATTTTAAGCTATCCGGGACTAGCCACGGAGTTTCACTTTTACGGAGTCACCCGCAATGCACAATTGTGCGAATTTCCACAGAGAAAAAATTTTTTCTCTCTTTGGAAACTCGCACATTTGTGCATTGCGGGTGACTCCGTAAAAGTGGAACTCCGTGGCTAGTCCCGGATAGCTTAAAATTTGTCAAATAAGAGTGAACGCCTCTCTGTGTTCAAAGTACGATCTTTCCTCGTGGGCAGTGGCGCTAAGCGCTCAGTAGCGACTGATTGTTACATTGTATGTCCGGCAGTCGAGAACATCTAGTCCCGTAAAGGTCACAAAATCCACAGTGGAATAGGACGCCTGGGTAGCTTAACTGGCTAAAGGCTACTCGGCCGGAAATCGAGAGATCCGGGTTCGAATCCCGGTCAACGCGAATGATTTTTTCTCAAACGCGAATGATTTTTTCTCTCTCTTGAAATTCGCAAATTGTACCAAGCTTACATCACGTGAACACAGAATTGACTTCGCTCGATCTTTAGGCATAATATGCCTTTTCTGGCTAGTTACGGGAAAATGAGGTCCAGAGCCAATGGAAAATTAACATATTCTCATCTACCATGCCTCTGCACACAGAAAATTAATTGTATGTGATGGAGAGCTATTGTGTCATATGATTTGACAAAAAATTTAAAAACGTCAAAAATATGCAACAATTTTTATACTGGAGAATTTACGACCTATGTTATTACAAAAATATGAATAATTACATACATATGTACATACCAATTACGCCGTTCCCTGCCAGAGTAGGGAGAATCACAAAGTTTCACTCATAAATTCATATTCTGCGGAACTTAACTCTGCTTCAATAATTTCCTCCATACTGACCTATCCTTGCAAACCTCTTTTGCCTCATTTACCCCCATACACTGATTTATACAAACCCTCTTGTTTTTAAGACTCCAAATATTCCTACTCCTAAGAATTTCCTCAACCACATTCAACCACAACTTTCTCGGCCTACCTTCACTTATATACATCTGTTTAGTAATTCGACTTTCATCCATTCTCTCAACATTGCCAAATCAATAAAGCACACTCCTTTCATATATGTTCCTTACGGGAGCATCTAACCCACATTCATTTATTACCCACTCATTCATGACCCCATCCATCCTACTTTTACCGCAAACACTATTCAGATAACTCATACCCACGGCGTTCAGTCTACTCTTGTGTCTATCCTGACATTCCCATGTTTCACTACCATACAACAAAAAGGGGAGAAGTACACTTCAACTTTAAAATAATTAACCGAACGATGCATAGAAATGTATACAGAGAACCATGCTGCCAAATAAAAATTCGACTTATTTTTGTCAGTACTGATACGTCTAAAACGTCAATTTTTGTAGTATTTCAGTAGAAGACTCACGGAAAACTGTTAAAAAAAAACTATTTCTTGACATGCATGTAATGGTTAAAACGCAACCGTTGAGGTGTCTACATCATAGTGATTTTCGTGCGTCTTATAAAATTCCACAAAAATTCCTGAGACCGATTTACCAGACCCCCTATAAACATTCTCATAAATTGTTAAAAATAAGCTGCTACCGAAGAAATTCATTCACATCGAGGCTTATACCATCTAGGCACTTTGGTAAGCACATCGGCCATTCCATTTCACTCAGCGCAAACTTGGGTGATTGGAGAAATTTTTGTTTGGGCGGATATTTGCGTTATCCTTTTTATACGTGTACCTAATATAACTTGTTCATGTAAATATAAGTGAAATAACTGTGTTACAAATTTCGTTACATCGTAATATAACGTAATTTTAACACGAAGCTGTAAAATACTTGACTTAAATTTCGAAATAATTCCAATCTATTTGCATTGTATTTCTCCCAAATGCAAAATTATGTGCTTCATATTATTTTGCTGTTGGCTAATAAATATAAGGGTGTACATTTTTTGCAAAAAAATATTTGCATTTGTCCTTGGTTGAAATTTTGCATTCCGCTTCATTAATCCAAATCTTCGAACACTGCTGATTGTGACGATAATTTTTAAATATAATTCATGCATCATTTATAAAACCATATTTATTACTATTTTCTCTGCATAAACGGTCGTACTTAAGAAAAGCCTTGTCTATGAATTGTTTTCAACTTACGAGAAAAGTTATTAAAATGTGCTCTCAATGACTCACGATTAGCGCTCCAGCCACCTTACCCTTTCACAGCGTATCTGGTTTTCAACAAGCGTTCTTAGACAATGTCATTTTACAATTAAAAAACAAAAGTAATATTCGTATTCGCATTCTTCATACGTTCACTTGGTTCAATTATACCGCATCAGAGATCTTCACACCCGCTACTGCCGCAGATGGCCACTGCAGCGTTTAAATTCGGGAACATAGCATTAGAGACTTCGGCCGCATGTTGCGGCCAAAGAAAAAGTTTTTTAAGGGTCGTGAGCCAAATTCGATCATTGCGGAGCAGCACCATTATTTGCAGAACAACTTTTGTCGACTATCGCAGTGAAAGTGTTAAGAGGATGTGTCCATCACACAAATGCTAGCAATTGAACAAAACAACACGAGTTATTGAGCGTATTTATTCACATTATAAAGTGTCTTTTGGGATCACCCTGCTGTCGATGATATGCAGTTTTAGTCTAGATGCACCATTTTCACAGCTACGTCAATGAAGTATCGTATACTCGTCAAAACTTTTCGAGTGGTACATCGATAACAGATGGATAATCACTCCCTAGGAGAAGAATACAGAGCGCTGACGAGCAAAGAAACGGACTTCACTGGATCATTTTGATGCGTATGATGGGATTTGGACGAGGCATCCGGGGCGTGATGACGTGGGAGAAGGGAGTGAGAGAGTGGAGAGAATGGGAAGGCCCGACAAGGACGGATTAGAGACGTCCAATGCCTGCGTATGGCGGAAGGAGGGCAGTGAGAAAGCTGTTTTGTAGGGTGATGAAGAACGAGAGATGCTGACGAAGGGTGGACGCAGAGTGTAGGAAAAAGGAATACGTTTATTATGAAGGCAATAAAATAGGAATGAGGAAGGACGGTCAGAGTGATTGAAGAGCGAAATGCGAATAATAAAGCAGCTGAACGCTGAGCTTGGCACCGGAACGACATCTATAAGGAACAAATGAGCGGGAATCAGATATCTACACCTACGATTTGCCGTGAGAACCAGCACTTGGATGTGTGGTACGGGGTAACTCCTCACCAGGCATACAACACTCTTACCAGTCCTAACCAGAACCTCACACGCTCACGAAAGCTATCATATGAACAGTACGCGGTCAAAAAAAGAGCTAGGAGAGTGCTACATAGACGAGCATACTAACAGGCAGTTCATTCGTTCACATACAATGAATGGTAAGTATTATCAATGTGTAAAAAATAAAATAGAAAAATTAATATTTGTTTGCTCATCTTCCATGCGTTCCAATGCCAATCATCAGATTACAATGGAACTTCAGTGAGATATTGCTCGCGTGCCCACAAAGGTTTCTATATTATAAATTTCGTTGTACATTAGGTGGAGCGCGAGTCGTTTCAAAAAATGAGTGTTGATAGGCGAGCTTCTCAAACAATCGAGGAACGACACGCAAGCAACGAATCAGATATTTTACGAGTTCCTTAATAAAGTGCATCATAATCGTATAAGGGAGAAATAATATCGCGTGCATCAGAATCATATCAGTGAGACATAATTTTTGTTATAATGTATGTAATTTATTTGTATGCAGAATAAGATTTCATGCAGTGTTCTCTTTCTTTGCTTTCTTTAAATTATTGCAATCGTTTTTTGTATACGCTTCGCTTTTTCCTAAAATTGGGCACTTAAAGCCTCCACACACCTGAGCGGCCGCGTTGGCGGCTGTGCCCGCGCGGTCGCTGCTGTGCACACACCTAAGAGCCCGCTAACACTAAAGACTTTTGATCGGCCGATAGTTTGATCGGTCGTTTATATTCCATGAAGGCATATGCTAGGGCGCACACTCAAGGGATTTGAAATCGGCTGATAAAAAAGTTTAACAGGCAGTACGATTCCCTTCAAACTCAATAGTTGGCCAACTATCAGCCGACTGCTTAAACAGTGCATGCATGTGCATGCAGGCATGCTAGTGCGCCGTACTGTTTAAGTCGTTGTTTTTTGTTGTGTCCGATTTGCCGATTGTTTAGTCGGCGCGGTGCTCTCAGTTCACCCTGAGCTTAGGTGTGAGGCAGTGCGTTGGGCCTCTTGTATGACATAAATTGTATCCACTTTTGCTATGGCTGGCCCAATTAATTCAACAAGCTCGTTGAAACTGGCTATGCTCATTCTCTAAACAGTGAAAAACTTTTTCGTATAGTCTAGTAATTTAGAATGCAGCGTGTAAAACTTTCCTCGCAATAGTCTGGCACTGTATATTGGATGTAGCCAATATTCTCGGCTTCTTTTCTCATTCATTCTTCTCCTCCGTTTTACAATAAGGGCGATTGTAGCAGCTCTTCTCGACAACATTTCTGTCAAACACAAGCGTTCAACCCGAGTGTTGCTTATCGACTAAAGCAATCGGATGACTGGTAATCGGCCAGTCTACGCACCCACCACTAACCGAACCGTTTAATCGTAACAATGTGCGGAGATGCAGTCTAATCCGACTAAACTATCTAACGATAGTTTTTCTGTAGTGTGCGCGGGCCCTAAGCAGTCGCGGCCACGGAAATGCTATATTGTTGGTGTGAGCGACAAACCAACGAACCTAGACTATCCTTACGGCAGATCTGCATTCACGAAGGCATAATTTCAATGGAAGTCGATAATATCTCTGATCAAAAATCACGACGGAAAATATTTCGACACTTTCGCATTCGCAATGCACAGTTTCGTCGGCTCAACCCCTTAAGGAAGTTGAAAATAGCTTGGCGTAAGCCGCCGCGGCATGCGGGCGAACTCGACCGGTCGCGTTCAGGTGTGTGGAGGCCATTATGCTCAAAAATCTTAAACTATTCCACTACTTCAACAATAATATTTTTTATTTACTTAGAAACCGCAAAATAGGCATGGAATGAAAACTCATTCCATTACGAATTCCTGTGTCGGTACGAGGAATTCATTGGACTATGTCTCAATTTCGTTTGAGTCTGCTTTGTATATGTATATCTACTTAGAAATAAAAAGAGGCAATGAAACGCATGCCGGGCATAGTGATTAAATTATAGAAATGTATTCTAAACACCCAGGAATCAAAACTATGACAAATATTTCAAGTATGGTGAAATATTAATGAAGGTAAGTAATAGAGCGCAAATACAATGTCGACTCTACCAATACGCTTGAAGACATCTGGCGTCATTTCGTGGGCGAATCTTATGCATATTTTTCCATAAAATGTGAATTAATTAATAATAAAGCGTTTCTACATTAGTACGCTGGGTAAGAGAATATTTCAATTAATAATTCGGTCCTGCCAAACCTCATTAGGCTTGTCGGAAGGTTCTGTCAAGTATTGATTTCTCATTAATTGGCCCCACACATTATAAAAACTCTATGCAGCTAATATACAAACAGTTACCGTCATAAAGTGGAATTTCCAAATCAAATAGCATATATACAAATAGGTTTTCAATTAATATATTCAATAACCCCATGAAGATACAATTTTGGGCAATACCACATGTACTAGTATCAACATTGTAATAAATGGTTATAAATTACCTACAATTATCATGTAATGTAATATTTGTAAAAACTTAACCATTACTGGGAATATGGATGCAAATTCTACTATAAAGGGCCGGCGTTCAAATAATTGATCTTTCGCAGCAATATTGGTCCATTATTTTACGAGAAAAAAATTTCATATAAAATCTACCCGTTCTGCAGTCTGATTCCGTGATCTCATGACTTCGATCTTTTCTACTGAATTGGTTGGCTCTAGCAAAGTATATTGAACGTAATGCAAAACAATAATCTGCCACAAACTTACGAATGAAATATAACCTATATTTTTCCCTTCGATCAGTTAGAGGTTGCCACCCTAAATCCTTCAACGATTAACTTGATTGATATGCATACCTCTAGCTTTCTGGGACTGCGTGGATGGGCGGTGATAAATGAAGTACTTATGGGACAAAAAAAAACAATTACAAAAGGCGGCGTTTATTATAAGATACTACCAAATGACTAACAGGTAGTCTTTATTGAAATAACAGATATCTATATTTTTACCAAATAACAGGTATTCTTTGATACTTCCTTTGGTATATAATGCGCAGAACCTGTTTAGGTGAGTTGCAAGAAAATAAAATGTTCCGAACCATTTCATTATTTTCTGACGGCATTCTGGGTTATCTGCAGTCAGAGATTGATGGTTTTTTATCAAGGTGTTTCTAGCAATGATCGTTCAATTCCTTATTTTGTGAAATTGTTACATTTCCCCTGCATGACACACAAAGCTCAACTTTCCGCTAACTTAATCGTTAAAATCATATCAAATACATGATGCATTACACAGTGTAATGACTATTAGCAAATGAATTTATTCCGGTCTAGCGACTCATAAATAACTGATCTTATACAGAAAAAAGGAAAAAAATCATTACTTATAATTGTTGCACATGCTGTAATTGAGCATTTATATCCCACAAAATTACAACTATTACGTAAAACTGTGAATAACATTTGCATTGACAGAATTAGGGGATTTTCAGCCATTAAAATAAAAAAATACACTCAAATATGTAACCATATTCAAGACTAAGTTCACCAGATCAATGAAAAAAGTTATAATATTTAAATTAACCTCGGTAGTTTTCACTGTGGAAGGTACTGGAGAATTCACACATAGTACAAAATAAGGTCTATGAAGCTAACATACCAAATGTGAACGTGAAACTGTTGAATATTACCACATTTCCACTATTCTCTGCAATGCTGTCAGTAAAATATGGCTCCATAATTTTTTGTGGCAATTAAAAATTGCTACGGAACTAGCCTTAACAGTAACCATAGCCAAAAATCCCGGCCTGAAGATATCGCTTATTTACGAAATATACTATTTAAACGTCTGTCCTGGACCTTTCCTCTGGGCTCATTTATATTGCATTTGAAAAACACATCCATCACTAAAATTTTAAACATAAAAGATAACACATTATCTTAAGACGCTATGTACTTTTAATCAATCATACTCACTCAAATCACATTCTTCATGGATGATATTTTATAGTGAACCCCATATATTATAGTTATTTAATGCTATAATTACTAACCACAGTTCTCAGCTTTCACACATTATACCTCTACCTTGCTATTTCACCCGTTATAATTCATCACCCTCTTACAGAAGGAATTCCAAGTCGAAGATAGCATACTTTTAATAAACTTTGTCCATCAATATACTATATTTATATAAGGTATCTAATTCTCGAAATGCAGGAACTAATAAGAAATACATCAGCGAAAATTAATTCCCAATTGTATGTTAAGAGAAGAGTACCTTGCCGATAAGTTGGAACGTAAGCTACAGACCCCTCGACGCCTACCGTTTGGAAGAGGCTTAAGAGGAAATTATGTTTTTCTTAGAACTTCTATCATTACCAAAGAACCGTAGCTATACCAACATTCCCGAGTGCCATTAATGGCTTAAATAATTGTGTCCATCGGTCGGTCCCTAACAGTTATAGTCGGTTCTCATCTGTTATGACTCATGAAATTTGCAACGAAAATCTTCAAACCATATGAGTGAGTTATGCGTGAGAGGGCTATTTACTGAGAAGAGGTTGAAGAGCTTTAGCTCCCGTTGTTTGAACAAGCCATCGCCACACAGAGACTAACCCGGGAAGGCTGTTATATTCTCAAGAACGCTCCATTTTCTCAGTCATTAATTCCACTCTTTCGCCAAAATAAACCACATGAACGAAAATAAAAAGCAGAAGGGAGTGGAAAAAATGTTTTCTAACGCTACACTTCCACATCAAAACACGACTTTATGAGAGAGATATGTTAAATAGCGCAATATCGGCCACATATTTAGATCGTAAATAAAACAAAATTAGAACATAAATTATAGCCTATACCCCTCGAATAGGTGTATAAAATATACAACTCTTTCTTTCTGGTAACAGTTAGCATGGCAGAACTGAATACGGAGCGTAAAACTACTAAACTTGTCACTCTTACCTTCTTCATTAATTGGCTGGAGTAACAACGCCTCTTAAAACACACTCTTGTTTCATTCTATAGATCATTGTACATACATCTACATAATACTCTGCGAGCCACCACGAGGGTGTGTGGCAGGTGTGTACATATGTAGGCATGATGAAATAAGGAGATCGGGTTAGTGTGGTGGCTAGAGTACTGGCTGACCAGACGGACGGCCAGGGTTCATATCCCTGCAGAGGAGGATTTTTTCAGAGAAAACCCGATCCCTACTTGAGTGTCTTTTGGAGGGCACTTCAAGTACAGTGCTCCGTCTGTCGGATGAGACGTTAAACCGTGGTCCCCTTGGCACCTTTCGTTAAGAGCAGGTTAATGCCGAAACCGGGTTTCTATCCACCCTTCCTCCCTTACATATCCCCTATGGCGCAAATTGACTTAAGCTGCCGGTCGCCTCCCCTAGTATCCAATCCAATTCAGTGATAAAATAACGGGCCTCGTAGGTCATTTTTTGCATAAATTTTTTTCTCCATCTCAAGCACTCCCCAAATTAATGTCTGCCTACGACCCATTCGAAAGTCTAATCTGTGTTCGGGTGGTAACATGAACTAAAAAAAACCAAAGACATAAAATAGACTATTTATAAGACTGAAGTAAAATAACTGTAGAGACTTGGATTTTGCCATACTTAGAGCATTTTTAACTCTTTAAATTATGTGTATTACATATTCCTAACAGGAAGTGACCTCATGATAAAACTCCCCGCGCCCATTAGGAGACTCGTGTGATAATATGGAGATGCTCAAGTGTTTTGCTTTTCTCTCTGCATCCCCGCCCCCTACTCTTCCGACCGTCCTCAAGTTCCCTCGGCACTCGCGTGTTATTCTCCACTGCGTCACCACTCACTCTTGAGGCGGAGGCGAAGTGATGAGTCAATAAGGGAGATGTTGTTTCTGATGAGGGCTGCGGGGAGGGCACCTCAGACCGTCAAAGCGCAAATTGAAAGGGAATGTGGGCCCTAAGGCTAAAGGTCTCAACGCGGAATATTACTGCCGCGGAAAAACAACTAAACTCACACTGGAAAAGAATGTTTTGGTTTGTCTGGTGCATGAAGGAGGAGCGCTCTTAGAAAATTTGACAATGCATCTATTATTAAATCCTAACTTATTTACTAAGAACTATGTAAATGTAAATGTGAATATTACTCAAAAGTTATTGGCTAAAACAACGATGTTGGCAGCGACATTTTGATTTTCAACACAGGAGAACTTATTCAATGAATCTTATTAATTAACAAGAAGAAACTTCTTAAATCAACTGCAAGAATGTGTAAAGGAAAAAACTTTTATTTACTAGAAAAGTAACAAGCATCGTCTAACCAGATTGATGCTCGATATGCTTTTTTTTAATGTAGTGGAACTATTAGTCTATCGTAAAAATGGTGATTCAACATTCTAACAAATAACGCCGTCTGTTGTTGGTTAATAATTCCAAGGAAATCAGATATTTAGTAGGTGGAAACAAAAACCGTACAGTTAAAATAATGAAAGAGGTAAAGGAACATCCACATAAAATAATTACAATTAAATTTGTTATAACGAAGCGGAATATATATAATAGGACAGCAATAACTTACAAATACTAACACAAACATTTATTTCAGATGAGTAACAGGCTTCTAAAAATTCTCCAAAATATTCAACGGGCATGTGGTTTGAAAGAGCAAAAGAAATTTATCACGTGCGGTAGCATGTTTACTAAAATTAAGTAGATGATTTGGAAGAGTGAGGGAATAATTGAAATACAACGGGAGGTTTTGGCGCTCAAGACATTAGAAGACAAATAAACGATAATGCGAAATGTGGGTCAATTTTGAATTTCCACAGAAAAAAATAATTAAAGGTGAAGGGAATAAGAGCCAAGGATAGAGATATCAAGCAGAAAGCTTAAAGGACAGGATGACGACATCAATGGACTGCCATCATTATTGTTTCCAAGTTTGCAAGATGGAAAGAACGGCAAAAAGAAAACGCAATTTTCCGAGTATGGGACACAAAGTTGAGTCTTGGGAAACTTGAGTTGGCGTCAAGTAGTGACAAGAGTAGGTAAACATCGCACAGTGGACAAAAGTTTAAAACAAACTGGTTTAAAATAAAATTATTTTATTACCGGCTGTGTAATTTTGTTTAATTTGAGCAGGAGAGAGTTTTTTCTTTGAATAATAAGACTGGCCATTTTTTTACAACTTTAAAGTTAATATTTATCTCGAAGTTCTGTCGGAAATTTTAAATCTTTACCAATAAAAAGATTTTAGTATTTCATTGTCACATTCAAAAGGCTAACTTCATGACCACGACGGCAAACAAAACTATTTTTTATCCTCTAGCAAGAGGTTTTATCCTCTAGCTAGAGGTTTACCAGTTCACATAGCAGGAGCTTTATCAAGGAGGATACATTTCTCATTGCAAATTCTGCACATTCAAGGGTCTCTGCAATAAATAAAACGAATATTAACAATAAAAGGATCCTTTCTTCGGACGTCAACTTTTATCGACGCCCGCTCGACGGCGCGAAGTAAAAAGAGAGAAATTAAAGATAGACCCGTTAAAATGGGACAGCACGACAGACAGAGGTGTTGAAATGAGAGCCAATTTGTGGACGAGAGGTGAGAAGACCAGTGCAGAGAAGGAGAGAGGGGGATATGAAAGGGATGGGATTAGAGAGTTGAAGGCTGCGGACTTTTAGCCCGATAGCCGTATCTCACGCTTTCCATCGCTGGCGATGTTTGCGAAAGGAGGAAACGACTTTGATTAAATTCTCCTCCCATCGTCTTATCGAACTAATTTTGGCGCTGGAGGAAGTTAAATTGCATTCTTGGAACCTTTTAATCACCTTTCTCCCTCTTTCTGCACCTTAACTACTTATACACGATCCCCAACCACATATACCCTCTCTTGATCTTTATCTGCAAATACTGGCCACCATCAATAACTACCAACTAGCCAAGTCTTTTAAACGTTTCTGCTAGGCTTTCCTTACACATTTCCATTAAACCACGGCCTTCAAATGTTTGTTATCCACAGATTTAGTTACTACGCCTTCACTTTACGCCATAAACAAGGTCCAATAAAACGCTTGGACCTTTTCGGTCGATGTAAAATACGGCAATTTTTTCCCCTTAATAAGGATGTATATTTAATTTTAAGCACCAAAATCAACTACAGTGGAATTAAGTTTTAAATAAATATATTATAAATATATATAATAAATATCATTATTATTATTATAGCAATCTACAAGTCCAGTACAAAATGAGTAAAAATACTATAGATATTTCAGGATATATGCCGTCTTCTTATGAAGTTTCTTTCTTCAACCAGTTTAGCCCTATCTCTATTCATCCTGTCCGTATTACTAATATTCACTTTCTCCTCATCCATGTTTAGCCTGCCATGCATCGCTGATCCTTCCGTCTTTCATTCCCTCCGTCATCCTCCTACTCTGCTACCATTTAATCTCTTTCAAAAGAGTCCTTTTATCTCCCATCATACCACTATTTTTCTCGTTTCTCTTTCTTGCCGTCAGTCACACTATTTTCATCCCTCACTTCAACTACATATGTAACACTTCCAGCCTCTCCACGTCTAACTTTCTCCAATTCTAGTGATACTACAGATATAATTATCTATATTTGACTCTATGAGAGCCTTTCTTTGCATCATATTTATTATTTCTCCAAGGTGTTTTTTGTCGCAATGCCATAACTCGCATGATTCTTCATCAAGATTAATGATTCAGACATCACTTTAAAGCTTATATTCTCCGCTATTGACAAAAAATAGACAAATTGTTTCAAATCAAAGTTTTTGCCAAAAAACTTTACAAAATGATCAAAAATGAACAGTGCCATATGTTGACAATATAATCAGCTAATATGTTGGCTATGGTCACGTGCTTAAGAGACTGTAGGAGGCGCCATCTATTAACACATCGTTTAGTTAGATTGTTCTCATTCTACATGCAATTAGTGTGACCGTTTACCGTTTAAGTTATGTATCTTTAACACAAACATAGATAACATATAATTGTCCATGGGAAGAAACAAGGAGAAGCTGCATACTGTGCGAAATATTCGACAGGCAGAAGAACCGGGAGATGGAAGGAAGAAACAGGAAGAAGCTGCTTACTGTGCGAAATATTCGCACGGGTCAGCTAGTCATTACATAAGGCCACAGTAATTTACTTCCACTAATGCTGGACGCTTCTTTTGCTTGTCCTATTCTTCTTGTAATATCTCTGGTTATTCTCCTCCAATGTACGACCCATGTCATTATACTTCTCTACTTACTCAGATTCCAACTCTCAAACATTCATGCCGAATTTTGCTTATCCGGTACTGAACCTGACCTCCTGCTTTTCCTACACCACCCGCTTCCTTCCATTCCTCTACCGCCATTTCATCACCATAAATATAAATGGGTAAAGGCGACCACAGCCCTTTTTGTTGCACCCCGTGATTCATCACTGATCAGCAAGAATATTAACACCCCAGAGTTACTTGTGCACTTTGTACCCATTACATATTTCGGAGATGTATCTCCAACCTCCCCAGTCTATTCCTGTTATCTTTTGTATTTGAATTAGCTTTTCTGAATAGACTCTAACAAACATTTACTTGACATCAACGAAACAAGTGGAAACGTCTAAATTATAACTTGGTTCTCTCGTTTATTTGAGTCACAAAAGTAGAATATTATACTTTTATCCAACCGTTAATTTATAGTTCTGAGTAAACTTTTTGCAGTGTGTAGAAGTAAATAAATCGGTCCATGCGTCTTGAATTCTGACGGATTCTTCCTCCTTAAGATGTGTTATGTGACTGTTTCCCCAAACCTCGCTGGCTGTAGTCCCTCGTTATTGATCTGGCATTGAAGCGCGATAAATTTCTTCAATTACTGTCCATTCATCATTCATTTGCCCGGAAGGTGTGACATGTTATTCCGCTATGTTTCTATCCTTTATCTCTCACAAATGTCAAAATTTACGTGCAATTTACTTGCGATGCTTCATATGAACAGCACTTGGTAAATTTGAAAAGAACAGTTTACAGAAAGACCTGTCTAGTTTTATGCAGTCTCAAATGCAGGTGATTTTTAGGATGCGACATGCTATAAATTGAGCCATTTAGAAGAGTGTGTCTGCGCTACTTTGAGCATGTCTTCATTCATAGATATACGAGCGTCGTGTGGACTCATCTTTATCGACGATGAAATGTAGGTAATATTGCCACTATGATCACTGGGTCCACGTACGAACAGATGCTCAAAGTCATGTATAGACAAGTTTTATTATTTCATAGATTTTGAACATATTTTTCCAACTTATTATTGAAGAAGCAGATTGACTGATAATTATAAGAAATTAATGTTAAAGGTTTCACACCCCAAAAATTTGCCTCTGGGCGATACACGGCTAGGTGCCTTAGAATTTCCTTGGCCAGTGAAGATTAGTAAATTAGATTAAAGCGTTTTCATTGGCACTACAAGCTTAAATGTAGGTGACGAGCAATTTGAATAATTAGCGAGCACAGTTGATCATATTTTCGGAGTTTGAATACCAAAATTCCCGTTTAATCATGGCAGAGGATTGGTACCAATTTTTACTACAGGAAAATTCATTATTTATTATCCAATCACCACACGCTATAATTGTCCTCGATTCAATTTAAAAAATAGATAAAACGAAATTAGAAATTTTTTCAAAATTATTTTTTAGGAGGTAGAACTTTTAAATTGGAAAAATGTTTAGTCAACGGAATCACACAGAATTTTAACCACCATAAAACATCGATGTAGTCAATAAAATGAATAATTTTGGATGGGAAAACTGTTCTCGTCCTTAAACGTTAATCAAATTGATAATCCTTTGCATCTGGATAAGTCTCGATGCGTTTTCTTGAACTTTGTTAGCTGTCACCCAGCGAAAACTTATGGTAAATGGGTAAATTGTTATTATCAAGAGACACGGAAAATTATTTACTGAATGAGTTCATCTTTCAGTGTATATGAGTTACCCTCCTCAGGCATTATTTCAAGCGGGGCCATTTCCTTCCTATTTGTGCTTTCTCTCACAAGGGCACAGTGCCCCTATTCTCATAAAATACCTAGAAAGCCATACCATAACATTTAACTTAGCTACCACCTACACCTGAGCCATGCTCACACTCACTCTCACACCTGCGGCTAACTTATGGACTGCAATATAGCCCGAATAGTACCAAAAACCCTTGCTATGGAATTCCAGAGCTTTGGAAAAGGATCATCAAATCATCTCTTCCTTTTTACCTCTTTCACTCTCTCTCAAAAGGTTTTTCTTTCCCCGATGTAACCGAGGGTATTAGTTGGCACTCTCCTTGAGCTATTTACACTCAAAATTCGTTCAACGGACAACTTTGTGGGGAAGGAGACATTTTTACGCGGCGACCTCGGCTCGGCCGTTTCGGTTCGTGATCATTCCATTGCAGGCCGTTACCGTGTCGACCACTTAGGTGCGAGGACGTTTCGGCGCGAGACCAGTTGAATTTTATGGACGACGTTGCAATGCTCTATTTTCATACATTTTACGTATGATTTCCTTCAATTAATATGTTATAACGAGCTCAACTGATATTTAATTCTAAAAATGCAGAGAAGCATTAATTTTAAAAAAATGAAAATGTAGAAGTTCTTGTTGTAAGCTTAATTTATGTCTTCGCGTATCTAAAATTACTGTTTAATAAAAATAAAACAAATTATTTTTGGAAAAATTATGCAAAATAGCTTGGAATGTGAGGATTTGGATAAATTTGTAGAGATTCAGAAACATAGTTATAGAAATATGTGACGCCAGTTTGGAAACCTTTTTCCCACTGGAACCGTGAAAATGGGTGCAGAGCATTTTACAAAACTTAATTTTTTGCATTTATTATAAATACTTACACCCCTTTTTCAAAAGTGATTTCAATTGATGTCTGACTTAAAAGTAAAAAAAAACTTATTTTAAATATCTCTGACAAAGACGCAAATATGGATTTTATTAATAACTTTGAAATTATGGAACATGCCAAGTATTTTTACAAGAATTTGTTAAATGATCTTGTCATCCTGTACTATTGCATAATTCACCCCTCTACCTAGTAGTGCCTACTAAATCTCCCAGATTTGTATTTTTACGCCGACACACCTACTTTCATAACCTCTCCTTGCATATTTTTTTCGAACAAACAATGAATACGAAGTCGAAGAAAGACAGATGTGTATTATCCTCTTAAAATGACACCCGAGAGTCGCAACCGGTTCTGTAGTTCTATTTGATAATGTGGAAGGCACAAGTTTATGTTGTTTTGTTGTTCAAGATGAACGCTTTCCCTCCGTGATCGAAGTCCTTCCTTCATTCCCACGAACTTGTTGGTGGAGAAAGCCGGCGTTGATGACAATGTGAAAAATGAATAATCCACAGCATTAACAATTTGTTTGGGACAGAACTATTTTTTGTTCAACAAAACCTTTTATTAACAAACTGATGGCTTATCAATGTGCTCACCACTATCGCCTTCACTTGCTGAAATATTTTTAGACAGTTTAGAACAGTATCTTTTTAATTCAGACAACTCCCTTATAAACTCTGTGATATACTAGTTCCGCTACGTTGATGACATTCTAGTACTGTGGAAGGGCACCAACCGACAACTGGAACTTTTTCCAAATTTTTAAATAAATTAAATGAAAATATAACATTTACCTGTGAGGCTGATGTCAATCATACGCTCAACTATCTAGAGTTATCCATTTCCCTTGACAACGACCGACATAACTTTTCTATATACCGCAATCCGACGCAAACTAACCATGTGATACCAGCAGACTCCCGGCACCACTACTCTCATAAGCTTATGGCATTTCACTCTTACATTCACTGCCTTTTGAATGTCCCTCTCTCACGGGAAATCTTTAAAAATGAATTAAACACCATTAAACAGATTGCTGCTGCCAATGGCTACCAGGAGGACCTCATTGACAAGTTGGCTTCTAAGAAACGCAACTTAATGGCCCGTAGTTTTTTACCGTTAGGGAACGAGCCATACCTTGGGAATAATAGATGGTGTCCCGTTTGATTTTAAGGTAGTTTAACTAATAGATTAGTGAATAAGTTCCCGAAGAACATCCTTAAAATTTCTTTTAAATCAAATACGAATCTTAAATCCCTTTTCATAAAATGTAAAGTAAGTGTATCACCGAAGAAGAGAAGTGGTATCTATGCATTCCAGTGTAGTGACTGTGCCTGGGAATATGTTGGACAGACCTGCAGGAACTTCAACCTACGGACCAAAGAACACTAAAATGCTTTTAAAAATAATCAAGAAGACAGAAGTAATTTCACGAAACATCTTTTAATCCAAGGACATTCATGTCATTTTAATGTAAGAATTTTAGCTTTTAGTAATAAAATACGTGAGTTGGACTCCTTGGAGCAACTCGAAATCTTAAAAAGATTTCGTAACCCAAACTGTATTGTTCTCAATGAATGTTTGTTTCCTGCCACTTCCCCCATCCTAAAAACCTTGACCGAGCTTCCCTAAGCAATTAGTCCCCATTCATGAATAATCTTTCCACCCCCCCCTTTCTCCTGACTACCAGCTGTCCTTTGCAAAAACAAACCATGATGGACCTTGAACCCACCCCCTTCTTCACCTAGCCCAACCTGTCTCGTGAAATCCTCCCCCCCTCAGCCCCCTTCAAAAACCATATATAAGGGCGAAATACTTGTTGTTTCTTGTCATTTAGCACCTGATTATGATGCTTTAGCATCAAAATCCGAATCGTGCCATTACTTTTGACCAGTGTGGATGTAAAAATTGTTTAATAAATCCATTTAAAAAATAAATCCATTTTTGATGAGCTTGTTTTGGTTTCTGTGTTCATATGGTTATTTACTTATCAGTTCCGCTTCTTTTTAATCATTAATTTCACCAAGTCCATTCTTCTATTTCTATTAACCACAGTCTTACACGTATTTTTTATGTTAGCACTCCACAATTTGATGACATTTTCAGCCTGATCCAGGTTATTGTTCATAGTTTTTACATCCGCCTTGAAATGTTGCCTTTCTATGGCTCAAATCTTGGTCTTTTTGTATTATATTTTAAATATGAAACTCTTCTATGACTTCGGTCAGTAATTTGAGATCGTATTAACATTTTTTTCAGATTTAGCCATAATTTTTACGTCATCTGCATAGCTGACTGAATAATTCTTCCAGTAGTGATTCATCTGAAAAAATGCCTATAAAAGAAGTAAACGATTTCGCTATTCGTAGCTGTTGGGGTTGAAAGGGAATGGGGTGGAAAGAGTGGGGTTAATCTGCCCCAGGGATCAACTGAAATCGAAGCACTTGGGTAAAATAGAGAGGATTATTCTTCCGGTCTTTTTTGCGGTTCTCAGAGGGCTGATAAAGCGAATAAAAGTAACCTCTTAAGTTGAAGTAAAAACCATTTCTAAATTATTTTCCGCTGCAATCTCACTCACACTCTCTTCTTCATATAACTCTCGCCATCACACGACTGTAGTGAATGAATTCCTTGTTTCTTTCATTGCATTCTCCTCTCTCCTCTTAAGCACACTTTCTGCCTATTCCCCTCGCCCCCCTTCCGCAGTCCTGACTCGAATATATATTTTTTTAATTCGAAAACGATCTCAAATTCAATTTCTCCTTCAATCTGAGAGAGGGAAGAGAAAGATATGGAAGAGTGATGGCAGCTATCCAAAAGTGGGGAAATTTCAAAGTGTAGGAGGAAACCTTCCGGTGGGAGTAGCGCCCACACACTTCCGCCTGCTCGGGTGACAACGGCGTGAGCGGGGAAGAAACGCCGAACAAAGACAGAGGGGGATAAAGTTAGTTTAGTAAAACCACATGAGCCCCTGGGCCAATCTTAAGCGTATCCTCTCTTTTATCATATTACACTTCTTAATTTCACTTCATCGACACTCTAAGTATCCTCGCAGCAATGCAACTTAGATACCGTTACTGTAAATATTCGATAGACCGAAATTTTACTCGATTCTCAGAAAATTGCAGCATGGGTGAAACTTATTTTTTTAATAAAACAAACTGTAGCCTATAAATGTGGAAATTATGAAGCCTCATAATAGTTCATAAGATATTGTAACTTAGATTTTATTACTGTAAAATTAAATCGTTAGCAAGCTTAATTTAAAAAAAATATAAACTAAAATTTTAAAATCATTATTCCGACACGATAAAGGTAGTATGTATCTTATTTCGTTTAGTCATTACGAAAACATCGTTCCGTGGAGCATCGATAATGGTAGACTGACGAGACAAGTACACTGTACAGTACAACTACGGAGACAAGAGACTATTGTCTTTTTGTTTCCGTTATTGGCTCTCTCCGCCACGGACACTACCCTACAGTCACGCTCTTTCTGTAATAGTATCTCACCACTAGGATACGGAATTTCTGAGAAGGCACGAACAGGTAACCACATTCAGGCAAGAGATGACTATGTTCACCATCAAGGAATGTAAAAATTACTGCCACTTGAATCTGCTGCCTGAAATGCTATATTTAGGCACGCCAATCAGGTGAGCAGGTATTGAGGGGGAATAAGAAAGCTGATTTCTTTCATCGCATTTTGGTGATTCTATGTCGTGTCAGGGGAAATTTGATACGGTTGAAAATTCTATGGTTCACCACTGAAACATGGCGCAATTATTTTTTCTTCATCTCATCTAACTTCTGTAAAAACTTTCCGTTTGAGATTAGAATTAACAACTCATTCACCTAATTCAAGAAACGAATCTTTATCAAACACTTGACTAAAGATAGTGAGCAGCCTAGCATATAATTGGCTGAAAAGCCTTGAGGCGAAATCACCAATCCCTACAACAGTAAACACTTCATGTGCTATTACTATAATAATGGCCAATGCCATAGTTTATTTTCATAAACTATATTTGTTTTTTATTTAACTACCATTTTTATCAATTTTACTAGTACCCATACTCCCCTTGTCAATATGACGAAAGTTTGATTTGATGCGCGGATCAATACATAGCATATCCTTATAAATGGGGTCTAGGACACGCGACCGTCTCGGTGTAAGCTGTCTCGGCGCAGGGACGTTTCGGCGCAGGCTGTTTCGTTATGATATACGACAAGTGATAGTATTGCTGAGTGTTTAAACAATAAAAAATATTGCCTTGACATTTTGAACTCATCTCTACCGCAGCCTGTTTCCCTCATATATTCTGTTGATGTGATATATCGTAGAATACTGGAGTTCGTAAAATTTTAATAACTTCGTGTGAAAGTAAATTGGTTTTGAATTTACATAATAGATTGTCTAATTACTAAATCATTGGTCGAAAAACGATAGAAAGGACTGGCGGAGGAGTATTCTTAGCAGTAGAATCATATTTGAATTGTACCGTACTATTTATCGACGGCAACAAAATGGGAAGCGTTCAAGCATGATAATGCATGGAAAATTCCAAGCACATTAATAGTCTATAATATAACCTGTGCAGTAATACCCGGGGAGTCTTTTGGACTATTGCTGATCTTTATTTTTCTCATAATCACAGCTTTCATCATGAAAAAAATGTTTCTTTACATATCTATTGCTTTTATAGTGATTTAAAAGTTTTAGACCAGTCGTTAGCCGAGTGGATAGAAAAAATCCGGCTGCGCCGAGATGGCTGTGCGCCGAAACGGCCTGCGCCGAAACGTTCCTGCACTGAGACGGCCTGTGCCGAGACGGCCGTGCCGAGGTGTCCCATTCCCTTATATACGTATTATATGATGCGCAAAAATGGTTGGTTTCGTATTTGGTGGTTCAATTACAATCCAATAAACGATGATTGAATATAAAAAATCCACTATCCACCGGAAAATATAATAAAACTAAGGCTAAAATCCTTGCGTACAGAAGAGTGAAGAAGAATGTAGAAGTCACGCTGAAAGGAGAAGTATTAGAGAAGTAGGGGATTTCTTCTCCTATCTCGCAAGTACCATCACGTGGGACTGAAGAAGTACAACTGGTATCTACCGCAGAATAGCCCACACTTAGAGACCAGACCACAAAAAAATAACATTTTTTGCCTTCTAAACCTGGTATTGGGCAAGGATGCTGAAGATATAATGGACGGAAAAAATAAGAAATTATGTAACGGAAGAGTATAGAAGGGAAGGACCTTATGGAATACCATACAGCAAAGAAAAACTAGATGGATTGGAGACACCACGGGAGACAATGTGTTTGTGAAAAACATAATTGAAGGTAAAATAGAGGTAATTGTCTTAAGAAGAAGACCCAGGAATAAGTTCAAGGATCAAATATATAGGGAAGCACATAGAAAGAGATACCAGCAGATAAGGGAACTAGTATTAGATTAGGAATGGTGGAGGGCTACAGTCAACCATTCTTACGATGAAACAACCAACAAATGATGTCTACTCTACCAGCATATATCGATTTTTTATGGAGAGCGTTAAGGAGAAAGTCTCGTAAACAATTTACAAGTGCATATAAGTCGTCGTGACTACTGCATCCTGAGGTGCTTTTGAGTACTTAACTCGAGTATATTACCATTTTGCTGTCTTAAAATAAATGTGTTTTTCTTCGATATAAAGACGTATAATCGTTTACAAGTTTAATTGCAATAATTCACATATGTGATAATTGTCATGGAAAGTCTGTTTATATGAAAGCGCTAGTCTCTTCACATTCGGTTGAAAATCTGTTATGCGTTTCTTTTTTGTTTTGATAACAGAGCATTTTTATGGTTCATGTAATAAAAAATGGTATTCTATTCAGTGCTACAGCAGTTGCTAGCATATAATTTTGTGTTTCCCCCTTCCTAATGGATATTGAAAAACAATTTGGTTTTTTATTGGTCGAAAAGCATTCGCAAAGGGACAAATATCCACATAAAAGAGTATCATTGTCTGTTGCACTTGCAATGAGATATCGCGCAATGGCTGTTAAGAATTAAGTCAACGCAAACTTTTCTGAAATTGGTTGCTGAAGTTACTGTTGCACATGTATGGGGTGAGGCAATTTACGCCACTCCTGTAACACATTTGACCAAAAAAATATTACGTCAGAAGGTCTTGATAATATTTAATCTAATATTGCTCACTTCAAGAATGTATGAGTGAGCGCCTTAATGCCCAAGAATACGTTTGCTTTTTAATAAGGCTGGGAGATGTAACGTATTAACATGGAACGAAATTTTAATGGCAATTTTCACACGGGCACTAGCATAAGGGAGAAAAAGCCGTTACCTTTTTCCGCATTCTAAACATCTATCAAGTGACGTCACGTGCTGGCAGTGCATGCTCAGTTATGATTTACATAGTGAATGATAAGTCTGTATGATGTCTGTAAGATAAGTATGTGAAAAATTTTAAATTCCCTACGTTTACCAATCCATCTCAAATCAGTCTGAACTCGGGCCACTATGGCAATTCCAAGCGAGCTGACTCAGATCGGCTAGTTTACCAACATGGAGTGAAAATACTGATATTGATCAATCGCATCTATGAGTTGAAGCGTGATTTACCCGGTGCGTAAACAAGTGCAGAATTGGACATTTTTCTACGCATTCCGAGTGAACAAAATTGCCCACTTGGAGTTAGATGTGCAATTTTCTACAATATCATCCATATCACATCACTCCTCATTACTGCACTCTTATTACAGCTGGTTAAAACACACTTCTGGAAGAATAACGATTATATTTTGTTTCCCAATGTCAACTGAAAGAATACCGAGGAGCACCACATGCAAATCGGAGATGCGGCACTTCAGCGCTCGGGAGGTTTGGCCGATGTACGACTTCCCGCATGCAAATTTAACTTCGTAGTTACCTTCTGTACTGCACCGTAATTACCTTCACGTTAGCTAAATCTTCCAAACGCTGAAGTGCCGCATCTCCGAGCACCACAGAGCCATCAAAAATGGACATCTGAACCGCTCTGCCATCGCGGAGCATACATGGAGCGGACTTTCGCACAATATGAATTTGGAGAAGGCAAAGATTATCGCGAAGAGAACCCGGTACTTCCCTAGATTAATTAGAGAGGCTATTTAAAGTTCAAAAACATCTAATAATGTCGAAAGAGAAGATGGTTACACGCTATCCACCGGTTGAAAGCGTGTCTTCCACAAAACGCGGGAAAAGACTCAATAAAAAAAGACGGGGAATAAACGCACTTGACCCTCCGCCGGACTATATAATCCGGCTAAAAATGCATCGTAAGCACTTTGACCTGAAGAAGCAAGCTGGAATTCTCGCGAAACTGTAGTGAAAAAAATGGCACAACGCGGTAGCAATCCCATAAGCCATCATGATTCAGGACCACTTCGCGGAAGCTTTCACAAAAACGTAGTGATTGTCTGTGTAAATGACAGTTATTAGCAACGAACTTCTGGATAAGATTTTCAATTTCAAGTGTTTCTTTTGTTGATGGAACTGTGAAATCCTTCATGCAAGAACTCTGTATGCTTTAAGATTACCGATACCTTTATTGGTGCAATTGGATGGAGTTAATCATATATTAATTGGGGAAAAGCTGCTGTGAGGCCAATTGATTCGACTGATTTAATAAGGCATCAGTGCAGGGTTGTGGTGTAATAGTAAGGGTGGCAAAAATACGGTTCATGACTATCACATACCTCTGGATTTTTATTTACGATGGCAGTCAACTTTTTTTAAATACAAGTCGATATTTTGATGACGACGCTAGGTAATGTGCAAATTAGAGTATTTTACGATAGCGATACTGAAGAATGATTACTTACTTTCTTTAACTCCTTAAATTCCTTGAATATTGCTTAAAAATTACTAATACAGGTTTCTTGTTTATTCGTCCACTGGAAATCAGATTGTTTCGAATCCATTTATGAAACGGATGAAGAAGATTGCCTCCGACTATTTTCCTCCAAAAGAATCAATTTCGAGGTAAAATAGATAAGAGGATTAACTATTTTTTTGTAAGTATTCCAACGGAAATGGTGAGTTTTATTGAATAACAAATTATCTCCTCCCGATTTTGTACACTTCTAGGGGCCTATCTTCCTTCCGTATACTCTTTTTCTCCTCGGCATACGATCTTCAGATAGAACTAAAAACCAGGTAACAGTATGTAAAAACACTCGTAAAGAGCGTATTACTCTATGGGTCGGAAGCATGTAACAATGCAAAGGCTGCCCAGTAAAGACTAGAAGGCTTCAAAAGCTAGTTCTGGAGGATGATACTGAATGTAAAATGACGGAATAAATAAGAAATTATGTAATTAACGGAAAAGTATAAGAGTAAAGGAACATATAGAACCCCATAGAGAAAAGAGAAATCATATAAAATGGAAATGGAGGAAGAGATATCAGGATATAAGGTAACTAGCATTAGACAAGTAAGGTAGGTGAGCAGCAGTCAACCAATCCAATCAAAAGATTGAATGACCAATGAATGAATACGATATACCCTTCTTCATTATGCCCATAAAAGCTATTTTCTATCTTCATCTTCCCCGCTTGCCCAGCATTCTTTCCTTTGTCACATTCTTGAGCATCCATTGGCCCCTGATCACATCATCCAGGCAACTCCTCTGCCAATCTCGAATTCCATCCAGAAGTTTCCTTTCCTCGCCCACCATCTCAAGCACTTCCACTTTGGTCTTCCTCTCCGCCTACCTCACATTCTCCATCCTTCTCTACACCCACATCTCAAATGCATGCAGCCTATTCTCTTCCTCATTTCTGAGGGTCACTGTTTCTACCACATATAACGCTACGCTCCATATCAAGTTCTTCACCAGCCCCTTCTTCACATCCTTACCCAAGATCCCCATCATCGGCTCCCTTCTATTACTAAACGCCTTATTATCAAGCGCTATTCTCTTCCGTATGTACTTTATAATTTACTCGTTTTCTTCTAGCGAACTATCTGATTTATATATATGCTGTACTTGGTCGAGTTTGTGTCCTCAAAATTTTATGACCAACCTGCTGTATTTGACCTAGAGAATCTCAATAAACTTATTTTCGTATGATATATCATCATTTCGAATATCCCGCGTTCCATTATTAAAGCACCTACGAAAGCTTGCAGTCCCTTCGAAGATCCACTAACCAACGCTAGATAGTCTTCCAATTTGTCCGACTTTATCAGAAGCCCTCCTACATTGATTCGCACCTCAAGCTCTTCCCATACCTGTCTTACCATTTTCTCGGCATAACTGTTAAAAAGTAAAGGAGGCAACGGTCGCTCTTGTCTTACCTCGCGACCTATAGTTGCCCACCATGATTCACCATCAGCCACCCTCATCTGTGCCCCTTGCGTCATATATAAATTTCGGATTAGTCTCCTCTCTTGCCAATCTATTCCCTGTTTCCTGAGTATCTCTGTTAGTTTATCCCAATTTCCTCGGTCAAAAAGCCTTAAAAAATTAATAAATTATGCAAAAATGGCCTAGCTATTCTCTATATTTCTTTTTGTGAGTGATCTCAACACCGCAATCGCATTGCAAGTTGACCTTCCCCTTCGGAACCCACACTGGTCATCGTGCAAAAAGTACCTGGCTTTACCCTTCAACCTTCTAGTTCCCCTGATTGCTCTACAGTCCTCGTATTTTGATTCATTCATGTCATTTGGGATATAAATTAGGACACTTTCACTCAAGTCCTCAGGCCATACTCTTTCCTCGTAGATCTTATACATAAGTACGAACTCAGCTTGCGTACCTTTCTTTCCTAAATTCTTTAACATCTCCGAAGGTATGTTCTCTACTCCTACAACTTTTCTTGCCTCCGTCTCATGCAATGCTTTCTCTTTTTCACTGGCGACTGTTAATGGCCCGAAGTTATCATCATTTAGTGTTCACTCATCCTCCATATCTAAATTAGCTGGTCCACTATCGCTGCCACATAGTTCCTCTACGCATTAATGACACTTTTCTTGAATAGCTTCTTGCTCAATTAATATTCAACCTGTTTTACCCTTATCTTTGGCACCATTTGCCCTCTCTAACCTCCCGTCAGCAATTCTACTCTAGCGTATAAGGCTCGAACTTCCCCCTCTTTTTGCAGTTTTTACATTTTTTGGCATTGCCTTTTTCACAAACTTTGCCTCGCTAAATTGCTAATTTTCAGCAATTACCTCTTTGTATTTTGCCTTGCCTAGGTTTACCTAGTGTTGATGATTTTCCAATTCCTTCTCTCATCCGTTTTCTAATTATTTCTTCCGCATCCGACTGCTTTTTGCCCTCCTTGTTTCCGCTGATCCCAGTTTTCTCGGCCGCTCTTACAATATCTGTTTTTATGTTCACCAAAATTTCCTCGATTGTTCCTATTTTATTGGGCTTCTACGTTTCCTCACTCTATCTCTTGGAATTTTCTCCTTTTTTCCCCATTCAATGTATCCTATTTCATCTCGTCATCATCTTGGTTTCATTAAGGTTTTTTTAGTCTAACCTTAGCATTAAAAATTACTAAATTATTATTCAAGATTTCATCACCCCCAGGATAGCTATACGAACTCTTCATACTGTTTCCGAATCTTTACCTAACTGTGATGTAATCAATTTGACATCTCTCAGTGTCTCCGGCATTTTCCATGTGTACTTCGTCGGTGATGGGGTTTAAAACAAGTGTTTGTTACTACTAATTTATTCCTCCTACAAAATTCAACTACATTCTCGCCGCGATCATTTCTCGTTCCTAATCCATATCCTTACACTTCATACTCACGTCTCCTTTCCCTCACTACTGGATTACAGTCACGCATTACAATAAGATTTTTCTTGCCAGGGACTTCTCTAATAATTTCCTCAACCTTTTCATACATCCCATTCACCTCTTCCACCCTATGATTGGTTGTGGGCATGTACACCTGGACCAATACGGAATTTATAGAGCGTGCTTTTATTTCTACCACCAGTATCCTGTCGCTCACCTTTTTGATATTTACTACCCTCATCCTCAATTTTGCGTTCAATGCTCTAACTACCCCACATTGAAACTCAACCCCACCACTTCAGATACCGTATAACTATCACTCGAGTAGTCACCGCCATCTCCATATCACCTTGGACTGCCCCCAGATATCCATGTTCCCACTATCTATTTCCCGTTTAATATTTTCAAACTTCCCAGCCCTCATAATTGTCCTAACGTCCTTAGTCCCAATCATGAGCTGTCCTTTCCTCCTCCTCCTTTTTCTTTTTCTCCCCAATTGCCAGGATTCACTTCTCTATGGTTGACATTCATTTTTCTGGGTAGCAAATAGTTGGGAGGGGACTCCCACCAAAGCTTTCCAATAGTGTTTTTCACGTGACACCATCACGTGACTACCTTTCCTAGGCTCCTAACCTTCGACCTATCTGGCATGGGTGGCACTACAGAACGCAATATTAAGTGCTCCCGCCAGTCAAGCTATTGGGGTCAAGGTAACGCGCAAGCCCTTTTACCACGTCAAGGATACCACTCGCGGGAAAGAACAGGATTACCAATGAAACTAAATAATGCAGAGATGTTTCCATATTATTTTAATTGCATACTTATAACTTGATTGGGGATATTCATTTACATTTGGCTGTTATGTATATATTAAAAGAGATAAAGAAAAAAGTGTTCAATTCCTGGAACTTTTCACTACGACTAAAAATATTTTTCAACGTAATGTATCAACGAAGATTTTCTTAGGCTCTGTAATGAATAAAAATGTATTGCCTAAGTAATGTGCAATCAATGGTATTTTATTTATAGCTTTACTTGGCATTTATTGAGTAAGGATGATAAATTCCTGAAATACGAATTCACGCACAGAGAATACTATGGCAGAGCTGCAAAGTGTTGCTTAGTTGTTTTAAGGGCTTACATTGCCTAAACGTATGTATTTGGCTACGATCGAGGCAATTGTGGCATACTTTATGAGTTAAAGCAGGTGTGGAATACGCATGTACACCGCACTGTGGTTCCTAGACCCTGTTTTCATGGCCAAAAATGGTTTTCTTTTTCTTTATTCAATCAATCATCCTATTACATATAAATTGCCATAATATCAAAGAACTATTAACAGACAAATTTATTCCGAAATATCTGTTTATAACAGGGAACGGACATCTGAAACAGCGGAAAGAAACAATTAAGGAAGTTTAATATTTTATGAGACTTAAAATTTGATGATTTATTGACAGCTAAATATGAACAAGCAGCAGTCAAATGGGGTTCATTGTATCATCAGAGGTCTAATCTAGTCCAAGAAGTGGTTATTATAATTCTTCCTCAACAATTATTACCCTAAATACGTCATTAAAAGTCGTTGTTATTTATAAGGTAAAAAATTATTTTGAGTTGAGCAATAAAAAAATCCTTTGCAGAACAGGGTGTTCCGAATAAGTGAAAAATGTTTGTCCTTACTTCCTTTTTTAAACGGAAAAATATTCAGCTGCGCCTAGCTGAGCCCTTAGTATGAAACAGCAAAATGTAATTGCAGTACGCCATAACGGGCTAAATCTTTGACTCTCATTGCCATTGCACGTTAATTTCACAAAAGGCAAATGATAGCAGACTTATTTAACTATATCAAATAACTGGGAAATCAAATAATGAAGCGAATGAGACTCAATAATCACCTACATTGTCGTTCAATACTGTTTATTAGCAACCGGAATTTATTTATGGCAACGCTTCTCATATTTATTCAACTTATTTGGTCGTAGTATAGTGGAAATTTGTCATGATGAACACAGAAATCGCACTTTTTCACCAGTTTTAGTAGCAATAAGATGCGTTCTACTCACAGAATCATCACTTGGTTCAAGTCACTGAGAAATAGGAGACATTACATTTACCGCATAGACCCGAGTAGTTGTGTTTATCCTCTCATAATAATTGTTTGGAAAACTGAAAATACATTGCATAACGCTGACAAGCTTATAGTTTGGAAGATTATTCTTTGAAAGTGGTCGATATGCTCCACAAGTGACTCGAAATAAATACCGCAAGCGATACAGAAAGTTCAACACCCGAAAAATATCTAGAAAATCATGCAAAGAAGATGTATTGCAAACACTCCTTGTATCATCGGATCCATTACTATCGAGCTTACGGAAAACGCCAAGAAAAAAGCTGGAATTCTACAAAGCCGGTATCTATGCTGCTGCAACCTCCATACAGTGACTCTGAGGTGTTTGAAATGCAAGCTGAAGTCGATGGTAATGGCGACGAAAAAATAATGTAGATCAATCAATAATTGAATGAAATTGCAGATTAAAAAATATTATATTAATAAATGAACGTTTTTTATATGAAAAAATATATTATTAGTTGAATCAATATTTGAAAGTTACAAAAATAAAAATATTTGCAGTGGATCGGTTGTAATATTAATTTGTAATATTTATAAAAATTAAGCTTTGATTATTACTATCGGCGAACAAATATAATTGTGATGAAATTCATTTTGTATTTCTTTCTATAATACAAATGCCATGAAACCCACTTCAAAAAATTTACCTCCAAGTACATTTTACAATTAGCTTAGTAAATGATCAGGGCTCCCAAGAAAACCAATCAATTCATATCAAATATCCACTATCGATTAATTAAGTGTCGAAAACTAATGAAATTCGATTTCTTGTCCTAGGAGACTCTTAGAAATGTGAATACTCTAAAACTCAATCATTTCCAGACTTTTGTCCAACAATGCATGCTCGAGGAACCACTGTGCACCGTATTGCTACTGCATTTTCATCACGCAAATTCTCCGAAACCATCCGTTTCCCGCTTCTTTAGCGTCGGAACGCCTATATGGCCGAAATTCTGGAAGGAGAAATCCCCTTTAACGATCGTCGCTAACCCTTTAAGCGCTAATGATGGAATCCATCATTCCAAGTCGGGGGTTCGTGGGAGTGAACAGATCGCAGTCCAGATGGCGAAACTCACTTAAACAATGGTTTACTTTTTCTTTAGTGGTAATTTACTAAAAGACGTCCAGTCCATTTTATGAATTTTAATGCCATAAATGGCCATATCATAAGAGTAACGTAACGAAATGACTTTAACCTGCCGAGGTATGGCAAAAACTCGAACCATATTAATACGTCAAATACGGAGAGATCATGCCATACAATTGGTATTACATATGCTTAATACGAAAAAGCCAAGCGTACTATATTCAGTTTACAAATATAACATTCAAATGTTTAAATTATAAATATATATTATTACTTGGAATATTTTTAAGTTTTTGACTAACGAAGTGAAATAACAGCCAAAAGAAACCTCGCGCGTCTGATTCAGTCAGCCACCCAATAATGACAAGGATTTGATTAAGATATGAGCTCAAAGTAATATCAATGAAATATACATTAGCAGATACTTCTCTGAAGCTATCACCTCTGTATTCTGCCGATTTTATTTGGGAAGGGAATGCATTTCTCACTCATATAAAAATGTTGACCTCCCATCCACTGTCACTTCCTTTATCAGCCATTATTACATGGGAGCAGAGGTGTCCGCTTATCACAGGCTTCCTTATATTCCCATGATCTGTAATGCAAATGATATACCTCATCTTTTATTACTATATGTAAAAAATAGAATGCCGGCAGTTAAAACGTTCGCAGTTCACACCTCCTTCTAATCTTTCAATTCTATTGCACTTCAAAGAGGAGTAGCAGCTTCCCATTTTTCCCTCGTCTTTCCGAATCGCCGCTTTTTCCGCTTCCATCAGCCCATGAAGCGGCAGCCGCCACTGTCGATCATGACAGCCGCTCACTCAAGCGAACGGGTGAAAGTGAGGCAGAGTGGGGAAAATTTATGGCGGCTTCGGGCCTACTCCGATAAATATATTTATTTTGGGAAATGCCCGGATCAATACATCTCACCTAAATGACTCCTCCATGATTGTTTTTTCCCACTACGTGGCAGACAGCGAATCTCCACGTATTTGCCGAGAAATCGCTAACAACCGAGGCAAAATCGGATCACCTGTCGCGGGGCCCACATTCACCGAAAATAATCAGAGGGCAATCAAAGATGGATTTCCTGACCCAGGACGTAAATGGTATTTGATGGAATTAATAAATTAGGTAAATGATGGATGATAACATTGAGTTAAACTTACTCTATATCAACAAAATACGAAGAAGCTACCCTCGACAGCAATGTATTCATCTTAAGAGTTACGTAACGTCAAGCGTAATTCTCAATAAATAAAGTATTTTATAGAAGGTAATGGGAGTTAAAGTTAGATTGAACTGATGGTGGATGAGCTAGGTTCATGGTAATTTATCAACTTCTGTGATTGAGAATTCTTTGCGTTTCATCTACATTAGTGTTTTACTACCTGTAAACCAATATAGAAAAGTGTACAAAAGTATGAAAAGTTTTCAATCACCATCAATTTAGAGCTAGATCACCTAGCTCTGTACCTAGTGTTTTCAAGAAAAATAACTTGTCAGGCCCAGTATTCAGAGTTAATTTCAGAGGAGCTCATAAGAACACTAGATGTCATTTCTTAGCGTAGAACATATGATGGAAGGCATTGCAAATTCGCGCTTAGTGCAACAGTCTTCGGTGTTAAAGCCCCTCGTTTATGCAATTGTTTGGTTTTGGAAATATATGAAATACGAAAACAAATGCTGGAGTAGTTTTAGTAAAATGTACCAGCTAAAAGACGCATAACATAGTGTTTTCCACAATGACAGATATTCGAACTACAAGGTAGGAAAAAGGCATTATCCTCTGAGTATTCAAGGCTATAAAATAATTATAAGTAATGGTATGATAACGTAACAAAAATTCATCGAAAAATTCCTTTCACGTCAAGCCTCAAAGTTACAGGTACTCAAAAAGCAGAGATTGGTTTAAAAATATAAAGGCTCCACAACAAATGACTTACCCGGAGCTACTTCCTGAGAAAACACGCAAGGGCCATGGGTCCCTACACAGATGATATTTTTTTCATTGCACACATTCAAAGTAGTTTAGTTTTTTACAAATTGGAAACAATTTTATGCTTTACCTCACTGTTGGTGGTATACCAATCATCAGGGACAATATGGAAAAGAAACCTGAACAACTAGGGCAGAGGTCCCACATTCCATAGCTGAATGGTCCACAGAAGTCTAAAAATAAGATTCCAACTGTAAATACTTCCAACGATAAGACACTTGACTGATTCCCGGCATTGCACTTTCCTCCACAAATGAACCAGTATTTGGTTAACTACACCAGAATTATTAGAAACCTAACCATAATTTTATGAACGTAAGCATATCTTTATATTTTTTGCAAAACAAAAATTTGAACTTCGGTTTTTCAAATGCTCTGTTTAGGCTCGCTTACGTTGAATGATACACTAATTCAAATATTCTCGTCTGCTTATATCTTCTTAGGAAAAGAAGAAAAGTTAAATAGTGGAATTACTTTGCGATACTAGTTCCCACGTGTTCTGATAGAAAAGACTTGTAATAGAGAAGAATGTACTAGCACAGGGGGATAAGATATGGAAAGAGTATTTATTAGGCGAATAGTGAGAAATCTTAAAAGTCTTCTCGTGTCTTCAAGCATCTAGAGATGATTTCTGTAACTTCATTTGAACAATATATTGGTGCCTCCATTATCTTAAGGTATATCTGGTGCTTTCTAAAGTAAAAGTTTGTATGAGAGAAAGAAATCCACAAGTGCATTTTTAAGGCTAAATATTTATTCGAAATACTTCAGCTTAGATCAGTCCTCTTAACTAGTAATCATGTCATATTTTAACTTTCATGGCATCAGTAATCTGCTACTTTCTGAAAACTGACAGGCAATAATACCGTCATTTTACTGCGATGTATTTATTACACTTTAATTTTATGTTCTCAATTTCAAGGTAACATCAAATGAGAACATAGTAACGAATCGAGTCGAATACAAATAATCGTAGTAATTGATGGAGAGAAGGGTATGATGGAGTGATTCCTTCACAATTCTCATTTTTTATTTTACTCCTCCATTCCATTATGTATTTTATGACATCATTTGGAGCTAGAAGAAACATAATGCGGTTTCCTGCAGTTGAAAAATATCTGAAAAAGTTGAATTCATTGCACTTAACGTACGAATTTCTCATAAAATGCCAAAGCATTCTCAAAACTAAGGGATTGAAGTCATTTGCGATGTCAAGTAGCGCACAGATATTCCTTAGGGAGTCCACTGAATATTATAACACTGGAATAAGCCCTACATTTTTAAACGATTCCATTCCTTTTTCGAAAATAAATGAGAAGAGGAAACCAATAACCAATAGCAAAGCTTCAAGGAAAGGGATGTTTGCAAGACGAGCGGAAACTAGGAGAGAAGTTGAGAAAGACGATACATTCCGGCTAACCGAAATAATGACAAGAATGATGATGAAAGGAAACGAAGGCTATTTTCATCCAGAGTATTAGCACTACACAGAGCCTACTGTTGTAACTTCAATTATTCTTCCTGATGTTTAATAGAATATTTATATAAGTAAATTCAGAGACTATGAAAACAACACGGATTACAATCGCCATGGACAAAACATTTTCCGTCCCGAAAACCACCAGCACTTATAGAGATGCACATGAAATACGTTAATAAATTTAATCCGCAATTAAAACAAGTATAATATAAATTCAAGTTAGAATTTTTATAATATATACTAAAGCGCAATGAATATCCATGCTGAAGATAGCAAAAAAGAATATCTGTCATGTTGTTACCATTTAGATTATCCAACGGAAAAAATCCAAGGAATAATGCAAAACATGGAATAACAAGATTTCCAGTAGACAGAAATCGTGAGATATTAAAACCGAAAACAGCACAAAAACATGATCATATTTTATACCAATAGAGGTTAAAAATTTAAAGAGACGAAGGAAATCTAAATCATGGAAGTCATTTTGGAGTTTTTTTTCCTGAGATACATGCGATTATTACAGCCAGGGTAGCAAATGGTATTATTGAAAACTCTATGATTAATAGGTCACACGAATATTCATCGTCAGACTCTGAACTACTCTTTTCCTCGGTCACATTGTTCTTCAGCATTCGACTGTAGGAAAACGTATTTCAACCCGTATTTTCTTAAGTAATCAGCAACTGTTATGTCAGCTTCTAAATACGACTAATTTTAGCTACCATGGAATATTTTTCAAACGTTGGTAAGGGTAGCAAGTTAAAATGTTCTGTGTAGGTTTTTGTTATTAATTAATACTTCATGCTGAATTACATGCATACATACATACTTAATCCATGCTGAAATTCGGCATGCTGAAATTCAACACACATATTTCACGCTGAAATCATGCATACATAATTCATGCTGAAATTCGGCATTAAGATCTCTCTAAGAGAAAAGCTCTCAGAGCCCCAAAGGCCCCTCTAAGTGGTCCTTGCTAAGCACTGGGTTCGGTGTAGTGGTTTAATTTTTTACTTTTAAAAGTGCTTTCACTCTAGGTAGACAGCTGGAATTTATTTAATTGGATGGCTGAATAAATGAAGTTTCTCATTATTTCAATCGATTTTCTCTTACTCTTCGTATTTGTATGAAAATCATGTTTTTAGCCAAAAAAACCCTGCGCAATAATTTTGTGCATACTTCCTAGTCATAGCATAAGATTAGGTTTGGCTGCCCTCGGGAAACGATTTGCGAGAAAAGCCTTTTTTGGAAACACCCTAGTGAACATTTAGGTACACAGTGTCGGTCGACCTTCAAAATGAAAAAGGTGTGCAACTTTATGCTTATTTTAATATAGGTTCGGTGCAGTGGTTTAATTTTTTGCTTTTTTGAAGTACTTTCACTCAAGATAGAGGGCTGGAATTTTTTTATCGGATGGCTGAATTACTGAATATTCTAATTCTTTCAATTATTTTTTAATTATGTTTCGCATTTGTGTGAAAGTTATGTTTTTAGCTGAAAAATCTCACATTCTCTCTGAAATCAACAATATCATATTTTCCTTGGTAACCAAAGATTTGATCTTCAAAAGATATTCACGCTTCTTTAAATAACATTTTTTTCCTGCATGACCATGATATCATTTTGAGAGAATATCTATATAAGAAGGGCCTAGAGTCCCATGGGCCCCAATAGGCCCAGAGTCCTAAGGGCCTCATGATGAATTGATTAGGTTGGTAATTGATAAATTCAATACATATTTACAATAAGTATACATTCAGCACTCCTGACGGAAAGCCATGATAATAATGTTTAAGTATATTTTCTTCTGAGCTGATACCAATGCTTTAATGATGACCAGTGTTTATTAAACGAAAAAATAAATAAAAAATCCAACACAAAAATTCCAAAAAAGGATACCTATATCAAGAAAAATGGGAAACTAAATCGGTCACCTTCCCGTGGTGTTTCTCGGGTTACACAGAACTGCACAACTCTCATCCTAACACAACAACGGAAGGGTACCCAGCTATAAATCTGGTTCAAATATTGACCCGTCTGTTTCAAAACTTCAATCCGTTTTAATATGGCGGAAACTATAATAACGTCACTAAATTTATCTTACCCGAAAGAAGAAGGGGGTGTTCTGCTCAATGAACGCCATCCATGCAATAAAATCGACAATTACCCTAAGAACCAACATATATTTTTTATTTAAAAATCGAAACCAATGATTATGGCTACCCTTTACGCCTAAGACGCAGTCCAGGTAACGGAGGATTAACTGATCAAACAAACATAGCTGCTGCTGCAAATGATCCGTTTGACATTTTCAACTGCTGGATTGTACCCTTACTCTCCAATCCTGTTTGAAGTTACTCAACGCCCACATCAAAAATGAATATCGCAACTGAAATTAGTCATTGAATGCACACATGTATGTATGTATGAACACATGGGATGCGATTAAGTTCATTCACTCAGAAGATGACTCAAAGAAGAACGCACAGTATTCTTCTTTTTTGTGGCTTTCGTATTTAATTAATTCAGTGTTTTTCGCACCCGTTGAGTTTCAACGGGTACCTTTCGCTAGCAAATATATAAATATGTAATGATATTTGTCTCTCTGTTTGTTACTCCATCAAGCAAAAACTATTAAACCGATTGAGCTGAAATTCGGCATAAAGATCTGTTCGTAAAATAGGCTATTTTAATAAGCTCTCAGAGCCCCTAAGGACCCTCTGAGTGGTCCATGCCGAGCATTAGGTTCAGTGCAGTGGTTTCATTTTTTGCTTTTAAAAGTACTTTCACTCTAGGTAGACGGCTGGAATTTATTCAGTCGGATGGCTGAATAAATGAAGTTTATAATTATCTCCATAGATTTTCTCTTACTCTTCGTATTAGTGTGAAAATCATGTTTTTAGCTGAATACACCCACATTTTTCTCTGAAAGCAACAAAAGCATATTTTCTTGACGACCAAAGATTTAATTTTAAAGGATAGTCACGCCTCTAGCATTTGTCACGTTTTTCTGCAGGCCCATGATCGCCCGTAGAAAGAAATCCTTATGAAAAAAGGGCCCTGAGTCCCAAGGACTCCATGATAGATAGATTTGTGGGTGGTGTGGGGACTGTGTTTGTTTTGTTTAATCGACAAATACTATGCATATTTACAACAATGGTACTCTCAAATACATGTACATTAGAGAACACTTACGTAGTATGCAATAGACAAAAAGTAATTAAATATACGACATACACAATTAAATGTGCAAGACATTTACGTGCAGCGAATAGTTACGGGAGTAATTCCTCTGTTGCTACAACCAACACAGCGTTGTAAATTATCGTTAAATACTATGATGTATCCTAATAATGTAATGGGTGTAATACTATGTATGTACAAGTAGTGGGACCGCCTGACCCTCATTTCTTTCGAACGAACAGTTCGAAATCATTACGATTTCGAACTGTTTTTAGACCAATTCCCACATCATAAACGTTACGAGTTATTTCTATATGTTTAAAAGTTTTTAAGTGCAGTTAACTTTCATTCACTCAATAATCGAGGTGCCTATTCAAGACTTACTCGCTGCTGTGTTTTTCCTCCTTGCACTTAAAAATATATCCATCAACATGCCTGATAAAAAAACAGAGTAACTTTTCAAAAACATCTTCCAAAGCAAGAGGAATGTCTTCTTTGCGAGAAAATGAGCCCTTGCAAGAAGAATGAATACGATTAGATTAGGATGCCCAAAGACTTGCCCACCAGCGATCTGATGAAACTCCTTAAGAGCGGCACGCGTGAATGTAGCAGGATGCTGCAAGACACGCTTCCCAGCGTCATTTTCCTGGTTTTCGGGCTTGACATGTCTGATTTCTATCACAATAAATTGGTCACAAAGGCAGACTCTTCAAGTGGCTGGCCTTTACTTGGAAAGTCACTGTTTAACGCATAGGCAAATTTATGTGGCTTGCTCCCGCGTTTCAAGCGGCAACAACCATTTCATCAACACTCCTGCAGGAAAGGCTGCAGATAGCGTATGCGTCCATTTTGTAAAGAGTTGATACAGATGATTTAATGATGATCAGTGTCTTCAAATATTAAGCGATACATAAAATTTAAAAAAAACAAAAACAGAAATACTAAAAAGGATATATCAAGAAAAATGGTAAACTAAGTCGTCACCTCCCTGTGGTGTTTCTCGGGTTGCGCTCGGATTCGGGTTACGATGGAGAAAATTATGATAACGCCACTACATCTGATGTAAAATTTCATGTAACATTTATTCATAAGATCCATAAAAAGAATTAATCAATATTTTCAACAAGAGAGCAACATGGATATTACTCTGTCAATGGAACATTCTCCTACCATCTCCTTTCAACGTACGTCTCAATAGGAAACTGCGGAGTTCTCGCATTATTACCCGCGCACCGTATTCCTCCTCAGAACATATATACAAGCAAAGAATCCATGGATAATAAAAATAAAATAGCTCCTCTGCATAACAGCATTGTAAAGCTTGGGAGGATAATGAGTAATATAGCACAAAAGGTCAAGTAATATTTCCTGGAAGATCTAAAAATAGCCACAGGGCTACAGAGGGAAGAGGATATATTTGAGATGGATTTTTGGTGGTGCCAGGGAATACACACAGAAGGAGACTATCCCCTTTGACGGATTACGGAGATTGAAGGGAATTGAAAGTGAGCAGGGAAAGGATCAGGCAGAGCAGAAGAGTGAGCTCAGTTGAAGGAAAACTCACGCATGATAAGACAGGTGCGTTTGGGCGCCCCCGCTCCACTTACGTCTCGACAGTCTTACCAGCTACAAAAGGGTAATCCGCCAAACAATCCCTTTTCAATGTACCGCGCTTATAAACCCTCAAATCCTTATCCACATTCAACAATCCACAAGGGCCAAAAAACTTTCCATGAAATTTCTCGGTATTCAACCTCAAGTTATAAAAAAATCAAGGGATAAAAAAAATCAGTCACGTGGAGCATAGGAAAATTTCATTTTTTTACATTGACGATATCCGTTTACTTTTTAAATGCAGTGGTTTTCTTGTTCCTCTACGGGCGAGATAGTTTGGAGCCTTCAAGATATCCCCATTTGCGTCATATACGATAGATATCAACTCTTTTGTCAAATTACGTTAACGTTACTTCCGTATTCACTGTAACAGAGTTATATTTTAAAATCACGCAGTTATTATTGCATTGCGAATTCAAAGTGATGGTACACATGCAATCAAAATATAATACAGTAATACGTTATTCTGACAATGTTTCCAAATTAAAATATACCCAGTTATCATGTGACAAAGGTGTACGTCTAAAAATCTAATACGCCTTTTTCATCGAAATCCCTTACACACAGTCGTAGTGCCGTAAATTGAAAATACAAGACCCTACATTTCACAAACTATGGCGCATAAAACAAAGAACAGCTAAGTAACCGCCTGCACCAAAGTTTACGCTTATAAACCACTCACCCTGAAAAAAAGTAGTTCAGTAATATAGCAAACTTGCACTGAGAAAACTTTCCTGCTCGAGAAATCTAAGTGCCGCTACCAGTTCAAAGTTATCTGAAGAATATACAAGCAAGCAAAAGATTTAGCTTCACCTTTAGCACACCGAATGCCGGACTCTCCAACACCATCTCTTACTTCAAGTCGAATAACATACAGTCTTATACAAGGGCCTATTCAGAAGTTTACCCGCTTCTAGGATTAATAACTAATTTTCACTGCATGGAAAACGCTAACCATCGCATTTCCAATTCTTACCTTCCTAAAAGAACTTAGAAAACCAATTTATGTAGCACAGCGTCTTAAAACCACATAATTTATTCATTTCACCTGCATTACCTCTAAAATATTTTCCTTAAACTACCACTTCGCCTGTCAAGCAAATGTAGTGTGTATAAGCAATCATTTTATTTCTGGGACTCACATTCCTCTCGCATTTTTAAATCTCTTAAACCCCAGAGGCTCGATGTAAGCCATGAGGCTGCTCTTCGTTTGTCTATGTTCAAAAGAAAATCATATCCAGATCTTAAGCGTGCGATTTAAATTAGTGAATTAAAGGCATGTATCTGGAAGGGAGAAGCGGTATTTTGTCTACTCACTCAGAAATGTGACCACCCTATTTAGATCAATACCTTATCACAGGACAGCAGAGACTAAAGCCAAGATGAGGATAGAGACATCCCGAAGAAATGATTTGATGCTGAGAAAATTGAACGACACAAGGAATCGAATTTTGAATCAGTGACCAGCAAAGGTTACAGGAAATTATATTAAAAATAAAACTTTGTTGAAAAAGAGGGCTGTAAGACAAAAAAACCAAACAATAAGGTAGATTCTAAAAGTAAATGGATAATATCCCGAAAAAGACAGGAGACAAAAGTCGTATTTTGCCTAGGAGAGCAGAAAACTAATTGCAAATAATTTTTCATTTAATTCTCTAAAAGAACCTTGAACGCAAGGGAGCCTAAATAAGTCCATTGTGCTTTACCTTTGTTGACAACTTATAAAACATTATGTACTTTAGGACAAAGAAATGTAATACGTCGATGAAAGATTGATAATCAAGCATTTTTTCGCAGCTTTAATACAACCATAACCAGCAATGTTTCTTTCAGAAAAGTATCTAATTTAAAAGAATCTTTCGAACTTCTATATTTTATTTATTGAAATATTGCATACATTTTTTCACCAAACGTTTTTGGCGTAACTTTGTACAGCACATATATTTGGTGATATATATATGCTGGTGACTTTGGTGGAAGATGTAACTTTGAATAGAATGTGCAGAGGGAAAACATAGCAAGTGTGGACACGCGGCTGGAAGGAAGATGTCTAAGAAAAATTGAAAAGATACCAAACGAAAAACAGAGGTAAAAACTGCAAAACACTTATATGAAATAGCAACTGCAGCTGCTTGTTTCCATATTTAGACAATAGAATTCTACACGCTAGGCTTAGGTTGCCTGAGAAATTCAGAACTGACGTGTTTCAGAGCGACTCAGAGAATATTATCATGATACCTCACTACAAATCTAGGGCTGATAGAAGCAATAAAATAAGGGAGATATACTGAGAAACAGATAGGTACAAAAACTCATTCTTTAGTCGCACAATAAGCGATCACAATAAAAAATATCTCCTAAACCTAATCTCTTACATCTTTACACGGTTGGTGTCCTAACACCCCTTGCCACAGGCCCATGCGGCGGCTCGCAGGGTAGTACGTAGATGTAGATAGATATCTTTTGGGTTATGGAGCAGAAATTCTCGTAATAATTATTTTATTCCTGCATAAAATGCCTACAGGACAAGAAATCAAGGGAGTAATTCGAAAAAGTATTCGTAAATTCTATATAATATACTTGCTTGTTATCAGTAAAAATGCCACTATCTCTTGAGGCCTATGAAAAAAGTATTATGAGGCATTAACTATCAGTTAATCGAGTCATATCAAAACTCTTACTTGGTATTGAAAATAAATGACGTATGTTGATGGTATCACAACGCGTTCCAAAATACCAGCTCAAATTCCAAGAGTTTCATAGAGTCAATGTGATGTGAATGGCATTAATAGGGTACGGTTTTCCAGTTCGTTAGCATTTGTTACAGTGTGAAAAAACAAAGGTTGATCATTTTAAGAGATTCCTTACCTAGTTTTAATGAGGCAAAACCCATTTTTAACGAGGCCAACACGCGCATTAATTTATAGCTGTACTACAATATACAGTAGTCATCCAGGATTAGTGTCGAGAAGAGTTTCATGATACCAGTATTTGGATACCAGATAAAATATACCAGTATTTGGATTGGAAACTGAATACACGTGGATTTGGAAAACACACTTGAATTGCCATAGCAGGAAGCAGTATTATGTAGCATGTATGGGTACAAAGACATTTGTATTACAGATAATTGCTATGGTTAACCCTCAGTACTAATTTATATGGACTGGAAAATACCAGGATAACTTTTTCTCTTTCTATCACCCAATCAAACTTCCTCAGCCGACTAAACCGAAACACAATGGGAATTTGGCTTTTAAGTGAAGGGGCTAATTAAATACACTGCGGGGATTTAAATTACTTCCACCGTTAAGGCAGGAATGGGGGAAGAATTCACGTCACTGCAATGACAGCATCATGATTGCAGCGGCACTGATTACAACCCGTATTTACAAGAAGCTATTTAGGCGTTACTTCTCTTGAACTGCGCCAGATTAAATTATTTGCCAACGCAAGATTTGTAAACTCATAGGTTAAAAGCATTTTTGCTCTCAGAGATAAATTTTCGAGAGATCATTTTTGCTCTAAAAATTTTCGTCTTGCATCTGTGGTCATTGAACTGGCTGTATGACAAAGCAAAACAGCGAGAACAACAGAAGAAAGATAAACAACATTATAATTCTCGAAGTTTCCAGCATCAAAAGCTTATTAGAAAATTCTATTTTCTGCGAGGAACGCAATAGTTAGCTACAAATTTGCCTTTAATTATGGAAGCACCAGTGATCAGAGTCATGATGTCCTCTTTCATCACAATATTCTTAGAAGAGAAAATTGATGAATAAGAGTGATTTGAACATTCCAAGCAAATGTGACGAAACGATATAGAAATTATTCGATATTTATACTCTGAATGCATTTAACCTCATTGCAATTAATCCTGTGGGAATGCGATTAGTAAGTTGACAAATAGTGTTGTAAATTCATCTACATCTACATAATACCCCGCAAAACGCCGCATGGGCGAGTGGCAGCGTGTGTGAGGTCACTAGCCGTATAAAGAAGTAAGTTTTTTGGAGATGAAATGGTGATATGTATTATAGGAGTGTATTTAATGGAGCTCAATTTTTACTGTGGTCGCTTATTGTTCGCGGAAAGAACGAGTTCGGCATTGTATCTCTCTTACTATATCGCATTTTTGAGACCTAGAGATGTGGTGAGGAGTCATGATAATATTCTCTATGTCGCTCTGAAAAATATCAGTTCTGTATTTATCAAGCAATCTAAGCCTAGGGTGCAGCCGCCGAGTCTCTAGGGACTCCCACCTTAATCCCTCTAAAAGTTGTGAGACATTATATGTAAGCTCGTAGCTGTCTTGAACGAAGTGAGCTGCTTTACTTTGTATTTTATTAATTGTTTTGTTAAAATCAATTTGACAAGGGTCCCAAATGCTCGGAGCGTATTCGAGGTGTGGCCAAACTGGAGCGAAGTAGCATCTCTCTTTGACTTTTTCATCCGAGGACCTTCCTATTATACGCTTAACAAAACTTAGTTTCTTTAATGCTGCGCCACATATGTTTTTTTATGTGTAATGCCCACGATATGTCAGAAGTTAAGGCAATTCCAAGATATTTTACTGTATCTGAAGATTTTTTGTTTACTCCGCCCACAGTATAGATATGTATAATGACTTTCACAGAATGTGAACTGTGGTGCATTTTCCGATATTTAATTCTAACCCCCACTCCTGGCACCATAAATGGACGCTGTTTAGGCCGGATGACAGAACTTCAAAGTTCGCGTCTTCGCTCATATTACGGTAGATTGATATTGGGTCAAACCAAATAAGGCTCTAAACTTTTGCATCACCCAATTACGTGAAAAAGCCGCGAACACATTCCTAAAATCGAATAAATTTACAAATGAATTTTCAGGCTTAACAAGAAGGTAGCAATGCCTCGAAGTTTTCTAAGCTTTCAACCATAGTTGCCGTAGCTTACTGTATAATCTATATATATTAATTTTGTAGGGTCAGTCGTTTTGAATCCGCTTTGTTTTTTTCTCTGTCAATATTTGAGCTTAAAGAGTCAGGTTTGGTGCGTTGAATGTGGAATCTCTGTCTTCATGATTTGGTAGTAGTTTTGGATTTTTATAGCTTGGTCGTGTGGCAGGGGGTGTTAGGTCAACAGCCGTGCCAAGGTGTAAGGTATTTGGAGATAAAATGGAGACATGAATTATAAGGAGTGTATTTATTTATTTTAAATAAGATCCAATAGAGCGGCTGCTGAAACCAGTGGCAGGGGGTGTTAGGTCACCATCCGTGCAAAGGTGTAAGTAATATTTTTGGGCTGTGGTTGCAACAATCAGATGCTGGGAAACACAGTGACAAGGGAGAGAGGCCAAAAGGGAGTGGAAGAGCGTAAATGTTGAACAAAAAGAAACCCACACTGCTCTCCTATTCAAATGGCTTTAAAAACAACAGAGGAGAACAGTGAATGAAAAAAAAATTTTCACCAAGGAGCTATTTTTAGACTAGGACACTTACCCCCTGCGGGTACATACCCCTGCTTTCAGAGTAAGCAGGCTAGCAGCCTGCTAGAACATATGAATTAAGATGAATATGCATAGGGTTTGCTGAGCATAGGTGCAAAATTATATAGGGAGAGAGAACTCCAATAGAATCGGTTAAAAAGTGCGGACGAGTTGGATGGAGCATGAAAGGAGTGAGTATACATCGTTGAATGAATGAAGGATGCCTATTAGAGTGGCTGATAGGTGAGAAAATAACCTCTTAAGAACCAGATTAAGTCATTATACCCGGAGAATTTCTCTGAAAAGGTCCCGTACTGAGACCCTTTGCATTTTTTACCAATTTATTCCAGTGTTAATTTGAAAGGGTAGAACAGGTAACTGAAATTCAAATTATGTAAGCGGATCAAGCAAGTTCTCATTCATTTAGGCGAAATATATTTCCCGAAGCATTCGTCAAAATCAGGCTGCAGCTAACTTTCTTGTATGATAAAATGCTCATGTCACTATCAGAGCAATACTCATTGGATTTGGATTGGTTTTGATTGGAGAAGTGAAATAGAAGTTATTTTAATCAAATCGCAAAAAAACTTTTAACCACCATAGCGAATGTAACTCCACAGTCTAGGTTACTAAAAACAATAATCTTTCTCAATCTCTCATATTAAATCGTGTTCCTAAATATTACTTTCACTGGTTCAGAACTCATCTTTGATTTAAGACGGAAATCAAAATAAAACATGCGAAGCTATGCAAAGAGGAGTAAGTTCTTAACCTACTTTGAAAACAAATACGATTATATAGTGGTCACAGTCAACATATGAAAACATCGAGTTTAAGGAGAGAACCCTGAGATAATACTGCTATGGAATACGTTAGCTGACTGATTATTATAAACCTTTAGCTAGAAAAGCCAGGAGGTAACTATTTATCGCCAAAATCTACCTAGGCTGAGAGAATATTAAAATGAAAGGGTTGATACTGGAGGGTGAAATTGTGCGAAAAAATATCCCCACTTGTAAACAGAAGCCATTTATATCTTTGATATAAATCTTCTTTGATCTTTTCATCGAATATGTTAATATTTTATGAACTCGGTAGTCACAATAGCCAGTAACACATATTCTGCGTTTCCGCTGGGTTCAGCAAAACGTTTTAGCAGGATGTGGACGACATATCCATTACACAGCCTCGTGTGATTTGGGAGTATAGTAAGTATATGGGAGGTGTGGACCTACCTGACAATGCAAATGCAAATTACCGAACTAGAATTCGAGGAATGGTGTTGGCCCATGTTTATCAATTTGCTGGACAGTGTTTGCAATAGCTCATGGAAATTGTACAGATTATGCAACGAAAGCCCTATGCCGCTTGTAGATTTCAAATCATACCTAGCCGCCGTGCTTCTGAAATGTGATATGAATCGACAAGGAAAATATCTGGACCCACGATGCGATTTACATCCTAATACCCAAAATGGGAGGCCATCTCAGTAATCACTGCCCCGTGAAGTTATAAAGGACAAGATAGGCCATATTGTAGAAAAAAATGGGACTAGACTATAAAAGGTAGACTATATTCCACTGCACGAAATGTTCTGTTCCCTTGCACCCAAAATTGTTTAATGTATTTCATAAATAGTCGGTTATTTTCGTACTTAAAACTGTAGTGATCATAATTACATTTCCACATTGTGAAATAAAATGCTCTTTTGACAAAACACTCGTCTTTATAATGACTAATTTATTTCAAACCATATAATATAATAGAAGTTAGAATTTAAAGTGAAGATAACAATATACTTTGATTGGCTGTAAAATTTTTAACGGAGTTAAACCATTAAAATGCGAGGTAATAAGTTTCACTTAACACAAAGAAGCGAAGGAAAATATCTGACCCTAAAAACGGCTCAGCTGTCAGAGATGACAAAATAGGTCAATGCTGGTTGCATAACTATCCATAGGTGGTCGAATTCGGCCGAAGTTGCAAAAATGCAACATTAATTTTTAATCATATACAAATTTTTATACGGGCCAATTTTTGCAGGCCGTCTTGATTAGCATTTACTTATAAAAAATCAAAAGAAAAAAATAGAAATTTTTCAGCATTTATCAACTCGGCCGGTAATGGGTGAAGTACTAGAAATTCTTATTCACTGCTCTAGTCCAAATCTCTCAGTTTACATAGTAATCGTGAAGCGTCATCTTTCAGTTAACGCTAGCCAGATAATGTAAAAATCGACCAACGACAATACCGCAGTCTCTCTTTATTTTCCCCGCAACTTAATTCCCTTTCTCTCTCTCATTTCATCTCCACTTCCTCTGCCTTCACATCGCTTTCACATCTCCCCCTGCATCCCACTCCGATTTCCACGCCTTCCCTCCTCTCATACCAACCCAACGCCCTTTCTCTCACAACACCCGTCTCTCATCTTCAACTCGACCGAATCAACACGAACACTTACGCACGCACTCAGTTTTCCCATCAGTTTCAAGTTGCCTTGGATCCATTTATTTGGCACGTTCTTCTCCAATAGCTTCTTCTTGTACACTCTAGTCACGCTCTCTCTTTTCCTCGCATTAATATACCTATCTCAACGACTTTGGCCAATATCAACCTCTCTCGTTCTCCTGAAAGAATGATCAGAAATATACACCGAGAATAAGCACTTACAAAAACACCTTTAACGAAGGTTCCATTTATTGAAAGGACACCTCAATATCTGTCTAAGGAGATGGTTAGAGTTCACAAAGATTGTTCACGTAGCTTAAACAATGAAGTAAACCTTCATTACTAATGCATCTATTGTGGCTTGAAAAAACATTATGGTGTCGGCTGAGTGTTAATGTTTTCCTGTTTTTTAATGGATTTGCCTTGAGTCAGTAACTGGTTTTTCCTTTGTCATGATATTCCTTTTCTTCTAGTAGCTTCAATATATATACATAGCTCAATTCGTACTCCGGCATGGCAATAAAAATCTCCATTAAAGACTGGGTCACAATTATAAAGTTATATCATTAGTGTTCAACAAGCTTGATATCAATATATGCTCGATACCTACGATAAATGCAATCGTTCTTTTTTCACCTGATTACGTTTATATCATTAAGTAGAATGTTTCCGAAATTCCGAATACCTACAAAATAGTTCCATTCCGTGGAAAATTTAAACAATTAACTGAGAAACAAACAAACAACCATTCTTCATAATTTGAGTCATTCAATGAAAATATGTTCCGGAGTGGGAGTGAGTTCTTTACTGCAATGAGTTTTATCCATGAGCGCATTTTGTTAATTTTCTCTTTCACTTCATATGGAGAACGTCTAAACTATATTATATGGAAAATCCTCAATAAATGTACGAATTACGAAAGTTCTTTTGTTAAAATTTAAATTAATTTTATTCAATGTATCAAACACTCTTACATGTGTCCCATATGGCACAGATCATCACCGAAGCTGTTATCCCACGAATGATATCACCGTTTAATTTTCCGGAATACTGAATACAATTAAATCTTAGCGATTCAAGTTCATCCCTCAGGGGCTTCTTATGCATGTCCTGGCTCGACAACTCCCATTGTCTATTGCACTAGTTACACAACGGCAGGTTTTTAGGAGCTGGACACCTAAATCTCAAAGTGATTACTACTCCAGTTAGGGATATCTTATTAAAAACGTAGACCTTCACGGATGCTAGAATTTTTATGGCAGATGCCCAGCGGGATGAGAGCTCACTGATATTCCATCTCCGTGGAGGGCACCACTGCTTCCAGTCCCTAACTCCATGCTTCATCTTGCTTCCGTTTAAAACTATTCTTCACTTTCTCATCCCAACATTTTCTTCGCATCAAACATGCTACTCAATTCATAAACCATTATACCTCTTGAGCATCTGGCGAGTACTCACGACCGGAAACTGTATACGCGCTTCCATCCTAATCTATTCAAATGGTTTTTTGATAGCAAATTTCCATACTTGAGTAGGGACTTCAGAACTCGAGCGCCGTTCACATAATACCAGCCATTTTAATAGTTATAATCCATTAATAAAACCCATTTTAACGCCAGATTTAAAACGATTGGTTCATCTCAGATCAGCTGCTCTCGTGGCATATGATCGATGTCCATAATTTGCAGTATCACTGCAACTCCACTGACGGGGTAAAAGTGAGAAGAGCAAACCAGCAGAGTAAATCAGTGTTGTCTTCATTTGATGGAGGAATTGCGAGAAGGAATATTCAGGGTCAATGAGGGAGCCTTATAGCCGAGGGCAGTAGCGACAGGTTACGAAACGTAGACTAAGGCACAGGAATGGATAAACCACTGGAGCCTAGATTTGACGCTTAAATCACAATCGGTGAAAACAGAATGACAATTTCCTGTCAAATAAGCAATGTGAACGGATATTCTCTCAAAACAGAATGAACAATATTTTGACGTCATCACGGAGTGGCGGACAAATTCGATTGGCCTCACGGTAATCCCACTCAGTATCCAAACTCTTTTAAAGGCTCCTCGATTATAAAGTCAAGAATTGTTGTCTTCTAATTTAACTTGCTTCGGCATGAAGCAAACCATTATGAACACGATTCCTCGGTTAAATTAATGATTGTCACTCTTTACAAGAGGTTTGCCACAATGGCTCTCAGGCACAGGTAAACTCCAGAGAATAAGGAATATATTAGCTATATTTAAAAATGATTAACTTTGGAGAGACCCAGTTATAAACGAAAGGCAAAATTTCCACAAATTAATGTTGAATTAAACTGAAGAAATTCTGTAGATACATGGAAGAAACCCAATATAACATGCCGATATCGGGATTGTCAAAAAGAAACAGAAACAATTGGGGTTTTAATTCAGGTTATTACAGTGATAAGCCAGTTCTCTACCACTGAAACAACAATGCCCCGATCATTAAACATTGCGAAATAAAAAAGACAATTAAAGAATGGAGTCTCCAATTAAAAGAAACATTAACAATAATCATAAGTTTATATGAGTGCTAAGGCTGGAAGTATTTTGGCAGAAACATATAATTAACCTCGATTAAGTCGTAAAAATCAGTCTGATTACCCACGTATTTATCTTAAAAAGGTCTTTTTATTTAAATTAAAACCCACTAATTGTCCACACAAGAGACATTTAAAAAAAGCAGTGAGTTTAAATTGCAACATTTGGCTCATATGCAAAAGGGAAGGACTCAACCTTATAGCCAAAGGATATTTACGCAGTTTTTGTTTTTCTAACTCCACTTAAAAATAATCTTGACGTACGGTAAACTACTAAGGTTTAGTTAAGTGATAAAAAAATTTATAGAAATATATATTCCCTCACAGAAATGAGTCTTACTGAAAATAATATTTTGAATACTTCCAGCTAAAACCATCATCAAAAAAAATAAAAGCTTAAATGGCTGCATCTGTTGACATAATATTAATAGAATAATATTGTTTAAATAATAATTTAACTTATCACCTTACACCTTTCGTAATTTGGCCACGTTATAAAATCATAATAAAATGTTGAATGCCATGAATCCACGTTATACATTTTACAGCCATCTTATTGTCAATTTTTGGCAAAAGGGTAAACGCGGATTGCAGGGTATTCTTTCAAAGTACATAACTGGAGAGATAACTGTCTTTGTCCACCTATTTTACTAAATTTATTTAACTTCGAACGCCATCTGTATGCATGGTGCTGTTACGGTGGGATGATTTAAATTTCAAGAGACTTCGATAATTACTTGAGAGAATTTTCCATTAATTTCTATCACCGCTACATGGTTACGCAAATCAAAAGCTACAGAAATTTTCCATATGTCAATTAATGTTACAATCGAATTAACATAAAACTTTGCCCATAGGAAGACCAAATTTTGTCTTTAAAAGAAGAGGACAATGTGGGTATTAATGTGATTAAAATGGATTTAATTACAAACTACAAACACTTCTGTTACTACGCTAAAAATACTAAACTACGCACAATACAGCTATTTAAGCTTGATGATTATTATCAAAAGGTTTGAAGGTTATTTACCTGTAAATACTTCGAATTTATAGCGATGATGAATGCTGATGTTTAGCATGTTTAATGTCAAGAAAATTTGAAAAAAATGATACACGATCGTATTAAATCACGAATGGTAGACTCCTAGCTATTAATTCACAGCAAACAAGTAGTTATTGTAAAGGATGAACCAAAGCACGTGGTTAAGGCGTGCGCCTTCTTGTATCTGGAAGGAGACGCATTGAGGCATGACGCGTCTTAAGAGACTAAACTCCGGTATTGCAGGGTTTCAAGACTAAATCACCTGAGCTCTGGGGCTGGGGAGCACCTGAGCACTCCCTCACCTTGACTCTATAAAACAATTAAGTCTTGTGTAAGGATATTTATCAAATATCGTTAGATTTGAAAAAATATATAGAAAATAATATTGGGAGAATTTTGAAATATTTTCCATTCTCCTCAACGAAGCGTTGTAATTTACGGTTAGTGTTCACGCACAATAATTTTTGTCGGTGATTAACGATCGTATTTATTTATTTATTTTCACTGCCCCGAATTCAGCATAAGGCCATTTTACGTCGGGTGAACAACAGCAACAACGGACGAGACACAGACATCCATGTCCTGGGCAGATAATATTTTACCCAGGTGGGACTCGAACCCGCGACCCTCGGGCAGGCGAGGACTTTACCCCGCCGCCACCGGGGCCGACAAATATATACCGCGGCCGGTATATTATGGCAGTGAAATTGCATGTATATCGTATTAATTTACCTTTCGGAACATGCGTAAAATGAACCTCATATCAACTAACTAACCTTTGGTTGATGATGCGATAGTCACGGCGAAGGCGATCATGATTCCCGCGAGTAAAATCCAAAGACCACAAGGCGACATCCCGCGACGGTGGTTCAAGGGGCAAGCAGTGGCTGGCGGTGATAAAGCCATCGCCTACAGTCACACACCCCTAAACCAGGGCACTGCTTTGACGAGGAAAATCGTCCGTGGAAGACCACAAATGTGCGAGGAAATGACCTTGTAAAAGTATTGCCGTAGTAATAACTTTTACTAGGATTTACCTACCATTGTAAAAACGCCCGGATCCTACTGAGGATCCGGGCGCTTTTACAACGATAAATTTATCCAGGAGCCTTACTCAGTAAACAATTTAAAAACCACTTTGGAGATCTCCAGATCTTGCATTCCAATTTGGTTGCAGGCGTCAAAATAAACGATAACAAAAAGAAATAAGAATCATATGAGGAAATGAAAAATGGCAAAATAAAAACTGGGGAAGTAAGAATAATTTGTAAAATCTTCACTGCGGAATATTGCCTCTTCAGTCTTTTATAGCAGACTTCTCCAAACTAGGAAATCGATCACTTTTCGCCTTTTGCACTCAATCACTACACTTTTCGCTGAAACAAATCTCAACGGAAATAAATGAAAATATCACTGGCAACAGTTTAATCAACAATCACCACTTTACTGGCAAGAAACAAAACCACCACAGTGAGTTGAATGCTAACAACATTAATCGTCGCAGCGGACAGTGCACTTAAAAAAAGAAAAAAATTGATTTTTTACGTTTCACACAAACACCAGGCTTACTGAAGAATTTACTGCTCGAAGAACCAGCAGGAGAAGAAGTAAATATCAAGGTTTTAATGCAAATTTTACCAACAACTGCAATGAACGCATCTTCTGTTTTTAAGCTCTTAAGACTCGGTCATTATTCTTGAATAATGTCATCAAATATGGTGACGCATACAAATGCGTTCAAACACACTGGTAGACTTGCAGAATCGGGTTACGATTCGAAGCGATGGGGTAGGTCAGAAATATGGGCCAACCAAGACCGAACAACCCGAAAAATGAAATGAACACTTCCTTTTAACCTCAAATATATCACTGAGACACTTTTACGCCATCAAAAGACATAGGTTTTCCCCTAAGAAACTATTGGGAAAAAGAAATTTTAAAATTTTCAAAACCACTAAAGATTTCTCTGAGATGAATAGCTAGCGAGCTTGTATCCGATATTAATCCCGATGAGACGCTGCGAGATCCTTTGACCACCCGTTGCTGGGAAGTAAACTTCAGTCAGACCAATCCCACTTCGAAACAGAGTTAAGTGTGGACGAGGAGAGATCCCACAAATCATTTCCCGGCCACCGACCACAGATCTTCCCGCAGATTCGCCGGGCGAACCACGACGAACCGCATCTACTAACACTATTGACGCAAAACCAGCTGCTTATTGTGCCGGCGACACGCGTTCACTTCCTTACCGGGACGGCAGCGCATCAGTCCCGTTCCGATACGAGCCAAAGCTCTTGACTGGCGGGATGACGAGCGAGCCGACAGCGGCACCTTCAGTATGACACAGGCGCCACCTCTCCCTCGCGAAACACATACAAACACGCTCAGTTTGGCGGGCCTGGGACTGAGAATTTTTACCACCCCTACCTCGTAACCTGTGCGCACCCCAACCCCTGGCGCATAGTAAGGGGCCGAGGGACCCCTTCTTCCTCCTCACTCCAACTGGGCACCGGACTAGGGCGCAAGCGCCAGGGATGCCCTCCCCTACAATATTCCGTACCCCTCAACTCCCCTCTCCAACACTCCCTCACGATTGCCCTCAGTTAACCGCCACAAACTTGAAAATTCTTCGTTAACGATTGATCTCTAATAGTAGCATAGAGCAGCGTTTCCCTATCTGTCCTCCGCGGAGCCCAACGGCATTCTCATGGTTTGCAGAAGTTTTGAAGATCTCAGAAATTTCAAAAGTTAAATTTCTCTTTATTTACTATTATTTTCTTAATTTTTATATCAACTTCCCTACACGAATAGTGTATAATATATATCTAATAGCAGAGATAGAACTATCACTAAATATTCCTTTGACTCTATGATCAACTTATGCACCAAAAAGGGCTCCGTGCCAGAAAAAGTTTGGCAATGTCTGTGCTGGAGTGATTTCCTCCACTCCCGGTCAAAGATGGCAGAATTTCGTTTTACTGATAGACACCAGTGATTATTTTATATACATGTAATGCAATGGGCTAAGTATAGTAGTTTCATGATTTTTATTCTTGGACAATATTGTTGTAGCCTTTAGAATTCCTTAAATAAAAAATCGTTATTGAGATATTTAATTTTCCATTCGTACATATTCCTCTATATCAAATTTTCTAAGACTAAGTGCATTGTTAGAAAATCTAAGAAAAATGATGTACAATGATCCAGTGATTGAGCGGAATCATTCATAATTTCAAGTCATCAATTCACAATTCCAAGTTACCTCTAGTTCCATGTAGGGTGCTCTAAACCTACAAAATACCACCGTCTAACTACTGATTAGATACAATTTCATCCAACTAGTTCTATTCGATATAGACATGGGTGTCCGCTTTCCCCATTTTTATTTAATTTATTCATTGAAGATAGTATTGATATAATGAAAGAATAAAAATTGGGGTAAAAATAAACGGCGAGAGCATCTAGTATTACATTTGCTGACGATATTTTTGTCATAGGGGACTCTGCTAAAGAAATCAATAAAATGTTGAATGTTCTATCCTCATCGCTTAAGGAATAAAAATTAAAAATAAATACCAAAGAAAACTGACGGTAGTGAGTGAAAGCAACTTTAAAAGAAAACCCAAAATTATAATAGAAAATGAAGAAATTGAACAAGTGAAACAATTTTGCTACTTGGGTAGTATGCTTACGGAAAATAGCACATGTTGTGCAGGGATAAAGAAAAGGGTGGCAATAAAAAAATTGGCCATTCAAAATAAGAAAAACCAACTAACAGATAATTATATGAATATCGAAACTCGGAAAATATTTACAAAATCATTCCTTATGAGTACATTGCTCTATGGAAGCGAGAGTTGGACCCTCCTTAAACGGGAAAAAGAGCAATTAAAAGGAGCAGACATGTGGATTTGGAGAAGGATGCTTAAGATAAGCTGTACGGAAATGAAAAGTAATGAAGAGGTTTTAATGGAAATAAATGAAAAGAGAACCCTACTCAACACCATGGGAAAAAGAAATATAAAATTTTTCGGATATCTCCTGAGACACAATAGATCTTTTGTCAATGTGATGGAGGTGAAGGTGCTCGGGAAGAAAGGTAGAGGAAGACCTAGGTTGCAGTACCTGAACAGGGCACAAGAACTGATTGGAAGGGAAAATTATCGGCAGTTTAAGAGATTAGCAGAAAACAGGACCATTTGGTTACAGCAACAAGGCGAAGCCTTTATTTTAAGAAAAAGTTCAATTCCTCTTTCAGAAAAATCCTGAAAATCTTAACAATGACGCAATATAATTGAAATTTCAAATTGATTTGTTATAGACCTTAAATTTCTCTATACATTTAAATGAGTCTTGGCTTCAACAATACCGTATGCTGTCAACGGGACTATGCACCATAAACGCGTGATTTAATGGATATTTTTTGCTAATTCGAAAGTAAAACAACATTAACCTGAAAGAATAGAAATATTTATATCTTTTTATGAAGCATTTATCTAGACTATGTTATACCCTTATTTCTAATATATCCAAGTATAGAATAAAAGATGGCAAGCAAACATAATGGACGCAATACGTAGGCTACGAAGTGAATTTGCAGACAGGCAGAGAAACATGGCTTTTTGTTTTAGAAAAACAAAAAGCCAAGTTTGAGAGAGAGAGAGAGCTATGCCAACAAAGAGGATGAGCATATGACTCCTTTCAATTCCTCTTGTTAAAATAAAATGGTATTAGCTCTAAGCAAAATAATCCCTAATAAAATGATGTGAAATAAGTTTTTACAATGCAATCACGGTCGAACCATTTGAAGCGATCGTGGCCGCAAGCTACTTTATAAAATTAAAGTGAACTTTGCATAGGAGTCAAGGAGGAAGACTGCTATCATTGATGCAGTTACTGAGTGACTCAGTTAAGTTGCAATCCAGAGGGTCACTTTCGTAGCACAAAGTGTTCTACAATTACCTCACAATATATTTTATTTCAATCTCAATACATTGTTATGTTAATAAAACAAGGAATAAAACTATGAGTGGCCAGACACTTCCAGGGAAAATTTTCATTGCAAACTTTTCAAAGGATTACCAATGCATTAATTTTTTCAGTTTTGCTACGTTTTGATAAATGATTGAGTCTTTCTATTCAATTCATTCAAAAGGGTGAAACATATGGTAACTTTTAGAAGTGGACTTCCATGAATTTGGCATATTTAGATATTTATCAATATGGAATGCTCCCGGGTTTTCTAAAATATTTAAGAAGTAATCAAAAAACAATGTGAAATTTGAAAATTTGCCATAATTTCCATTTATGTAATACAAGGAGAGTCCAAAACTCTTGGAATAACTTTTCGCTAAGAACAATAAGTTATTTCAGATACGATAAGGAAATACACCGAAAAAAAGTATTTTGCTGCTTAGATTTCTAACCTTAAATTACAGTGTTTCTCACAATATAAGGATAATTGATATTTCATTCAGACACTAGTTTCATTTCATTGAAGACTCATTTACTCTTAAACATACACATTTATTTGCAAATAAATAACTTTAGTGAGGAATGAATGGTTTTTTTTGGAATGGAATTTTAAATGAATACAATATCTGACTTCTAAAAGTTGAAATGCATATTTGAAATCGGGTTTTTGGAATTAGATCAATGCATGGCCGCGTGACGTTGATAGCAAACCTTTACAGTTGAATCTTAATTACAATGCTATTGATAAGCAGTAGGCCAAAAATAGGTTATTTAGTTAATAAATAACTATGTTTTCAAGCGTTATTTGGTGGTACGTGGCTCCATACGTACGCGATAGAATACGTTGCGTTTTTATTATTTGAATGGGAAAAGGTAGATTTTGCTGAAATTCTCAGAAACTCTTCTTGGATTTCCAAAATTTCAAGATCCTCTCCATCTAGTATTTTCTGGTATTTTTTCACCATAGAATAGGATCTACCCTTGTTTATCCCATCAACAATTTATTCTTTCTTCCCCCTCCCCGCAAGCCCAACATCCCTCCCTTTATCACACCGGACTTGTCTTGGACCACCGATCACCTTTTTTACTTCCTCCAGCCATGTAAACGGAGTTTTCACGCAGAATTTTCTTTTACTCGCCCACCATTCTTAGCACTTCCTTATTCGTCTTCTTTTCCGCCCACTGCATCTTCTCCATCCATCTCCAAACCCACATCTCAAACGTCCGCAGGCTATTCACATCCTCCGTTCTTAGGGTCCAACTTTACGTACCATGCAAAGTCTTATTCCATTTCAAGCTCCTCATCAGCCTCCTATTTATGTTCCTTCTCAGGTTTCACGTAATCAGTTCCCGTCCGTAACTAAGCAGTACCTTTTCAAATGCTATTTTATTCATTATGTCTGTTTTATACGCTTATTTTCATCCAGTGTACCACCCAAGTATTGAAAATGCTCCACTTTCTTAAATTTGCTTCCTCTCACTTTTATTAGAAGCCTCGTTTTCTTAGTCCTAGAGAATCTCATTACTTTTGCTTTCTTATTAATCATCTTTTCCAAATTTCCCGCACTAATATTTTACAGCATCTACTTAAGCCTTCAAACCCCTCAAAGATCGACTAATCAGCGCTTGATCGCTTGCGAATCTAACCGACTTCGGCCGGCTTCATAGTTCGGAGGCGGCGGGGATAATGACGGATTTCGCCGCGGCCGGTAGCGGTGGACCCTTTATAGGTAGGCGGCGAGAAAACAAATGAAAGGCGGTAGGCGTACAATAACATTGTCACTGCAGTATTTGCATGTCATCGGAATAACCAACATTTTTTTACTCTTGAGAATGATTCGTGCTATATAATGATAAATTTGGTTAAAGATTAGTATGTAATTATTTATTAACGCTTATTTGATGGTAGTAGTTTCACTATAATCGTATTCGTCGAGCTAACGTGCAACGCCTCAATCTGAATCACATGTTTATTGAAATGAGTTGACAAAAAGCCTTGCCACTCAATTCAAGAATTATATTGTGCTTGGCTCTTACATTCGAGCGAGTAACATTTGTAATTTGGTCGTTGTTTAACTTGTTAGGCAATGCCATATCAGCATTTATGCGTGATCAGCTCCACTGTCCGAACATGCAATAAATAATAGCCACAACCTGAAACTTTTCTCCCCGTGGTTGCAGCATCAAGAATGGATAACTAATATTTTGCCTTAATATTTGCCAATTGGCGGATTAAAGCCACACTCTGGTTAACGGTAGTAGATTAATGATGCTATATAACCTTAAGGAAGGCTATTTCCGTTGGATACCGCACATATTTTCGCTAGCCATTATAAATTATACTCTTAACATCTTAAATATATCTACATCTACGTCTACATCTACGTAATACCCTGCGAGCCACCACGAGGGTGTGTGGCAGGGGGTGAAGAAGCATGCACTATTGCCATGTAAGTAGGATATATACCTTAGACATGCTAGAAAATAGGGTCATAGTTCATTAGTTACTATAGTAGATTATTAGTTATTGCAAGTAATTGCAGTAGTTATTACAATAGAATATTAGTTACTACGGTATAGTACAGGTTAAAATCTACATAATAAAGAAGGGATTATTGGTAGTTATTACATGCCTCATGCACTACAGACTATTCTAACTATGTTTCACCTACCTATCCCTTTTGCTACGTTGCCGTAGTATCGTAAACATTATGCGCATTGCTTATCGAATCTTTTACTGAAACTGAAGGGCTCGCTAATCATCCAAAGAGGATTCATTTTTGAAAGGCAGTGGTTTTTCCCGCTTCTCGACCTGCTTCCGCCGCAACAGAATACAGTCCAGATTCAGCCAGGCTGAATATTTGCGGCCCCCTCTAGCCATCATAGCACAGCTCATCGGTCTGACGTCATGATTTCTAAAGAAGTGTCCTCATTGGCTGAGTACCACCACTTCCGCCGCTGCCGCCGACCTATGAAGCCGGCCTTCAGCAGCAGACCTCCGAAACTAATTCCCGTTCTCGTTCTTCCCACGTCTCTTTTACCAATTCCTCAGCATAAAGTGAAAAATCAAGGGCAACAACGGACACCCTAGTCTTACCCCGTGATCCATCATATTTTACCGTCAGGTACCTACCCTTATGCTCTTTGTGCCATATATGAGTTTAGAATTAGTCTCCTGTCTTGCCAATCAATCCCCAAACTACTGTGTATCTGTATTAGTGTTTCTTACGTACCCAGTCAAACGTTATTTTGAAATCGAAAATGCAAGAAAATACATCCTGGGTGTACTTAACGTTTTTTTCCATAAGAGTTCTCATCACCGCAATAGCATCTCGAGTTGACCTTCCTTTTCAAAACCCAATCTGGTCATCGCCCAAGTTGTATCACGGATAGTTTTTTTCAAGTATATGAGCCTAGTACAATATCTGAACGACCCATAAGCCACCGGAAAAAAGTAAAAGTGAAGGACGATCTCGGACTGAAAATTCCGGGGGTGTACCGGATTCCACGTGAATTTGGTGAAGTGTACGTTGGTGAGACGGGCTGGACGATCGAGACCAGGATCAAGGTACACAGGAGGTGCCGCCAGCTGGGCCATCCAAAAAAATTCACCGATGCAGGCTAAAGCATCAGTAGAGGCCATAAAATTGTTTACGACGCTAAATTTCTCTGCTGGTTCTATGGCTCCTGAGAAAGTTGGACGAATGATTAGGCAGAAGAAAGGATAGGGCGATTGAGGTCCGGAGTGAAACCAATAATTTCAACCATTGCGAGTCTACGCGCTAAACAAGCTAGGATACCCTTGTTCCACAAATTAACGCGGAAGAAATTAAGAACAAATTAAGAAAAAAACTGGCAACAGACAATCAGCACTGACCTTACCCGATCCGTTTACAGTCAGGTAGAATGCAAAATTTGCCAACCGATATGTTCTGAGGAAAACGCTGACGGTACTCAACCAAATGTCGGCCTATTAGTAAGTTTAAAAAGAGATGGTCTTCCTTTAGCGCCTAAATTCCTAAGTTACTCAGAAGGCAATTTACCAACTCCCACAGCTCGACGTACTTTTTTATTCAAATGATTGTACTTCCTCTTGCCTAGGCCGGTGCTGACATTTTCACTTCCTTCTCTTGTGCATATTCCTAATTTTTCCGTAGACACACCGCTTCTCTTTGCCCCTAGTTTCCGAAGATCACAATGGTTCATCCGCTATAACTATTCCTATTTTTTATACTCTCCCTCAATAGTTCCCATTTCCTTTGCTTCACCTATAGTCCTTCATAAGAGCTCTTTGAGTCCCATTTTATCGTATTTTATCCTATCAAAGCTTCCCAGTTCCATACCATTATCCTTCCGACAAATATCCGAAAGTTTTTGGATTTGAGAACCGTCAAAAGTCATAACTACTCTCGGATGATTCATTCACACTGATATCCAAAGTGGTCGCATCAAATCATTCCATTTAACTATTTTCTTACTACAGTTGACTCGGTAAATGATTGATATTAACTGAAGAGATATCGTAAAAAGGCAATTTAATAGCTTAACAGGAAATATTTCAATCGAAGCGGATTAGTATCGTGCACAAGAAATTTTACTCATACAAAATAACTTTGTTACAGAGAACGAAGAAACATCTAGAGTAATTTTCTCAAAACTTCTCACATCATAAGAAATTATGGAGTGAATAACAGGTTTTGGCTAAACAGGTTAGTCTTTCAGTGAAATATAGATATTTAGTTCATGCAAATGAAAAATGCATCAAATTATCCTTCATTTTTTAACACAAAAGATATTAATTGTTTACCAATTAGAAATCTACATACTATATATTAATTGTTTACGAAATATATTTCATCTTTCAATTATTTCCCTTTAATTCTGCATTTACTACGGATGATCTTTGTGGGAAAATGTTAAAAGAGCCACTTTATTTAAAAATGCACAGTGTAAAAAACAGCTGAGATTTATTCAATCCATTTAAAAATAATGAAAATAAATCAATGTCTTGGTTGCGAAATGTAGAGAGTTATTATATAACGGTTAGCATAATGAGTAGTGCTAGTATATATCTATCACCTGCTTGCAAGTATCTGAAATATTTTGCAGGAAAAAGCCATCATTTACGGCTATAAATGTTCGTCTTCACTCAGCAGAAGGTATTCAGAGACGCGGAGCAAAGCACCCACTTGGTCCGCACGGATGAGTTCGTTCCCCCGGAAGAAATCTCTGTTGCCTATGGGCGCAGGCACCCTCGTATGCGCATCGCTTCACGTTCCATATCGCGAGTACTTAATTAAGGGAGGATTTAGGGGCACGGCAAAATTACCGGTGCATATGTTTCAAGCACTCTCGCGTGCTCACAAGTTCAATTGCGTTGATTTCATCCAAGAGCAATGGGGGAGACACATGATGCGAATGCCGGAAAGCTGCAGGGTAAACGAAGAATGCCTGTTGCATAAGAAGGGGTTGCTAAGGAAAGCACGCATTTCAAGCCTTTCCCGATGAAATAAACAGTAAATCCTCGATTTAAGTGGGAAATGCGTGCTGTGACGTGTGACGTAGTTGGAAAATGCGCAAAATGGAACCATATTTGCGTCAAAACTTAAATTGTATTATTAAACAAGGCGAAATTTTTAAGTTTAATATTTTTTCTCCACTTATAAGCAATAATGAAACCCGTAAAAACCATATGGTAAAACATTGGCAGTAAAATTGTATTAAACTTAGGAAAATTAGAGAAAAATAGCTAAAAATTATTAATGGGCAAATTTCAAGTCATCAATCTACATCTACATCTACGTCATACCCTGCAAGCCACCCAAAGGGTGTGTGGCAGGGGGTGCTTCCACACCAGGCATGCATGAATGATATGGTAGAACACCGAAATTACATTGAAATCCGCGTACCACACATGCAAAGCGCCAATTAAAAACCTAATATCCGAGAAACATTCTATCTTCAATCGTTCCAACATGCAAGGGATAAAAAGACTACTACTACAGATTCAAAATATCATGCAAAAATGAGAACATCAATATTTACATCATGCATAAATAAGAGAGTAGAGAATATATTGAGAAAGATTAAATGCTGCCTATTGTCACTACTCGAACTAATCATGGCGACGTTCACAGCTGTTATGGTCCCGAATGGTACGCGGAAAAAATGACATTTTATATCTTTCGGTTCTACAATCTAGCTCTCTAATTTTATTGGCGCGATCTAATCTGCCGTAGTGAGAAGGGGTTAATAGTATGTTTTTTACGTCGTCAGTGAAATGATTTTCCTGAAATTTATTTAGGAGGTTAAGCCTATAATTTAATCTACGCTGTGATAACGATTCCCATCCTAATTCTTCTAACAGTCCAGACACACTAGCCAACTTATCGTAGCATCGTTTCACAAACCTAGCTCCTCTTCGCTGTACGCGATCTAACTCTGATATCAACCCCGTTTCGTATGGATCCCATACACTAACAGCATATTCCAGATGAGGCCTAACGATTGAAAAATAACAACGTTCTTTCACTTTCTCATCACATTTTCCGAGTACTCTCTTGATAAAGCCTAGCTTCCTGTATGCTTGACCGCATATTTCCCTAATATGTTTTCCCCAAGATAGGTCGTGAGTAATTGTGACCCCTAAGTACTTAACAGACTCGGCGTGAATAATTTCCGTATTATTAATTCTGTAAGCCCTACCTGGCCTATTTTTCTTTTTCCAAAAGCTGACTGCTACGCACTTTTTTATGTTTAGTTCCATCTGCCACTTTTCGCACCAAGCATGAATAGCAAGTAGGTCGATTGTTAATGAGTCGCTATCTTCGGAATTGTTAATATCCCTATACACAACCGCGTCGTCTGCGAAGAGTCTAAGCTTACTTTTAACGATGTTGCTAATATCATTTATGTACAAGAGAAATAAAAGTGGACCAATTACACTTCCCTGAGGGACACCCGATGTAACGCTAACTGTGTTTGACATGATACCGTCTATGACAACCCTTTGTTCCCGCCCATGTAAGAATTGATTAATCCAACTAATAATGTTTTTATCTATTCCATATGCTTCTAGTTTTGAGAGCAACTTAACGTGAGGTACCTTATCGAAGGCTTTCTTAAAATCGAGGAATATATAATATCGCGTCAACTTGAACATTATTTTCACCCGAGAGCATGATGTCATGAACGAAGAGGGCCAATTGGGTTTCGCAAGATCTACCCTTTCGAAATCCGTGTTGGTTATTTATTAATAATCCCTCCCTATCTAAATGACTCATAGTGGAGCTTACAATTATGTGTTCAAATACCTTACAGGAAATGGATGTGAGAGAAATAGGCCTATAGTTACTGGGGTCTTCCCTGTCGCCGCTTTTTAATATAGGTGTGACATTTGCTACTCTCCAGTCCTTAGGCACTACGTGATCTACTAAAGATTTGGTAAATATTAATTCTAAGTAAGGCGCTATATCTGATGCCAATGTTTTATATACGCGAGCAGGTATTTGATCTGGACCAGGGGATTTGTTGGGGTTGATATTTTTTAGCTGATGTTCTCTGCCGCGACAATTTATAATAATTTCAGGCATACATGTTTGGGAACGAACTGGCTGAGGATCGAAAAGATGTGGTGTATAAGTATTGAAAATGCTTTTGAAGAATGAGTTTAACGAATTGGCTTTTTGTAGACAGTTGGTTAGATTTTCCCCTTTGATATTCTTAAGCGTGTGTACTGTTGATTTATTTCCTTGAGTGTCCCTAACATACGACCAAAATGCCTTGGGATTATCGTTCAATTGTTCTCCCAGTAATTTACTTTTGAAATCCGCTAACGCCCTTCGGCACGCTTTTTTTGCTAAGAGTTTAGATATTTTGTAATTTTCCTTGACTGTGTATAGTTCTTCGGAGGATTCGTTTATTTTTTCCCTTTTTAACCTAGCATGACATGTTCTCTGGTGCTTTAATGTTTTTCTAACCTCCGCGTTATACCACCTAGGCTCTGCATTGGCTCTTTTCCATTTACTTGGTATGTATTTGCTAACTACTGATCGTGTAACGTTGAGGAAAGTATTCCACAAAACCTCAGTATTACTGTTGATACTTATTTTTTGAAAATTAGTAAATGACTTTTGCAACTCTCGTTTCATACCTTCGTAGTCAGCCTTATTAAACAAGTAGATTTTTCTTTGTGGATTATGTTTCTTGATCATGCTCACGGAAAAATTAGCTTTAACTATCTTGTGGTCGCTTATTCCCTTATCCGTACCTATGTTTACAACCATATGTGGAATATTTGTCGCTAAAAGATCAAGTGTATTTTTCCCTCTAGTTGGAGCAGTGACTAATTGATGTAGTGAGTGAGATGTGAATGTATACAGAAGTGACTCACAAAGGTCTTTGTCTTTCCCCCCAGTGATAAAACTGTACGTGTCCCAGTCTATGGACGGAAGATTGAAATCCCCACCGATTACATCTACATCTACGTAATACCCTGCGAGCCACCACGAGGGTGTGTGGCAGGGGGTGAAGATCACCAAGCATGCACTATTGCCATGTAAGTAGGATATATAATGTAGACATGCTAGAAAATAGGGTCATAGTTTATTAGTTACTACAGTAGATTATTAGTTATTGCAAGTAATTGCAGTAGTTATTACAATAGAATATTAGTTACTACGGTATAGTACAGGTTAAAATCTACATAATAAGGAAGGGATTATTGGTAGTTATTACATGCATCATGCACTACAGACTATTCTAACTATGTTTCACCTACCTATCCCTTTTTCTACGTTGCCTATTGTTCTCTCTTATGGTACGCGGGAAAAATGACATTTTAAATCTATCGGTACGACAATCTATCTCTCTAATTTTGTTAATATGGTCAAACCTAGCATAATACGCAGGGGTTCTTAATATATATCTAACGTCATCTGTGAACAAATCGGTTTCGAATTTACTTAAAAGGTTTAACCTAAATTTTAACCTGCGTTCTGATAGTAATTCCCATCCTAGTTCTTCTATTAAACTCGTAACACTAATACAATTATCATAACGACATTTAACAAACCTAGCAGATCTCCTTTGCACGCGCTCTAATTCTTTTATCATACCTTCCTCGTAGGGATCCCATATACTAGCGGCATATTCTAAATGAGGCCTGACAAGTGTAAAATAGCTTCTTTCTCGTACTCTCTCATCGCATTTGCCTAGAACCCTTTTTACGAATCCTAATCTTCGGTTTGCTACACTAGTTATTTCCCTGATGTGTTTCCCCCATGACATGTCTTCACTGATGGTGACGCCTAAGTATTTAATTGATTCTACGTTACATATTTTGTTTTCTTTGATGCTATAATTATTCCGGGGAAGGCCATTCTTTTTCCAAAAATTCATAATCGCGCATTTCTTCAAATTTAATTCTAGCTGCCATCTATCACACCAATCATCAATCGCATCTAAATCCTTAGCTAAACACTGTCTGTCCTCTTCATTTCTAATTTCTTTATACACTACTGCATCATCGGCAAAAAGACGGAGCTTGCTATTTTTTACTACACTATTCAAGTCGTTTACGTACAGAAGAAATAAAATTGGGCCTATCACGCTTCCCTGGGGAACACCCGATGTAACTTTTACTTCGCCTGAGCTGACACCATCTAATACCACCCTTTGAACGCGTTCATGTAAGAAATCTCCTATCCAGCCTACTATATTACTGTCTATTCCGTATGATGCTAACTTCGCGAGTAACTTACAGTGGGGAACCTTGTCAAAAGCTTTTCTAAAGTCAAGAAACGCTGCATCTACCTGTACGTTACCTTCTCCGGAAACTAAAATATCGTGAACAAAAAGACCTAATTGAGTTTCGCAAGACCGTCCTTTTCTGAACCCATGCTGGTTTGTTATTAATAAATCCTGGCTGTCGAGGTGTCCCATTATTGATGTAACTATTATATGCTCTATAATTTTACATGATAGTGACGTTAATGATATTGGTCTATAATTACATGGCTGTTCCCTATCTCCGCTTTTATAAATTGGGGTCACGTTTGCTATCTTCCAGTCTTTGGGAACCGCGTGTTCTTCGAGGGATTTGTTAAATATTACTTTAAGATACGGAGCCATTTCGAGAGCTAATTCTTTATAAACACGAGCTGGAATTTCAGCAGGACCTGAGGACTTGTTCGGGCTAATGTTACTTAGTAAGGATACGATTCCGCTACAAGATATATCGATTGGGGGCATTGGTTGTTGAAATCGGTCTGGTATGGTTTCGCGGAAACTATGCATAGGTTGATTAAAAACACTCTGAAAAAAGTAATTCAAACAATTTGCCTTATCTAAACTGGAAGTTACTATTTCGCCTCTATCGTTTTTCAAGGAATTAACCGTTGACTTTTTAGTTCCCTGTACTTCCCTAACATATGACCAAAATGCTTTCGGATTTCCCTCTAGTTGTTCTCCAAGTACTTTTCTCTTGAATTCGCTAAACGCTTTTCTAAGGGCTGTTTTTGCGGCTGATTTACAAATTTTATAATGCTCGATGGTATTTTTTAGGTCGCTATTAGCTACATTTTTCTTCATTTTTCTTAGTTTCGCATGGCTAACTCGTTGGCGTTTTAAACATTTTCTAACCTCCGCGTTGTACCACCTTGGTTCCCTATTCTCGCTCTTATACTTATGAGGTATATATCTGTTGACAAGTGACCGTGTAATTTGGAGGAACTCTTTCCATGTATTGTCTGTATTGCTATTTTTGCTAATGTTCTCGAATTTTTCAAAAGATGTCTTTAAGTCAAGCCTAAATCCGTTAAAATCTGCTTTACTAAAAAGGTAAATCTTTCTTTTTAATTTAAAATTTTTTTCAGTGTTGAGGGAAAATTTTACGTATACTACCTTGTGGTCACTTATTCCATCGACATTTTCAACTTTAATTACTTTTTCAGGGATGTTTGTGGCAAGTAAATCGAGAACATTTTCCCCTCTATTAGGCAAATTTACTATTTGATGTAGTGCGTGTGATGCGAACAGGTTAAGCAATGACTCGCAGATTTCTTTGTCCCTACCTCCAGACTTATGACTGCATGTTTTCCAATCTATCGATGGTGTATTGAAATCTCCACCTACAATTATCTGTCGTTCGTTACTATGGGAATTAATGGACCTGATCTGTTTCTCGAGTTCTAATACTGAGTGTACTTCGGAATGGGGTGGTCTATAGTAGGCACAAACATATATTACTTTCGAATTATCACATTGAATGGAACACCATACACTTTCTATTATATTATGGGGAATCACTTCTATTTTGCTGACTATTGTGTTCTTAACTGCGATAAATACTCCCCCTCCCAGTCGACTCTCTCTATCTCTCCTGTATACCCTAAAATTTACTGGAAAAACTTCACTATCAGCAATATCGCTTGTTAACCAACTTTCGGTTCCTATAATTATGTCAGAATTAGTACTCTCTATAAGGTGATGAAATTCAGGTATCTTGCTTCTTAAACTACGACAATTAACTACTACTACTGAAAATTCCTCTATTTTAATATGTCTGCCTATTGTATTTGTGGGGTTCGTGTTTTCTAAATTATTGGGAAAGTTACAGTTTGGAAATTCATGGGTGTTGTTTTGATTTGTACGTTTTTCCTTTTTCTGTGCTTTCTTCCGTCCCGATAAACCTATACTGTGTTGTCTGGTCAACTTGTTATTCTTTGCTATCCTGGGTGGCATGAGTGGCAAGTTATTTAATGGTCCACTATTTGACCTACTCTCTTCCCTAAATATTTCTAATTTATTGTTATCTATTAAGATTTTCCTAGGCACTAAGCTTTGTGTACTCTTTATTATCTGACTTTCCGGAAAAGCACTGATTTCGCCCCCACTAACTGACCTACTCTCTTGCCTACCGTCTATGCTAAACTCGCTGGGTATGCTCAAATATCCTGCACGCTACCTTCTGCGATGCCTCGTACGTATAATGGACACCCGAGCGGTTTAGTGGCACCCGACACGAATTCAGCACCGGCCTGAGATCTAAGAACTCCGCTCCCTCGCTCCCACAGACTTCACGGAGTCTTTGGTTTATGCCTTCCACTCGGCTCCAAACCATCGAACCCCGATCCGTCCTAGGTACCAAGCTGCATATGGTAAGCCTCATATTGCGACTCGACCGTCCGCGAATACGGCGGAACTCGGAGCATAGATCTCTCTCTCTCAGATTATTATATGACAGTCGTTTTTTTGAGTGGTTAACTTACTGAGTTGACTTTCGAGTCCTAATATTGAGCTTACATGGGTATCTGGGGGTCTGTAATATGCGCAAACATAGATTGTTTTTGCTTTAGGATTTTGAATGGAGCACCATACGCTTTCTACCTGGTCGTCGGAAAATGACTCCCTCCTACTAATATAGCAATCCTTCACTGCAATAAAAACTCCTCCCCCGGTTCTTTCTACTCTATCTTTTCTATAAACTGTGAAATTTTTCGGGAATACTTCATTATCTGCGATTTCGTTACACAACCAACTTTCCGTCCCTATAATTAAGTCTGCGTCAGTAGTTTCAATTAGATGGTAGAAGTCAGCTACTTTATTTCTTAAGCTACGGCAGTTTACTACCACGACAGAAAAGGATTTATCAGTGAGCGTATTCCCGGAAAGTGTATTCTCATTACAACTAGCTTTCTTAGGTATATTCCAAGTTAAATTACTGCTATTTTTTGAAGCTGGCCTCTTACTGTTCTCGTTAGACTTAACACTTTCTTGGATATTTTTTCTATTACATTTTTTTCGCAATGGTACCTGATTCGACTGTGGTGGTTTGATGTGGAGGTTTTCGCAAAGTTGATTTCCTCGGAGGCTACGTTTGATTAATTTTTTACGAATCCCACTAGATGACCTACCCTCTAGTCTAAAAAATACCTGCAGTGCTCATAAATCCTACGAGCCACCCGTTCAGACGCCTCTTTGGAGTAATGCACCCCAGACGAGTTGAGGGGAGCCCGGCACGATCTAAGCACCGGCCGAAGATCAACGAATTCTGCCCCAACGCTCACACAGAATTCCCACAGCCTCTTGTTGATCCAGGCAATCCTGTCCCAAACTCGAGAACCGCAGTCGGTCCGTGGAACGATGCTGCAGATGGATAGCCGCATATCGACACCAGTGCCCCTCCGAACGCGTTCCACCTCCGAGTTTCGATCCCTAAAGGAATCTAAAATCTCATTGGCTCCGCGCTCGGAAGCATCATTGGTGCCAACATGTGCCACCACCCGCAGTCTAGAGCAGCCCGTGCCCTTCACCGCTGCTTTTACCGCCGCCGTAGAATTGGGTACGAATCCCCCTGGTATACACCAGGAGGTGACCCGTTGGTCCGCTCCGTCTCTCCTTGCCCTCTTCTCCAACTGGGGGAAAATCCGCCGGACGTTCTAACTCCCTAACAATACGATCCCTGCCCTCCCAGCCCGACTGCCTTTCAAGGTTGTGTCCCTCGCAACAGGGGGTTCCTTCACGACATAGCTAACTGGCCCCCCAGAATTGTCCTCCGACAAAACCGCGAAGCTGTTGCGAACGGGGATGGGATTAGCCTCCGCTTCCCCCACACCCCGACTCGGCCGAGCCCCCGCCCCCCGCCCGTGGGGCACAACCACCCACTCGGGCCTCAGGTTGTGAGTCATCCCCTGACTCGAAGACTGCACCGTCTCCCCCAAGACCACCGCACTTGCTTCCGCACCCGAGCATGCCCGGGGCACCACCTTGGTGCTGTGAGGGGTCTTCGAGGAAGCGCTACTATCCCCGGAGCCCGAGACTTTCCCACGACCTGTTACCCGGGCGTGTATCTCCGCAACCAATCTCTCCAGCTTGGCGACACGTGCCTCAAGGAGGTCGTTCTTCGCCTTGCTCTTAACGTTAGCTACAGAGGAACGGCCAGCCATACTACTCTACAGGCTTTAATGGTTTAAAAACTCTAAAAAAAACACTAAATCCTCTAAATGCGTAAGGAGGATATAAACGAATCAAACACGGAGGTCTAAATTAGAATGTGTAAGGTTGCGTGGGAAGGACTGTGTGGCAAGGTAGTTAAACGTTTAAAGTTAGTAATGAGTAAGTGACTAGAATGCCTACGTACGTATAGAATCCAATAATAATAAAGAGTCAATACTCCTACCAAAGTACTATTGATTGTTTTAAATTTTATATAACTACTTAACCACTAAAGCAATACAATAGAATTATAATTAGGCACTACAAAACTAGCAGTAAAAGGTACAGGTAACGGTATTATATTTAGTGTAGGTGCTGAATATGAGCCTTAAAACTTAGGCACAGGCGTAAGGCACTAGAATAAAGGATGCGAAAGAAATAGAATTGAGGTAAGAGAAAAGCAAATGAGATGGTCAGCGACTACTTATCCGTTTCACCGTCACGTGGCAGGCACAAAGACAGCCACAGGACCAGGCTGCTTCACAACACTACTTCACTACTACACTCTACTACTCGAACACTTCGCAAAATGCGATTACAAAAGTAACTAGTAGGACACACTAAAAAAAAACACAACACTGCTATCGTCTCTTCTTAGAAGTATCTTAAATTGTTCTACATATTGCCAGAAATGCTTTGTACTTTTCCACAAGTATAAAATTTGTACGACGCGTTTCACAGCTTTACTGCATCTTCAGGTACAATTGAACAATTGTTTTTACAAGTCGTAAACATTTATTTTATTTGTTAGAGGTTTTAAAATTGTGATTTTTGTAGAATGCAGAGTAGCCTATTTCAATGGATTTTCAAGATAATTTCCTTAGTTATTCTGAATAATGGATATATAAATGAATAATATAGAACTTTATGTCGGGCGTAAAAACATTTTAGTCCCAATTATTCATCCGGGTGGGTATGGCGAGAGCCCCTAACACTATCTACTAGTTATACTATTATTCTCGTTGAGGCATCAGTAGACCATACAGGTTACAGTAATTTGAGTGGCAGATCATATGAAAATATTTCTTCCATTGACATACCCACGAAATGGAATGTAAAAATTGAATTTGAGATTGTTTTGGAGATGTGTTCAATCTCTTCATAACAGTTTAAAATATAGGTAAATAACAATAATTTTGGTCAAAGAATCAAAAAGATACTAAAGCAGCAAAAAATGTTTGTAATTTTTATGATGACTGAACCGTTTAACACGCTTCCAAAAATGTACTTTACCAGTGACGATGAGTGTCACAACATGGTGAAATATTGATGTGTAAGGTGTGCGGACTCTGGCAAAGGATATGTATCCTTAGACCTTAACGATTAATGGTAATTTGTTTCACCATTTCGCATCCTTCCGGTCCTTAACCTCTCCCTCCTACTTAACACCCCTCTGCCCAACCTCACCACTCCAAAAAGGCTCTGACCACTCCCGCTTCTCGTGCATCCATGCGTGCAAATTGCTGCTGAAGGTAGTTTTAGCGAGATTTTCCTCAGTCATGTAATAGATCATATTCGATTGCCTCAGTTCAGCAGCCGTGCAAAGTATAAAGACAATATTTTCCTATTTAGAGCAAAAGATTGTTGATTCTAAATTACTACAATTTTCAATAATTACACAGTGTTCATGCACAACTCCTTAATTTGACTCGTTATCTCATGCAGTACAGCGAGGAAGGCTTTACATTGGAAGTTTTTTGCGACCGTGTAAAAATTCTTCGGTGATAGATTTATTTATCTGAAAAAATACTTGAGAAAATATATAAGGTACCAATTATTAAATTTTTGAAGAGGCAAACCTGTTAGAAATTTCCCATTTTTATGAAAAGTGTCTCCAAAGTGCCTATGCATACCATTTTACAAGTGGCCGACATTTGTGGTCAAATACCTCAAACGCTTGCTCGGCAAGAGGCCAATATTTTGATAACTTTGAAAAAGTGACATTTTTTCTAATGTGAAACCAAATTCATTGAATTCCAGGTGAATCAACACTCGCTAAAATTTTCTTTAACCCCTCCCCTGAGATTCTCAAAATATCCCGCTATCAATTAGCACGAAGCAGCACCAAATCCGTACTCTATTTCTAATGTTCCATATGAAGTGAACTTGTGGTAGGTAAATTAACTGGATGAAAATTATTAATCGATTTATTCATAATTATTACTAGCAATATCTGTCTGGCCCAGCCAGAAGCTTTCGCATGTATTCATCACTTTTAGATGATAATATGCTTAAATACTATATAGATCGCTTACTAGCCTTGCATGGGTTGTACGTTCGTCAAAATAAATAGAAAAGCTAGAAAGCAATAAGTTTAACAATATTAACTTTTTCACATCCAGCAGTAAATTATACACCAAGTTGTACATGTCATTCATCTAGAACTAATCTAGATTGAAACACTAGCCGGAAAATTCTTATTACAGAATGCTAGAAGAGTGGATTGTATCAACTCAGATCTTTGTAGTTCAAGTTGTCGATTGAAAGAACTGAAATTCAAAATCACTTTTATCAGTCATCTTTCGTTCCTGTTGTGCAAGAGACCTTAAAAAGATTGCTTATATCCATCCATGTATCCGGTTTAACAGACGGCAACCGGTACCAGACAAATTATGTTGCCAATTTAGGGCTAACACATTTATTCTTCCTTTCAGTCACAGCACACTGAGATTACCTTACCATAGAAAACAAGGCTTTTTAGAACAGCAGCTTTTTTCAATTCCGCGATTCCCATTCAACTCGTACCACTTTAATGCTTTTTGGGCAATGCCTCCAAAATAAAACAGATGTGTTCCCGCCTCGCAGATTTTCACTCCGTGTTTTTATTGCGGGAGTTTTTTCAGGGCCGAACAACTTTGGGCCAAATGCCATCGATTCAGGCAACGCTTGCCATAAAACACTGGCTTTCGAAGGAATAAAAAAATAAGAAATAAATCCGGTAGGCCCGGTACGATTGCCTCTCAGGGCTACAGAAGCCTGGAACAATGACTGCGCTCAGGTCGAACGGATATAAATGTTGTTTCGAAACAAAAACCGGTCCACCCTCCACCCATTCGTTCTCTCCGCATCGCCATTTATTTACACCACTTTAAAGGCCTTTGAGCTAATGGACTTTCTCCATTATAACCAGGAGTTAATCGTACGTCGGACACACTAAGAGAAACAAAATGAACTACGGTAACATATTCATGAGTATATTAACCTGCTTTCATCAATACTGAGTTATAGACGGATTGAATTTGTCTTCGTTCATCAGCCATGGTGAATAATTTTTGAGGTCAATATGTTACTTCTCGTACAAAATTGGCAATGCCTTCACTCTATGCGATAGGAATTGAATCACCAGCAGAGATTTAAAATCATAGAAATGCTGTTCTTTGATAATATATCTATCAAATTAGCCCCGTATTTTAATGCATCATCCACGTGGTCTTTCCTTTCATCTAATTCTTCATCCACGCGCGAAATTTTCTCACGTTTTCTCGGCAGCCATCTTCGAGGAGAGAAATTTGGAATCAGACTTTGAATCTATCCATCTCACCTAATTTACCTTACCTTGAGAGCTCTCTAGGAGAAAAGTCACGATAGCTTGTCTTTTCACTGTGTTCCCTCTGATCTTTCCCTAAATTTTATATTTATACATCCCATAGTATGCCTTCCTTATCTCTTTTTTCTCTCGTGCTACAACCCCCTTTGAGCTCCCTCAACCGTTCTCCGTTCTCTCCCTGCAAAACCTCCACCACCAAGTTGAGGACCTTAATGTCACTCCCAAAGGGTCTGACCGAGTTCTCCGAATATAAGGTGTATAGTGTTCCACCACGGACCTCTTAACTGCATAGGATTGATTTGGAGAATAGCAAAGTATGGGGCGACAACTCCGAAACAACTCTTGAAAATTCAGAGATCCTCTAACGATCAATCTGACTACAAATATATGCCCTAGAATTTAAGTAAAAGACTACTAATTATTATGGCTTAAATTTGAGTAATTATTAGCAAGTGCATTCTTGCAATCTAGTCTGTAAGAAAAGGAACCTACCACTAAAGACTATATCCTTTTCAACTTTTTATACGGACTGCATCTCTGTTTTATTCAATCAAAGGCACATATTCATTTCCCTTTTTCCTCTTCTGCCCACCTGCTACAACCTTTCACTCAATGACTTTTACTGTACACATCTACTTTACCTATCTTTAACTTGGATAGATAGCTTTCCATTCAATTACTGTCATTTCAAGCACTTTCTTAGGCATTTAGTGCTATGACCCTATAACTATTATGTAGTAGAAAATCTCTAAAAGAGCTTGTAAATAAGATATTAATAAAATTCTGATAAAACAAATATGGTACATTTAAGAATTTTGGCAAAATCTGGGATATAAAAAGTCCCTTAAAAGTAATGAATGGAAAAAACATGGAACAAGAAAAGGCATAAATGAAAGGGAATTTATAAATAAAAATGTAAGACTTCTGTACATATTTATTCATCATTCTTTTCTTTGAAGCAAACATTATTTAGAAATAATCAAGCACTCGTTTGGGTTATTGGTGGTTTGATTCCTTATTTAATTGGATTCTTTCCAATTAAGTTGTGAAAACGTGCGATAAATACTGACTAATACGCAAATATGTAATATTTTTAGGCATTTTTCAGCATTGCACCCTAAATTTTATGGGAAAGTTTTCTTGATTCCGTTCAGTTTTCAGTTTGGAGAAACTTCTTCATTAGGAAGAATACGTAAAAAATAACCTTACTATTCGTGATTAATGAAGCAAGTATATTAGTTATTAATGAATGAGCTCATTTACAAGACTTCTTCCTTGCATTTTGCACAGTAGTAAGCTCCTTCATGTCATTCACGTTTTCTCCTTCATGTTTTTAATTACCTAAGTTAATATTAAAAATAAATATTATGCATAAAATTAACAAAAAAAATCACACAAAATTGCATCCGGATCACGACTGGACTTACCAGACGGAATATTCAAGCCAGGGGCATACACAAGCACACGCACTTAAAAGTGGTTAGAAATGCTATTTAAGGAGACTCCTTCCTTGTCCTTGAAAACGTTGAGGAGGAATTCATGCCTCTCTTTCTCCATCTCTCAACCAAAACTCCCACGAAAGACGGAGAACCTGTGTCACACGACTGCAGCTTTGGGGACTGGTTTGAGATGCAAAGGAGACGAGAGTTGAGACGATGTGGTAAGGTCGAAAAGTGGAACAAGAGCGAGAAGGCAAGGTGAATGTGCAAACGAGGGAGAACCTGAGAGGCGCGGCAAAATGTCTCTTACACACTTCAGCCCACAGTCAACTTCTCACCTGCACCTTCTGCTCTTCCCTTTACTATTCCCGCCGCAACACCTGTCCACATACTAAAACCTTCTCTTTCTACCGCCTCACCTCTTGAGAAAGTCACATCACTTGGTTTAGCCCGTTATATTCTGCGCTGTCTGATTTGGACCAAAAGGAAGGCGCCTTCACATGCGGCGTCCCGCACTTCATCCCTGCAATCTGGGACTCCTATCTTCCCCCTTCTCGCTTCCCTCTTTATCACATCATGGACCCGAGCTCGCTCATCTTCACTCAGACTCCCCTGTACCACTCAAAATCCAATGTCTCGCATTTCATCTTTGAGTCACGGTCAATCAAGCAACCGAGCGAGTAATTCGATTCCTTAGGCCATTGTTGCGTGACGATGGGGTCGATCGAAGAGGGTGTGTGGAGGTGAATTGAGGGAATTTAGGCCAAACCCTGATCCACGTACTCACAGTTTCTTATTTTTTTAATGTTTCCGGTGAAATATAAAAATAAGCACAAAAATAATGATATAGATAAGTGTATCTATAAGAAACATTTACTCCATTTCAGTAAGATATTTAAGTACAACTTCTAAATAGCATAATATTCTTGAATGTTGTTCCAAATTCACGGATATGTACCGGTAATTCCTTGCCAAACCATCTTGATAGCAACATAATTTACATAAAATTTTAGTGAACCATTTTAACATTAGTTTAAAAATTAGGCATATTTACATTTTTAAATTATTAATTAATGTATGGGAATATATCATGTACGCAAGAAATTTATTCAGTAATCATGTATCCAAGAAAGGCTTTTTATTAACGTTAGAAATTGATAGAAAAATGTAAATGAATCAATTTATATTTTTGTAAACTGGAGAGTTTACAAAAAAGTTAGTTAGATACCCCTCAGATCAAAGGCACTCTATCATTCTCTCATCATACCTTCTCCGTCAAAACCTTTGGTAGATAAATAAGATGTGTAACAGTTTTTAATCAAATTTTGAGTAGAACGGGCCCTCGTTACGGGCAATGTTACCCTTTGAAAAAAATCTGTGTATTCAATATAAGGAACTTTAGAGCTCGTCACTCAGTTAAAAACCATGGTAAGGGAATAGGAATGCGAATCAACTATAATATGTTTTGAGTCGAAGGTTAATGGAGACTCAGATGTTAAAACCTGGGATAAGAATTATTTGATATAACTTTTCTGAAATTAACAACTTTTACTCTTTAACAAACATATGATTGACAAATGTGCGAAACTCACAGTGGAAAAATCATTCGCCTGGACTGGGAATCGAACCCAGATCCCTCGATTTCCCTCAATTGGTTTGATCACTATGCGTGAAATCGAGGGATCGAGATCACTAGCGGGTGACTCCGCTGATGTAACTGCGCGGCTAGTTCCGTGGTTCTTTAAAAATATTATTTAAAGATCTCTCTATTGTATGAGAGTGGATAAATGCGATAAGTGTGACCAAGCAACAAAGATTCATCAGTGCAATTACACTTTCATGATTTTCACCCAATTCGTCAATCATGGCTACAGTGAGAACGGAATAAGACACTGATTGAATCTAAACGCAGCAACCTAAATACCATCGCAATAAAAATTCCTTAAGAAATATCAATATATACAATTCTTTAAGTGTTACATTTTTTGAGCTGGTTTTATCAAAACCTCACATTCAAAAGACGTTTTGGTGAGCCTTGGTGAGGGTGAGATCAAGGTTGTATACAAGTGATCAGCCATTCCATTCCCTTTTCAGCTCGAATTGGGTTTAATGGGGCTCATAATATGTATCCCAACATCTCAGAATTTACAGCAGAATGGGAACGACAGTAACTCACTTCCCCTCAACGGATATATTGACTGCACTAATTGGACTGAATGGCACAAATGAGAGCATGGCCTTAATTAATAGCATATCCACACATCTGCTATTTCAACTGAAGCGCTCCTTCCAATATACTCCCAAGTTGGCTTTCCGAGTGGCAATTAATTAACCCCAGGTGGCAGGCATATATTTTGAGACTCCTAACTTTCCTTATAAGTTACACTACACACAATAATGCACGAGAACATGTCCGTTGAAACCTTGGAAACGTACACGAGTACCAGTATGTATATCATGAAAATGATGTTTTATAAAAATTCTCTGCGGTTAATTCAACATCGAATCAGACCTATGCATGAGTTAAAAATCCAATGGCCATTACTAAAACGGAATAAAACATAAGATTGCAGAATATACGATAAAAATACCAAATGTAAAGAAAAATATATAATTTAAAGCATAAAAATAAGTAAAATTATGAAAGAAAGTTATTTTATTAAATACAGGTGCGTATATGGACTTCTCTTTGAAAATGAATGGGGTATATTTTACCTCACTAGTGAAAAATATATACTACAGAAAGAAATTCAAACCGTTATAATAAAGGTAAGACAATATAAATCCAGAGAAAACGTTCTTCCTATTTAATCATATAGATATTTTAACATAAGGCAAAGGTTCATTCATAACATAGAAAAGGACGCAGGAGCTTCCGTATTTTAATTTGGATTCAAAATTTTGTGAAACGTAAATTAATCTGTGGCAGGATTTAAAAAGAAACTATTCCACTTATAGAAATCGGCAAGCAATTAATCTTCCATCAATCTTCTGCTGCTCAAAGTGAGTGCTTAATAATTTTTGAAAATGTTTTAAAGCTCGTAACCAAACAAATGACAAACGTAATTGAAATACAGATTGCCACACAAAAAAGTTACGTTAAAAGAGCAAGATTTTAAAGATAGAGGAATTCGTGAAACTATGGCATTACAATTACCTCAATGAAATTTTAAATGAAATTGAATAAAATTTAAAATAAAATTTTCGACGCAAAAATGTTCGACTTTTAATAAGGCCAATATGCGTTTTTATATTTATTTTTAGTAAATTCAGAAAAAAGAGACATAACGTGCGTACAAAGAAACTCTAACGGTTGGTTTTAACCAAAGCTAAATGAGTTTCATTAACTCTCATATTTGTTATTCCTTTGGACTTTCCTCGCATATACCATTCACATTGATATCGCGTTAAGTGCTTGATAAAGAGAAACAGCATAAAATCATTAAAAAATATATAAAATAAAAAATTTATTGCGCGTTATAGGATACAACGGAAAGTAAAATATGAAAGTTCAAGATTATTCATCGCACTGTATCTATTTTCTACAGTGTTTTTTTCGGAGCAGCGACAGTAAATTATAACATAAATCTATAGAGCGAGTGATATTCGCGTTCAGTAATCACAAGCTCAGAGCTATCATCGGGTGCTTTTATTTTGTCAATGAATAGGATGGGATTCCAATTCATACAAATGATATACATATATTTCATTGCCAGAAGTTTCATGAGCAATGTAGAGGGATTAGCTAAACTTCAAATATAACGAGGATAGAGTAAACGAAAAGTAATAGTCCAAAAATGATTAAAATAAAACAACTCAAACACGAAAATTAGAGTAATATACCATTTTATTTACAGAATATACACATTACCTGCATGCAGGAATAATCACTGCAAGTTTTTTGTAAACATTTTTCGAGGCATCTTGAACAAAACCGGTCACATCTGAGGCATTCTCTTTTCTGCATCCATAAATGTCTCCTCCTCCATTTATTTTAAGTAATACTATCTCCTACGGCTACAAAAATTGCGCATTTGACATCTTTTATTTCTCTATTTTTATCTATCAACAATAATTTCTCTCTGTACATGGGCAAAATAAAAAAATTACCACCTGATAAAATTCCTATTATTGTAATTTTTTCATACTTTACTGATTCCACCGATCAAATACTTTTCTCCTACCCTTTTATGATCCTTTAAATAGGAAAATGTTAAACCAAACCTCGTTGTATTTCATCGAATACAATTTATTCCATGTTTATTAAAGTTAACATACATCTCTTTTTTGATCAATTTTTTACACGATGAGAAATTCAAATTTTATCGCTTCAATATAGTTTTAATCTACATCTAGAAGTCTTTAAAAATCGTTTTAAGCGTTCTTTTTGCATATTTTTGCTGTTTAACAAAAAATTATAATTCAATAATAATGCATATAGAATAATATTTGTCTTCCTGTTACTATGCCAGCTTTGATTTTTTCCCAGAAATCCCCACATCTTTCAATTTATATCTACCGACAAGCGGCGAAAGTATACCATATAGAAAGATTATTGCCAAAAGAGCAACTCACATCATCTGTACCTGATGCGCGTTTCATACAGTTATTCTTAGATATACACTCGGTATTCCTGACTAAAACTCATTTTAGCGATGCAATCAAGTAAAATTAGGAAATTTGTGATCTACCTTTGTTTCTAAATTCAGTAAAGATTCAGCAACGATATCTATGTCACTGTAATATTGCAGGTGGTCTAATGCAATATTTAGCTTTATATTTAATGCCCTATCCCTATGCGTTAACGAGCTTTCCTGAAAGGAACGAAAAATTGTAATATTTCAGAGTATGTGCTATTTTCTGGACCCAGTGTCGCAACAATTTCCTTTGAAGCCTAGGGAATGTATATACTTCAAGGGAAAATATTCAGTTAATTAAACGGATTTCACCTTCATAATGTTTCTAATGATTTATATGGCAACTTATAGTAAATTAAATTATGAATTAAAGCATAACTAAGACGGTTATTTCGTTGATTTGAAATAACCTAATTCGTGATAAAATGTGAATCAGAGTGAAGCAGAGGGACCTTCTTTGTTGATGCTCTAGTACTGCGAATACAGTGAAAGCGCATTGGATTTGTATCATGTGAGCCATTTCCGAGAACACCATTTCCCTATTGATACAGTGACCCACAAGTGTTTGTTAGAGACAACGTGTAGAGAACTTCCGTTTCGATACAGATCTCGCAACTGATGCTGAATATAGGGTTCTCTCGCCAAAGTTCAAAACGGTGAATTGCGAATCGCAATTACACTGCCCATGACATACAATGACAAAAAATTTCACAGGCATATTGAAACCAGAATTCCTCAGTGATGTACATTTGCTTTCCGCTTCAAACTCGGCGGTTTTCTGCGTATGTTAGGAAAGGAGAGGCTGGTTGCAACCTACGTTCCATTTCAGTGAAAGTGTGTCACAGCAAGCGAACTAGCTCAGGCTTTGCCTTCAAAAAATGTGGCGTTGAATGTTGCCTCGGGGAGAGTTGGAACGGTATTTTACGAATGAGAAACTATGTTAGACTGGGAACTGCAGCATCCATACTTTACGTACTAACGATAAAAACCAGGTTATTTAAAGGTTAAATAAAATTTCGAAATTATTAAAAATTAACAGAAGGATAGGCCCCATCCATCAGTTAATTTTTTTAAAAAGGAAAATATATGAGAAATAGCTTGCGGTCAATAAAATTTCAAAAACATGAAGGTAAAAGAATACAGTGTTGAGCAGAATAGTTTTTACTTTGAATATCGGCAAAGTAATATGCGGAGTGATGGCCCAAAAGAATTTTCCCACTATGGGTTGGCACGATCAAATATTTGAAACTGAAAATGGTATGCCATTGGGACCTATGTAAAGATGTCAGTGTTTCAGTGTGTCAGATGAAGCGTCACACTAAGTGTGACGCTTCATCTACTCGAAAAGGAAATCATAAGCTAAGCAAATTTTTAAACTGGCGTTGAAAAGAGGTTACGATGAAAATATATCAACAAAAAGAGGCACATTTTATTAAGAAAAATAAATATAAAAGTCGATTAGTTAAACAAGGATGGAGATCCACTCTGAAATCATCACTGGCGAAATTTCATTTGTTTGTCTGAAAAGGAAGATCGTTCGGTTCTTTTTCATGAGAAGTATATCAGTCGGCCCAAGTAGCAATGAAAAGGTTAGTTTTAATCCACTTATGTAAGCCTTGAGTAAATTTGAATAAAATGCAATTCCAACTCTCGATTTTTAAGATGAAATGGTTTTCAATCAATGCTGTATGACTTCAACTTTTTATGACACACATTTTAAACTCTTGAGACAATAGTGAATTGCGTTTAACTTGGTAGACGTGTTACAACAATATGTCATCTCGAGCGTACGTAACTTTTCATTCAACCCGACGTACGAGGCGAGAAAAAAAATTGTCTCGTCTTCGAATGTCACTACGGAATATTCCCACTTCACATCCACTAGGGGTCTAAAGGGATTAAATTCACCTTTCATCCAGGAATTTTAGTAATAATAAAAACAAAAATCAACAAAAACCGCATTTATTACTCAATTATATTACATTGGCATATAATTATAATGAATTTTTAGCACCCAAACTGCTCTAATTTGGCACGACCGGTTTCGATGCAAAGTATCATCGTAAGGTATATTATACGGAGTTTCCAGGCAATCTTTACCTATAAATACGTGGAAATTAGCGATTGCATTTACTTTTCTTGCAGATTCCAATATCATTAAGGGCCATAATTTCCTCTTAACATTTGCTTTGGGAAAACATTTAGTTTCCTGTACTATCTTGTCTATCACGTGCCTGAATGAAAAGGAAATTCATCAATAATATCTTCCTTTCCTTTGGGAAAGGGGTGATCAGCTCTTTTAGAATAATAGTGACAGAAACGGAAGGTAAGTGGAGGAATCGGAGGTTTTGTATTGACGATAGAAAGATTTTCTATCGCGAGGTTTTTTTTTCGGGTTCTTTGTTGGAATATCATACAAGAAATGTTACAACTCAGATACATCAATGCATGGTCATCTCTTCGGTAAACCAATGTAATGCAAAAAAGGTAATCTTTCATTTCAAAACCTGAAATTAAAAATAAATGTCCATCGTTAAGACAAATAACATAGGGATCTTAAATATTCGTTTGGCTCCATCTTTTAATTTTTAATGTATCGATAAATGATGAAAAATTTGAGCTGGTTGTCCAGATTAAGGGTCGCTATCGATGCCACCACAGGTCAGGGTTTTTAAAACGTGTACTATACCAGCCGAAGAAATGCATAGCCATTTTAGTATATTTCCTGTTCCTTCACCCATAGTTAAACCTCTTCTTAACACGTTCCACTGAATTTTGTCTCGCGTGAAATATTTTCTCTTCTAGAGTAAACTATATTTATACTTCAACCTCATTTTTTATCATTAAACACTTTCAATGAATATAAATAAATGAAATATTTCTAGTTAAGTTTGCCGCGATGGAAAATTTTCAAATAAGAGTTAATACTTATTGTCTGCAACTCATGAATAATTTATCGATTTTAGCGAGTTTCAATGAGGTTCCATAGTTTTGAGCTTTAACACTACCTTCCTCAGTAGACAGGCAATTTTACGGCCCTGCACCATTTTCTCTTTTCTCTCACAGTAAATTTATTTCTTTCCCCAAGATATCTGACTTCAAACCTCTCCACCCTTTCAGTCTGTTCTCTTGAATTCTCGCATGATTAGTCAGATCCCGGTTTCGCTGCCCACCGCTTAATGCCGCCCTGAGATTCGCATTCAACGCGAATTTCTCTTCCTCCTGCCTTTTTGTTCCTCACCCTTCATTCTTCGTTCGATCAATTCCAAATGGGGTTTGCGGGAGACGGTGAAACGAGACTTCATTGTTGTCGGTTCCCGGTAGCTAGCTGGTTTGGTAAGAATAGGGTAGGAAAGGAGATAAGGGTTTAAAGGGAACGCTATCCAGGGATGGATTGGATTTCTGTAGCTGTCGCCGCGCAACCGTGGAAGATATCGGCCGAGGGAGGATTCTGTGAATGGGATGGAATGGCGCGGCGTCACTGGATGGATAAATTGGAGCCATGGAAAAAGGGAAAGTGAGCGAGTGTGTGAAGAGACAGTATGTACGAAATGGGAGTCGACCAAATTGCGCGGTGAGGAAATACTTTCACTAAGAGAGGACGAGCCAAAACAAGATCCAAGATATAACAAAGGAATATAAAATGTGGAGTTACCAAGCTTGAAATTGGGAACATTTTTGTTTTACCGCAAGTAAAGTGACTTAGTAAATAAAAGCAACCTATGAGTTCTTTTGAAAAAGATCTTCACTCCGTGCGTCTACATAGATTATGACTTGAAAACTCTAAGAAATTCTTGTTTTTTCATTCCTGGAAACCATTTAAATAATTCATTCTTCCAAAAACCTAGTTTTATCTTCCAATATGCTTCCATTTTACGAATATTAACAACATGCCTTTATTTGTATCATTTTTCTTCATTACAGAGTTGAATAACAGCAAATGTCACTCAGAGAATTTCAAATACAACTCAGATGCAGAGTAAAGACATCGTGGTGTAAAATAGTATCCTTTGACCATTATTCAGAATATGGTGAATCCTATCGGATTTAACTTTTTCTCATAGAGTACCTTTCCACTAGCGTGTATATTACGTAAATGCGAGAGAAATGATGTAAGATGATGTACCCTCTTTTTGCAATTTACAACTGCCACTGTACAGGAAACATCAATTACCATTAGACACTGCATGCTTATCCATCTGATGGAATATTATCACCGTATTTGCATTGATATTGCTTCTCCACTCACGTAACCACCAAACCTAAGCTTTCAGCCCACCCTTCTTCATCCATTGATGTTACATACGATCTTAGACCTATTGACTGGGCTTTTGACACCATAATAACTGCACAATAATTAGTTCAGAGTAAATAAATGAATTTAAAGGTACTAAATGATTGATTTAAAGCATTTTTAAAACCTGTTTTTCCTAATAAATCGTAGCATGTAGCCCAAAAGCTACTCAACAACCGCTTAAAAACATTTCAGCAGTATGTTATTCCTCAGTAAGAGGAGGCGGCAATTTTTAAGAGGGAAAATTGCAAAAAAAAGTAGATGGCTGAAAATTCAAAATAGAAAAGTATTTTATTGCTATTTACCTAGAGTGAAAAACAAGAGGAATCCAAAATCAACTAATGATATGATCATTATCTCAAGAGTGTTTAGATGGCACGGTGGAATGCCTATTTTATGGAGTTATCTTCATTTTAGCTTTGATGGAGGTGAAATCTATAAACTGTTACTACCATGCATTTCATCATCAAGTCTAGTCCATGGATACCTACATCTGTTACAAAGCTACAGGTAATGATACTTTTTGGATTAAGAACCTTTTAATATTTATCACCTATTTATGATATACTATACATAGACAGGGATTGTAGCAAATTAAAATAGATATGTAATGCGTCAGTCAAGATTCATTAGATTCTTAAATTCTCACGATTTTGAAAAAGGGTACATTTTCTAGACGCCTTCAGTATCGTCATTTTTTGCATTATTTTGGAGCGATGCCAGCCTAAAACCTAACATTTTTGTCGCCGGCGTCTTACACTTCTCGTCCCTGACCTAAAGTGAAATTCGTAACCCGGATGGACTGAGCGCCAGGATATTCCCGCATCTGGCCGGTTGGGCGGTAGGTTCAGTAATTTCAATGTGCGATTAAGACCACTTGTTTTTCAAGTATAATAATGCAAGAAAAATCTAAGATACATCATTTCAAATTGATTTTATAATTAGTAATGAAATCTTTTGTCGACCACGTTTTGGTCCTTGAACTCAATCAGTTGCCGGTGTCAACGATTCGATGAATTTATGCGTCTTCTTCATGACAAGAAAAGTTCCCGTAGCAAAAATAAAATTATTAAGGCAATCCGTGACTTCTTAACTAAATATAATGAAAATATTTTAGAAGTTACCTAATAATTTTAAAAATGTATTTTTGTTAGTGGAACTTATCTCTGAAGAAAATATATCGAGACTTGATCAAAGGAATCTTACTGATATTTGTGACCAAAATACTCAAAATTAAGGTAATTTACTAACAATTAACCCTTCAAAATAACAGTATTGCACAAGCTACAACAAAAGAAGTATCAGCTATGTTATGAGGTAAACGTATTATAGGAAGGTCCTTGGATGAAAAAATCAAAGAGAGATTCTACTTCGCTCTGGTTAGGCCACACCTCGAATATGCCGCGAGCATTGGGACCCTGGTCACAGAGATTTAACCTAAAAAATTAATAAAAGACAAAGGAAAGCTACGCACTTCGTTAAAAACTGCTACGAGCGTACATAAAGTGTCTCACAACTTTTAGAGGGATTAAGTTGGGAGCCCCTAAGGACTCGGAGGCTACACACTAAGCTTAGGTTGCTTGATAAATTCAGAACTGATATTTTTCAGAGCAACATAGATAATATTTTCATGACTCCTCTCTACAACCTTACGCCTGACTAATGCGATAAAATATGACAGATACACTGCCGAACAGATAGGCACAAAAACTCATTCTTTCCGCGAACAATAAGCGACCGCAATAAAAATTAAGCTCCATTGAATACACTACGATAATTCATGGCAACATTTCATCTAAAAAAACTTACACCTTTACACGGCTGGAGACATAGAGAGACTCGCGGGGTATTATGTAGATGTAGATTTAGATATGCGTAACTAACGCATTTATTTAACATGCCAAAATTCTTTCAAATAAATGTTGAATAAATGAATGAATACGCTACTGCATAAATTGTTAAAGTATTTCACAAACATAAATATCTTACCAGCCAGCTTACACCTGTGTGTGATAACGTTTCATCATTACACCAGATGCCTTATTAAGTTATGTACACACTGATTCATGTACTAGTATTAAAATTTCAATGCCGAATACGACGCATCTAAAGACGAAACTATTCTTACAAATGATACTTGATGGAAAATCCAAAGATAACGTCACAAGTGATTTCTAGCTTTAAATAAAAGATATGACGCTTTTCTGGAAAATCATACTGATAATCAGTATCCTGACAATCTAGTCTCTTCTTTTGAAACATCGGTTGAAATATAAATACTCACCATTATAGTAGCCGGAAGAGATTTTTATAATATGGAAGTAGAAAAATAATGAGGAAAGCCTCTTTATTTTTCTACCTCCGTAAAGTTATGACGTAATGAAGTACACAATCGGGGAGACATTGAAAAATATTGCACGAAAACGTCCCTTTTGTTTAATTAGATTTGTTGCACCAACTGATTAAGAAAACAATTCAATCTGTGTAGAGAGACGAATATTCACCAAGGGTTGAAATTCGCCATGAAAAAATCATTTGACTTGACCGGTATTCGATCCCAGATCTCCCAATTGCCGGTCAGGTGTGTTAGCCAGTTACGCAATTGGAAGAGAAAGTCAATTGGTGGTCAATCAACCCTTGGTGTATATGCACTCGTGCGAATGACTTCGTACCACATCAATTGTTAAATTCAATGATTGGAAATTTGTCAATTTCGTCGTTTTAATAACGACAATGTTGGGTTTATCCACCGCGACAGTGGCTTTGTAAGCACGACTTCATCTCATAAAATACAGTGTAAACTTGAGGCGTGAACATCAGGTTCACATAAACCCCCCTCGAAATTCCCCTTGAATGAATGACAAATTGAAGGAAGATGGCTTGGTTGTGTAACTGGCTAACACACCTCACCGGCAATTGGGAGATCCGGGTTCGAATCCCGGTCAAGTCAAATGATTTTTTCATGGCGAATTTCAACCCTTGGTGCATATGCACCCATGCAAGTGACTTCGTACCACATTATTTGTCAATGCAATGATTGAAAATAAGACGAGTATTCCATATTTATCAAACAAAAGAACATAAGACCTTAGATTATCCAACAGCCAGCAATGCTGTTTTAAAGCAGTTATGTCTTCTTCAATGTTTAGGGTTCTCACCATCCCATGTATTGATTTTCTTTAGAAGTTTTAGTCTTGGTTGAAGTTATATTACAGGAATTTTATTTGCGATATCTGACGCCCCATCGTCCCACGTTTATCCCATCGGCTTCCTCGAGGAAATCGTTGTGCAGAATCATTACCGTTACCATCTGAACCTCACGCATCCAAACGCTGCCAAAGGTTACTACGTGATGGGCCCGCGGGCGAACGCAAAATACGAAAACACGCATATCAGGCTTCGAGGTTTCTTCCTCCTCGAATGCTTCTCTTTTCTCACTCTATTTGGAAAAGGAGTATCGTTTCACATCGCCTTCGATTAACAAGATTTACGTATGCAAAAATTAATCGACTTGCGGTCGCTCTACTGGAAATAGGTCTTCAAGTAAACACAGAGTCTGTGATAACAATTTTGGAATCATTAATTTATTACTGTATTTTTATAATAAATTGAAAGAACAACTTTTTAACACAAATATGATAAAAATAGAAGTTTCAGGGCCCATGAAGCAGTGAAATGCCTCCCAGTGAACAAAAGGGTAAAATTAATGATATGGTTTTCCGACAAGCACTTGATAGAGATAATATATTCAAATAATTCTACTCTAATATAACTTAATAATTGATTAATGAGATAATCCAGACACCATTATGGCAATGCCATGTAGCACAGACCGACATATATTCCTCTGCAGTTTATTTATGACAGCTAAATCTTTCTTCATAAAGCAAGACTGTTTTTTTTCCTCAAAGTTTACTTGGCATTGGACAAATAGATTGTTAATATTAGAAAGCGCATTTGGGGAAAAGTTACTAAACAATGATTCCAGCTCATGGAGTAACGTCTCTCAAATATACATCGGTTAAAAGGAGAGTTCTCTTGGCTCGTTTTAACATTCCTAAGGCGAAAAATTGTAGCCTCGAAAAACAAGGAATTAGTTTGGAGATTTTACAAGAAAATTAATCGAGAGAGAAGAAAGTATCTCATGAATGATTCAGGTTTGTAATGTTTCTGGAGGATTTCGAAGAAGAACAGACACTCAATAGGTAAAATGCAAATGGCGTCTCTCCTGAAAGCCTGCCAACCAACTAGATGATGTGAATAATGGTGATGAGGTGGCTATCCACGAATCAATGCGCAATTTTTTCACATTTATATTGCGGTTTTACTAAATTAAATTTCTATATATACGAAAGAATAACATTTGCAGAATATTTTTTATATTTCATCCTATCTTGTCGATTTTGTTTTAAGGTAAATTAAAATCAATGAAATTTTTAATTTAGAAAGGTATATGCATTAAAGAATACAATAGTAGCTAAATGTAATTTATGAGCTCACAAGCTAGACTACTTCTGATATAAAGATAAAGATAAAGAAATATTTAGTATTCTTGGACCACTTGGTCCACTAAGAACATGCAAAAGGTATACATTTTATTAGAGGTCGAGTACAAAGAGATATACACAGATAAAGTGGGTACCAGCAATGAGTGAAATAATAATGGCAACATTTAAAGCAAAAAACAAGCATATTGGTGAATTAAATGTTATCCTGCGATAGCATTTTATTAAACAATATATTTTTGAAAGCCATCAGCGAATTAGAATTTTTGATTAATTCAGGAGTACTGTTCCATATCCTTGTCTCTGCAACAGAAAAAGATTTATTGAATGTAGTGGTTCGATGAAGTGGGACAATTAATAAGTCTGGTGACATTCGGGTTGCTACATTTCGGTTTTTCTCCTTAGGCTGAAAAAATTTCATAATATATTCAGGCTGTTGACATTTGAAGAGTTTACATAAAAAAGAGGCAAGCATGTATTCCCTCCTTGTTTTAACTTTAAGCCATTCTAATCTAGTAAAATAAGGTCATATATGATCATCTTTTTCTTGATCATAAATGAACCTGACAAACATATTTAATTGCCGTTGAATCATGGTATTAATCTTTTCAGTTAGGTAATGATAAACTGGACAGCAATAATAAATATGGTGGAATATTAGCGAGGATACAAATTGTTTGCGGGTATGAGAGGGTAAAAGGTTTTTATGAGTTTTCAGCTGAAACAGGATCATATTAATTTGTGTACATTTCTCGGGCTAGCCACCGGGTAAGAAATTCATAGGCAGCCGACGTTTCGGATTCCGACTCGTTACCCATTCTCAAGGCTACAGGATCATAATAATCTTATTGGAGATTACTTGAACATGGTTTTGCCAAGAGTCTGCATATGATATTTCCGCATCACCAACAATAATCTTTGGCATACAATCAAAGTCAACATGTCTGAGTAGTTTTGAGGTACCGAGTAACATTGACATAGTTTTGCAAGGGTTAAGTACAAATTTATTGTCTACGGCCCATGAATTGATGGCTTGAACATCCTGATTCACTTTGGAAACTGCATCATTCAGCTCATGCAAATGGCAGTGATAATAAATCTGTAGGTCGTCAGCATATAACAAGTATTTACAATTTATGATACACTTAGGCAGATCAAGGACATACAAGGAAAATACGAGAGGACCAAGAACTGAGCCTTGCGGGACCCCGCAATGGACAGTGGTCCATTGAGATGTATTCCCATTCACGTCCTTGACTGCCTGTAGACGATCTTTTAGATAGGAGTGAAACCAGTTAAGTGAGAAACAGGAAAATTTTAGGTTTTTCATCTTATGGAGAAGTTTGGCGTGATTAACAAGATCAAAAGCATTGGTTAAATCAAATAGGACCAGAATTGTGACCATCCGTTTATCAACTGCTCGACGTACATCATCCATTAATTTGAGTAGCGCTGTTTGCGTAGAGAAGTTATTCCGAAATCCAGATTGATATGGATCATGCAAGTTGTTTTGGTTCAGATAATTCGTAACCTGCTGAAAAACAATCCTTGATAAGCATTTAGAAAGAGCCCAAAATAGAGATTGGCCGATAATCATGGGGAGTAGTTGGTTTTTTAACCTTTTGAATTGGTGTAATAAGTGATGACTTCCATATAATCCGAAATTCAGATGACATCAGGGAAAAATTAAAGACATCAAGTATTACAAGTAGGAGTACAGTTGACGAGGCCTTAATAAATTTAACTGAGATTCCATCGACCCCAATTGAGTTGGATTTAGAGAAAGAAAACGTTTTACGTAGGTTGTGAGGAGTTACGTGTTGGAAGAAGAAATTACTCTCGTTATAGGGTACGAGTGATTCAAGGTTAGAGAGAACGAATGTGTCTACTATGCTATTTCCCTCAGAGGTAAAGGTGGGAGTGAAATGCTTGTTAAATTCGTTTAGAGAGAATTCATGCATGGGCTGTTTGTCTCGCCGCTGCACGAGTCCAAGACTTGGAAAAGATGGCTACATAATATTTTTTCTTGGCCTCCATAACAAGATGCTTCACCTGATTACGCAAAACGATGAACTCAGTGTAAGCAGTCTGGCTATTTGTGCGTATGAAAATTCTTCGTGACACATCGCGCTCCTTCATTTTTTGCTTAATGTCATAAGTCAGCCAGGGGGCTGAGGGTCGTCTAGGTGTGCATGTTCGCAGGGGAGCATGACGATTTATACACTCTAAGAATTTCAGATTAAAGAATTCTCATTTTGAACCGATGGATGAGGAACTAAATAGGTTGTTCCAGTCAAAAGTGAGCAGATCATCCTGAAACTTTGCTGCATCGAAATTTTTAAGATCACGGTAGACAGTTTTAGGTATAGGAAAGGAAATTGAATGTGTAGGAAATTGAAATTTTGTCATGTGCGGGGAGAAAGGGCACCGGGGATTGTGAAAATGAAGAGACTTTTTCAGGAGAATCAACGATACAAAGATCCAGAAGAGTATGACTATATTCTATATGATGTGTTGGCTGCGTTGAGGCAAGATAAAGATTACAATTAAAAATGAAATTCCTGATGAAGGAAGAATGATAGCTAACCCGTAGCAGATCAGCGTTAGAGTCACCTACAATTACAATGTTTTTAAAGTTTGGACTAAAAGTTGTATAGGCCTGTTCAATGTCAGTCAAGGACCCAACATTTGGAGGTCTATAAAAAACAAATAGAAGAAGTTTGGAAAAGTTGGTACCATGAACTTCAAGTACCATGAACTCAGGTCTGCATTCATAGGTCGCAGAAGAGGTCGCCAGCACCGACGATCTTAGTCGATGATGAATGAAGGCACCAACCCCGCCACCTCCTTTCCCAATCCGATCATGTCGGAGTAAGTAGTGTTCAGTAAGTTCAACCATGCTATCAGGAATATTTGGTTTTAAACACGTTTCGGTCAAGCAGATTATGTCACTGGATGAAAAATGGGCCCGGAATTCGTCGATATGACGCAGTAAAGATTGACAGTTAAGGAGAGAGATGTTGATTTCACTGGCAATGGGTAGACCTGTGGGTGGTAAACAGGCCCCCGTATCTTATTTTAAAGTGTCAAGGTCAGTTTCACCAAGGATAGAGATGCGTTCAGCACCATCATGGACACGAGCAAACACACGGCCATTACGAATCCACACGTATTCGATTTTACCTTCTTTTTTTAGTCCTCTGGCCATTGCATAAAGTTTTCGATTTAAGAATGTCAAGGATTCATTAATATAGACAGGTGGGTTGGTGAGGTTCCGGTCGGCAACGATGTCGTTGATTTTCAGGTCCCTTTTTATCCGCCTACCGTTTAAAAATCCAGCAGCAGTGCTGTATCGTAAAAAACGGACAATAAAAGGGGCAGATCTAGGTGAAGAGTGAGAGTTTGCAGAACGGTTAGAACCACCCCGATAGGCGTAATCAATTTCACTGGTATCCACTTTAATTCCCAGGGAAATTCCAACTTGACAAATTAGGGCCCCAGCTATCTCGCATTCGGAGTAAGGAATCCCATGGATCTCAATCACGTTCCGGAGTTGCTCTTTCTGAACACGATTAGGGCGAGCTTCGGTTTCCCTTAGTTGTTTCTTAAGGCTGATATTTTCACTTAAAAAATGATTCAGGGAATCATTTATTTTGACTAGGGAGGCATTGATCAGCTCGATAGACTTTGCATACCCCCCGGCCAACTCTTCCCAGCGAGATATTGATTTACGAATTTCACCCCGATCCATCCGGATTTCATTCACACTAATAGATTAATCTTTCAAAATTTCACTCACACGATCAGGAGACCAACAAAGACTTGCGGACTCGTTCTCAGGAACTTTT